>BSQW01000001.1:4800000-6084287 GCA_030161315.1 Eutrema japonicum | reverse complement strand
GTTTGTAAACACATGTTGTTATTTAATCCCATGCTCGTACCTTGTATAAAACTGTTCTTTGATCTTTTCGCCTTAACCAATAGCTTGCCGTCTCGATCATGTAAGGTTAGGAAGTCTTCTCTCATTCTAACATCACATCCGGATTCCGTCGCTTGTCCGAGGCTGATTATGTTACTCTTTAATTCCGGGATGAAGTAGACATCGGTCATAATTCTTTGTTCCCCATTCTTATCGATGAAAGAAATTGAACCTTTGCCTTTAATATCTATTCTCGAGTCATCGCCAAATCTTACCTTTCCTGTGATAGCTTTATCTAGTTTTGAGAAATACATATGATTTCCCGGTCATATGGTTGCTAGCTCCGTTGTCGAGATACCACATATCATCTTCGGCACTTGTCTCGTAATTGCTTGGTACGACGTTTTGCTCATTCAGGAAGACTACTTCATGCATCATCAGCTCATCTGCTTCTTGTGTATCAATTTCTTTGTCTTCTTGAGTTTCTTGTAGTTTAAGTAACCGATCCGGACAGTCTTGTGCAAAGTGCCCCGTTTTTATCGCATCTATAACATACAACTCTAGACAAATTTCTTCCTTGTCTATAGTTATAACTTTGTTGTTGTCCACGACCTCGACCACCTTGGGCGTTGAACCTTCCGCCACGCCCTCGCCCTCTGCTGCCTCTTTGAAAGTTATGATTTGGTTGTGATTGTGAATCCATGTTTGTAAACATAAGTTTACTTGGTTCTTCTTGTGTTTCTTCATCGTCACAAATCCTCTCTTCATAAGCTTTCAAGCGACCCACTATGTCTTCAAAGCTGGTATTTTTTAAATCCAGTACTTGCTCGAGAGAAGCAACTATATGAATGTATTTCTTCTTTGGCATGCTGCTTAGAAATTTCTTGACTAATTTCGATTCTGCAATACTTTCACCTAAGGCAGCAGATTTCGAAGCAATTTCTGTTAGTTTTCCCGAAAAACTATGAATTGTTTCGGTGTCCTTCATCTTCAACCTATCGAATTCGGTCATCAAGGTTTGGAGTCGTGCTTCCCGGACTCTGTCTGCTCCAACATACCGGGTTTTAATTGCCTTCCAAACTGCCTTGGATGTGTCAAGTGCTCCGATCTGCAAGGTAAGAGTTTCAGGTATCGATTGGAATAGAAGTGCGGTTGCCATATTGTTTTTATCTATGTTATCCGTCCCTGGTTCGATGGTTTCCCAAACTCGATGGACTTTGAGAGCCATCGTCATCTTGATTGCCCACACCGTGTAGTTTGTACTACTTAACATTGGGCAATGAATAGACGATAGATTAGCTGATGGACTACTCTCCATCGTCCTTGCTGCAACGATATCTCCATGGTTTGGTTTCAGCGGCTGTAGGTTCGCAGGATCTTCGTTGATTGGATCTACTCACGTAACCTTTATTCTCTGATACCAATTATAGAATTATAGAACTTAAGAGATCAAGAACTTTAAGATCAAACACAATCTTTATTGCTTTAGAAAAGAGTCTCCTCAATAAAAACTAAAGCTCACAAACTCTCAATCTCTCAAAACTACTTAAGTTATGGCACATCCCACCATCTCCTTATATAATGACTGTAAATCCTAATTCTACTAGAACTCCTAAAATAGAAAACCTATTCCTAAAACACATAGGAATGGTCCTAATCCTAAGTCTCCTAGGATTAGGTAGTATTCCTTTTCTCAAGTTATTTCAAGCTTAATCCAACACATGTTATATAAGATCTGCCACTAATCATTTGATAAAATTGACCAAACGCTCTTATTGATGGGCCACGTCAATCTAGTTGACACGGTAATTACCACTGGGCCCAATATTTAACGATGGGCTAAATCTATCTAGTTCCTGCGGTGATTGAATTTGGGCTTCTTTTTTTTGTTCTCGCTAAGTGAAGGTTGTGGAATCTTGATTGATATTCAAAACAATTTAAAATGATAGGTGATTATTTAAACATATAAGGATTAAAATAAAAATATATAAACTAGTAAATGATATGATTTTAAAATTATTACATAAGTCATTAAGAAAACCATTTCGAATATATGATCTTCGGTAGTTTAACTCGAGATGCTTCTCACACTTCTCTAGGGTAGACATGTATTGTGCCTTCCCCATTACATACATGTCTAGGCTGTTTGGGCTCGTAACTCTTTTATTTCATATGCAATTCACTAAAAAAAGTCTTTTAATTAAAAATATACACATATTTTTTTTCTTTCTTTTTCATTCATAACGTGGGTTTTCTTCGAAAGTAGTATGATCGACATTTTAAAGAAAACAAAATTGTAAGGTTTAGAACAGTATAGCTAGTCTGTAGATCTTGGATTTATATGAATATGCAATTTAAAAAAAAAAAATTGAATTTGCAACTTGCATTATCACCATTTTAGGATTTTAAATTTATCGATGAATTTTATAATGGACCAATGGGTAAAAGATCTAGCCATGCACGTTACGTACAATTTATTTTAATTGTCTTTTACTTCTGCATACGCAGATGGGTCCGTGTCACGGGTTCCCATTTCCTATTTTTTTTATACCAAGTTGCAAATTGCAATAATTTTTTAATCTCCATTATATACTTTGAT
Source organism: Eutrema japonicum (assembly GCA_030161315.1). Classification (NCBI taxonomy): domain Eukaryota; kingdom Viridiplantae; phylum Streptophyta; class Magnoliopsida; order Brassicales; family Brassicaceae; genus Eutrema; species Eutrema japonicum. Next base: position 6,081,670 of record BSQW01000001.1, on the reverse strand, counting down.
TGTTAATGTAAAAAATATCATGTATGCTTCTGCTTTGGTAATTAGACAGACTAATTCGATTTTTTTAAAAAGAGATATAATACGCTGAATTCAAACTAATTCTAAAATCTACAAATACCATATATGACTGCCAGCCCAAGAATATAAGCAATCGGTTAATAATCTTGACTAACATGAAATTTAATTTCATATAAACTCCCGGTTCTGATCTGATTAGTCAAGATCCTGAATCGAATATTCTTGTCGTTTAAAACATCTAAGAAAATTTAAAAAGTGGGATCATGGCGAATCCAACTTGATAATTTTTAGTGTATCCGATCAATATATTGTCAAAATATAATTTATTTTAATTCGAAAATCCAAACTTTGTGAATATAGTTAGTTGCACGCCCTTAACACATGATGTGAACTAATCGCATGAAACAGATAAATCTTTTTTTTTCCTTTTTTTTTAAACAGATAAAATCTTACATCAACAAAAGTAGGAAACGATTAAAACAAGAATACTTGCGGACTGAATTAGACGAGGACCGACCAAACAAACAGAAGCAATAAAAACACAAACAAATCAAACTTCTCGATCTATCATCCTAATACTCATCAGGCGCAAATGAAATCAGAGGGAAGTTGTTTGCCGCAAGTATTGATAAGCAAACTCAAGGAGATGGGAATATCGATGTTAATCCCAGAATGTTAGCTTTAATCATTATTAGAAAACAAACGGCAACTTCAAGATCGACCAACCCTTGAAGAACTGAGCAGCAAGGCGTGTCTGGTGGATTTCCGATGACTGTTTGGACCACACCGTCTAGTATTTTGGCGCAAACTCCTAGTTTTAGGGCGTCTCTTGGGCAGCTATGCTTTGTAGGATTGCTGATAGGGTTAGGGGTTTGGGATTGGCTTAGGTGGAAAGCAAGTGTTGCAGCCACTTACATACGCAAAAAACATGAGATTAAGAGATAGAAAGAGTGCTGCGGGAAACGATCTGTGGGACTCCATTGATTTCTAAGTTACTAAACCCTAATCAATGTGATTAGCTTTGGGGAAAAGTGTGACCGACAGCTAGGGCTTAGTGAGCCACAACGACTCGCGCGCACGTATTAAGAAAATTAGTGTAGAGCTGCACAAAAAGAATACCAAGTTGATATTTCTTATTGATGCGCTTTGCGATTAATTATGAGATGATAATAGAATTAATCGTAGTACGTAATCTATTTATGTATTAGCTAATAGTAGCTAGTTTCCGTTATATTTTATATTAATTACTAGAAATGAACGTACTTGTAAGTTGTAACTTTGTGCATGTGTAAGCGTGAGCGCATCTAAAATTGAAACTTTATGCACAATAATTAAAAACATGTGTGGGGGCTGAAGACTAAGTTGTAATTTTTTTTTAAAGTACAGTTTCTAATTGTGATTTTTAATTTTGTCGGTCCAAAAAAATATCGTAATTCATATGTTAATTAAAAATGATATAGCGATGAAAAATATATGCTATAAGGGCTAATACTACCACTAATTTTGAAATATAACAGAGGAAATCTACAATATTAAATTCGCCTCCTCAGAACAGCTTCTAGTTTGATTAATTATGTCTTTAATAGTTAGAATGCTTTAGCTTCAAATTTTGTTTCTTCTTCTACAATTAGCGTCTGTTAGATCTTATAGCTACATATATAGGCACTCGCGAGCAAGAGGGTACGCTGAACTGGAAATAAAAATATTAATTATACTTTATAAAGTGAAGCCAGTCTCTCGAAGTCTTGATAAAATGGCAATTTTTACAAATTTGAACCTTAGCTGGTTCAGAAACTTTTGTATTTTAGAAAAAAAATCGGTTCAAAGCCCAAAAGTGGGGGAAAAAGGTGTGTTCGTAAGTAGTAATTATAACTTGGTGATGAGATTTCTGTCTCTCTCCTCCGCCTGTGAGAGCCGCCGGATCGACATCGACACGACACACATAAAATAAAGTTTGTTCTAAGGATATATATAGAGAGAGAAATCGATTCGTGAGTATCGGAAAAGCTTGAGGAGGAATGATTTGATACGATAATTGCATGAGTTTTTTTTTTTTTTTTTTGTTATTGCGATTTGATTCGATGAAATTCGTAATATCATATTGAGTTATTCGAATTTTAATTGGCTATTCACAACAAACTGAATTTCTCTTAGTTAGTCAAATATTCTATACTTTTTTTGTATTCACAGCAAATTTTGGGATCCTGTTTTCTAGACTCAACGTCAACGACAAATTAGTAAAAGAAGTTCCGTAGCATTCAAGTAACATACATCATCCCCCACCTGGGTTCGAGTCACCTTGGCCACAGTGGATTTAACATGGCTTCCTCTGGCTTATAGGGATTAGTCGGGTGTGTAGCAACCCCCGGATTACCCCATATTAATCAAAAAAAAAAAAAAAAAAAAAAAAATTTGTAACATACATCATTTTGGGATTCTGTTTTAAGTTGAAATTGTGGATAATTGTTCCCTTATTTTATTTTTGATTGCTCTATTCATGCACCAAGGATTAGAAAATTTGTATATAAAAAAAAGAATCAAAGTAATGTTTGTTGTGGAATCATGAGAATTTTGAACTTTGTAGTTCGTAACTTCATATGGTAGTGGAACAGGTTACAATCCTTGACCGAAGCCCAAATAATACCATAACCAAGTAGTTATATAAGAAATTTTAAGAAAAGAAAAAACCAAAAGTTAAACATTAATTTTTGAAATTTTAATTAGCTAACTAAATATTTTATTTTCACTTAATTAGATAAAATGACTAATGGTCAATCTAAGCATACCGGTTATGAAGTTCCATCTCAGGAAATCTGGTATAAAAACATGTATAAAAAATCCAGCTATATACTTTAGTTAATGGAATATTTAAAGGAATACAAAAGAATAAATAATATCTTTACGGATTTCTTTTACTTTGTTTCTAATAATGGACAAAGGAAAAGGGTTATGGGTTCAATTTCAAAGCCCAATTGAAAATCAAAGCCCAAAAGAGGAAGAACAAAAAAAGAAGGTGTGTTAGTAACTGTAACTTGGTCTGAGTTTCCGATGAGATTTATGTCTCTCTCCTCCGCCTGTGAGAGCCGCCGGATCGACATCGACACACATAGAATAAAGATTGTTCTAAGGATATATATAGAGAGAGAAATCGATTCCTGAGGATCGAAAAAGCCTGAGGAGGAATGATTTGATACGATAATTGCCTGAGTTACTTTCTGTGAATATTTTTTTTTTGTTATTGTGATTTGATTCGATGAAATTCATAATATCGTATTGAGTTATTCGAATTTTAATTGGCTATTCACAACAAACTGAATTTCTCTTAGTTAGTCAAATATTTTAGGGAGAATTGTATATATATGACACATTGAAAAACTATTGTCCCTATAAAATTTATTAGATTTTTGCCACTTTTTGACAAAATACCTTTTTATTATTGTTTTATAATTGAAAATAAATATTTTTAAATTTCTAAAATTCGAAAATATAAAAAATGGAAATACAAATATATTTGATAATCATTTTAGGAAAGATTGTGATTTAAAAAATATTTTATTACCTTGTCTACGAAACATAGAATATTTATTCTACAAACGTAGAATTTGTTTTCTATTGTTTCCTCTATAATCTACGAAAGATAGATTCGACATTCTATTACTTGTTTTGCCTTCTACGGGCCCTCTAGAATACGGCTTCTACAACTTGTTATGTATTCTATAGATTTTGGATTACGTATTCTACATTTAACAATATATTCTACTTTTTAAAGAATATAAGTTCTGTAACTATGTCTTTGTTCTATGGAATGTAGATTTCCTATTCTAGTATGTAGTTAACAAAATCTGAGTAAATCTAGGATCATTGGTGATCTTATTATATCCAAAAAACTGAAAATATTTATGGAAAATATTCTTTTTCTATTTTTTCTCTACGTTTTTTTTTTCCCTTTTTTCTTCTTTTCCTTCTCTTCATCTGACTTTTTTTTGTTCTCTTTTTTTTCTCTTCATCGACGACATGTTTCACGATTTTTTTTTAAAAATTATTCTCTTAACGTTGTTTACTCTATCGCAAATATGATGCATAAATATGTATCAACTGGTGTATGGAAGAGGTGGGATATCAATAAAGGCCTGTCTTGGCGAGGCGAAGGCATGAAGGTAAAAAACAAACTCTCTGACACTTGTATCTATCACTGATATAATATTTTCTTTCACTAAAACCTCATATCTTTCTTTCATTATTATCATCTGTTATTACCGCATATGTTTACTCAACTTCACTTCTCGTATGAACATGAGAGCCACCCAGAAGAGTTCTTCATATTCCATACGTTTGGCAACTAGCTTTTTCCCGTTGGTAACACTCTTTTCTCTCTACTTTTTTTTCATTTTTTTCATCAGGATGTATTAACAAAGAACGCCGATCTCATTACTTTGTTTTTGGTCGCAGCGGATTCAGTTTTAATCCGGACGCCATCAACTTATTCCTCGTGCCACACCAAGTTGAAGTAAGTAGCTAATTCCATCCAACAAATGCTATAGGAATAGGAGCGTACCTTAAAGTTTATTGGAATGGTAGATCTTAACGGAATTATCTGCAGAGAGGGAATGGAACAGTACCTTAAAGCACAGGGGCAAGGCAAGAGCGCTTGAACAACAGCAGGAAATGGAAAGGTGAAGTCCCTCAGGAGGGATTAAATCTGAAGATGGACATAGTCGAAGAAACTGGGAAACAGGGCATTAATGTTTTCCCAAAACACTGACAAAGGTTCGACCAATGATATAATTTTCATCTCTTCTAAATTTTTTTTATTTTTTAAAACAATTATAATTAATAATTTAATATTAGTGTGGGAAAACTATTAATCTAAATCCTAATGGGACAATTCTTAGTTCAATAAATCTTATAGGGACAATTCTTAGTCAAAAATGTCATATATTTTCAATTATCTCAATATTCTATGCCTTTTACAAATTTCGATGAAGAAAGGAAATTGTTGGAATTTCCTTTTTCCTTTATGGAAAGAAACTGACTTTAAGTTTTCTTTTTTTTCCCGATTCCTAGCTCGAGTCGGATGCTTGTGTGTGTATAAAGCCTCAGATCGTCTCTCTTGATCGATTAGTGACTGAGATACAATGTTGAAAAGACATGGCTCGAGTGTGGTATTGAAAAGACGTCGCTCTAGTGTGGAATTGCTGCTACCCCACGATGTGGTATTGAAAAGACGTCGCTCTAGTGTGGAATTGCTACCCCACGATGTTGTAGAGCTCATACTCGAGAGACTTCCTGTGAAGTCTCTGCTGAGATTCAAGTCTGTATCCAAGAAGTGGAAATCGACAATCGAGTCCCGAGGGTTCCATGAAACACAGTTGATCCGTCGTAGGCAATCACGAGGTCCAGATGTCCTTTTCGTGTCCCTTGATGATGATGATGATGGTCGGAACACAGATGCTCGAAGATTTGTTTTTGGGTCATCATTAGCTTATACGGTCAGGTTCCCTACTTCGGCCACCTCGGTCTGCCGTGGTAGTTGTGATGGTCTAGTATGCCTCTACACTGTCTACCTACCGAATGTCAGTGTCGTGGTGAATCCCGCCACTAGATGGCATCAAAGTTTTCCTCTTTCCAGCATTCAACATCTCCTCATCCAAAGGTTAAAAAATGATGTGTTTGGCTGCCCAAGTCCTAGGCTTGGATTCGGTAAAGACAAACACGGGGGCACATACAAGCCGGTTTTTCTATATAACTCATCCGGATTTGGCCTAGACAACGTTACCACTTGCGAAGTTTTCGATTTTAGCACTAACGCTTGGAGGTACGTTCACCCTGCTTCTCCTTATCGGATAATTGCTTACTGTGATCCCTTGTATTTGGATGGCTCACTTTATTGGTTAACCGAGTGTGAAGAAACCAAGGTTTTATCTTTTGATCTTCACACCGAAACTTTTCAAGTCGTCTGTAAAGCTCCCTTTGCCCATCTACCTGACCCTTACGGCGTCAGAATTTCCATCCTCGATAATCGCTTGTGTGTATCCAAGAAAAACTGGCCCACCCAAGAGATGTGGTCGTTGGATTCTTCAGGCGGCAACAAGACATGGAAGAAAATGTGTTGCTTAGATCTCACCAAAACTTTTTCTTGGTTTGGGGAACCCAAGTTTGCGCTGATACCAATAGCAATTCTGGAGAAGAACAAGTTGTTGCTTCAAGGTCGTGAATACATTGACGCACTGGTGATACATGATCTCCATACCAAATCTTATGATTTACTCTTCAAACCTGCCAACTTCGTAGCTCCTCTTTGTTATTTCCAAAGTTTGTTTTCTACTTTATCAAATTAATTTGTCTTGTTTTCTTTTTTTTTCAATGAACCTTTGTAATTTAACATTTTTTGTATTCTCTAAATCTTTAATGGTTTGGTTCACAGGACTCTTTTGCCTCTATTCTATTAACAGTTCTAGAATAGGCCAAACTAGCAACAATACATGATGAATCCTAAATCACAGGACTCTTTGTCTTTCCTCCAACTTGTTTCCTTTAACATGATGGATCCGACGTGGAAGATGATGGGGAACAGATTGTTACCATTGGTTTTATATCTAATGTGGTTGGACTGCAGGTATTTGCAGGACAACAAGCTCATTGGAAAACTTGATGTTATAGAGGTTCTTTTCTTGAGATGAACATTGAGTAAAACAGAAACTACAGAAAAGCTTCGGTTTTTGTGTGATGCTTTCTTACTTAAATCTTCGGATTTTGTGTTTAATGATGCAAATTTGGCCTAGACAAAAAAAGGTTTAGTATTTTGGTTAATTATTCCAAATATAAAAGATTACATAACTAATGGCCCCACAAGCTTTCTTGAAATCTAACATTGCTCCTATGCTAGTGTTTAATCATGTTCTTGGGGGTTAAATAATTTCATGGAGATTGCATAGTTCTCTTGACTCTCATCTCATCTAAAGAATAAAAGAGTAAAGAGATTAATGATATCTTAATCCATATGTGAACTTGAATGGAATTAGAGAAATGGGTAACACTTTAAAGAGTTTCTTCTATATTGTCATATTCTCGGAATAATTGTTTCGTAGAGAGTTCTTTGTCTCTCATATCTTTTAATACCAAACAGCAGCTTAACTTTGGTCACAAACGGCGATTGACAATGGGTTTTCAACTTGGATTAACTCCTCTTCATCCCTAATGATCGGGGGTCCTCTTTTTATAGCTTGTTTTCTTGTTAGAGATAGTCATATTGATGAAGACTGATTGGCATTTATGGATTGATTTTACATGGTTATGGAACAAGCCATGTGATCAAAGACTAGATAGAACCATTCGAAAACATGGGAGGACCCATAAATGTAAACTTAAGACAAGTGTGTTAGCTAGCCCTTTTCTTCCTCTTAACTTTGAGCTGCTGTTGGGGAACAATGACGCATCTTTAGATCTGTCATTGTCTTCTCCCACTCAAATTCTCATTTGCTTATGTTTTGTTGGCTCATGAAATAAACTTCTGTATGAGAATCTTTGCTTCTTCTATCTGTTGGATATTTTTTGTGTTGTATTTTTCTGGTTTGTTTTTCTTAAGTTTATGAATGACTGATTTTCTGATGTATATGCAAATGACTGTTTACGCAAATTGTGTATCGGTTTTAATACCAGGAGACGATATCCCTACTTTCATTGTTCATCCAGCGCCGTGCCTTGCCCTCATCAACACTTATCTGTCATTTGCTAGTCACGTGAACCAGTTACAGAGAAGAGAAGAGAGTGTAGTCTTCATTTTTTTCTCTAGGCTATGAAGTTACAACTTTAGAGATTCCAACAACGTCCTGAAGATGACACCATACTTAACATCAAGTAGACTATATATATTTTTTTTAAAGCTAGTAGTTGAAATTGCGAATACGTGTATTTAACAAGTTAAATATGTACACAAGTTTTTGTTATTATTATATGTATAAAGGTGAATTAAGTAGCAAGAATATACAGTTACGAATGTTTTCGAAGTTGATTGATTCTGCTTTAAAATCGTTTGTTATTGGTTTTCTAGCTTCTCAATATAGTGTCTGAAACCGAAAACCATGTTATACTATATACTAGGGCGGGGTAATTTATTTAAAGAAATTATTTTGAAATTTAAGAAAATTGTTTTTATCTGAATTTTATAATATAGTTAATTAATAATTATAGATAAAGATGTCAATTTGTAATAATTTGTCTATTTAACCCGTTTTGCAGTGAACTAAAATATTATTTGGGCTAACTCGCAAAAACTTATAATATTGAAAACGTATCTCTAACCCGTTAAATGACTCTAATTTTTGTGGTTAGTCTACGAACTCTTAAAAAAAAATAGTATTCTTGTGTCTTAACTTTTTATAAAATTAGTAAAATATTTTTCAAACTTTTGTTCTGATATATATTCTAATAAATTATAGTGAAAAATATCGCAAGATTTTGAATATATTTTTTCCTTGTATCATCTATATATAGATTGATTATTATTTTAAAATATATAATATTAAAAATAATTAAGAAATTAAATAATAAATAACTTCTTTAATGCAAAATAAATACTTAACATATTTTTTTATCACTAATTGTAAAAAACAATTATTTTTTGTTATTTGTAATGACATTTCATGTAATAACTTACTAAACAAAATTCATTTTCAAAAATATCTTCTTAAATAATATTATAGAGATTCTCTATTCTCAGTTTGAGATATGAACACATTAATGCAAAGAGACTTTGAATCTCTTGTTATCTTAGATGTTTTGGTATTCAGTTCGGTTTAACGGTACAATGTTTGGTTCGGATAAGCCGGGATTGTCTGTCTTACAGGGCCGATGTAAAAATTGTTTATATAAATGGGCCTGCTAGCTGTTGTATATCACGATCTTGACCCAATATGAGCCGAATGGGCCTAGTGTGGGTTAGTAGTTAGCACAAAGGGATTGATTACAGTAAGAACAAAATCAATTGATTGATTCAAAACTGTAAAGTGGTCCAAAGAGTATCATATTGCCTGCCTGCAAATCTGGATCCATATAACTCGGATAACGAAGTCTCGTAAGACTTTGGTTTTTTTTTTTTTAATTTGCGAAGAGAAAGTGTCCATTCTGCAGTTGCAATGGCTTCCTTAACAACATCTTCTTCTTCTTCCCCCCAAAACCCTACTTCCCGTAAGCCACCTGAATCGTTTCCCTACACTCTCCGGTATCCGCCTATGCGGCATGTGGAAGCCTCTGCTCCGGAGTATCTCCGCCGCCGGGTCTCGGCGTCGTATGGCGATAGTCAAGGCAGCGACGGTGGATTCGGATTACTCGTCAAAACGGACCAGTAGCAACGAGCAGAGAGAGACGATTGTGCTTCCTGGGTGCGATTACAATCACTGGCTTATTGTAATGGAATTCCCCAAGGATCCAGCGCCAACCAGGTCCGTTTTTCTCTTATGAATATCGACACATATAAGTTGTAATTGTGTCGTCAATGATGATTCATTTATGGAAACAATGTCGCGCATAGGAAGATTTTGGGTTTTTCACTGAACTGAGTAAAACCTTAAGCTTCAAATTTGCTTTGAAGTTGACCTAGTTTCCAGATTTTGTTCTTAAACTTAATATATCAGTGTTAACATTTAGTCTGACTTAATCTCTTGAGATGTGCAAACACATTGAACACCTGATATAGCTTGTGAGCAAGTTTTCGGCAAATAAGATTTGATGTGTTTGAACTTGACTTCAAAATGAAACTCAAACTCGATATGGAGAAGGGGAACCCAAATCGAGTCTGTCCAGCTGCTTAAAGGATTTGACAGCTACAACACTGTGTTCATATGTGTACTTGGACCATCCAAACTGGTACTCATTGTCGTTATTATGTATGAAAATATGGGGAAGAATTGAAGCATTTGTTTTTTCCATATTTTCCTTCAAGCTATGTATAAATTGCAGTTGTTGTCCATGGCGTCTCTTTGTTAAAGTTGATGTGGACACTACAGTGTAAGCAAGTGATGTATGGAAAAGGATTTTGTGATGTACACTAGAAAATAGCATTAGATTGGGATTCCCGAGTAGAATTTCATGGATAAGGCGGGGAAACTACTGTCTTTTGGCGAGAGATGACTAAAGCTTCGTTCACTATAACTTTGTTGCTGCTGCTGGCTGTTTTTTAGATAACTTGAATCCTATTTACACTTTCGTGCTGCTTTTATAACCAATCCTATTTAAACTTGCTTTGAAGCTGACCTTGTTTCCAGATTTTGTTCTTCAACTTTACCTGAGGGTTGACGTTCATTTATTATGAATATATCAGTGTTAACATTTAGTCTGACTTAATCTCTTGAGATGTGCAAACATATTGAACACCTGATATAGCTTGTGAGCAAGTTTTCGGCAAAAACATTGATGTATTTGAACTTGACTTGAAAATGATGTTTGAGTTTCTCGAACTCAAACACGATATAGAGAAAGGGAACCCAGATTAGAGTAGTAGGCGATCTCAAGCTATTCCAGTTATGCATATGAAAAGCAAAACGTCTTGGATTTGGCTGCAAAAACACTGTGTTCCTATGTGTACTGCTGTTCTTGGAGCATGGCACTCATTAGTGTAATTGTGAACGAAAAATTGGGGGAGGAACAGAAACTTCTGTTTTTGGATATTTTCCATCACGCTATGTATAAATTGCAGATGTTGTCCATTGTGTCTCTTTGTTAAAATTAATGTGGACAGTGCAAGCAAGTAATGTATGGCAAAGGTGTTTGTGGTGGCAGTAGATTGGGACTCCTGACTAAGAATTTCCTGGATAAGGCGGGGAAATGACTGTTTTTGGGCGAGAAATTACTAAAACTTCATTCAGTTTAGTAACCAATCAGTGTTACTTGTGTCCATTTTCTAGAATAACAGATTCTTTGTGTGTGCATATTGAGTGTACTTGTGTCTATTTTCCAGCATGGAAGAGGCAAAGAAGAACATGTATGCATTCAGTACCACCACATATACTGGATTCTAATGCACCATTGACGAAGAAACTTCTGAGAAGTTCAAGGGTGAGTTAGAGTTAGTGATCAAGAAAAGCTTTAATCCTCTTACTGAAAGTGTATATGCTTGTAATCGTCGAAAACCTTCAAGATACTGACCGCTCAGTCTTTCAATTTTCCACAGGTTTGCCTGGAGTTCTCTGGGTTTTGCCTGACTCCTACATAGATGTCAAGAACAAGGACTATGGAGGTAACCCATCTAAGCCTTATTAGTAGTGATTACAATGTGTCTAAGATCTCATGTATCCCTGTTCTGATAATTGGATGGGTTTTTGTTCGGTTTAGGCGACAAGTACATCAATGGAGAGATTATCCCGTGCACATACCCGACATACCAACCAAAGCAGCGCAATAACTCCAAGTATCAAAGTAAGAGGTCCAACAGAAAGAGAGACGGTCCACCTCCTGAGTAGCAGAGGAAACCAAGACAAGAACCAGCCGCTTCTGATTCCTCTTGAACGATGAAGACAGGCCGTTGTAACGGAGTGTGTGAGATTTTGATCGATCGGTTAGTCGGTTGGCTTATTGAGCTCGGATGTAAAATCGATTAATGCTTGGGGAGAAACGAAAGCCGTCGTTTGATTCTTCAGAAAATACCCACCGAAATTTTGAACTTTAGCTTTTTGGATTAATTTTTTTTTTTCCTCCTTTTTTGTTTGCTAAATTTACTTTTCAAATTAAGTTTAGATTATATTTTTTCTTTTTATTATTAATATTAACTTGACATGTGTCACGATCTGTTGAGTTATTATTTTTGAAACATTTTTTTTTATATAATAAGATATAGATATTCCTAAAAACTGAAACCATTCTTTTTCAACCATAGATTCGAACTCGAAAGCAAGCTAGGTTCAATCAAGTTGAAATTATTGCTCAACCTCGTCACCTATCAGCTGCCTTAGATTAATAATTCTTTTGTAACTTTTAATGATACTGAAGATGTAAATGGCCATTTCATATATACTTTTGGGATGTCGTAAAGACATTAAAATCTTGAAATTAATCAATACAATAAAAAAAACTATACACATAGCACATGAGGTTCTTGAAAATTATCCAACAATTAACGTAGAGATCTAAAAAGAAGGAAAAAAAAAAAGCATCTGCATGAGAAACCTAATAAGTCTTATACATCTCACGCTTGGGATTCAAGAAAGTTTCAAAATTAATTCTACAGCCTGACAAAATAAGCAATTTTTTTTTTCCAAATATTTTACTTGAAATTGTTTTAATTATATATTACTACTACTTAACTAGCCGTAGAACCCTACTTTGGCTCCAAATCGCGTCTTAATTCTCGTCCTTTGAGAGTCTTTCAAACACCGACGTCACCCTGGCCACATCACCCCGGAATTACGGGGAGTAAACAGCATACATCTGCTATAAATACCCCTTAATATGCATTTATGAGAGGATCCCGAATTTATTGTTCTCTCTCACATATTACTTGCTCTCTCTCTCTCTCTCTGTACTGTTGTAACAACATTATTTAAAATCCCGAACTGGATTCTCTTGAGTACTAGTTCGAAAATCTAAATAATCTGTCTTGTTTCAACCATAAATAATTAAATACTATAAAAGAGAAAAAAAAAGGAGGAGGGGGATAAAAAGAAGTCAATGTCAACTACATGATGTGGCGCCCATTGTGTTTTCCGCGTAAACAAAAATGATTGACGTTAAAAAAACTTGTGGGTCCCGTCGCTGTTTGACTTCACGCGCTAAAATAAAAATAGTTGACGTTAAAAAACTATTTTATTTTAAACGAGTCAGCGTTGTGGAGAAAAAATTAATTAATCACGCCTTACCGGGAAAAAAAAAAAATTTGATCACTAATATTTTGGTTCCATAAAAATCATTCGACAGTTGAATCTATTTATACGTAATTAACTTCTGATAAATATGTTATGTTATTTGAGGGTTTTAGATATTGCCATTTGAAAAATTACTTATGTTTAGTGAACACCATATTAAATGTTCTAAGAAAATTAGTCAAGAATAAACCTAAACGAAAAAAAAAATTATTCAGAAATTATATATTTCAAAAAAGAAAGAAATCATTCTAAATCTAAAACCTACAAATAAAAGAAAGGGAAAAAAATAAAAAAAAATGTCAAAGTAACTAAAAGAAGGCCGGTCACTAGCGAGTAAAGGTGAGCACGGAACAGATATGTCAGAAGATTCTACTATTTGTGATTTGCTCCGATATATACTCTAGTACGGAATACTTGATTAATTAACACTAGTAACAACGACCAATTTTATAAAAATGTAGCCGAGGACTGATTGTCAAGTTCTTAGCAGTGACCATGACACCAATGGTTTCGATAGGCACCAACTAGCCTTTCCAATGTCTAAAGCAAGCTACAATTCAAATAATAGCACAATTACAGTTTAATTCGAAAATATCTTAATCATACCTACCAGAAGAAAACTATAATACTACAGTAATTTATTATACACATAATAATTTTTTGTTCACTTTTGTATAGACAGTCAATAGGAATTAAAATGAAAAAAAAAATGCAGATTAAAGAACAGCAAGCGTTGCATTAATCCAGATTAACTCGTACAAGGAGAGCCAGAGTCACTCATCCCTGTAGTATGCAAGCACAGGTCACTACAGCCACTAGGGCTGGGCAAAATATCCGGAACCGAAGAACCGAACCGAACCCGACCCGAAAAAAGGGAACCGAACCGAACCCGGAACCAAAAAAATACCCGAACGGATCCTAGACTCCTATACCCGAAGAACCGAAACCGAACCCGAACCGAACCGAGAACCGAATGGGTACCCGAAATATAATTATACACCCAAAATATTAATTATATTTAGACTTGATATAACCCAATTACCCAAAATTATAATTATAAAATCCGAAGATATCAATTATTGTTAGACCGAAATATCTAAAATAATAAAAAAATCTGAAAATTCTTAATTATATTTAACAAAATTTAACCAAATTTTATTCAAATTTAGCATTTTATTAGTTTTTTTTCTATATTTCAGGTACCCGGAACCGACCCGAACCCGAAAAGACCCGAACCGAACCCAAACCGAACCCGAACCGAATTTTATAAATACCCGAATGGGTCCTTCAACCCTATACCCGAAAAACCAGATACCCGAAAGAACCGACCCGAACCCGAACGGATATCCGAATGCCCACGCCTAACAGCCACTAACAACAAGGTATACATAAGATAGCAAAAACTCTGTAAGTGAACCAAAAAATATGTAACGACTATTTTTTCGTTCCAAACCGTAAAATCAACAAGAATCTCAGGTATCACGACAAGCATAGAATGACAATTACAGGATGAAGCAGTTTATATAACTGTCTTGGAAAGAACAACAAAAATCTCATTCCCAGAGAATCTAGCTACAACAGAAACCAATGATCTATCCCACTATCTATCTCACTATCTACCCCTATCTTGCCTCGGAGATGTTTCTGATTGCCTACTTGAACCTTCTCCCTCCCTGTCGTTATGATCTCTTCTAGATCTTTCCTTCAATTTCTCCCTATCATGTGGCCGTCCTGGTCTCTTTTGTTCCCTCCTATCATAAGAATCTCTTGACCTTGGCTCCCTTTCCTCCCTTTCCTCCCTTTCCACTCTTTCTCTTTCTCTAGGGCGGCCGTATGAGGTATCTCCATGACCTTTTTCTCTGTAATTTTTCTCTTCCGCATCATGTTTGAAATCTCCTCTGTGGCCAAAACTCGTACCACCCTTTTTGGCACCATTGAACTTGTCATGATCCCACCTGGAACTTCTATCCTTCTCATGACCCCAACCAGTATTTGTAGCTCTCTGTCCATAAGAAAAGAGTGAAAGAAAATAAATGAGAAGAACAGATCGAGTCCTATCAACAAGCATGTTTTTATTCAAAATGTTAAAGACCAAGTACAATAGCAGGCTCCTAAAAGCAATTGTTCACTTACTTTCTCATCGTGGGAAAATTTGCAAGAATCTCCACGAGTACACTCTCCTCTCTGAAAAGCTCTGCATACCCAACCAGTATTTGTAGCTCTCTGTCCATAAGAAAAGAGTGAAAGAAAATAAATGAGAAGAACAGACTGAGTCCTATCAACAAGCATGTTTTTATTCAAAATGTTAAAGACCAAGTACAATAGCAGCTCCTAAAAGCAATTGTTCACTTACTTTCTCATCGTGGGAAAATTTGCAAGAATCTCCACGAGTACACTCTCCTCTCTGAAAAGCTCTGCATACCCAACCAGTATTTGTAGCTCTCTGTCCATAAGAAAAGAGTGAAAGAAAATAAATGAGAAGAACAGACTGAGTCCTATCAACAAGCATGTTTTTATTCAAAATGTTAAAGACCAAGTACAATAGCAGCTCCTAAAAGCAATTGTTCACTTACTTTCTCATCGTGGGAAAATTTGCAAGATTCTCCACGAGTACACTCTCCTCTCTGAAAAGCTCTGCATACCCAACCAGTATTTGTAGCTCTCTGTCCATAAGAAAAGAGTGAAAGAAAATAAATGAGAAGAACAGACTGAGTCCTATCAACAAGCATGTTTTTATTCAAAATGTTAAAGACCAAGTACAATAGCAGCTCCTAAAAGCATATTATCTAAGGAGATTGTTCACTTACTTTCTCATCGTGGGAAAATTTGCAAGATTCTCCACGAGTACACTCTCCTCTCTGAAAAGCTCTGCATACCCAACCAGTATTTGTAGCTCTCTGTCCATAAGAAAATAGTGGAAGAAAATAAATGAGAAGAACAGACTGAGTCCTATCAACAAGCATGTTTTTATTCAAAATGTTAAAGACCAAGTACAATAGCAGCTCCTAAAAGCATATTATCTAAGGAGATTGTTCACTTACTTTCTCATCGTGGGAAAATTTGAAAGAATCTCCACGAGTACACTCTCCTCTCTGAAAAGCTCTGCATACACCACGTGCCTCTCTCTTCTGCCGTTGCGTCTCATCATCTTCCTCTTCTCGCTTAGTGTACTTGCTACAATGGTCCACCCTAATGGTCCGTCCCAACACCTGAGCTCCATTCAGATTATCTGCAATTTTAAAATCAGAATGTAATCAAATCACAACATCTCAAGAACCAGTGTGCAAGAGAGAGAGAGAGAGAGAGAGTGTGTGTGTGATATAAGGAGAGTTTTTGACTAACCGACAGCGAGAGTGGTACTTCTTTGATCTTCATATGCAAGAAACGCAAAACCCTTAGATTTGCCAGTAACCTTGTCTCGGATAAGATTGACATCAACAAGTTCACCATACCTACAGAATCCACAAAGAAAATACATTAAAAAAAAAACTAATTAGAAACAAAAGCTTATAAAAACCCAATACCTAGGAAGAGAATTTCAGAGTACTACTGAACCAGGTCTATAGCAATTCACTTACTGTGCGAAAACGGCGAGGAGATCACCCTCGGTGAGGTCGTAAGCTAAGCCTCCGACGAAGACATAGGCAGAATTTGTGTACTTGCCGTGCCATGACGCCTCTTCAGAAATCCCTAGATCTGATTCCTTACCGTTTATTTTCTTCGAAAACTTGAAGGCATATTTCCTCAGTCGGAGGGTAAGTGTTGTGAATGCTTTCTTCACTTGGTCTAATTGACCATACACGTCAATGACCATATCCTTATCTCCCCAGTCCTTAAACTCCATACGTGTACCAGATGACATCTTCGTATTGAAGAGGAAATTAGGGTCCAATCCGTCAGGGCACCTTGTGACCAGAAACTTAACAGTGGCTAGCCCACTGGATTGGTCAACAAGGTAAGGAAAAGCCATGTTCGCAGCGTCTTCAACGGGAGAATGCTCCTCGCATATCTGTTTCAAAAAGAGAATATTATAATATCTAAAATCTAAAATTATTTCACAGTAACATAAATATCAATCACCTCAAGAGCAGATACAGTAATGATGCTCTCCTCCTTCAAGTCTGTAATGTCAAAATAGGCTTTTGACATCTTCTCAATTGTAAGAAGTCTGATATGCTTCATACCAATAAGATGTTTTACTCTTTCTCTTGGAATTAGGAGAGAGAAAGAGACATGTCTATGTTCTGCTAAAACAAACATCGTTTCAGTATGCTTTTTAAGATACTGCAGCCTCTCAAGGCATGCGGCACCTGATTTCTTGAGAATACGCGACATGGTTTTAAGGTCATCCTGACCATGGTCAAGCTCAAGAAGCCTGATTTGTTCAGCATAGGTCCACATCCCTACAATGTAGGAACATGGGAAAGAGGGGAATACATTTAGGATAATAATTGTATTAAAACCAATAAATCCATCAATAACCCATCAGAAAAACCCAGAAAATCTGGACACAAAAGGTTATCGGAGAGAATGAACCCAAGAATCATCAATAACCCATCAGAAAAACCCAGAAATGTTATCGGAGAGAATCATCAATAACCCATCAGAAAAACCCAGAAAGAATCAACCCAAGAAAAAAAAAAAAAAAAAAAAAACAAGAACTCGACAATTAGATCCCAACTAATTCCGATTAAATCCTGGAGAATCCGGGTTGAATTATCTACAATAGAACGAAAGCAAGACGCTTTAACAGTCGCTGAACTTTGAGATTGACAGAAACCTAAAAAAACACCAGAAAACGAAACCACAAGAGGAAAGCAAAAGCAGAACTGTGTGGAAGAAGCTAACCTCGGAGGAAATTAACCGACGGGATGAGCGATTTTGGGAGAGATAAAACGCGAGGCGGTGCGATTCGGCGCAGATCGAGGAAGAACAACGAACGAAGGTGAAGCTTGTTTCTGGAAAAGAAGAAAAAAATCAGGCTTGTGAAGTCGTCTTTTAGGGTTGGTTAAAAAAAAAACAATCCCTTATCCCTTTTATATACGCAGTGATGTATTGTCAAAAAAAAAATAAAAAAATTCGGTATAAAATTTTACGTCGCCTGAGAGATTCGAACTCTCGCGGGGAAACCCCATGTACTTAGCAGGCACGTTACTTTTAGTAGCACGTGACTTCAAACCCCCGATAAAATTACTAAAATAATTAAGAACATGTTATTAACTCTAATAAAATCTAAAATTTAAAGATATTTCAACAAATCCGAAATTGATATATAATTGTGTATTTCATAAATAAAATGCATGATACTAAATTCGATGGTCTGCATTACACATATTATCCATTCATATTGTTAAATTCTCGTAAACTACTAAATTTTGTTTTATGAGTTCTAAAATTCGTAATAAGAACCAATGAACCATACACTGAAATTTGTTAATGTGTTTAACAGCAAAGAAACAAGTTCATTGTACTTTATTAGAATGTTTATATTGTTACGATCTA
The DNA here is from genome assembly GCA_030161315.1 of Eutrema japonicum. Classification (NCBI taxonomy): domain Eukaryota; kingdom Viridiplantae; phylum Streptophyta; class Magnoliopsida; order Brassicales; family Brassicaceae; genus Eutrema; species Eutrema japonicum. The sequence continues at coordinate 6,063,296 of BSQW01000001.1, read as the reverse complement.
CAATTTCAGTTACATTGTGTCAAATCTATATATAATGCATAAGAGTATGTGAAGATTTAAGCAAACAAATATCTTATTAATACGGTATGAAAACAATATACATGGTAAAAATGTTATTCGTGTACATGTTATATATCGGCAGATTTATAAGTATCTTCTTTAATTTCAACAGTGCATGCTATTGACCATTATTCTTATATATGTCCATTTCATCCGGATTTTTGTTTTATTTTTGATCATCATCTATTCGGATTGTATATTTTATTCAAACCAGTACGAAAGCATATAAGAAGGGAATATGTATCAAATGGAGTGTATCTAAAGTAAAACCTTTAGACATGCTAGTTATTTCCCGAATTAATCAAGTTTGAAAGTATGACAGGTTCTCTTAAAAAGAAAATGCTTTTTATTTTGATTGAATTTTCTGGTATAGTACTATTTATTTATGCTTTTACATTTCTAGTCGTACAAATAAAGTGAATATTATGGTTGTATATTAAAATTTAAAAGTAACAACGAGCAAAAAGTAACTCGCTCCTCAAGTTTGTTTAATTTAACATCATATGTATCCAAAAGAGGACTATTATGATCATATATCATATATAAAATAAATATTTAACAATGTGATTTTAACAAGAAAAACAATCATTGATCACATATTGTTCCAATATAGGGGATTTTGCAATCTTTGCAATCGTGCATTTGTGAATTATTTGTACCGGCTCATAACCACATAGCTGACACCTTTGATCAACCTTCAAACGTTTCCTTATCAAGGCATCCGCAACAAAACATATTATTATGTATTACTCTCCACCAAAAGAATTTAAGCTTCGGTGGTATATTAATTAGCCACAAATTAATGATGACTTGCTCTTTTGGCCTCGTCAGATAGAGAATGAGAGTATACATGCTAATTTGCTTGCTCTTTCGAGATCTTCCTCTTAATATAATAACCAGATTTAACATAATCCATACTGTAGTTATACTTTGTCATAGCTGGACTATCTTATTTATATCCTCCCGCACATATCAAATAAGTTAGATTGTAGTGATATCAACGTTTATAAAAACTATGTTTGAAGTAACATTAAAAAAAAATTTGAAATATTGTTTACATTATGTTAACAAATAAATGTTTTGTTAAATATATTTGAAAAATATTTTGTGTGTCAAAACGTATTATGTGTTAAAGGAAAACTCAATTAAATTTTAAAATCATTCTTTCGAGTAACAAATTGAGAAATTAGTTAGAGATTATCTAAACCCTGGATAATAAACACAAAATCATAAAATGCAGGGACATAGAAATTTAAATTTATTTGAAAAGTTTATAAATTTTGTTTTGTTTAGCTATACGAATGATTTTGACCACATAGTTCATCAGAAATATTTAATCTCAGCGTTCTTGTAATACTTCTAATAATTCAACACAAGTAATTAAATTTTGGTTTAGTTACGGTAGCCAAATGAAGGAACTACAATGCCTGACCAACTTGCGAATAAAGAGATAAGCAACAGCCTATTATCATTACCTCACTGTTCATACATGCAGAAATACAATTTTCTATGAAGGGCTACTTGGTACCTTACAATTATTTTGTAGACTCTATATTAGTTTATTAAACTATCAAAGTGATCCTTTTTTGTCAGTTACTGGAAAACGAAAAAAACATTTGATATACTCATAATTATGGTTAATAATGTGCTCAAACTTCACTTAGATAATTTTAAAAGTTTGAATAGTTAGCCTTTTTTGGAACATCGTGAAAACCTTAGTTGGAAGTAAATAAAACCATAATTTAATGAGTGAATTAAAAAAAAAAACTAGTGAAAAACATTAAAATATTGACTTTTAGTAGCACGTGACTTCAAACCCCCGATAAAATAACTAAAATAAGTAAGAACATGTTAACTCTAATAAAATCTAAAATTTAAAGATATTCAAACAAATCCGAACTTTATATATAATTGTGTATTTTCTAAATAAATTTGTAAATATGCATGATACTTAATTAAGTGGTAAACTTTTTTTTTTTTGAACTAAATTAAGTGGTAAACTTTCAAACTGCATTACTCATAACAATAGCATTCATATTGTTAAATTCCCGTAAACTACTAAATTTTGTTTTATGAGTTTTAAAATCGTAATAAGAACCAATGAAACAAACTATACACAGAAATTTGTTAGTGTATTTAACATAAAAGAAACAATTTCATTGTACATTATTAGAATGCTTCTATTGTTATGATCTACAATTTCAATTACATTAATTGTGTCAAATCTATGTATAAATGCATAAGAATATGTGAAGTGTTAAGCAAACAAATATCTTATTCATACGATATTAACATGTTAACACAATATATCATATTACATATACATGGTAAAAAAATGTTATTCATGTACATGTTATATCTCAGTAGATTTATAAGTATCTTCTTTAATTTCAACAGTGCCGTTAGAGCTGTCAAAATGGGCGGACGGCCCATTGTCCGTCCATATCCAACAAATTATGGACGGTCTTGGACAAGTCCAAAATAGAAGCGGGTTTAAATGGACAATGTCCAATTTTGCCCATGGACAAAATGGACCGGACAAGTTGGACATTGGGCCGCCCGAAATACATAAAATGTTAGGTCAAAATCAATTTGGGAGTTTTTTTAGAAATCAGAAACACGATTTTTTCAGTTTGTGTTTTGGTCAAAACACTGTGCCGTTGACCATTATTCTTAGATATGTCCATTTCTTCCGGATTTTTGTTTTATTTTTGATCATCATCTGTTCGGATTGTAGGAAAACTAGTTTCCTTGTGATGAGCTTTCACTTCTCAACGTTTTTTACTCTATTTTATTCAAACAACTACGAAAAGATATAAGACCAAGTGCAATAGGAAGGGAATTTGAGTGTTTTTAGATCCAATAGATAGGCAAATTAAAAAGACAAATTATAAATCCATGCGACAAAGGGAAATTTTCCCTTCCGTGAATTTTGTGTAGGCCCCACATCAAATATGATGTGGTGGCATTTGATTGGTTCTCTGTTTTTTTTTTTTTACATTCTTCTTAAATGTTATTTTTACTTAATAATTGATCTAAAAAAAAAAAAAAAATTACACCATTATTTTTTATTTCTTAACATCTATAAATAGAGTCTAGGTTCATATCATTTGAACATCAAAAAAAATCTCAAGATTTAACATTCTCTTTTAATTTCTTCTCCTACATTATCACTCTCTTTCGTATTTTTTTTTTCAATTTTCAACATCCTTATGGATCCATCTCGCAATTACAATCTCCTACCAAATTATGGTTTTCCAAACCCTCAAAATCCAAACACACAACCACCAAATCCAAATACACAACTCCCAGAAAATCTTATAAATTCGGGAATGCATCCAAATTTTCAAATGCCATATATGATGCCACCAAATTTTGGCATGTATGTTTGGTTTGTCTTTATTAATAATAACGAGTGTTGTTTATTTATTTAGAAACTGAGTATTTTATTTGAATCATTAAAATAATATATTTTATATATTAATCAACTCTAATTAAAAAAACAAATTATATATTAGTTATTAATTTTTTTACATTATAAAATTATTTTGTGTGATTATAAATATATTAATAGTAATAGTATTTATAAAATGTATAACATATATAAAATAATAAAAATAAAATAAATAAATATAAAATGAATTATATATGATGGAGTGATGTGGAGGAAAGAGAAAATGAGTTGGAGGAAAGAGAAAATGATTTGCCTTCCTATTGTGGAGTTGAGTGTGAATTAAAAAATTGAAATGATGTGGAATGAGAATAAAGTGATGTGGAGGGAATATAGGATGAGAAATTTGTCTTCCTACTGGAAATGGTCTAAGAAGGGAATATGTATAAAATGGAGTATCCAAAGTAAAACTTTTAAACATGCTAGTTATTTCCCGAATTATTCAAGTTTAAAACTGTGCCATTTTCTCTTAGAAAGAAAACGCTTTTTATTTTGATTGAATTTTCTGTTATAGTACTATTTATTTATGGTCTTACATTGCTAGCCGTACTAATAAAGCGAATAGTATGGTCGTATATTAAAAGTAACAACGAGCAAAAAGTAAATCGCCCCTCAAGTTTGTTTAATTTGACCATATGTATCCAAAAGAGGAATATTATGATCAGATATCGCTTTAAAATTTGGCCTCGTCAGATAGAAAATGATAGCATGTACATGCTGATTTGCTTGCTCTTTCGAGATCTTCCTCTGGATACAATAACCAGATTTAACATAATCCTTTTTCCGGTCAAAACTGTAAAATTTTAATTTTCTGTCAAAAACAGAAAATTTTGTTTTTCCGTAAAACACGTAAAATCCCGTTTTCAAGTCAAAAATGTAAAATTCCGTTTTCCCATAATAAAAAAAAAAATATCGTTTTCCCGTCAAAAACGTAAAATCTCATTTTCCCATCAAAAACTTTAAATCCCGTTTTCCCGTTAAAAACGTCAAATCACATTTTCCCGCCAAAAAGGTAAATTCTTGTTTTCCCGTAAAAAAAAATAAAAACCTGTTTTCCTGCAAAAAAATGTCAAATCATGTTTTCCTAGCAAAAACGTAAAATATTGTTTTACCGCAAAAAACATAAAATCATGTTTTTTCGCAAAAGCTTAAAATCCCATTTTTAACGTAAAATCTCGTTTTCCTGCCAAAAACGTAAAATCATGTTTTTCGTAATAAACGAAAAATCTCGTTTTCATGCAAAAAAATGTAAAATCCCGTTTTCCATCGAAAATATCAAATCCTGTTTTTCTGCCAAAAACGTAAAATCTCGTTTTACTCCAAAGAAACGTAAAATTCCGTTTTTCCGTCAAATTTTTTTTAAAATCCCATTTTCTTGCCCTAACACGAAAACGGAATACAAAAGTAATAACAAAATTAAATTATTTTCGTAAATATTAAATTTAAAGTATAGTAATATTTTCTATGTAATGGTTAAATAAATACTTTTAGGGACTAAAAATGAATTTTTTTTTATTTTCTGGTTATTAATTTATTATTTTCGTAATTATTTTTTAAATTATATATAAGATCCGAGATCTTATAATCGGGTCAAAAGGATCCACATATTTTTAAACCGGATAACAATAAAATAAATCTAAAACAAAATAAAAAAACATATTACTTACCCAATCAAAACATAACATTAATACAAGTGGCATTCATTGACATCATCTTTTTGATTGGCTGAGAATCATCAATCACTTAAGTGTCTTCTCAATTAATAGTAAGATATATTTTTACGGATGATCTAAATTTTTTTTTTCATTTTATCGATTTAGTTTTTATTTTCACGGATTATAAAATATTAAATTATAAATTTGCGCGATACTTATATTGTAAGGAAATAAAGTAAAGTAAGTGATTGAAATAGACGTTGAGTAGTTGAGAAGGGAAATTATCATTATATTTTATGTTTTTTTTATACAACAATTCATGAGTTTTCACGAAAAGGATAAGCACCGATTTCATCATATGACTCACGATAATTTTGTGATGTAATTATGCTGATCTCTTGCAATTAATGGATAAACAATTATAAATTATTTTATTATTGAATGATTGAGTAATAATGTTCTACATTATTATTTTATGCTTAAATCTCAACTTATGAAAAATATAGTTTCAATTTTAATAGATTTTCGTCTCTTCTGTGTATGATTAAATCGTCTCAATATTATGTTGAAATTATTCAGTAGATCAATAAGATGTTAACTGTTAGAAAAAATTTGATGTGAGATATATTAGATATTATATTTTTTTAAATGAAACGTTCATGTTATATAAGATCTGCCACTAATCATTTGATAAAATTGACCAAACGCTCTTATTGATGGGCCACGTCAATCTAGTTGACACGGTAATTACCACTGGGCCCAATATTTAACGATGGGCTAAATCTATCTAGTTCCTGCGGTGATTGAATTTGGGCTTCTTTTTTTTGTTCTCGCTAAGTGAAGGTTGTGGAATCTTGATTGATATTCAAAACAATTTAAAATGATAGGTGATTATTTAAACATATAAGGATTAAAATAAAAATATATAAACTAGTAAATGATATGATTTTAAAATTATTACATAAGTCATTAAGAAAACCATTTCGAATATATGATCTTCGGTAGTTTAACTCGAGATGCTTCTCACACTTCTCTAGGGTAGACATGTATTGTGCCTTCCCCATTACATACATGTCTAGGCTGTTTGGGCTCGTAACTCTTTTATTTCATATGCAATTCACTAAAAAAAGTCTTTTAATTAAAAAATATACACATATTTTTCTTTCTTTTTTCATTCATAACGTGGGTTTTCTTCGAAAGTAGTATGATCGACATTTTAAAGAAAACAAAATTGTAAGGTTTAGAACAGTATAGCTAGTCTGTAGATCTTGGATTTATATGAATATGCAATTTAAAAAAAAAAAATTGAATTTGCAACTTGCATTATCACCATTTTAGGATTTTAAATTTATCGATGAATTTTATAATGGACCAATGGGTAAAAGATCTAGCCATGCACGTTACGTACAATTTATTTTAATTGTCTTTTACTTCTGCATACGCAGATGGGTCCGTGTCACGGGTTCCCATTTCCTATTTTTTTTATACCAAGTTGCAAATTGCAATAATTTTTAATCTCCATTATATACTTTGATTGTTAATGTAAAAAATATCATGTATGCTTCTGCTTTGGTAATTAGACAGACTAATTCGATTTTTTTAAAAAGAGATATAATACGCTGAATTCAAACTAATTCTAAAATCTACAAATACCATATATGACTGCCAGCCCAAGAATATAAGCAATCGGTTAATAATCTTGACTAACATGAAATTTAATTTCATAAACTCCCGGTTCTGATCTGATTAGTCAAGATCCTGAATCGAATATTCTTGTCGTTTAAAACATCTAAGAAAATTTAAAAAGTGGGATCATGGCGAATCCAACTTGATAATTTTTAGTGTATCCGATCAATATATTGTCAAAATATAATTTATTTTAATTCGAAAATCCAAACTTTGTGAATATAGTTAGTTGCACGCCCTTAACACATGTGAACTAATCGCATGAAACAGATAAATCTTTTTTTTTCCTTTTTCCTTTTAAACAGATAAAATCTTACATCAACAAAAGTAGGAAACGATTAAAACAAGAATACTTGCGGACTGAATTAGACGAGGACCGACCAAACAAACAGAAGCAATAAAAAACACAAACAAATCAAACTTCTCGATCTATCATCCTAATACTCATCAGGCGCAAATGAAATCAGAGGGAAGTTGTTTGCCGCAAGTATTGATAAGCAAACTCAAGGAGATGGGAATATCGATGTTAATCCCCAGAATGTTAGCTTTAATCATTATTAGAAAACAAACGGCAACTTCAAGATCGACCAACCCTTGAAGAACTGAGCAGCAAGGCGTGTCTGGTGGATTTCCGATGACTGTTTGGACCACACCGTCTAGTATTTTGGCGCAAACTCCTAGTTTTAGGGCGTCTCTTGGGCAGCTATGCTTTGTAGGATTGCTGATAGGGTTAGGGTTTGGGATTGGCTTAGGTGGAAAGCAAGTGTTGCAGCCACTTACATACGCAAAAAACATGAGATTAAGAGATAGAAAGAGTGCTGCGGGAAACGATCTGTGGGACTCCATTGATTTCTAAGTTACTAAACCCTAATCAATGTGATTAGCTTTGGGGAAAAGTGTGACCGACAGCTAGGGCTTAGTGAGCCACAACGACTCGCGCGCATGTATTAAGAAAATTAGTGTAGAGCTGCACAAAAAGAATACCAAGTTGATATTTCTTATTGATGCGCTTTGCGATTAATTATGAGATGATAATAGAATTAATCGTAGTACGTAATCTATTTATGTATTAGCTAATAGTAGCTAGTTTCCGTTATATTTTATATTAATTACTAGAAATGAACGTACTTGTAAGTTGTAACTTTGTGCATGTGTAAGCGTGAGCGCATCTAAAATTGAAACTTTATGCACAATAATTAAAAACATGTGTGGGGGCTGAAGACTAAGTTGTAATTTTTTTTTAAAGTACAGTTTCTAATTGTGATTTTTAATTTTGTCGGTCCAAAAAAATATCGTAATTCATATGTTAATTAAAAATGATATAGCGATGAAAAATATATGCTATAAGGGCTAATACTACCACTAATTTTGAAATATAACAGAGGAAATCTACAATATTAAATTCGCCTCCTCAGAACAGCTTCTAGTTTGATTAATTATGTCTTTAATAGTTAGAATGCTTTAGCTTCAAATTTTGTTTCTTCTTCTACAATTAGCGTCTGTTAGATCTTATAGCTACATATATAGGCACTCGCGAGCAAGAGGGTACGCTGAACTGGAAATAAAAATATTAATTATACTTTATAAAGTGAAGCCAGTCTCTCGAAGTCTCGATAAAATGGCAATTTTTACAAATTTGAACCTTAGCTGGTTCAGAAACTTTTGTATTTTAGAAAAAAAATCGGTTCAAAGCCCAAAAGTGGGGGAAAAAGGTGTGTTCGTAAGTAGTAATTATAACTTGGTGATGAGATTTCTGTCTCTCTCCTCCGCCTGTGAGAGCCGCCGGATCGACATCGACACGACACACATAAAATAAAGTTTGTTCTAAGGATATATATAGAGAGAGAAATCGATTCGTGAGTATCGGAAAAGCTTGAGGAGGAATGATTTGATACGATAATTGCATGAGTTTTTTTTTTTTTTTTTGTTATTGCGATTTGATTCGATGAAATTCGTAATATCATATTGAGTTATTCGAATTTTAATTGGCTATTCACAACAAACTGAATTTCTCTTAGTTAGTCAAATATTCTATACTTTTTTTGTATTCACAGCAAATTTTGGGATCCTGTTTTCTAGACTCAACGTCAACGACAAATTAGTAAAAGAAGTTTCGTAGCATTCAAGTAACATACATCATCCCCCACCTGGGTTCGAGTCACCTTGGCCACAGTGGATTTAACATGGCTTCCTCTGGCTTATAGGGATTAGTCGGGTGTGTAGCAACCCCCGGATTACCCCATATTAATCAAAAAAAAAAAAAAAAAAAAAAATTGTAACATACATCATTTTGGGATCCTGTTTTAAGTTGAAATTGTGGATAATTGTTCCCTTATTTTATTTTTGATTGCTCTATTCATGCACCAAGGATTAGAAAATTTGTATATAAAAAAAAGAATCAAAGTAATGTTTGTTGTGGAATCATGAGAATTTTGAACTTTGTAGTTCGTAACTTCATATGGTAGTGGAACAGGTTACAATCCTTGACCGAAGCCCAAATAATACCATAACCAAGTAGTTATATAAGAAATTTTAAGAAAAGAAAAAACCAAAAGTTAAACATTAATTTTTGAAATTTTAATTAGCTAACTAAATATTTTATTTTCACTTAATTAGATAAAATGACTAATGGTCAATCTAAGCATACCGGTTATGAAGTTCCATCTCAGGAAATCTGGTATAAAAACATGTATAAAAAATCCAGCTATATACTTTAGTTAATGGAATATTTAAAGGAATACAAAAGAATAAATAATATCTTTACGGATTTCTTTTACTTTGTTTCTAATAATGGACAAAGGAAAAGGGTTATTATGGGTTCAATTTCAAAGCCCAATTGAAAATCAAAGCCCAAAAGAGGAAGAACAAAAAAAGAAGGTGTGTTAGTAACTGTAACTTGGTCTGAGTTTCCGATGAGATTTATGTCTCTCTCCTCCGCCTGTGAGAGCCGCCGGATCGACATCGACACACATAGAATAAAGATTGTTCTAAGGATATATATAGAGAGAGAAATCGATTCCTGAGGATCGAAAAAGCCTGAGGAGGAATGATTTGATACGATAATTGCCTGAGTTACTTTCTGTGAATATTTTTTTTTTGTTATTGTGATTTGATTCGATGAAATTCATAATATCGTATTGAGTTATTCGAATTTTAATTGGCTATTCACAACAAACTGAATTTCTCTTAGTTAGTCAAATATTTTAGGGAGAATTGTAAATATATGACACATTGAAAAACTATGGTCCCTATAAAATTTATTAGATTTTTGCCACTTTTTGACAAAATACCTTTTTATTATTGTTTTATAATTGAAAATAAATATTTTTAAATTTCTAAAATTCGAAAATATAAAAAATGGAAATACAAATATATTTGATAATCATTTTAGGAAAGATTGTGATTTAAAAAATATTTTATTACCTTGTCTACGAAACGTAGAATATTTATTCTACAAACGTAGAATTTGTTTTCTATTGTTTCCTCTATAATCTACGAAAGATAGATTCGACATTCTATTACTTGTTTTGCCTTCTACGGGCCCTCTAGAATACGGCTTCTACAACTTGTTATGTATTCTATAGATTTTGGATTACGTATTCTACATTTAACAATATATTCTACTTTTTAAAGAATATAAGTTCTGTAACTATGTCTTTGTTCTATGGAATGTAGATTTCCTATTCTAGTATGTAGTTAACAAAATCTGAGTAAATCTAGGATCATTGGTGATCTTATTATATCCAAAAAACTGAAAATATTTATGGAAAATATTCTTTTTCTATTTTTTCTCTACGTTTTTTTTTCCCTTTTTTCTTCTTTTCCTTCTCTTCATCTGACTTTTTTTTGTTCTCTTTTTTTTCTCTTCATCCACGACATTTTCACGATTTTTTTTTAAAAATTATTCTCTTAACGTTGTTTACTCTATCGCAAATATGATGCATAAATATGTATCAACTGGTGTATGGAAGAGGTGGGATATCAATAAAGGCCTGTCTTGGCGAGGCGAAGGCATGAAGGTAAAAAACAAACTCTCTGACACTTGTATCTATCACTGATATAATATTTTCTTTCACTAAAACCTCATATCTTTCTTTCATTATTATCATCTGTTATTACCGCATATGTTTACTCAACTTCACTTCTCGTATGAACATGAGAGCCACCCAGAAGAGTTCTTCATATTCCATACGTTTGGCAACTAGCTTTTTCCCGTTGGTAACACTCTTTTCTCTCTACTTTTTTTTCATTTTTTTCATCAGGATGTATTAACAAAGAACGCCGATCTCATTACTTTGTTTTTGGTCGCAGCGGATTCAGTTTTAATCCGGACGCCATCAACTTATTCCTCGTGCCACACCAAGTTGAAGTAAGTAGCTAATTCCATCCAACAAATGCTATAGGAATAGGAGCGTACCTTAAAGTTTATTGGAATGGTAGATCTTAACGGAATTATCTGCAGAGAGGGAATGGAACAGTACCTTAAAGCACAGGGGCAAGGCAAGAGCGCTTGAACAACAACAGGAAATGGAAAGGTGAAGTCCCTCAGGAGGGATTAAATTTGAAGATGGACATAGTCGAAGAAACTGGGAAACAGGGCATTAATGTTTTCCCAAAACACTGACAAAGGTTCGACCAATGATATAATTTTCATCTCTTCTAAATTTTTTTTATTTTTTAAAACAATTATAATTAATAATTTTATATTAGTGTGGGAAAACTATTAATCTAAATCCTAATGGGACAATTCTTAGTTCAATAAATCTTATAAGGACAATTCTTAGGTAAAAATGTCATATATTTTCAATTATCTCAATATTCTATGCCTTTTACAAATTTCGATGAAGAAAGGAAATTGTTGGAATTTCCTTTTTCCTTTATGGAAAGAAACTGACTTTAAGTTTTCTTTTTTTTCCCGATTCCTAGCTCGAGTCGGATGCTTGTGTGTGTATAAAGCCTCAGATCGTCTCTCTTGATCGATTAGTGACTGAGATACAATGTTGAAAAGACATGGCTCGAGTGTGGTATTGAAAAGACGTCGCTCTAGTGTGGAATTGCTGCTACCCCACGATGTGGTATTGAAAAGACGTCGCTCTAGTGTGGAATTGCTACCCCACGATGTTGTAGAGCTCATACTCGAGAGACTTCCTGTGAAGTCTCTGCTGAGATTCAAGTCTGTATCCAAGAAGTGGAAATCGACAATCGAGTCCCGAGGGTTCCATGAAACACAGTTGATCCGTCGTAGGCAATCACGAGGTCCAGATGTCCTTTTCGTGTCCCTTGATGATGATGATGATGGTCGGAACACAGATGCTCGAAGATTTGTTTTTGGGTCATCATTAGCTTATACGGTCAGGTTCCCTACTTCGGCCACCTCGGTCTGCCGTGGTAGTTGTGATGGTCTAGTATGCCTCTACACTGTCTACCTACCGAATGTCAGTGTCGTGGTGAATCCCGCCACTAGATGGCATCAAAGTTTTCCTCTTTCCAGCATTCAACATCTCCTCATCCAAAGGTTAAAAAATGATGTGTTTGGCTGCCCAAGTCCTAGGCTTGGATTCGGTAAAGACAAACACGGGGGCACATACAAGCCGGTTTTTCTATATAACTCATCCGGATTTGGCCTAGACAACGTTACCACTTGCGAAGTTTTCGATTTTAGCACTAACGCTTGGAGGTACGTTCACCCTGCTTCTCCTTATCGGATAATTGCTTACTGTGATCCCTTGTATTTGGATGGCTCACTTTATTGGTTAACCGAGTGTGAAGAAACCAAGGTTTTATCTTTTGATCTTCACACCGAAACTTTTCAAGTCGTCTGTAAAGCTCCCTTTGCCCATCTACCTGACCCTTACGGCGTCAGAATTTCCATCCTCGATAATCGCTTGTGTGTATCCAAGAAAAACTGGCCCACCCAAGAGATGTGGTCGTTGGATTCTTCAGGCGGCAACAAGACATGGAAGAAAATGTGTTGCTTAGATCTCACCAAAACTTTTTCTTGGTTTGGGGAACCCAAGTTTGCGCTGATACCAATAGCAATTCTGGAGAAGAACAAGTTGTTGCTTCAAGGTCGTGAATACATTGACGCACTGGTGATACATGATCTCCATACCAAATCTTATGATTTACTCTTCAAACCTGCCAACTTCGTAGCTCCTCTTTGTTATTTCCAAAGTTTGTTTTCTACTTTATCAAATTAATTTGTCTTGTTTTCTTTTTTTTTCAATGAACCTTTGTAATTTAACATTTTTTGTATTCTCTAAATCTTTAATGGTTTGGTTCACAGGACTCTTTTGCCTCTATTCTATTAACAGTTCTAGAATAGGCCAAACTAGCAACAATACATGATGAATCCTAAATCACAGGACTCTTTGTCTTTCCTCCAACTTGTTTCCTTTAACATGATGGATCCGACGTGGAAGATGATGGGGAACAGATTGTTACCATTGGTTTTATATCTAATGTGGTTGGACTGCAGGTATTTGCAGGACAACAAGCTCATTGGAAAACTTGATGTTATAGAGGTTCTTTTCTTGAGATGAACATTGAGTAAAACAGAAACTACAGAAAAGCTTCGGTTTTTGTGTGATGCTTTCTTACTTAAATCTTCGGATTTTGTGTTTAATGATGCAAATTTGGCCTAGACAAAAAAAGGTTTAGTATTTTGGTTAATTATTCCAAATATAAAAGATTACATAACTAATGGCCCCACAAGCTTTCTTGAAATCTAACATTGCTCCTATGCTAGTGTTTAATCATGTTCTTGGGGGTTAAATAATTTCATGGAGATTGCATAGTTCTCTTGACTCTCATCTCATCTAAAGAATAAAAGAGTAAAGAGATTAATGATATCTTAATCCATATGTGAACTTGAATGGAATTAGAGAAATGGGTAACACTTTAAAGAGTTTCTTCTATATTGTCATATTCTCGGAATAATTGTTTCGTAGAGAGTTCTTTGTCTCTCATATCTTTTAATACCAAACAGCAGCTTAACTTTGGTCACAAACGGCGATTGACAATGGGTTTTCAACTTGGATTAACTCCTCTTCATCCCTAATGATCGGGGGTCCTCTTTTTATAGCTTGTTTTCTTGTTAGAGATAGTCATATTGATGAAGACTGATTGGCATTTATGGATTGATTTTACATGGTTATGGAACAAGCCATGTGATCAAAGACTAGATAGAACCATTCGAAAACATGGGAGGACCCATAAATGTAAACTTAAGACAAGTGTGTTAGCTAGCCCTTTTCTTCCTCTTAACTTTGAGCTGCTGTTGGGGAACAATGACGCATCTTTAGATCTGTCATTGTCTTCTCCCACTCAAATTCTCATTTGCTTATGTTTTGTTGGCTCGTGAAATAAATTTCTGTATGAGAATCTTTGCTTCTTCTATCTGTTGGATATTTTTTGTGTTGTATTTTTCTGGTTTGTTTTTCTTAAGTTTATGGATGACTGATTTTCAGACATTGTAGTTCCAGGAACCAAATTGGAATACCTTAACAATTATTTTACAGACTCTATATTACCTTAACAATTAGTTTATTAAACTATCAAAGTGATCCTCTTTTGTTTAATTACTGGAAAACGAAAAAAGCATTTGATATACTAACATTATGTTAATAATAATGTGGTCAAACTTCACTTAGATGAATTTAAAAGTTTGAATAGTTGGCCTTTTTTTGGAACATCGTGAAAACCTTAGTTGGATTGAAACAAAACCAAAATTTAATGAGTGAATTAAAAAAAACTAGTGAAAAACATTAAATATTGACAATCGTTGGATGTTAAAATAAACCCAAATTTCCCCCTCAAAACTATGATATAGCACCACTTCAGGGCCGGCTTAACTAGGGGGCGAGCAGGGCCCACACAATTTTTTTTTTTGGTTCTGATATTTTATTACACAGGGGTCTTTGGAAATTTTTTTTATTGCCCAAAAGGCCCATATTTTTTTTTTATTGTTCAGGGACCCCAAAATATTTGTTTTTGCCCAGAGGCCCCTAAAAGTATTGAGCCAGCCCTGCACCACTTCTACACAAAGTTAGGGCCTCGTACTAAATCCCCATGAAATGAAAGTTCAAAACATATTTCTCCACCATATGAAAGTTCGAAACCAGTTTTTCCACCAAATGAAAGTTCAAAACCAAATTACACACAAACCACGATTTGTTTCGGTTAATTGTTTACCAATCCAGCTTTACCCACCAAAACACAAAGTTAAACCGATTAAAATCCAATTAACACTTTAACCGATTTTAACCCAGTTACAAGTTCTTCTTCCTCCTCCTCCTCTCTCTGCATCTCATCTCTCTCGATCTCTCTATATTTTCCTTGTTGTTTTAAAGTTTAATTTTAATTTTTTCTTTGATTTGTGATTTTAATTATGGTTCAAAAGTGTCACACCATCTCTTTCATCTCCACTCCTCGTAACATCGAACGCCTCCTCCCACGGTTGCCGGAGAATCTCTCATCCGCCATCAATTTCGTGAAGCCCCCTCTTTCCGGTGGAGTCGACAACAGCAACAACAAACTCCCGGAGGACGGTGAAGCCACCACCGACGTGCCTTTCGATCTCATATCTTATTTGAAAATCGCTTTTGACGGGATTCTGGAATCCTCGAGACCCGATTGGATTCTACAGGATTTCGCAGCGTATTTGCTTCCTCCGATCTCTTGCCGCCTCGGGATTAAAACCGGATTCCTCAGCGCTTTTAACGGCGCGACTCTCGGGATTCTGAAACCGCCGAGATTCGAAGAGTATAGTGTTGGAACTAATTTTTTGTCAAAGCCTGAGGGTTTGATAAAATTATGTTAGTGTGAAAAGAAATGAGTTAAGCTCTTTCTAATGAAATGTTTTCATTAACCGAGAAATGTTTTCTCGTGTATATATTGGAATGGTTGTGTCTTAAATGAACAACATGAGAGAAGAAAAGCCATACGTGCGACGTTCGCATCTTGGGCCTTGATTGGGCCCGTGGACTTTTTGAGGTATCGATCGATACCCCTTGGTATCGATCGATACCCAGCGGGCCGACTTAAAAAAACCGCAGCCGCCTAGGTTATTCTAGAAATATTCCTTTTCTGTCATGGAAAAACCCTAGCCTCTCTCCTATATATACAACACGATTTTCACCTAAAAAATCATCATCTGATACACAATAAACACTTACTAAAAGTTCTAGCAATCGTTTCTTCAATTCCCTACTGCTTAGAGTAAGTTTTAATTTCGAGAGTATCGTAGAATAATGGTCGATAGACATGAATCATGGTGTTGATGATTCAGTTAAACTTTGGTTGTATCCTGGGACTCATGGATCTATAAAACCCCGTCACACTACGGGAGATTCTTAGAGTTAAGGAAAGAGATTTATCTCGCCTCCTCAGATCTTGTATTGCTTTATCGCTTATAAATCGTCTGTTCCTTAAACTGTTTATTTACATATTACTGTGATTAAATCTTTCCTGTCTGTAGTGTAAATTTTGGTCCTACAATCTTAACTCTAAGAAGATCCAATTTCTGTTTTAATACTTCAATTGGATCTTTAATCACGAGTAAATAAACGTTTTCAAACGGTTTTTAAACGATTCTTCTACTGCTGATGATACTCAAACGTTGTCAAAAAAGCTTTTAGCAAATTGAAACGTGTAGTAGAGGCAATCTTCATCTCTCTCTATTTTTTAAGAAGATGTTCCTCTGCTAGTGATACTCAAACGTTAATCAAACAGCTGTTTAGCAACTTGAAACGTGTAGTAGAAGCAGATCTGCCTAAACATCTTCTAAAAAACCGTCTTTAATTGCGATTAAAAACGGTATAATCAACGAACACACATCTGTTCTTGATAGGTTCGATTCAGATCGAGGCCTTGTGAGTATCGATCGACACCCTATGGTATCGGTCGATACTGGACTAAATAGTATCGGTCGACACTTAAGTGTATCGATCGATACCATGCAAACAGTGTATCGGTCGGCACCTCAGTGTATCGATCGATACTTTGCATCGACCAAGTTGGTCTATGTCGATCGATACTGTGTATAAGACACAGGTATCGATCGACACTGGTGCTATGATCGATCCTGTGAAACTCACTTGTATCGATCGACACCCAGGGTATATCAATTGATACTAAGCCTGTATCGATCGATACCAGGTTGCTTCGAATGACACAGTATGTGCATCGAGCTTCAATCGGAACCCAGGGTGTATCGATCGATACTCAATGTGTATCGATCGACACCAAGATGCTTCGATTAACACAGTATGTGCATCGAGCATCGATCGACACCTACGGTGCATCGATCGACACCATACGGGTGCATCAATAGACATTGAATGTGTATCGATCGATACCAAGGAGTATCGATCGACACCAATGCGATTTAGTTCGATATTAGAATTGCGATTCTTAAAGTTTATATATCGATACTAATTAAAAGTTGTTTCTTTTGTCTTAACAGAATGACAATTGATGTGGAAAACAACTCTGGATTGGTGGAGAAAACCAGTGAGAAGGTTGAATCGACTGCGAGTCAGATCGAGACGGTCAAAGTTCCATCTGGGAATCACGTCGCTCCTCCAACCAAGTTTGATGGGACAGCATTCAAGATGTGGAAAAGGAAGATGTTCTTCTATCTGACAACATTGAACCTGCAGAAATACACCAGTGAGGTGAAACCTGCTCTCCCAGAAGATAACACTGATCCACGTGCGCTTGCGAGTGTCCACGCCTGGGAACATGCTGACTTCTTGTGCAAGGGCTATATTCAGAATAGCCTTTCGGACTCTCTGTTTGGGGTGTACGAAAATGCTGAGACATCTAAGGATCTGTGGGATTCCTTAGACAAGAAGTACCGCATTGAAGATTCTGGTACTCAGAAATTCACTGTGGCGAAGTTCGAGCAGTACAAGATGGTGGATTCAAGACCACTAATGGAACAAGTCGATGAGGTGCAGAGGCTCCTACACGATATCTTTGCTGAGGGAATGCGGTTGTGTGAAACCTATCAAGGTTGCTGCATCATTGAGAAGCTACCTCCTGGTTGGACGGACTTCAAGAACTACCTCAGGCTGAAGAAAAAGAAGATGAGCCTTGAAGATCTGATTGTTAAGCTCCGCGTAGAGTCTACGAATCGGGAACAACAGATCAATGTAGGTGTGAAAATTCGCGAACACAATGCGAACATGGTTGAACACCTAAACCCCAATCAAGGCAAGTGGCAGAACAAAGGTCGCCTTAACAAAGGCAAAGGGAAGATGCCACCAAAGAACTTCCAAAAGTTCAAGAACAAGAGTGGTCAGAATGGCCAGACTTCTCAAAGGTTCTTAGGATTGTGTAACTTCTGTGGGAAGCAAGGACACAAATCCGTTGATTGTCGTAGCAAGAAGGCTCAAGCCAACTTGACAGAAGCTGACATGTGTGCTGTGGTCACTGAGGCCAATGTTGCTGAAAGCCATCCAAAGACTTGGTGGTTCGATACTGGTGCAACCAGACACATCTGTATGGATCGAGAGATGTTCTCCACATACACAAAGACCAAGAATGGTGAAAAACTCTTAATGGGTAATTCAGCCTCGTCGACAATTGATGGTCACGGGAAGGTTGTTCTGAAGCTCACCTCTGGACAAGAACTTGTTCTCACGAACGTCGTCCATGTACCAGATATACGCAAGAATCTGATCTCTGGATCGCTCATAAGTAAGCATGGATTCTCTGTGAAGCTGGAAGGTGATAAGCTGATCCTAACGAAGAATGGGATGTATTTGGGTAAGGGTTTTGTTTGTGATAATCTGTTTAAGATGTCTGTTGAGGCAGTAATCCGAAAGGATAATGTAACCGAGGCTTCCACCTCGAAGAACCCTAAGATTAATGATAAGAAATCAATTGCTTATCTCGCTGAGTCTTTTAATATTTGGCATGAACGACTAGGACATGTTAATTTCAAGTCTATGAGTAGATTAATGAACATGAACATGATTCCTAAATGCAAATTAAGCAAAGACAGATGTGAGGTTTGTGTCCAAGCCAAACTCACTAAAACGCCATCACCCAGCGTTCAAAGAACAACAGAACCTCTAGGTTTAATTCACACAGATTTATGTGATTTGAAATATATTCAAACCAGAGGAGGCAAGAAATATTTCGTGACTTTCATAGATGATTGCACGAGATATTGTTACATCTTTCTACTGCGAAGTAAAGATGAAGCCTTGGACAAATTTAAAGAATACAAGCTGGAAGTTGAAAACCAACTCGGCAAGACCATAAAAAAGGTCAGAAGTGATAGGGGTGGTGAATATAGTGAACCATTTGATGCATTCTGTAGAGCACATGGCATTATTCATCAAACAACTGCTCCCTACTCACCGGAATCCAATGGAGTTGCTGAAAGAAAAAACAGAACTCTCAAGGAAATGATGAATGCAATGTTGCAGGAATCTGGGTTAGCCCAGAACATGTGGGGGGAAGCTCTGCTTACCTCTAATTATATCCTGAACAAAATTCCACACAAAGTCACAGGAAAAACTCCTTATGAACTTTGGAAAGGTAATGTACCTTCGTATGTATACCTGAAAGTGTGGGGGTGCCTGGCAAAAGTTGCAGTACCACTTCCGAAAAAGGTCACCATCGGACCTAAAACGGTAGATTGCATTTTCATCGGATACGCGCACAATAGTAGTGCCTATCGATTTCTGGTACATAAATCAGATATACCAGACATTCATGTAAACACAATAATGGAGTCAAGGAATGCATACTTCTTCGAAAATGTGTTTCCATGTAAGGATAGAGGAAATCCTAAACGAACTCGTGACGAACGAGATGCTAGCAATGAGGCAAGCACTTCAGGCACTTCTACAGAAGTAGAAGAAGCTGAACCGAGACGAAGCAAGAGAGCTCGTAAGGAGAAGACATTTGGCTCTGAGTTCATAATGGCATTCCTAGCGGAAAGTGGTCCAAGAACTTTCATGGAAGCGATGTCTACACCTGATGCACCCTTCTGGAGGGAGGCATCTAACAGTGAAATCAACTCAATTTTGCAAAATCATACTTATGAGTTGGTAGACCTACCTCAAGGTTGTAAACCTCTGGGCTGTAAATGGGTCTTCACCACCAAGCTAAAAATCGATGGCTCTATAGACAAATATAAGGCCAGGCTTGTGGTACAAGGATTTCGTCAAAAGGAAGGATTGGACTTCTTTGACACTTATTCTCCAGTGAAGAGAATTACTTCGATTCGCATGTTGATTGGAATCGCAGCTTTAAGAAACCTTGAAATACATCAGATGGATGTTAAGACTGCTTTTCTAAACGGAGATTTAGAGGAAGAGATCTATATGAATCAACCTGAGGGTTATGTTGCTCCCGGACAAGAGAAGAAAGTCTGTAGACTTGTCAAATCGCTATATGGACTCAAGCAAGCTCCGAAGCAATGGCATGAAAAATTCGACAGTGTAATGATGTCAAATGGCTTTCACATCAATGAATGTGATAAGTGCATCTATATCAAAAGTACTTCACAAGGTTATGTGTTGTTGTGTTTGTACGTAGATGACATGCTAATCATGGGAAGCAACAAAGATATAATCATTCAAACAAAGAACATGCTAAGTGGAAAGTTTGATATGAAAAACATGGGATTAGCTGATGTAATTCTAGGGATTAAGATTATTCGAAATTCAAAAGGAATAATTATGTCTCAAGATCATTACGCTACAAAAATCCTAGAGAGGTTTAAGACCTACTCCAATGGGACTGCAAAAACTCCACTTGATCCTCATCTTCACTTGACAAAGAATTCAGGTGAAGCAGTGTTACAAGTGGAGTATGCAAGAGTCATCGGGAGTCTAATGTACTTAACGAATTGTACTAGACCCGATTTAGCACACTCGGTAAACGTACTAAGTCGTTACACGAGCAATCCAGGTCATACCCATTGGAGAGCCATAACTAGGGTATTAAATTATCTAAGATACACCAAAAGTTATGGGCTGCACTTTGGTAAAGAACCAGCAGTGCTGGAAGGGTACAGTGATGCCAATTGGATTTCAGATTCAAGAAACTCCAAATCCACGAGTGGATATGTCTTTACTCTTGCTGGTGCAGCAATATCCTGGAAATCTTCCAAACAAACACTCCTGGCCAGATCAACCATGGAGTCAGAGTTTGTAGCTTTAGACAAAGCTGCTGAGGAAGCAGAATGGCTTCGAAATTTTTTGGAAGATATCCCAATGTGGGAGAATCCAGTGCCAGCATTACGTGTACACTGTGATAGTCAGTCGGCTATCTCTCGGGCACTGAGTAATCTATATAATGGCAAGTCTCGTCATATAAGAAGACGACATAAGACCATTAGACAATTGATCTCAACTGGTGTAATAACGATAGATTACATCAAGTCGGCTGATAACCTAGCGGATCCGTTTACCAAAGGTTTGCCGCGAGATCAAATTGTAAAATCATCAAAAGGAATGGGTTTAAAGCCTATAGAAAAAGATGATGTTTGACAGATACCCCACCTATGTGACTGGAGATCCCAAGATCTAGGTTCAAAGGGAAACAAAATTAAACTGATTCGAATTGAGCACTGTGAGACTATGTCTCTGCCCAGTTCCTAGGATGATATAACAGTGCTACCTGTGGATAGTAAGGATAAGCGTTGGCTTTTAATGATTGCATAGCTATGTAGATAGTGGAGTGTGACAGGACACTTCTGAAAAACAAGCTAATAAAAGATCACCTAGTGAAGTGTGAAATGGGGCCGTTTCTAGGAGAATGAAAGAGAAGGCTATATTCTCCAAATTCACTCACGAATACCAGGAATGTTCAAGGCCAAAATGAACACAATAGAGAACAAAGTTCTACGAGAAGATGTCTCTGTGCGATACCTGTTGTCTAAGTTTACATAAAAATCCGGGCGGTTCAAGACATCATGTTCACCTCCTGGCCGAGTAAACTCGACAGATATTAAAAATGTTTGGTTCAAAGCTGGAAAATGCTACCTCTCAGATACAGTTACATTTTCGCATACTCTCGAAAGTCTGTCTACGTCTAGATGAGTCTAGTCAAGTATGTCTAGTAAAGTCTAGTCTGTACAATTTTCATATGTTCTAGAGTCATTTCTATTCATGTGGGGGATTGTTGGAACTAATTTTTTGTCAAAGCCTGAGGGTTTGATAAAATTATGTTAGTGTGAAAAGAAATGAGTTAAGCTCTTTCTAATGAAATGTTTTCATTAACCGAGAAATGTTTTCTCGTGTATATATTGGAATGGTTGTGTCTTAAATGAACAACATGAGAGAAGAAAAGCCATACGTGCGACGTTCGCATCTTGGGCCTTGATTGGGCCCGTGGACTTTTTGAGGTATCGATCGATACCCCTTGGTATCGATCGATACCCAGCGGGCCGACTTAAAAAAACCGCAGCCGCCTAGGTTATTCTAGAAATATTCCTTTTCTGTCATGGAAAAACCCTAGCCTCTCTCCTATATATACAACACGATTTTCACCTAAAAAATCATCCTCTGATACACAATAAACACTTACTAAAAGTTCTAGCAATCGTTTCTTCAATTCCCTACTGCTTAGAGTAAGTTTTAATTTCGAGAGTATCGTAGAATAATGGTCGATAGACATGAATCATGGTGTTGATGATTCAGTTAAACTTTGGTTGTATCCTGGGACTCATGGATCTATAAAACCCCGTCACACTACGGGAGATTCTTAGAGTTAAGGAAAGAGATTTATCTCGCCTCCTCAGATCTTGTATTGCTTTATCGCTTATAAATCGTCTGTTCCTTAAACTGTTTATTTACATATTACTGTGATTAAATCTTTCCTGTCTGTAGTGTAAATTTTGGTCCTACATATAGTACTTCTCCGTAAAATCTCGTTTTCCAGCCAAAAATGAAAAATCATGTTTTTCCGCAAAAAACGTTAAATCCCGTTTTCCCATCAGAAACGTCAAAACCCGTTTTCCCTAAAAAAAACGTAAAATCTCGTTTTCCCGCCAAAAATGCAAAATCCCATTTTTCCGCAAAAAACGTATAATCCCGTTTTCCCGTCAAAAACGTATAAACATGAATTTTCTGTCAAAAACGTAAAATCAAGTTTTTCCGCAAAAACGTAAAATCACGTATTTCCGTCAAAAACTTAAAATCTTATTTTCTAGCCAAAAACGTAAAACCCAATTTCCCGTCAAAAATGTAAAATCTCGTTTTTCCACCAGAAATGAAAAAATTCGTTTTCCGGTCAAAACTGTAAAATCCTAATTTTCCGTCAAAAACAGAAAATCCTGTTTTTCTGTCAAACACGTAAAATCCAGTTTTCCCGACCAAAAACGTAAAATCATGTTTTCCTCTCAAAAATGTAAAATCTCGTTTTCAAGTCAAAACATTAAATCTCATTTTCCCGTAAAAAAAAACTCGTTTTCCCGTAAAAAACGTAAAATCCCATTTTCCCATCAAAAACGTCAAATCCCGTGTTCCCGCTAAAAAGATAAAATATTGTTTTCCCGTAAAAAATAAAAACTTGTTTTACCGCAAAAAATGTCAAATCATGTTTTCCTAACAAAAACGTAAAATATTGTTTTACCGCAAAAAACGTAAAATCATGTTTTCCCGCAAAAACTTAAAATCCCGTTTTCCTGCCAAAAAAACGTAAAATCATGTTTTTTGTAATAAACAAAAAATCTTGTTTTCCTGCAAAAAATGTAAAATCATGTTTTCCATCGAAAATGTCAAATCTTGTTTTTCTGCCAAAAACGTAAAATCTCGTTTTACCCCAAAAACATAAATCTCGTTTTAGCGCAAAGAAACGTAAAATCCCGTTTTTCTGCAAAAAACGTAAAATCCTGTTTTCCAACAAAAAACGTAAAATCATGTTTTCCCGCAAAAAAACGTAAAATCCCGCTTTTCCGTCAATTTTTTTTAAAATCTCATTTTCCCGCCCAAACACGAAAACGGGATACAAAAATAATAACATATTTAAATTATTTTCGTAAATATTAAATTTAATGTATAGTAATATTTTTTATGTAATGATTAAATAAATACTTTTATGGACTAAAAATGAAAAAATCTTATTTTCTGGTTATTAATTTATTATTTTCCTAATTATTTTTAAAATTATATATAAGATCCGAGATCTTATAATCGGGTCAAAAGGATCCGCATATTTTTAAACCTGATCACAATAAAATAAATCTAAAACTAAATAAAAAGCATATTCCTTAGCCAATCAAAACATAACATTACTACAAGTGGCATTGACATCATCTTTTTTATTGGCTGAGAATCATCCATCACTTAAGTGTCTTCTCAATTAATAGTAAAAAAAAAAAAAAAAATCACGGGTGATCTAATTCTTTTTCTCCATTTTATTGGTTTAGTTTTTATTTTTACGGGTTATAAAATATTAAATTACAAATCATGAGGTACTTATATAGTAAGGAAATAAAGTAAAGTAAGTGATTGAAATATACGTTGGGGAAATAGTCATTATATTTTGTGTGTTTTTTATACAACAATTCCTTAGTTTTCACGAAAAGGATAAGCACCGATTTCATCATATGACTCACGATAATTTTGTGATGTAATTATGCTGATCTCTTGCAATTAATGGATAAATAATTATAAATTATTTTATTATTTAATGATTGAGTAATAATGTTCTACATTATTGTCTTATGCTTAAATCTCAACTTATGCAAAATATAGTTTCAATTTTAATAGATTTTCGTCTCTTATGTGTATGATTAAATCGTCTCAATATTATGTTGAAATTATTCAGTAGATCAATAAGATGTTAACTGTTAGAGAGAAATTTGATGTGAGATATATTAGATATTATATTTTTTTAAATGAAACGTTCATGTTATATAAGATCTGCCACTAATCATTTGATAAAATTGACCAAACGCTCTTATTGATGGGCCACATCAATCTAGTTGACACGGTAATTACCACTGGGCCCAATATTTAATGATGGGCCAAATCTATCTAGTTCTTACGGTGATTGAATTTTGGCTTCTTCTTTTTTGTTCTCGCTAAGTGAAGGTTGTTGAATCTTGATTGAATTTCAAGACAATTTAAAATGATAGGTGATTATTCAAACATATAAGGATTAAAATAAAAATATATAAACTAGTAAATGATATAATTTTAAAATTATTACATAAGTCATTAAGAAAACCATTTCGAATATATGATCTTCGGTAGTTTAACTCGAGAAGCTTCTCACACTTCTCTAGGGTTAGACATGTATTGTGCCTTCCCCATTAAATACATGTATAGCCTGTTTGGGCTCGTAACTCTTTTATTTCTTATGCAATTCACTAAAAAAGTATTTTAATTAAAAAAATATACACATATTTTTCTTTCTTTTTTCATTCATAACGTGGGTTTTCTTCGAAAGTAGTATGATTTACATTTTAAAGAAAACAAAATTGTAAGGTTTAGAACTGTATAGCTAGTCTGTAGATCTTGGATTTATATGAATATGCAACTTGCATTATCACCATTTTAGGATTTTAAATTTATGGATGAATTTTATAATGGACCATGGGTAAAAGATCTAGCCATGCACGTTACGTACAATTTATTTTAATTGTCTTTTACTTCTTTAGGTGGAGGCATACGCAGATGGGTCGTGTCACGGGTTCCCATTTCCTATTTTTTTTTATACCAAGTTGCAAATTGGAATAATTTTTAATCTCCATTATATACTTTGATTGTTAATGTAAAAAGTATCATGTATGTGCTTCATCTTTGGTAATTAGACAGACTAATTCGATTTTTAAAAAAAGATATATAATACGCTGAATTCAAACTAATTCTAAAATCTACAAATACCATATATATAACTGCCAGCCCAAGAATATAAGCAATCGGTTAATAATCTTGACTAACATGAAATTTAATTTCAGAAACTCCCGGTTCTGATCTGATTAGTCAAGATCCTTAATCGAATATTCTTGTCGTTTAAAACATCTAAGAAAATTTAAAAAGTGGTGTCATTGGCGAATCCAACTTGATAGTTTTTAGTGTATCCGATCATTATATATGTCAAAAGATAGTTTATTTTAACTCGAAAATCCAAACTATGTGAATATATAGTTAGTTGCACGCCCATAACACATGTGAACAGTGTGAACTAATCGAATGAAACAGATAAATCTTTTTTTTCTTTTTCCTTTTAAACAGATAAAATCTTACATCAACAAAAGTAGGAAACGATTAAAACAAGAATACTTGCGGACTGAATTAGACGAGGACCGACCAAACAAACAGAAGCAATAAAAACACAAACAAATTAAACTTCTCGATCTATCATCCTAATACTCATCAGGCGCAAATGAAATCAGAGGGAAGTTGTTTGCCGCAAGTATTGATAAGCAAACTCAAGGAGATGGGAATATCGATGTTAATCCCCAGAATGTTAGCTTTAATGGCGGTACAAAGACAAACGGCAGCTTCAAGATTGACCAGCCCTTGAAGAACTGAGCAGCAAGGCGTGTCTGGTGGATTTCCGATGACTGTTCCGACCGCACCGTCTAGTATTTTGGCGCAAACTCCTAGTTTTAGGGCGTCTCTTGGGCAGCTATGCTTTGTAGGATTGCTGATAGGGTTAGGGTTTGGGATTGGCTTAGGTTGAAAGCAAGTGTTGCAGCCACTTACATACGCAAAAAACATGAGATTAAGAGATAGAAAGAGTGCTGCGGGAAACGATCTGTGGGACTCCAAAACTGTGACCGACAGCTAGAGCTTATATAGGCGCAAGTGAGAGAACTCCGAAGTGAGCCACAACGACTCGCGCGCATGTATTAAGAAAATTAGCTAGTGTGGAGCTGCACAAATAAGAATACCAAGTTAATAATTCTTATAGATGCGCTTTGCGATTAATTATGAGATGATAATAGAATTAATCGTAGTACGTAATCTATATATGTATTAGCTAATATTAGCTAGTTTCCGTTATATTTTATATTAATTACTAATAATGAACGTACTTGTAACTTTGTGCATGTGTAAGCGTGAGCGCATCTACAATTGAAACTTTATGCATTGTCGATGTTAGACACATATAATGCGGTTAAATTTCGTTTCAACAAGACCTTGCAATAATATTTCTATATGAAAATTGTTGTAACGCCTCAATTTCAATTTGTATCATGATGTTGTAGTTCCAAAAACTCATAATATTTACCATTTTTTGTCTTTTCAAAATTTCAAAATACTTAACCAAAAAAATTTTAGGTGATCAGATGTATTGTTTTACAATTATACGTTTTCGCTGGCACATATTCTATCAATTTCTAGTAGATCACACATCTGAAAATTACTTCACAAACCATGTTTTATCATCTATTTTTTTCTATTAGGACTGGTGAAAAAATTGCTTTCTGCTGAGTTAAATAGTTGAATTTATTTACGCTATCCTATTATATGTAACACAAATTATACCTGTCGAAATAAATATGTAATAACCGATATTGTTCCTTATAAATATAAAAAATTACAGATCCGGCCATTACCAGAATAGACATACTTTAATATCAATATTTTGGTGTTGTATGGATCACAGGAAATACCAAAGGGCGATTTAGAATTCTTATGCAATCCCGTGAAGTGAACAATAATAATAAATGGAAAAATAATAATAATATGAAAATTTCCTTATGCACAATAATTAAAAACATGTGTGGGGGCTGAAGACGAAATTGTAATTTTTTTTTAAAGTACAGTTTCTAATTGTGATTTTTAATTTTGTCGGTCCAAAAAACTATCGTAATTCATATGCTAATTAAAAACGATATAGCGATGAAAAATATATGCTGTAAGGGCTAATACTACCACTAATTTTGAAATATAACAGAGGAAATCTACAATATTAAATTCGCCTCCTCAGAACAGCTTCTAGTTTGATTAATTATGTTATGTCTTTAATAGTTAGAATGCTTTAGCTTCGATTTTTTTTTTTTTTTAACAATTAGCATCTGTTAGATCTTATAGCTACATAGGCACTCGCGAGCAAGAGGGTACGCTGAACTGGAAATAAAACTATTGATTATACTTTATAAAGTGAAGCCAGTCTCTCGAAGTCTTGATAAAATGGCTACTTTTTAACTGAGTTCCAATTTTTACAAATTTGAACCTTAGCTGGTTCAGAAACTTTTGTATTTTAGACTCATTTTAGCCGTTTAAACACTAGTTTTGATTATTATTTTTTTTAGCTTTTTATTTTTTTTCCAAATCCTCTTTGCATTAGCTTAATGAATCTTTGCGGATGATGAAGACCCCTCATTCCATTCAGAGAAGATTCTTCATCACATCATGTCTTGATTAATTTCTTATTGTTATGATGTGTGAGTAGTTACCCAACTTGGATATAAGATACATCATGCATGTGAAACTCATGGAATTATGCTTGATTTATGGTTCTTTAGAATTATTTTTAGTCATTTACTTCTATTATAGAATGTTTCGGGGTAAATGTTGGTCACCTAGTCTTAGAATACAAAGTATTCCATGCAATAAAAATGTTTGATATAATGAAACGCATTCCAACTCTAATATAGTAAACTTAGTCAACCAACGAGAATTAAAGTTATGAGAGTTTATGAGTTTAATGGACCTAATCCTATTGCTAGTTAATCACTTAGATTACCAATGAGAGTTTAGTAACTATAGTGAAAGACGACTATGAGAGTATCTCCAATGTATTATTCTATTTTTAACTTCAAAATGGAGTTGGATTTATTTCTAATGTATTTTTTCATTTTCTACTTTACAAAAAATATTATAAAAATATTTTTTTATTATTTATTGTTAATTGCTAATAATACACTTTATTTATAAAATTTATAAATTGATACATTAATTTTTTTCTTTCAAAACTTTCATAAATTTACAGTGTTCAAATATATACTGTGATCAATATTTAAATAAAATTTAGCGTAGGTTTTTTCAAAAGTGGCCCATTAAACAATTTTTAAGTGGGTAAATATTAGCCCTGGGCATCAGTACTCGTTACCCGCCCGACCCGCTCGACCCGTCCCGTACTCGGCCCTTAAAACTGGGTACCCAACTCGTCTAAGCCAAGTATCAAGGTGAGTTAACCAACTACTTGCAAGTAACGGGACAAGTCCAAGCCGAAATTTCTTTTTGACTACTTGTCCCGTTACCCGGCTTGTTCCCGTTATCCGGCTTGTTCCCCGTTACCCGGTTTGCTACTTGTACCCAAGACAAGACAAGTAATAGAAAAAACAAAGCAAGTAATGGAAAACAAGACAAGTAATGGAAAAAGCAAGGCAAGTAATGGAAAACAAGACAAGTAATGGAAAAAGCAAGGCAAGTAATGTAATTACTTGTTGAGCGGATACCCGTACTTGCAAGTACGGGTACGGGTCAAGGTACCCGCAAGTATCAAAAATCTGGGCGGGTACCTTGAATAAGCGGGTACCCGTTTTTACGAGTCCAAGTACGGACCAATATTTTCACTACCCGTACGGGGAGGGTCAAGTAACAAGTCGGCCAAAATAAGCGGGTACCCGCCCCGTGCCCAGGCCTAGTAAATATAGTGAATTTAGAAATTTAATATATTAATTTGAAATCATTTAAATTTTGAAGGACTATTCTATAAATAAAAAAATTCAACTCTAAAATAGAGTGAAAAATAAGATTACTCCATATTTAGAAGAAGAAAAAAATGGTATTTCTCTATTTTGAAGTCAAAATGAAATTGGGTTGGAAGAGATTTTACTCCAAAATAGAGTTTGAAGTATGGTTGGAAATGCCTTAAAACTTTGTAAAAGGCTTTATCGCATTATTAGTGTTCTTTTTTCTTTGGTCAGAACATTATTAGTGTTCATTCGTTAGGAGTTAAACACATTTCCTTACCTTATTGCATTGATTTGATAACTGTTCCATGATCTATCGTTGATTGGTTTCCTACACCTAGCTAATACTACTCCTCGTTAGTTTTGCATGCGCTAGTTTACTTGATTTCCTTGTTTCGTTTAATTCCATAACTTGTAAGTATCTTGTATCTATGCTTTGTTATTAAAAAAAATTCCAAAACAAAATCAACCATTTAGTCTTAATTAGCTCGACTCTTCACATCACTAATGCGTAAAAAATTGGTCAATTAAAATTAGATACCCAAATACCATTGCCGACAGTTCACCGTGCACTTATAATAACTGGATTAATAAAACTGGATCAAATCAATGATAGGATAATATTTTATCACATTTTTTGGGAACATCTCTTTTAATAGTGCTAGTATATTGAATTTTAATGAATAAAATCCAAGCCGATGTATCTTGAATATTTATCACTTTAAAAAAAAAAAAAAAACTTAAAGCTCTTTTTTGTAAAAGAAAAACACAAACAATTCAAAAAAAAAAAAAAAAAAAACACAAGCCCTCGATATGCTGTTAAATTATGTTTAAATATTAATCAACCCCCACCTCACCCCCCCCCCCCCCCCCCCCCCCCCCAACTTTTTTTAAAAATGATGATCGAATTTGATATCAAGTAATCTATATATACAAAAATCGTACTGTAGATGAAGATGTCTTTGGTATATATGTGTGAACAGTAAGGCGCCTCGTTGTACTCTCACATGATCGATCTTATCTTGTTTTACATTTGTTTGTGAAGGGCACAAGAGAACCAGCATTGTGATCACTAGCTATCACGTGGTTTTTCTATGGCAACCATGCATTATATAATATATCTATATTGTTAGAGTTTCCATTTTTTGGATATTTGAAGGGTAAAGGATTTTTTTTAATGAATGGGGAATATAGGAAACTTTGTGATCAATTAACATAGAAATTTGAGGTTTTTGGAGAAAATGAATATTGAAAAGGAAATTTGAGTTTAGTAATTTATTGGAAACTTTGTGATAATCCGAAATATATATATATATATATATATATATATATATTGTTTTTTTTTTAACACAGAATCGGAGCTTATTAAAAAATTAAAATATCAAAAAAATATAAAAACTAGAAAAAGAGGATTCAGCCATAGAGATCTAAAATAAATAGCGACGTTTTTTTGTATGACTAAAGATTCTTCAGATAAATGTTCCTCTTTTGTTTATGGAATGGTTAAATCTTCACTGAAATAATCTTCATAGAAATCTAAAAACATTTCAGATTGAATTGATTACGGCTGTCACTTTTTTTATTGCTCAGTAGAAGCCACCGAGACGAGACAATTCTTTATATTACTTCATTGATAACAACATAGCCACTGAGATCACCGTTGACTGTTCCAAACAATCGATTAATTAGGAATCTGCATTTCAGGTCGCCTTCCGGAGTAATCGTGGTTTGCGACGAGAAACTCAACAACACCGAACGAATTACCATCAACGATTGAAGCCGTGAAGAACTGTTGCCACCATCCACTTTTAAGTTTATCAATTACCTTTTCGACACAGATCAATTGAATCAGAGCTATTGTCTTCCCTCCCAAATTCAGTGAAAAAAATACTACGAAAAACGATCAAAAAATTTGTCAAATCTAAAATAAATCAGAAAAAAACTAAATTAAATAAGAAAAAACCAAACAAATAAAAGAAAAAGTAGCCAAAGAAACAACCCAAACCAATGTCGAAGCTATATATAGAAGTCTCATGCTATCGATCTGGATCCACACAAAAATAATCTCATTTTTTTTCACTCTCGCTTGGTTTTCAAGATATTTATCTTTTTTATATATATTGCGGTTACAAATGTATTCAACGTTTGTATTATTACTGGGTCTTTTTGTTTCACCATCCCGGCCCGTAACCATGTTTAAGAAGATTGGCAGATGGGCATTACGCATCTTTCAATATTTTTTAATGATGTTTTGTAAATATTAATTTTTTTTTTGGTTTTAAAATATTAAATTTCTATTTTAAGTTAATTGAATCAAGGTTTGAACCCAAAAAAA
This sequence comes from Eutrema japonicum, assembly GCA_030161315.1. Taxonomy (NCBI): domain Eukaryota; kingdom Viridiplantae; phylum Streptophyta; class Magnoliopsida; order Brassicales; family Brassicaceae; genus Eutrema; species Eutrema japonicum. Next base: position 6,031,485 of record BSQW01000001.1, on the reverse strand, counting down.
CGTACAATTACTTTTTTCTTAGATCTTAAAACTTAATGTTTCCCATAAAGTCATTTCTTTTTTTATTAGATTGTGATAGTAATATCGTCTCGCTAGATTGTGATAGTAATATCGTCTCGCTACATTTAAAAAAAAAATTAAAAAAAAAACTCCACGGGAGATCATAAAGGAAAAATAGTGACAATGAAAGGAACTTAGTTAATATTTCTTGTATTTATTTAAGGAAAATTGTTTTCTTTTATATGTGAGGCAGATCTGATTTAGGGATGTGACCAAATAAATAAAAATCAATTTAATACATTAGATATTGAAAGGAAAAAGTGGTATATGTAAATTATATACTTTTCAGAAAAAAGAACTGCAGGGTATAATGTGGTCTAACCCATCATAATTCAAGTATTAATAATAATCTAGAAAATGTGTGTAAAAATATTAGACCATCCGCATCGGTGAGACACATATGGAGGATGTCTCACCAAAAAAAAATTATTTTTTTTTAATTAAATAAATAAATTTAAAAAAAAAGTTAGACCAATGATACGTTGACACGTCATCACCCAATATCTCAATGGGTGTCCGTGTCTCGCTCTCTCTCCTTCTCTCTTTCTTGCTTTTTCAATTTTTCCTATTTTTTTATTCTGAGACACTTGTAAGACACCACTGATGTGGGTGCTCTTAGGGTTTCATTGATAGATAACCACAAATTTGGCAAGAAAATTTGATGGCAAAGCTGTAAATAAGTACATTAGTGTGTTTTCTGGATGTGATATCATGTAAAATAACTTATCACATCAGATTTCGATATCAAGCGTGTTATGAAATAAAAGTATGCACAAAGTCCATGGTTAAAACAAAAAACAAAAAAACATGCAATAATCAACATATTAACAATTTCGTTATCCCTCATTTTGTACGAGTAAATAAATACTATAATAATTTAGTTATTTAGTTTTTGTTTTGATATATATTCAAATAAAATAATTAGTGCATATGTTTGAAAGTTGAAATACGAGGATGAAGAAAACCAGAATCATGCTAACTTATGGACTAATCAACAATTTTTTTAATAAATTAGAATAACAAATTGGCTGCCAAACAAAATCTATAGTTAGATGGGTTCACAATGGTCCGCCTTTCAAGTAAAAAACCTCAAACCCATAAAAACAATTATCAGTTGTGTTTTCTTGCAATTGGACTTGTACGGGTTTGGACTATTTTTACCACTTTGATCGTCTCTATCATACAAAAGCACTGTATATGTCATGTATTTGATAAAACTATGAAGGAAAAAAGAAGAAGATATATTGGTTTAATTAAATGTTAGAAAAGGTCCTTTAAATATACTTTCTGATTAAGACATGAAATTTAAACAAAGAAGAAGATATCTTGGTTTGCTTAAATGTTAGAAAATGTCTTTTATATATACTTTATGATTACGACATGAAATTTAAACAAGAGGTTTTTACGTGTACGGTTACTTAATGAAAACATTATTTGTGTATTAATATTTTACTTTAGTGTATTGTATACGTATTGACTTTCCAATCATACACATGTACAATATTGTGCAAATTAACGATGTACAGTACACTTTACACATACCAATAACAAACAGAAACAAAATCATATTTTTAAAAGAGAAAATATTACTTAATTTTTTAAAATTTTAAAAATATTAAATAACAAATTATATTTTGATTAAATGACACTAAATATCTCTTTAAACCAATTAACTAGTGGCAGAGCGCCTTTGAGAAGTGACCCCTATAAAATCTATAATTTTTTATTTTGAAACCTTATTTATGTATAATTTTTTGTGGTGTCCTACGAGTTGACGCATCTTCATCCGAGACATAAGTTTCGTGGAAGACATATGTCTCCCCCAAAAAGTGATGATGTGTCGCGACATAAAAAAAAAACGATTTTTTTTTTTTTTTTTTTTTTTTAAACCACAAGACACCCCACTTGGGTGTCTAATGTTGGTGCTCTTAGTGGCAACTGGCAAGACTTCAATTTTGATCTCTGTCTCTTTTATATTTAATAATTTTTACTTTTACCACCATTTGTTCACTTCTCACGTCACATTGTAAATTGGTTATATATATGTTCTAGAAGTATTTTATGGTATTTATGTTTCTTTTTCTTCTACTTTTCTTTATTATTATAGTTAAGTTTTAATTTGTGCCTAGAAGTTACAAATTAAACCTTCATATCAATTAATCGAATTGCATATTAGGCTATATATTTCATATTTTTTTTTAAAAAAAGAGATTAAAAATATGAGACATGGGATTTTTTGTTTTGTTTAAAGGAGATTTTTTTGTTTATATAATCATATTACATCATATCTGCTATAAAAATACTAGAATACTTTGAAATTTATATATATTTTTAGTAAAACACGAATTATATATAAAGGAAAATCTATTTCTTTTTTTTAAAGTTAAGAACATAATATATAAGTTTTTTTGAAAATAAATAATATTATATTTAATTAATTAATAATTAAAGAAATTTGACAAAAATAAATGCAAAATTTTCACAGCATATAATTATAATACATTTCGTATCTTCATATACTTCAAAAAAATTAAAATGGACAATATGTAAAACCATCATTTACATTTCAATCATTCAGTATTTTTTTGAATTGTAACCAATAATAATACGATAATTAATTTTAATCAATCATTCACACTGTAACCAATAAAAGTACGATAATTAATCGTAATCAATCATTCACAATTTTATTATAAAATATTTTTCATAATATCCTTGAACCACTATAAAACATACCTCAATCCCCTTTCATTTTCTCCACACTCAATTCACCCATCTAGTGAACAGTATCTTCTAAGCTAAAATAAATAAAAATGGCTTCAAGCTCCATAGCCCTTTTCTTGGCTCTCAATCTCCTCTTCTTCACAACTATCTCCGCATGCGGTAGCTGCACTCCGTGCGGTGGAGGTTGCCCCTCTCCCAAGCCAAAGCCAACTCCTAAACCAACCCCAAGCCCTAGCTCTGGGATGAACAAGTGCCCTAAAGACACTCTCAAGCTCGGTGTCTGCGCCAATGTTCTCAACGGCCTCCTCGACTTGACTCTCGGCAAGCCACCGGTCGAGCCATGCTGCAGCCTCATCCAAGGACTCGCTGATGTTGAAGCAGCCGTTTGTCTCTGCACCGCCCTTAAGGCTAACGTTCTTGGAATCAACTTGAACCTCCCAATCTCTCTAAGTCTGCTCCTCAATGTTTGCAGCAAACAAGTTCCTCCTGGCTTCCAGTGCTAATCAACCATATATAATTTAAACACACTTACGTGTATATTTATCTTCTTGTTTTGGACAGGCAAGGTGATTCTATATACTCTTATTATTGTGTCTTTTTATATTTGTGGGTTCTTATTCTAGTCTTCTTATGGTGTTCATTGGAGTCTAATTATGTCTCTGTCTGTGTGATCCGTAAGATTCCTGAAGTTCACAGTTTCATTATTTCCTATTACTCGTATATTGTGGGTATTGTATTGGTTGTATTATGATTCCATGAATTAATAAAAACATTTATTTATTTTGTTATGCATTCATTTTTTTAGTGATATTATGGGTTCATATTTGTATACAGCACTAAGAAAATATTCGTTCGGTTTGATCCGTTTGAGGATCAGATCCTCTCAAAATTGTTTGTGTCTTCAATCGTCACCAAGAAAAAGGGAAAACTGTCCAATAGGGAAGAATGAAATTTTGTAAAGCCTCATCATCATTATTCATTAAATATCAGTTTAGCTTTCAACAAAAAGAAAATATGTTCATTTTAGTTTTTAAGAGAAGCCAAATTTAATTAGATGAGCTTTTTATGATTTATCGTTAATTGTTAGAAAAAGATTAATATTAGTATCTGAGAGAATATTTTAACCACTTGTATTTTGATACAAGCAAAAATATTCACAGCAGAATTAAAATATTCACAGCAGAATTAAAATATTCACAGCAGAATTAATTTCTAAAAATTGTGGCAGTAACACATACGTAATTCTAGATTATACTTTTTAATATACCCATTCAATATAAAATAAAAAAACTGTTTACTAAAGCATTATGAATGCCACAAATTATGGGTTACTTAGCTGTAAGAAATGGTAAATCATGAAAATCTTAATTTTGAAATCTGAAATAATACACATCGAAGAAAGAATATATATACACTAATGCACATAATGAAATATTAAATTCGTTCGTCAAAGTAAAATAGAAATAATCAATTGTCGGATTCTTTGATATATAAAGCCTCAATAGAATAAGTTTTTTGAAAAGTATTACATTAGAGCATCGATGAAAGCTTTATAAGTAGATTACAGCAGTGGATATATGAAACTTATGTGAAAAAAATAGAATAAGTTTTGTCCTTTGTGCATGGATCTTTTGAATAAGTTTTATTTATTGCATGGATCTTTCATTGCAAGAAAATGTTTTTTTAACAAATGGCGTTTCTATTTAAAAAAACACGCCACGTCGTGAACAATAACAGAGCATCTTCATCCGAAAGACACCTCACTTGGGTGTCTAATGTGGGTGGTCATCGGGCCACGGGTGCAAGAAAAGAGCTTAGAAAGACACTCTGTCTCAAACTGTGGTCGGGTGGGCCTGACGTCTCGGTCAGTCTTTAAAATGTTGCGTCCTTATTATCATTGCCTTCATGCAAAGGCATTAAGTGAATTAAATACATTATTTACAAATGAAATATTTTTAACTAAGATTTAATTCGTGCTAATTATAGCGTAGAGTAATTTTTTAAGGAAATTATTTTGAAATTTTAAAAATTGTTTTCATCTGAATTTTATAATATGTCTAACTAATGATTATAGATAAAACTAATGTCAATTTATAATAATTTGTCTATTTAACTCGTTTTGCAGTGAACTAAAATATTATTCGGGCTAACCCGCAAAAACTTATAATTTTGAAAACATAACTCTAATATGCACCGTTAAATGATTCTAGTTTTTATGGTTATTCTACTAACTCTTTAAAAAAAATAGTTTTTTTGTGTCTAACTTTTTATAAAATTAGTAAAATATTTTTCAATTTTTGTTTTGATATATATTCAAATAAAATATAATAAATTATAGTGAAAAATATAACAAAATTTTGAATAGATTTTTTTTCTTTGAATATATATGAATTGATTATTATTTTAAAATATATAATATTAAAAATAATTAAGAAATTAAATAATAAATAACCTCTTTAATGCAAAACATATACTTTTTATATTCTAATCAATAATTTTTAAAAACTATTATATATTTTTTTATTTTAATTATTCTTTGTTATTTGTAATGACATTTCATTTAATAACTTATAAAACAAAATTCATTTATAAAAATGTCTTTTTAAATAATATTATAGAAATTATATATCCGATGATTTATTCGATAAATCTTGGAAACTTTATAGAACAGTGATATTTTGTCTGATGAAAATAAAGCTACAAACTTTGAACAAAATGACAAGCTCTAATGCAGTTATATGCTAAGGAGTAAATATATGGCGTTTACTCGTGTGCAGTATTTTGAAGCTAAAAGGATATGGCTTTAATTATGAAACATATTCAAGATTGTCCATATGATGATCATATAGAAGATCTAAGTGTTCGAACAGTACACAAATTGATACGGCTCTTTCCCGTGAATGAAGCATCTAGTGAAGGGGATAGTTAAAGCGTAAGTTTTTTTTTCCTTTAAATATTCCTCTATTCTCATTTGTGTACGTGATAAGATCTCTTTCGGTCGTCACATATAAGGAAGGAAGTGGAGAACAAAGAGGTGTGTTTTTGTTTTGTTTATTCTTTTCGGGAGAGTAGTCACCACTACATTTAATAAAGTTGAAAGATTCCAGACCACGTATGGTCTCAACCCACATGCAATTCGAAGGAGAAAATTCATAGGTAGTATTTAGTTATTTATTTCAGAATAACAGCTAAAAATCCGATATCCAATACCAAAGGAATACATACATATGTAGGACCAAAAATATCGTACAATAGACATAACAGATTTAATCACGATTATATAAATAAACAGTTAAGAACAGACGATTCATAAAACAATAAAACAATAAAGAAAATCTAAGGAGTCGAGATGAATCTCTTTCCTTAACTCTAAAAATCTCCCGTAGTGCGACGGGTTTTAATAGATCCATGAGTCCCAGGATACAACCAAAGTAATCTGTATCATCTACACTTGATATCAGATCTATCGAACATTATACTACGATACTCTCGAATAGAAACTTACTCTAGACAGTAGGGAATTGAAGAAACTTTTGTTAGAACTTTTAGAATGTGTTTTTTTGTGTATCAGAAGATGATTTTTAAGGTGAAAATCGGACTGTATATATAGGAGAGAGACTAGGGTTTTTCCCAGACAGAAAATGAATATTTTTCAGAATATTATAGCGGCTGCGATTTTTTAAGTCGGCCTGTTGAGGGTATCGATCGATACCTCTAAAAGTTCACGGGCCCAACAAGGCCCAATGTGCGAACGTCGCACATGTGGTCTTTTCTTCTCTCATGTTGTTCATTATTTAAATTAATGACACAAACCATTCCAACATATATACACGAGAAAACATTTTTCGGTCAATGAAAACATTTCATTAGAAAGAGTTTAACTCATTTCTTTTCACACTAACACAATTTTATCAAGCCCTCGAGTTTTGACAAAAAATTAGTTCCAACACACACATATATATATACGAATATTGTTAATAAGCAAATCATATTTAGCCTATTTTATATAAAATTTGTTTTATTACTCTTTTGTGCTGTTCTTTTTTTTTGTTAAATGATTTCCTCTTTTATCTTTAGTATAAGTGGCCAATTCTTCAAAATAATACATTTTAAAAATTTTATTCAAAACGTAGCGTGACTAGTTAAATTTTTTTAATAATAGCAAAATTCATATTAAATGACTCAAAACAAATTTATGATGGAAAACCTAAATCTTAAATTGAAAAGCAAAATTCAAACATAATATTTTAGTTTTTTTTTAATTTATTTATGATAAACAAATATTTTTTATTCGATAATTTGTGTTGTTTTAAAAGATTAAATTTGATGTGCTAGATTTTAAATGAAAACTAATTTTGTATTATTTTAAACTATTTCTATAAGTTTCTTTCTTGTTTTTTGTAACCAAGAGATCTTGAATCTTATAATTGTAATCAATGTTTTTAAAACAGGACCGGACCGAGGGTCCGACCGGGTTGAATCGCGAACCAAAGTATAGTCGGATTGGTTTGACTATAAAACCCAAAAGTATTTGGACCGGTTAAAAAATCAGATTGGACCGAAAAAAACAGAAACCGATGATCCATTGAACCACATCAAACTGGATTCAATTATTAAAAAAAAAAAACTTAAAACATGTTTCTTTGGTTTACGCTCGACATTTTTAATTATTTTACTCTTTTAAAACAATATAATAAGGTTTCTAAAGACTAATTGTTTTAGATTTAAACTATTTAGCTTTTCTCATATAATATATTTACTCAAAAGTTTTATTTAATATTTAATTATTTAGAGGCTATATATATCGAGTATATAAATACAATTATTTTAAAAATATTATCAAATCCGGTTGAACCCAGTCAAACAATATTAACCCATAACCCAAAAACTTTATCGGTTCGATCGCCGATCCGATTTTAAAAACATTGCCCGTAATTCACCCGGGCTGGGAGCAGCTTAATTAAGAGCATCCTCAACCATGAGCTTGGTAAGAGTATCATTAGCTTAATTTAATCATATATTTAATATTAATTAATTAGTTGAGATTAGATTAGAAACTGTTAATATTTCTGTGTCCAATGGTAAGACTTATATGGGGTTCTAAAAAATTTAAAAAAAATAATCGCATCAGAGAGAAAGAAGGGAGAGTGGAGAAACCAAAAATTGAGAAATGAAATGAAAAAGAAACGCTACAGAACACGGTCCACTAGAGACCCGCCGCGTGTCCGGTTGATACGTATCAACCGGCTCCTCCCATTGATACGTATCACACGATTTTCCCAATTTTTTTTTTTTTTCATTTTAAAAAAAATGTTTGATACCCACTTAATATGTGCGTTGGGCTTGGTCTTAGTCTCTTCCCAACGATACTCCAATATTAAAATTATTACATTTTTTTATATAATCTAGAGATCCCAAACCGAATTCAAATTAATCACCCGAATCTACAACCCCCCCTTTTTAAAAAAAAAAAAAATTGGTTTTGTCTTTTTTGTTTCTCTGTGTTTAGTATTACATAATGTACAATGGCCTCTTAATAACATAAAATAAAAAAAATCAGTAATATTTGTTACGAAAAATAGGACAAACTTTTTCTTGAAATGAAGGAGAAATCTTCATGCATGATTTTAGCCTAAATCTACATGTAGAATTGGGTTATTTCTATTCTACATGTCCAATTCCTTTAATATCACTATATCATACTGAGTTTGCAAACAGTTAAGTCAACTAATTATAGATCTAAGTCTCACCGACAAATAAAATCAAACTAATGATAAGAATGTTGAAGGGTGTTAACGCGACGTTGAGGTACCAATTTCAGTATGCAATTGCCCTTCATTAGATGAATAAATAAATACATATATAGTGAATGTCATAATCGATCAATGAGGAATGTTTTGTGCCGTTGCCATAGATACTGTCACATTCAATATCTTAAGTTCTAAAACCTATAGATATATTCTTTCTAAAAAACAAAAAAAAAACTAAAGATATATAGAATCTTGATTTTTTTTTTGTTTTTGACGTCAGAATCTTGATTTATTCATATCAATTAATTCATTCTTTGCAAAAAGAACGAGTATCATTATTATTGGTGATAAAAAAAACTATTATTATTATTATTATTCAGTGTCATCGTTATATATCTGAGTTAAGTAACAGATACGATGCTATAGTTCGTAGAGTCAGAAGATGCTAGGGAATAGAGATTGGTTTGACGATCATTCTCTCGGTTATTTTTAACCCTCCAAAAACTAATTAATCGAATATATATAGAAAAATTAACTTTAAACCAAAGAACTTACAATTGTGTCATCATAGATATCTGTCACAGTGTATTGCGTGTCAATTCAGAGTTGAATGGTCCCTTAGGAGCAATTATAAATTCGATGGATGCATTATGCATATATTGAGCCCGTGAACTCTCTTTTGTTTTCTTCTTAGTTAAATACAAAAATCTTCTATATATATAATGTATCGATTAATTTAAGAAAGAGTGGACGCAGTCTCCATTTTTCGGTTTTCAGTCATGAACTTCCAGTATCATGGGCTAAAATCCAAAACAAAGAACTAGTGGATATTGTTTTTTCTTTGTAAATTACATTTTCGTTAAAATGTTGCAACAATTTCATAACTGTGGGTCATTTTCGTTAAAACATCGACCCCAATTTCATTTCATACGATCATGACTGGTTTGGATCTTTAGGTATTGACTTGTGAAATGGGAGACTTAATGGTGTAAGATCGGGATTAGCCGGCGACCGGTTTGAGTTGTATGTATTACTAAATGAATTTATATTGACTAATTTATAACATATATCTGGATTTACATAGGTGGATAGGTCGATGTTTTTTCTTGTGAATGGCTGGAGTTTAATCAACCTTTTTTTTCTTAGATAGACGAATAATTTTTAACTTTTTTTGTTCATTATGAAATATGATCCCTTTTACAAATTTCAGACATTTTGCATTGTTTGTATTGTTCATTAAATTAGAATAGCTTAAATAGAGTATGGATGAAATTTACACAACTCATTTTGTAATAAAAGGTTTGATTCGTTCTTTTACAGTTGTCTGCAAATATGTTTTGCACCCATGGTCCTTCGTAGGCCAAGTAATGAATGAGCGATTAAAAGCAAAAACTGATCGGACTAAAAAAGGCCTTATTTAAACGGGCTGAGCTGAAGATGGGCTGACCTAGCCCATGACTGTAACTCGATTACTACTGTAGTTATGTTTAAAATTTTCAGCATTTAGCGCGACCCGAACCATGAAATCATTGTCTCGATTTTTAGTTACCATTTTTGGCCTAAATTCGTGTATAGTAAGTATTAACACTATTCGTTATTAGCTGTTGATCAATGCCCTAGATCTCTATGGTATGGTGCAAGGCTTGAAGCTGATGTATATGAATATTCGGTTAAATTGATCGTCCGGTGTTGGGTTTTTAGGATCAGAATCCCAAAAGTCAAAAACTTGTGAGATTTTTTTGTTTGTTTGGGGTCTTATATTATATTAGAGCTCATCCAATTGCTTCATAGTTCGAATCTTCACCGTATCAGATTATTCTTATCATGTTTGGCAGAGAAATGATTGAAGACATGATGATGAATATCTTACACCCTTTCCCGACTCATCAAATTTATTGACAAAAATGTACGAAACAGACTAAGCTTCATTCGTACCACAGGAAACCACTTATACGATGATGGTCTAACATTATGATTCGGCACAAGGACAGCTTGACGAAGGCAGAAGCGGTATCGAAGCTCAGCATTTTATTGAAATGGTTTTTTTTTTTAATGTAAATTCTTCTTACTCTAAATAAAAACAGCAGAAGTATTCATTGTAAAAATATTTTTTGGTTTGAATACAATTTTACATTCAATTCAAAAGAAAAGGGCAATTCTACAAAATAGTATCAAAAAACTTAAAGTTCAATAATTTAGCACTCAAGGGTGAAAATCACAAACATAGCATTCATTAAAAGAAAATCACAAACATAGCATTTGTTTTTTTAATTAAACAATACTCTCTCTATTTCTCATTTGGTCATCGTTCCAAGCCTCCAGTTCTCTGAAATTCGATCTTCTCGGCCCTGAGAATCAGACTTCGAGCCGGTAACTGCGAATGGGCCCGAATCTCAGCCAGATAATGCGCCTGTAATTACGGACGAATGAACGTATTTATCGTTTAATGAGTAAATACACTCTCAATTATATATATTTCTCAATCTATACGGCTTACGACCATCGGAAGACTAGAGTTTTTTTTTTGTGTGTGTGTGTGCCTTTTCCGATTTAGAATCGGCATTTTACTTCGTCAGGAGGCGAAATCTTGAAACTTTGATATATATAAGATTGAGAGTGTAGATAGAATCAAAAGATGAGTTTCAGGGATGATACGGAGGAGGGTAGGAATGATCTGCGACGACCGTTCATACACACAGGAAGTTGGTACCGGATGGGTTCGAGACAATCGAGTATGATGGGTTCGTCTCAAGTTATCAGAGACAGCTCAATCTCTGTTCTTGCATGTGTTTTGATCGTTGCTCTTGGTCCTATTCAATTCGGATTCACTGTAAGACTAAGAAAAATCTCTACTTTTTCACCTTTTCTTCCTTTGTAGAAAGAAAGGCGTGACTTTTTTTTATGGAAAACTAGTTTGAGGGGTGAATTTGATGATCCTGGGTTTGGAATTTGTCATTTTCTATGTAAGTCTGGTGATTGAAGTTCAAATTTGGTGAACCCAGATGATTTTCATGTTTGGGAGAGGAGACTAAATTTGGGAACTTTTTGATTTGTTTCTTTAAACCCTCCTTCGTTTGTATCTTTTGTTCAGTGTGGTTATTCTTCTCCAACTCAAGCTGCAATCACCAAAGATCTCGGTTTAACGGTATCTGAGGTAATAGACCGAACTCTGTCTAGAGCTGTCTGGTCGCTTGTTTAATCGTGTTTGACTTTGACCTCTTGCTCCATGTTTTAGTACTCTGTGTTTGGTTCTCTGTCCAATGTGGGTGCTATGGTTGGTGCAATTGCCAGTGGTCAGATCGCAGAATACATTGGACGAAAAGGGGTATAATTTGTTTTGCTGGCTCTTGAATTATTTTGTTTTGATCCATTTAATGAACTCTTCTTTCTTGCTTTACTTACCCTCTAATTGTGTTTTCTTGGACAGTCTCTGATGATTGCTGCAATCCCCAATATCATTGGATGGCTTTGCATATCATTTGCAAAAGTGAGTATTTGTTGTTCTCCAATTTCTGTATTCGGATTTTGCATAAAGTCAAATGGACGATCTGAATATATGTTTGTTTACCTTATCTCGCTGCATCATTTTGGTTTGTTAGGATACTTCTTTTCTTTACATGGGGAGACTATTAGAAGGCTTCGGCGTCGGGATCATCTCTTACACGGTATTACTGAACTCAGCTAGTTGTATGCTTATGGAATGCCATTTGTCCGTCAATTATATCAGAAGCCTTTGCCGCATGACATTTTCATCCAGAGAAAGGATTAGAACAAATGTGTTGTTCTTTTGTCTACACAAAGAAATAAAGAAAGATTCAAATGATGAAAACTGATCCTTTTTTGAAAATGAAACGTATTTAGGAACATATATAATGTATTTCGGAAAGACTTCATAAATGAACAAATGATGAAAATGATCATTTCTTGAAAATGAAACGTATTTAGGAACATATATAACGTATTTCAGAAAGACTTCTGAAATGAACAAATGATGAAAAATGATCATTTCTTGAAAATGAATCGTATTTAGGAACCATTTAGGAACATGTATAACGTATTTAGGAAAGTATTCCTAAATGATAAAAAATGATCCTTTATGGAAATGAAACGTATTTAGGAACATAGATAACGTATTTAGGAAAGCTTTCCTAAATGATGAAAAATGATGAAAACTGATCCTTTCTTGAAAATGAAACGTATTTAGGAACATATATAACATATTTCGGAAAGACTTCCTAAATGAAAAATGATGAAAACTGATCCTTTCTTGAAAATGAATCGTATTTAGGAACATATATAACGTATTTAGGAAAACTTTCCTAAATGATGAAAAATGATGAAAACTGATCCTTTCTTGAAAATGAAACGTATTTAGGAACATATATAACATATTTCGGAAAGACTTCCTAAATGAACAAATGATGAAAACTGATCATTTCTTGAAAATGAATCGTATTTAGGAACATATATAACGTATTTCGGAAAGACTTCTTAAATGATGAAAAATGATCCTTTCTGGAAATGAAACGTATTTAGGAACCATTTAGGAACATGTATAACGTATTTAGGAAAGTCTTCCTAAATGATAAAAAATGATCCTTTATGGAAATGAAACGTATTTAGAAACATATATAACGTATTTAGGAAAGCTTTCCTAAATGATGAAAAATGATGAAAACTGATCCTTTCTTGAAAATGAAACGTATTTAGGAACATATATAACATATTTCGGAAAGACTTCCTAAATGAACAAATGATGAAAATTGATCATTTCTTGAAAATGAATCGTATTTAGGAACATATATAACGTATTTCGGAAAGACTTCATAAATGAACAAATGATGAAAACTGATCATTTCTTGAAAATGAATCGTATTTAGGAACATATATAACGTATTTCGGAAAGTTTTCCGAAATGAACAAATGATGAAAAATGATCATTTCTTGAAAATGAATCGTATTTAGGAACATATATAACGTATTTCGGAAAGACTTCATAAACGAACAAATGATGAAAACTGATCCTTTCTTGAAAATGAATCGTATTTATGAACATATATAACGTATTTCGGAAAGTCTTCCGAAATGAACAAATGATGAAAAATGATAATTTCTTGAAAATGAATAGTATTTAGGAACATATATAACGTATTTCGGAAAGACTTTCTAAATGAACAAATGATGAAAAATAATTCATTCCACCAGGAAGCGAAGAATAACCAAACCTGCTTCTTCAACAATCCTGCTTTTTCCAAGTTATTCAATGCGACCACATGCTCAAACCCATAACTGTGTAGTAGTTCCATTCTGGAAGTTGAAACCCGAAGACAATATATCATTAAGAAAACAGAAAAATATAATACATAATAACTGATGGAAGCTTAACTTGTCTTATATAATCAAATTGCTTTTTCGGTAAACCCGAGTTTGTAACAAAAAATAGGACTAATAGACGTAGCACATTAGTGAGAGGCTCCTGTTTATGGATCATCTCTTCTATGTACTCAAAGCATCTGCATTTACAGACTAGAGTTAGTAATAATCAATCATATAACAGATTGTAATATCCATTATGCCATCAACGTAAATTGTTTTTCACATCATATGTAACAGAAAGAATCATGAAATCTTCTTGAATGAACGTATTAAGTGTTTACTTAAGAAGAAACTTACATGTCATAACTTTCCGCCTCAACCAGTGTCTGTTCCATATCAAGTTGCGAAAGAAATGACTGCTTGGATGTGAACGTTGTCAGGTGTTGGGCAAGATGTATGTGCCTCTGGGAAAGAAAAAAAATCATAACCAATTAGGTTAAAATGAAACTAATCGTGGTCTGAACCATCTGCGAGATAAAAGAAAAGGAACTTAAAGAAAACAAGGCAATACTTACTGTCATCTCTGGTAATGAGTTAAGCTTCTTGACAAAGTCCTTTAGCTCAGAAACTGTCTGGGTCTGTGCATTATATTACCATACCCGATTAAAATCTCGGTCTAACTAATATTCTAAGGGGAAAATGTACAGATAGGCTGATTGGTCCTAAGGTATAACATGGTCTATATTAATTTGGTAACTATTTATGTGCCAAAGAACACTCCTGACCGATGGCTAAGAGATTTGAGCACAAATACGTATCTACCATAACCTCTACCATGAACACAAGTCTACCTAAAGGAAGAGAGCAAGAAACGTACGGAATTAATTTCAGTGTAGTCCTCTTTCATGGTTGTTGCCTTCTGCCGTAGAACATGCAATCATACTGCGTCTGGAAGATGAGGAAATAGAATCCCATGTCACAAAATATGAAAGCCAAAAGGACAAAGGTCAACCTGTACAACGACTTCAAAGTTGAGATCCCTCGTCTCCTTGAACAATTTATCACTGTAAATTTTCGTTTTTTGGTCGACATTTCATAAATACTTACAAAAGTTATGATAGAGATAGATAGAGACACAACATCCAGCTTGGAAAATCTAATTTAGCTACCAATTTAGGAAGCTCTTTTGTGTGCATAACCAATTAATACACAGGAATAATAGCAAAACAGTGTGCTTATCCAATCCAAGAAAATCACAATTTCTATTCCATTATGAAAACTGATGCCTCCTTAATGAATGTCGCGCGGGATGAATCGGAGAACAGAAATCGAAATCGGAAATTGGGTAGCCCTAGAAGGTTCGTTCAAGGGAAATGATGAGAGATCTCTTATTTTCCTGTTTTGAGCTTTTCGTTTCCTATCCTTACAAAAAATTATATTGTAAGGATAGGAAACCGCTGGAGCTGTTTACACTTATTGAGATCCGAAGAGAGAGTTCCAGAGAGCGAATTTCCCGACAAATCGAGGTTCTGAAGCCTGGGAAGGGTACAGATCGAAGGAGGCAGAGAACCAGAGAGATTGTTCCCGTAGAGGAAGAGACTATGAAGCGCCGTCGCATTGAAGAGCTGAGCCGAGATCGAGCCGAAAAGCTCGTTGTCGTGGAGGTTGATGACTCTTTGGATTGAAAAAATGATAGAAACAGATCACCGACGATGATGATCGTTGTTCTGTGTGTGAGAAATTGTTTTTTTTTTATTAATTCTCAGAATGATATTATGGGTAAAATAGTCTTTTGCCTCTTTAATCTTTAATGAATGCTAAAAATGAGGCTTTTTTATTAGGGTGTTAGTTTGGTGAGAAAGTTTTCAAAAAATGCTATTTTGATCGATTTCGCAAAAAAAAAATATATATATATATATATATTAGGTTGCTAATATATTATGTTTAGTTCAAATTTCAAAATGAAGAATATAATCAGGTCTTTTGCACTCAAGAATTGCATCATTGAACTATTTGCATTTTTTAAAACTCATCTCAAAGAAATAATAAAAAAACCATTCAATTTCATTTATTAGATTATTAGGTCTCGTTGTTTTACATTTACAATAAATATGTTTTTCCCAAATAAACATATTGCATCTTACATAGATTTCATTTGGTAATTGTAAACGTAAACGCCCAAGAGATAAGAAAATACACACACACTTTGTACAAATATTTTATGGATTCGACCGAAAAAAACAAAATATATATTTTATGGAAATCTCATTAATGTTGTATAATTCAAAAATATTAAAACGAATTATAAAATTCATTATCATGTAAACGCAAAAGGTTTTAATATTCCATGTTCTCGATCGGTTTAAAGGTTTTTACTTTGTAGCTACGACCAAGCATGTAAACAATGTAGCAACCATTAAACGACCCAAACATCCGATTCCATCATAACAAACCCAACAAACGATAGACAATAGTTATGAAATCTTATATAATAAAATACTGAAAAAAGAAATGAGACCAAAGAAGGTAATATATAGCTTCTTCCTCTTTACTCCTCTGCCTTCTCGACGGCGACTTCCGCTGCAGCAACAACTTCCTCTGCCTCAGTCTTCTTCTCCTCCTCCACAACGGCCGGAGTTTCCGCCACCTTCTCCTTCTCTTCTATCTTTGCCTCCTCCACAACCACCGGAGTTTCCGTCACATCTGTCTTCTCTTCTTCCTCTTCTACCTTCGACTCCTCTGTTTCTTCATCTTTTTTCTCTGCCTCTTCCACAACCACTTCTTGCTCTGTTACGGCGGCCGGAGCAGGAGAGGATTCTGTCTTAGCGGCGACTTCTTCGGGCCGCTCCGTCTCGACCACTGGCTCCTCCACTATCTTTGTTGGTACCTCAACGTTCTCAGCTGCCACTGGAGCAATCACTTGTTCAACCTGTAAGCAAAAACACACTTAGTAAATAAACACTGTATGCCGTTTTTGTTAAATTATACAGTGTGTAGTCCATCTCACTTAGCCTGCAAAATGTCGATGTTTTTATGGCTGGTGATAAATAGAATGGCTGGTGATAAATAGATTAATTAATAGACATATGATTTATGTGTAAGTAAGCTAATTGTTTGTATAGATAATTCGATCGTAAATCAAATCTAAATAACATCAACAAATAAAATTAAGTAGAGATATTGATTTTAAAAACTGGTTAAAAAATAATACGTTTACCTCAACGGTGGCCATTTCGAAATGGAAAAGCTAAAGAGGAAAAATAGTTTAAAAGATGATAAGAAGAGAAGCAAAAGTGTATGTGATGCTTTGGTGAGTGAAGAGATTTGATCAAGAGGAGAGCTATTTATAGTAGAAGCAATTGCTTTACAATAAAAAATATATATAAAATATAGATTAAAAATATTTTCTAGTTTCTGTTTTTTATTTGTCTACAATGTCATTAAAGAATCATAATGATTAATAGTGCACATGAAAGCATCTTTTCCCCTATATAAAAGAACTTATGTACTATATTATACACCTCATGCCACATAGATTTAGAACACCATCACTTAGCCATTACTCGTCAAGTTGATTTTTTTTTTAAAAAAAATTATCTATTTTTATTAAGAACTTGAAAACTATTTTACAAAAGTTAAGTTAAATTAAATATATTTGTTTTCTTCTTCTGTGACCTCAGTGAACGTTACAACAAACCTTTCATGTTATTAACTGTTGATCCAAGGGATCACTAAGTGTGTTTAAAGAATGATTGGGAGATGGGAGGTGAGATTTTCGTTAATAGAGCAATTTAACCACGATTAAGACAGGTCGGGCGAAATATGAGTAGGCTGATATGCTCAATTTAATACCCTAAAGTACTAAAGCAGTTGTAATAGTATAGCTAGGGGTCGAACCACAGAAGACTCACAGAAACGCACAATAGATTCTATAGTGTCGAATTACGCTAAGCCAAACAGTTGTAATTAAAAACAGTGCAGAAATTAAAGGAGTTGTAAATCAATTGAGAAATATAGGCTCAGGGTTTTTCTCAGGAAATCAGTGAATGCAGACTAACTAACTAACAGGATTCAGATTTAGCGCAGTTCTTGAACTCAAATCACTAAAATATAGCTAACCAACTCTCGTTGCGAAAACTATCTAAATCTAAATCCCAAGAATTCCAAATCTCTTTGCGAATCCTAAATTCTAAATCAGCTTTAATATCAGGTTTGATATGTTCACAAATCAATTAAACCAAATCTCTTTGCGAATAATCAATTTGCTCACCTAGGTTCTATCAGGTAATTAATCGCACTCTCGTGCCTAATCAATTATCCTAAGATCTAAGTTCCAGATTCGTCAACCTAGAATTAGCTATGAACACAACCTAAGGTGAAGAACTAATTCAGATGGTGAATCCTAAACAGATAATTAACCTAGCATTCAAAGAAATCCTTTATGAGAAAACCCTAAACCTAAAGTGGATCTACTCAGACATGGCAATTGAATCAAAAGACATGTTTGAATAAATCATCAATAGAATAGAAAGAAGGGTTTAGAGATCTGATCTCGGACGAAGGGAAATTCAGACTTGTCTCTCTAAAACCAAAGTAAAATCAAACTATAAAATAAAGCATAAAAAGGCATCAAAAGGCATTCAAAGGCATTAAAAAGGCATAGCCTAAACAGGTGGCTGAAAACTCCTATTTATAACCTAAAACACGATCTGGGGTCTTCTTGTAATTATTAAAGACTTCTGGGCACTTTTGCAATTCTCCAAGACTTCATAATTAGTCGCGGCCCATGAAATCTCGATGAGTGTCGATCGATACCAGGGGGTATCGATCGATGCTCGGTGCTCAGATCGGGCTCTTAGTCATCAGACTTCAGTCTCGCTCCAGAATACTCCAGAAAAGCTCCAATAATTCCAATTAAGCTCCAGACGTGCTATAACCTGTAAAAGACTCTAAAAGACTCCAAAATACTATAAAGACTCTATAAAAAGGACTTATATCATGGCTTAAATAGGGTAAAAACCATGATATATCAACTCCCCCAGACTTAGCCTTTTGCTTGCCCTCAAGCAAATAGAAGACTAAACCAGAAAAAGAGGTTTGAAAACGTAGAGACTCGCCTGTTCCTGAACCATCGAAAAGACCCTTTTCCCAAGTACCCAAATGTCACCTGATCAGGTTTCGATCTAACCACCATGTACTTCTCCGTAGACATTTGCAGCTTTTCCAGACTCCACACAAAATCCCACAGCATTGTTCAAGTAAAGCCCTCATCGCCAGTTTCATCTCTGCAGCTAATATTTAAGAACCTTCTAGACTCTTTACCAGACAATATCTTGACAAAGGAACCACCCTTTTCACACTTCTTTTGTATCAATTTCTCTCCTCCAGACTTATTTCTTATTATATCCTTATTATTATTTTTTATTTTCAGCTTAGCATATACATATCAAGGTAGGAGACGCGAGTATTGATGGTGTTTGCCACCAAATCCCCGGTTCTTCCCTCTCTATGTATCAAAGGATGTAGGCGAATAATGGCATCATAGGAAAATCCTAGCCTCGCTTCCAATCCTTTGTGTGATCATCCCCTCTTAAGTAGAATAATGGGATCGCTGGAAATTTTCCTAACCCTCTACTTAGAAGAAAATCATTTCAATCTTTTATGCTCTTAATCTATCAACTTATTTCAGGGGAGAGAGATACCATAATTCTAAACACACGGGTTCCTTTATCAGATATGAATGATGAATCAAGCTCTATGAACACTAACCACATTGATGAAGTGCAAAAATTTGGCTCAGGCTTCAGAAAAACTCGGCTGGAGACATGGATGTTTTCTAGTCAACTGGTCAGCCTTTGGATTTTTCATTAGTCGATCTAGAACTGATCCTGTAACACTGTGCACTCAAAAACAAAATCAAATCAATAGGTTCAAGCACAGGATCATAATCTCCAACAAATTTTGACTCAATAAAACAGTTTTGACTCGATAAAACGACTGACTCTAAGAAAAACGAAAACAATGTCAGCAGACACCTCCCCCAGACTTGAACAACACTGTCCTCAGTGTTATCTAGCCTAGAGTCAGTGAAAGAAACAAAGAAAAAGGATAGAACGAAGAGAAACAAGAAATTACCATTCTGGAACAGTCGGTGTCGATCGACACACGGCATGGTATCGATCGATACCATGCTTAGATCGACTTTGTGAATTTTCATCTGCGATTGGTGTCGATCGATACCAATGGGGTATCGATCGATACTTAGGCGATTTCGAGTTGCTCCTTGTTCATCCTGACACAGACTCAAAACAAACGAAAATAAAAATAAAAACGAATCAAAAACAGACTCACCAGTGGGTTGCCTCCCACCAAGCGCTCGTTTAACGTCAATAGCTTGACTGTAACGCCCTTCAGGCTGGATAAGAGTGAGAGCTTGCACCAAAACAGGCTCCATCACTTGACATTACTAGCTTCAGAGTTCTGCTTAGCATGCTGTCCACAAATTTTTGCCCTTTCTCTTTCAGCTCAGAAGTAAGAAGGACTCTGGCCTTGGAGAATGGCTTCAAGGCTCCCTTGCATTTGACCTTGTAATCAATCGAATTCCCATCACACTTCTGAGGAATCAGAGTGACATGGGGATTCTCGACCTTTTTGTTCTTGGCCTTCTTCTTCTTTGTTGCCTTAGTCTTCTTCTTGGGGATGTTGGGCGGTTCAGCTGGAACGTCTGTGACAGTAGGCTCATCAGGAGGCTCTTCCAGAAGATCAATTGCTAGCGACTCTCCTGTGATAACCTTGATGCTAGAGGCACGTGTGGGAATACTCCTAGGTGGAATGACATCATAGTAGACATCACTGTCAATGTAAGAGAAAGATAGTCTCTTATTAGGTGTGTCTATGATCGCGCCTGCAGTAGCCATGAACGGTCGTCCCAGGAGTATAGGCATACGAGATATCGCACCCATCTCCACAACCTGAAAATCAGTAGGCACCAGACAGTCTCCTACTTGGACTAGCAAACCAGCGATTTCACCATATGGAAGTGAGGTGGAATCGTTTGCAAACGTGATAGATGTCTTAGGAGATAGAATAGTAGCCCCCAACTGCTCTGCAATTGCCTTTGAGATGACATTGACACTAGCCCCTGAGTCGACAAGAGACTCTTTGAAATTAACTCCTGAGATGGAGCATGGAACAGCAA
Source organism: Eutrema japonicum (assembly GCA_030161315.1). Taxonomy (NCBI): domain Eukaryota; kingdom Viridiplantae; phylum Streptophyta; class Magnoliopsida; order Brassicales; family Brassicaceae; genus Eutrema; species Eutrema japonicum. The sequence goes on along the minus strand of BSQW01000001.1, from coordinate 6,010,437 downwards.
ATTTCCCTGGGTCTTCCCTCTGTGTTAATTTCCGCGGTTGTAGTGAATTGCGAACTCTTTCTCCGATCACCTCACGTGATTTCTTGGCTTCTGGTTCTTTCTGCGAGGGGTATCGATCGATACCAGGTAGGGTATCGATCGACGCCATGCGATTTGAATCGTTTCTGACAGGTACATCTTCATCAGAAAGAAGCTCCACGTTCGGGTTATCCAGCATATACTGTAGTCTAGCAATCTCCCATTCCTCCCTTGTCAGCTTAGGAACCATAGGATAAGGCATCCTGGTTACATACACTCGTTCTGCAACGACCTTAGGCACCACAGTCGAAGTTTCAACTGTTTCCTCAGAAATCGCCCCGGTATCGACCGATACCAATGGGGTATCGATCGATACACGGGTTTTCGAATCCATTCGAGCAGGCGTCTGGGCTGGTATCGATCGATACTGGGAAGTATCGATCGATGCTTGTGCGATTTCAGGAATGGCTTCGAGATTTTCTGCACGTAAGCTGATGGCATTGACGTGTGCATTGTGTGATTGAACCGCCTTTCCCTTGGAATTTGCTGCAGTCTGAGCTACTTGCGTCTCCAGCATCCTGTGGCTCGTATTTAGTGCCTCGATCCTTCCACTCAAATCGGTGTACATGGTGTCCATCTTACCATTGAAGGTGGCTGTCATCTTCTCCTGCCCTTGAACCAGGTGTTCAAGCATAGCCTCAATCTTACTCTCAGGAGCTTTGGGTGGTGGGGATTGGTACCCTCCTTGCTGAGCATTGTTGGTGAAGTTTCGATTGGAGTTGTATCCGAATCGCTGACCCTGAAAACCAGAACCACCAATGTAGTTAACATCTTCCACTTCATTCTCAGCAGCGAAGTGGACGGCCTTTGTTGTCTTTCCCAGCAGAAGACTGTGCATAGAATCCAGCTGAGCCTTCACTTCAGCGATCTGCGACCCATCCTGATTACCAGCCAGCCTCTTGCGCTCGAAATCTGCGCTCTTGGTGCTACTGCTAGAGGCAAAGTTCTCAATCAACACAATAGCATCCTCAGGATATCTGGTGTTGAAATTACCATTGCTGGAAGAGTCCAGACCCATCTGATATCTCCAATCTACTCCTCTGAAGAAGATACCCAGCAGTTGCACATCAGAGTATCCATGATGTGGACAATCTCTCTGATACGATCTGAATCTTGTCCAAGCAGCCTTGAACGCCTCAGTAGGTCCTTGAGAAAATTGGGAGATTTTATTTCTCAGATCTTCAGATCTTCCATCATCGTAGAAGTTAATCAGGAAGGCTCTCTTGGTGTCCTCCCAATTAGTTAGCGATCCAGGAGATAGCTGCCTCAGCCAGTAAGTAGCTTCTCCACCCAGAGAGTAGGGGAAGAGCTTGCAGAAGAGGTAGTCGTAGGACACTCCATTGCTCTTGATGCTAGTGACCAAGTCCTCGAACTTCTCTACATGGTCCATTGGATGTTCATGAGGAAGACCATGGAAGAGATGTTGTCCTACTAGAGTGAAGTAAGCAGGCTTCAGCTCAAAGTCATTCCTCTCAAACGCAGGAGGACGAATTGCTGAACGATTGGCGAAAAACTGGTCAGGCCTGTTGCATTCACCAATCGTCCTTCCACGATTAACCACAGCATTCCCTGCGTTGGCGCGCCCAGCTGGCGCGATAATCTCAACAACCGCAGCAGGGACAACGATGTTACCAGCTTCATCAAGTCGCTGCCCTCTCTCATTACACACGTGACCCTCTTGGTCTCTCAGAATTCCAGCTTCATCAGCTCTTAAAACCACTGGGTTGTTCATCCCTTATGTTTGCTTGGTCTTTCTGTTTGTGCGTTCCACAAACGCTAGCTGTTCCAGTGACAGTTCAACTAGCTGTGTGCTCTTGTTGCTTCTGGTTTCACGAACAGGCATACACCTGCAAACAAAACACTAGGCAAAGCACGTAAGTAACCAGAAAAATACGTTGAGTATCGATCGATACCAAGTGGTGTCGACCGATACCAACAAAAGAAGACGACGAGTATCGACCGATACTAGTGAGTATCGATCGATACCGACGAACTTAGTCGAAATTCTAAACTAAAATCTAATGGCGAAATTGAGTCCCCGGCAACGGCGCCAAAATTGATATGCTCAATTTAATACCCTAAAGTACTAAAGCAGTTGTAATAGTATAGCTAGGGGTCGAACCACAGAAGACTCACAGAAACGCACAATAGATTCTATAGTGTCGAATTACGCTAAGCCAAACAGTTGTAATTAAAAACAGTGCAGAAATTAAAGGAGTTGTAAATCAATTGAGAAATATAGGCTCAGGGTTTTTCTCAGGAAATCAGTGAATGCAGACTAACTAACTAACAGGATTCAGATTTAGCGCAGTTCTTGAACTCAAATCACTAAAATATAGCTAACCAACTCTCGTTGCGAAAACTATCTAAATCTAAATCCCAAGAATTCCAAATCTCTTTGCGAATCCTAAATTCTAAATCAGCTTTAATATCAGGTTTGATATGTTCACAAATCAATTAAACCAAATCTCTTTGCGAATAATCAATTTGCTCACCTAGGTTCTATCAGGTAATTAATCGCACTCTCGTGCCTAATCAATTATCCTAAGATCTAAGTTCCAGATTCGTCAACCTAGAATTAGCTATGAACACAACCTAAGGTGAAGAACTAATTCAGATGGTGAATCCTAAACAGATAATTAACCTAGCATTCAAAGAAATCCTTTATGAGAAAACCCTAAACCTAAAGTGGATCTACTCAGACATGGCAATTGAATCAAAAGACATGTTTGAATAAATCATCAATAGAATAGAAAGAAGGGTTTAGAGATCTGATCTCGGACGAAGGGAGATTCAGACTTGTCTCTCTAAAACCAAAGTAAAATCAAACTATAAAATAAAGCATAAAAAGGCATCAAAAGGCATTCAAAGGCATTAAAAAGGCATAGCCTAAACAGGTGGCTGAAAACTCCTATTTATAACCTAAAACACGATCTGGGGTCTTCTTGTAATTATTAAAGACTTCTGGGCACTTTTGCAATTCTCCAAGACTTCATAATTAGTCGCGGCCCATGAAATCTCGATGAGTGTCGATCGATACCAGGGGGTATCGATCGATGCTCGGTGCTCAGATCGGGCTCTTAGTCATCAGACTTCAGTCTCGCTCCAGAATACTCCAGAAAAGCTCCAATAATTCCAATTAAGCTCCAGACGTGCTATAACCTGTAAAAGACTCTAAAAGACTCCAAAATACTATAAAGACTCTATAAAAAGGACTTATATCATGGCTTAAATAGGGTAAAAACCATGATATATCATAGGCCGGGGGCCGCGTTTCGTTTTATTGATGAGAGAGAAGTAAACGCTTTAGAATTACGAACTGGTTCCGAAGGACGTCCAGTTCGGCGTTCTAAAGTGTTGTCTTGTTACAAAGAGAGAGAGGTCGGGTAACTTGTGGTAGGTGAGAGAGTAAAAATCAGAGTCCCCCTCATTAATGACATATGAGGGGTATATATAGTCGGGGTCGGCTTCCTGCTCCCCGGGATCTCGGGCCACGTGTCGTCTGCGGCCTCTTTCGCGGGTAAAGTAGCCTAGGAGGCGTGTTCCGGCTTTCGAGGAGAGAGGTCATGATGAGCTCGGCGTGGCGTGTTGCAGAGCAGTGCACTGTTTCACCAACTCTGCTCCACCTGCTCTTGTCAGCTCTGCAGGGTTGGTGGGACGTCGGGTCGAAGGCACATCCCTACGCGGGTAGGGTACTGTTTTACCAACTCACACGCTCCTATTCTTCTGACACTTCCCGCTCTGGCGGGGCATCAGCGGGGGCCCGGGGTGCGTCGCTTTCAGGCCGGCGCTGTTAGTCCGGCGACCGTGCTGAGGAGGGGCCTTTCCTAAGATGGGCCTAACTAATTGGGGGTGCTAGGCCCACCTCCAACAATAGGCCCTCCTCCAGTTCGGTATGGCGAGGCGAAGTGAGCATGCCGAAGTTGATCTAATGTTAGTTCGGCGCATCTTAGGACGGTCTTTCCGTGCTCAACTGTGTTTGCCTTTTCCGAAAAACCCGTAGGAGGTTGGCGCGTGCTCACCACGCGGGAGAATGAGAAGACGTTTCACGCTTACCGAGGTGTCCCTTGCTTTTGTCCACGCGCGGCGTGCGAAGGACGTTTCACGCTTGCCGAGGCGTCTTTTACTTTTTTGGCGTGGGGATAGCGAAGAGGCGTCATCATTACGTTTCTGGGCGGCCGTGCTTCTTTTGACACGTGTCCAGGCGTCGCTTCATTGTCTCCCTTCTTCTATTTAAACCCCCTTTCTTCCTCCTGCGAAAACCTTCTGCGCATAACCCTAAGGTAACCTCTTCTCTCCGATTACCTCCTCTTCCTTCTTACTTTCTGTATTTTCCGATTCCCTGTTCTCCGTGCAATGGCGCCGATGCTAGACGGTATTAGGGCTGAGTCGAGTGAAGACTCGGCGTCTCGCAGTGGCGGCAGCGATTCTCCAAGCTCTTCCTCCGACGGTTCCGAACGTGCTTCCCCTCCGTGTCGAGGCGCAGACAGCGGGGAACAGTCTGCTCCTTCGTCTTCGAGGGCCGCCCCGTTGCTCCCGGGGACCCATCTCCGGCCGAAGACGGTGGTTAGATCCTCTGGCGGTCGCGGTGTTGGCCATGCTGAGGGCAGAACTGGACATCTGGGCGACCGCGGTGGTCGTCAGGGCGGTCGTGGAAGCGGAGCTCGAGTGGCCAGGGTGAGGTCTCCCCTGGTCCCCTACGAGCAGGGAGGGTCACCGACCTGGAGCACAGCGGAGTCGGTGACTCTCCTGGGGAATCTGTGTGGCTTTCCCGCCGGCGTCGAGCTCAGGGTGCCCAGGGTGGAGGAGCGCCCGTGGACTCCTCGACCGGGCTTCGTCTGCTTGTACGAGTCGTCCTTCCAGAAGTGCGGCTTGCGCCTCCCTCTCCCCGAGCTGTTCGTCCATTATTGCCGGGCGCGGGGCTTGGCCTTCTCGCAGGTCTGCCCGTCCACGATCCAGGGGATGATCGTGCTGCTGACCTTGGGGCACGAATGCGACGTGGAGGTGACGTTGCCTATGTTCGAGGCGCTCACCCAGCAGAAGGCAAACCCAGGGATTCCTGGGACCTTCTATGCCGCTTTCAAGCCCGCGGCGAATCTCCTGGCGGCACCCAGCTCGGGGTCCAAGGCGAGCAAGCTGTCGAAGGTCGAGGACTGGTCTCGCAGCTACTTCTACATCCGGGCTACTGACGTGGTTGGGCTCAACCCGTCTGCGAGATACAACCGGGATTGGAACTTTTCCCCGGGTAGGGATTTGCAGGTCGGGCTGACTTCTCTTCTTCGGCTTTGTCTGACTGATTTCGTTTGCTTCGCTTTCAGGTCCTCATTCTTCTAGGTTCAAGCTACCGGAGTACGCAGGTATCGTTGCTGTGCTTAGGACGGTGCGTAGAAGAGAGTGGAGGTCATTCACTGCGGAGCGAATTGAAGCTGCAATGGCCGGAGGTCGGTGAAATTTCCTTTTCCTTTTGTTTTTTTTTTTTTTTTTTTTTTTTTTGCTGATGAGGCCCTATTGCAGGAAGAGCACGGTTCACCAGTCCGCTGTACGCGGACTTGTTTGTTGCACCGCCGCCGCCGATACCCGAGGTGCCGGTCAGGCGAGACCCGGCAACACGGGTTGTGGGGGAGTCCTCCGCGGCGACTCCCTCGAAGAGGAGGGAAGACCGGGCTGCTGGTGGGGAGACCGGCAGAAAGAAGAGGAGGACGGGAGAGTCCTCTTCTGCAGGTCGGGAGGTCGTCCGGCCTACACTGCCCGGGCCGGAGCCCGAGGTGCCTGCGGCCGACGTGCCGGTGGGGGGGGTCAATGAGACCCGGGCCCAAGGGGGCGATGAGGTCGCAGTGCGGGCGACTGAGGGTGGCGAGGCGATCGTCGTCGTGGAGGATCCTGCTGCTGTGCAGGAGGCCGAGGATCGCAGCGCCGAAGTGGGCGGCGCCTCGGGAGGTTCCGACGATGGGCCTCGGGACTACAGCTTCTCCTTCACCCACGAGGATGGAAGCAACCAGATAATCGTCGACCAGGACGAGTGCGCCGAGCTGGCGCAGGCCATGATGTTCGGGCAGAGGTATCCGTACTTCGTCCCGCTGGAGATGGCGGAGTCCGACACCTTCCGTCAGGTGGCGCGATCCGCAGCTCGGGTAAGCTTCTGCTTTGGTCTAACTGCTTTTAGCTAGACTTGTTGCGAGTCTTTGTTAACAACTTGTTTGATGCAGACGATGGCCCTTAGTGCCTTTCTGGCGGAGGACTATGAGAAGAGGCTTGCCGAGCAGGCCGCCTCGATTAACTTCCTCGAGGCGTGCCGGGAGTCCAGCTCGCATATCCAGTATACTCGTCACCACGGGCTCGAGAAGGAGCTGAGAGAGGAGAAGGCCCGATCTGCGGCGCTGGAAGAGGAGGCGGCGCGGTTAAGAGCCCGAGCGGTCGAGGTGGCCAGTCTGCAGTCTGCACTAGAGGCCGAGGGGGACCGTGCTGCAGCTGGGTGGGCTCGGGCGTCGGGGCTCGAGGAGGAGAACGGGCTCCTGAAGGGGGAGCGGGAGACACTCCGCTCCAGGGTGAAGGGGCTGGAGTCCGCCATAGGCCGGGCCAAGGTGGCCGTGGCTGCGGAGAGCGACCGGGTATCAGCCCGGTGGGACGCGCGGAACCGGAAGTGGTCCGCGAAGATGGAGAAGATCCGTGCCCATCTGGACGGGCGCCGCCGGGCCTTAGAGCCTCACCTTCTGTACAGCCAGGTGACCGGCGTAAAGGCCTTCCTCAAGAGGATGGAGGCAGAGGACGGGGTGTCGGTACCGTTCTACCGGTATCAGAAGCTGGACGAGGACGAGGCGGCATTCGGTGCCGTGCTGGACGGGATAGACTTTCCGGATTTGACCCCGGAGGATCTGGAAATTCCTCTGGATCGTGCTCACGGCGTTCTGCTTGAGAACGTTATACCCGTCGCTCCCTCTAGCACCCCCGTGGTGGATCTGACCCTGGAGGCTCCGCCGGCTGCTGAGGACGTTCCAGCGGTCGCTGAGACCGTCCAAGCAGATCCCTCGATCCCGTCTGCTGACGAGGGAGTCCCCGAAGCTGCTGGGACTGTGCAAGCAGATCCCTCGGTCCTGTCTGCCGTTGAGGCCGGTACGGACGCGCCGTCCGGTGAGACCGGAACCGACGTGCCACTTGGTGGAGCCGTGGTTGGGGAAGAGGGGTCTGGGCAGCCCTCCCTTGGTGAGTACGGGACAAACGCGAGGATGGTGGCCCCGGGTGATTTAGATGGTACCCGTGCTGACGGGAGTGAAGACCGACCGGCCGACGCGGCCTTGTAAAAACTCTTTTTTTTTTTTTTTTGGTTTGCTTTTCTGCTCTTTGTAGCTTTTTTCTTCTCTTTTTTTTTTTGTAGAGGCCGGGCCGTAGGCCATTGTAGTGACTAGGCCGTGGGCCCTTTTTGTAATAAACGAGGCCGTTGGCCCTTTTGTAATAATCGAGGCCGTTGGCCCTTTCTTCTCTTCTTTTTTTTTTGTAAGTGCCGTTTCGAGGCTGTTGTAATCATTAGGCCGTGGGCCCTTTTTGTAATAAACGAGGCCGTTGGCCCTTTTGTATAATAAACGAGGCCGTTGGCCCTTTAGTGATAATCGAGGCCGTTGGCCCTTTCTTCTCTTTTTTTTTTTTGTAAGTGCCGTTTCGAGGCTGTTGTAATCATTAGGCCGTGGGCCCGTTTTGTAATAAACGAGGCCGTTGGCCCTTTTGTATAATAAACGAGGCCGTTGGCCCTTTAGTGATAATCGAGGCCGTTGGCCCTTTCTTCTCTTTTTTTTTTTTGTAAGTGCCGTTTCGAGGCTGTTGTAATCATTAGGCCGTGGGCCCTTTTTGTAATAAACGAGGCCGTTGGCCCCCTTTTTTTTGTGTAAATGCCATTTCGAGGCTTTTTTGATCGGTAGAGTAGGTCGTAGACCGTACTTTGTCACGTAAGCAGGTCGTGGACCGTGCTCTTGTATTGGATGCGAGGTAATCTCGGCTTAAGGCACTTATTGCTTGTGTACCTTGTTTTTTTGGTGCGGGTAGCGAGCCCGGCTTAGAGACACTTAATGCTTGTGTGTCTAGTAGAGGTGCGAGCCCTGGGGCCCGGCTTTGGCACTTATAACTTGTGTGCCGGGTAGAGCGAGCACCGGAGCTCGGTCCCCTTTTTTTTGTAGTGCGAGCGTTTGGAGCTCGGCTTTTTTTTTTTTTTTTTTTTTTTTTTGTATTGCGAGCGTTTGGAGCTCGGCTTTCTCTTTTTTTTTTTTTGTAGTGCGAGCGTTTGGAGCTCGGGAGCGTTTGGAGCTCGGTTTTTGTAGTGCGAGCGTTTCGAGCTCGGCACTTGAGTGCGAGCGTTTGGAGCTCGGCTTTTTTTTTTTTTTTTTTTTTTTGCTCGGCTTTTTTTTTTTTTTTTTTTTTTTTTTTTTTTTTTTTGGCGCGAGTGTTTGGAGCTCGGTTCTTGTGCGCAGGTCGGGGACCGTGTTCCTTTGTCGAAATGGTTTTATTAGATTAATAGCTGAGCCCTGGTTAGGGGTTGCCTACGTACCCTTTAGTAGAAGGGATCAAGCCAATCGTAGTTCGTTTGTTTACAAAGGCGGAGGGCGGAGTGGAGCCCGGGGGCTAAGTAGTAGAACCGTTTGAGGTTGATCGAATTCCATGAGCGCGGGACTGCGTCGCCGGCCATCGTGACTAGCTCGTATACGCCGGGCTTTACGACCTTGGAGATAAGGTAAGGGCCCTCCCAATGTGCACCGAGCTTGCATGCGTTTAGCTCGGCGGTGTTTTCGAAGACTTTGCGGAGGACCAGGTCTCCTTCGGTAAAGAACCTGCCTCGAACCCTCTTGTTGTAGTACTTGGAGGCGAGCTGCTGGTAGTTTTGGATTCGGAGGAGGGAATGGTCCCGTTGTTCCTCAAGGAAGTCCAGCTCGCTGAGGAGGACGGTGTCGTTCAGGGCGGGCTGCTGGGTGAGCATAGCGCGGCGAGGAGTGGGGAGCCCGACCTCAGAGGGGGCCATTGCCTCCATTCCGTGAGAGAGGCTGAACGGTGTGCGTCCTGTCGACGTCTTCGGCGTTGTGCGATGGGACCAGAGGACTCCGTCGAGCTCATCGGCCCAGGACCCCTTCTTGTCGTCTAGCCGCTTTTTGAGGCCGTCGAGGATGGTCTTGTTGGTGGCTTCGGCTTGTCCATTCCCTTGTGGATATCTCGGGGTGGACTTGCTCAGCCTGATTTTCCACTTCGTGCAGAAGCCTTCGAAGAGGGCCGACGTGAACTGGGCACCGTTGTCGGTCACGATCTCGTAGGGCAGTCCGTGCCGGCAGATGATGAACTTCCAGACGAATTTCCGGACGTCTTTTACCGTGATTTTGGCGTAAGCTTCGGCCTTGACCCACTTGGTGAAGTAGTCGGTCATGACCAGAATGAAGCGCTTTTGCCGAGATCGGGGTAGGGGTCCGACTATGTCCATGGCCCATCGCATGAAGGGGTAGGGTGCTACCGCAGTGGTGAGGAGCTCGGTAGGGCAGTGAATGAGTGTGCCGTGACGCTGGCACTTCTCGCACCGGGCTGCGAATTTTTCGCAGTCCTGCAGCATTGTTGGCCAGTAGTGCCCTTGGTTCCGGATTCGCAGGGCGAGAGCCCGGCCGCTGGAGTGGTTTCCGTCGGCACCTTCGTGCATTTCTTTCATCACGTCGAAGGTTTCCTGCCCGTGGAGGCACCCGAGCAAGGTTCCCGAGGTGCTCCACCGGAACAGATTGCCGTCCAGCATCGTGTATCGGGCACATTTCTTTCTTAGCCGTCGGGCGGTCCACCGATCTGCGGGAAAGACGCCGTCTGCGATATATAGCAGCAGGTCGATTCGCCAGTCCGGCAGTTCGGGCTCGGCCGGGGGCGGTGGTAGGTTCTCGGGAGGTTGGGCGTCTTCGTCAGGGTCCGCGACCTGGGGACCGATCAGATAGGCTCCCTTTGGCAGCTCGATGCTGGGGAAGTCGATACTTTCCACCGGGATTACCCGTCGTTGTTCTGGAACCGAGGTGGAGGCCAGTGCTGCGAGGGCGTCTGCGGAAGTGTTATCGCCTCGGGGGATCTTTGTCAGGGTGAACTCGGAGAAGTCTGCGGCCAGGCCTTGGGTCACCTTGAGGTAGGCGTCCATGCGATCATTCTTGGCCTCGTACTCCCCGCTGAATTGATTGGCAACGAGCTGGGAGTCGCAGTAAGCTCGGATTTTCTTTGCGCCGACCTCTTTGGCCAGGCGCAGGCCGGCAATCAAAGCTTCGTACTCGGCCTCGTTGTTCGATGCCGGGAAGGCTAGGCGGAAGGACTGCTCGAGGATCTCCTTGGTCGGGGATTCGAGGCGTATGCCGACGCCGGACCCGTGCATGGAGGCCGATCCGTCGACGTGCAGAGTCCACACTTCGGACACCTCGCTGACTGCCAGCTCGGGCGCCAACTCAACTAGGAAGTCGGCCAGCGCTTGAGATTTGATCGCGGTCCGACCCCGGTACTCGATGTCGTACTCGCTCAGCTCGACAGCCCACTTCATTATCCGGCCGGACCGGCTTGGGCTGTGGAGGATGGTCCTGAGGGGGTACGTACTTAGGACGGCGATCGTATGGGATTGGAAGTAAGGCCGGAGCTTCCTAGCTGCGACGACCACTGCCAAAGCGAGCTTCTCCAGAGTCGGGTACCTGCTCTCCGCGTCGTCTAAGGACTTGCTGATGTAGGAGATAAGTCACTGGTCGCCGCGGTCTTCCCGCACTAGTACCCCACTGACTGCCGACGTAGAGATGGCGATGTAGAGGCAGAGGGTTTCCCCTTCCTCTGGTTTGGACAGGACGGGAGGAGTAGATATGTACTCCTTCAGCTGCTGGAGGGCTTCCTCGCACTTCTCGTCCCACTCGAACCGTTTGTTAGCCCGGAGCAGCTAGTAGAACGGGAGGCACTTGTCGGTAGAGCGGGAGATGAAGCGGTTTAGTGCGGCGATTCTCCCGGTAAGCCGCTGTACTTGGCGCATGCTCTCAGGGGATTTGAGCTCGGTGATCGCCCGGATCTGCTTTGGGTTGGCCTCGATCCCGCGCTGGGTGATGATATAGCCGAGGAACTCGCCCGAAGTGACGCCGAAGGAACACTTGGCCGGGTTCAGCTTCATGTTGTATTCATTCAGCGTCCGAAAGCAAGAGCGGAGGTGAGTGACGTGGTCGGCCGCCACCAGAGACTTCACCAGCATGTCATCTATGTACACTTCCATAGTGCGGCCTATTTGGTCGGCGAACATCCGGTTGACGAGCCGTTGGTAAGTGGCCCCGGCGTTCTTGCGTCCGAAAGGCATTACCTTGTAGCAGTAGATGCCTCGGTCTGTGATGAACGCGGTCTTCTCCTGGTCGTCGGGGTGCATGGGGATTTGGTTATACCCCGAGAAGGCATCCATGAAGGAGAGCAGCTCGTTCCCCGCGGTGGCTTCGACGACTTGGTCGATCCGAGGGAGGGGGAAGATGTCCTTTGGGCACGCCTTATTGAGGTCGGTGAAATCCACACAGACCCTCCATTTCCCGCTCTTCTTCTTGACCACCACCGGGTTGGCCAACCAGTCCGGGTATCTGACCTCGGTGATCGAACCGGCCGCGGTGAGCCTTTCGACCTCGTCGTTGACTGCCTGGGCGCGCTCCGGGCCCAATTTTCGGCGCTTTTGCTTGACTGGTCGGCATGTCGGATCCACGTTGAGCTCGTTGCTACACGTCGCGGGGTCTATGCCGGGCATGTCGGCGGTCGACCAGGCGAAGGTGGAGACGTTCTCTCCCAGAAAATCGACCAGCTCCTTCTTGATGGTCTCGTCGAGGTCGGTTCCGATGCCGACGCAACGGGCGGAGATGGTCGGATCGATATTGACCTGGGTGACGAGGTCTTCCCCCGGGAGGTCCCGAGCAACTGTCTCGCCGGGCTGATACGTGCTGACGGCCAGGCAGGCCGGCGCGGCGCGGCGCAGCTTGTGCTCAATGGCGAAGCAGGCGCGAGAAACCCTCTGGTTGCTTCTGAGAGTGTACGTCCCGGCCTGATTGGGGAACTTGAGGCACTGGTGGTACGTTGACGTGACTGCCTTCATCGAGTGCAGCCAAGGAGTTCCAAGGATGATATTGTAGATCGGGGTGGTATCGAAGACCACGAACTTGACGATTTTCGTCACCCGACCTACGTAGACCGGCAATTCGATGGTGCCGATTCCGTTGACGGTGTCACCGGCGAAACCGGTTAGCGGGATGGAGTGCGGCTTGATCTCGACCCCGTTTAAATTCATCCTGGCAAGGGTGTCCTTGAAGATGAGGTCGACCGAGCTGCCCGTATCGACGAGGACTCGGTTAACATCGCAGTCGGCTACGCGGACTTGCACGACGAGGGGGTCGTTGTGGGGCTGGTGGACCCCGGCCGCATCGGCCTCGGTGAAACATATCCCCCTCTTGCTCGTGTCCTGAGCGTCAATCTCCGGCCCGGAGTGCCACTTCAAGGAGACGTCCGTCTTCCTCTCATGACGCTTGATGGACCGCACTGAGTCGTTGCACGAGAGGAGGCCTCCCATGATCATCCCTATCAGAGTCCGGGCCGGGGGAGGCGATCTGCCCGTTTCCCGGTCTCGCGAGGGAGATCGTCTCCGCCGGTCGTCGTTTTGGGCGTGGTGATAAGGCCTAGCCCGGTTATCCTCGCGACCTCGGTTGTCACGGGGTTGCACTCGATCGCCGTCCCGGGGATGTGGGCGCAGCCGCTCTGGTACGTCGATTTCGCCCCGTTGAAACTGGTTCAGCAGGTCCTCTTGGAGGGCGCGACAGTAAGAGGTCGGGTGCCCCTTTCGTCGGTGGAAATCGCAGTAGGCCGACCTGTCGTACGGCTCGTCTGGTCGGGACTCCCTATCGCTCAGCCCGTCGGGACGCCGGTCCTGCTGGTGGGGGTCCCGCACGTACTTGTTCCAAGGTAACCCTGGCGCGGGGCTGGGAGGAAGTACGGGATCGCGCATACGGAGTCCGTAGGTCGGTCCGTTGACAAGGAACGCAGCGGCCTGCTTTCCCTTGCTGCGCTGGTACTCGTCATCATAGTGTTGACGAGGCTCCTGGTATCTCTCCTGGGGCCGCTCTTTCGCGGCCGGGGCCTTGTGAGAGGCGCTGTTTCTCGATTCAGCCGCCTTCTCCTCCTCGAGCTCGACGAAGAGTCCAGCGCGGTGCAAGGCGTCCTCCAGCGAGCGCGGCCTGTTGAGCTTCATGTCGTCCTTGAAGGCCGAATCGGCCCGTAGTCCCTTTCTTAGAGCAGGCAGCGCGGACTCATCCGTCACATTGCTTTGGGAGGCTGTGGCCTTGAAGCGCTCTATAAAGGACCTGAGCGACTCCTTAGCTCCTTGGTTCATCGCCCAGAGGTCCGCGCTGGATGCGGACTGCCGGATGTAAATGGAGTAGTGCTCGAGGAAGGTGGTTGACAGGTCTCTGAAGCTGTCTATGGAGTGTGTCTTCAGCCGAGAGAACCACGTGAGAGCCGGGCCGGTGAGGTTCTCTACGAAGAGCTGGCAGTGAGCGGCTTCGCGCTCATCTGGTGAGAAGTGGGCGCGGCCCATGGCGATGGTGAACGCCGTAAGATACTGGGCCGGGTCGGTGGTTCCCGCGTAGGGCTGGAGTTTGAGCTTCCCGAGGTGCTGGAGCGGGACGGAGGCGATCCGTCGAGTGAACGGCGTGTTTTGCGTCTCTCGGAGGATGCGATCTATTTCTGGGGCCGCACTGGTGGCCTGATGGATCTTGGAGGACATCACGCGGAGTGTCTCCTTCATCGCTTCGAACTCGGCGTCCCTGGCGCGCTCCGAGCTGGATCGGAGATGATGGGCTTCGTCGCCCGGTGAGCTTCCTACGGCCGGGACGAAGCGTCCGCCCGGACCCTCGGAGCCTGACGGTGAGTCGCCGGGTTGGCCTCTTCGGATACGCGGGGTTTCTTCCCGAGAGGCCGGCTCTCTGAAGTGGACGTCGGGGGATCCGGTGTTGTCCGACCGGTCCCGGGAGGCTGCTAGCGTGGCGAACCGTTGGTCGGTCGCACGCGTCAGCTCGTCTATTCTGGCGAGTAGGGCCTGCATTACGGCAGACAGCGTGGGCTGGTCCTCCGGGGGGTGAGGCGCGTTGTGTGCGGCGGAGCCGCCGGAATGAGTAGGCATTGGGGCCGGTGGCGGAGCCCTGAAGGACTCCTGGGGAGTCATCCGGTCGGTAGCTGCCTGGGCTGATGGCGGGGCTGTCGTCGTCGTTGCTCAGTTGGTGGCGGGGCCGTTGTCTGGGCCTGGGCCGTTGCTTGGGCCGGGGTCTCTAGGCCTGATAGTACTCTTGGGGGCGGAATAGCCATCGTTGCTGCGGTGGTTGAACTGCTCCTTGCGTGTAGAAGAATCTCTAAACCCCCCTCTCTGAAGCGCCAATTGTTGATCCAACCGAACACTAAGTGTGTTTAAAGAATGATTGGGAGATGGGAGGTGAGATTTTCGTTAATAGAGCAATTTAACCACGATTAAGACAGGTCGGGCGAAATATGAGTAGGCCGGGGGCCGCGTTTCGTTTTATTGATGAGAGAGAAGTAAACGCTTTAGAATTACGAACTGGTTCCGAAGGACGTCCAGTTCGGCGTTCTAAAGTGTTGTCTTGTTACAAAGAGAGAGAGGTCGGGTAACTTGTGGTAGGTGAGAGAGTAAAAATCAGAGTCCCCCTCATTAATGACATATGAGGGGTATATATAGTCGGGGTCGGCTTCCTGCTCCCCGGGATCTCGGGCCACGTGTCGTCTGCGGCCTCTTTCGCGGGTAAAGTAGCCTAGGAGGCGTGTCCCGGCTTTCGAGGAGAGAGGTCATGATGAGCTCGGCGTGGCGTGTTGCAGAGCAGTGCACTGTTTCACCAACTCTGCTCCACCTGCTCTTGTCAGCTCTGCAGGGTTGGTGGGACGTCGGGTCGAAGGCACATCCCTACGCGGGTAGGGTACTGTTTTACCAACTCCCACGCTCCTATTCTTTTGACACTTCCCGCTCTGGCGGGGCATCAGCGCGGGCCCGGGGTGCGTCGCTTTCAGGCCGGCGCTGTTAGTCCGGCGACTGTGCTGAGGAGAGGCCTTTCCTAAGATGGGCCTAACTAATTAGGGGTGCTAGGCCCACCTCCAACATTAACGTTGAAATCTGATTAAATTTGAACGTTACAACTTCTCATATTGACGTTGAACTCTTTTAGAGATTCCATCAGTTAAACTTGCATTAATGCCTGTGTAAGCATCTTTATTCTGTTGCTTAGCCAGATGATATTCTTTTCACATTTCAATAGGCGTGACTAGTGAATTCTATAAGCTTTTTTTTTTGAACGAAAATGTTAACTTTCTAGAAGCTCTAGCTAGCCTGTTTTAACTTAGTCGATTCGATGTGGTTTGCATTAGGTTGTCCATTGAAATTTAAATGTGCTCATTTTAAAGAAACATCGATATTTATAAATTTTCTAATTTATGTGAAGCAATATAATCCTTTTAGTCTTTCTATCAGCGAGTGTTAGAATATCTAGCCTTTTTATGAAAATATATACAATTGATAATTCTATACAGAAAAAAAAAATGCAAGCTCCTCAGTAAAAATAAATATTTTCAGCTTTGATTTTTTTTTTTTTTAGTTTTAATATAGATTCATCATCTTTGATTAAATTGATAAGATGTCATATGGAGTATGTATGAAGGTGAGCCTTAGGCCTTAACGGTATATTTCTGTTTCTAGAGTTATTACTCAAGCTACTAGCAATAATCAACATAAGCAGATTACTTTAAAAAAAATAAACTGTAAACTATAATTAACTATATAACATTTAAGCGATTGGTATAATTTAGTGATTAACTATTATACAAACACCATGAGTTATATATTTATATATTTGAAAACTACAGATAGTAATTTTATTCGTAGTTAAAATATACTCCGAATAAAAGTACTATATGTAAATATAAATCTCTATGTTCTTTATTAATAGATGTTTCAGAAGAAAAAAACTGTTTCAAAAAGATAATTTTTTAAGTTTTTTATGTATTTTTATTAGTTAATAATGATAAATTGTAAATTTCATGAAAATAATTAAATTTATTGAATTGCTATTGGTTTAAAATTATAGAAAATTGCTAATCACAAAAATGATGTATTTATAATCATTTTAATGTGTTTTCTTAATATGTGTGAAAAGTTAAAAAAATCTATTAATAAAAAACATATGGAGTATCTAGTAAAATGTTATTTAAATATGAAATTACTTTAAAACATAAAATAATAACAAAACTGCTAATTTAAAAATAAAATAAAATTGAAAAGTTTTGATGTAATTATTTTGACGTAATCAAATCTATTAAATTATTTAATATTAACATTATAGAAAAGTTATCGATGAAAACATAGAGGATATGAGCATTTATAACTTACAAATAATTTTGTATGCTTTATTTGTAGATCTTGATCGATTGTATGAGAAACCGTTTAAAACTCCCTCAAATATTTTGCCAATCACACCCTTAATCGGAAAAGAGTACATGCATAATATATAGTACAAAAAAATGACCATGATGAAATTGGTTTAGTTTAGTGCAATTAAAGTAAACGGTTTAAATTCTTGAAATACTGATTTTCTTCATTACACAAAAAATGATTTTATATTCTTTATTTTATGAAAAACAAAAGTAAGTTAGACTTTCAGTGGACGTAAAAATAAGATTTTAAAAAAAAAAATCAATTCGACAAGTAATGACAGAGATGAATTTTGGTGAAAGTGATACTTTGGAGGATAAGAACCCTTGAATAAAATTTATAGGCCACACCTTTATACTAGTATTAAACTTCAAATCATTTGGGTTTCGGACTTGTTGTAATAAATTTGTTTTTTCCTACAATTGATTTTTTTTTTTCGGATTTTAAAATTTGGCTAATGTAATTGTTTTTACTGATATATCGGTTAATTAACATACAAAACACATGTCAAGAAAGAAACAGGTTTGAAGACCATGATGAAACTGTATATAACTAGATAAATATTCGCATATATGCGGGTTTGTAAATTAATATTTTATAACCCGTGAAACAAAAATTAAACTCGAAAAATATAAAACAAAATTAGATCACCCGTGAAAATATATAATACACAAATTTAGAAACAAAGTTTAAAAGAAAATAAATATATACCTTGAAAGAAAAATTTGGTGAAAAGTTGCAATAAAAAGTTTTGGATACGATTATTGGAATTTTAATTTTATGGTGTATAATTGACATACCACCAAATTATGGTTTATATAGAAGTGAGAAATTAAAATTCTTTTTCTTTTATGATTAATTTCCTTAACCTAAATAGAAAAACTACGGAATATTTTTTTCTTCTTTTCTATTAATTTTTTTAAAAATTAATTTTTTTTAGTAACTTTATCTTTTAAGATTATGAATCGGTTATTAAATTTTCAGAATTTATAAGTTTTTTTTATTAATCGATTTTAAAATTTTCCAACTTTGACTTGACACGTGCCGCAATCAGGTGAATTAACACTTTTGAAACATTCAGTTTTATATAATAAGAAGATTTCCTTATTCTAAACTGAAATATGGTTTTTCCTTTTTTATTATTTTTTTTTTGCTTTTAATTTTCTTACTATAACCTGAAGTATAGTTTTTCCTATTTAAAAAAACTTTGATTTTTATTTATAGTTTTTGTTTAATTTCATTAATCTAAACATTACTACTATTTTTTCATTTTACCTTTTAAGATTACGAATCGATTATATATTTTACTTTTATTATTAATTTTACGTGTTAAAATATAATTGAAATTTATTAAACACATATCGAAGTCTAATCGATTAACTTAACACGTGTCGCGATCATGCATATTACTAACTTTGAAACATTTTATTTTATATTATAAGATATTTTATAACCTCTGAAAAAACTAAAAATAAAAACAAAATTAAATCACCCGTAAAAAATAAATAACATAAAAATTTAGAATCAAAGTTTCCGATGAATTAAATATATACTATGAAAAAAGAATTTGGTGGAGCACATATGGTTAAATACCTTTGGAAACGATTATTGGACGTTTTATTTTAATTTTTGGTATGTAATTGATATATACTACCAAATTATTTATGTAGAGGTGAGAAATTATAGTTTTTTTTTCTTTTAGGATTAGTAATACATTGTTTTATTTCCTTAATCTAAATAGAAAAACTAATATTTTTTTTTCCTTTTAGGATTAATGAAGATTTTGTGTTTTTTGTTTTTTTTTAAGTAACTTTAGCTTTTAAGATTATAAATTGATTATTAATTTTTTCAAATTTTATGTTTTCCTTTTTTGTATTTTTCTTATTATTAAGTAACTTTATCATTTAGGATTATGGATCAATTATTAAATTTTCCAAATTTTTATGTTATTTAATTAATTGATTATTAATCGATTTTAAAATTTTTCATTATAATTTTTTGATTTTTCCTCTTTTTATTAACTTTAGCTTTTAGTATCAATTTATATTTTATATTTTTCCTTTATTATTATTTTAAGTTTCCTTTTTTATATAGATTTTTTTTTTTAGTTTAACATTTTTTAATATTTACTTTAATTCATTTTTACTAAGATTACCTTTTTTTAAGTTAAACATTTTTAATATTTATTTTATTTCTTTTTTACTTTGTTAATTAAATTGATACATGTCAAAATTTAAACTAACAACCGTGACAAATGTCACAATCTTATGAGTTATAATTATCTTACGTGTCACGCTAACGTCGAAAGATTCAGCTTTATATAATAAGATAATTATCTTTTTACCATTTTGATCATGTTTAACAGTTTGAGATTGATTATTGTCTCAGAAAGAGAATGCAGTCTTTACTATTACAGTCAATAAAAACTAAAAAAAAAGAAGGTATTTTCTGTGAATAAATATAAATATATTTAATCAAATAATTTAAGAGTTTTTTAATTATTTTAAAGAATCAGAATAATTAGCGTCTTTTGCTCTGACTAATGACGACGTGGCTACAAGCCTACAAGTAAAAGCGGGCCCAGGTGAGTGTGAGCCAGGTAGGATTCCTCGTGAATGTGGACCCTCCTCGTACAAATACGCCAGTTAGGGATAATTTAAAGTTTGACAAACAAAAAAGATAACTAAAAAGCATATCAAAATAAGATTTAGAAGATAAGATTTCGACAAAAAAAGAAGATAACATAAAATAAAATAAAATATTTATTGATAATTTGTATTTAAGATTTATTTGTAAAAATAAAATTTCATATATTATCCTTATATTTAGTGTATTTTATATCAACACATACATGACACAAGTCCAATGTATATATGTAATGCCAACAAAATCCATGTATTTGGAATTTTCTAACAAGTAGTTTCGTATATAGGGTATATATGCATATTATGAGCATCAATGGAAGGCCCATGAAAGTAACCTAGAAAGTTGTGCAATTCTCATTCTCCCTTTTTTATGATATCAATTTAAGATGAATTAGTCTTTCCCTCTTTAACTTTTTGTTACACTTAAATAAAGCTTTTACTAGCTGTTTTATATTCTATCTTATTTAAGTTTGAAGAGCTAGAATCTATTCCCTCCGTTTTACTCCTTCCGTTCTATAAAGATGGATTTTTTAGAAAAAAAAATTGTTTCACAAAGATTGATTTTTTAGCTTTTCTATGCAACTTTTATCAATTAATGATGATACTTTTTAAAGTTTAAGAATATTAATTAAATTTATTGAACTACTATTGGTTTAGAGATATGAGAAATTGTTCAGTAACAAAAATTGATGCATTTATGATTAAGTATTAATTATTTTCTTAATATGTGTGAAAACTCTAATAAATTTTATCTTTGTGGAACGGAGGGAGTATTATATATGTCGTTTAAAATTTTTTCACACATATTAAAAATAATAATTTAATTTTCTGTTTTATTTTTTATGAATGTACTATATAATATTATCTCACTAATTAATAAGTTGAAAAATAGGGATACAAATAAAAATTTGTCAAAAATATGTATTATAAATATAAAACGACACTTAAAATGAAACAAAATTTAAGTTATAAAACGACTTATAAACTGAAACGGAGAGAATATTTTTTTTTGAATCTACCATTACACGTTAAATTAAAAACAAAACAAAAACTATAAAAAAGTAAACATGAAAATATATGATTAGGCTAATTTGGACATCATTAAACAAAAAAAAAGTTTTTATTTTCCACATGTGTATACGCTACACAGGCCATAGGCCACGTACTCACCATCTGTAAAGATGGCCAGCAGAAAAGCTGGTAAAAAGGGTTGGATGGCTAAGAGGACCCCATTCGCTTGTTCCTATTTATTGTATGTTTTTGTCCGAAAATGAACTAAAACACCAATAATGCATAACATTACTAAAAATTATGCGTATAACTACAGATTTTTTTAAAAGCTACGGAAAAGTTATGGAAAAGTTACGGAAAAGCTACGAAAAAGCTACGAAACAGCTACGGAAAACCACAAATAGCCACCGATTAGCTACGAAAAATTAGCTACGAAGCTATAGCTACGAGATAGCTACGGCAAAATAGCTACGGATTTTGCCGTAGCTATTTCGTAGCTATAGCTTCGTAGCTAATTTTTTCGTAGCTAATCGGTGGCTATTTGTAGTTTTTCCGTAGCTATTCCGTAGTTTTTCCGTAACTTTTCCGTAATTTTTAAAAAAGCTACGGAATTGTCGTGGCTAATCCGTAGCTATACGCATAATTTTTAGTAGTGTAAGGATGATGTTACAAAATTGGAAATCTCATGCAGAGGGAAAAAGAAAAACATCTTAGGAATAAGTCAACACCGAAGATCAATTCGACCGGTTAACGAAATTTACAGTACAATCTTATCACAATAATGCATGCATCACTCTATTCTGAAGCTCCAGCGATGTTTATTTGGTCACATCGCACCATCGTGCATGACATCTAGGTCCAGAATCCAGATCGTTATCTAAATATAATTGTTAGGGAGCTTTAAAAGGGTTTATTAAAAAGCATATATACATTAATTTCATCAAAAACTAGATGTGGAAAAGAAAAAGAAAAAAAAACCTAGATGTGGATATTAGGAAAAAAAAACAGAAACATATATTCCAGTATAACTTTAATAATTTAGATACATTTTCGACGTGATTGATATATATTTATAAATTATAATGTAGATCTGAAAAAAGTTCTAAATAATTCACTTTTGGTGTCCCAACATGTGTAACGCTAAGACCATCAGCATTTGAGACATATGTCTCGCGTGAGAGATATGTCTTCCCCAAAAGATGATGACGTGTCGCGACGTGATTCGTCGCGATATAAAAAAAATAATTTTTTTTTTTTTTTTTTAAAACCTGAAGACATATGTCTCGCGCGACAGATGTCTCGAATGCTGATACTCTAAAGCCGAACAAATTGAAGGACATATATATAGAATATATATCTACTTTAATTTTGATTCTACGCCGTTGATTTAGAAAGGGTATTTAAATCTGATGGTAAAGGATTCATATTGTAGGGTTGGTTTCAAAAGAAGAGAATCTCTTTGTAGCCAAATCGTTGTTGGCACTTGGGGCTTGACGGTGATGGACTTTTATGGGATTTCTTTCTTATTAAATTAAAAAAAAACTTTTATGGGAAATTTTCAGAAGTGTCAAATGCAAAGTGTTCGATTTTGCCTGACCCGAACTCGAAAAAGCGCAAACAATTTTTGTCCTGATTTTGATTTGGCCAGAATAATTTTGGTTTGCTATATACTGATATCGAGATGGTAATTCTAGTATATAGAGGCGATCAGAGTATCAAACCTAGATGTAGTGAGTGTGCTCGTTCTTAATCTAGATCTGATTCTAAATACTTTAGGATGGATTCAAATTCGGTCTAAAGATCATATTAAATCATGGATGCATATTTTTTTAAGATAGAAATAAAAAATTAGACGAGTGAAAAATAACATTTTTATCGTTTTACTTTATAAGTCGTTTAAGGTTGGTTCAAACAAATTAAAAAAAACATATTAAAATTTATATTATATTCCTTATTAATACATTATATAATTTTCTCTCTATTATTAATACATTACAATAATAAAATTAAAACTAAAATTTTATCTAAAATTATGCATTAAAAATTGAAAACAACACTTAATTTTTTTTTAAAAAAAATCAATCCTAAAACAACCTATAAAGTGAAACGAAAAAGGTGTAGTTTAGTGAATATTCTAATGCATCTAGGCGTGCCCTATAAAAACTCAAAGCCAGGTCGGATCTGTTCCAGGATTTTCTAGGACAAATTTAAGAGTTGAAAAAATGATCCAACTCATATTAATGAATATAGCTAAAATTTGTTTTTCAATATTAATTTTTGTTATTTTTTCAATGTTTACAAAACTAATACTCTATTATATTTGTGACCAAATATATATATATATATATATATATATGAAATGTTTACAAAACTTCACCACTTAAATTGTTTTTTTTTTATATAAATTCTATTTCATTGCTCTTTTTCGAATAACAATTGAGTGTTGACCTTTATCAAAAAAAAAAAAATTAAGTGGTGAAGGGTTGGGGTTGAGGCCTAACTTCATAGCCCAATAATATTGCTCTTCCTTTATTACATTTGACTCTAAGACACGAGGTTTGCTCGTCTAAAAAATGTGTGTTCGGTTTTGAACACACAAAAAAAAGATCGGCCTAAAAAAAACACAAAAAAACTTTTAGTAAATTACTTTCCGGTCTATTGATCTTTGTTCCCATACATGCTTTCCGATTTCCTTATTCTTTCCCAAATTTTCCGATTATAACACAGTTTTTTTTTAACAAAAAGAACACACAAAAAAAAGAAGATTATCGATAAATTAATGAACTAGTAAAATATTACTCTCTAATATGTTGAGCTGCCAACATTTTGATAACTTCACTGTTTTCTCTCTCTCTATTAGACCAACCTCATTACGTGAATGCGTATATTGAGTTGTACGTGCATGCATGTATATATTCAGATGTACGTACATTACATATGCATACTTAATTATATTGTACCATTTATTTTTAGAAAACAAAAATCATATGAACGGGAACTCTGGAAGACTACAAGTCTTAATTAAGGATTACCACATGACCTCTTCTTCGAACTCCATATTTAAACATTTCTCAAACAGAAACACCAAATCTTTCATTCTTTCTCTCTCATTGTCTTTTAATTCTCTTTCTTGTTCTTCTTGTTCATTTCTTCTCATTATTTTGACAAAAACAAACAAACCCTTTAATTAAACTCTCTTTATTACTTCTATATATTTTTATTTGCTGACTCCCTTTTTTGAAGAGTTTTTTGCTGTCTCCTCATTAAACTCGGTTGCATAACCATCTCCAGGGAATCATATCGAATCAAATCCTACGGTGGAGATTTTCTAGGATCCGAATTACCCCAGAGAACGAATAGAGATCAGGAAAACAAAGATGGGTTTGAAAGATGAGGAGAAGAAAGCTGGAGAGTCTTCAGAAGATCAACTAAAGGGGCAAGGGACGTTAAGCAGAAAGAACAGCCAGAGCTCTTTCTGTCCGACAGACGATGATGAAGAAGACGACGACAAGAAGCTTGAACTTGGTCCCATGATCGCTCTCAAAGAACAGCTCGAGAAAGACAAGGTTTTGATCTCTCTTGTTCTGTTTGCATAGAGTATAATAACATAATAGCATTTTGGCTATTTTAGTCCACAAATGTTATATTTTTTTTTTGTTTTTTGTTTGTTTAATGTTATATATTCGACCTATAAAATAATGGGTGAATTTGGTTTTCAAAATTCACACGACAATCTTTTTATTTTTTTGTGCGACTGCATTCATCAATCACACGACAATCTAATCACTTTTTTTACCATTAAAAAATTGTTTAGGATGATGAAAGCTTGAGGAGATGGAAAGAACAACTTCTAGGCAGCGTGGATCTTGAGGAGGTTGGAGGTAAACCAAATTCCAATACCCGGTTTAGATCTACGGTTTAATAGCAAATAAATCCGGTTTAGAGAGAATTCCCATTGATTACAAATTGTAATTCGCCTCAAATTCCAGATGTCTCTCTTGCCTCATGTGTGATACTTTCATGTGTGATAATAAAAGAAAAAAAACCGTGAAAAAATACAAAAAGATGTCACTATTTAGACTTACATCAATAAGAGTAACTAGCCCACCTTGAATGGTATCTTTTTTTGTTTTTGTTTTTGTAATTGTAGATATATATGTATGTAATGTTTTGATAAAATAACAAAATGTGAATACAGAGACTCCGGATCCGGTGGTAAAGATATTGGCCTTAACAATTAGGTCACCAGATAGAGAAGACATAGTATTGACGGTCCCCGAAAACGGAAAACCAACATCGAAAGGACCATGGTTTACTCTCAAAGAAGGTTCCAAGTACACTCTCGTATTTACTTTCCGTGTGACCAACAACATTGTGTCCGGCCTCCGGTACAACAATACGATTTGGAAGACCGGAATCAAGGGTATTGTTTTTTCTTTTCACGCATTCGTGTACCACAAATTATGTACATTGAAATTTACATGCTTTTTCTCTAACTTTTTTTGTTTTTTTTACTCTTTTGTTGAGGACAGTGTATAGTAGAAAGGAGATGTTAGGAACGTTTAGTCCCCAGGCAGAACCATATAACCATGTCATGTTTGAAGAATCGACGCCGTCTGGTATGCTTGTTAGAGGCTCCTATTCCGTCAAATCTAAGGTACCAAAAACCGATTAAGTCATGCATAATCTATTACGACTCTGGAATCACGTTTACATTAAAAAAAAAAAATCTAAGCCGAAAAAAGGTCCTTCTTTTCATATTTTTATTCAGTCAAACATACTAAATATATACCATTTCCAATTCCGTGGTAATTTAATCATATCTTTATAACATTACATTTTCAGTTGCTTTAACTGTCAAATAAAACAGTTTTAGATACATTAATTGGAAAATAGTTAATTGTAGCATTTTTTTTCTCTTGATAGCTGTACAAGAGATTGTTAAAACTTTGAAGAGTTAGAAAATCATCTTCAGTTTGCCAATAATTTGTTGAATTGCTGGTTTTAAAGAGGTTTTGACAAATTTATTACTCCCTCTGTTTCAAAAAGAATGTCACTCTAGCATTTTTTTTTGTTACATAAAGATTGTCACTTTGTATTTTCAATGCAATTTTTTTATTAAAAATTCAGTTTTAACCTTAGTGTTTTAATGTATTAATTAGAAAGGGAGTTTTTTTTAGTGTATTAATAAAAAGTAAAATAGAAATTTTATTATTTTTTTTTAATTTATGTGAAAATTGTCAGAATGACATTTTTTTTAAAACGGAGGGGGTATTATTTAGACTATTTTTAATGCAATGGTTAAATCAATTACATATTGTCTTACAACTGTTTTTCAGTTCGTCGATGACGATAATAAGTGCTACTTGGAGAACAACTACACCTTCGATATTCGCAAGAATTGGCTGTGATCCATCGCATATGTTAATGGAAGAAGAGAAAAATATTATATTATGAAAATGTTCAAAAAAAAAAAGAAAAATATTATATTATTCATTATTGTTTCATTTTTTTAATCAACTCTTATTATTTGCTCTTTAATTTAAACTTGTTCTTAATTTAATGTTTGTTCATATGGTTCTTCGTCTCACCTTTTCCGGATGATTCTTCGCCTCAGTTATGTAGACAATTTGTTTTCTTCTTTCCTTTTTTTTTTTGGTTACTCTTTTCAGATTATATTCTATTTTGCAAACTAGCTATATATATATTATAGATCTTTGTTTCATGCGCATGAACAAAACACAATTTTTATTTTCGGTAAAATAAATTATGATAAATCTGGGTTAGTTTTTAAATACCTAAACTATTTTTGTACTCAATAAAATACGGAGAGAGTATTCATTTGAAAAAATTTGGGTATTTGAGTGGGTACAAAAATAGTTTGAGTATTAAAAAGCTTATCGAAATAAAGTTGGGGTATTTTTATGAAATTTTCCGTATTTTAAATTGAATACTCTCTCCGTATTTTATTAGGTACAAAAATAGTTTGAGTATTAAAAAATTTATCGGAATAAAATTGGATATTTTTATAGAATTTTCCGTTTTATTACATTAAATTTGAATAACGAAAAGAAAAGCATAATGGACATTTCATATATAGGCTTCTCGGTCAAAACGATTAACTTTTTTACTAAAACATTTGTTTTTTAAAAGACCCTTGTATTAATTAAGTCTTAACATCCATTACCAATTTTCAAAACTAAATTCAGTTTGCCATCACTACAAGAAAACAATCGATTTGCAATGGAATTTGCGATGGATAATATCCGTCGCAAATTTGCGACGGATTTGCGAGGGATTTGCGAGTGCTTGACTAGTCGTCGCAAATCCGTCGCTAATTTGCGAGGGAAAGGGTCGTCGCAAATTGCGACGCCTTTGCAACATATTTGCGACGAAGGTGCGAGGGACCGACTAGAGTCGCAAATTCATCGCAAATTTGCGACGGAAATGCAAGGGATTTGCTAGATCTTGTATATAGTCGCAAATCCCTCGCAAATTTGCGAGGGACAATAAGTCGTCGCAAATCCGTTGCAAATTTGCAATGGAATTGCTAGGGATTCATCCCTTAATTCCGGCAAGGGAAAAATCGTGACACGTGTCTAACGATTTTAAAAGTGAATCTCAAAAAATCAGATTTCTAAAGTTATTTAATGATGTGCATTCATAAACAGCGAATATTTGGAAATGTCTCCGTATGATAAAACGTCATATATCGGTATATGTTGTTTATGAATGTATATATAGAAGTTCAACATTGCTCGTACCATCAAAATTATTATATTTTCGGAAAATATGCTTATGATCATGACTCTTATGAGATTATAAACCATGAAATTATAAACCGTAAACTTTATTATGATAATAAAACGTATACCCTAAACCCTAAACCTTAAAAACTAAATATCATGAATTTGCAACGGATTTGTGATGGATCCGTCGCAAATCCATCGCAAATCAAGGATCCATCGCAAATCCGTTGCAAATTTGCTATGGATTTGCGATGGATCCGTCCCAAATCCATGGCAAATCAAGGATCCATTGCAAATCCGTTGCAAATTTGCAATGGAATTGCTAGGGATTCATTCCTTAATTCCGGCAAGGGAAAAATCGTAACACGTGTCTAACGGTTTTAAAAGTGAATCTCAAAAAATCATATTTCTAAAGTTATTTAATGATGTGCATTCATAAACCGCGAATATTTGGAAATGTCTCCGTATGATAAAACGTCATATATCGGTATATGTTGTTTATGAATATATATAGAAGTTCAACATTGCTCGTACCATCAAAATTATTATATTTTCGGAAAATATGCTTATGATCATGACTCTTATGAGATTATAAACGATGAGATTATAAACCGTAAACTTTATTATGATAATAAAATGTATACCCTAAACCCTAAACCTTAAAAACTAAATCTCATGAATTTGCAACGGATTTGCGATGGATCCGTCGCAAATCCATCGCAAATCAAGGATCCATCGCAAATCCGTTGCAAATTTGCTATGGATTTGCGATGGATCCGTCGCAAATCCATCGCAAATGAAGGATTCGTCACAAATCCATTGCAAATTTGCGAGGGATTTGCGACGGACCCGAATTATAATAAAATAAAAACAAATTTGAAATTTGATAATATTATGATTATAATTTGTAATTTATAATATGTAATTTATAATTTAATATTAAAATAAAACGAGAATACAAAATTTAAATAGAAATTTAAAATTTATGATTAAATTAAATATTAGATATTCAAAGAAAACTAAAATACATGATTGTTCTAAAATAAAACAAAAAATAAATTAAAATAGATAATTGTTCTAAAATAATTTTTCCAATTCTCATTCCCGTAGAAGTGTTGATTCGGAATATTTTTTAAACCCTAAAACCTTAATATTTTTTAAACCCTAAACTCTAAAAAAATTAAACAATATATCCACGATTTGCAATGGATTTGCGAGGGAGCCGTCGCAAATCCCTCGCAAATCCATCGCAAAATGAATTTTTTGAATTTTTTGTTTGAAAATTTTCACGAAAATTTGGCCAAAATTAAACCGCCAATTTTTAGTTGGCCTCCCAAATTGCGATGGATTTGCGACGGATCCCTTGCAATTCCGTTGCAAATCCATTGCTTATTTGTCTTTATAGTATCAACTTCCTTTCTTCTCCCCTCACTCAAATGTGCAAAATCTTCACAAAATCCGGTGATGCCTCCTCCTCCTCCGGCGACTTCAGGGATAAACTCCGGCGTTCCCTCCTCCTCCTCCTCCTTCCGTGAGCCCGGCAACTCCTCCTCCTCCTTCCGCGACCCCTATGACTCCTCCTCCTCCTCCTTCCGCGACTCATCCTCCTCCTCCTCCTCCTCCGGCGAGCCCTCCTCCTCCTTCAGGGACACGACTCCGGCGACCCCTCCTCCTTCTCCTCCTCTAAATTTTGGTTGATGAATGTAGATGTTGATTATTATTTTTTTTGTGGTAAAATGTAAAGATTAAAATTAGAGGAGATTAGATTAGATTAGTTGTTTGATTTTATTGTTTGTGTTAGTATTTTAGTGTTTGTGTTTAATTTTAGATTGAATGTAGATTGTGTTAGAATAATTATGTATTTTAATTTTTTTTGTTTTATTTTAGAACAATTATGTATTTTATTTTCTTTGAATATATATATTTTTAATTTAATCATAACATTTAAATTTTGGATTTCATTTTATTTTAAAATTAAATTATAAATTATAATCATATTATTATCAAATTTCATACTTTTTATTTTATTTTATTATAATTAGAATCCATAGCAATTCCCTCACAAAATGGCAATGGAATTGCGAGGATTATAATTATAATCATAAAAGGATCCGTAGCAATTCCCTTGCAAATTTGCGTTGGAAACTGTCCCTTGCAAATTTGCGACGGAAACTGTCCCTTGCAAATTTGCGACGGACACTATCTGTTGCAAATTTGCGACGGAAACTGTCCCTCGCAAATTTGCGACGGAAACTGTCCCTCGCAAATTTGCGACGGATTTGCGAGGAATTTTGATTTGCGACGAGTGATTTGCGACGGATTGATGGTCCTCGCAAATCCGTCGCAAAACCTGATTTGCGACGGATTTGCAACGGATTTTGCCATCGCAAATCGCGTGTTTTCTTGTATACAAGTTTACCAAAACTCATTTCGTAAATTCTATATTTTCAATCTGGGAATATTTTTTCTACATTTCTCTATGTTACCGGAAATAGTTATATGCATGTATATTGATGAAATAAAAAGATACTACAAAAGCGCATTTAAGGAAATTGTACACTTCAAGAACAATGAATGCTTTACTTAAATGCATCTTGGTGCACTACACTATCAATCCCGTCTTAACTTGTAGAAGTCACTAGATAACAACTAGATCAGCAGAAATAACTTCGTATATCATGACAAAACCTCTATATAAATAAAGCCAATAACACTCTCAAGGATACAAATTTCAACTCTCTCACAAACCAAAACCAAATTTTCAACATGAAGACCTACAAGTTTCAAAGCCTCTTCTCTTCTCTCATCTTCCTCATAATCGTCTTCACACTCCTCCTATCAATTTCGAGAGCCGCGGCCGTCGGCTCCGGTGGTGTCTGCCGACATCCGCCATCACAAAACAGCTGCAAGACATGCATGGCGGAGCAGATGAAATACGGCTGTCCTAAGTGCGTACCGGTGCTCAGATGCATGGCTCGTTGCCTCTGGGGCGGTGTGTCTCAGAGGAAATGCACCACCACGTGCGGCTGCGACACCGTGTCCAAGCCGTCGCTACTGGATTGTAAACGCTGCGTTTCGAGGTGTAAGTGTAGTTGTGCGGCTTAGGAACAAACAATCGACTTAGTGCTCTCTTGATGTTGAAATAATATATAATGTGGGAAATGTTGCATCTTTATTTCGTTATATATATGTATGTTGAATGCTACTACGTATAGTTCATATATAATTACATATCTAAGAGATATATATTAATTTCTGTTTCAACGTGTTAGAAAGATAAACTACTTTACGAAAGATATGAACCCAAATTTGAGTTTGGACTTTGGAGACTATTAGACCATCAGCATCCGAGACTTGTGTCTCGCCGAAAACATGTTTTTCCAAAAAATTGATGACGTGTCGCGACGTAATTCGTCGGGATCAATTTTTTTTTTTTTTTTTAAAAAGCGGAAGACATCCAAGTTGGGTCTCCAATGTGGATGTTCTTATTGAATGATACCTTGCTATATTAAAACTACGTGACGTTTTCATGGGTGCAAGACGGCGCGTATTCCGTTTGCATACTTACAAAAGGACGTTGGTAAATTTAACGGAGGATTTTTAAAAAAAAAAAACAAAAAAAAGGAAAGATAAATAAAATCTATCGTACGCCGGATAATTTGAGAGCCGTCATTCTCTGAGAAATCTCTGGAAACATCTGAAACCCAAATACTGAGCACAAAATCTCTCCATTTCCTCACCGCCTCTCTCTCGACACATCTCTTCCTCCACCGCTTCTTCCCAGTACAGAGGCCACGCGCCGCCTTGTCCGACGTCGACTCCGAGATGGTAGTTAGACCACCACTGATTCTCGTCTTTGGTCTCCGAGATTGAATCGATTATTTCCTGCATCCCTACGATCTGACGGCTCACCTTCCTCCGAGCTTCTCTGATCGTCGGATCTAAACCAGGGACGGAGTCGAGTCTCAGAAGCAGAGACATCAGAGTCTCGTTCATCCTCAGCCTTTCCTTCTCCTCGCTTCTAATGGCGTCTACCGTCTCCTGCAGTTGGATCATGCTCTGTACGTGCTTCGCTTCCCGATTGACGGACGAGATTGTCTTGTAGAGACCTCTGATCCTGTAAGAACGGTAGCCAGACTGGATCCGCGCTGCGGCGGAAGCGTTAGCCTGGACGGCGGCGGGAGATGGGACTTCAATCGGGATTTCTTTAGTTGATGGAGGGGT
This sequence comes from Eutrema japonicum, assembly GCA_030161315.1. NCBI lineage: Eukaryota > Viridiplantae > Streptophyta > Magnoliopsida > Brassicales > Brassicaceae > Eutrema > Eutrema japonicum. The sequence continues at coordinate 5,979,265 of BSQW01000001.1, read as the reverse complement.
AATATGGTCATTATAGAAAGTGTGGATAACGGTGGTTGTCGCCGACGATGAGAATTTCCTTGAACTTTTCATTTTTTGTTATGGATGATAATTTTTCTGACTCATATAGGAGTATATAACTCGTGAATGTAATTTATCTTCTTTTTGTTTTGTCAACACTCACACTTAATTTCTAAAGACCAATTATTGAAAGTTTTTGTCAAGCGACCGACCGTTACTAAAGGACCCATTTCACACTCGATGATAATTTTGCTTTTACATAGAAAGTTTTTAAATTCCATAAAAGATTCAAGAGATAACATATTACACCAAATATCGAGATGACTTATTTTTAATCGGATAGAGGTTATCTACTTATATCATATTCATACCACAAGTGCGTAATCGTGAAAATGGAGATCTTTCTTTTAACCATTTTCCCTGCAAATAAAGAAAAAATAATCAATGAGTGAAAACTATAACATTTCAGGGTTATATATATTACAGAGAAGGAAAATTTGAAAATGTGATTAAATCATCAAAGGTTTAAGGTACATTACCCACGAAAGCTCATCAAGGCAGTGAAGGTATAATTTTCCCTGTGCATGTTCCAAACCCGACATTGTAACCATCTCCCTACACCGGTTTAATCACAGCCATCATTTGACCATAAAATAAATTCATAGTCATCTAGAATTGTTGGGAAAATAAATGACACAAACCAAGCAGAATCTGTGTGTGTTAGCTGATTCAAAAAACTACCTTGCATACACCTGAGAAGGTCACTTGGTCTCCGTCTTGCAGAAACGTCTGACTCGTTCCGTTCAGTGATAGAGGCTTTTGTCCATTCCAAGTTAACTCAAGTAGACACCCATATGAATCTGGCTCCTGCGTTTATAATCAAGAGCCCACAATCCTTCGTGTTATATTTTTTAACCATATCACATGATAAAGTAGATGAGAGAACCGGTTACAAAGAGTTTACCGGTCCGCTTATGGTTCCGGTACCAAGGAGATCACCAGGCCTTAAGTTGCAACCGTTAATGGTATGGTGTGCTAGCTGCTGCGTTATGGTCCAATATCTGTCAGCAAAAGAAAAAAGTTTAAAAGAGTTGGAAGAAAACTGGTTAACTATACGAAGGAATTGGGTAAGAGATTATGAACTTAAAAAGAAACTCACAAATTTTGGAAGTTGCTCTTTGTTATTACACAAGAATCATCTTTGCCAGAAGGTTTAAGTTGAACCTACAAGAGCAAAAAACATGATGTTTATTTCGGTTCAATATAAGCTGTAGTTGATAGCGATAAAATTAAACTCCACGAGAAATATCAAATGCTACCTCCAAGGAAATATCGTAATTTACAGATTCTTTCTCAGCCAAATATGGCAATGGAGGTGGATCCTGCAACAAGTATAAGTTAGATCAGAGAATCAATGATGGCGTGACTCAAAAAGAATGTGACGCCTAAGTACCAACCTGCTTGGGAGCTTGACAACCGAAAGGTTCAAGCGCATCTAAGGTAACAATCCAAGGGGATACCGTAGTCCCTACGACACAACAAAACAACATTCATTGAAGCTCTTTGCTCAAATACTCCTACTAGTGGAGATGAAATCGAAGTTTTGAAGCCAAATATCAAACTTGAAAACTAATTCCTCACCAAAACTCTTTCCTAGGAAAGGCCCAAGAGGCACGTACTCCCATGCCTGAATATCCCTAGCTATAACAACAAACAATTCATAAAACCGGTCACCCACGGTCAGGGTAAAGATTACTATAAAGTAAACTATAATAAAGTGAGTACCACTCCAGTCATTCATCAGTACAAGACCAAATATATGATCGGCTGCATTATTCACGTCAATATGCTTTCCCAATTCATTTCCTGGACCAACCACAGCAGCCTGAATATCACATGACATAAGGGAAATTGAATTAATTGTGAAGTAGTCAATGGTGTTATGCTTAACTAACACCAAATAGCATCAGCCAAATCATTTAAACAAAAAAATTCCACATAATCGAGCCATCGGATGCTTACCATTTCAAGCTCAAAATCAAGTTTCTGTGAAGGTCCAAAATATGGTGCGGAGTTTCCTTGTGGATGGCCCTGGCCTCTGGGAGAAAGCAAAATGGAATTAGCAATTTTATCATTTATTTACATGAAATCTTACTATCCTCCAATATTGGTTGCAATGTAAGAATATATTAGGAAACCTCTGACAAATTAAGAACAACTATTTTTGTTGCCAAAGCATAAAACCTTGTATGATGCATGACCTCAAATATGACATGTGAATTCATAACAACCAAACCTTGGCCGAATAATGTCAGTCCCCGAGATGACAATAGATGATGCCCGTCCATGATATGCAATGGGAAGACGAAACCTGAAAAACATGGTAATATCATGCAAATTTTCAGATTCAGCCAATCGATTTAACCAATTCACCAAGAAACCCTCAGCTCAAAAGTAACATCAAATGTACCAATTTGGATTTATCGCATTCTGAGGTCCACGAAACATAAGACCGCAGTTCTTGGCGTGATGCATGGATGCAAAGAAGTCTGTATAGTCCCCAATCACCATAGGAACAATCATTTCCACTTTATTCTGCAGGTTGCACCATACAATGATGGAAGTTAGTAACAGATCGCAAAACAATATATCTCACCTGTTTTGGGAACACAATTTCTTCACACTACTAACCATCTCACAGAATGACTTTCTCTTTAAAACATCATTATCTCGTAGAGTGGGTTCATCAGCTGCATCAAAACATACCAAAACCAAAACCTTGAAGTCAAATAACAAAACTCCGCATAATCCAAATGAAACGATAGGATCAAACAAAGCATACATGACAAGAGCCTTTGAAGCGTAGAACGCGCTTCCTTCCATGCAGGCCGTCCCATGGCCAAGAACTTATTCAGATTAGGCTGTAAACAGAGCACAGAAATTAAAAATTAACAGCAAAACAGATACACCAGAACATAATTAGTCTTCTCACTAAGTGTGAGCAATCAAATATACCATCAGATCATAAAGCAACGGAAAAAAAATCGCATCAAACCCACAATCCAGAACTTAACTATGGAGCAAGCTTCAGAAAATATCAGATTCAAATATCATAGTTGAAATCATCCATGGCTAAGTTCTCAGGGCAGTATCCGAGTTAATAGGAATCGAAAAACGAACCTGAAGGAAGCAATCGGCGTCTTTAAGGATCGGACCATCGAAAAGCCCAGCTTCGGAGATCGCGGAGAGGTCCAGGACGAGATCGCCGATAGCGACGCCAGGACGGGGAGTGGAGTTCGATTCTTGCTTGAAGACACCATAAGGGAGGTTCTGGATAGGAAAGTGCGAGTTTGGGCTAACATCGACGAATGACTTCAGCAACGCCATCGAAGATAAAGAGACTGAAAACGACGAGTTTCCAAAGCTAACCACAAATTCGAGTACAGAGATAGAGAGGGGACGGTTACTTCAAGGTGGTTAGGTATGGTTTTTTTTTTTTTTTTTTTTGAGCTGCCGTTCTTGGGATGATGACTGAGAAGTTGACGTCATATTTTACATTTACAAAAATTACAGCTTTCAGTTAGATAATTCAATTTTGATTTAAGAGGATTTTGTGAAATGAGTGTGTATATTTTAATGTTATTATTTATACAGAACATTTTTAATAACAAGAAAATACATATAAGATGGTAACAGACAGATAAAACTGAAACTATATACCCCATTGCTGCTGACGTTAGGGAAAAACAGAAAAACAAAATATCCAAAAAAAAATAACTCGAATGATTTTTCTTTTAATCAACCAAACACACAAATTAAGTCTCGCAGCCAAAAGAATGTCATTGTGAGTACGTAGTTCTCGCGTGTCCATCATGATAAATCATAAGGCAATAACGGATTTTTCCTCAATGGTTTGATGAAACTAGTAGTATGGCAGAGGAGGAGGAGACGACGCATACGAGACACTTGGAGTCGGTGGAAGAGTCGTGTCGGAGTACGAAGGAGGAGACGTTGGTGGTGATAATGAGTATGAATATTCAGGAGTTGGTTCGTAATTTGGTGATGCTTGTGGAGGATGGCCGTCGTTGCAGCCCTTTGGTGGCGGCGGAGACTGGCTTGGTGAATAGTAGTACTCCGTCGGTGGTGGAGGACTTGGTCTTACCTGCGGATAGTAAACCGGTGATGGTGGTGGAGGACTTGGTGTTTCAGATGGATAGTAAACGGGTGATGGTGGTGGAGGACTTGGTGTTTCAGATGGATAGTAAACGGGTGATGGTGGTGGACTTGGTGTTTCCCACGGATAGTAAACGGGTGATGGTGGTGGTGGACTGTTTGTTACTGGCGGATAGTATACCGGTGATGGTGGTGGTGGACTGTTTGTTACTGGCGGATAGTATACCGGTGATGGCGGTGGTGGACTGTTTGTCACTGGTGGATAGTATACTGGTGATGGAGGTGGAGGGCTTTGTGTTTCCGGCGAGTAGTATACCGGTGATGGTGGTGGCGGGCTTTGAGTTACGGGTGCGTAGTATACAACAGGTGGCGGCGGAGATGATTCAGGACACGGCGGCGGTGGACTTGGAGGCGGCGGAGGTGGAGATGAGTATACGTAAGGCGGAGGTGGAGGAGATGAGTATACGTAAGGCGGAGGTGGAGGAGATGAGTATACGTAAGGAGGAGGTGGAGGAGATGAGTATACCGGAGGCGGAGGTGGAGGAGATGAGTATACGTAAGGCGGAGGTGGAGGAGATGAGTATACGGGAGGCGGAGGAGATGAGTATACGTAAGGCGGAGGTGGAGGAGATGAGTATACGGGAGGCGGAGGAGATGAGTATACGTAAGGCGGAGGTGGAGATGGTGATGGTGGTGGTGGTGGAGGGTAAGCTCGAACAGTAGGCGACATCTTGGATGTTGGTGGTGGCGGTGGAGAGTATGCTCTGACCGTAGGCGACATCTTAGACGACGGTGGTGGTGGCGGAGAGTATGCTCTGACGGAAGGCGACATCTTAGACGACGGTGGTGGTGGCGAACTGTAAACGTAAATTGGTGGAGGAAGTTTCCGGACGGCAGGTGCCATCTTGAACGTCGGTGGTGGTGGAGAGAAGATGTTGTAACATCCAAACTTACTGCAATCAACAGGACGAGCGAGTAGAGATAAACACTCTTTAGCCGATCTTTGACGAGCCAAACCGGTGATACAGTTCATGGAGCCATTTACCATGGCGTCGGCTACCGATAGTGCTGCGCATATAGGAGCACGACCGGTGAAGAAGTTGGAATAGTAGGTGAAGTTCTCAAGGTTAGGAAGCTGGCAGATATTTGGAGGAATGACTCCTGCAAATCCATTGTTAGCCACGTGAAGCTCTTCTAAGCTCTTCATGTTGCCGACGCTAGACGGTAACAGACCACGTAGACGGTTTGTACTGATGTCGAAAACCGTCACTTTCTTGAGGTTTCCAATCTGAGGAGGTAAACAACCGGTTAAGTTGTCGTTGGAGAGGATAAGCTCGTTGAGTGTCTTCCCCATTTGACCGATACTTCCCGGGATGCATCCTCCAAGATCGTTGTCGGCAAGAACCAGAGCGGAAACCGGAGAATTCCCCATGTTATCGGGAATCCCAAACCGAAACCTGTTATGGTTCAAGAATATAGCGTCGAGCTTTCTGTCGAAGAGCTTCGACGGTATCTTGCCTTCGAACTCGTTGAAGCGGAGGTCCAAGAACTTAAGGGAAGGCAAAGAGAGGACAACCTTAGGGAACCTACCGACGAATCGGTTGTTGCTAAGATCAAGCTCGTGGAGAAGCTTCATGCGATTGAAAGTGAGAGGGACTTCACCACAGAAACGGTTTGAGTTAAGGTGGAATAGAGCGAGATCACAGAGGAGACCAAGCTCGGAAGGCAAGTAACCAGCCATGTCGGCATGGTTGAGGTCAATGCCTGCAACGACTCGGGTTTTCCAGAATGAATTAGGAGAAGGAGCACAGTAGATTCCATTGTAGGAGCAAACATCTGACCCATTCCAATTGGCTGTGAAGTTGAAGGGGTCAGAGAAGATTGCTTGTTTCCATGATTGGAGAGCAATGTAGGCTTCACGTAGCTTCGGGTTCTCGAACTTCAGTTTCGGGTCTACTTTTATATGACTCCCCAAGCCGCTTTCATCGTTGCCATCAGCTTTGATCTGTAAGAAACAGACGGAGGAGAGCAAGAGGAAGAGAAAGAAGAAGAGACGAAGAGGAGGGAACAACATTTTTTATGGGTCAAGAAACCCACTTTTACTACTTGTAATATCTCTATGTGATCCATCTTTATAAAACAGTTTAGAAACTCCAAAGTCGTATCTCTTTCTCTCTCTCAAATTTTCCTTTTTTTTTTAACTGAATTCGTCAATTAGTGACATGTTGACACGTTGAGGAAAACGTAGAGAAGACAAAAAGAGCTAACCTTTGCGCGGAGAAGAAACCATCGTCACTGATTTCCTCAGACTTGGATGCACGTTCCTAGAGATTCTCTGATGTTAAAGAATAAAATAATTTAATCATATAAAATATAGATATAAATATGTTAAAAATATATATATATATATATATATATGTTTGCAACTCAAAATGACGTTAGTGCACGATCTATGGAATAGAAGCGGTCAAAGAAGACAAACCTGCACGCACGACGCATGTCTGTCACAAACGTGTATATCTATCATGATTCCTTAGATCTTTCAACGAACATACCGAGTTCAATCCTATGATTAAGAGTTGTTCATCAATTGATACAAGCATACACTCAAGGTCGATATCTTTTTTTGGTTTGTAGAATATTCTGAATAGCATGATCCTAAACTATTTGTTTCCATTATTTATTGTGTCGTAAGCAATCTAGATCTTTAGCATTTGAGTAAGAACTCTTACAGGCGCTCAGAAATATGTGGCTAGTAAGCAATGTCGGATAGTTAAATAAGCAAAGCTCATGTTCAAGTATATTGCATGCTCTATAGATTGATCCAAGGCGATGCATAGTCCCTATAACAGAGCAAACAGTTTACAATGCTGATGAATGAACGCACACAGTGACAAAAAAACAAACTTCAATTATAAAGCATGTGGAATTGAAGGAGAAACTCAAATACTCTCTAGGATATAATTTTAAAGGTTTAAACAACAAAGCAGACTACAATACAAGTGGAAACTCTTATTGTCCTAGAATCTCTTTAGCTATAACATCCAGCAACCATGGCACCATTATCCCGGTACAATGTTATCATGATCAATTTTCAGTGTCCTCAACCAAAGATTACATGCTATATTAGAAGGCTTTAAGCAACCTGATTGTTACCAGTCTCAAGCTCAAAATCGAAGCTTATGTTAACAGCAAATCGGGAATCAGGAAGGAACACAACAGTAGAACATACAACTATACAAGCTATCGTGTCATCGTGTATAGAATACAAGCTATCGTGTCTTAGAGGATCGCAGCAGAATCGGAGATCCTGCGAACTGAAGAAATCGCCGATGCTGGGCGGAGAGGAGGATGATGAAAAGACGGTGTGGTATTGTTTTCCGGAGAACAATTCGTCGTCGTATTAACTCCCGGAGAAGAAAACCTCACCGTCTTTTCATCTTCGCCGACTAAAGTTACAAGCCGGCCGGGCAAACTCCCTGTGGTTTTGTAGGTTTCGGATTCACTTGGGCTTTGAAGATCGGCCCAGATTTCAGCTACCAATATAAAGCCCACTAAAAACCCGTTTTCTTCAATCTCGAAACGTGGCGAAACTGTTTTGGATGATTAATGCGCTTGATACTTTGAGATTTTTATAAGAATAAATCAGAACCATAGATTAGTGCCATCACGTGTAATGGATAAGCCTCTATCCGCATCCGCATCCGCATCCGCATCAAGCGATAAGCATTACATTTACCGGTGGCAAATTAATAATATATTCAACTACTATTTTCATGACCAGCTTAAAAAAAATTAAATTGAAAAAATAAATAAATGAACAAGGGAAACCTTAGATACGTTGAACCTAGTCAGCTTTCCAGATTCATTGAACTTGGACGTATTTTGAGTTTACTCTATTTCTAGTTTCCGCGTCAGAAGAAGATATTACACAATCCAGGGAACAGATCTACCCAAGTGAAAAAAAAAAAAAAAAAGAAGATGAAAGATCTAACCACAGTTTGCCACGTGGTAAACACATTTTAACTTGCTTTTGGTGCGTGTGTCCACGCGCTACTATGTACCCGTAGCTGTCTGTTTTTACTCCATGTCAGCAATTTGGTAGTGGATACGACTTTGTCACGGACGTTTGTAAAAAAATATTGACGACCGTTTAGTAATAACTCTTTGTTAACAAAATAGTAGAAATGTCTGTAGAGATCTGAATCTGAAAAATGTAAATTAATGTTGAAAAGAGAAAAGAACTCTTTTCTTTTGGTAAAAGTGGAATTTTTAGCACGTAGACCCGTGCGTCTCTTTTTCCAAAACTAGAACAATTTATTGACTAACATTCATGTTTAGTTTGATTTGATATCGTTTTGAAGCGAATGTATGTGGACGCTATGGCGGTAACAATTGAGAATCTAAAAATTAATAAGCCGTTAGTATAATTCGGATTCAGTACATCCCACAATTGAGAATCTAAAAATTAATAAGCCGTTAGTAAATCCCACAAGTATTATTCGGATTTAGAGTTTCTCCGTTACACAAAACGCCGTTAATCCCCTCTTCACCATCATCTCAACACCCTGTCTTCATTATTTACCATTTTGTCGTTTACTCTGTTAAAAAGTCAAAGTCTTTGTCAACATAATGAAAACACTACTAAATACATGAATATATATATACCACGATTCGCCGAACCGAAGAGAGGAGAAATCAGGAAAAGGGCATAAAATGGTAGAGATTCCGGGAAGATTTAACAGAACGGCGGCGGCTTTTGACGTGGCAGCGGCGCGTGCACGTCCACCGTGCGAAAGCAGCAGCGGAAGCGATCACTCTCCGGAGGACACAGCGGATCTCTGGGATCTGGTTGAATCATTTATCGACAGAGAAGTGAAAGTTTTACCGGAAGAGGTTCCTGAGGAAGTTAACGACGATAAATCGGACGTTGATGACGAGGATTACGAAGATGTGAAGGAGAGGTTACGGGAGATTGTGGAAAATCGCGGAGGCGTAGAGCGGCGGAGAATAATGGATGAGGCGGTAAAATTAAGTGGGTTCGTCGGAGAGAAACGCCACTTGATGGCTTTTCTACGTAACAAGGGTTTTGATGCAGGTAATAATAATGCTTTCTAAGTTTCTAGTACGCTATGTTTATAAGAAACTACATTTGTATGTGATTGATTTTTTAGGGAGATTGGTTAAGTTTGTTCAAATAAAATCTAAAGTATGTAACTCAAATCCGTTTTGAGAAATAATTTTTTTAATCGATTCTTCTAAACATTAAGCACTCTTTTTAATCACCGAGTTTTGGTCATTTGATTTGCTTTTTTTTGTTTGTTAGTTAATTTATTGCAAATTAAGCGTTTACAAAGGAATGTTTGGTTTAGGGGCGTGATTACAAAAGAATGATTGAGAAATAAGTTTGGTCTTGAGATTGGAAACTGCTTTTGTCAAGAGGATAACATATTTGAGCTTTGAGATAGGTCGTTTGATTCTCATAGAGAGTTCTTGGCTAGTGTAAGCATTTTTATCCCATACCTAATATTGCATAATTGACATGTTGAACTCATCACATTAGTATATAGATGTGAATGTTGTTACGCAATGCTCTAGTATCGGAAATTGAGTGAGATATTGATGGGTTCTGTAGCATATTTATCAAGTATAGACTATATTTTAAGAGCAATTATTACTAGGTCGGATCTCATCAAGTATATACCATAATGGATGTTGGGATTTTTTTTTTTTTTGTTGCTAAGAAGATGGATGTTGGGATTTTAATGTGCAAATACGTACTGAAATGAAAAGATGAATCCATGTATACTAGACGAAACTCTAATTAAGTGGTGAGTAGCGTTAAGATAATAATTATGTTGGATAATTTAACCTAAAAACAAAATACTAGGCTGGATCTCATGATCTTCTAAGATTTTAATGTTTCTGTATTTGTATGTAAAATGCCATAAGTAATGGATATTTGGTGGGATTTAAATGTGTATTTTCTAAAACGAGAAGTTGAATCTATGTATAGGTCTATGCAAATCCCGGTGGGAGAGATTTGGTAAGAACACGGCCGGGAGGTACGAGTACGTTGACGTTAAAGGAGGAGATAAGAACCGTTTTATCGTCGAGACAAATCTTGCCGGAGAATTCGAGATTGCTCGGCCTACGACAAGATACCTTTCTCTCTTAGCTCAACTGCCGCGTGTCTTTGTTGGAACACCTGAGGAGCTGAAGCAGCTTGTGAGAATCATGTGCTTTGAGATAAGACGGTCGATGAAGCGAGCGGAGATTCACGTGCCACCGTGGAGGAGGAACGGTTATATGCAAGCCAAGTGGTTCGGTCACTATAAACGAACCTCTAATGAAGTGGTGACTAGGTTTAAGAACTGTGACTGTGGACCGCGCGTCGGGTTTGAGAAATTGGTTAAAACGGCGACGTTTAACGGTTTTAAAGAGGTGGAGAAAAGGATGAATGGTTTAAAGGTTAGCCAGCTTACGATGGCTTTCAACGGCGGTGGGGTGGGGTTGTAATAGTCATAGAATAAAGTATGAGTTGGTAATTAATAGTATTTTTTTTAATTATTTTGTAAATGTAGATGAGTTTTGGGGGGGGTTAGATAAGCAACTATTTTTTTTTTTTTTCCGTCTAAATCACCTTTATTAGTTATTGAAAGACATATCGTTGTTTACTATCTATGAAGTTGAAAGTTGTTTAGTGCAACATGGGCTTTTTGAATTTCGGCCCGTTATGTTACTGGCCCAGCTCTGTGAACTTCCATAGTCACTACTTCCGATTTTATAAAGTTTTAATAAAATGGTCTACTTAAAATATATATATAACTGTAGACTGTAGTGACGGATTGCAAGCACCACTATACAGTATACACTATGTCACTAACATTCGAACCTTAAAAGTTAAAACTATACGTTGATGATGTAAATGCAGATTGAATATTGGATATAAATAAATGATAGCATTTTAACTAGTGTTGGACGATATAGAGTGCATGTGTAAGTGTAACAAACAATCAAACGCTTTCTCGCCAACCAATTATTAAGCATTTTTATAAGGTAGAATTTAACAAATTTACATGAAACAAAAATATATATCCAAAAACAAAAGTTTACATCGGAAAGTCAAAGGATCTTTGTGAAATGAGGAATATTGTTAAATAGTAAATAAACACAAATACTTTACAAAGTTGATGTACTTCCTAAACGATTTTAAGTAGACCATTTAATGATTTTTATGTATAGTAGTGGTTGTATTTTAAGCTAATTCCATATACTACAAGTCTAAAAACAATAATAATAATTAAAAAAAAAAACGAATGAAGCAAACAAAAACCTAATTAACCTTTCGGTATTTAAAGTCTCAATAACGTCTTCTACAGAAAAGTCTCTCTCCAATTCTCTCTCTTCCACAGGAAACAATGAAGAAGCTCTACAGGAAAGGAACCGTACACCCGTCGCCGCAGATAAAATCCGACGACCATCTTCTCCCTCTCCTTCCCGTCGCTATCTTCTCACTAGCGGCGGTGCTCTCGCCGGAAGACCGTGAAGTTCTTGCTTACCTCATATCAACCGCCTCTTACTCCGGAGACCGAAACCCTACCTCTCGCCTGAATAAGACCAAACCCCACCAAAAATCCCATTTCGACAACCACTCGCCTCTCTTCCACTGCGACTGTTTCAGCTGCTACACGAGTTACTGGGTCAGATGGGACTCGTCGCCGAGTCGCCAGCTTATTCATGAAATCATCGACGCTTTCGAAGACAGCTTGGAGAAGGAGAAGAAGCAGACTAACAAGAAGAACGTAACTGGGAAGAAAGATCGGAGAAAGCGTTCAGGGAAACCTTCAGCTCTCGCTAGTTCACTCGGTGAGTCAATTGCGAGTCTGTGTCCGTGTTCGAGTTCGAGCGAGTTGGTTGATGGTAGTGGTGGTTTCAACGGCGGTTTGGAATCGACGGAAGAGTTCCGTACCGGAGACGTTGGTGAAGAAGCGGAGGCGGAGGAGGAGGAGAAGGGGTCCGTTCGGAGATTTGTGAGTTTCATTGGTGATAAAGTTTTTGGTGTTTGGGGATAAGAAAACAAGAAATAAAAAGCTATAAATGTTTTGTTTATTCACTTGGATCTTTCTTTGCCAAAATGTTTGATTACCCGAAAGTTTTCATGTTTATTAATTAATTGTACTATAATGCGACCAAAAAATATAATCGTATTATAACATCTTGATTATATCAAAAAGTTAGTATAATTACCACGTATTTAATACGTTTTGAATGTATACACACTAACTATATAGGTGTGACCACAAAGTAAAAGAGAGACAGAAATTCTCAAATTTGCATAAATTACTATTATTTTCTTACTTCCTAGATACAAGCTAGACATATGTAATTGATTATTTGTGGTTTACTATACTATAGGATACTTTGAGATAGAGGCTTTTACTAGAACATTGAATTATAATAAACATGTATATAATATTTATATTTTGTGCTGCCCACCACCACAGCCATTTATATGCTTCCCATGAATTGTTGTTGTCACATTATTTGTCTGTACATTTTTGCCCTTTGCGGGTCACTCAATCTGATCCCTTTCATAAAAGCGTAAAGTCTAAAGTTTAAAGAATAAAACTATAAACTTGGATTCGTAATCAGAAATTTTGTTTGTAGACATGTCAATCGAGTTGGGTTTAGACTTCTCAGATAGTATACTTCTTTTAGTATAGTCAAATATCCATTTAATTCGGACGACATTATTTGAGGTAGCTAAGATATACTGTATAATTTGGAAAGTTCGTTCAAAGTATTTGACTCAACTTTAGTTTCTGATTTGGTAATCCTTTATCTGGTGTTTGGGGGTTTCTTGCAACTTGGAGAGAAAAAAGCGGACCCATTTTCCTTATCTACCGTATATTTTTGTTGTCCTCGTTTGTTTTCTTCGAATGCAATTCCAAATATGTATATAAATAAAGTTGTGAACCATGCAAGAGTTTTTTTGTTCAAAAAACAAATCCATGCAAGAGTTTTAAACGTGCGGTAAAGATGTTTGTTGGATCGGTGTAGGATATTATCATCCGGAGCATTTACACGGATTATGATTACAGATTTACAGGTACATAATTAAAACCATCTGCGAAGAAAATTCCAATGCAAAAGCTTAAAGCTTTAAATTACCTAAAGTAATAGTTGAACCCAAAAAAAAAAAAAATTTACCTAAAGTAATCAAAAGTGATCTGATCATCATTCTTGTCTCTCGGGTTATGGTTTGTAACCACGATAACAGAAATAATTCATTTTCTTTTGTTTTTCAGACAAAACGAGGGAACTAAATCCTAGAAATGCGGATATTCGAACATTGGGTTCCCACATATAAATAGGAAAAGTGGAGACAGAATGGCTCTCGTCTCGGTGTAACAATTTACTCACACATTTAATAAAAAGTATTTTTGTTTTACCTGATTTAAAAAATATTATTTTCTTCGTTTCAAAAAAAATATTATTATATTATTTTATTTGTTACATAAAAAGTGTCATTTTATATTTTCAATATAAATTTTTTATTAAAAATCTAATTTTAATCCTAGTGTTTTAATGTATTAATTAGAAATAGAATTTTTTTAATGTATTAATAAAGGGTAAAATAGAATTTTTATTAGTTTTCTTAATTTATGTAAAAATTGTTAGAATGACATTATTTTTGAAACAAAGAGTAGTATTTTTGTGTTTTTGGCTAAAGATTTTTTGGTTCATGTGGTTATTATTTATATTTGAATCTAATAATTACTCACTACGCATCTCTTTTATAAAAAATAAACATATCTACTGGACTAGTTTCTAAAATAAAACTTGGAGTCTAGACTATCTAAATAAATCAAACTATTGACATGATTTACATTACATTTAAGAATTATGAATTTATTTCACCTTTTCGTTAAAATATATAATGTCAGAGGAAATATGTCATTAGTCATATTGATGTTTTTTCTAGACTTCTTTTTATCAAAAAAAAAGTAAAAAAATATGTCATCAGTTATCACAACTGAGGAGGCGTGTTTGAGAGGTTTTGTTTCAATAGTTAGACTAATAAGTCAACGAAACGTCTTTGACTCTTTCTGCGTGGTGTTCATTATAAGCCATTGAAGCAAGCTTTTTTATTATTATTATAAAATATTTAAATAAAAATTGGCTTTACTATTAGTATTTTTTTACGGTAGATCATTATTAGTATAGGAATTAGAGTCTAAGATTCTCTTTTCATTCCGACTTTTAATTTTCATTTCCATCAACCAAACCAAACCAAACACAAAAAGATTCAGACAAATTTTATTAGTGTTTTTTTGGAACAAATTTTATTGTTATATATCAACACCACAGTTGTGTAAAGTGTCAAACGATTGAGTAATACTGTTTTTCATAAGTTATCGCACTTCAAAAAGGGTATGCGACATTTGTGTAAAAATTAATGTTCACAACTTTTAATCACTATACAAACTAGTAAAGATTCACGTTTGGAAAATTAGTGTTCCTATGGAAGAGGCCCCCGATATTCACATTTTCAAATTTCACTTAACGTCATTTTTTTGTTGATTACCAAATATTATTTTTCCAACAAAATCATGTGGAAAATCGAGCGCACACTAACTAAATGGGCCGTTTGTAAAAAGGAAATATATAACTCGAGAGGCCCATCAAGAAATACTGACATTGCTTTTAAACAATTTAATATTTTCCTTTTGACATCTACCAAACAAATTCTAAAAATAAAACATGTTTTATTTTTACTAGACGTACTTATGTATGTTGAATTCATACGTATAATGAACTTAAATTGGATCACTTATGTATGCTTGATTTACAGCACAATCCTCTTTTGCTAAATTATACTCTCTGTTCCTAAAAGAATCATGTTAGAAATTATTTCACATAAATTAAGATATAATCATCATGTAGCAATTAATGTATAGTTTTCTTATTCTACACATTCTTCACCATTTTCTTTATTTGAGCTAATTTGTCCAAAAGTCTATTTCAAACTTATAGTAATTTTTAAAATATATAAACCAGGTATTCAAAGTTCACGCATTACCAAACACATAACCAATAAATCCTCAGACGTTATGTTTGGCAAATGATTTTATTATATCCAAGCATCATTCTGTATACGGAAATCCAAATCAAAAGGTAAAAAAAAAAAGAAATTTGACACAAATCATAAGATCTTTTGGTTTTTTTAAGAAAGATTGAATGCGTCAGCCATCAGAATATTTTCCACATGGATAATTAAATATCCAATCGGATCAAAGTGAAGAAATAATGATATACTCGTCATCCGCATTTTCCGATCATAAAAGGGTTTTATAAGCAAACGAAGAAGAGAAAAGATGTGGACGAGCAACAATCAGATCGTCAACCAAAAGAAAGGACGACTGAAACGATATCTCGGCCAGATCGATTTCCCTCGCCGGTTCATTAAGGACTCAGAGACACCGTACTCTCTCTTGCCCGATTTGGAGAACCTCGAGGTTTTCTTTAAGATCAAAATCAACTACACAAAACTGAGAAAGTGAATATATACAGTAAACCCTAAAGTTTCATTGTGAATTAACGTTCTAGTCCTCCAGAGGGGTATTTATATTGTGAATTGTGAGATACAGAGTGATGCCCTAGAAACTCTCGAAGACCAAAAAGAGTTATTCTTTTGGGCCTTTGGCCCGAAATATATAAGCCCAGCTAATCCGAATGGTTTGACTAATGTAATAATACCGGTTCAATGTTGTACGGATTACATTCAACGAGTCTCTTTCTTCTTTGAATATTGATATGTTATAAAATTATAGTCAAATCTTATAGATATTAAAATGAGAAAAACAACGACAATTATTGCATAAACACTCCCACACTTAGCACACCAGATTCATCAGTGATCACAACTAATCACTTAGTTCTTGATTCTACTACCATTAACACCAATACTTACTTTATTGACATTACCCACACATATATCAAACCCATTTTGTTATCTTCTCATATTTTTTTCTTTTTACTTCATAGAAAATTCCGACATCCATTTAGAATGTCTCGACGGTGGCCACCGGATTCATATCTGTGGTTGCTGCGGCATTCTTCATCGCCTCAAATCGTGGCTCTTTGGGCTGAAACTTGAGTCCGGCATAGAGCTTCATGTAGTCGTCAAACACAAAACTCGGGTATTCTGAATCTTTATCCACAAGAGAATGTGCCGGATAGATCTTAGCATCGCTTCCAGGGTTGTAGAACGACGCAATAGACATCCTGTTTCCTTCTTTTTGGGTCACCACACGATGCATTATGCTCTTGTACTTCCCGTTGGTTATCACCTATGCACATTCAATGAAGAAGATAATCCGGTTAAACGTAAACCAATTTGCTGATTAGTATCCATTCGGTTAACTGTTAGACAAAAAAACTCATTTGATGGTGTACATACTTAGTTCGGTTATAACGTATATATTGCTTCCCCCAATATCATTTAACCGTGACTAAACCAGACAAATAACCGGATTACAGATTGTACCTCAAGTTGGTCACCAAGGTTGATGACAATGGAGTGCTTGAGAGGAGGAACATCAACCCAATCACCATCTTTGAGAAGCTCAAGACCACTGACCTTATCATCTTGAAATAGCAATATGAGGCCACCTGCATCTGTGTGAGCCCTGAGCCCTTTGATCAGCTCCGGTTTAGGACATGGTGGATAGTTGCTAACCTTTGTCCCGAAAGTTGGACCCTTTGTCCCATGAAACACCTTCTTCAGGTACCCTTTCTCTAAACCTAGATTCTCACACAGCAAATCCAACAGTTCTTCCGCTAGATTCTCTAGCCTCTTCCCAAAATCCTTCATCGCCGTCCTGTTAAGATACATGGAAGCAACATTAATAACTTTTCTAAGAGTGTGAGATATGTGATTTAAGTCTGAATCAGTTTCTTTTTGTCTGTACCGGTATTCTTTTGTCATATCAGGGATGTCGTAAAGATTAGACTGAGGGAGATGGTGAAGGAAGAAAGTGCTTTCCCAATCGACATCTTCGACTTCGGTCTCGAGAGTATCTAAACCTTTGGAACGAAGCATCTCTTTAAACTTCTGTTCCATAAATTTCTTGTAGTGCTCCTTTGTCATCCTCTCAATGTTGTCCATTAGATCATATGGTATTCCATGGTTTAGCAGCTGAAATTACAAAACCCCAGGAATTTATAATGACACATTTCTCATAAAAAAATTACAAATATATGAAAGGAAAAAATGATATATGCTTCATAATGGATATATAATAATAAACAAATAATATTCAAGTTTTTCATATTTCAGAATTTTTTTTAAAAAAAGAACAAGAGATCGATAGACAATATAACCTCAAAGAAGCCCCAGTTTTGACAAGCATCGTCGATCAAAGCCATGGTTTGGTCTCTCTCTTCACCATTTAGCTTAGACAAGTCTATAACCGGAAACTTAATGTTCTTCTCCATTACTCTGGACCCCATCTGTGCAAAGTCTATCGGCAACTTAATGTTTCTGATGATGTTAATTGTCAAATGTGAGTTGATGAATTGAGAGATGGGTCGCTATTTATAGGCGCAAATAGTAAAACAAAGATCTTTTATTAACAAATAAAATAGAGTAAAATAATACTATGTAATACGATAGATGAGTATCAAAAGATTATATAATTGTGTCAATTGTCATTCAGATAAAGTTACTACATTTTTTTTTTCTTATTAGAAAAGAAAAGGAGTTTGTGAAAGTTGTATATGAGTGTGTGCAACATAATTGGTGGGACCCTACTATCTTCCTTTTGAGTTTTGAGATGGAATAAATTTGGTGTTTTACATTTCGATCTCTAATTCTCTGCAATTATATTGGTTTTTCTTTCGCTTTTTTTTAATACGAATAATTGTTTATGGTTAGTTACAAATCAGAGAAACACTCGAATACTTGTTATCTGGTGCTTTGCGGAGTCATTATATGCAAAAGAAGGGTTAGGGATGATGTGTAATATACGATTTAACAAAAAACATATATAAATAATTTGATTTGATTATCTAGGTATTAATGTATATATTTATTTTGAAGAATCATAATAAGATATAATCCCCAATTAATGTTGATCACGATCAATTTTTAATCATTGTTAATCATGATTTGTAAGAGATATAATTTCCATTTCATTAAAATATTATTCTCGGTCTAAATTATACGTTTATATGTAGCATAAGAAATCGATTTTCAGTTTTATAGTATATAATGCATGTATGTTTTTGAGAAAAACAATACATAAATTTGATATTTATCCAAATATTTTGTAAGGTTTTTATTGTTATTTATTTGAATGTTATAATTAGAGAATGTGTAAGTTATTAAAAAATAATATAATATGCATAAAATCATCGAGTAATAATTACTAGTTACAAAAAATTATGTGTAGTAACTAGTAATTATTACTCGATGAGTTATTTTGCATATTTGTCAGAATACTCGAGGGTACAACCCAGTGGCAATGACCCACATATCGACCGAGTTGTTTTACATAAATTTTATACTGTCAACAGATCAGAAAGTATCATATCTTATTAAAATACAACAGCAACTAACTCTCGAACATTTTATGTAAGAAAAGTTGAAAACCGCTATTTTTATATAAAGAGTTACATGCCTGATAAATCGCTCGATTACTTACTTTCTCGTTATGGATGTTGGTGAATAGGTCTAAGTCTAACATAAACAATTAAAACAAGAGAGATGTTTATATGTGAGAAATATAAGATTTGAAGTTATTATTACTATTTTTTAACTTAACTGAAATTTGCGGTATGATAATGTTGTTTTTATTTTTGTCATACAAACCTTAAATCCTAGTTATAACGTAATTGTGTTAATAATAAAAATTCAAAATGTTAAACTCAGTTTATCATTTTAATTCATGGATTAAACCATTACTTTAAATTTAATGATTTTGGTCCTTTAGAATTACAAATAAATTAAACTTGGTTAATTTTGGGAAGAAAGTAGATAAGTCGTCAAACTTGATCATTTATGAGGTTGTTTGTTCGATAACATCGGTTGGGCTTGGCCACCTAATTACAATAAGTTATATTTGGATTCCTCCATAATAGGGGTAAAAAAGATTCCTCCATAGTTTCAACAAATCATTAAAATCTCTAATCAGATGTTTGGTAAGAAAAGCAAACAATAAACATATATATATATATATATATATATATATAATATATTCCCAAACTCACTAAGAAGTAATTAAGAAAATAAAAATAAGTTTGAAGTGATACTTTCTCTTTTGCTTTATCTAATAATGCCCAAGAAATTCGAAGTATATTACAATTCAGAAGTCGTCAAAAATAAAAAATAAAGTAACACAAAATGTTATTAATTATGGGGCCCATTAATTAATTCCAAGTTGTAATAGTAACAAGAAGATAAATCGATCTTTATTAATAAGAAAATATTTGTAATAAGTAATCAGAAAATAATTAAATCTTATATTTATCGTTTCTTGTGAAATGCTTTCACAACAAGAAATCAGAAGAAATACATACGGTCGGTGGCTACTGCTACCTACTTTTTATTTGGTGATCTTAGCAAGGTTGTTGACATATATAATAATGACCGTGAAACAAAAACTAATAACTCATTTGTTTTTGACAAGAACTAAAAACTAATAACCCATAAAATCTTATTACAATACATGTATTTTTCTCTAAATCGAGCTCCATAAGTTAGTAACAATCCAACATTCACAAAATAGATGAAAATCTTATTTATAGGAATTTAACCAACAAAGTCAAAGCTCAAAAGGTAGTGTGATCTGAGATCTAATCTTAATAGGGAGTATATTTTATAGTAATGGTTAATTTCTACTTATATTTTTTTTAATAGAACGAAGAAGTTACAAAATTGCTTTTACAGCTAAGGGAATATTTTAAAAATGAATGAAGGCTCTATGATTTGAGTCTTCTTCTGTTAGAGGTGGGTTTAGCAC
The DNA here is from genome assembly GCA_030161315.1 of Eutrema japonicum. NCBI lineage: Eukaryota > Viridiplantae > Streptophyta > Magnoliopsida > Brassicales > Brassicaceae > Eutrema > Eutrema japonicum. The sequence continues at coordinate 5,959,064 of BSQW01000001.1, read as the reverse complement.
CCCCAATTAGCTAGGCCCATCTCAGCAAATAAGGTCCGCCTGGTCGAAATCAGCCAGAAGTCGGCATTCGACCAAGGACGGCACCGAGCTTCCATCCCGAGCTCGCGCCCCGAGCTTCCATCCCGAGCTCGCACCCCGAGCTTCCATCCCGAGCTCGCACCCCGAGCTTCCATCCCGAGCTCGCGCCCCGAGCTTCCATCCCGAGCTCGCACCCCGAGCTTCCATCCCGAGCTCGCACCCCGAGCTTCCATCCCAAGCTCGCACCCCGAGCTTCCATCCCGAGCTCGCACCCCGAGCTCCCATCCCGGGTTCGCACCCCGAGCTGACATTGACGCCGCACGAAGATGCACTGTTCACGACATTCCTTGCACTGTTCACCGACACTGTTCACCGGCGCTGTTCACGACATCCCTTGCACTGTTCGCGACCTGTCTTGTCAACGTCACGATATCCCCGAATCGCGGAAAGCCGTCTACGCGGTTCTTGCTATATATACCCCCTCACGCACCTTCACTTGGAGATATCTGGACCGGGACTCCCCGACCCTAAAAAAAAAAAAAAAAAAAAAAAAAAAAAAAAAAATTGGCTCGACGCCACTCCTCACCGTTCGAAATTTCCGGAGCTCCGTCACCATCGCCGCACCTGCAGCAAATCAAGCCGACGATGGTCCAGATTCAGACCCAACGCGATGCACAAATCGAAGCCCAATCTCCTCTTTCCTCACGACCATCTCTTGGCGGTGAATCCGAGCAGATCCGATCTACTCAAATCCAGCGAACCACCAGCGAAGACCTGTATCTTCCGCTGCAACACCGCATCTCCGACCAGAGTCGTCTCCACCTTCGGCGCCGAAGCCCACACCTTCTCCTCTCTATCCATTCTCCGGCTTCGCAGCCCACGTTCGCTGCTCAACTTCTCCGTCACAAGGGCCGTTCAATCGAGACTCAAATCACGAATCCGCCGACTAACCGTCACCAGCCTCGACAACCAATCAGCTCGCAGATTTAATACGAGCTCGTCAAGCTCAGCCTTCGCCGCCATCAAGCCGCCTCCGTCCGCGACATCCTTCGCCGACCACCATCTCGGATCTATTCCCTTGCTCTGATCTCGACATCACTCATCATCACACGTCGGATATCCCCCGTCGCTCAAGCTTCCCGGAGATCCGCCATGGTCGCCGCCGCTTTTCTCCGCCATCACCGACCTACGCGACGCGAAAGAGGAAGTTAGTTTCCAGTTTCTTTTTCTAGTTAGATTTAATCACAAGATCCATTTCTCTAAGCCGAGCTCCGAGGAAAGCAGTTTGTGGTCGTAGTTCGTCGATCTGACAGCGAGGCAGTTCGGGGTCGCAGCTCGTCGGTCTAACAGTTAGGTAGCTCGGTCGCAGCTCGCTCATCGCGCAGTCGCAGTTCGCCGACCTCAACAGCTCCGCCTAACTAACGACCTCAACAGCTCGCCGACCTCCTACTCGCCAAGCTTATGATCGCAGTTCTCCGACCGTGCGACTCGCTGACCTTGTGGTACGCTAAGTAACTAACCGATTTTAGAAATTAAACGACTCGGAATCATAGCTCACCGGCCTCGCGCCTAACTAACAAACGCCGAGCTCAGCCTCAAGCGCAATCTCGTATCTTTAGCCATTTTTTTTGCAGATCATAGCTCGTCGATCTGACAGTCAGGCAGTTCGGAGTCGCAGCTCGGTCTAACAGTTAGGTAGCTCGGTCGCAGCTCGCTCATCGCGCAGTCGCAGTTCGCCGACCTCAACAGCTCCGCCTAACTAACGACCACAGCTCGCCGACCTCCTACTCGCCGAGCTCACGATCAGTCCTGACTGCACAACCCGCGGCCCACCGACCACGCAGCTCGCTAACCCCGCGGTCTAGCAATTCACACACGTCCGTCTATTGCTCCCGCCTAACGAGACCCAGCAGTCAATCCTAGGATCTTGGAAACCGACCTGAGATGCGCCGAGCTAACAAAGATCAACTTCGATGCATTCGCTACACCTCATGACACCGAACTGGGGGGGGGCTTATTGTTAGAGGTGGGTTTAGCACCCCCAATTAGCTAGGCCCATCTCAGCAAATAAGGCCCGCCTGGTCGAAATCAGCCAGAAGTCGGCATTCGACCAAGGACGGCACCGAGCTTCCATCCCGAGCTCGCGCCCCGAGCTTCCATCCCGAGCTCGCACCCCGAGCTTCCATCCCGAGCTCGCACCCCGAGCTTCCATCCCGAGCTCGCGCCCCGAGCTTCCATCCCGAGCTCGCACCCCGAGCTTCCATCCCGAGCTCGCACCCCGAGCTTCCATCCCAAGCTCGCACCCCGAGCTTCCATCCCGAGCTCGCACCCCGAGCTCCCATCCCGGGTTCGCACCCCGAGCTGACATTGACGCCGCACGAAGATGCACTGTTCACGACATTCCTTGCACTGTTCACCGACACTGTTCACGACATACCTCGCACTGTTCACGGGCACTGTTCATGACATGCCTTGCACTGTTCACCGACACTGTTCACCGGCGCTGTTCACGACATCCCTTGCACTGTTCGCGACCTGTCTTGTCAACGTCACGATATCCCCGAATCGCGGAAAGCCGTCTACGCGGTTCTTGCTATATATACCCCCTCACGCACCTTCACTTGGAGATATCTGGACTGGGACCCCCGACCGCGAAAGGATCTCGCATTTATTACTCTCTCACAAAAGGACTGGGATTTTTACTCTCTCACCTACAAGTTACCCGACCTCTCTCTCTTTGTAACAAGACAACACTTTAGAACGCCGAACTGGACGTCCTTCGGAACCAGTTCGTAATTCTAAAGCGTTTACTTCTCTCTCATCAATAAAACGAAACACGGCCCCCGGCCTACTCATATTTCTCCCGACCTGTCTTAACTGTGGTTGAATTGCTCTATTAACGAAAATCTCACCTCCCATCTCCTAATCATTCTTTAAACACACTTAGTGATCCACGGGATCAACATCTTCTTGTTGAACTTTTTGGTAAAAATAATTACTTATGGGATTTAACTTTTTTTTGTTTTTTGTTTGGTTTAATTATGGGGTCTAACTTACATATTTTTTTTTCTTTTTTTTAATTACAGTAATGCTTTATTCTTTATATATCACTCTAGTTTCATCATAATCAAATACATTGTTTTCTTATAAAAATAATAATAATAAAAAATACATTGTACGTGGTTCTTTTGTTTGTGTGTCTACGCATGTGTGCGTCGTCGTATGAATCATAATGCATACTAATGAATATATAAAAATTGTAAATGAAATAGTATTATAAAAAGTCTTCCGAGTTAATCATCATGATGTGGACATTTATTGTTCGTTAACCAATTTGGTAGTCATTTTTTGTTCATTAGAAATGTATAAACTAAATGTTGAGAAAATAATAAATCGAATTTACACCCAAAAAAAGAAGAAATCGAATTGTGTTTAATTATAAAGATTAACTCCGGTTTTGCTCGAATAAAGATGTGTATATATGTCACAAAATTGTATTTTATACACATACAAGTTACCGAATTAACAAAGTAGGGTTCATGGCTGTTACTGGTTAGATTAAAAAAATGGAACACTAGAAGGAAAAAAAGAATCGAATGTCATAAAAAGGTATATTGTATGTACACGATTGATCGTCGTTGCGAAAAAAATAATAGTAAATGGACGTCGCTAATGACACATCCCCTAATATCGATCAACAGCACATTTCTAATCCTAATATGCTATGAAAAAGGCATATATAAATCACATTAATTTAGGTTCTGTTTACGCAGATCAAACGCGAATTAAATAGAAATGTGAGACTATATGTAATAGTATTTTTTTTTTTTTTTTTGAACAAGGTTTATACTATGTAATAAATATAAAAGAGAAAGAAAGAAGGTGTATACCACCATACTTAGTTACTTATGAGACAAGAAACAATTTTTCTTTGATTTTTTAATTTTTTATCATCCGTAGGAGCTCAAAGCTCAGGTTTTAATGTCGAATCTAAAGGCCTAAATAGATCGGCCCACGGCCTTTCAAATATATTAATGGGCCAATAGACGATATCCCTAAAATACCCTTTGCCTTGAAGGATGAGTCAATTGATCTTTGATTAATATGACCTTGGTCAGACTATATATATATATATTCACACCAACCCCAAAGCGGAGGCCTCGAAGTGAACTCCATTGACGCTGACTAAAGGAGGGAAGTTAGGTTCGAACAAGCAAGAGAAGAGAGTTAGGTGAAACGAAAGCAATGGCCCCTGCTCTTGCCGTTAATCGAGATCTCGCCGCCGGATCTCCTGAAAATGCTCCGGCGAAAGGACGTGCTTCCGTGTACAGCGAAGTTCAGTCAAGCCGAATTAACAACGCTCTTCCTTTGCCTTCTGTACTGAAAGGAGCTTTCAAAATCGTCGAAGGTCCCGCTAGTTCCGCCGCCGGGAATCCAGGTGAGGCCTTTGGACTGTGATTTCTCCGTCTGATCTGATGATTTACGATTTGGATTTGTTTGTGTATTGCCTTGCCTGATCTGTTATAACTCTAGATCTTGTATCAGTTTGGGGTGAGGAAATCGAGCAACTGTGTGGTTTGTGAGACTAAATCGAATTCGTTGTATTAGTTTAATTGTGATTAAGGATGGTAACAGCGGTTCTCTAGGAGTCTGAGAAATTCTCTTACAGATCTGTGGTCTATAGACTTCGTTAGAGTTTCGGAGGACTTAGTGTTGCTTTCTATGATTTCAGATGAGATTGCGAAGTTGTTTCCCGGTCTATATGGTCAGCCACCTGTATCAGTGGTTCCAGATCAGAGTGCACCTTCATCCGGACAGAAACTGAAGATCGGTGTTGTTCTCTCTGGAGGTCAGGCTCCTGGTGGGCACAATGTCATATCCGGATTGTTCGGTAAGGGTTTGATTTTAGTGTCAAACGATGCTTTTCTTTTAGCATTTTAGCTGGCATTGTCCACTCTTGATTTGTAATTTTCTTCTCGGCAAGTTAGATTACTTGCAGGAGCGTGCCAAAGGTAGCACATTTTACGGGTTCAAGGGTGGTCCAGCTGGTATCATGAAATGCAAATATGTTGAGTTGAATGCAGAATACATTCTGCCTTACAGAAACCAGGTACTTGGACTGTATAGATTATGGATCCTTGCCACAAGCTTTGTGATTGATTGGGATTTTAGAAGTACATCATCATTTTCGAATTCATTCAAGTACTAAACCCGACATTTACATTATGATGATCCGCATCTTGGGGAACACGAATCCTTGGTTGAATATGCTTGTGTTTTATGTCGATGTGGGTATAATTCTCTTTTGGTTTCATCAGGGTGGTTTTGACATGATCTGCAGTGGAAGAGACAAGATTGAAACTCCTGACCAGGTTGAATATTTTTTGTAGTTTTTAAACAAATTTATTTCTGCTTCCAAAGTCTCTATTTCACGCAGTGGCTAATTGTAATTGGGTCGCATGTGCAGTTTAAACAAGCTGAAGAAACAGCAAAGAAGCTAGATTTGGATGGATTGGTGGTTATTGGTGGAGATGACTCCAACACCAATGCTTGCCTCCTTGCTGAAAACTTCAGGTAAACCTTGCAGTTGAATCTGTTTATATTTGTTACTGAAACTTTATTTATCTTAGTCTAAACTTGTTGTTCTTAAATATCCATGCGAGCAGAATCTTTAAAGCTTTGCTGATTCAGCATTTGACTTATTTTTTTTCATGTGTAATTAGGAGTAAGAACTTGAAAACCCGAGTCATTGGGTGCCCCAAGACCATTGATGGTGATTTGAAATGCAAAGAGGTTCCTACTAGTTTTGGGTTTGATACAGCTTGCAAGGTGGGCGTCCGTTCTGACCAATTTTTATCTGGACTTTCCTCCATATTTAATTTTGCTTTCCCTACACTAATTGTTACATAACTATTTGCATGCTGTTGATTCTATTCCCGGTCTAATAACCTAATTGTTTGAAGAAAGATTTTGGAAGAGCCTATTAAAACAATCTGATGCTTCTGCAGATATACTCTGAGATGATTGGAAATGTCATGATTGATGCAAGGTCAACTGGAAAGTACTACCATTGTAAGTAAATGGGTAAACAGAAATTCTTGAAGTTATACATCATTTCTGTTGTGCCCTATTTGTTTACTGTTGCCCGTAATGTTGTATCACATTTTCATTGCAGTTGTACGACTTATGGGCCGTGCTGCTTCCCACATTACGCTTGAGTGTGCTTTACAAACTCACCCAAACATAACAATTATTGGAGAAGAGGTATGTTCTTGTTTGACTTCAAATTACCCCAAAAATATACGAATCTAATAGATGATAGAATACTACATATCAGATTCTTTTTGGTGACACTTGTCCATTGAAGCAAATAATCTATTTTGATATGGGTTATTGGTTCAGAGACCTCCCACATGCCTATGTAGACCAGTCTATATTTACTCTGCTTTGATTTGGAAATTCCCTTTTGCAGGTGTCTGCCCAGAAGCAGACTTTGAAGAATGTCACGGACTACATGGTAAATGTCATCTGCAAACGTGCTGAACTTGGTTACAATTATGGTGTCATACTGATTCCAGAAGGTCTGATCGATTTTATTCCAGAGGTGCGTTTCTGCTCCAGAACACATAATTTACCACTTTCAAGCCAATAAATATGAATGTTCATCTTAACTGATCATTATTATTTTTATTTGATGACTTCTCAGGTCCAGGAGCTGATTGCAGAACTGAATGAAATTCTGGCAAATGAGGTTGTTGATGAAAATGGACTGTGGAAGAAGAAGCTCACCGAACAATCCGTGAAGCTGTTTGATCTTCTGCCTGAAGCGATTCAGGAACAGCTGATGCTCGAGAGAGACCCACACGGAAATGTCCAGGTAATTGATCATTGTCCTTTCTCCTCATGCTAAATCTCCACCAAGACGGAGTTAGCTTCATCATTCATGGATTATCAATAATATAATGTTCTTCATCTTGATAGGTGGCCAAGATTGAGACTGAGAAGATGCTTATCCAAATGGTTGAAACTGAGTTGGAGAAAAGAAAGCAAGTTGGTGCGTACAAGGGACAATTCATGGGGCAGTCTCATTTCTTCGGGTACTTTTTCTCATTCTGTTCTTTCAATGAACAAACCAAATATAGCATCAGAATTCATTGCTTATATATTGATGTAAAGAAAACAAGCTTGATTTATTGTTTTTATCGACATGTATTCAGGTATGAAGGAAGATGTGGCTTGCCTACAAATTTTGATGCCACATACTGTTATGCACTTGGTTATGGCGCTGGAGTACTCCTCAACAGTGGGAAAACCGGACTGATTTCTTCGGTTTGTACTCCAACATTTCCACTCAAAATCAGTTTTCCCTCTGTTTCTCAAGTATCTGTTGATCATAACAGCCTTTGGTAAACTAGGTTGTGCTTAGAATGAGATGAGTAACTTATTGGCGCAGGTCGGGAACTTGGCTGCTCCTGTGGAAGAATGGACTGTAGGTGGGACTGCTCTCACTGCCTTGATGGATGTCGAAAGGAGACACGGTACATAAATAAATCAATAAAGTTTACTAAGACACATTTCAAAACCTAGATATTAAAAAACCGGAGTTGATTTCAACTTGCAGGTAAATTCAAGCCTGTGATCAAGAAAGCAATGGTGGAACTTGAAGGTGACCGTTTGATTCCTTTTTGGTTCCCATAGTTTTTGATGCGGCCGTTGAATGGTCATACTAAGAATTTTTGGGAATCTGCAGGTGCACCGTTTAAGAAATTTGCATCGCTGCGTGAGGAATGGGCCTTGAAAAACCGATACATCAGCCCTGGTTCGTTACATTGTTTTTTTTTTTGTTTGTTGCTATAAACAATATGCATCTTTGCTTCTGGTTCTCATCATTCTTTTTGCCGGAATGTTATTGATTTGCAGGTCCGATCCAATTCACGGGACCTGGTTCAGATGCTCTCAGCCACACTCTACTTCTCGAACTCGGCGCTCAATAGTCTTGCGATTAACCATCCTTTCGGTCTCTCGATTTTCTGCTTTCCTTGGAATTTTTCTTTCGGTCTTCTTTTATCTTGAAACCGTGTCCATCTTAACATTTCGGTTAAGCTTAAATTTTATTTTTCTCTTGTGTTCTTCAACATATCTAATATAAGATCAAAAGTCGGAGTGGCTATCGTTACCAGATTCTAGGTACTGATGTTCCATTAGGAAAATCTTTAGCTTCTAGCTTCAACAAATGGTTACTCTTCAATAAATGGTCACATAGGAATTGTAGTTTGAAATGTTTTTAGAATATAGATGTGATCAAAAGCCACATTTTGTTTAAGTTGCTGGTAGGCACTAGAGATGCATCACCTTGTATGATGGTGATAAATAATCAAGAACGTATAGATAAGAAATTAAAGATGTCATTTTATCAAAAAATTTAAACTCGAAGGATATGCGTTGTATATGTCAATAACTGAACCATAGGGAGAAAACATGAATATACAACAAGTTCAAAACATGGGTCTAAAATTAAAGTTAGCACTTAGCAGTAAAACGAAGGATTAAAAACATTAATGATGTTGGAAGTTTCGAACAAAGAAATAATAGACCGACTGAAATTCAGACAATCTCTCTCACAGTAGCTTCGTTAAATTCGGCAAAGCTTTCGCGCTCTTATTTATGGCAATTTCTTTCATCCGTTAGTTTAGTTTTAGTCTCTCTCTCTCTCTCTCTCTCTCCTTTTGTCGATTCAGAGACAAGAGGAGAGAGAAAGCCTAGGAAAGGAGGGGGCTTGTGTTGATCATGGGACAAGAGAGACCTGACGAAGAGAGACCCCAGTCACGTGATCTTTGCGTCTACGGAGGTCCACCTCCTCATTCCCCGCGTCTCGGCCCGACCCGGTCCCCAGCATTCGTCGGAGACAAACAAACGATTAATCGAGGGAAGAGGAAGAGATTAATCCGAGTTTGGTACGAGCAAAGGACGGCTAAAACAGCCATCGGCGTAATCGCGATTTTGGCTTTCTTCTTCCTCGTGAATTGGTTCATGGTCTCTCGCCTTCACGAAGGTCGAGTTTGGCTTCGAAAAGGATTCTCTAAGAACCCAAACCCGGACCCGAAATGGGTTTCTGCACAGGTCAAATGATTGTAATCTTAAATTTGACATGTTTCCTTAACTCATTTTTCACATACCAAGAGGAAAAGATATTAGCTTTTGTTATCTCCTAGAAAACAGAGTAAAATATTAAATGTTCTATTGTGTTTCATAATTGAACTATGTCTGAGATTGATATGAAACTTTGGTGGTAATGATTCTAATGTAGAGCTGTGTGTTTAGAGATACTACTTTGTATTGTGCTTGAAAGTTTCACTTGATCTAAAACTCTGTTGTTTGTGCTTGAAAGTTTCATTGATGTAAACATATTGTGTGAATTAGAATGATGAGCGTAAAAGGATTGGAAAATCAAAGAGAAAATATAATGGAACATATGATAGAATGTTGGGTTTGGCCGCTCAGAATTTGGCAGAGGTAAATGTATTCTCCAAAACCAATCTTATCCGTAACATTGTTACTGCTTGTTTTAATTCCGTTGAAATGATTTGTTGTAATGGTGTTTGATTGGAGCAGAACAAACTTGAGCCAAAAGACTTATGGCAGGAGCCAAAGGAACAAGCTTTGGCTTGGAAGCCTTGCGCTGATCAACGCTCTTGGTCTCCTGACGGTCTCATTCTCTCTCCCTCTTTATAATTGGATTAAAAAGCTTGTTTCTTATGGAGTTTTATTTTCCTGTTTTTTTAGATGGCCAAAATGGATATATTGTGGTAACTGCAAATGGAGGGATTAATCAACAAAGAGTTGCTGTAAGTTGCTTCTCTTTATCCTTTCAATTTGGTCTTTGAAATATCTCTCTAGTCATAACCGTTGCAATTCTTTCACAGGTATGTAACATCGTTGTTGTAGCTCGGTTGCTCAATGCGACTCTCGTCATTCCCAAATTCATGCTAAGCGACGTTTGGACAGATGCAAGGTAACTATTGTAAGCTCCTCCTCCTCCTCCTCTCTCTCTCTCTCTTTCGCCCTCTCTAATCATTTTCGTCGAGTCACATTGATGACGAAAAATCGGAGCTTTACATATGTAACGATGTGTTTAACTTTGATACTTCATAGTCAGTTCGGAGATATTTATCAAGAGGAACATTTTATTAAGTATTTGTCGCCTGATATTCGGATAGTAAAGGAACTACCAAAAAAGCTTCAATCTTTGGATCTTGAAGCTATTGGCAGCGTTGTGAGTTCACTTTTTAACCAGATCTTAATGCGGACAATCTCATCTTTCTTCTCTTCTTGTTCATGTTTGGCATTTTATCTCTTAAGGTTACAGATGTGGATGTGATGAAAGAAGCCAAACCAGGTTTCTATATGCAACACATTCTCCCAATACTACTCAAGAACAGAGTAATCCATTTTGTTGGATTCGGAAACCGCTTAGCCTTTGATCCGATGCCGTTTGAGTTACAGGTAGACATTCTTTTAATCCTCTGCATATCGATCTCTGGTTAGCTCATTTGATCTAAACTTTTTTGGAAGTAGAGGCTTCGATGCAGATGTAACTTTCACGCCCTAAACTTCGTCCCGAGAATACAAGAAACAGGTGCGTTGCTCGTGAGGAGGTTACGGAACAGCGGACCTTACCTTGCACCACTTGACCTGCATCTCGTCGGTCCAAAATCAGCTTCCTTAATCTTGAACAAGAAGTCTGATCCTCCTGCGCTGGAGAATGCTTCTTCTTCTTCTTCTAAGTATCTTGCTCTCCATCTACGGTTTGAAATCGACATGGTGGCTCATTCTCTCTGTTACTTCGGAGGAGGCGAAACAGAACAGAAAGAGTTGGACTCTTACCGCCAAAAACACTTCCCGTCTCTCTCGAATCTGACCAAAACAAAAAGGTTTGCTCCCTTTTTTGTTTTACAAACACGAGTTTTCTCTTCCTTCTTCTGGATTCTAAACTCGAATTGCTCTTTTTCCGTTTTTTTTTTCAGATTCCCATCCCCCGATGCTTTGAGGACGGAAGGACTTTGTCCTTTAACACCCGAAGAAGCCGTGCTCATGCTCGCGGCTCTTGGCTTCAACCGCAAGACCCGTGTTTTTGTAGCTGGCGCAAATATATACGGAGGATCAAAACGTTTAGCCGTGTTGACGAGCTTATACCCGAATCTAGTCACCAAAGAGAAGTTACTATCTCAAACCGAGCTACAACCCTTCAAGAACTTCTCATCTCAGGTAAAACAAAAACAAAACGATTCAAACATCATTATAGGTTGTGGTTTAATTTGGAAAAAAACACACACACACACACCAAACGTAAACGCAAAGAAACAACCGATGTTTAAATTTGAGTTTTTTCCGTTTGGTGTTAAATTGTAGCTAGCGGCTTTAGATTTCATCGGTTGTGCTGCGGCAAACGCATTTGCAATGACGGATTCAGGGAGTCAGCTATCGTCTCTTGTGTCGGGTTATCGGATTTATTACGGAGAGGGAAAAATGCCGACGATTAGACCGAACAAACGGAGACTTTCGGACATTTTGCTGAAGAACAATACGATTGAGTGGAACGTGTTTGAGCAGAGAGTGAGAAAAGCGATTCGACAAACCAAACATGTCTTCGCTAGACCTATTGGTCGCAGCGTTTACCGTTACCCAAGATGTAAAGCATGTATGTGTAATGATCAAGAAAACTGATTCTTTTTTTTTGTTTTTTTTTTGCCGTCCGGTTTTTGAGATGGCTTAAACCGGATTACATTTTGGTTTTACTTTGTAACGTTTTAACCGAGTTATCCTTTATTTTTTTGGGTCCTTTTCCGGCAATGTATGTAACGCCTTAAAAGTTAAAACGTTCGAGTTACTTTCTGTAATGAATATGGGTTTGAAGAGAATACCAAGATTTGTTCCGACATTCTGATCTTGTGAACAATAATAACTATTATTTTCACGGAAAATTATTAGTTAGTTACACGAACTATACGAGAATGCATGACTACACATCTGAACTAAAATAATGTGTGTTGATAACTATATCATCTATTGATATAGCATAGATACACATCCAAACTAACATGAGTCATATGTCCAATACCATAATCATCACTTTCTTTGTTTTTTTGGTGTACTGGTCGACAGACTCCGGCGCTGACCTACAGTAACTCATTAAATCCAACCCAAATTGAATAAAAACTTAAAAATGAAAACATAAAAAATGACCTCCTCAGCTTCTTCTTCCTCGTCAATTCTGATTTACAGATAGAATTTTGATTCGGTAGGTTCTCTCAATTTCATTGAATTTGATTCTTTCGTTCATTTAATTTATGAGTATTGATGAACATCAAAATAGTGGGTGGTTAAGGTTTACGAAATTTCCAAAATCGTTTGCTAATTTGGATGATAGGCGAATTAAGAAAATTTAATCCAAGCGAACCGCCATGAGCCCTTCCTATCACTCACAATCATCTCTTGAACTCTCTTCTTCTCTTTATCTCCATCCCAGAAACTTTATGGTTTAAATTTTCCTAACATCTACACGAATTTCTTGGACGAATCGATCTGAAATCTCTTAACTAAAGATGTACTCGTCCTCCTCTTCTTCCAATTTTCTTTGATTTCCATCAGCGAGACATCTCTTAACCACCACCATACCCACCGCATCTACATTCATGCTTCGTCGTAGCTCCTACAGCGTCAGTGTGTTTCACAGGAGGCGTGCTCGTTTTAGACGACAGAGTCAGAGCTTGGGTCTAGAGAGCAAACCACTGAACTCTTTTTTTGTTCTTTTGCATATAAGTAATGATCTTATATTTGGGAAACCGTTTGAGATGTATTGTGGAACTGGTGGTGGTGCTGATGCGGTAGCTGTTTCCGGTGAGAATCTATCAGAGCTTGGTGAAATTTCCGGTGAGAATTGATTGGAATTTTTTCAAAACTTTTGTTTTGGACCCTCATTGAAATCGAAACATTTTCTTGCCCCTCTTGAAATCGATGGTGGTCTTCTTCGCCGGAGAAGATGAAGCAAAGAACGTGACCATGTAGATCTAAAGGATCTCGATCTCCACAGCAAGCTCTAGTGGCGGATGTGTATTTTGATTTTAATCGAGATTTCTGGAATCGAGCTTGTAAAATTGTTGACCCGAAGAACGAGATGAACGAGATTTAAGATGTCGATTGTGACTAGAGAGAAAGAGTCAGAGAATTTGTTGTTGCTAAGATCAAGTTTTTGAATATAATCTATGGTTTTGAAGGAATTTGAGATTTGACCAGAGAAGTAGGAATTTTCGTTGAAAAAAATAATAATAATGAGTCAACGCGGATCAACGTCTGAGTCAGTCGACCAGTACACCGGAAAAGTAAAAAAAGTGATGGTCATGGTGTTGGGCACATGACTCATGTTAGTTCAGATGTGTGTCTATACTATATCAATAGACGATGTAGTTATTAATACATTATTTTAGTTCGGATGTATAGTCATACGTTCTCGTATAGTTCGTGTAGCTAACGAATAATTTTTTTATTTTCACTATACTTATTTTAATTAGGATTGGTTTTAGACTTTTTTAAGAAGGCGTTAATACCTTATGATATTGTATATTCGTGTGGACAGATTCAACGATTTTAAAAGCACTAATTTTTTCCAAATATTTAAGGAATCAACGACAAATATAATATCATCGGTGTTTTTGATACTCTCGCATATTAACATCAATTGAAGAGAATACAAAGATTTTGATGTGACATTCTGATTTACCAAACTATATGATATGCGTTTTTCCCCCTCACTAATTAGATTAGGCGAATTTCATAACCCACCTTGATTAATATCGACAAACCCAACAGAAAACAAAAAAAAGACAAACCGATAGTCAATAGACATAAACACCCGATACGCAAAAACACTATTCAAAAAGATGAAAACCCTAAAGGTTAAAAAAAAAAAAAAAAGATGAAAACCCTAGTTTAGTTTGAAACCGATAAGGGCTTTATTAATTACCAGTCAGAACAAAATTAAAAAAAAAAACCACCTCTAAGAGCAAGAACAAGATGAAGAGTAGAACCACGTTCGATGTTGTAATGTTTGGCTGTTTGGTCATCAGCAAGTTGTTTACCAGTGTAGATGATCCTTTGTTGATGAGGAGGAATTCCTTCTATCTCTTCAATTCGTTCCTTGATCCGAGCAATTGTATCCATTGGATCAATCTCAATCTTAACTTCTTTTCCTGTTAGTGTCCTCACTTTGATCTCCATGTTTTCTTCCCTAAGCTCAAGTTTTCTTCTTCTTCTTCTTCTCTCAAAGTCTGATTCAGACTCGTCTTGTGTGTGTATATATATATATATCCACCGGTATTTAGAATCCTTGAATGATTTGGAATAAATCCACCGACTAGAGGTTTTGTAATTTCGTTATATGAATAAATTCAAGTAAGGTAAAGATTTGGAATACATTCTTTTTTACGAAAAGGAAATTTCAAATAAATCCACAATTTGACATATTTTAATAGACTTGATCAGATCAATGATTTCATCTAACGCTTCAAGCGGATTTAGAAAATTAAAACCCTAAAATAAAAAAAGACTTGCTCTGTTTGACAAATATATTGGGTCTGGTTTGAAATTTGCATATTAGACTCTTTTTTTTTTTTGTGTGTGTTTGCAGATTTTATTTTGTCCAAAAACTATGATAGTCAATTTGTTTTATTTGGAAAAGTACCCTGACTATATTGTTATTTGAAAAAAAAATATTTTAAATTCAACAATCCAAATTTAATGGTGTTAATTGAATAGAGTTGTGTGTTACCGTTGACATGCCTCTTGTTGCTCCATATTTCAAAATATTAATGGTTCTTGTGATTTTTAAAAATATTTGATAGGATTAGTGCGTGCACTCACGCTCGAACACTCCGCGCGTGACATTCTCCATTGTCCTCGCTACTGTTGCCGCCCCACGTGGCAACTGTCGCAGCTAGCTGATTTCAGGATCAAATCTGATGATGCTGACTAAAAATTGATAACTACACTTACCATCAACTGATTAACCTTTTTATTTATTTCATATAACCCCTATAGTTCAAATGAAATTCGGTTTATTCCTCTTACTTCTCGAATTTTCAGTAATACCAGTTTAATTTCTGATTGTTTCTTTTGTCACTGATGTAAAATTTCAATGTTGTAAGGTTTAATGTTTTAAGTTTAAGATTTATGGTTTTGAATATATTAATTTCATGTATTTTAAAAATCATTTCTCCTTTTGGGCTAATCCAATTTATGTCTTTCGATAACATAATTCATTTGGGATAACTTTTTTTTTTATTGGTATTCTCATTGTTAGAAACAATTTGGAATAACACAATTGCCATGACAACTCACCTACAATAATAACAATATATTGAGTTTTCAATATTAGAGAGATATCTCACAGCATTAAATGCGCGGCTGAACTTAAGTGTGCTTTGGTATAACGGTAAAATAGTCTGGATTTTTGTTAGCTGTTTTTGTTTTGTCTTGTTTTTTTTTTTTTTTTTTTTTTATAATCTAAACTGTTCAGTCGATATCTTGAAAAGATGAGAACTAACTATTATATGTCAAACCAGTAAGATTTCGTGCTTTCTAACTATTGCTTAGAGTGAGTTGGCCCAACTGACAAAGCCTTTTCACAGGTTTTCAACTGGGCCAAAGCCCAATACCAGCTTTCACACACGTTTGTGATATTGTTTCGAGCATCTGCGCCAAGGGAAAATCGAACTCGAATGAAAGTGTATCTTTTACCTAATCATCTTCCTCAGACCAACCACTCGACCATGTTCGTGTGGGCTTAAAAAATATTTTCCCTACCAAGGGATTCAATTTTTTTTGTGATTTTTGTTAGCTGTTGATGAGAGAGAACTAGATTTCTAAATAATCAAATCAACCGTTAATATGTATCTCGTTCACTCTTGATCTATAAGAACTTACTTCTTTTGTGTTTTGTGATCACCCATGATAATTTTTCATTAGATAAAAATGTTTCCACTAGTTATTATTTTGTTCTTCCGTCATTTTACTATTCATATGACATTATAGTTTTTTTTCTCTTCTCGACAATCATATGACGTATTAGTTATCGAATGGAAAAAATCATATCAAAATTTAATATAATAGAGATGGTTACCAATATTCTTTTTAATTTTCTTAGGATTTTTAAACAACAAGAAAATAATATGGGGATAGTAATTATTAATAATATAATAAAAGTATATAAAAAAGCAAACCAGAGACTATACGCGGACCAACGTCACCTTGTTATATTCACCCACACTGATAACGAAAAAAAAGAAAAATAAAGCTTTTCGTTGTCAAAGGTTTTTTTGAAAAATAAAGCTTAGTGTCTTTCTAGTTTCTTCCTTGTTCGTGTTTTTTCAGCGTTTTCCACAGCATTAAACGACACCGCGTCTCTATTTTTCTCTTCCCATTTTTTTGTTTATGCGCAAAGACTAAAGATCGATCTCTCCGAATACAAGAGTTGGAGTATACTTTTCAAGCTTCTGTCTTGGAGTGACATTCCAAAGAAGCCATTGCTTCAGCAATTTGGTTCTCTAGGTTTGTTTCAGATTTTCTTATTCAAATGATATTTTCCCAGTTAGATTGCTTCTTGAGAAGTTTTAGGAAAAGGGTATTTTCGTTGTCAAAAAGAGACGTTACTGCCATAATTTTTTTTTAATTTTTGTTGTTGTGTGTGTGTGTTTTGGGTCTCTTAGAGATCTTGATCAAGGAGATTATTTCAATTCAATTCTTATATGTAGGCATTTCTTTATTTAAATTTTTTTAAAAGTTTCAGACTTTGAACTCTTTTTTATCTTTATCATCAAAACTCTGAACTCTTATGTCACACTGTTTTATTAGTTCATATATATCTGATATATATTTTTTCTTCTTTTTAGTGAGTATTTAGAGGAATATGAGAATGCGAGGAACAAGAGACTTTATCGATTTATCAATTCTTCTTTATCAATTAAATTTCAGACTTTATCAATGCGAAGAATATGAATCTTAAATTTTCTTACCAATTCTTCTTTATCGATTTCCATTTATTGAAAGCTTTTACAGACTTTATCATTTTATTTTTAATTTTAGAATTGTTGGAGGTGGGCCTAGCACCCCTAATTAGTTAGGCCCATCTTAGGAAAGGCCGTTCTTCGGTGCGGTCACCGGACTTAATATCACCGACCTGCAGGACCACTCTTCAGCTCGGTAGCCGACCTGAAAGCAACGTACCCCGGATCCGCGCTGGTGCCCCGCCAGAGCAGGAAGTGTCAGAAGAGTAGGCGCGTGGGAGTTGGTAAGGCAGTACCCTACCCGCGTAGGGACGTGCCTTCGACCCGACGTCCCACCAACCCTGCAGAGATGACAAGGGCAGGAGGGAGCAGGTGGAGCAGAGTTGGTAAAACAGTGCATTGCTCTGCAACACGCCACGCCGAGCTCATCATGACCTCTCTCCTCGAAAGCCGGGACACGCCTCCTAGGCCACCTTACCCGCAAAAGAGGCCGTAGACGACACGTGGCCCGAGATCCCGGGGAGCAGGAAGCCGACCCCGACTATATATACCCCTCACATGTCATTAATGAAGGGGACTGGGATTTTGACTCTCTCACCTACCACAAGTCACCCGACCTCTCTATCTTTGTAACGAGACAACACTTTAGAACGCCGAACTGGACGTCCTTCGGAACCAGTTCGTAATTCAAAAGCGTTTGCTTCTCTTTCATCAATAAAACGAAACACGGCCCCCGGCCTACTCATATTTCTCCCGACCTGTCTTAATTGTGGTTAAATTGCTCTATTAACGAAAATCTCACCTCCCGTCTCCTAATCATTCTTTAAACACACTTAGTGATCCGTGGGATCAACAAGAATATATAAATTTCCATATAGAAGAAGATAACAAAAAAAGATTATATATATAATTAATTTTTCCTGCTTAAATACACCACACGCCATTTGAATGAATTTGTAGGTGAAGTCTTTGAATTCAAAGGGTTTTAATAGACTTTAGGGCTGGATATTTTGCAGGTGAAGCATTTGATTTCAAAGGGGAATTTCAGATTTTATATATAGATTAGTTTGAGAGATTAAGAGATGGCAACACTAGGAGATATTGGAGTAGCTGCAACAATCAACATACTCACTGCCATCATCTTCCTTTTGGCCTTTGCAATCTTAAGGATTCAACCATTCAACGATAGGGTTTATTTCCCTAAGTGGTATCTTAAAGGTATAAGAAGCAGCCCGTTGCATTCGGGTGCTCTTGTGAGCAAGTTTTTGAACTTAAACTTTGGCTCTTACCTACGGTTCTTGAATTGGATGCCCGCGGCTCTAAAGATGCCCGAGCCCGAGCTTATTGATCATGCCGGTTTGGATTCTGCAGTCTACTTGAGGATTTACTTGATAGGGTAATGTTTCAAGCTTATGAAAAGATTCTTGCTTTGCATTGTTTCATCTTAAAGGTGTTTGTTTGCTCTGTTTTCTCAGGCTAAAGATCTTTGTACCAATAGCCTTACTTGCGTGGTCGATTCTTGTCCCTGTCAATTGGACAAGCGATGGGCTGCAACTAGCAAAGCTTCGTAATGTAACATCTAGTGATATTGATAAGTTATCGATCTCAAACATCGAACGTGGATCAGAGAGGTTTGCAAATTATTGAAAAAATTTCATATTGATTCTTAATTCCTTCTATGACTTTGAAGTTTGTAGCTGTTATATTTTTTGAAGGTTTTGGACTCACCTTGTGATGGCTTACGCCTTCACATTCTGGACTTGCTTTGTTCTAATGAAAGAGTATGAGAAAGTAGCTTCCATGCGTTTGGCATTTCTCCAGTCCGAGCAACGGCGCCCTGATCAATTCACGGTAAAGCTATTACATGACCAGTTTTTGGTCCCTGATGTAACCCTGGATTGACCCGGTTTGCTCTCACAGGTTTTGGTTAGGAATGTACCAGCGGACCCAGATGAGTCTATTAGTGAGAGTGTAGAACATTTTTTCCTTGTTAACCATCCAGACCATTATCTTACACATCAGGTTATAGCTCATTGCTCTGAAAGAATCAGTCTTTTTTTATTCCCGGGTTTCATTTAAATCCTGGAACTTGATTATTCAGGTTGTGTACAATGCAAACGAGTTGGCGGAATTAGTCGAGAAGAAGAAGAGCACGCAGAACTGGCTTGACTATTACCAATTGAAGTATACAAGAAACAAAGTTCAAAGGCCAAGGATAAAGGTAATTGAGGGATTTTAGAGACTCTTAGACACAGACTTAAAGAAGCTTGTCTTGTCTCTAATCTGTTTTATGCTGTGTTCTTTGGGAATCCAAACGGGTTTTCTCGGGCTATGGGGAAAGAAAGTTGATGCAATCGATCATTATATAGCCGAGATCGAGAAATTAAACAACGAAGTAAGTATTATTGTCTCTTCATTTCTTCCTACAACGGTTCCTCAGTTGGAAATAATCAAAACTGGTTTATGTTTTTTGGTTTTATAGATAATGGAGGAAAGGAAGAATGTAAAGAAAGATGACAAGAATGTAATGCCAGCAGCTTTTGTTTCTTTTAAAACACGGTGGGGTGCTTCGGTTTGTGCACAGACACAACAGTTGAGAAATCCGACCGAATGGTTAACTGAATGGGCTCCCGAGGCACGAGAAGTGTTTTGGTCAAACCTCGCGATGCCTTATGTCTCTTTAACAGTAAGGAGGCTTATAATGAACATTGCCTTCTTCTTCCTCACCTTCTTCTTCATGATTCCAATAGCTTTTGTTCAATCCTTAGCAAGCATTGAAGGCATCGAAAAATCTGCTCCCATCCTCAAATCCATCATCGAGAAGTAACATTTCTCTCTCTCTGTGCCTCTCCATTTTCTAATCCTACTTTATATAAATTAGATGTTGAATTTGCTATGTTTTGCAGGAAGCTTATTAAATCAGTTATCCAAGGTTTTCTTCCTGGTATTGTGTTAAAGCTCTTTATAATATTCCTGCCAAGCATTTTGATGGTAATGTCAAAGTTCGAAGGGTTTGTATCGTTATCATCGTTAGAGAGAAGAGCGGCTTTTCGATATTATATCTTCAACCTCGTCAATGTCTTCCTTGGAAGCATAATCATTGGCTCTGCATTTGAACAACTCGATTCTTTCCTCAAACAATCCGCAAATCAGTAAGTTGAAAGTTTCCTCCTTTTCTTTCTCTCTCAAAACATTGTAATGATCCCCGAGCTTATGTATCGTTGCGCTTGTCACTTGTTAGGATTCCTAGGACGGTTGGAGTAGCGATACCGATAAAAGCAACGTTTTTTATCACATACATAATGGTGGACGGTTGGGCGGGCGTTGCAGGGGAGATTCTGAGGTTGAAACTGTTGGATTAAGCTTGAAATAACTTGAGAAAAGGAATACTACCTAATCCTAGGAGACTTAGGATTAGGACCATTCCTATGTGCTTTAGGAATAGGTTTTCTATTTTAGGAGTTCTAGTAGAATTAGGATTTACGGTCATTATATAAGGAGATGGTGGGATGTGCCATAACTTAAGGAGTTTTGAGAGATTGAGAGTTTGTGAGCTTTAGTTTTTATTGAGGAGACTCTTTTCTAAAGCAATAAAGATTGTGTTTGATCTTAAAGTTCTTGATCTCTTAAGTTCTATAATTCTATAATTGGTATCAGAGCGCTTAAAGGTTACGTGAGTAGATCCAATCAACGAAGATCCTGCGAACCTACAGCCGCTGAAACCAAACCATGGGAGATATCGTTGCAACAAGGACGATGGAGAGTAGTCCATCAGCTAATCCATCGTCTATTCATTGCCCAATGTTAAGTAGTACAAACTACACGGTGTGGGCAATCAAGATGACGATGGCTCTCAAAGTCCATCGAGTTTGGGAAACCATCGAACCAGGGACGGATAACATAGATAAAAACAATATGGCAACCGCACTTCTATTCCAATCGATACCTGAAACTCTTACCTTGCAGATCGGAGCACTTGACACATCTAAGGCAGTTTGGGAGGCAATTAAAACCCGGTATGTTGGAGCAGACAGAGTCCGGGAAGCACGACTCCAAACCTTGATGACCGAATTCGATAGGTTGAAGATGAAGGACAACGAAACAATTGATAGTTTTTCGGGAAAACTAACAGAAATTGCTTCGAAATCTGCTGCCTTAGGTGAAAATATTGCAGAATCGAAATTAGTCAAGAAATTTCTAAGCAGCATGCCAAAGAAGAAATACATTCATATAGTTGCTTCTCTCGAGCAAGTACTGGATTTAAAAAATACCAGCTTTGAAGACATAGTGGGTCGCTTGAAAGCTTATGAAGAGAGGATTTGTGACGATGAAGAAACACAAGAAGAACCAAGTAAACTTATGTTTACAAACATGGATTCACAATCACAACCAAATCATAACTTTCAAAGAGGCAGCAGAGGGCGAGGGCGTGGCGGAAGGTTCAACGCCCAAGGTGGTCGAGGTCGTGGACAACAACAAAGTTATAACTATAGACAAGGAAGAAATTTGTCTAGAGTTGTATGTTATAGATGCGATAAAACGGGGCACTTTGCACAAGACTGTCCGGATCGGTTACTTAAACTACAAGAAACTCAAGAAGACAAAGAAATTGATACACAAGAAGCAGATGAGCTGATGATGCATGAAGTAGTCTTCCTGAATGAGCAAAACGTCGTACCAAGCAATTACGAGACAAGTGCCGAAGATGATATGTGGTATCTCGACAACGGAGCTAGCAACCATATGACCGGAAATCATATGTATTTCTCAAAACTAGATAAAGCTATCACAGGAAAGGTAAGATTTGGCGATGACTCGAGAATAGATATTAAAGGCAAAGGTTCAATTTCTTTCATCGATAAGAATGGGGAACAAAGAATTATGACCGATGTCTACTTCATCCCGGAATTAAAGAGTAACATAATCAGCCTCGGACAAGCGACGGAATCCGGATGTGATGTTAGAATGAGAGAAGACTTCCTAACCTTACATGATCGAGACGGCAAGCTATTGGTTAAGGCGAAAAGATCAAAGAACAGATTATACAAGGTACGCATGGGATTAAATAACAACATGTGTTTACAAACAAAAACAATGAGTGACTCGGCAAGATGGCACGCAAGATTGGGGCATATAAATACTGAGAATATGAGATCAATGTTTCAAAGAGAACTGGTAGTTGGTGTTCCGAACATAACCATTGAAAAGGAGCTGTGTGGTTCATGTTTGCTCGGAAAACAAACAAGACAGATTTTTCCACAATCCACCAAGTACCGAGCAACAACTACTTTGGAGCTTGTGCATGGTGATCTTTGCGGTCCCATAACACCGAGCACGGCGGCAAAGAACAGGTATATTTTCGTTCTAATCGACGACTACTCAAGATATATGTGGACGTTACTCTTGAAGGAGAAAAGTGAGGCACTCTCAAAGTTTAAAAGGTTCAAATCCTTAATTGAGCTAGAAACTGGAGAAAGAATCAAAACTTTTAGAACAGACAGGGGAGGTGAGTTCGTTTCTCAAGAATTCAACTTGTTTTGCGACGACTCCGGGATTAAACGACATCTAACGGCTCCATACACGCCTCAGCAGAATGGAGTAGTCGAAAGACGAAATAGGACCTTGTTGGAGATGACCCGAAGTATGTTAAAACACATGAAACTTCCGAATTTTCTCTGGGGGGAGGCAATAAGACATGCGACATATTTGATAAACAGGGTGGCGACAAGATCACTCAAGGAACATACTCCATACGAAGCTTTGCGACACAAAAAACCCAATATCGAGCATATACGAGTCTTCGGATGTGTCTCTTTTGCAAGGATCGAAACACCACACCTAAAAAAGCTTGACGATCGATCGAGAATGTTAGTCCATCTAGGAACTGAACCAGGATCAAAAGCATATCGCTTATATGATCCAGTAAATCGAAAAATTGTGGTAAGCAGAGACGTGAAGTTTGATGAATCTCGAGAATGGAACTGGACTTCCGGGGAAAATCCAGTGAGTAATATACCTGGTAACTTCACAGTTACAATTGGAGTTCATGGAAATCGTGGGATTTCACATCAAGATACGGTGGAAAACTATCAATTGTTTCGTTGTCCTTCATCTTCAACCTATCGAATTCGGTCATCAAGGTTTGGAGTCGTGGGTCCCATAACACTAATCTTTTTCCATGTAAAGAACTTCCTCTTGGTGAAAACCGAAAAGGATAGAGAAGAAGCTATGAACCCTGGACAGATCAATTTTCACGCGACAGAGCCTCGGATTCAACTCTACTTCCTCCTCGGTCTTGTATATTCCCCTGTGACCCCGGTTCTACTCCCTTTCATTATAGTTTTCTTCGCATTGGCCTACCTTGTCTTTCGTCATCAGGTTAATAAACCAAACTCTGTTTCTTGTTTTAAAATCTTCCAACTAAAACCAGAGATGGTATTGCTTCTTGTTTTTCAGTCTTGTGCTTGCTCTCTTCTTGCAGATCATAAATGTGTACAATCAGGAATACGAAAGCGCGGCTGCGTTCTGGCCAGATGTTCATGGACGTGTAATATCGGCGTTAATCATCTCGCAGATCCTTTTGATGGGATTAATGAGCACTAAACGAGCTGCTCAGTCCACGCCTTTCCTCATCGCCTTACCGGTTCTCACCTTTTTCTTTCACCGGTTCTGCAAAGGCCGGTATGAACCAGCATTTCTCCGTCACCCCTTGCAGGTCAGTAAATCACATCTCTACTAAACCAGACTTTAAACACCAAGATTTTGTCGTCGGTTAATTAACTAACTCTCTTTGGTTTGGATTGGCTGGTTTTGGTTGAATATGTGTTATTGATCTCATTAATTTCGGTTTACAGGAAGCTATGGTCAAAGATACGTTGGAACGAGCAAGAGAACCGACATTTAATCTAAAACCGTATCTTCAGAAAGCATATATTCATCCGGTTTTCAAAGACGACGACTATGAAGTTAGTCGGTCCGAGATTT
This sequence comes from Eutrema japonicum, assembly GCA_030161315.1. Taxonomy (NCBI): domain Eukaryota; kingdom Viridiplantae; phylum Streptophyta; class Magnoliopsida; order Brassicales; family Brassicaceae; genus Eutrema; species Eutrema japonicum. The sequence goes on along the minus strand of BSQW01000001.1, from coordinate 5,935,005 downwards.
CCGGTTATTGCTTGGAAGATTCGGACGATGAATGTGTTACTGTGCCGACCAAACGTCAGTCCCGGAAAACTACGCCGGCTGTTAGCCATGCTAGCCGCGGTTCTTCGCGTTCACCATCAAAGAGATAACCAGAACCATTGATTTTCACTCAACCGGGTCGATTCTATACGGTATAGAAGGAAACGGAATTAACCTTGTTGGGATATTTGTTTATCTACTCAAAGATTTTGTATATTATTACGACTTATTTTGGTTTTGACTTGTTTTTCATTATCAAATATTGTTTTTTCTTCCGAAAAACCATTAAATTCAGATGTTTTTTTTTAATTTGACGAGGAAATGAAACCAATGCTATGTAAAAAAAAAAAAAAAAGAGAAAAAGAAAATACTATGTACACAAATGCTAAGGAATCTATATCCATATTGGTCAACCATATAAAACATCATACGTGTGTCGGCCAAGAACATCATCGAACTATTTTTATCTTAAATTTAATTGGCTACGTAAATGCTAACAAATCAAAAACTCTTTGACCACCATAATAATAAATGCAAAAATAGTAAATACTCGTAAATGTAGAATAGTAAGTATTTTGCTTTTACCTGTCACAATTAGATACATTGTACATCCTTTCTGTTGACAGAAAAAATGAAAAGAAAAACAAACATTTCTATATTTTTCTTTTTTTAAACATAATCTGTTGACCAAATTGTTTTTAAAAAAAATTACAATTATAACAACATATCGATCTGTAAATCAACATAATATTAAAATTCTAAAAAAAATAAAAATATACTATATCTTCAACGTATAAAAATCTGCATTTATCAGTAGGATTTGATCCATTTATAGTAATTTCGGTAAAGAATATTTGCTTTCTTCCGTCATACGAGTGATTTTTGCCGTACGTGAGTCAGAATCGGAAACTACATTGACTGAAGAAACAACAATAAAGTAATATTTTATTTCAAAAAATTAAAAAAAGTTTCGATGGATGTGTCTGAGCGCGAATCGGTGCTTCGGTTTGGCGAGCCAATTAAAAAGAGCCACGCGCTAAACTAATCGCGTGGTGTGGTCCAGTCAACTCACATCATCCACGTACGGTACGAGTCAGTCGCTACTTTAGAAGCGCCTCTTTAAACGTTTCTCTCTTTCTTCTTTCTTCTTTCTCTCCTTGTCTTCCTTCTTTTGAATGAAAAAAAAAGTTCACAATAAATCACCTTTTTCTTCTTTGTTTCACTCTGAATCAGGAAAATTTTGGGCGTTTCGTTGAATCATGTATGTTTTCGTCGTTCGTTAGGAAGAAATCATCTTTGAGCTTGTATTTCTTCTTTCAATCAGAAAGGTAATGCTACTCTCTAACCTTTCTGATTTCTCATTTCTTCTCATCTTGAATCCAATATTATGTTTCAGGTTCGTTGTTGTTCTGTGGAGGTTTCTTTTTTATCTGTTCTAGAGTCGAGTTAATAATACCTCTGTTTGTTAGGGTTTTAGTGTTAATCCCTCTGCTTATTGATTCAACAACCCATTTCGTAACGTGTGGAATGGAACCATACTCGTTTCATTGAAGATTGGAGAAAAAATAACATTTGATTGAGTGACTCGTCTCAATTTGATTTACTGAAGCTTTTGGTTATTGACATTGGATTAAACAGGTGAAATTTGAGAAAAAAAAAATGGAGGCTGTAGTTGCTGCTAATGGTGTAAATCTGAAGCTTAATGGTGTAATGGAGAGTGAACCGGAATCTTTACAAGATTCTTGGCGGCAGGAAAATAAGCCAACAAGTTTGAGCAGTGGTTCTTCAGACATAGAAGAAGAGAGCAGTGTGGGATCTCCGAAACGAGTGTCAAATAAAAAACAGAAGCGGTCTATAGCTGATGACGGTAAAGTGGGTAAAATCAAATCTGCAAGAAAGAAGAGGAGAGCTGCAGAGAAAATAAATGGTGATGATGATGATAAATTGAAGCAGAGAAGCTCTGTGAAAAGAAGAGCTATAACACAGAAAGAAGAAGAGGAACGAGAGCAAGAACTGAAACTAGTTTCTTTCATCAAGGCAACATCTCGAGACATTCAGGTTCTTGAAAACGAGACAGATGTTGTTAACGGTTCATGTTCACATTCCGAGTCGGATTTGTCCGACTTTCATCTGAAAAACGGAAACTTCAATGACTGCAGAAGCATGACAAGGAGTTTAAGGGTATAAAGCATTGTTCTTACATATTGTGAACAAATGTTTTTGTGTCTGGAATTCATGTTTTCTTTCTTTTCTTCCCTTACACAGGCAGATTTGGGAGACCTTGCAATTTGCCATCAATGCTTTAAAGGGGAAAGAAGATATCTTTTCATTTGCACCTTTTGTGAAGAGAGAATATATTGTCTTCCATGTATAAGGAAATGGTTAGTTCATTACAATTTTTTTTGTTTTGTTTCTGTCTTCTAATAAAAATATAGATTTCATCAATACATTTTTTTGGTGTTTGTCACAGGTATCCCCATTTGTCACAGGACGATGTCATTGAAAAATGTCCTTTTTGCCGAGGAAATTGCAACTGTTGCAACTGTTTGCAGTCAAGTGGATTAATCGAGGTATGATTGTATTTTCTTACGAAAGATGTATTGAGAATTGCTAGATCGATTTTTGTTTTGTGTGTGTTATTACAGACATCAAAGAGGAAGCTCAATAATTTCGAAAGATTTCATCATCTCCGGTACTTGATTAGATCGATGCTTCCTTTCCTGAAAGAGCTATGCAACGCGCAAGATCAAGAAATTAAAACCGAGGCAGAGATTCAAGGTATATGGATCTTCTGCTACTTTACTAAGACAATATTTTATCCTGCTACGAGATTAACATATTGATATGTTGTATATAGGATTAATGACCTCTCAAGTTGATATATCCGAGACTCTATGCTCAACTGAAGAGCGTGTCTTTTGGTACGTATCACCTTCTATATATGTTGAAAAAGTTATATGCTATTTTTTTTTTTATTACTGAAGTATCATTTGTGTTGCAGTAACCACTGTGCAACCTCAATTGTTGACTTGCATCGAAGCTGCCCAAAGTGTTCTTATGAACTTTGTTTGAACTGTTGCCAAGAGATCCGTGGAGGACGGTTTTCAGAACGCCAGGAATTAAAATCGCAATTTGTCTATAGAGGCAGCCGATATATACATGGTGAAGATGCAGAACTGAGCTCTTCTTCTGTTCCCGAGTATGAAGCTAATAGTCCATCCATTAAGTGGAATGCTGATGAAAATGGAAGCATAATGTGTGCGCCAAAAAAGCTAGGCGGTTGCGGTGATTGTGTTTTGGAGCTTAGGCGAATCCTACCGTTTACTTGGATATCAGATTTGGAGCAAAAGGCAGAAACATTCTTAGCATCTTGTAGTATCAATCCAGCAATGTCATATTGCAGATGTTCTTCTGATTTGGAGATGAGTATGATGAGGAAAGCAGCTTCGAGGAACGGATCCAGTGACAATTACCTCTACTGCCCTGATTCTTTTGATGTCCTGAAGCAAGATGAGCTTCTGCATTTTCAAGAGCATTGGTCAAAAGGCGAACCAGTGATTGTTCGAAACGCTCTTAACAACACACCAGGTTTAAGCTGGGAGCCAATGGTAATGTGGCGAGCTTTATGTGAAAATGTTGATCCAGCAACTAGCTCCAAGATGTCTGAAGTCAAGGCAATCGATTGTTTAGCTAATTGTGAGGTAAAAACTCTCGATTTTTTTCTTTTCGGGTTCTTAAAAGGTGTCCGATAGGCTCTAAAACTCATTTCTTGTTCATACAAACCCAGGTAAATATCAAAACTCGAGATTTCTTTCAAGGATACAGCAAAGGAAGAACATACCGTAACTTGTGGCCCGAGATGCTGAAGCTGAAAGACTGGCCTCCTTCAGACAAGTTTGAAAACCTTTTGCCTCGCCACTGCGATGAGTTCATCTCAGCATTACCTTTCCAAGAATACAGCGATCCTAGATCCGGAATTCTCAACATTGCTGCAAAACTTCCAGAAGGACTTCTTAAACCAGATCTTGGTCCAAAAACTTACATTGCATACGGGAATTCAGATGAGCTCGGGAGGGGCGATTCAGTCACTAAGCTTCACTGTGATATGTCAGATGCAGTACGCTCTTAGAATTGTTACATACTATTAAATAAAAATGTGGTTTTTAAGTATTATCAGGTATAACCATTTTTTTTGTAGGTTAATATTCTGATGCATACGGCTGAAGTAAAACTAACTGAGGAGCAAATGTCTGCAATCGAAGCTCTGAAGCAGAAACACAAGCAACAGAATGAAAAGGAGCTTCAGGATCAAAATGGTTCGGTCAGAGAAGAGTTTGTTAATGATGGAAACGTGTCTCATCATGATGAAACAGGCAGTGCGCTTTGGGACATATTTAGAAGAGAAGATGTTCCAAAGCTTGAAGAGTATCTAAGAAAGCATTGCAAAGAATTCAGACATACTTATTGTTCTCCTGTTACAAAGGTAAACAAATATATAATCGTTTTTCATTTTCCGAGCTCGATGTTATTGTGCTGATGGGGATTCTTTCGTTAGGTTTATCATCCGATTCATGACCAATCGTGTTTCTTAACCGTGGAGCATAAAAGAAAACTAAAGGCTGAGTTTGGTATGGTACTTGTAACGGTATTAACTGTCACTTTTGAGGTTATTGACATTTTATTCATATGTTTTTTTTGTTTTGTTTGTTTGAATTGAAGGAGTTGAGCCATGGACATTTGTGCAAAAGGTAGGAGAAGCGGTGTTTATTCCTGCTGGTTGTCCTCATCAAGTTCGGAATCTAAAGGTTCTTTGAATGATTTATGTTTTGTTCACTAACTTTTTCTAATTATTTTACTTATATAACGTTTTTTTGTTTCTTGTTGTTTGTGGATTTGGAACAGTCGTGCACAAAGGTAGCTGTTGATTTTGTGTCACCAGAGAACATTCATGAGTGTCTCCGTTTGACTGAAGAGTTTCGACAACTCCCTAAGAACCATAAAGCCAGAGAAGACAAACTTGAGGTGATTCTTTCTCTTTAACACCATTTGAAGAAGAAAAAAACTTGTTTATTTAAAATATAGGGTTGATTCGAATGAATCAGATTTGAATTTCACGTGACATTAGCCAAAGCCAAACCCAACTGGAAAGTAGAAAACTTAGCCAGTAGAAATCATCTTAAAAGTCTCTGCTGGTTTTATCTTTCACTGACTGGTGTTTACTCTTCTTTTTTTTTGGCTTTATGTCATGCGAAACAGATAAAGAAGATGGTGATCAACGCCTTCGAACAAGCCTTGAAAGAACTGGAGACATTATTGCCAGATTCAAGCTAAAAACCTGTACTTTTGTTGTGACATATTGTTCCCAATTCCCAAACCTTTTAGCAGGAAACAGCAGATTTTGTAGATTGTAAAGCCATGGATGGGGTATTGTAGTTGGCTACTTGGCTTTTGCTGTGATGAAAATGATTCCCTTTTATTATGGGTGTAACTTTTTGAATTGGAAGCCATTCTTTTTTGGCAAATGAAAATTTTACTAATGTTTTTAGCATTGTTTTGTATTAGCATTACACTAAGTTGCAGAGAAATTGGATGATTATGTATGATACTGGAACATCATAATCATAATAGTTTTGAAGTTATTATTTTGGACCTTTTAGTTGTACTTGTAGATTTTAGTGTTGCAAATTGATATGTAGTTTGAAAAATGACTATTTTAAAATCAAATAAGGTAACGTATTCTTTTCCTGGGATTTTGTTTGAACTTGTTTGTTGGTTAAACAAGATTTTATCTTAATAGTCAAAGTTTAGATATTAATTATACCATTTCTGACATATTCGTAGTTATTATTTTTTTTATATAGTTTAACTTTTTTTTTTTTTTTTTGGTCATCTGATTTTATTCATATTAACAAAGATAACAAAGACTGATACAAGATGAAATACAAAGCAGACAGAGGTAAAAAACTTCTCCGGAAACAAAAGCTGGCGGAATAAACATATTCCCCAGAAACCAAAGCCGGCAGAAAATGAGAATATCTCCGGAAACATAGATAAACTGAAACAAACTAAAAATCAAGAAACAAAATCTTAAAAAATAAACACTAGTCGAATTATTGAAGTTGAAACCCTTGTAGAAACTCATTATATTGCTCCGACCAAAATCAGGAGCCACGAGTTAGAGCCACAAGCATACCAACCAAGGAAGACGAAGAAACACAATTTTACCATTCGAATACCCACGACTTGATGCTATAAGAGCCGTAGCTCCTTTTCCTTAAGATCGGGCCGGCCAAACCCTGCACAGAGGCAGAAGTTACTGACGGATCAACGCAGCCACCGTCCCGTTGCTCGCAAATCCAAGGAAAAGCACTCCTTCACAAACCAGAGACTTCACCAACAGAAGCATCCACCGATCAAACCACCTGAACCAAAGACGACACGACCAAAACCTAAGACGAGAAGGAAACCTTTACACCAGCAACTGAGATCTTGATAACAAACAAGAAGACGCACTGCCGGCAGAGACCCACCAACCTCAAGCTAAGCCACTGACTTCAGATCTGGCAAACTAGATCTTAGATCTGCTTTTCGAAAACTCAAAACCACATAAAAACTACACCGCTAGACAAAGGGATCAATTGCTGGAAAACCACCATTTGTAAAAACTTATTCCCATATGCCACTATTTTTTAGTATTTTTAATAAACAATTATTTTTAAATTAAAAATGAAGGAAAAACCCAAAAACCCAAAACAAAAATAGAGAATTACAGACCCAATCAGTTGGATCCGATGAAAAACCCACCCAGACCTAACAATCTGACCGAAACCCATATGCAGTTAACTAAAATTTGAAAAAAAAAAGAAAAACCAAAAAATCCCTCACACTTCCCCATGCTCCGCGAACCCATCGGTCTTCCCTGAAGAAAGTTCTGATCGAATCATTCCGACCACGAAATCCGACAAGAGCGAAGCCACCGAGAACTCCCAAGGTCAAGTCCGGTTCCCTCGCCGGTGGAGTCGCCGTTCTTGTCTTCGATTTCGTCTGCAGATTTCCAGATTTCGTCGATTCCCTCGACAAGAGCAAAGCCGATTATTCATATCCTTCATTCTTCATATCCTTCATTCTTCCTCTCCCTCTCAGACTTGTCAATAGGTAACGGAATCAAATGCTAGTTCTGATGCCTTAGTTTTCGAATTTCGATGAGCACCATTATGCTTAACTTATCTCCTTTCGGTTTTGATATGAAATTGTTCTCGAATTAGTTTGGATTATTTACAAATGGTATGTGGATGTTTTGTCTAACTTGTATCTAGTTTTGGTTGTTTTAGGAATTACCTAGAAGCAATTATAGAAGGAGAAGCAATGGATTGTCATGAAACCGATCTGAAAGTGACGGTTAATGAAGGAGAAGAAGTGAGTAAAGAGCAATCAGTTGAAGAAAATGTGGATGAAAGGAGAGTAGAGGAACAAAAAGGAGATGAAAGGGAAGAAACAGTTGCTGAGGAGGAAGAAAACGTTGCTGAAAACGTAGAAGAAAACGTTGAAGAAAACATGGAAGACAATGTTGTGGAGGAAGAAAATGGTGGAGAAGAAGATGAAAAAGAGGTAACTGGAACATCTTAGGTTTGAAATTGTGATGTAGGGACATCTCTGGCTAACTGGGACATTTTAGGTTTGAAACTGAGATGTAAAGACAACTCTGGGTAACTGGAACATCTTAGGTTTGAAAATGTGATGTAGGGACAACTGTGTCTAACTGGAACATCTTAGGTTTGAAATTGTGATGTAAGGACAACTCTGGCTAACTGGAACATCGAAACTGTGATGTATGGACAACTCTGACTAACTGGAACATCTTAGTTCAACAGTGATGTAGGGACAACTCTGGCTAACTGGAACATCTAAGTTCAACTGTGGATACGTGATAGTAATAAGTGTTTTTTTGCAGGACTACAATAGTGATGCTGATGAAGATGATGATGAGAGCCAACCACTGCCGCCAGAGAAGATGTTTTTTGGTCCAAGCGAGTACAACAAGACTTGCAAGATCGGAAGTAGGTGTAAGCTGAAATCGACGGTGGAGTACATTGAGGATGGTCTTGATGAAGAATTAGAATGGTTTCGAAATCATTCTCAATTCAAGCATCTGTTCCACATGGCTAAGGAGGCAAACCACATGCTTCAAGGCATGTGGATGCTTCTCCTTAGGACAACATCTACGGAGAATTATTCATCATGACGTTCTCATTCTTTGTTTATGATTCTATTCTACAACCTGGGACTTTTATTTGGAGTTCGAATGTTTTTATTTATGTTTTATTTCACCTTATTTTAATATGTTTTTGTTCAATTTGGTTAACTGATTATATTGTGTAAGTTTTTCGGTACAATTGGAAACAACTAATATAACTATATAAATTACAATTACACTTAAAATTAATTAAAAACATAATTAATAATTTAATTAGAGACCATACAATATTGAAAAGACATTGCTCGAGTGTGGAATTGCTATCCCATACAATGTTGAATTAAAAGTGGATTTAGGTACAATTTAATACAATTACGTACAATTAATATTAAGTACAACTAAATACAACTGGTATAACTATATAATATAAAGTTACAATTAAAATAAATAAAATAATATAAAAATGACATGTGCGCCGCAAAAAGGGACATGTGCGCATTTAAAATAACATGTGCGCCATCAATTTTGTACATGATTAAAAAAGGAGGGAAGTTCCGAAAAAATAAGAGACGGCTAGGTATTTATTAAAGTTGGTGAGAAATGAGTGAGAAATGTATTTATTAAAGTTGGTGTGGTTTAAACATAGTTGTCCCCTAGATGTACAGTTGTTCACCAAACATCATAGTTGTACTTTTGGCGATATTTGCGTATTTTAAGTTGGACCTTAATATAAATGATTATGTTGTAGTTGTCCACGTGATTTTCTACAGTTATGTACCATTTAGGAGGTTTTCATAAGACAATTTGCACGAAATCGAATTTTTCAACTCTTTTCCATCGTAAGAGGTGAATATTAACAAAGTCTTCCTTATACTATAAGAAGTACTTCATGTGAGAACAAGCATATGTATTAGAAAAATGTTTAATTCATTTTTTATTGATTAATAATCGTTTCTTTAGGTATTACGAATCATTTTACACTTTAATTTACCATTTTTAATATTAGCTGGATATAATATTAATAATTTTGATTGTATAATTATTTTGTTCGTAGTTTTACTAGTTGAACCTGGTTGTACAAATTCGAGAACAGACATGTTCTTATCTGTACTTAGTTTAACCTGGTTGTACGAATCTGAGAAATACTGAACATACATGTTCTTATTTGTACTTAGTTAAACCTGGTTGTACAAATCCGAGGCCATATAGCAACACACATGTTCTTAATACTACTTAGTTAAACCTTGTTGTAAAAATCCGAGAAATACAGCAACAGACATGTTCTTAATAGTATTTAGTAAAACCTGGTTGTACTTAGTTAAATCCGAGAGTTACAAAGAAGAAAATATGTTTACTCATCAGGACTTTCGGGCTGCAACCATTCTGATTTCTGAATTCTCGTAAATACCATTTGCAACCTTGTGCAGCTTGACCACATTGTAACATAAGTCGCTCCGTATCCGACTTAACTGTCCTCGTCATCTACAATATATGACTCTCTCGCAGCATTAGATACGCTATAACTCAATTTCAGCTTCCTTGGGGTATCATCTAACGCAATCTTCCTGTATATTTTCTCTACTAACATCGAATAAGTTATCTCTTCCATAGATGCGGTCTTAAACGATATACCGTATACGGAATTTATTGAAACCCATTCATGCTCTTCTGTATAGTACCCTCCATAGTCAAAATGAACGTTTGTGTGCCTCTTCCTCATCGCCTCCTGGAAATAAGATAAAAAAACACAAATTACGAATTACACAATTTGTCATAGTTATTCCATTTGTTCCAGTTGTCCTAATATCTCTCAGTTATATATCATTTGAACCAGTTGTCCTACTATCTCTCAGTTATACCATTTGTTCCAGTTGTCATACGTCTGCAGATTTCCAGATTTGGGATCGATTCCAAATCGGGGTTTCCTCTAGATTTACCACCATTCAACAGCTAGATTCGATAAATAACCTATGGAAATAGCTATTTTTACCATTAAACATGATTACAAACCAAATGTGCTACCAAAACAACCAAATTCCTTTTCAAATCCCTAAATCTAACAAATCCCCAAATCTCCTATCAATGAACTCACCAAACCCGATGAAGAAAGGAGAAGAAATCGACGCCAACGAAAACGGAGAACTCACCGGAGGGGACAACAAACGTGGTTGAAGGAGCTCGGTTTGAGCAACAGTGGCGAGGAAGAGGAGGAGCTCACGGGAAGGAGGAAGAAGATAAGCGCTATTTTTTTCCTTTTCTATTTCTGTTTTTTTTTTTTTTTTTTTTTTTTAAACAAATTTCATTAAGGATATAATTGTCATTCTACATATTGAGTGGCATGTAGATTAATACGTGGCATGGTAGAATTTTTTCTTTGAAAAAGTGGCATCTGAGAAGTTCGCTCTAGACAAAGAGAAGAACGAAAAACAACCCTAAAACACGAAGGATTAAGACCGACGTCGGCGCTCAAGGAGCCGCCGTCCCGCCGATAATTAAATATGTATGGTTTGACAACTTTTTCATAGTTGATTTTTTAGGTGTTGAATAAGAAATTTAATTATTGTTTTGACTATCTCAGAACAAAAATAATAATTTGGCCACACTGACTTGTAATTATATTTGGGTCCCACTGAACTTAAAACGTGTACGTGTACTGTTTCAAACGACGACGTATAAGTTTCTACGTCTACCATCATCATCATCGTCATTTTTTCTGTCTTCTTCTCTCTCAAATTCCAAAATGTTTTAATGCCAATTCTTCGGTTTCAATTTCTCCTGAAATTTTGACTTTAAAACCCTAAAAGGATTTTGAATATCCGTTGGATGTTGATCTCTCGACGGTGAGTGATCGCAATTTTCCGGAGGTACAATGACGAGGAAATCGCAGGCGCAGGCGCAGCATTCAGTGTCACGTCGCGGCGTCGTGTGGCTCGGATGGAAGCTCATTATCGCTTTCTCCGTCGCTCTATGCCTTCTTGCTCTCCTCAGGATCCACCTCCAGTACCATTCCGTTACGACATTGGCGCCGCTCTCCGTCGCGGGATCTCATATCCCGCTCAGCAAATACTCCGGCGACCGTCCGAAAGTCGCCTTCCTTTTCTTAGCTCGGCGTGATCTCCCGCTTGATTTTCTGTGGGATAGATTCTTCAAGGTCGAATTCGTAGACTATGTCTTTGATTTGACTCCTGTCACTGACTGTTTTCTAAATTTGGAAACTGGCTGCTTCTGGTAATTTCGCAGGGTGCCGATCAGGCGAATTTCTCCATTTATATACATTCAGTACCTGGTTTCGTTTTCAATGAGGACACCACTCGATCACAGTATTTCTATGATCGCCAATTGAACAATAGCATCAAGGTGAGTGTTCATTATCTGTTTTTTTTTTTTTTTAATTATTTTTTAAGAGTTTGCCTCTGGGAAACTCGTCAGGGAATGTGATCGAAGATCGACGTAGTTCTTATCTGTCATGGATTTGGTGCGTACATATTGCTGAAATTGTAAAAGATCAATGTATATCCTGAGAACGTAATAGCATAGATCTAAAAGAAAAGTCTTTTTGGCATTTAAACTGTTCTTAAGGATAATCGTGGATGAATTGAAACTTAGGGTGTCATGGTTATAGGTAATATGGGGAGAATCCAGCATGATTGCAGCAGAGAGATTGTTGCTTGCATCTGCTTTAGAGGATCAGTCAAATCAAAGATTTGTTCTTCTCTCTGACAGGTGCGGTTCTCTGAGCATTATTACTCATCCAGCGCTTTTGCTTGCTGAGTTTCATTCTGCATACTTGTTCTTCAGAAGGTTCCTTTTATTAATGTTTGGCATGTCCTTGCTTTGATATTCCATTCCAGTGGTCTCTTTACTCTATTTTGCATATGATTAGTCGCCAGTAACTGGTTGGTCAATTACAGTTTCTCTTTTTAGCTTTGAACTAACATATTTGTGTTCTCACACTCTGAGCATTTGCTTATAGACCTTCTTATGTCTGACCATACCTTATTGCATCTGAGTTCAGCATATATGTGAATTTTTTTTATCTTTCTTGACTTTGCTTCTACTTTATGTTTTGCAGATGTGCTCCGTTATATGACTTTGGCTATATATACAGATATCTTATCTCTTCACCGAGGAGTTTCGTGGATAGGTAGATTGCCAGTCTGAATTTTCTTGAGATTTCTCAGTACTTGTAAATATGTTAGTGGAACCACTTGGCTTATATGGCCTGATATTATAAGAGGAGTTTTCTAGATGTTGATAACTATGTGTCTCTCTATTTGCAGTTTTCTTCATACTAAAGAAACACGGTATAGTGTGAATATGTCTGCTGTCATACCTGAAGAGAAATGGCGAAAAGGATCCCAGGTATCTTCATTATCTTGCTTTTGAAACGAACATTACAGAATTGATTGCTTACTACGATATGTGAACCCTAATTCTTCTGGAAATTTAAGCATCAGGGTGAGAGGTACAAGGGTTCCTTTGCAGCTCATGAATTTTGAATCTCATCCTAGTTTTATCTATTGCAGTGGATGTCTGTGATCAGAAGTCATGCAGAGATCATTGTAAATGATGGTATCGTATTCCCAGTTTTTAAGAAATTTTGCAAGGTAAAGATTAAGCTTTTTGTGTTCATTTCGTTATTGCTTGGTTTCATTGAGTAGCAATCACCATTAAGCGAAACCTTAAGAGTATTTTTATCGTTCTAATGTCAATCTTGATTCTTTTTTGCTGAAGAACAGATTATTTGTTGATTTCTCTTTCAATTTGCAGAGAGCTCCACCTTTAGGTTCCCAAAAGGCATGGCTGTTTTTTGTAAGTGATAGTTCAAATTTTGCATTTTTCATTTAACAGCAGCAGATTGAATTATCGATTTATGTTGATTCTTTGTGTTGGTTTGAAAACAATCTCAATCGTGTCTATATTGAAGTCTACGACACTTCTCTCCATTGATATGCCTCTTTCTTTCTCAAAAGAATGGCGGATGTTTAAACATTTTATGTTTGATGTGCACTCAGAAACAGAACCGGCGTAACTGCATCCCCGATGAACACTATGTGCAAACATTGCTTACGGTAATTCCATCTGATAAAAACCTCTCCCCTTTCTGTTTATTTTCTCGATCTAAAAGGTTCCATATACGTTATGTAATCCAAACTGATCTTTTCAGATGCGCGGACTAGAGAGTGAATTGGAACGAAGAACACTGACATACACTGTATGGAACATTTCGGGTACAAAATATGAAACCAAATCTTGGCATCCCATCACTTTCACATTCGAAAACTCCAGCCCTGAGGAAATAAAAGAAATAAAGGTACATAGTCTTTTACTGTTGATTATCATCACCCAATGTATCTTTGAGTAATCTTTAGTTATTTCTATTTCTTGGGACAGGAAATAAACCATGTCTATTACGAGTCTGAATCTCGAACAGAATGGTGCAAGGCCAATTCAAAACCCATCCCTTGCTTTCTCTTTGCAAGGAAGTTCACCAAAGAAGCCGCTATGCGCCTTGTGAGCGAAGGACTAATAGGATCATCAACAAACATAACCTTATAAGTTATAACTCTGCAACAGTGTAAGCAAGGTTTTTAGGTTACAAACTGAAAAAGTGAACGTATCTTGTAGGTCAAGCATCAGAGAGTATACATATAGAGTAGTGAATAGCACTGATACATTACAGAGGTTAGTTAATTGGTTATATATGACGCTTAGTACAAACTAAGATCCTTTATGGATTTTTCAAACTATGGAATTTTGTTTGTTTTTGACGACTCATTGATGAATCGGTTAGTTTTATCAGTTTTGCCGGTAATTTGGCCGGTTCAACTTATAAGACAAGAGATAGCAGAATTGCAATGAAAACATGTTTACTTTATTCTTCCATGTGTATATTTATATCCATGAAATGTAAACAATACCTTGGTCTATACGCAATAGCGTAGCAAAATACAAAAAGAAGAAGATAATACATCATTCCACCATAAATACAGCAGCTCTTTATTCTTTCTTGAAACTGGTTTTGAAGTTTAAATTTAGAATCAACCTCATTTCTTCTTAGGATACTCCCTTGCCCCAAAAACTGTTGATCCTATTCTTACATTTGTGCTTCCCAGTTCAATCTGTAACTCCCAAAACCGAAAAGAAAACTCTTTTAGATTTTGATCAGAACTCAAGAGTTTTTTTACTTTAATCAACAATGTGGGTTGATCAAAACTTACAGCTAACTCAAAGTCGCCGGACATCCCCATCGATAGCTCACATTGCTCCTCCGGTATTCCAAGCTCCTTACACACTTCACTTCTGCATTTCGCAAGCATCTACCCATATAATAAGAAACAAACGCGAGCTCCTTTTAATGTTCCCATAATATTACCAAACATTTTCAGGTCCAATTCAGCGTATAAAACCTTGAAATTCTCTGGGGTTGAAGTATAATCAGCCATCCCTATCGTCATCAAACCAGAAAACTCAAGATTCGAGCAGGCTTCCTTCACGTGCTTTGCTAGTCCTACGCATCCTGAGGGTTCCACGCCGAATTTAGCTGGAAATATCAGTGAGATGATCATGTAAAATAGCCCGAAGAAACGTGAGAGTGGAAACATTTGTGATGGATGTGAAGAACAAGTTGCAGATTTCAAGTTTCTTACACTCTTCGCCACTGGTATTTACTTGGACAAAGACCTTCAAAGGCTTTCTTCCTATGTTTCCAACCACACGATCAAGCATATTTGCAATCTATGAAACAAATGTAATTAGCGAAAACTAGTGATTGTCACAAACATATTCGTCAGGTTGCCTCTAGTTTAAGAGACATAGAAACTACGAAATAAATGACAGTATCGCTTTCAAAGAGTCGCCGAGGCTGAGCTCTCACATGATCCGAGTCTCTAAACGACCCGAGAGTTTAACTACTAATAGTCTTTACCAAATCTAATCATGTAACTAGAGTTGAGTTGGAGGAGCTCCATTATCAAAACCCACAAAGTCTTTATATTTCCAGAAGTTTGTTATGTATCAAGCTCCCAATGCATATTTACTCGTACGTAATCACATCCATGACATTGCCATCCCAAAACCCACATAAAAAAATCAACAAATATTTGACCACAGTCTATAGATTCCACTGTCTGCAGTGTTGTTACCTAAAGATCCTGAATTTTTTTGATATCGAACACCACACTTACAAACCAATAAAACTCTTCTCCTTTGATATACACAAAGAGAATATCTACCTTCTCATCATCGACACTTTCCACCATCTTAAGGTTAGGCACTCCAGCTGATCAAACAAGCAAACAATCAAAAAAAAAAACCAAAGTATTAAGAATAATAGAACATATCAAACGGATTCAGTACAATATGAAGATTGAAGTAGGATTAAAACTGATGCACCAAGAACAAACAAAAAGAAGTAAAGATGAAGAGTTTCAAATGGCAAACCAATTACTTAGCAAAGGCTTCACTTTGTTGCTCTGCAAATTCCCAATGAAATGCCACTCAATATCTTCAGGAAGCTGCAATTTCAAACAAAGAAACAAATCTTCAGTCTCTTTCAATCTTCAGTACCAAAAGTTTCAATTTTTCGTCGAAATTTCGCATAGAACAAACAAGAGAACCTGAGGCGCCTTCTCAATGATCTCTTGCACATAGTTCTCTCCAAAAGACCTATGACCAGCGTCGTAGACTTGGCGAACCAGGGAAACTGGTTTCGTCTTGCTCACCGCTAACACCCGAATCCGATCCGATACGCGACCCGCTTTCTCCGCCGCCTGATTTATCCGCTGAAACACCGATCGCAAAGCCGCAGCAGCCGCCACGCCATCCATCGCTGCCGCCGCCATAGCCGGTTCCGCCACGTGCCCTGACCGGTCGTTCTTGGGCTTCTCTTCGTTTTCGAGATCGTTCATCGAAGGCTAATAGAATTTTGTGGAAGAAACATGTAGACATCGTTTAGAAACTGTGAATTATACGCTGCGTTTTGATGCAGCCATCGTTTAGGAAAACATGTATGCTGCTGAGTGCTGAGTGCTGAGTGCTGAGTGCTGAGTGCTGAGTGCTGAGTGCTGAGTGCTGAGTGACTTTTTCAATATTTTTGGTAAAAAACCGAATAAAATACAAAAATATATTTAAGAGGTAATACGAAAGATAGGAGGCTCATTTTGTTAACATTTTTTTTAAAAAAAAAATTGATTTGGTTTAGTACTTTAGTTAGGATAAAATGATAAAATCGCAAAACCGAATGGGTTTAAAGGTTCTTAAATTGAATTTGTATAATTTTTTATATATATATATTTTTAGCAAGATTCATTTAATTATGTCATTTTTTTAATTGAAGTTATTTCATATTTGAACTTAGACGTATTTTTATACATTTTCATGTAAAATAAAATAAAAGTCATAAACTCTCAATTTATTTTTTACAATATCTTTTAAAATTATATAAACTTTTACAATATAAACTTTCAATTTATATTTTACAATATAAACTTTCCCTTTTTACAATCTAAGAATTGATTTTCTGCATGTTTTTCTTTTTCAACTTGTAATTGATAATATGTGTATCACTAAGTTATTTATTGACGTTTTTGTTTAACTTGTATGCACTAGATTGATGTTTTGGTACATCTTCTGCAACAAATTTCAAAAGTTAGAATGATTTTGAAAAATAACAAAAAATCATTAAAAGAAAAATGAAACTAATCCAAAATCATTAAAATACAAATGATTGCTAGAAATAACTTAAGTTATCCAAACGATGATATCCAAAACAAAAACAAAACTATCCGCTGTCTCAGAGTTGAACTCGGAATTTCTCGCAATGAAATTTAACTGATATGCTACAATGGAATTCTAGTGGTTAAGCGTATCAAATTGTCATGTTGTGCTCTAAGTTTGATTTTCGATGGAAGAGATTTTTTACGATATGTCATAAGGTATTAGCAAAGGTTGGTTCCGAGCCATGGGAGAGTGTTAAGGCCTAGGCTTAAATCCCTCCTAGTTAACAAAAAAAAAAAAAAAAGATATTTGTTTGTTTGTTGATTAACAAAAAAAAAGATATATTTGTTTTTGAATCCATCCAAGACCCTACGTATTCTAGTGCTCTTATAACGGCTTTAAGTTAAGATATGTCAACTTTGAACAGCGATTCATGTTCCATGTGTTATAGCTGTTGATAGATATATGCATATAGCAATGAAAATGGTGGTACGTATGATAAGTGTTAATTTTGTTATACAGAGTAAAATGGATTGAACACACGTTCTTGACGTATTTATCTTTGTGACAATGTGACTTAAATATCGTTGGACAGTAGAACAAAAAAAGAAAAAAAAGAACACGGTGAGTATTGGCATATTGCTACAGAGGAACTTTCACATGGTGAGTATTTAAAATTTATATGTACCTGTTTAAGTACGCAAATATATTATTCATCAAGACACAAAGAGTCAACGCCTAATCGAGTGCTCTTATAACGAATTTTAGTCAAGTTGGTAGAAAGATTCATGCTCCGTGTATGACGGGAATTTTGTATAAATCCCTATAGCGCAGATTAATTTTTTTTATAAAAATTGTTCTAAAATTTAAAAAATTTGATTTTATTTTAATTTTATAATATATTTAATTAATGATTATTAATTATAGATAAAATTGTTAATTTGTAATAATTTGTCTATTTAACATGTTTTGCAGTATACTAAAATATTATTCGAGTTAATCTGTAAAAACTTATAATCTTAAAAGCATAACTCTAATATGCATCGTTACATGAATCTAGTTTTTGTGGTTAATCTACGAACTCTTAAAAAAATATAGTTTTCTTATGTCTAACTTTTTATAAAATTGGTAAAATATTTTTCAACTTTTGTTTTGATATATTCAAATAAAATATAATAATTTATAGTAAAAAATATAGTAAAATTTTGAATATTTTTTTTGAATATATATGAATTGATTATTATTTAAAAATATATAATATTAAAAATAATTAAGAAATGAAATAATAAATAACATTTTTAATGCAAAATATATTTTCCATATTCTAATCAATAATTTGAAAAAACTATTATATCCTTTCTTATTTCAATTATTTTTTGTTATTTGTAATGACATATCATGTAATAACTTACAAAATTAAGTTTTTAAAAATTTCTTCTTAAATAATATTATAAAGATATGTTCTTTATTATTTGCTTCATAGATATAAAAACTAGTTGAGAATTATTAATATATGTGAATGCTTCATAAAATATTACAGATTCCTTCGTACGTAAACATGGCACCGTAAGTGCGTAAACACACAAATACACGTGATATTGAAATAAAGTTATCAATGGTAGTGGTAAAAGATATTAAGAATAATATCCTATCTCTGAAATTGGTAAATTCTTATAAATGATATAAGATATAATCGTCAATTCAAATCCTTATAAACAAAAAAAATCGTCAATTCATTCATTGATAATTGATTATTAGTTAGAAATTTATAAAATTTAACATTGCATCAAAGTCCAATCACAAATTGCCCAACCCAAACCAAAACCGATCATATCCAAAATTGGTTAGCGAAATAAATGACTAAAAAACCATTTCGAGAATAATATGTGAATATAAAAATTATGGATCAATATACTCAGAATTAATTAATTTTAAATTAGAGATCCATGAAACTTAATCGAAAAAACAAAAAAATAATAATATTAATTTGGTTTGGTTTGGTAGAGATATGAATAAACTGTAGAAAAAAGTATTTTAAAACGATTACGAAAATTACTTTATACAGATTAAAAAAAAAAACCTACAATACAAATATGTTTGCAGTTTTTGTTGCTAAAAAGGAACAAGAAAACAGAGTTCAAATATAAATTAACAAAAAAAAAGAGTAAAAAAAAAAAGAAGTGAATGAAAGATATCAATATCGAGTGCGAAACTAATACGCAAACATATTGGCGTATCTATGATACTACAAGTAGTGGATAGAGATGAGCATGAGCTTATAATCCTATGTCGTCTTGTATATATATCTGTGATGATGATTACGATTCAATGATGACATAATACACAAAATACGTACTTACTGGTTATGTATAAAAATAGGTAGTTAAATATTTTGAGCTTTTTAAATTAACCGATTAGCTTGTCACAAAAAGGACCAAAACAATGCTAGTTGGATTTTTTTTCTTTCTTTGTTTTGGTTGTTGTCAAGCTAGTGGGAATAACTTTTCTCTAAATATCTTATTTCTTTATCATGTCTCTATATGATAAACTCTGATATCTCGCTATCAAAAAAAGAAAACGAAAAAGAAAAAAGAACTTGGATATATATCTCATGGTTTGGTTCGCTGCAAATCTTCTTTTTGTTATAAGTATTAATGATGATGCTTTACACAATTTCCTTTTTTCCCCTATCGGACAGTTTTCCCTTTTCTAGCTAGGAGACGATTAGGAATATCATAAACTTTTACAATAGATGGGAGCTATGTTTCCTTCTGAGGATCAATGAAGACAAACCAATTCGTCTTGTACAAATTCTTTGCAAATATCTACCTTGCTAGCTACGACATTTTTTATTTTTATTTTTTATTTTTTGGTAATTCAGGGTAAATTTCAAGTTTATGTAAGGACCCAGACTAATCTCTGGGAAAAGGCAACTTACGGATAGATCATTTCCCGGATTTTCAAATAGACCGTAAATAATGGACCCATATCCGTATAGATGTCCAAGAGAATTATGATTTAGTTTCGCGCAGCAGAAGGATCGAATCCGGGGTGTGGTGGTAACCCGGTCCCATTCCCAACCACTCGACCACAAAGCCTTGGACCTTGCAAGAATAATTTGACGTTTTTTTTTTTACGTATGACGTTGAGATTAAATCAAGAAAACATATATATTATTAGCAGATGAACTATTGTTTAAATTATTCCACTGCAATTTTAATTATAGTTGATTACTATAACGTCTTAAATAACTTGAAATCCGTTTTTTTTTTTATAGACTCCGGAAATTAGTTTGAATTTTAGTCTAAGATTTCTCTGGTTAATCCAAAATTGAATTATATATCGCCAAATGATCTAACGAATTTTTATGTGTTCAACTTTCGTTCTGCCTAATTTAAAAATTTATTGATTTTTTTTCTACGCGAGCCTAACTCGTCTACTCTTATGAAATCTAAATCCTTAGAATTTGACCACTCCACTAAAAGAGTCTAAGAAATTCAAATATTTTTCTATGAAGACCTAACTTTTCAAAAACTTCTTCGTTGACCTATGCATCATTCTCTCGTCTATAAATACCATTCACGTCCTTGGTTACTCTTCATCTAAATATATTCATACACATATATACAAACACACGCAAACACATTCCGATACTAGGATTTTTGTTTGCAATTTCTTTCCTTTTATTTCTTTAAAGAAGACAAAAGAATAAGAATGAATACATTCAAGATATCCTATTTCGTTGTGGTGCTCATAATGGTCTTAGCCATTGCTATAACACTTAGCGAACCGCTAAGGGTTGAGGCGAAACACCAGGACAGATATGGTCGGGTGATAGCCGCTACACGAGGGAAAAAAGGTGGGAACCGTACAAGTGCTATGACATGTGACAAAAGCACCAAAGTATGTCGTCTCAAGGGCAGTTCAGGTCGTGATTGTTGTCGTAAGAGGTGCGTGGACTTGAGAACCAACAAACTGAATTGCGGAAGATGTGGGAAAAGTTGTCAATACTCGGAGATTTGTTGCAATGGATATTGTGTAAACCCGATGTTTGATAGGAGACATTGTGGAGGTTGCTTTAAGAAGTGCAACAAAGGGAGAACGTGTGCATATGGGATGTGCAGCTATGCTTAAAGAAACAGTGGGGTATAAAGGTTATTGAAAAGTAAAAAAAGTTTAATTATTTGGTTTAAATTGGATTACAGTCATGTTACAATTTAAGTATATAGCCAGCTTAAAAATAGAAATGGTCTTGTAAAAGTTTGTCATTATTGTATTGTTTAATTTTTATGCCCACGTGTCCGGTAACAATCCAATGTATTAATATTAAATAAAGTTTAAATTTCCTATATGTATCAGATGATGCCTTGTGTTGTGCACAGAATAAATCAATTCGAAAATAAAATATATTTGTGAAATAAAAAATGTGTTATTGCATTGTAAAAAAAAATGAAACTGTATTAGATAATTTTGAAGACACCAACATATGTACTTACTGTTTCTGTGACATCATAGCGATAAAAACAAAAAAAAAAATCGTTAATTGTGGGAATACATAATGCTGCTTACACTATAGGTAATATTATTATTATAGATTATATTGTTATGGTATCATGATAATGTCATAATAATATCTTGATGATGTCATAATAATGTAATAATGTGTGATGATATTATAATTATGTATGATGATGTTATAATGATAGATCAAACGGATCACACATTTGATCCATAATCCATTACAAATTGATCAATTTGATCCATGACTCATTTAACAGACAACAAAAATTGATCCATTAAAATCATGGGTCATAAGTTAAATTGAATCGACCCATAATCCATAACCCATTTTGACACCCCTACTTGTACGTATCCACGTTTATATACAAAAAATCTATAATTTTTATTGTTTAGTCTGCTGCCTGCCATTGTTGATGGGCTATATAATAATTTGTTATTGATAATTTGTTGATGGAACAATAATAACCGTTAAATATAAGCTGTTAGCTTATTTAAACAATTTTTATGTAATGTAAATTCATGAAATTATAGTTTTTGCTGAGCACGGATAAATAATTTTGTAAAAACATTTGCAAATCCTTTGCAAATATTTTATTTCAATTCGTGTTATTGCATATTTAAATAGAACATATATAGATAAATCATGTAGCAATAATATTTAAGATAGATTATGTACCAATAATCCTTCAAGAAGTGGGGAACAAAATAGTTGACAAATAAGGTAAAATAAGATATTTCCTAACGTTTAATTTTTTATGATAATCATTGGTCTATATATTTTCTTTTCTTTTTAATTTGAGTCTAATAATTTTCAAAATAAGTAATATATAATTAAAAATTCAATAGTATTCTTTACACAAAACATTCTGTATATTTATTATTTATTAACTAGATAAATTTCAAAGCCTTATTAATCGTAATTATTTCCTTAAAAATCAGAAACTATCCTATTCCCATTTACACTATAATTTTAAACCGATATATAATATAAGAAAGTCAAATGAACTCGGAAATGTACGGATTTTGTTAATGGCCGTCTCAAATAGTATTCTATACATAGTGTGATATTATTATTCATTTTCGGTCGTATTTCAAATAAAACAAGTTGAAGTATTTACCGACAAATTAAATCAGATAATTGGTCACATGCCATGTTTGTATCAGCCGATACCATGCATGTCAAAATGCAGTGTCTTTGTGTACCAAACTCACTAATCAAAGACTAATAACTATGTTTTAAAAAAAAAGACTAATAACTATGTTTTTTTAAAAAAGACTAACGATCACCGATTTTAAATAAACTGGTTATATAGATCAAAAACTTGTTAGATTATTAAACATATAGAAAAATAAATTCCAAAGTCAAACTACCCATCGCATTTCAAGATCGTGCAACCATGTATCAAAGAAGTACTTCTATAACCATTTAAGTTTCATTTCATTAGTCAGCGCCATCCGTGTGTCCCACCTTCTCATCTTTCACACACAAACATAAAACCAAATACATACTTAAATGCAAATTTATAATAAATACGTCTACAAATACTGATATGTATATTCTCTGGGTCATATCTATGTCGTGTATATATATATTTGCACACCCATAGTTCAACTCAAGCCTCTTATCTTCAAGCAAATGGCTTATTTTTTCTTAATAGTTTCACTTCTCTTTGCAGCTTTCGCTTCTCCTCTTGTAGAGGCTGCTTATAGTAATGGTTACACCGTCCCCAAACTATTACTAAATCCAATCGATTCTTGCTGGCGTGGAAACCCTAACTGGTCGTCTAACCGTCGTGCCTTAGCCGATTGCGCGGTAGGATTCGGAAAATCCGCGGTCGGGGGCAAATATGGATCGATCTATGTGGTTACAAACCCATCAGATGACCCTGAAAACCCTAGACCCGGAACCCTAAGACATGCGGTGATCCAATCTAAACCGCTGTGGATCACATTCGCACGTGACATGGTCATAGTGTTGCAAAACGAGCTAATCATGAACAGCTACAAAACCATCGACGGAAGAGGGGTAAAAGTGGAAATTGCGTACGGACCATGCATAACGATCCAACATGTGAGCCATATCATTATACATGGGATAAGTATCCATGATTGTAAACCGGGTAAGTCGGGTCGGATACGAAGCAGCCCGACCCATGTTGGTAGCCGCAAAGGATCGGACGGTGACGCAATCGCCGTGTTTGATTCTTCACATATTTGGATCGATCATTGTTTCTTTTCTCGGTGTCAAGATGGTTTGATCGATGTGCTTCATGCTTCCACTGCCGTCACTATTTCTAATAACTACTTCACGCAGCATGATAAAGTAAGTATTTATATTTTACACATTGTAACTTTTAATTATATGTATAGTATATTTTGAATATATTGATGATATTTTTGATATGTTATTATGAAGGTGATGTTACTCGGGCATAATGACAATAATGTGGAAGATATGAATATGAGAGTTACAATTGCATTCAACCATTTTGGACCGGGTCTCATTGAGAGAATGCCTAGGTATATATATATATTCAATTAATTTAACTGAATTAGATTAGAAAATGCTAACGTGGATATGGGGTTGATGACGTGGCAGGGTGAGGAGAGGGTATGCGCATGTAGCAAACAATAGATACGAGAAATGGCAAATGTATGCGATCGGAGGAAGTGCTGATCCAACCATCTTTAGTGAAGGCAACTACTTCGTTGCTCCCGACGACCCTAGCAAAAAACAGGTTTATTCTTCATTTTAATTACTGTGCAATTTTGATGACTAAATTAACAACCGTTAGAATATTTCACATTAGAAAGAACATGAGATCTAACATATTATATAAAACACTAGATTAATGTATTCATTATCAATTGATTATTTTAAGATGGAAAAAGGACTAATAATTTTAAAATGGTATCATGACATGTATATGTGTGTACATATATAGGTGACGAAGAGAATAGAGAGTGGAAATGATTGGAGGAGATGGAAATGGAGAACGTCAAAAGACGTTTTCAAGAATGGAGCTTACTTTGTGCCGTCTGGCTACGGAACAGTCACGCCGTTGTACGGAAGACCAGAGTGGTTTCCGGTGTCCCACGGATCTCTTGTCCCTTCTCTTACTTCCTCCGCCGGTCCTCTCCGTTGCTACTCCGGCAGAATCTGTTGATTAATCACTTACCTCTATATATATGCATATAATGTTTTTTTTTTCTTTTTAACAACGAGGCGGAATTCCTGTATCTGAGGTGTGATTTGTGAATTCTTCTGTACCCGGGACGGAATTCAAATTATTTTGGAGGATTTATGTTTGTTTTTTTTCGTTCAAGAATTGTTTTGTTAAAGGCTTGTGTAATTATAAAGGTTTGAAGTTCATGTGAAGAGTGTTGCCTTGGCCTATACCAACATGCTAGAGCAATATATATAAATGTATGAATATGATGATGGTTTAAATGAAACGGTTAAAATAAATATATCTTTAAAATGTAGTTTAGTTTGAATAACTTGTATCTATATATTATAAATGATAATTTTAATTGAACAACATTTGATTTCGAAGTTGTGCTTAAAAAAATGTATAATCGAGTGATTCTACTTAAATATTGGACGGTCCATATGTTTACATAAGTTTTCTTGTTTGGTTAATAATACCTACCAAACTATCTACTATATATATATATATATTCCGACCAAAAAAACAAATTTTATTTATAAGAAAAACGCAACAAAATATACAAAATTCTTTTATCCCAAACTTGTAGTATACACAAAATCAAAGATAAAAATAAAAAAGACAAAAAAGAACGAAACAGAAGAAAAGAAGAGTGGCCATGCTTTTGCCTTTTTAAATTTCATTGGAGCTTTTAGAAAACTCTGTTTTCATTGCTTTGAACTCCACAAGTGACCGGAGCTTTGGCTCTCACTTTCCTCAAGTACCAAAACACTCCACCCGCAACGCCAATTACTCCGGCCGCTGAAACTGCTGTGACCGTTCCTGATAGTGACAAATTGTTTGGTTCAGATCAGGTCACAGCTTACAATTAGATATATCTTTATATTCAATTCTAAGATACAATCAGATCGTAATAAGATGACCCAACAAATTATATAGTAATAATAGTTATCTTGCTTATTTACCTGCGACTGCTCCAATGCGTTTATGCTTTACGAGGTTAGGATCTGTCAAAAATATTAAAAAGATTGAATATATATGTAATAGTACTGTGTAATTCATAATCATATATATACTCTTTATAATCTAAAATTTTAGATTGAAACTCATAATAATGTCTAATAGATTCAAGACTAATGTCAAAAAAAATGTGCGTTTAGTGGAAATCCATTCATAGCAATCACGGATTACGCGATTCTAGTAGATTGATACAACTTGGGTTTGAAATTGAGATTCTAGTATTAGTTACATATTTGACACTATCACTATATATTAAAATGAGGTTAATATTAATTAGAAAGAAATATATTTTTTGTAGTCAATAGAAAGAAATATTAGAGAGAGAGTTTTAAGAGACAACAAAAATTATGAAGATAGAAAATTGACCTTTACAATAAGTAGTGACGTTGCCTTGTTTGCAAAGGCACAAGAATTTATGCGTCCTCGTATCAAATCCACAAACCCCACCACCTTTAGTTGTTTCTTGGCAAAGAAGGCACTTCATAGTCACCGGGAATTCAAAATCAACCCTAATCCCGTACTCCGGAAACTGATCGTACGGTGCATTCCCTACACCTGTACTCCTCCAATACACGCTTGTATATGTCGCGCAGTTATCTAGCATCAGCCTAAGAGACTGGGTTGCTTTCGGGTAATATGAGCAACAAGAAACCCTATAACCTAAAGCTGATCCGCATTCGGGCAAATGCCTGCATAGATAGCTCGAGCTATCGCAGGACGAGTCACATCTATCAGGAAACCTCTCGCAGAAGAGCGGTTTCGGCTCGACGATCACTTTCTCAGGATTGCAGTTGAAGAACAAGTAGTCGTTTTGAAGGGAGACAGTGAAGTGTGTGCTCGAATCGATGCTGAAAGATCTCGTGGGTCGAAAATTGGCTCGATCTTGACAATTCCACATGAATGGATCGGAGACAAGAAGGTGAGGATCAGAGTAGCTTATGGATTTAACAGGGTATTTACCAGATGGTGTTCTAAGTTCGAGCTTGGTGTTGTTGTTGGAGCAAATGAGCATGTGCCTGTAATAAGGGCTGCCACAACCGTCGTCGATGGCAAAAGGATAGTTTATTGGAATGTCGCCGCAAGAAGATCTGCAGAGATGTGATTGGGATGATGTTGTTGATGATTGAAGAAGGATGCTCGTGAAAATGGAGAAGAATATAGAGTAGGAGTGAAGTGGAGACATTATTTAGAATTAGCGTTTATGATTTGATTTTTGGGCAGATCTTAATTAAGAGATTATTATTTGGTGGTGTGAAGTGTTGAGTAAGCTTGGAATGTCTTGTTAAGGAGTTTAAGAATCAATCTTGCCACGTGCTTTCAATCGTTATTACTTATTTTAAGTTTCCGTTTTTTTTGTGTGTGTATTTTAGTATAAAGTATTTGGAGTAAAATATCGGTTGTGAATTATAAGAAAAAACAAAAAAAAACCATATATTTTTGGTTGAGGGCTTCTGCGTTTCGTTTCTGGCCCATCATCGTTAGATGAGTTAGCTTCTAAAGCCCATAATACCGTCGGGTTTAGTGCTAAACTCATTACTTAAAAATACGCATTCAATTAATCGAATCAAAAGCATATGCGTGAAGATAAGTTAACAAACGCACATGTGTTGGGCAGCAAAAATTTATGAAGATAAAATTAACAAATATGGATCACATTTATCTATCACTGCATGTGTTAGCAGAAAGTAGTCCATAGCTAAAAGAATTTTATAGCGATGGCATTTAGCAACTATAATGGAATAATACATCTTTTATCAGCTATTATAAACCAAGTTGATAAAATATATTGAAAAACTATTTCCAACATATATGTGACACTATATGTCTATATGCCTTCTTTTATGTACATAAGACTAAATTCTCTATACATAAGACTCCTGCTTTAAATAATCATAATTTTAACAACCTTTTTATATAGTTCGACTGAAAAAACGTGGTATAATATCATTTAGTGACTATATAGTGTTATATATAGAAACCCTCACTTCCATCAATTATCATCCATCATCTTCACTTTTAATTTTTTTTTTTTTTACAAGAAACAATGCAGATCCAAAAACTTTGCCTTCTTGCTTTGTTCATAGCTATATTCATCTCTCACTCCACATCCGCCGTTAGATTCAACTGCAACAACTTTGATGGCTCGAACCTAGTCTTCCTCGGAGACGCAGAGCTCGGCTCCACAACCGATGGCTCGAGCCTCTCCGGAGCTCTCTCAATGACACGTGACAACTCCCCATTCTCTCACGGTCTAGCTCTCTACACAGATCAAATAATCCCTTTCAAGCCCTCTAATTCTTCTTCTTCTCTTTACTCTTTCAAAACTTCTTTCACTTTCTCTATTTCTCCTCGCCGGAAAACAAATCCAAATCCCGGCCACGGCCTCGCCTTCATCGTCGTGCCCACCCTAGACAACGATGGCGCCGCCGGTAAAGGTTTCCTCGCTCTTCTAAACCGAACCAACATTGGAAACCCTAATAACCACGTTTTCGCTGTCGAATTCGACGTTTTCTGTAACGCCCCGACCGCCCCTACCTGTGGGCCCCATGCCCTCTCCCGGCCCGTGGGCCCCACCCTCGTCCGACGGCCGGTGCGTTAGTCCGGGAGGCTTGTAATACTTGTTTACTGACCCTGCAATCACCACGTGACCTTTCCCCGTGTTTTTGTCCTCACTCACACGCTACCGCGAATCACTTCCCGGAAGGTCACCCATCCTTAGACTACTCCAGCCCAAGCACCCTTAACTCTGGAGTTCTTTCGGGCAAGTGATCGGAAAAGGTAAGTGCACTTTGGTGACATAGGTAGCCAAATCAATTCTTATAAGCCTCTCCGCATATACAAGATATCGGGATGTTACAATCACCCCCACTCATAGAGCGCAACGTCCTCGTTGCGCACCAGGATCGTCACCCTAGACGGTGTGAGCCCACCTGACTTCACACACGTGTTTGGGTTCGGCTCTGATACCACTTGTAACGCCCCGACCGCCCCTACCTGTGGGCCCCATGCCCTCTCCCGGCCCGTGGGCCCCACCCTCGTCCGACGGCCGGTGCGTTAGTCCGGGAGGCTTGTAATACTTGTTTACTGACCCTGCAATCACCACGTGACCTTTCCCCGTGTTTTTGTCCTCACTCACACGCTACCGCGAATCACTTCCCGGAAGGTCACCCATCCTTAGACTACTCCAGCCCAAGCACCCTTAACTCTGGAGTTCTTTCGGGCAAGTGATCGGAAAAGGTAAGTGCACTTTGGTGACATAGGTAGCCAAATCAATTCTTATAAGCCTCTCCGCATATACAAGATATCGAGATGTTACATTTTCCAAGACAAAGATCTTGGAGACATTAACGATAACCACGTTGGCATTGACATCAATTCGGTTAAATCGACGGTTTCTGAGAAAGCCGGTTATTGGATTCAGACCAGAACCGTGGAAGGAAAGAAAGTGTGGGAGTTTAAAGAATTGAAATTGAGCAGTGGAGATAAATACAAATCTTGGATTGAGTATGATAACGTCACTAAACTCGTCACGGTTACGATAGCACCGGCGTATCTTAGCAAGCCGAAGAAGGCGTTGATCGAAACCCAAATCGATCTGTCGACGGTTCTTTTCGAGAAAATGTTCACCGGTTTTTCCGGTTCAATGGGCCGTGAAGTCGAGCGTCACGATATATGGACATGGAGGTTCGAGAACAACGCCCCCAAAGAAACTAAACGTTCAGTCCGGTTAATATTCGTCTAATTTGGTTTTTGTTTCTTGGTTTACAGCTTTTGTCTCTTGAGTTGTAAACTTTTTAGTGGAAATGCAGAGTTGTGGCTTTCGTCGTGTGTTGTTGTTGTATTTGACTATTTCCAGATTCTTTGCAATATTTACATACAAGAACGTATTTTGTTTTTTTTTCTCGATCTTTATATATTAACTATTAAGGTTACTGAAACTTCTCACGTGAAAAAATGAATTTTTTTTAAAAAAAAATATCCCATCAATATTGAAAAGATTAAAAAATATATAATTTTTTGAAAATTAATTGTTGTTTCATATTGTAACACAATTATATATTTATTGTCACTTGAAATATTTGCCCCTAAAAAATGCAATGGGAAAATTCAACTATTTCAACCAAACATTTTTATTTTTTAAAGAAAAAAAAAATATATATATATATCAAAATTGTGATGGAGGATAAGTGGATAAAAGGAATCACGAGTCACACCATAGGAGTTTGGTGAAAATTAAACCTAGTGGAGTTAACATTTTGTTATTGATTGTTTGTTTTATGGGTTTACCACTCAAAACCAATTGATAATGAATCGATTGGTCCAAATCTTTATATATTAGCTTAAATTTTTTTCTACCTGTAATATATTTTTTCACATGGTTTTAGGAGAATTGTTGTCTTATTGAGCTGCCCGTAATTAACGAGAGCATTGTATGTGTGAGACATTGGTACACCGTACACTTGAAGTTTCTATCTTTGATATGTCATTTAGATATAATTCACTTTCGATCTCAAAGATGGCGTCTATATCCATCCTCATAGACAAGTCCACATTGTTTTTTTTTTTTTGAACAAAGAAGTCCCAATTGTTTATCACTGCTTGTTCCGCTCTGACTACATTGCACTATAGGCTTGTCTCGAATGAAACACATTTGTTCTGTTTGTTTAGCCCGATATGCACTGCATAACTTGACGGTCAGAGCAGGGCCGACTTAATATTATTATGGGCCCTAGGACAAAAAAAAATCTTAGATCCTTAATTTTTTTTTTTAAAAGGTGTTATACTAATTTTTTTTAATAACTTTTTTGTATAATGTTTTTATAGAATTGTTTTATGAAAAATACATATAAAATAATTTTATGGGCCCTTTTCAATCTAAATTTTGTTATTTTATTTATTTTTTTAATGAAAAAATATATATATAAAAAAAATCGGAGCTTTTAATTATTAGGACACGGGGTTGGGTCATGAGGCGGTCGGGGTCCCCCTGTTAAGCCGGCACTAGACCAGAGATTCGATCAAGTTCATAACATAAATTAAGAATTCTGTATCCCTTGTCCGTATATTTTTGTAAAACGGCCTTCAAATTTCTTTATATTCTTTTTTGAGAATTTTTTTTCATTTGATTCTTTCATTAATAAGTTTTCGGAATAGTTATCTAAATTCGTACGTGTTTGAATCGTTTCGAATTCTATATATGTAACATGCGTCAATAAAAAAATTTCAAATCCAATGGGATCGGAGGAGGGAACCGACCAAAAGCATCTTCCTGGTGGCTCTTTACTAAATAGCGGTCCTACCTCAAATGCGCAGCCCTGATACCATTTCGAATTAGTTTAACTAATACTGTTGTAGTTCTTAAGTATTTTAAATAAAGTTGTTTTAAAGTAAAAAAAAAAGATATGTAACAAAACAAAAACCAACACTGAAGTCTCAAGTGATTCAAAATACTCCTTAAAACATTTTTAAACCAAGACTTCCTTGGCTCCTATAAGTAGAAGCTCACTGTGTATACTCAAAACACACCAAATCCATCAAACACACATAACAAACCTCAATCACATTAGCCCTCTGCTTCACTCTCTCCATATTCTTCTTAATCGGAGCAGAAGCCAAAGTTCCCGTAGACAAGCAATTCCGAGTGGTCAACGAAGGAGGCTACACAGATTACAGTCCGATCGAATACAATGCCGACGTACGTGGCTTCCAACCCTTCAACGACAACTTCCGTCTCTGTTTCTACAACACAACTTCGAACGCATACACTCTCGCTCTCAGAATCGGAAACAGAGCCCAAGAATCAACTCTCCGATGGGTCTGGGAGGCAAACATAGGCTCGCCGGTCAAAGATAACGCGACGTTGACTTTCGGAGAAGACGGAAACCTCGTACTCGCCGAATCTGATGGTCGCATCGTCTGGCAAACGAACACCGCTAACAAAAACGCCGTGGGGATCAAAATCTTGGAGAATGGCAATATGGTAATATACGATTCCAACGATAAATTCTTATGGCAGAGCTTCGATTCTCCGACCGATACACTTCTCGTCGGACAGTCTTTGAAAGCCAACGGTAGGAACAAGCTCGTAAGTCGACGGTCTCCATCGGTCAACACAAACGGGTCTTACAGTCTCGTGATGGAAGCCAAGAAGCTCGTTTTGTACTACACGACAAACAAGACACCGAAACCAATCGCTTATTACGAATACGAGTTCTTCACCGAGATAACTCAGTTACAGTCAATGACTTTCCAAGCCGTGGAGGATTCGGACACCACGTGGGGTCTACACATGGAAGGTGTCGACTCTGGTTCTCAATTCAACGACGGCGTGGGACGTTACGTACACGGCGTTTACTAACGGCGACATTGACGGTAACGACGAGTGTCGAATCGCTGAGCATTGTGGTGAGTTTGGTTTGTGTAAGAAAGGGCAGTGTAACGCTTGTCCTAGCGACAAAGGGCTTCTTGGTTGGGACGAGATCACTTGTAAGACTCCGAGTCTGACTAGTTGCGATCCCAAGACGTTTCATTATTTCAAGATCGAAGGAGCCGATAGTTTTATGACTAAGTATAACTGAGGCTCGTCGACGACGACGGAGAAAGCGTGTGGGGACAAGTGTACGAGAGATTGTAAGTGTTTAGGGATTTTCTACAATAGGAAGAGTTCGAAGTGTTGGTTGGGTTATGAGCTCAAGACATTGACTAGAACCGGAGATTCTTCGCTTGTTGCTTACGTCAAGGCTCCTAATGTTAACAAGAACTCAGCTCTTGCCCTGTGAAGTGCCAACTTGCTACTTTGTTTGTGTGTGTCGTTTGTTTTTACCTTTTTTTCTTAAGGATTTTTGCTGGTTTATCTTGTTTTTGTTTAGATTGCGTGTTGATTTATCGATAAAGTATTATTAGAGGAGGCATATAGTTCGGAAATCGGAAGTATCCTTTTTATATTTTGTATATATATTTTTATATAGATTTGACTAAATTCATAGATATAAAAATTCTGTTGGGAATATATATCACCAAATATATATTTGGAAGATAATAAGAGATCTTTTGAATATATATATCCCGTTTGTTTTTTATAATAAGCTTGATAACACGGGATTAGTGATCAACCCCGTGATCAACAACTCCGGTCGACATGGAAGATCGTGTGAAGAAGGTAATTTAACGTAGTGATAATTTGATACTTGTGATCGTAACTATTTTTGAATTTCGTTGTATTTTTCAGTTGACGGATATAAAGAAATTGACATTGGAGAATCAAAAGCTTATTGAAGAAACGCTTACACTAGCGTGGAAGAATCAAACTTCATTTGAGCTTAACGCAGAATTATATGTACGGTAATTGGAAATTTGTGAATTTTAATTTTCGTGAAGTAACGCAAATATATGATTTACAGTTGGCGAAATTACAAGCGGAGAATCAAAAGCTTAGCGAAGAAGAATAACGCTGCACTTGAGAAACAATCCCAATATATATAAAAAGGTAAACAGTATTACGCATAACGTAGCTCAATAGGAATAGGATACAATTGAATTGAATTGAATTGTTTTGATATATTATTATTAATCAGGCAATAGAGGCCAATAAGTCCAGAGAGGCCCATGTGAGATATTTTCCTTTTTTAATTTGGGCTTTAGAGCAGATCATTAGCAAGATGAATCCTTAAAACATTTTTAAACCCCTGAGAGCTTTTATACAGGATCATTAACGTATTTAATTTTTAGTCCATCCTACGTTTCGCTAACTAAAAAACTTAAATACGTTAGGTCTTCCTATCCATTCGTCAACCGGTAAAATCTCATCGTTCATTATAGCGATCCAACGGCTAATATCGAAACCTGCCTCTACACGAAACCTCTCTTTCTTTCCTTTGACGCGAGTGGGTCCCGCTGTTATTGTCATCTAGGAAACAGCTCGGTTAATTTAGCATCTTCTCTCCTCACAGTCATCTTTCTTCCATAAATGTAACTATCTCTCCTCCTTTTCATCTTCTTCTTCATACTTTGCCTCATTATCCTCAGAATCTGGTGCCTATCTTCGGTGAGTTCTTCTTTGAAATCCTTCGGCTCTCATGTCCTCGATTCTCGTCTACTTTTACTTCTCTCCTAAGGGTTTTGTTTCCGAATTCCATGTCTTTCGATGTGTTTTTTATGTATGATCTGATTAGTTGATTACTTTCCGTGATTCGTGCCTTGTTCGTGGTTGATTTTGGTTTTAACTATTCGTCGTGCTCCATCGGTGTTACTTTTTTTGGAGCTGTTGGGTTAGTTTGATCATGCAATCCTTCTGTTTGTTTGAATTTTTCTCGATGATAGTCGCGTCGTGACCATGATCGTGTTTCATGAATTACGAAGAAGACGAGAGAAGTTTTGTGCTCTTATTGTCTCCTGATCGGTCGTGACCTTGACCGTGTCTTATGAATTTTTTTCTGTTTTATGTGAGTCTTAATGCAATTGGGATTGTTTCCTTTTTGTAACTCTTGCCTGATTGAACAATTTTTCCTTTTTTTTTGTTCTCTCCTTGTTGAAATGGTATAAGAAGAAAATGTTGATTTTCAAGGTTTTTATCATTTGCAAAGTCAAGAGAGTTTTTGCTTTATTTATTTCTTCCACGCTAGTGCTTGGTAGCTGTTTGAGAGAGACCAAGTAAGATAATAATTAGTGCAGTTTAATGCGTGTTACATTGTCCATCCTTATCTGTTTGAAGAGGACCAATTTAAATTGTACATTAGTCTATCCTTAGTCACTTGGACCTTGTACAATTTTATGTTACAGCATTCAATATAAAGAGTT
The DNA here is from genome assembly GCA_030161315.1 of Eutrema japonicum. NCBI lineage: Eukaryota > Viridiplantae > Streptophyta > Magnoliopsida > Brassicales > Brassicaceae > Eutrema > Eutrema japonicum. The sequence continues at coordinate 5,900,568 of BSQW01000001.1, read as the reverse complement.
TCTTGAAATTTATTTTAGTTGACTTGTATGGTATTGCACGTCCTCTGATTTTCAGCATGGTTGTCTTATTCTGACTTACTTTGCTGTCAATGAATAGGTGAAATGGGAATATACTCTAGGACGGTTGCTGTGTCATTCATTGTGTCGTTCCTGCTGTTTTTTTCTGCCTCTTCTGAGCGCAACGATGGGACCTTTAGAGTTAGCCTGAAAAAACTCAAGTTGGATCCCAAAAACCGTCTTGCAGCGCGCGTTGGTTCCAACCAAGAAAAGCCCCTGAGAGCTTACAGTCTTGGAGATTCTGGAGATACTGACATTGTCACGCTGAAAAATTACTTAGATGCCCAGTACTACGGTGAGATCGCTATTGGTACTCCACCACAGAAGTTCACCGTGGTTTTTGACACTGGAAGCTCTAACCTCTGGGTGCCATCATCAAAATGCTATTTCTCAGTAAGCAACGTTTGGTCTATAATTGCTAGCTGTGGTCGAGAAACTTTTGAGAAGAAAATTCAACTTGTTCTCTCTGTTGTGTAGATTGCATGTCTCCTCCATCCCAAATACAAGTCATCACGTTCAAGCACATATGTGAAGAATGGTTTGTTCTCTCTCTATTTAAAACTTTCTTCCTGAATTAGTTAGGCAGTCTTTATTAGCTTTTTGTGTTCTGAAAATGTGGAATGTGTTTCTAATGATGTCTACTTGCTTAGCAGTTGGATTTCCTAGTAGGTAGATACTTAACAGTTCACTGGCAATTTAATTTAGCCTATAGAATTCATTTTCACGTGCAGAGGATCTTTGCCACCTTTGTTAAAAGATGCAACATCACTGCTGATGTGAGCTGTAAAGTTATAATAACTAACTTGCTCGTCTTTGATGCAGGAAAATCCGCCGCAATTCATTATGGTACTGGGGCAATTGCTGGGTTTTTTAGTAATGATGCTGTCACAGTTGGCGATTTAGTTGTCAAGGATCAGGCAAACTATCTATCCTACCCTACTCCACACTCTTACCACACATTTATGCTACAATGTTGATCTTACTTCTTATCATTGTCTATCTTATCAGGAGTTTATCGAGGCAACCAAGGAGCCTGGTATAACATTTGTTCTAGCTAAATTTGATGGTATCCTTGGTCTTGGATTCCAAGAGATCTCTGTTGGAAATGCCGCTCCTGTTTGGTATGCCTGCAACTCTTCTCTCGATTGGGTTGAGTTTACTACATTCCTGGAATGTTAATTCATGCTAAAATGTCTTTTTTTCTTTTTTAAACAGGTACAACATGCTCAAGCAAGGCCTTATCAAGGAGCCGGTGTTTTCATTCTGGCTCAACCGTAACGCAGAGGATGAAGAAGGTGGTGAACTTGTATTTGGAGGTGTTGATCCAAATCATTTCAAGGGAAAACATACATATGTCCCTGTGACACAAAAGGGTTACTGGCAGGTTTGTTATATATCACTTTCTTGTCTTGGTTTCTCATAAACTTCTTCCAACCGTCTAACTGAAGCCTTTTTTTCCTGTGTTTAATAGTTTGACATGGGTGATGTTCTCATTGGCAGTGCACCCACTGGTATGTGTACCATCAATATGCCTCGTTCTTTATTATATATAGCAGTGTCTAACAAATTCAGAAAGGTTTTACTTTTTATGTTTGTTGGCAACGACTGGATCTAAAGTTTGACTTGTTGTGTTATACAGGATTCTGCGAAAGTGGCTGTTCTGCGATAGCAGATTCTGGAACATCTTTGCTTGCGGGTCCAACAGTAAGCAAGAATCTGATGGGGTTGTAGTGGTTTCTTAAGAGTAGTATTGCTAGTAATGCACTCCTATTTTTTGTTTTACTTTGTGCAGACTATAATCACCATGATAAACCATGCTATTGGAGCAGCTGGAGTTGTTAGCCAGCAGTGCAAGACTGTTGTGGATCAGTACGGGCAGACCATTTTGGATTTGCTTTTGTCTGAGGTAAGTGTGCTTATTGGACTAGCTAATAAAATCTGTGTGGCAGATCATATGGTGTGTATGCAAGTCTTACTATGTAAATGAAATTGACTTACTGTCCCCCATGCGTTTTGCAGACCCAACCGAGGAAAATCTGCTCGCAGATTGGTCTGTGCACTTTCGACGGTAAACGTGGTGTCAGGTAAATATCCAGTGGTTTCGTTCATGTTACAGAGAAGCTATATCTTATGGAGATTGTGATTGAGTCCATGATCTTCTTCATTTTGGTTTTCTTTTCTTCTTGACCTGCTGTTTCTTTACTATAGCTCTTCTTTTATTGTTTAGCATGGGCATTGAGTCTGTGGTTGACAAGGAAAACGCCAAATTGTCCAACGGTGTTGGGGATGCCGCGTGTTCTGCGTGTGAGATGGCAGTTGTTTGGATACAGAGCCAGTTGAGGCAGAACATGACTCAGGAGCGCATATTGGACTATGTCAACGAGGTAAAACAACAAGTGTCCATTACAACACTTTTGGTCAAATCTTTTGAACCATTGTCCTGATTTTGTTCATTTGGTACTCTTGTTGGTTTTTCTGGATAGCTATGTGAGCGTCTTCCCAGTCCTATGGGAGAGTCTGCAGTGGACTGTACACAACTCTCGACCATGCCCACTGTTTCGCTCACCATTGGAGGCAAAGTCTTTGATCTTGCTCCAGAAGAGGTATGATTGGGAACAGGGTTCATATCTCGTAGTGGTCAGTTGAATATTATCCCCATCTTCTAATCTCTTGGTACTGTTATGGTGTGAACAGTATGTTCTGAAGGTTGGTGAGGGCCCTGCGGCACAGTGCATCAGTGGCTTTATTGCACTCGACGTTGCTCCACCCCGTGGACCTCTCTGGTAAAATAATTGGTTCTACATTGCAGCACAGTTTGAATCCCTTTCTTTTTTCTAACCTGAAGCACGGTGGTAAAATGTGGCAGGATCCTTGGGGATGTGTTCATGGGAAAATACCACACCGTGTTTGACTTTGGAAAAGAGCAGGTCGGGTTTGCAGAGGCGGCCTAAACACGGTTTTTAGTTTGGTTTATGTGGACAATCTGTGTCTCCCAAGTGTTGTTTGTATGTTTTCTGGAGGGGTTTGTGTTGAAGACTGAGTCGCAGCTACTTTTTTTTTTTTTTTTTATAACTTTGATGGTTTCCTAACGAAAAAAAAGAAAGAAGGCCTTTGTAGTTTTGAAGGCATTGGCTTTGTAAATACCTCTTCTGCTAAGTAAGTTCGATGGTGAAAACTTTAAATAAGAGTCTCTGCCTTTGTGATTATCGCAGACTCCAGCAGAATCGAATGATCTGTTAAAAATAGCGTCTTGTAGCTGAGAAATTGGTCTCCGTCGAGCAACCTATTAAAACTCAATTTGGAACCCTTGAGATTGCAACTTTATTACGTGTTTTCCCAAATCAAAATGTCATGTATATTTTTGACTAATTCTCCAATAAATAATCAACAACCAATCATACATTGGGCAAAAGAGAGTACACATCTAAAATTAACAATCCTACTCTCTCCGTACCCGTTGTTGTGTTAAAATCTCTTTTCCCAAAGTGTTTGCTCTTCCTCTTCCTACTCCAAGATAGATGATGGCCAGAGACGTGTCCACATTGCAATCTCTTCTTTACAGCTTAGCTGTCGGATTCCTCCATAGAACCCGTCTTCCTCGTTACCTTCCTCTCTATGATCTCTCTTGTTGATCATCGTTCTTCTCCACCTCGATCCCACTGTGTACTGCTTGAATTCCAACACGACCATCTCTGTTTTCACCATTCATCAATACTTTAACCACTTAGCACAACACATATGCCCTTTTTGACACAACATCGATATAATACGGTTTTATGCCATATGATAAGAGGGGGTTTAGGTATAATCAAGATGCAAGTGCGCAAAACCAAAATCTTATCTCTTTTCTAATTCATTTCTACTTTCTGTGGTGATGAGATGTGCCAACAAAAGGAGGAAAATAAAAGATTTTTTCTTTTGGAGACAACGAATCATTGTTGAGACCCACCACCATTTGGTAATGTAGATTTCAACATCAACTGAAGACACACATTTATCAAAGTGTCGATGAAAATCAAGACATAGCGCCATCATCATCATCATTTGTCTTTTTGGGACCAAACCTCGAGTTGGGTCTTTTTTAATGTTCACCCTTTTCAACTAAGTTTTGGGAACTTAATGGGACTTTGTGAGCTGAGGAAATAATTAAAAGCACAGAATGTGAATGTGGCAGCCAATTTTAAGAAACCAACCAAAACTCAGTTTTTTTTTAAACGCACAACATGAAGCTTAGAAGAAGAAGAAGAAGAACTCACCACTAAGATGGCAATGACAATGGTTGAGATTCCCATCACAGGATTCCAAGTGTCCAACAATACCATACCACCATCCTACAATCACACATGCTTGTTTCAGAATCAGATTCTGTTGAAAGAAACCAAGTTTACAACAAGCATCATAGATTATACCATAAGGGAAGTCTTTGTTCCTTCTCCACTGGATCTCGATGTGATCTCCAGGTTTCAACTCGTTTAGAGAATCTGACACATGAAGGTGATGAGGAGATGCATCAATGGGAGCTGCTCTTAGCCTCTCCCATGTCACACCCTTTTCAACCGCAACTGGTCTTCTACCATGTGGTGGATACCTAGAAGAGATCCCCAATAGAGTCTACTTAATACGGCCTTTGATGAAAGAATAAGCCTTTTAAAGATTCATTGATACCTGGCTTGAAAAGTATCAGTGTGAGTATCATAGCTTAACTCCGCATCATAGCATGACAACATGAACCCTACATGCCCATTCTGCTCTTACACCAAAAAGTCACTAACTTTAATCAAACCCAGAAAAACTTGGAAAACCCCAAATCGAGTTTATGAATTGATTACCTCACGGTTGTAAACTTGAGCTGGGAACCAAAAACGACCAGTTTCAAGAGAGAGGTAGCAGCTCATGGTGGAATCAAGTGGCAGGGAAGATGCATATCTCTTGCTCTGTTTATTGTCGTCATCCAGAAAAACAGAGGAAATAGATCGAATCAAAGAGATGATTTTGGCAAACCCAAGAGGACGAGCAGTTTGGTGATGAGGAGAATCAAGATGGTGCGAGGAAGAAAGATAGAATTTCCACTCTCTATGAGCAGCAGGGCCAAGGATTTTGCCCCATTTGGTCACCAAGTGTTTCTCCCAAAGGTGATCACTCACACATCTGTCCCTCAAGGAGCTGCAAACCCTAGCCACACTAGAGAGCCCAGAGGGTGGAAGAAGGTCGAGAATGCGGTCGAGAGGCAGGTCAGGGAGGTCAAGGAAGGACATTTGGTGGAGCAGAGGAGAGGCTGGATCAGGTGTGGTTGGATGTTGTAGAGTGTTGATGAAAGGATTCTTGGAGAAGTAGAAAGAGAGCAAGGTTTTGGATTGAGATGCCCATGAGGGAAGAGAGAGAGATTTGGAGAAGAAAAAGAAAGAGAGACAAGAGATGAGGAAGTAGAGAAGCATTATTATTATTATAGTTATTGTTGTTTGTGTGTTTGGCTTTTGATTTGTTGTTTCTGAGAGTATAAATGGAAGGAGAGGATAGATGGATGACCAATTGGAATCTGAGGGATTACCTAACCAACTCATGAAAACAATTAACAATTTTCTCTTTCTTTTTGGGAACTTGAAGTTGAATCAAGAGAGAGAGAGAGAAGACTTGGACCCACAAAAAACCCAGATTACACTAAATTAATAATACTAAAAAAGAATTAAAAAGGTCTAGTTGTTGGTGTCATTGGGATTTCCAAAGACAGTGGGAGGAGAGAGAGAGAGATTGGGATCTGATCTCATCTCTTTGGCTGCCAAAACAAAAAAGATTCATTGAACCTAAAATCATCAACAATTTATTTATTTATAAAAAAAAGCAAAAGAAAACTATAAAATTATTACCATTTATTATTATTACAAAGAACAATAACCAAGAGGAAGAGGAAGAGGAAGAGTTCTCTCCACCTTCTTCTACAGAAACAGATTTCTTTCTTCTTCCTCCTCCCAAACTCCCAAATACCAACAACAACAACAGGAAAAAATGCAAACAATCAACTCTTGGTCTCTTATAATGATAAAACTCCATTTTTTTTTCTTTTTTTTTCCTAATCTCTCACTCAAAATAGCAAAGACTTGGATTATGATAATCTAAGATGAGAGGTCACTGCTTATTTACCCTTTTTTTTTGTCAACATTACTAAAGAGAGGCAATCCCACTTCCATGCCTACCACAACATCATTCTTCCTTACTTTTGTTATTATCCAATCATTCAAATGTTTAGCGTGTGATCTGATAATCAAGCCATGCTTTTCAACTAACCATGATATATATACTACACTAGTCGCAAAACATTCCTTTCGCAACCATCCTTCCTGGTCTGCCACACCCATACTTTCACTTTTAATCGACAACATGTGTCTCTGCAGAGCATCCCCAATGCACAACTATTCTCCAACTTTACTGTTAGCACACGACTATGTACTCTTACTTATCCCCTTCCTCTTTATCATCTGCTACTCCTAGCAACCTCTTTGCAGAATCCATGTTTGCTGAGCTGCTACACATGTACTCCATGACCGTACACGTCAGTTCTTTGTCGAGGACGATATCTTTCTCCACCAGCTTTTTCACAAGTTCCTTCAACTTGTCTGTTTCTCCCTCTGAAATACAATACTTCAACACAGAATCGCAAATATGAGCATCAGGTTCAAAGCCCCTCTCAACCATTTCGTCAATGAAACTGATAGCCTCGTCTAAATATCCAAGTTTCAGGAACCTATTTATCAACTTCGAATAAGTAAATAAATCAGGGGAAAGACCAGCTTCAGACATCCCAGCAAGAAGTGACTCTGCAGACTTAACATCCCTTGCTTTAAGACTCCCATCAATCATAATATTGAAAGTAACAATGTCTGGTAAGCTTTCACCACGCTGCATTTCCTCAAATAATCTCCATGCCTGGTCCAAGCTTCCCTCTTTGCATAATGATGACATTAAACAGTTGTAGTCGAAAGCATTAGGCCGTAACTCAGACCTTCTCATCTTACAAAACAATCCTTTAGCAACATTAAGCATCCCGGTTTTGCAAAACCCATCAATCATTGTAGAATAGGTATCTGAGTTTGGAGCAATTTTGGAATCAGGAATTTGTTTCCAAAGTTCCATTGCCTTCTTTACATCTCCAGACTTGAGAGTGCTATTAAGCAATATATTCGTAGTCACTATATCTCCAGCACCCAATTTCTCAACCAGCAAATCATAAGTATCTAAAGCTTGATGGAGACGGTTTTCCTTGCACAGCCCGTGGATTAGCGCATTAAATGATATAACATCTGGATCCGCATAATTCCTATCATTCAGCATTAGATACAGAAGGTTACTTGCTTCGTCTAGGTCACCTTTGGCACAGAGACCTCCCAGTAAAACATTGTATGCTACTGTATCAGGTCTTGTACCCCTCTTCTTCATTAACTCAACAACCTCTAAAGCATCCACCACGAGGCCTTCCTTGCACAGCTTGTTCAGAATAATGTTATATGTCACAACATTTGGTTCTTCATCATTCTCTAACATGAGATTCAAAAGCTGAAGGGCTTCCTTAGTCTTACCTACTCCGCAAAGGCCATCGATTAGAAGAGTATATGTATAAACATTCGGGCGAACTCCACGCTCCATCATAAACTGAAACATGAGTGAGGCTTCTTTCAACTGTCCTAAGTTGCAAAAACCTCGAATAAGAGTGTTATACGTAATTGCAGAGGGAGAGAAGCCTTTTTCAAGAATCTCATCGAAGAGCGCCTTTGCTCTCTCCAGCTCACCGCAATCACAGAAACCTCGAATAAGGGTAGTATACAAAACAAGATCCGGCTCTAGACCCTTATTATGTTTCATTTCATTAAAAAATGCCATGGCTTCTTCCATCTTACCAGCCTTGCAAAAGGCATCAATCAGAATCCCACAAGTCACCAAGCTCCAGGAACACTCACTGGCTTGCATTTCGTTAGCCAATTCCAATGCTTTCTCCAACTCTTTGGCCTCGCATAAACCTCTTATAACAGTGTTGTAGCTAACAACGTCCGGCATCAGAGAGTTCCGTCTCATTACTCGAAGCAAACTAGCAGCTTTACCGCATTCCAGATTCTTGCAAAAACCCTTTAAGAGGATGTTGAGATTGTAGACATTGAAAGCGAACCCACGCTTTAGCATCAACGCGAGAACACCTTGCGCAAAACCGGTCTTACGATGTAATTGCAGGAAACACTCAAGCAACCCACTCAGCGATACGAAATTGATGAAAGTACTAGTCTCAAGCATCTTGCGGTAGATGGAATATGCAAGCTCGTGGTTCCTAGAACGTACCAGCGTTGCCATGAGATTGTTTCCGGAGAAAGCAAGAGAGCCACCGGAGTCGACTGCTTGCTGGAAAACTGAAACGGCGTTCTTAAGCTGAGGATTTGAATTCTCACACTCACACAGCGATCTCAAGTTGGTTTCACTTACAGAGAAGGGAGACGTGAGAGAGAGATTGATGTGGTTGAGGTTTAGGAGATATCTGGCATCAAGAGCCCCGCCGCGTCGGGAAATTTTAGCGGCGGCCGATGTCATAAATTTCATTTTTCAGCAGATCGGAAAAGACTTTTTCACAAATCACTAAACCCGTCTCTCTTTTTTTTCTTTTCAAAACATTATAGTAGTTTTTACTTTCAAATAAATACACAATATGAATAAAATACTTGACTAAAAAATTAATTAATGCTTTTACACTAGAAAATTTTCAGTTTAGTGCAAATAGAGTAAAACCGTTAGTTATTGTTTCAGTCTGGATTTTTGTGGAAATAAAAATTTCAGACCGCTAAAACAAAAAAAGAATAAAATACAGATTTTTTAAAATGTTTTTATAAGGATTTACTTTGTTGTCTGAGGTAAGTATGTTGCTTAATATTGGACTTGTAGATAATAAATGCAAGCTGTTTGATTAATCAAATCTTGTTGGTGTTGCTGTGGAGATGATTTTGACTTGCTTTCTTCATCTCCATTTTGCAGCGACTGTAATATGCGTATGGAAGGAAATAAGAAGCAACTCGAGTTGCTTTTCTTGCAAATTGGACCAGTTATAGTTTACAAACCTATCTTTGTTTTTGTATTCTCTGATTTTTTCCCCATCATCTTCTTCCATGTTAACAAGATGCGATTTACCAAACCCCAAGCACCCCCTATTGACAAACTCCAAACCAAACGGCAGATCACAAAAAAAAATAAAAATGTTGGAGTAGAGAGGCTCAAGTATTCTTCTTGATGCTTGATCGCGAAATTCTCGAATCCACAGTGTGCAATTGGTCTCGAAGATCCTGGTTTTCCTCAAGCAACCGGTTAAACTCGATAAGGAACCCTTCAGATTGCTTTTCTAGAGCAACTGCGCTGGTTTTTTCAGTATGTATTTCTTTAGACCTTGCCTCGAGCTCACAGGCCAGCTGCTTCTGCCTTTCCCGAAGAGACATTATCTCTTCTTTCAAGTTTTTAACTTCATCTGAAGCTCTGGCTTTTACACCTTCCAAAAGCGCTCCTTCCTTCTTTATTACTTCCATGGTCTTCCTTCTTATCCGTAGTTCTCTCATGTAATGGTGCAGCCTGTCTATCATTAGCCCAAGGAAAAGAAAACCACCTGGAACAAAACACAACTAAGGTTTTTTTACCATAGCAGAAGAGAAACAAATTCCTAAGCCACAAAGAAAGAAATCAAACTGAAACTTGAAAACCCGATTTCAAATAACTAAAGGCTTACGGGACCATATGGATCTCTCCAGAACCAATCTGATTCAAAGGAAGAGAAAGAGCTAAACAATCACACTAGCAACTAAGATTCACCAAAGCAGAAGACATAGTTCCAGAGCTCAAACTGAAATTGGAAATGCCTATTTGGGACTTACTATATGAATCCCTCTCAGAGGAGGAAAAGATCGAAAATTCAAGAGCTAAATCATCACTCTAGCTACTCTAGATACGACTATTGTCAAAACATATGCTAGATACGAGTAAGATCCAGCACAGTGATCACAAACATTCAAGAGATTGTAACTCAACAACATAGTTTCTAAAACAATATATGCATCTCGGATTCTGTAGTAATTCTGGTTCAGAGTACCAAAAGTAGTTGCAAAAACTGACGGAGAGAAGAGAGAAGCCGGATCCAGGAAGAGAAGCGACGAGCTTACCCATGAGAGTCGATTCAAGGAGATGCTTGGCCATGATAACCTCATCTGTGGGGTTCATTGCACCGTCCTCTATCCAGCGCTTCTGGATCTTCATCATACTGTACACGCTCGCCACCAGAACCACACAAACCGTCGCCGAAACCGTCTGAATCACCACCGGTCCACGGCCACGCTTCGCACGATCCAGGCTCATGATCAACAGCTTCCGAATCGGCGTCTTGAAGGAAAGCGCCATTATCACCGCAACCTCGGAAAGTACAACCGCGAACAATAATTGCTGCATCGTATTGATCGTCTAGGGTTTTGAATCTTCTCCTAAGAAAATCAAATGCAACAGCGATCGACAACTTTCCCGTCGGAATATACAAAGAAATTAAGTTGAAGTCGCAAGGAAAATAGGCAGGTCATCTACCTTTGACTTTTACAATTTCGCAGATTTATCCTATCAGTCCCTGAATTTTAAATTATTTTACAAACTGGCCTAACAATTAATGAATATTAATCGTAACCCAAACAGTTCCCCTCAAAACCCAAAAAAACCTGAAACTGGAAATGTCACAAGCTCTGTGGAGGTAGATACTGAGGAAGATGGCGAAGTGGTCGATCGTTAAGAGAATCCCCGTCTATGGTGGTTCATTCACATCTATGGTACGGATACCGAAAATCCCCAACCTTTCGTGATTCATGTTTTTTTCGATTTTGATGATTATCTCTCGTAATTTTCCTCTGATTGTTATTGCTCATCGAGTTTTTCTACAAACATCTGGTTCGAGACAGATATTTGAATTTTGGAAACATTCTTGTTCTGCCCGAGTCTGATCGGCTGTAGTTCTGGAGCCTCCACTATTAGGTCATTCAGTTAATGAAGTTGTCGATAGATGGTGATTCAAAGACTGTGACTTGTTGTTCTATATAGTTGATTCTTTGGTTTCTGTGTATTGGCATTGCAGAAACATATGGTGTTAGCTCCTGCTGAATTGAGCTGGAGCTGCTCCTTCTCCGCGATGCACTCTTTGATACACACAGGAGAAGAAGTCCTTAAGAAAATGGCTGACAATGGTGAAAGTGGTTCGAAGTTGATCAGCAAAATCGATTACACGAGTCTTGTGGAGAAGTATAGAAGAGATGGAAATCTCTCTGCTGCATATGACTTGTTGCAGTCCTTACAAGACAAGAACATTTGCTTGCCTATTTATGTTTTCGAGAACCTTATTGCGGCAGCGGGTGAGCAGAACGATATGAAGCTCTCTTGCAGAGCTTTCAGAGAGCTATTGGTCCAAGCGGGTAAGCCTTTGAGTTCAGATTGTTATCTCAACCTCGCTAGAGCCTTCATCAACACCGATGATTGCATACACTTGTTGAGTCTTCTCAAAGAATTATCAGAGTCTTCTCTTCCGTGTAGGCTAATAGTAATAAACAGAACCATACTCGCATTTGCTGAATCTCGACAGATAGATAAGGTCCTTATAATACTTGAGCAGATGAAAGAGTGGCAGTGTAAACCAGATGTGATCACATACAATTCGGTTTTGGATATCTTGGGCCGAGCTGGCCTTGTGAATGAGATGCTCAAGTTATTGTCATCGATGAAGGAAGATTGCGATGTATCCCTAAACATCATTACATACAACACGGTATTAAACGGGTTGAGGAAAGCTTGTAGGTTCGACATGTGTTGGGTGCTATACAACGAAATGGTTCAGGGTGGAATTCAACCTGATTTGCTTAGTTATACCGCAGTGATAGACAGTTTGGGTCGATCAGGGAACATTAAGGAATCGTTGAGGCTTTTCGAGGAGATGAAACAGCGAGAGATTCGGCCATCAGTTTACGTCTATCGAGCATTAATCGATTGTCTGAAGAAGTCGGGAGATTTTCAGAGGGCATTGCAGCTTTCAGATGAGTTGAAGAACACTTCCTCATCAGATTTGGCAGGTCCACAAGATTTCAAACGACACTTGAGACCATATAGACGCTAACAAGCCTGTAATTTTGAGCAGCTATTTGTTCATATATTTCAATTCGGTTAGGAATACGTAATGAAATCAAAACACAATCCGGTTAATTTGATTTTGCTTTTGATTTGAAGAAACCTGAGAAAATGAAAATGACAATCAAAGTTTAAATAGTATGATGGATGATAAATATGACCAGTCTCATAAAGTCTGCATACTACAGAAGTACAAAATGTGTCAAAGTTTCTCTTTGAAAGAAAGAAGATATTTTGGGTGCCGGAATCAGGAGATTTGCGCTGGCGGCGGTCGATATATATCCGGAGAAGTCTGCTAAATTACGAAAACAGCCTTAGGTTCCTCCTTTCTTACCATAGCTTGGTCTTGACCCAGAAAAGAAGGAAAACTACCCCGAACACGATCGCAACTGGTGCCCATTTCCGGATCAAAGCCTGGTTCACCAAATCAAATGTTTCAGAACATATGCAACCAACCTGAGCTATAAACTAAACATGATCATAAGAAATGAGAGCATCTCATAACGTGTGATCAATGTTGCATAGTGTAATATACAATCAAACTCACCTGACGGTTCAAATCTTTAGCCTTATCAGCATATATACGAGATTCAGATGTTAGCCGGCTCGACATCTCGCTCACCTCTGCATTTAAAAACAAGAAGAGGAAACTGAACATAATGAGCATATTGCTGTGCTGATTATAATAACAAATGTACACAACTAGTGATTCCTGTTCTCCTAATTCGAAAAGCGTAATGATTGATCATAGGAGAAAGAATAGATGGGGCTTACGGTCCAGCTTTTCACCAACACCTAAGACTTCCTGCACATTCCGCGTCATTATTTGATGGACCTCATAGAGTTCATCATTCAACTTGGCGATATTTCGTTGCGTACGAGTGTCTTGGTACAATTTCTTGGTTTTCTGTATGAAGGTATCTACAAAAAAAAAGCAAAGGGAAAAATAGAGTGAGAAACCTGGGAATGTATGTTTCCAAAATTTATTGATGAATACAGAAGAGAATCTACAGTGCACATACCAAATTTAATAAAGGCATAAGGTCGAGCAGCTGTTTCAATGTTAGGCCCATTGACACGTTCGAATTCATTCTTGAGATCTTCCAGGTATTGGAACGCGAGTTTCTTTGGGTAAGAGCGGTCACACATTGTCAAGTAGCAAACGCGTCCTTCTATGATGTAACTAAAATTTTCTGATCAAGGAAGAGCATAGATATTTGGTTCTCTCTTTCACATTGGTTTCAAGATAAAAGCATACCGATATGACAAAGTCGGTATATAAATAATCACACAAGTAAAAACTATTCAAGCATAAAGCGGCATCTCAAACATAATGCAAGAGGATTGAAATGTGTCATAAGCCTGAAACTGGTCCAAATCTACGAGGCTGTCAAAAGCCTGAACAAAAACCTTCTCGATATTATATGCAGACAAAAGATTAGTCAACTTCCTGCAATATCAATGATAATATAGTTCTACTAAGGAAGTAAATTACCTACCAAATTTCGCAAATGAGAGACTACACACAAATGCAACTTTTAATCAAACATCAATATGAGATCTATCAATTAGCAAGCTTTTGCAAGCAGAATATGAAACAATAAGAAATGGCCAATTAATAACAGATGTTGAGGATACTGGAAAACATAGGGGCCAGATTCAACCGACATTCTTGAAGCTTCGTTTTGACCTCTGGAAAGATTTTTAAACAGAGCCTTGACCTGTTGCTTATACATGTCAGAATCTGGCAAGTCACGGCCATCGTCGAGGCCCTCCGCTAGAGGCAACCCGTCAGTAACACGAGCTATCAATGTCATTTTCACCATCTTTGCCTTATTCCTTCTCCAATAGCAAATTCACTGCAATTATCAAACAAGAATATGAATCCTGCAACTCCCCAAAATCACAAACCAATATTTATCATCAATGCTCTAGATGTAAGGCGAGTAATTGAACCACGCATGCCAGAGACCTAGGTTTTGTAAAAACACATAATAGTCGAAGGAAAAATTCATAGAAAATCAACCTCAAAGAAACTCTAGCAACTCTAATCCTACCATGAGTATCATCCAAAAGCTTCCATTTTCCACATTGTGGCAACTAACCTCCAAGATACCATCATAAAACCAATTTAAAACAAACACGGCAAGCTTCAGTGAAATAAAATCCAAAAATCTATCACAAATTTTCTTCATTTTCCACATCTGTAATCTTTGTTTGACAAACTCTACATCGACAACCGAGAGAAATCAAATTCGAAAGAAATCAAAGATCTAACAACAAAATCCATTACAGATTTGAAACGAACAATTGATCCAAGAAGTACAAAACTCAGTGACATCTTCAGAATTTCGATCCCAAACGGAAGCAATCCTCATAGAAATCGCAAGATTGCAAGAAATTCTCCATGCTATAATAAAAATACAGTTGAACATGGATAGAGACACAAACCTGATACGAGCATTAAAATGGTTCTTCTCGATTCAAAGATCTGAGAACCAGAGGAAGACGATGATCGAAGGAAAGAGAAGTAATAATTTTTTAATAAAGGGTTTATCAATATCAAGGGGGTGAATTATTATTATTTTTTTTCTTTTTTTTCCTTTTTGTTGTTCGAAATACAATTTATGACGATCGACGTTTTATGATACCAGGCCTCAGGTGATTGGGCTTGTGACGCGTTTTGGTGACATGTCTTGATGACGTGGCGCGTTTGATTAGCCTCGCAAACAAAACAAACGCAAACGTTTTGAAACAGAACCGAACCGATTCATTCGATCCTAACAGAACTCGGCTTTCTGATTGGACCGGCCGGTTCAGAAGTTTATCTAACCCTCTTTTCTATTTAGAAGGTTTGAAACTTGCTCAAATCCGTTCTTCTTCTCCGTCAAGCCTCTCTTCTCTGCTCAAAATCACAAATCGTCTGCTTTTTTTGTCACCGGATTCTGCCATCGAGAACCATCTGTCGCCGATTTCTGTCTCTACTTTCTTCCTACGACTTCCTGTTCCGTCTCATTCAGATGACAAATCGAAATGTCCCCGTTGTTTATTCAGTTTGATTCTTCTTCCATTTCTGTTAGAGCTCTATTTCTGTCGGAGTATTATTGAAAGTTATTTCTGTTCGAGTTTGGCTATAGGGAGGCTTTGCTCCTCTCTCCGGGATCACGTATTCAGTGGTGAAAGCCATGGAATCAAACTCGAAATCCAGGAAAGAGAGCATTTTGATCAAATACGCCATCTTCTCGCGTCTCCTCGTTCTGTTCTTAACCCTTTTGTGGCGGAGCTTGCTCCAACCGTACGATACATCCGCCGCACTCAACCCACCGTGCCTGTATCACAAAGACGTCGCCGAAGATGCTCCTCCGCTCCTTGTAGCCAATGCAGTCTCGAAGACCCTTGAAAATAGCGTCGTATGGGACAGCGTGTATTTTCTTCGAATCACGCAGTGTGGGTACGAGTATGAGCAGACTTACGCCTTCTTGCCTCTTCTTCCCTTCTTCATCTCGCTTCTCTCTCGCACAGGTTTTTGGAATCAGATCTACCCACTTGATTCCCTACTTTTGCTGTATCATTTCCGTAGTTTCTGATTCTTTTTGGATCTTCGAGTTCTCACTGATGAGGAAAATTGGTTTTCTGATTCAGTTTTTGCGCCTTTGGTTCCATTGATTGGTCTACGAGCTGTGATGGTGTTGTCTGGTTACGTCGTCAGCAACTTGGCCTTCGTATTTGCTGCTATCTATCTATTCAGGTACTTCTTTGACATTCATCCAAAATCGATCATTGTGTCTGGAGATAAGTCAAGTCATGAGTCTTTTGAGCTCTACAAGCTTAAAAGCATGCGTAGGCAATCAACAGATTTGAGTTCCTCTTAGAAATGTCTTACATCTGTCTTTGCTAACAGGATTTCAGTTATTATCTTGAAGGACACTGAAGCATCATTCAGAGCTTCAATTATCTTCTGTTTCAATCCGGCGTCCATATTTTATTCATCAATGTAATGTATTCAAGCATTGACCTCTTATTTCATTTCTTATCAGAATGGTTACTAACTGAAGATCGAACTATTTCCATGTAAATTTCAGATATTCAGAAAGTCTGTATGCTCTTTTATCAATTGGAGGCTTGTATCACTTGTTATCTGGTACCAGCAATGTAGCTGTTCTCTGGTTTGCCCTCTCTGGTTGTGCAAGGTCCAATGGAATTCTTAATGCTGGTTATATCTGTTTCCAGACAATGCATCGAGCATATGAAGCTTTATATCAGAAAAGGCGCGTTTGGGTGAGTTATACTTATTTCACTCTTCATTGGGATTTTTTTTGGGTAGCCTTGCAAAATCTGAATCATTCTATTTTCCTATACTTTAGATCCTTCTAAAAGATAGGAAAAGAAAACATGAACAATTTGTTTCTAGTTAACGGAATCTTGCTATACTGTTTCGCTGATTCGCTCCTTAGTTACAGGTTGCAGTAGATGAGTATCTAGATTTAGTATTTTTCAAATTGCAGCTGCTTGGTCTATCATGTAATCTCTGAATGATTACAATCTAGCTCTAGAATTTGGTTTAAGCTCCTTCGACTACAACTGGGTAGTAATTTGTTTCTGTACCCAGTTGTCTGTGCAGGTTTTAGTTACTGGATTTCTTCGATGCGTATGCATTTGTCTTCCTTTTGTCGCATTTCAAGCATACGGATACTATAACATCTGTCATGGACATAAGCTAGATGAATTGAGGCCTTGGTGCAAAGCAAGGATACCTTTGCTGTACAACTTCATTCAAAGTCATTACTGGTAAGTTTGTACAGTAACCTTTCTTGTTCGTGCAAGTTTCTTTCTTCTATTTGATTTTGAGCCTTTATTTTCTTGATGACATGAATCGTGACAGGGGAGTAGGCTTTCTTAGATACTTTCAATTTAAACAGCTCCCAAACTTTCTGCTCGCATCCCCAATTCTGTCTCTAGCTGTGTGTTCAATTATAAGTTACATGACGGCTCGGCCTGAGCTCTTTATTTCGCTGGGTTTTCAAGCTACCGAGAAAGAAAAGAGATCTGCTGCAAGGCTTTATTCTCTGAAGGATGCAGTTGAACCAGATGTTAAAACTTCATCAAATGAAGGTATTATTTTCATTGTTATGTAATTTAATAGTTCCAAGATTAAACACATTGATGGATCCTCTCTATTTTCCTGAGTAGGAAACCGTGACATTAGGCAGCGGAAATCTAGCAGAAAGAAGGATGTGACTGTGACCAATGTGGCTGCCGATTCTATATGGCCAGACAAATCAGGATACTTTTCAGCTGATGTTTTCCCATTTGTCATACACTTGGGTTTAATGGCAGTCACAGCGTTCTTCATCATGCATGTTCAGGTTACAATCCTCAACTAACTCAGTCTTTAAAGTGGCAAAAACTCTTGAGAATAGTAGTTAGGAGTGATGAACCGCCCTCATGTGTATTTTGGTTACAGGTGGCAACACGGTTCTTGTCAGCGAGCCCTCCTCTTTACTGGTTTGCATCGCATTTGATTGCATCTCCTAAACATAGTAATTGGGGATACTTGATATGGTCATATTGTGCAGCCTATAATCTTCTGGGCACTCTTCTCTTCTCAAACTTTTATCCATTCACTTGAATTTAAGGTTTTCTCAGCATCTTTGATGTTTTATCAGAGTAACAAGACGTGGGTTTACCTTTCCCAAAGGCAGAATTACCGGTTCCTTGTCGTGAGTCATGTAAATGCAGAGAACCAACCGGTTTTGTTGTTTATGTAGGATTTTAGCCAATTAGAATTAGTCTTTTGCTTAGAACAAAACAAAAATATATAGTTTTTGGCTCTGCTATTGGCTCACTGTGATCTCTCATTTGGCAAGACATTGATGTGTTCTTTTTGGCTGTTTTGTAAAAGATTTGATATTGAGGCGACCGTTTCATTATTTAAAATAGATTACGAGATGGAGATAATATTTGGTGTGCAATCAAAACCATCAAATATTATGAAATGATGAAGATAGTATATATTAAAAAATAAATAAGAAAAAAATAGGACAATTTTCAAAACTACCATTAAAATAAGTTTTCGTTTCAAATATAGTATCACTATTTTTTTTTCAAAACTACCACAAACATTGATGTTTTCACAAATAGCATAAAACTAAAACTAAACTTTAAACCCTCAAAATTAAACTCTAACTCCTAAAAAATAAACCCTAAAAACTAAATCCTAAACTCAAAATACTAAACTCAAACCCAAATATTTAAATTATAAACCCTTAAACTCATTTTTTATTATTTATGGTATTTGTGGAAAAAAACAAAAGAAAAAAACTAGTGATAATATGTTTGGAACAAAAACACATTTTAATGGTATTTTAAGAAATTTCTCAAAAAACTATTTCCTTTTCGATTATTGTTGGAAATAAAAACACAACAAAACTCAGCGCATGTGAGCTGTATAATGCTTAATCGAACCTCAAAGCATGAATTACAAACAAGACTTGCATAAAGCTGATCATAAGAACTATCTAAGCTTGGGTTTAATGAGTTCAATGCCTCCCATGAAAGGCCTAAGGGGCTCAGGGATCACCACGGATTCATCTTCTTGCTGGTAATTCTCCAGCAAACACACCATCATCCTCGGGACAGCACACGCCGTTGCGTTTAGAGTGTGCACAAACTTAGGAGCCGGAAGATTCATTTTTCCTTTCTTAGAATCCGCCTGAAGTGGTTCAGATGGGCGGTAACGAATTCCCAGTCTTCGGCTTTGGTAATCAGTGCAGTTCGATGCGCTCGATATCTAGCTCAGAAAGTTACAACAGAAAGCTCAAAGAAGAAACTAACACTCGGTTCTATTGTCCGACACAAATAAAATAAGAGTTTGTTTTATTTACCTCGCCAAATCGTCCTAAACCGGGCATCCATGCTTCAATGTCAAACTTGCGGTAAGCTGGAGCGCCTAAATCTGCTGTGGCCATATCCAATGTTCTGCAAAGACAAAGTTAGATTTCTGAAAGACGAAAACTCTGGTGAAAAACAACGGATTCGAATTCAGTATCTTACTTGAAGTGTAATCCTAGAGAAGCGAAAAGATCTTCTTCGATCTGAATGAGTTCGTTGTGGAAGGTTTCACCATCTTCAGGTCGGCATAGGACAAACATTTCTGCTTTGCTGAATTGATGAACTCGGTAAAGACCTCTGCATAAAATCAAGAAAGTATGGTTTTTTAGTACGACCTATGCGTCTATTGAAAGAGCCAAGAACATGCAGACGCTACAAGGACTAAACTCTTTCTTCTAACTTACTTAGTAGCGGCGCCAGCTGCACCAGCTTCAGTACGGAAGCAATGAGAGAAAGCTATATACTTCAAAGGTAATGCTGATTCAAGAAGAATAGAATCCATGTGGATTCCTCCTACGGGAATTTCAGCGGTACCAATGAGACATTGGTCAGTTCCATCTATAGAATAAACCTATCCAGGAAAATAGAAACACGATTAGCAAAAAACAAAAAGTTGGCTTTTCAATAAGAGCAAACACACAAGTATTGCAGAAACCTGAGTATTATCTCCACGAGGTTGAAAACCGCATTTCTCAACAATAGAAGATCTCACAATTTCAGGGGTCATTAGGGGCGTAAAACCCTTCTTCATGACTTCTGATAATGTCCAATTAAGGAGGGCCATCTCCAATAACACTGCCTCGTTCTTCAAATAGAAAAACTTTGAACCACTTACCTGGAAGAATGTAAAAGCAAGAAGGAAACTACTTCACCTCATCTTCTTTATTAAAAATACAGGAAACTGAAAATTTGGTCATCAGTCTTCATACAATGAAATGATCATTCACCCACTCAAGTGAACTCTAATAGTTCGAACTCACAATGTTCAAGTCAAGCCTAAACCTAAGCACATATGGAAAATCAGCTGCTCACATTTCTCCAAGAATTTACTGGATAAAAGAGTTTAAATAAATGGACATTGATGAGATTATAGCCCATCAGCTAACCCAAAACGCTAATCCAACAACCTAAAAACATGATACCTTAAAAGCAAAAAGTGTATACCTCTGCAGCAGAGTCAAAATCAATGAGATCTAGATCCTTCCCAAGCTGGAGATGATCCTTGATTGGAAAATTAAACTCACGTGGACTACCAACCTTCAAAGAAAGTAACGAATATTTTTTTTAGAATAGCCTTTCACAATTATGCAGCAAAATGGCATAGTCAATGGAAGCAGTTCTGGAAGAACAAACTAACTTACCTCTTACCTCTTTTCTGGAAGAACAAACTTACCTCTTTTCTTATTGCGGATGAATCCTCTCCTCCAACAGGAACATCAGGGTGTGTCATATTTGGTATAGACTGTGCTACATGTTGGAGCTCATCTTTTAGCTTCACAAGGTCTTCTTCCAGAGTTACAAGACTTTCCTTAAGATTTTTACCTGAAAGCGAAACGTTCTATTATCTTTAATAAAGAACACAGACTGGCAAACAAAAATGGAGTCCGTGTTTACCTTCTTCTACGAGTCTCTCTCGTTCTGATGGTTCAAGCTTCCCTTTCATCTTCTTTGCAACGTTGTTTCTTTCCTCACGAAGCCCCTCAACTTCCTGCTATCTGCAATCGTTGATTAGCTGAACCGGGAGAAAAAGAAAAAACCATATAAATTCAATCTCTCAAACCAATGCTACCAACACTCTATGAGCAAAACTATCCAGAAACTAACAAAACAACAAGCTTTTGCAACTTAAACATCTATCTTTGGAGTCTCGTCAATAAAACAGGCAAAATTCTAGCAACAACCCTCAAAGTTACGGACTTGACATGAATCCCAAATTTCGAATTGAGATCATCGCGAGTAGAGGATTAGATAACCTTCTGGAGATTGACCATGTTCTCGTATAGCTCGAGCACAGCTTCCAAATTAGCGTTCGAGTTTCTATTCTTGATATTGGTTTCGACTGCTTCCTTGTTATCCCTTATCCACTTGAAATCAATCGACGCCTTCCACTGCGGCCTCGCAGCTGAGACTCGCAACCGAAACGAATTAGACGCATTCAGAAACAATAACGATTTTCGACGAGGTAAACAGGAATACCAGAGGAATCCGAGGCCCGCGTGGCCGGAATATCTTGTACGGCGGAGAAGGCCCTGACCAGGAAAGGCTTACGCGGTTGAGCATGGCGGGAAAACAAACCTAGGGTTCGGAGAGTATTGGGAAATGGGTTGAGGAAGATGCGAGAAGAAAATGTAGAGAAGGTCATAGGAACCGTACTAGCGAGCCTCAGTGTGTGTAAACCCATCGCCGGAGCTTCTCTGCTGAAAAAACACGACGAGTGATATAAAGCGTTCCCAAATTTAATCTTTTGCGGATTGTTTTATTACAACGTTGTCGTTTTGATCTGCGAGAAATTCGAAACAGTAGAGAGAGAGAGAGAGAAACCTTCAGACGGCGACGGGGAGGTGACGTGTCAGCGGAGGTCTTTGGGCGGCTGTTTTGTGTGTTTAATCAGCTACGCGAAGGTCTACTTTTGACTTGTCACGTGTGACTTGTTGATTCGTGCTGATATTTATTTCATCAGTGTGTCAAATGAAACGCCATCGTTTTAAGCTACGTTTGACGTGGCCGTCAAAGATGACTATGATAATTCTTCTTCCGTTTGATGTTTGGAAAAAGGAAGACTGTGTTTTTGGCTTTTTCCTTGTGACACAATACATAACATTCGCAGATCGGAATATAGAAAATACTTGCGATTTTTGCTCCGAGCTGAAAGAGGCATGGCGATTTGGTCGATCGTTCGGAGAAAGATCGTTAATGGCGGTAACTCGTTTGCTTCTTCGGTGAGTTTCTTCATATCGTCTTTCATTTTGGATAAATGGGTATTTTAGCTTGATTTTTAAGCTGTCGAGTTTGAAATGATCCGTTTGTTCTTCAGATTCTAGGACAGTCGTGGAAGATTACGCGTGCTGCTACGGCATCGCAACCTCGGTACTATGGAGCTCTTGCAAAAGAGGTAGATTTAAAAGCACTAAATGTTGTTTGGATTGTTGCTTGTTCATCGAGATATTTCGTTTGATCTTCTTTTTTCCTCTGCTATTTTCTTTAACACTGATTACAGACTTCACTTGTTGCAAAGATGGTGAATTCCGTCGGTGGTCTTCCTTCTTATCTAGGTACTCCTCTCGGTCAACATTTGAGAAAGTATATATATATAGTCATTTTACTTGTTTCATCTCCCTTTTTGTTTCCTTGATCTGTAGGTTCCCATTTTAGCTCAAAGGCTATGAGGTGGGTTATGTTGTTGAATTTTACTTACGCAGAATGAACAAGTGTAGCCTTCATGTTTTCGATTTTGAGAAATTACTTAAACCAAGTGATATTGCTCTGATTGTCTCTAAGCAGGGTAACTGTGCCATACATCCAAACATTCAACACTAGTATTAGGTCGTTTTCATCCGATAACGGTATGATATACTCAAATCCATAATAGTGTCAATGATGGGGTTTGTTTATTATATGTTGAAATCCATTTTTGATGATGAAAGGTGTGTCAGTGGATGCTTTTGTTCCATTCATGGGAGAATCTATTTCTGATGGCACTTTAGCCACTTTCTTAAAGAGTAAGTAGTTTTTGATAAAGTTGCATATCTAGGATTTTTCATTGGCTGCAGAGAAAGGAACTTAAAACCATTATATATGTTTACTGGGATCAGAACCTGGAGACCGTGTGGAAGTTGATGAGCCCATTGCTCAGATAGAAACTGATAAGGTATTGTTGGTGGGTTCTTTCTTTTTCTCGCTACTTTTCTTGAAGCTTCATCAATTTCACTAATACTACTGTTGTATTAAACAGGTTACGATCGATGTTGCTAGTCCTGTTGCCGGAACTATTGAGCAGGTAGAGTCTCAGATTTAAAAGAAAATTCCATTCTTCAATTATAAATTTTTTGCAATATGTTAAATTCTCTTCTTCTTTTTTTCCGAAGCTCTTTGCAAAAGAAGGTGATACAGTGGAGCCTGGTTTCAAGATAGCAGTGATTTCTCAATCTAGTGGACCTGCAACTCAGGCTGAAGTATCAGAGAAGAAGCCCGAGGAGACGAAAACAGAGAAAAAAGAAGAGAAGCCAAAACCTGTGGCAGAAGCTCCTCCTTCACCAAAAGTGGAAACTTCACCTCCAAAAGAGAAGTCTAGAGCTCCTCCTCCTTCTACTTCAGGACCGTCACCAAGAGAGCCCCAACTCCCTCCAAAGGACCGGGAAAGAAGGGTACATACTAGAAATAAGAGTTTGCATGCTTGATTTAGAAAATCCTGCTTCTTGCGGTATGTTTAGTTTCTGAGTTTATACAAGCAGGTTCCTATGACAAGACTCAGGAAACGTGTCGCTACCCGACTGAAGGACTCTCAGAACACTTTTGCGCTACTGACTACGTTCAATGAAGTAGACATGTAAGTTTTTGACAGTTCATTGAGAATAGTTGAAGCTGCTTGTGATTTATGGTATAAATCTAGATAAGACACGACCATGTTTCTCACTTTTACCTCTATATTTTTAACTTTCCGGAACCAGGACAAATCTGATGAATTTACGTTCAGAGTACAAAGACGCATTTCTTGAAAAGCATGGTGTCAAACTAGGATTGATGTCAGGTTTTATAAAGGTATAAACTTTACTATTCCTCCATCATCACATCATTGTGTATTATCTTCCAGAGAATGAAACCTCGTGTTTTTTTGTTCCAGGGTGCCATCAGCGCACTCCAAAATCAACCAGTCGTGAACGCTGTTATCGATGGAGAAGACATTATCTACAGAGATTACGTTGACATCAGCATTGCTGTTGGTACACCAAAGGTACCATTTTCCATCTCAACTGTGTAACTTTCTGCGGAATCCGAAGGTTAAAACTTATTCCAATGGGTTCATATATCTATATAGGGACTCGTAGTTCCAGTGCTTCGAAACGTAGAGCAGATGAACTTTGCTGAGATGGAGAAAGAGATCAATAAACTTGCTAAGAAAGCAACAGCTGGAACAATCTCGATCGATGAAATGGCTGGAGGCACATTCACTATCTCTAATGGTGGTGTTTATGGAAGTCTTTTGAGTACTCCAATCATAAACCCTCCTCAGGTTTGAAGTTTCTTCCACTTGTCTTTCAGTCACTCTCAGCATTTCCTTACATCTGGCTCAGTGCTATTTGATTCAATCTACTGATTTCTACTTTCTCGTTTACAGTCAGCTATTCTCGGGATGCACTCGATAGTGAACCGCCCGATGGTTGTGGGAGGAGAAGTAGTGTCAAGGCCAATGATGTTCATCGCACTGACTTATGACCACCGTCTGATAGATGGAAGAGAGGCCGTTCTTTTCCTTCGTCGCATCAAAGACGTAGTTGAGGATCCGCGTAGGCTTCTTCTCGACATCTAGACCAAATTCTGTGAAACTTCCGATGCCGTGTTAATCCTAAAACAAGTTTCTTTCTATACACGATCATGTTCCTTGCTTGCTTCACCAAAGAACTTGTAGATGTTCAATTATGTGGAACACACGTTCATAGTTTGGTCTTATAGATGTGTTAAAATTTATTTCAATAAAAGTGAAATAAGCAATGCCCTCTTGGCAAAAGAACGTACATTTTCAGGCCAAATCAAAATAAATCAAAACAGAAGTCATTTAACAAAAGCAGGAGACAGGTCATAGACGAAGAAGACACACATATCATGATGGCTTGTAGTATTTGGTGGCCACGAACGGCATCTTGGTGATGTTGCCTTCGTAAGGTTTACCACGGACCAAGATCTTGACTTTGGTCCCAGTCTTGTGCTGACCTGACTTTACGTACCCCATGGCTATGTTCTTCTTCAGGTTCGGGCTAAACCCACCACTCGTGATCTCTCCAATCTTGTTACCACTCTCATCATGGACCTCGCTATGCGACCTTGCTGGTGGTCCCGAAGAGAAAAATCCAACCCTTCGGATCGTAGGTCCGTCTTGAAGCTGTTTGAGGATCACATCCGCGCCAAGAAACCCGCCTTCGGCTCTTCTACGTTTCCCTATGGCCCATGTGAGCCCAGCTTCAACAGGAGAAATGTGTTGCTCCATGTCATTACCATATAGACAAAGCCCTGCTTCTAGCCTGAGACTGTCTCTTGCTCCTAGACCCGTAAGCCTTACCTTTCCCTCAGATTTCTCCAAGATTGCTTTCGCTAAATCCAATGCATGCTCGGATGGGACTGAGATCTCAAACCCATCTTCCCCGGTATACCTGAAAAACCAAAACAGACAGATTCATTAACTGTGAGATCTTCAGAATTCTTCCTCTTAAGCTGTCCGCATTCGAGATGCAGAACGAAGAAACAACAAGATAACATAGCATCTGACTCGAAGCGGACAGTGAAACATGAGATTTTACCCGGTCCTGGTAAGGAAGCATGTGGAACCATTAATGTCCAGAATCTGGAATTGCCCAAAGTAAAGCTTGCTCAAGTCTTCTTTAGTCAAGTGTTGAAGCACCGGAGCAGCCAAAGGACCCTACATGACAAGGTTCGAGATCGCAATGTACTATAAGTATACAGCAATAACAGAAACAACAAAAAGGGACACTCTTTGGTTTAAATTAATAGCCAAACCTGAAGGGCGAGAAGAGATCTCTCGTCGTGGATATGCCACGAGACATCACCGCCTTTGGATTTGAAAGCCTTCATGTGTTCTTCAATGTGAGCCAAATCCTTGTCCCTACAACCAGCATTCACCACCAAATAGATATGTTCATCTGTCACTTTGGTAATCACCGAGTCATCAATGGCACCTCCTTTCTCATTTGTGAACACGGTTAAGCTCCCGGTTCCAGGAGCCAAACCAGCCACATCAGCAACCACGAGTGTCTCGAGAAAAGGAACACAATCTTTGCCCTTAAGACTCAAACCACACATATGTGCAACATCAAACAAACTCCCATTAACCCTGCAGTTAACCGTTGAGTCAATGATCGAATCTTTGTACTGAATTGGCATACTCCAACCAGCAAAAGGAACCATCTTTCCGCCGTGTGCGACATGGAAGTCGTAAAGAGCGGTTTTTTTCAGGTCAGCATCAGAAGCGAAGTAGCGGCGTGACACAGCTTTCTTGTCAGATTGAGCAAGACGACGGGTTATGGATTGCCCTAGCTGCCATAGACTCCCACCTCTCATCTTCTTCTCAAGCTATATAACAGTTTGATCCAAATCAAAATCAAAATGCATCTTTAGAATAAGAATTCTTCATCCAAAGTAATGTTCAGTGGATTGATAAGTTGCTCGAAGCCAGAGTCCAAATATGATTTTTTTTTTAAACTCTTGAGCTATGAATGATGAAAGGAGATTCATATTAAAAAAAAAAAGCAATACAATCTATAGACAAAGAGAACATTTTTTTGAATCCATAAATCATCAACTATAAGATTCGGATTCATACTAAAACATTCTGGGAACTCAATAATCGCAATGAGATCGAGAAGAATCAACAAATGTGGTTTCCAATCAAAACAATCTGCGATTCTGTGAATAGACCGAGAAAAGAAAAACCGAAATGGGTCGCGTAGAAAACTTACAAAGATTGAGTCTTTTTGCCTCTGGAGCTTCTTCCAGATTCCTGAGACTACTTTGTAGTGTTATTTGCAAATTAACTGATGATTCGTTAATAAATGGATAAAAATCGGTATCAGTGGCACAAGGGACTTTGTATATATATTTCTAGGGATTGAAAATTGAATTAAAAATGAGAGATTTGGGAAATAAAATGGGAAGAAAAAAGAAGGGGTTGGTTGGTGGTGGAGGAGGAATCATCAGCCAAACGAAGAAAAGGCCAAAACAACCGCATCCCCATTGAGTGGTGTAAGTATTGTTCTCTCTTTATCTTCTTCTTTTTAAAATTGTAAAATTAAATACACAAATAAAAATAAAAGTGTTTGATCTATCTACTATTTTCTCATACAACTTTCTTGTTGGAACTTTTTGGAGTTGTTGTACACATTCTTTATGTTAAGCATTTTATCCATTACTATACCAAAAAGAATTCAGCACCTTACTTCTATGAATATGAGTCATCGAGATCGGTTATGTGTCTCATTTACTCTACTTTTTGGAAGAAGTAAGGCTAGTGAGTTGTGACTTGTGAGGGTGCTTTGTTCTGTGCTAGTTGGTATCAGATAAGAATATTGATAGAGTGAGCTAGCGCTTATAGGCTCTGCTAGTTAATGTAGTTCCGTCTTAGTGTTGGTTCTAGGTTTGTTAATTGAGCGTTGAAGCTTAAACGTTGAGAACTGTCTTCGTTCGAGTCTATGCTAGCTCTTTAGATTAAAGACTCTCTCTTCGAGTTGCTGGATGAAACAGCTTCCGATCTGTTTAGTAGATGCTTCCCGTCCATTTCCTTCCCAATGGCGGATTCTACATCTCCTAGGGTTGTTTCGGTGGCACTAGTAATTACACTTGACCCACACTTAAAGTGGAGCTTATACGTCAAACAAAAAAAACAAAAAAGTGGAGCTTATAAGTTCACTGAATTTCTTTTTCAACTTAAAATCCAACACACGATTTATGGAAAATTTGCGAGTTATAGAAAAAGAAGAAAAAAGGGAAATAAACAATTGAAAGAAAAACATAAGAAAATTAATCAACAAACGTTAAACAACATCACGTTCTGACTGTCCTTTATTAAAGACACTTCAAGTGGATAGAAGAAGATTGTCTTGTGGATAAAGAAAAACTGTATACACTATCCCCGGTTATCAAAAAAGATATACAAACAAAAACAATTTTGGGCAAGAGTACCAACCAACACAATCAAAATTGGTCTGCGAAAAGAAAACCAGAGCTAAGAGAACCGATTAAAACCGTCTCTTTTTCTAAGTCGAACAAGATCAGACATCGAAGAAACTAGTATTTTAGTACAATATGATCGATTCATCCCCAATCGAGTAAACCGATTGTGTTGGTGTTGGATTTAAATTCTACTACGGGAATTTTAATCGGTTCGATCGAGTAAACCGATTGTGTTGGTGTTGGATCGCAAAGTACGGGAAACTTAAATTAAAGTAAACCGTCCATAACCGAAAAACACCAAAAGCAGGTGGTGGAAATATTTTATTCATAGAGTTTAAGTCAAAGACAGAAGGAAGGAGTACATAGCAGAGCAGCACGACATACACTGAACCACATCTTATTTTAGATCAAAAGTACTAAGTCTTGTTATATTTTTTGATCACATTATGGTTTCTTTTTAACGTCGACCATCATCATCGCTCTCCTCATTCCAGTTCCTTCAGAAAATCTTTGTTGTCTACCAGAACCTGTCATTTTTAACAACCAAAACTTTTAAAACAAAACCCCACACCTGAATCTAAAATCCAAGGTTCTAACTCTATACTTAGAATCTTCTGATTCATCTCTTTCTAAGATGCAATAACTTTTTTTATAGGCTACTAACCGTTTTCCAGCCATCTGGATCGAGGAATGAGACAATCTTGGTGCCGAGTCCAGGAAGAGGTCCGGGTTCTCTAGTGATCTTTCCTCCTAGCTCTTTGTTGACTATCTTCACAACTTCACCGCTTTTGTACACATCATCAGTGCCTATCGCAATCTGTTTATTACATTCAACCCTTTAATCATCAAAAGAATGAACACAAACCGGTTTAAAGACAACAGAGTACATGACTAAGCCCGGACCTGTGCATATGCATTGCCCTTTGTGTACTCAGTCACACCGTAGTTATAGGTCAGCTCTAAAACTATTGTCTCGTATTCCTCAGTATATCCCAGCATGCCTATGGTGTACTGTTTCATCCAACAACAACAACAAAAAAAGAAAGAAAACTGGGTAAGTCACATCGTAGCTCAAAAAGGTAAATTACTTGTCTACATTGTATCACTGGTTACTTCACCTTGTATTCAGGTCTCTCAATCTTTCTCAAGAGTCTCATCCCAAGGGCCTGCAGGGAATCAAAAGTTAGGTAAAACAAGAAGCTTTCTAGAAAACAGCAATGTTAATTGCCTTGCCCAAAAACACTACAAATGAATATTAAACAAAAAGACAGCCTATTCACAGCATTGAGTTACCTTTTCATAGAATTTGATGGCGCGGTCAAGATCACCAGTACGAAGCATGACTTGACAGAGTGGTTCAGGAGTTGGACCTCTCTGGATGAGCTCAAAAGCGTAACCATCAGGGTCCTTCACAAACGCGATGACACTGCCTCCACCTTTGACCGGACCAGGTTCTCTGGTGACATTTCCACCCTTGGCACGGACGGTTTCAACCATTTTGGAAACCTAAAACAAAACTCTCTGTTCAGGGCCTGACATGCATATATTGATTCTTGAAATCTAAAAATCAAAGTAGGACGCCTTACATCTTGAGTTGAAATGGCAAAATGCCCAAATCCAGTTCCAATATCATATGAGCTAACACCATAATCTGTAAACATACAAAAATGTTAACTCATAGAACATAAGAACCAAGTAATTTCACTTGTGAAAAAGTGCATAAGTTGATATTGGAAATATCTGAAAATGAATCAATGCTAACAGAAGACAGAGAGTAAATAGGGCATACTATATGTCAGCTCCACAACGAAGTTGGATGTTTCAGGTCCGAAACCCAGAAAAGCATTAGAATACTTCTCCTCAGGGATGTCTCTTTTCCTCAACAGCTTCATACCAAAGCACTCAGTGTAAAACCTAGTGAAAAAATAAAGAATATCTCGAGAAATAAATAACCGCTGTTGTAGGAAATGAAGAAAGAATACTGTATTACTGAAACAGAAAAGAAAGACACACTCGATTGTTCGATCAAGATCACCAACGCGGTAGACAACATGGAGAAAACGACGATTATCCTTCTTTGGCCAATCCATTAACTCAGCATTTGGAGCAACAGCAGAAGCTTCAGCCATTTTTCTATTCAATCCTGAGTCAGCTGCTTCCATTTTCAGTAAAGAAAGCATCAGTGCAAGAAACTGTACTTTGAAAATCGACATAAAACAGTAAAACATCCTCAGCATCGACAAGTAATCTCACTCATTTCCCCCCCTAAACTTGCTCCATCCTGAAAATGAAATGAACACATCTACTCAAACGTACCAGACCAAAACCCTTATCAAACATCGTTTTCCTCATCTCCATATGCATTTTCAACCAATCTAAATCTACGCGAACACAAAATCATGAACCCAGCAAGAAAAACTCTTATAATTACGAAATGCCCATCCTTACACCAAATGAAAATGAGGCAAGCATCGTTTACACTTTCGAAACCAACTAGCACCAATTCGCAAAAACGATCAATACAATGAGAGAACGAAAGCAAAATTAATTTCAATGATCATCGTAACACAAAGATCCACAATTAGATTCCATGAATCCCAAACGATTAATCGAATGATAATCCACAATTACCCAGCTTCTTAAAAAAAAAAAAAAAATCAGATCCGGAAAACATGAGATTGCAACAACGAGATTCGAAGAAACAGACGAATCAGAAGGAGATTAACGAGAATACAATCATCGAAATGTTTAGGTTATTGATCATCTGCAACAGTCACTCACCTGGGAGAAGATGTACGGAACGAGCAGATAATATTTTCGGTAGAAAGAAAGCAAATGGTCGTCACTTAAAAATACTAATTTCTAAGTGACCGACAACTTCTCTGCTACTGCCTGTGATATAGTGTCATCACACAGACGCATTACAACCGATAGATTCATTATTTTTGGAACGATGATGTTCAATCTAACAGCCATATGATACACGTGTTCGTATAGAAACCTTCTTTTTTTGGGTAGTCGGCAGAAACTAGGGATGGGCAAATGGTTATTCGGTTCGGTTCGGTTCGGTTCGGTTCGGTTATTTCGGTTTTCGGTTATGTTCGGTTATGTCTTTTACTATCCATTCGGTTAGTAACAGTTTTCGGTTCAGTTTCGGTTCGGTTACCATTCGGTTCGGTTCAGTATGGTTATCAAAATTAATAACCGTTTGGTAACCGAAATATTTCGGTTATTTTCGGTTAACCGAATGGTTTCGGTTATTTTCGGTTATTTTCGGTTATTTTTCAAATATTTTCGATTATTTTCGGTTAAATTTCAAAATATTTTGGTTATTTCGGTTAAATTTCAGAAATATTTCGGTTAGTTTCGGTTATTTCGGTTCGGTTATATTTCGGTTATTTTAGTTAATTAGGGGAAATAAACATAATTTTTTTTTTTTTTTGATATCCATGGATACCCATTGGTTATCGGTTAATAACCATTCGGTTATCATAACCAATGGATATCAAAAATAAAAATCATTCGGTTATTATGAAGTAACCATAACCTAACCAAACCATTAATTTCGGTTCGATTCGGTTCAGTTTCATTCGGTTCGGTTATTATGCCCAGGCCTAGCAAAAACTATAATAACGAAGGGTATAAATGGTATATAATCACACATAACACTCCAGATTTGTTTGAAATTCAACAATAATATATCACCACAAGATCAATCAAATTTTGTTCTTTATCATACAAAAAAAAAATTAGAAATCATCGAGATATCCTTCAAATTCACTAAAATCTCCAAATTGGACTTGTTTTTTTTATAAGTTAACAAAGAAATTCCATTTACTTCTAAGATTCAACATTAAATCATAATTATCCTCTAAACATTATTTTTAGTTTATTAATATCAATGTATTTTTTATTATTTCACCATTTTGCCAAACGTTACAAGTCTCTCAAAAACGTAACAATCGACTAACAATATATAGAGTGAGTTATATAGCCAACTTCTAATTGATTAAGAATTATGTAAAACAGGAATGTGTAGTTGTCAACAACATGTGCAGCATACTTTATTAGATTTACATTTCAAAACTTTTTAGCTACTTTTGTTGTTTATTTTATAGAGGTCGTCTTACGAACATATTTGAGAAGAACATTAATTCATACACGAAACAATAATATTATCTTGAAGATAATATCTTGATTTACTAACATTTTTTACAATTGCCTTTTAAGGTTGTGGTCTTTTCCTCTGGCTTAATTGCTTAAAAAGGTCATCGTTTTATAACAAGTCTTTTTTGTATTTTCTCGTAAAAGAAATACTATATAACTGCATAATTAATAATTGCGAGAAACAGACAAAAAAGTGTCACGGTTCATTGTCTTCCCTTTATTTTTTGGGTCTTATCTTTTCTTTTTTAGACCATCCACATCGGTGAGAGGTATTTCACCAAATTTTTTTGTTTTTTTTAATTAAATAAGTAAATTTTTTTTAAAAAAAGTTGGATCAATGATAAGTTTACACGTCATCACGCAGTGTCACAATGTGTGTCTCATACGAGACGACTGTGTCTCGCTCTCTCTCCTTCTCTCTTTCTTGTTTTTTCAATTTTTCTTATTTTTTTATTCTGAAACATATGTGAGACACTCACTAATGCGGGTGCTCAGCTTTTGGAAACCGTATATTCGTTTTTTTTCTTCCAAAGCGTATGCACCCAATTCGTTAAACATTATTGACATATTTCACCTTATTATTTTTCTGTGTATCATATATAAGCGTACATATATTATTGTACATGAACAAAATTATCATAAACAATATATGAATGTTACATTTTGTTAGTACTTACAAAAAATGACCAGAAATTTACATATGAACTATATAATTTAGAATATTTGTTCTTATGAACTATATAATTTAGAACTAAGATATATAATATAGTTTTAACTTTTAAGTCGAAAGAATCTCATACAAGATGTTTTTCTGAGTTTTATAAGCTCCCAAGAAAGATTTCCTCTTTTTTTGAGTTTTTTTCTGTTTGCTTGCTTTTATCTTTTATCTTAACAATGCAGATGGATCTCTATGTTGTACGAACAAATAAAGTTTTGTCGAATTGCTGTTTTATATTTTTCTTATGCACCAGTTTAGGCCTGGGCACGAGCCAAGTACTTGCTAATTTTCAAGTACTTGCGATCTGGCTTGGCTCGTTCAATTATCTGAATTTTAGACTTGATACTTGACTCGTCTGAATCAAGTACTTGCTCTATCAAGTACTCGTCCAAAATCTGATTACTTGCAAGTAACTTAACTCGACTTGTTACTTTCCAAAATCAAATAATTGCCGAAATCATTTTTCAGTTTTGTCGTGGGTGAGTATTGGGCTTTTACTCTTTATGGACCAACTCCAAATTATAAAATCTCTAATAATTAAAAAACTACTAATCTTAGACATTAATATTGTAGTAACATGTACCAAGTCACGAATATCAAACAATTTTTAAGCGAGTAACAAGTAACGGACCAAGTCGTAGATTTTTTTTTTTGGCTTGTGACTTGACTTGGACTTGCAAGTAATCTAATTTGCTGACTTGTTACCCGACTTACCAACAGCAAGTACTGCATTTTTCAAACCGAGTACGAGGCAAGTAGCAAGTACAAGCCGAGTAAAGAATACTTATGCCCATGCCTATGCACCACTATACTCCCCTAGATTAGGATATATGTAGAACGTTACATTTTGCCAAACCTTTTGTTACTTACTTACAATTTGGCACACTATTACTTGGTTAGTTTTCTAAAAGCATTTATTGTTTGAGATGAGAAAATGTGTTATCAACAAATTAATCAAATGGGCCACCTCGTAGTAAATGTAGTCTTCTTACTACTCAACAAAACAAAGGTATAAATACTAGAATTGATGTCTAGCTGGGTGCTTTAAAAGTGGTGAAGGGCATTATAGTAGTTTTACGCTCTGTCTGAAAATCAACCAGTTGTTGTGTGGGGGGGGAGGAGCGAGCAGCGTTTGTTTATTCACGTGGAAGCACAGAGACATAAATCTTCAAGCCTAAAACCCCTCAAAATTATGTCTAATCTCTCTTCTTCTTCTTCTCCGATTCTCTTAGGTTATCTCAACCAGACAGTAAGAAACCCAAAGAAATCTGTTGAAAGAGGAGGAAGATAATGCAAGGATCTGTAGCTGAGTCTGAATCGGAAGGTGAAGAGTTGCAGAATAAATTCAAGGTCAAGCTCCTCTTCAATGGCTGTCACTAGCATGGTTTCCACCGTTCCTGTTCTCTTCTTCTTCTTCTTCTTCATTGTAACCTTCAATCTTCTTTTGATTTCTGGTAAGTTTACGAAGTTAACCATTTTTCTGTTCGACATTTAGTCCAAATTCCCCCAAATTGAAACCGTCAAAGCTTGCATTGATGATTTTTATATAATTTCAAAATCAGGAATATGTTTTTATTCTCCACTTGGCTAAATTGCTACTTTTGTATTGAATCCAAAATCTAGATTTTACTTATATCTTAGCTTCTAGTTAAAAATCTTTGCCAAGTTTCTATTTTTCTTAACTAGCTTCTATGTCGGAACTTTTGCAGCAAATTCGTCGTCTTTATCGCAAAATATTAAGATTCAGGAACAAGACAAAGATCCCTTTGTTGGGTTCAACATTGGCACCGATGTCTCCAATCTGCTCACTCCGACGGAATTGGTAAAACTACTGCAAACCCAGAAAGTAAACCATGTCCGTTTATACGATGCCGATCCAGATTTGCTCAAGGCATTGGCTAAAACCAAGATACGGGTCATAATCAGCGTACCAAACAATCAGCTTCTCGCAATCGGATCCTCCAACAGCACAGCTGCGTCGTGGATTGGCCGAAATGTGGTTGCTTATTACCCTGAAACCTTAATCACAGCCATTTCTGTTGGAGATGAGGTCTTAACCACTGTGCCTTCTTCTGCTCCTTTGCTGTTGCCTGCAATTGAGTCTCTATACAATGCTCTTGTTGCTTCGAATCTCCACACTCAGATCAAGGTCTCTACGCCTCACGCAGCTTCAATCATGCTCGATACGTTCCCGCCTTCTCAAGCTTACTTCAACCAGACTTGGCATTCGGTTATGGTTCCTTTGCTTCAGTTCTTGTCGAAAACGGGCTCTCCTCTGATGATGAATCTGTATCCTTACTATGTATATATGCAGAACAAAGGCGTGGTTCCGCTCGATAACTGCTTGTTCAAGCCCTTGATTCCGGCTAAGGAAATGGTTGATCCCAACACTTTGTTGCATTACACGAACGTGCTTGACGCTATGGTCGATGCTGCTTATGTCTCGATGAAGAACCTGAATGTTTCTGATGTGGTTGTTCTCGTGACCGAGAGCGGGTGGCCGTCAAAAGGTGATTCTAAAGAGCCACATGCTACTATCGACAATGCTGATACGTATAACTCCAATTTGATCAAGCATATATTCGATAGAACCGGTACTCCTTTGCACCCAGAGATGACCCCAAGTGTTTACATTTATGAGCTGTTTAACGAGGATTTGAGGGCGCCTCCGGTTAGTGAAGCTAGCTGGGGGTTATTCTATGGGAACTCTACGCCCGTGTATCTGCTTCATGTATCTGGAAGCGGAACGTTTCTAGCCAACGATACAACAAACCAGACGTACTGCATTGCTATGGATAGTGTGGACGCAAAGACGCTTCAGACTGCGTTGGATTGGGCTTGTGGACCCGGGAGAGCTAACTGTAGCGAGGTTCAACCTGGGGAGAGTTGTTATCAGCCGAATAATGTGAAGGGACATGCCTCTTTTGCTTTCAATAGTTATTACCAGAAGGAAGGAAGAGCTTCTGGTTCATGTGACTTCAAAGGTGTGGCAATGATCACTACTACCGACCCAAGTAAGCTCTTTTTTTCTTCTTCTTCTTGTTTTTGAAGATCTATGGTGAAGGACTTATGACGATCAAGAAACACCATTTGAGTTAAAATAGAGATTTGGTGATTAATCATATGCTAAAACTTAGGTGACTTCGAAGCATTTTCCATTCCCAGTTTGGTTCCTATTATTCGTTGTGAGCATATAATATGTCCTAGACCAGAAATTAACAAAACTTTGCAGCCATACATAGAAGCTAGTTTCTCAAACGAAGGTTCTCTTGTTCATAATGAATCTCGAAATATGGTTGTTAATGCACTAAGATCTTGAATCTTGAATCACCTTTAATAAAAGCATGTTTGTTTTTGGGAATTCAAAGATTATCTACTGCGATATCTTAGAAAATATTGTTGCCTTGCTTGTACCTTCTCGTTCATATTCAAATCTTCTCTTTTCATGTATTCTACTTTGGGTTACAAGCAGGGCTATAATAAGAAGATTTATCAAGATCCTTGTTGTGTAAATTGTCCCAAATTCTCAAAAGATTAAAACTTTTGTGTTAACTAGATTCAAAGTTTCTCCTTGTATTCACGTTTCTCATTATAAAAGTTTCTAAATCGAGAAAACGCGTATGTTTCAGGTCATGGAAGCTGCATTTTCCCAGGAAGGTATGAAGGTTTTCGCGATGGAACCTCGTTTCTTATATTTTTAAACGTTATAAATTCTGTATTTTCTTTTTTTTTATTTACTTGCTCTTACCTCATTTTGTGCAGCAAGAAGGTCGGAAATCGAACACAGACGGTGGTGAATTCGACTCAAGTCGCCGCTGGTGAAGCCTCCTCAAGGAGTCTCTCAAGAGGCTCCTGTGTCAGTATTATGATTCTTGTAACTTCTATTTTGTTACCCTTCTGGTGATTTTTCATTTTTCCACGGTGAGTTATACAATATTAGGTCATAAACATTGTATTTTCTTATCAAAATTTTGTAATTTGTTGTGTTATTTGTAGACCATTTTAGTCTTTGTATTTTTGTTGTTGGGGCAATATGTTGTATAATAAAGTCTGTCTTCCTAAATGTTATTGTTACATGGTGCAATCCCCCGACATCTGATTCTGTCTGATTTTGGTTAAATTCGCTTTGGGTTCGGTTTTGTGTACCATGAGTTCGGTTTTATTACTGTTCACCTTTTAATTTTGGAAAACCATTTTTTCACCGGAAACAACATTACGGCGTCGTATGATACGTAGCCGTTATATGGAAACCGATGCTAAAGTCAAAATCGATATTAAGTAAAAAAATTAGGGCAAATGTCAACACTCCGACTCCTCACAACCCTTGCAATGTCGTCATCGTCTTCCTCGTCCTCTTGGTCCTGCAACAAATGCACTTTCCTCAATTCTCCGTCTCAGAAACTCAAGTGTATGATCTGCTTGACCCCCGTATCTGTCCCTTCTCCCCTCTCAATTTCCTCGAACGATGAACCAAAATGGGCGTGCAAAGGCTGCACTTTTTTGAACACATACAAGAACTCAGTCTGCGATATCTGCGGTACGCGATCGCCTACGTCTTCTCTCCTGGGCTTTGACGACCTGACCGATTCGGGTCTCGAAAGTAACAACAACCCTGATTGCTCCGTCGGGTCGGTTTTCTTTCCACTGCGGCGGTGTAGCAAGCGCAAGGCCATGGATGATGACGTCATCGATGTTGATGGTGGTTCTGTTATTCGCTCTGATTCGCTGGGTTTCATGAACAAAAACAAAGATATTGAAACGAAAGGTCGCTTTTTAAAACTCCCTAGGGTTTATAGGTTTTGTGGGTCTGTGATTTTTGTTTTTGTTTTCTCGGATTAATTGATCTGGATTGTGGCTCATACTTGAGATATCAGTTTAAGAGACGAGTCCGTGCTACTGTGTGATATGTGTTTCACCAAAACTTGCCTTGATATGGGTTTTTGATTGAACTTGATGATGTATCGCTAATGGTTGCTTTCTATTGACCATCGATGCTAAAGTCTTTACTTTGTTTGTCACTCTTTTTTTTGTAGGGGTAGCTTCTGATTCAGAAACACCTTTCTCTTGCTTGAAGATCTTGAGCTACAATGTTTGGTTCCGTGAGGATCTTGAGTTGAATCTTAGGATGTAAGCGATCGGCCACCTTATTCATCTCCATTCTCCTCATCTCATATGTTTTCAGGTCATTTTTTTGAATTTGCCATATAGTGATTTCTATCTGCAAAATTTAGTTGCAGCTCAGGTTTTGGAATTCTGACATGCTGTTTACTGTGGTATTGTAGGAAGTTACTCCTGAGATATATGATATTTTCCGCAAGTCGAACTGGTGGAAAGCGTATTCTTGTTCTATCTCGTTAGATGTGGCACAGTCAAGAGCCTACTTCTGCATGCTGGTAAAGATTGTGCACGCTTGTCTTAGGCCCCTAGCTTCTAAAATTTGACGAATTCCTGTGATTTTGTAACTGGCCCTTATCGGTAATTTGCAGTTGAGCAAGGTGGGGGTGAAATCTTTCAGCTGCAAAAGCTTTAGGAACTCGATAATGGGAAGAGAATTATCTGTTGCAGAGGTTGAAGTTCCGGGTAGAAAGCCACTTGTTCTGGCAACAAGCCATCTCGAGAGCCCGTGTCCAGGTCCTCCAAAATGGGACCAAATGTTTAGCCGAGAACGTGTTGAACAAGCCAAAGAGGCGATCGAGATTCTCAGAGCTAATACCAACGTGATATTCGGGGGAGACATGAACTGGGACGACAAGCTAGATGGGAAGTTTCCTTTGCCAGACAAATGGGTTGATGTTTGGGAGGTTTTGAAACCAGGTGATTCCGGTTTTACATACGACACAAAAGCAAACCCAATGTTGTCGGGTAACCGAACGTTGCAGAAACGGTTAGACCGGATTTTGTGTCGTCTGGATGATTACAAGCTTGGCGGAATCGAGATGGTTGGGAAAGAGGCGATTCCTGGTTTATCCTATGTGAAAGAGAAGAAATTGAGGAGTGAGATCAAGAAGTTAGAGCTTCCAGTGTTGCCTAGCGATCATTTCGGTTTGCTTTTAACCCTTTCGCCAAAATGAGGTCAAACTAATCGGAGCTCGAAGTTCCGTTTTCCAATGTGGAGCTTCTGTGATTAGGATAAAAACTGTATAAACCACCAAAATGGTGGCGGTATCTTGGTTTTAGTTTAGTTTTTTTTTTTTTCGGAAAGTCCTCATTTCCTGATTCGAACTGAAAGATCAATCTTATGTTCAACAAAGCGCTTTTGTTTTTTTTTGTAATGATGATTATGAAACAACTAATCAGATATTAGACGATCGTTAAGAACCTGAGATATGGTTGGTATCACAGGGTTTGGTTTTAGACAGTTACCCATTTATTCACTGAACTTAACCGAGAAACCTGTTTAATGTACAAACCAAGTGCTTAACAATAAGCTAGTTTAACTGTTTTTGTCTAAGCAATGAAGAGTTTGAAGCTAAACTTCTATGATGAGAAAATGGCAAAAGAAAAGTCTTGCGGTATGCCAAAGCCACGAACCTGGTTCTTCTGTTTGGGTATATTCACATGGTTCTGCATGGTAATGTAACATGAAATCAATTGGAGATTTTCCTCGGTTATCTGACTAGATCCATTGGATAACACCCGAGGATACGGATGAAACTTGCGAATTCCTGCAAAACCGAAAGGCAGGATCTTTAGATACGGTTAGACATAAGACCAGCCACAAAAGCTCTAGGGTTTGCAAGAACTGGGACCTGTAGATGGCCAAGGGAGTGCTGAGCACGTGTTTCAGCCATGGAAGCTTCAAAATCAATGTAGAATAAGTAATCAAAATACCTGTCATCATCACAAAACAATCACTCAACTAATTCGAAATAATAATGTCTCCATGATGTGTGTAAGAAAACTATTTACTTGGCGCTTCCATTGTTAGAACCATCAACTACTCTTAGCGGTCTTCGTCTCTGTGGACGACTTTCTATCTAAAGAAGTGCAAAAGTAACGTCATATATTCCTACTTTATGAATGTATTACCGATAATAGTATACAATTTTCCTCGGAACTTGCCTTGGATAAGTTAATGCTTCTTAAAGCAAAAACAGCCAAGGCCTTGAACAGCACACCAGGACCTTCTTCTAGCGAGAACACGATACTTGTCTGAAAGAATCAGAAGCATTACTATTGGGAATTATAAGTTTCAGCCGATTTAGTTAGTCTATAAAAATGTGATTTATAATTACCTTATATGGTCGATCTGTTCTTGGAATCATAGGCTCTCTCGCAAGTATCAGAAAGCGAGTCACATTGTTAGCATCATCCTGAAAACAGCCGAAAGAACAAAATATCAACGTAAAGATTGGGGATAATTGATATATTTAATCACATTCCTTCTAAGTCATAAATGATTTAACTTTCTATCCAATGATGAGCATTTTAACATGTTGATATCTTTCCTAGGAAACAAATTTATCAGTAAATTAGAGGATGGAGACTAGTTACTTGTATGTTCTCGGCAAGAATATCTAGACCATATATATTTGCAGCCCGTACACTTGCGATTGCTCCTACGTCCCTCTTACCGCTTGAAGAAACAGTCTGAAGAAACGCTTAATGTTGGATTAGTTCACCGGGGTAAAAACTAAGAAGTAAAATCCTTTATCTGAATTGATCGAAAAAAACTCGTTATCCCGAGCTGTCACCTGAGCAGCAGTTGCAGTATCTTTTGCAGAAATTCTCTGTATGCCTAAATTGTTAAGTGAATTCACACACTGATCAAGAGCCTGGAGAAAAAGAGAAAAAAGAAAACAAAGTACTCAACATCAGTGAACTTAGAAGCGCCTGAAGGAAAGGGTAGCAGAAGAACCTGAGGATGGCTTAGAACGCATTTAACATCTTCTTTTTTAACACCAGGCACTCCTAAGAGACAATGATTCACAGGCATGTGGACTTCTTGGACAATGTGAAGCCTATGACGAAGAAGCAAATCATAATTACGGTGGATACTACCACCTACTGAGTTCTCGATCGGTAATACTGCTTTATCCACCAACCACAGCTCAACAGCCTGAATAATCAATCATATGAAAGCATAGTAAAGCACCCTACTTTTTTGTGTGGGTATGAATATATTAGAGGTGGCCAATAAATCAAAACCTGGAACGCAGTTTCAAACTGTTCACATGGCACGGTTTCACAATTTGGATATGCTTTTAGTGCTGCTGTCTCGCTATATGCACCTGGTATGCCCTGCAATTGGAGAGTGTATGTAAACACAAGCAAATTAAAGAAAGAAAAACACAGATTTGCAGTTGGGTGAGGAAAGTAATATCTGACCTGAAACGAAATTCGCACTTTTGAATCATCGCCAGCAGAAGAGTAAAAACTGTTTGCAGTTAGTGGTTCTGTAATCAACTGTAAGTGTTAGGGCTTGCAATGGGGACAGATAAAAAAGGTAATAAGTTCGATAATAACAAGGATATGACAGAAAATGCATTTGAGTTTCATAATACTTCCGGGGCTTCGTTACTATTTATTAAGAACATTTGGAAAAGTGAGTATTGTCTCACTCAAAATAGATCGAAGATTTATTAACAGCTTGTAGAAGTCCTATGGCTCGATGAAAATGACACTGATTGATCCATGAGACTACATGACAAGAAAGATCGAATCTGAAACACCAAATGCAGCTACTAATATGGAAAAAAAGAATCTAGTATTAACAAAACATATTGAGTACTCCATCTTCAAAACAGATCAATACACGTGTAGCTAGCCCGTGCTGCGATGCAAATACAATGATTGATATATTTATGAGACTACACGACAAGAAATATCGAAAATGAAACATCAAATGCAGCTACTAATATGGAAAAAAAAAATCTAGTATTAACAAAACATAACAAATACTCTATTTTCAATACAGATCGATACACGTGTCGTCGCAAGCCCTATGCCGCGATGCAAAGGACAATGGTTGATATATGTATGAGACTACACAACAAAAATATTGAGTCTGAAACATCAAACGCAGCTACTAATACAGAAGAAGGAATCTAGTATTAACAAAACATATCAAGTCCTCCATTTTCAATACATATACACGTTTAGCAAGCCCTATGCTGCAATGCGAAGGAAAATGATTGATATATTTATGAGACTACACAACAAGAAAGATCAAATCTGAAACATCAAATGCAGCTACTAATATGGAAAAAAAACAATCTATCATTAACAAAGCATATCAAGTACTCCATTTTCTATACAGATCGACATAGCAAGCCCTATGTCACAATGCAAATGACAAAGATTGATTCATTTTCTGGACTAAGAAAGATTGAATCTGAAACATAAAGTCCAGCTACTAATACGATAAAAGAAGGAGTCTAATGTCATAAGACATTTACCATTCATGCATAATTTAGCACTCATTTCGGCTTATCAATAACAGCCGAAACAACTCTTAGAATCAGAAGTCCAGAGAACAAAAGTTCAGAGGACTTAATACGACTGTAATCAAATATAACAGAAGCAAGCAAAGATTTTCTGAAAAACCATGCAAGGACATGATCATGGTTATCTCTTCTGACAAAATCTAGGCTATTGGTAAGAATGTGCAATAAAGATTCTAGAATACGATCCACAACATCTCTGAGCGTATATATTATACCTGCAATGATCGATCTCTCATCTGCTTAAACAAAGGATACCACAAATCAAAATTCAGCTAAACAAGCCCCTAAATTTACAGTTTTCGAATTGGATGATCGCATAAACACAAACAACCAATCAACATTTCCACGTGAACACCATAAAACAACATGTCGATCAAAATCGTCGATGAAAGAGAAGGAACGAGATGACTCACTAGGAAGCATACTCAAGTCTCTGTGAAAGGCAACCGAGTCGGTCTCCTGAGTCAGGCCCACTGCATCAGAGGGCTTTTCGAGTTCACGGCCGTACGGAATCTCGCCTTCAATGTCAGTGACGGCGCTCAGGGAAGCAGAGGAGGAGCACTCCCACGTGACGCAGGCACGACGGCGTTTAGCATCGAGACCAACCAGAGGAGAGCGATGAGTGGTTTGAGGACAAACCCAAATGGGGAAACACCTCAGAGCCATAGAAAAAGTTGGGATATTTTCTCAGACGACGAAATCGAGCAATGTGAAAGAGAAATTTGGAGGAATTAGGTCAACAAAAGTGTCAAAAGTGTTGATCCCGTGGATCACTAAGTGTGTTTAAAGAATGATTAGGGGATGGGAGGTGAGATTTTCGTTAATAGAGCAATTTAACCACCTTTAAGACAGGTCGGGAGAAATATGAGTAGGCCGGGGCCGTGTTTCGTTTTATTGATAAGAGAGAAGTAAACGCTTTAGAATTACGAACTGGTTCCGAAGGACGTCCAGTTCGGCATTCTAAAGTGTTGTCTTGTTACAAAGAGAGAGGTCGGGTAGCTTCTGGTAGGTTCTCAAGTCCAAATCCCCGTCCCCAGCGTTAATGACATATGAGGGGTATATATAGTCGGGGTCGGCTTCCTGCTCCCCGGGATCTCGGGCCACGTGTCGTCTGCGGCCTCTTTCGCGGGTAAGGTGGCCTAGGAGGCGTGTTCCGGCTTTTGAGGAGAGAGGTCATGATGAGCTCGGCGTGGCGTGTTGCAGGGCAATGCACTGTTCTACCAACTCTGCTCCACCTGCTCCTTCCTGCCCTTGTCAGCTCTGCAGGGTTGGTGGGACGTCGGGTCGAAGACGCGTCCCTACGCGAGTGGGGTGCCGCTTGACCGACTCCCACGCGCCTACTCTTCTGACACTCCCCGTCCTGGCGGAGTGTTAGCGCGGGTCCGAGGTGCGTCGCTTCCAGGTCGGCTGCCGGGCTGAAGAGGGGTCTTGCGGATGGGTGCTTTCAGGCCGGCGACCGGGCTGAAGAGGGGTTTTTCCTATGATGGGCCTAACTAATTGGGGGTGCTAAGCCCACCTCCAACAATAGGCCCTCCCCCAGTTCGGTATCGCGAGGCGAAGCGAGCATGCCGAAGTTGATCTGATGTTAGTTCGGCACATCTTAGGACGGGGAGTTCCGTACTCAACTGTGTGCCTTTTCCGAAAAATCCGTAGGAGGTTGGCGCGTGCTCACCACGTGGGACGGCAAAGGACGCTTCGTTTTTCGCGCGGACTGCCCACGCGCGGCGTGTAAAAGACGCTTCGCGTTTATCGAGGCGTCCTTTGCTTTTTGGCGTGGGGAAACGAAGAGACGTCATCATTAGGTTTTTGGGCGGCCGTGCTTCTTGTGACACGTGTCCAGGCGTCGCTTCACTGTCCCCCTTCTTCTATTTAAATCCCCCTTCTTCCTCCTGTTAAAACCTTCTGCGCATAACCCTAAGGTAACCTCCTCTCTCCGATTTCTTCCTTCTCTTCCTACTTCCTTCCTGTTTTTTTGATTTCCTCCTCTCCGTGCGATGGCTCCGATGTTAGACGGTATCCGAGCTGAGTCGAGCGAAGAATCGGCGTCCCGCGGTGGCGGTAACGACTCTCCGAGTTCCTCCTCCGGTGATTCCGAGCATGCCTCTTTTCCGCGACGAGGGGCAGACAGTGGGGAAGAGTTGGCCCCCTCGACCTCGGGGGCCGCCCCGTCGCTTCCGGGGACCCATCTCCGGCCGAAAACGGTGGTTAGATCCTCTGGCGGTCGCGGTGCTGGCCAAGCTGGGGGCAGAACCGGGCATCTGGGCGGCCGCGGTGGTCGTCAGGGCGTCCGTGGAGGCGGAGTTCGAGTGGCCAGGGTGAGGTCCCCCTTGGTCTCCTACGAGCAGGGAGGGTCACCGACCTGGAGCACAGCGGAATCGGTGACCCTCCTGGGGAATCTGTGTGGTTTTTCCGCCGGCGTTGAGCTCAGGATACCCAGGGCGGAGGAGCGCCCGTGGACTCCTCGGCCGGGCTTCGTCTGTTTGTACGAGT
This sequence comes from Eutrema japonicum, assembly GCA_030161315.1. Classification (NCBI taxonomy): domain Eukaryota; kingdom Viridiplantae; phylum Streptophyta; class Magnoliopsida; order Brassicales; family Brassicaceae; genus Eutrema; species Eutrema japonicum. The sequence goes on along the minus strand of BSQW01000001.1, from coordinate 5,855,736 downwards.
CGTTCTTTCAGAAGTGCGGCTTGCGCCTTCCTCTCCCCGAGCTGTTCGTCCAGTACTGTCGGGCGCGGGGCTTGGCCTTCTCGCAGGTCTGCCCGTCCACGGTCCAGGGGATGATCGTGCTGCTGACCTTGGGGCATGAATGCGACATGGAGGTGACGTTGCCTATGTTCGAGGCGTTCACCCAGCAGAAGGCAAACCCCGGGATTCCTGGGACCTTCTATGCCGCTTTCAAGCCCGCGGCGAACGTTCTGGAGGCACCCAGCTCGGGGTCTAGGGCGAGCAAGCTGTCGAAGGTCGAGGACTGGTCTCGCAGCTACTTCTACGTCCGGGCTACCGCCGTGGCTGGGCTCGATCCGTTGGCGAGATATACCCGGGATTGGAATTTTTCCCCGGGTAGGAACTTGTAGGTCGAGCTGACTTCTCTTCTTTGGTTGTCTGACTGATGATTTTTTTTTTTTTTGTCTTGCTCTGCAGGCCCTCACTCCTCTAGATTCAAGCTACCGGACTACGAAGGTCTGCTTGCCGTGCTCAGGACAGTGCGCCGGAGAGAGTGGAAGTCCTTCACCGCTGCGAGAATCGAAGCTGCCATGACCGGAGGTTTATTATTATTATTATTTTTTATTTTTTTTTTTTTTTTTATTTTTTTTTTGTCGAACTGACGGCTCTTCCTTCGCAGGTAGAGTAAGGTTTGTCAATCCGCAGTACGCGGATTCGTTTGTTGCCCCGCCGCCGCCGATACCCGAGGTGCCGGTCAGGCGAGACCCGGCACCACGGGTTGCGGGGGATTCCTCCGCGGCGACTCCCTCGAAGAGGAGGGAAGACCGGGCTGCCGCCGGCGAGACCGGCAAAAAGAAGAGGAGGACGGGAGAGTTCTCTTCCGGAGGTCGGGAGGTCACCCGGCCTACACTGACCGGGCCGGAGCCCGAGGTGCCTTTGGCCGTTGGGCCAGCAGGGGGGGTTGATGAGACCCGGGCCCAAGGGGGCGATGGGGTCGGCGAGACGATCGTCGGCGCGGAGGATCCTGCTGCTGTGCAGGAGGCCGAGGATCGCAGCGCCGAAGTGGGCGGCGCCTCGGGAGGTTCCGACGGTGGGCCTCGGGACTACAGCTTCTCCTTTACCCACGAGGATGGAAGCAACCAGGTAATCGTTGATCCGGACGAGTGCGCCGAGCTGGCGCAGGCCATGATGTTCGGGCAGAGGTACCCGCACTTCGTTCCGCTGGAGATGGCGGAGTCCGACACCTTCCGTCAGGTGGCGCGATCCGCAGCTCGGGTAAGCTCCTGCTCTGGTCTAACTGTTTTTAGCTAGACTCGTTGCGCGTCTTTGTTAACAATTTGTTTAATGCAGACGATGGCCCTTAGTGCCTTTCTGGCGGAGGCCTATGAGAAGAGGCTCGCCGAGCAGGCCGCCTCGATTAACTTCCTCCGGGAGTGCCGGGAGTCCAGCTCGCAGATCCAGTCTACCCGTCTCCACGGGTTCGAGAAGGAGCTGAGAGATGAGAAGGCCCGATCTGCGGCGCTAGAAGAGGAGGCGGTGCGGTTAAGAGCCCGGGAGGTCGAGGTGGCCAGTCTGCAGTCTGCACTAGAGGCCGAGAGGGACCGTGCTGCAGCTGGGTGGGATCGGGCGTCGGGGCTCGAGGAGGAGAACGGGCTCCTGAAGGGGGAGCGGGAGACACTCCGCTCCAGGGTGAAGGGGCTGGAATCCGCCATAGGCCGGGCCAAGGTGGCCGTGGCTGCGGAGAGTGATCGGGTGTCAGCCCGGTGGGAAGCGCGGAACCGGAAGTGGTCCGCGAAGATGGAGAAGATCCGCGCCCACCTGGACGGGCGCCGCCGGGCCTTAGAGCCTCACCTTCTGTACAGCCAGGTGACTGGCGTAAAGGCCTGCCTCAAGAGGATGGAAGCAGAGGACGGGGTGTCGGTACCGTTCTACCGGTATCAGAAGCTGGACGAGGACGAGGCGGCATTCGGTGCCGTACTGGACGGGATGGACTTTCCGGATTTGACCCCGGAGGATCTGGAAATCCCTCTGGACCGTGCTCACGGCGTTCTGCTTGAGCACATTATACCTGTCGCTCCTTCTAGCACCCCCGTGGTGGATCTGACCTTGGAGGCTCCGCTGGCTGCTGAGGACGCTCTTGCGGTCGCTGAGACCGTTCAAGCAGATCCCTCGATCCCGTCTGCTGACGAGGGAGTCCCCGAAGCTGCTGGGATTGTGCAAGCAGATCCCTCGGTCCTGTCCGCCGCTGAGGCCGACACGGATGCGCCGTCCGGTGAGACCGGAACCGACGTGCCACCCGGTGGAGTCGTGGTTGAAGAAGGGTCTGGGCAGCCCTTCCTTGGTGAGTACGGGACCAACGCGAGGATGGTGGCCCCGGCTGATTTAGATGGTACCCGTGCTGACGGGAGGGAAAACCGACCGGCCGATGCGGCCTTGTAAAAACTTTTTTTTCCTTTTTGTTTTCTTTTTGTAGACTGGGCCGTAGGCCGTTTATGCAAAGAGCAGGCCGTTGGCCCCTCTCTTTTTGTAAGTGCCGTTTCGAGGCTTTTGTAACGACTAGGCCGTGGGCCATTTTTATAACAGACGAGGCCGTTGGCCCTTTTGAGATAATCGAGGCCGTTGGCCCTTTTTTTTTTTTTTTTGTGTAAATGCCATTTCGAGGCTTTTTTGATCGGTAGAGTAGGTCGTAAACCGTACTCTGTCAAGTAAGCAGGTCGTGGACCGTGCTCTTGTATTGGGTGCGAGGTAATCTCGGCTTAAGGCACTTATTGCTTGTGTACCTTGTTTTTTTGGTGCGGGTAGCGAGCCCGGCTTAGAGACACTTAATGCTTGTGTGTCTAGTAGAGGTGCGAGCCCTGGGGCCCGGCTTTGGCACTTATAACTTGTGTGCCGGGGAGAGCGAGCACCGGAGCTCGGTCCCCTTTTTTTTGTAGTGCGAGCGTTTGGAGCTCGGCTTATTATTATTTTTTTTTTTTGTAGTGCGAGCGTTTGGAGCTCGCCCCTTTTTTTTTTTTTTTGTAGTGCGAGCGTTTGGAGCTCGGCTGCTGTGCGCAGGTCGGGGACCGTTTTCCTTTGTCTAAAAGGTTTTATTAGATTAATAGCTGAGCCCTGGTTAGGGGTTGCCTACGTACCCTTTAGTAGAAGGGATCAAGCCAATCGTAGTTCGTTTGTTTACAAAAGCGGAGAGCGGATTGGAGCCCGGGGGCTTAATAGTAGAACCGTTTGAGGTTGATCGAGTTCCATGAGCGCGGGATGGCGTCGCCGTTCATCGTGACTAGCTCGTAGACGCCTGGTTTTACGACCTTGGAGATGAGGTAGGGGCCCTCCCAATTGGCACCCAGCTTGCCTGCGTTTGGTTCGGCGGTGTTTTCGAAGACCTTGCGGAGGACGAGGTCGCCCTCGGCGAAGAACCGGCCTCGAACCTTCTTGTTGTAATATTTGGAGGCGAGCTGCTGGTAGTTCTGGATTCGGAGTAGGGAATGGTCCCGTTGCTCTTCAAGGAAATCCAGCTCGCTGAGTAGGACGTCGCTGTTCAGTGCGGGTTGCTGGGTGAGCATAGCGCGGCGAGGAGTGGGGAGCCCGACTTCGGATGGGGCCATTGCTTCCATGCCGTGGGAGAGGTTGAACGGTGTTCGGCCCGTCGATGTCTTTGGTGTTGTGTGGTGGGACCAGAGGACTCCATCGAGCTCGTCGGCCCAGGACCCTTTCTTGTCGTCTAGTCGCTTTTTGAGGCCGTCGAGGATGGTCTTGTTGGTGGCCTCGGCTTGTCCGTTCCCCTGGGGGTACCTCGGAGTGGACTTACTTAGTCTGATTTTCCACTTCGCGCAGAAATCTTCGAAGAGGGCCGATGTGAACTGGGGACCGTTGTCGGTGACGATCTCGTACGGGAGCCCGTGCCGGCAGATGATGAACTTCCAGACGAACTTTCGGACGTCCTCTGCCTTGATCTTGGCGTATGATTCGGCCTCGACCCACTTGGTGAAGTAATCGGTCATGACCAAGAGGAAGCGCTTTTGGCGAGATCGGGGAAGGGGCCCGACTATGTCCATGGCCCATCGCATGAAGGGGTAGGGTGCCACCGCAGTGGTGAGGAGCTCGGTTGGACTATGAATGAGGGGACCGTGGCGCTGGCACTTCTCGCACCGGGCTGCGAATTTGTCGCAGTCTTGGAGCATTGTCGGCCAGTAGTGGCCTTGGTTTCGTATTCTCAGGGCGAGAGCCCGGCCACCGGAATGGTTGCCGTCGGCGCCCTCGTGCATTTCCTTCATCGCGTCGATGGTTTCCTGCCCGTGGAGGCAGGCGAGCAGGGTTCCCGAGGCGCTCCATCGGAACAGATTGCCGTCCAGCATTGTATATTGGGCACACTTCTTTCTTAGCCGCCGGGCGGCCCATCGGTCTGGGGGGCGAATGCCGTCTGCGATGTATAGCAGCAGATCGATTCGCCAGTCCGGCAGTTCGGGCTCGGCCGGGGGCGGTGGTAGGTTCTCGGGGGGTTGGGCGTCTTCGTCAGGATCCGCGACCTGGGGACCGATCAGATAGGCTCCCTTTGGCAGCTCGATGCTGGGGAGGTCGATACTTTCCACCGGGATCACCCGTCGTTGCTCTGGAGCCGAGGTGGAGGCTAGTGCTGCGAGGGCGTCTGCGGAAGTGTTATCGCCTCGGGGGATTTTTGTCAGGGTGAACTCGGAGAAGTCTGCGGCCATGCCTTGAGTCACCTTGAGGTAGGCGTCCATGCGATCATTCTTGGCCTCGTACTCCCCGCTGAATTGATTGGCGACGAGCTGGGAGTCGCAGTAAGCCCGGATTTTCTTTGCGCCGACCTCTTTGGCCAGGCGCAGGCCGGCAATCAAAGCTTCGTACTCGGCCTCGTTGTTCGATGCCGGGAAGGCTAGGCGGAAGGACTGTTCGAGGATCTCCTTGGTCGGGGATTCGAGGCGTATGCCGACGCCGGACCCGTGCTTGGAGGCCGATCCGTCGACGTGCAGAGTCCACACTTCGGACACCTCGCTGACTGCCAGCTCGGGTGCTAACTCAACTAGGAAGTCGGCCAGCGCTTGAGATTTGATCGCGGTCCGACCCCGGTACTCGATGTCGTATTCGCTCAGCTCGACAGCCCACTTCATTATCCGGCCTGATCGGCTCGGGCTGTGGAGGATGTTCCTGAGGGGGTAGGTGCTTAGGACGGTAATCGCGTGGGATTGAAAATAAGGCCGGAGCTTCCTAGCTGCGACGACCACTGCCAGGGCGAGCTTCTCCAGAGTCGGGTACCTGCTCTCCGCGTCGTCGAGCGACTTGCTGATGTAGGAGATGGGTTTTTGGTCACCCCGGTCCTCCCGTACTAGCACGCCGCTGACTGCTGACGTGGAGATGGCGACGTAGAGGTAGAGGATTTCGCCTTCTTCTGGCTTAGACAGGACGGGGGGAGTGGATATGTACTCCTTCAGCTGCCGGAGGGCGTCCTCGCATTTGTCGTCCCACTCAAACCGCTTGTTAGCCCGGAGTAGTTGGTAGAACGGGAGACACTTGTCGGTAGAGCGGGAGATGAATCGATTTAGCGCGGCGATTCTCCCGGTGAGTCGTTGTACTTGACGCGTGCTCTCCGGGGATTTGAGCTCAATGATAGCTCGGATCTGCTTGGGGTCGGCCTCGATCCCGCGCTGGGTGATGATGTACCCGAGGAATTCGCCTGATGTGACGCCGAAGGAACACTTGGCCGGGTTCAGCTTCATGTTGTATTCGTTCAGCGTGCGGAAGCAGGACCGGAGGTGTGTGACGTGGTCGGTTGCCACCAGAGATTTTACCAGCATGTCATCTATGTATACCTCCATAGTGCGGCCGATTTGGTCGGCGAACATCCGGTTGACGAGCCGTTGGTAGGTAGCCCCGGCGTTTTTTAGTCCGAAGGGCATTACTTTGTAGCAGTAAATGCCTCGGTCCGTGATGAACGCGGTCTTCTCCTGATCATCAGGGTGCATGGGGATTTGGTTATACCCCGAGAAGGCATCCATGAAGGAGAGGAGCTCGTTTCCCGCGGTGGCTTCAACGACCTGGTCGATTCGGGGGAGGGGGAAGCTGTCCTTAGGGCATGCCTTATTGAGGTCGGTGAAATCCACGCAGACCCTCCATTTTCCGCTCTTCTTCTTGACTACCACTGGGTTGGCTAACCAGTCCGGGTATTTCACCTCGGTGATCGAGCCGGCCGCGGTGAGCCTCTCTACCTCATCATTGACCGCTTGGGCGCGCTCCGGGCCAAGCTTCCGCCGCTTCTGCTTGACCGGCCTGCAGGTTGGATCCACGTTGAGCTCGTGGCTGCACGTGTTCGGGTCAATGCCGGGCAGGTCGCCAGTTGACCAGGCGAAGGTGGAAACGTTCTGCCTTAGGAACTCGACCAGCTTTTGCTTGATGCTTTCGTCGAGGTCGGTGCCGATGCCGACGCAGCGGGCGGGGTCGCGTGGGTCGATGTTGACCTGGGTGACAAGGTCCCGCCCGGGAAGATCCTGGGCGCCGAGCTCGCCGGGCTGAAGCGCATTGATGGCCAGGCAGGCCGGCGCGGCGCGGCGCAGCTTGTGCTCGATGGCGAAGCAGGCGCGGGAGACCCTCTGGTTACTCCTAAGAGTGTATGTGCCGGCCTGGTTGGGGAACTTGAGGCACTGATGGTACGTCGACGTGACCGCCTTCATCGAGTGCAGCCAGGGGGTTCCGAGGATGATGTTGTAGTTCGGGGTGGTGTCGAAGACCACGAACTTGACGATTTTCGTGACCCGACCTACGTAGACCGGTAATTCGATGGTGCCGATTCCGTTGACGGTGTCCCCGGCGAAGCCGGTTAGCGGGATGGAGTGCGGCTTGATCTCGACCCCGTTCAGGTTCATCCTGGCGAGGGTATCCTTGAAGATGAGGTCGACCGAGCTGCCCGTATCGACGAGGACTCGGTTAACGTCGCAGTCGGCTACGCGGACTTGTACGACGAGGGGGTCGTTGTGGGGCTGGTGGACCCCGGCCGCATCGGCTTCAGTGAAACATATCCCCCTCTTGCTCGTGTCCTGGGCGTCGATCTCCGGCCCGGAGTGCCACTTCAGGGATGCGTCGGTCCTCCTCTCGTGACGCTTGATGGACCGCACTGAGTCGTTGCACGTGAGGAGACCTCCCATGATCATCCCTATCAGAGTGCGGGCCGGGGGAGGCGATCTACCTGTTTCCCTGTCTCGCGAGGGAGATCGTCGCCGCCGGTCGTCGTTCTGGGCGCGGTGGTAGGGCCTAGTCCGGCTATCCGCGCGACCTTGGTTGTCGCGGGGTTGGTCGCGATCGCCGTCCCAAGCATGCGGTCGCAGCCGTTCTGGGACGCTGATTTCTCCCCGCTGAAATTGCTTCAGCAGGACCTCTTGAAGGGCGCGGCAGTGAGAGGTCGGATGCCCCTTTCGCCGGTGGAAGTCGCAGAAGGCCGTCCTGTCGTATGGCTCATCTGGTCGGAACTCCCTATCGCTCGGCTCGTCGGGACGCCGATCCTGCTGGCGGGGATCCCGTACGTATTTGTTCCAAGGCAACCCTGGGGCGGGGGTGGGGGGAAGTACGGGATCGTGTAGGCGGAGGCCGGAGGGCGGTCCGTTGACAAGGAATGCAGCGGCCTGCTTTCCCTTGCTGCGATGGTACTCGTCGTCGTAATGTTGACGGGGCTCCTGATACCTTTCCTGAGGCCGCTCCTTTGGGGCCGGGGCCTTGTGAGAGGCACTGTTTCTTGATTCAGCCGCCTTCTCTTCTTCGAGCTCAACGAAGAGTCCAGCGCGGTGCAAGGCGTCTTCCAGAGAGCGCGGCCTGTTGAGCTTCATATCGTCCTTGAAGGCCGAATCGGCCCGCAGTCCTTTTCTCAGAGCGGGGAGCGCTGACTCGTCAGTCACGTTGCTCTGGGAGGCCGTGGCCTTGAAGCGCTCGATGAAGGACCTGAGCGACTCCTTTGGTCCCTGATTCATTGCCCAGAGGTCCGCGCTGGATGCGGACTGGCGGATGTAGATGGAGTAATGCTCGAGGAAGGTGGTCGACAGGTCCCTGAAGCTGTCGATGGAGTGCGTCTTTAGCCGAGAGAACCACGTGAGGGCCGGGCCGGTGAGGTTTTCCACGAAAAGCTGGCAGTGAGCGGCTTCGCGCTCGTCTGGTGAGAAGTGGGCGCGACCCATGGCGATGGTGAACGCCGTGAGATACTGGGCCGGGTCGGCGGTGCCCGCGTAGGGCTGTAGCTTGAGCTTTCCGAGGTGCTGGAGTGGGACGGAGGCGATCCGGCGGGTGAACGGCGTGTTCTGCGTCTCTCTGAGGACGCGATCGATTTCTGGGGCCGCGCTGGTGGCTTGGTGGATTTTGGAGGACATCGCACGGATGGTCTCCTTCATAGCCTCGAACTCCGCGTCTCTTGAGCGCTCCGCGCTTGATCGGAGATGGTGGGCTTCGTCGCCCGGGTGGCTTCCTATGGCCGGGACGAAACGTCCGTCCGGCCTTTCGGATCCAGACGGCGAGTCGCTCGGTCGGCTTGTCCGGAAGCGGGGGGTTTCTTCCCGAGAGACCGGTTCTCTGGGATGGACGTCGGGGGACCCGACATTGTCCGACCGGTCGCGGGGGGCCCCTAACGTGGCGAACCGCTGGTCGGTGGCTCGCGTTAGCTCGTCGATCCGGGCGAGCAGGGTCTGCATCATGACGGACGGCGTGGGCTGGTCTTCCGGTGCTCGTGGCGCGTTGTGGGCGGCGGAGCCGTCGGAATGGGCGGGTGCTGACGCCGGGGGCGGGGCCCTGGAGAATTGCTCTCGAGGAATTGCTTGATCGGCAGCCGCTTGGGCTGATGACGGAATGGTCGCCGTCGTTCGAGTCGTTGGCGGGGCCGTTGTCGGGGCCTGGGCCGTTGTTTGGGCCGGAGTGTCTTGGTCTGACAACACTCTTGGGGTCGGGATTGCCATCGTTGCTTCGGTCGTGTCGGTGGTTGAACTGCTCCTTGCGTGTAGAAGAATCTCTAAACGCCCTCCTTCTAGCGCCAATTGTTGATCCCGTGGATCACTAAGTGTGTTTAAAGAATGATTAGGGGATGGGAGGTGAGATTTTCGTTAATAGAGCAATTTAACCACCTTTAAGACAGGTCGGGAGAAATATGAGTAGGCCGGGGCCGTGTTTCGTTTTATTGATAAGAGAGAAGTAAACGCTTTAGAATTACGAACTGGTTCCGAAGGACGTCCAGTTCGGCATTCTAAAGTGTTGTCTTGTTACAAAGAGAGAGGTCGGGTAGCTTCTGGTAGGTTCTCAAGTCCAAATCCCCGTCCCCAGCGTTAATGACATATGAGGGGTATATATAGTCGGGGTCGGCTTCCTGCTCCCCGGGATCTCGGGCCACGTGTCGTCTGCGGCCTCTTTCGCGGGTAAGGTGGCCTAGGAGGCGTGTTCCGGCTTTTGAGGAGAGAGGTCATGATGAGCTCGGCGTGGCGTGTTGCAGGGCAATGCACTGTTCTACCAACTCTGCTCCACCTGCTCCTTCCTGCCCTTGTCAGCTCTGCAGGGTTGGTGGGACGTCGGGTCGAAGACGCGTCCCTACGCGAGTGGGGTGCCGCTTGACCGACTCCCACGCGCCTACTCTTCTGACACTCCCCGTCCTGGCGGAGTGTTAGCGCGGGTCCGAGGTGCGTCGCTTCCAGGTCGGCTGCCGGGCTGAAGAGGGGTCTTGCGGATGGGTGCTTTCAGGCCGGCGACCGGGCTGAAGAGGGGTTTTTCCTATGATGGGCCTAACTAATTGGGGGTGCTAAGCCCACCTCCAACAAAAAGGAAAGATGGGGTTGGTAAGAAAGAATAGAGAGAGTCATCAAGTCACAAGAAAAAGTCTGAATTTTTTTGGTTTTCTGGAAGGTCTCTCTTTCCTTTCAAAGATGATGAGCAAACACGGATACTCAGACGGAAAGGTCCACACTTGCAAGACGTTACTTACATTCACTCACACACACACACTTGTATAATTTTCTATATATTATTATTATATAGTTTCGTAAAGTTGGCCGACAAAAAAAAATAAATAGATTTTTTCCTTTCTGTCAACAATAAAAAAATTGTTGACGCATGGATATAATATAATGTTGACGAATGGAGTAATTGTTTTGTATACCTTTGAAATTGAAATATTATGAGTACTGCAATTAATTATATCAATATTTTATATTAATGATAATAGGTTTTTTCTAAAAGTTGAAAATTAAATTTAATTGCAATTACTTCTTTCAAGATTATTAAAACCTTTAAAAAAACTATTTAGTAAATAAAAATGTACTTAAATTTTTCTTATTTAAACTAAATAATTAGAATGGAAGCCCATTTAAATTTACCAAATAGTTAATTAACACTTCCAAGTTTTAAATCATTTATAATGTTATATTCAGCGAATTTAACAAAGTAAGTTTTCAAATAAAATTTGTTATTGCATTGTTAGAATAGATTGCGTTTCAAATGACACTTTTAGTTTCCAATTTTTCAGTTTTTTTTTGGTGCCCAAGTAGAAGTGCAGGGTTGATTTCTCCAACTTTGTCAAAAATAGGTCTAAAATGGAACTTATGGAAGACCACTGTTTTTATCGCAAATTAAAAAAAATTGAGTTTTTAAAATTTAATATACCCAATTAAAAAAACAAAAACAAATACAGCTGTAAGTAAAATCGGCTTCGTTTATTCCCGAACCGGAGATTAATCGTCGACTGGTGAAGATGTACGAATCGGCGAATGTCTCTGAGGACGCGGATCGTACGGCTTTCCGGCGAGCAGAGAAAAAATACAAGCTTTACTATGAACAGAATTCTAAGTTCTCTAGAAAGTACGCACAATTTTGACCTCCCCTTCACTTGCGTTTGTTGTATCCTCCCGCTTATATTCACTTGAACTCGCAGGAAGAAGCTACCAAAACCGGTTGATTTGTCGGCGTTGCTTGATTTTGATTTGATCTTACAAGATTTCAACAAGAATGGTGTTTTGCCGGACGGAATTAGGGTTGCGGAAGCTGATTCCCAGGTTTTCTGCATCGAGAATCGCCCCGGTAAGTAAAAAAAAAACCCCAAATTTCAAAGCTTATGCACTTTAATTCTGGTCTGGGTATGAAGATTTTTGCCTGCAATGTTGGAATGTTGAAACTAATGGGAGTGATGCAGGGTTTTACTTTATCCCTGGTGCATTGAGTTTGGAGGAGCAATGCAAATGGATTAAAGAGAGCTTGACGAATTTTCCGGAGCCTCCAAATAGAACAAATCACAATGCAATCTATGGTCCCATTGCTGATTTGTTTGATTCAGCTAAAGAAAACAAGGTGTTGGTTCAGGAGGATCCTACATCTGATGAAACTTGTATCAACAACAACAAATGGAAGTTTTATGATGATGAAGACGATATTGCAAAAGCAAAACGAACAAGTTGCAAATCAGTTTCCGCTTCAATTCTTTTACGGAAGCTTCGGTGGAGCACCCTCGGTTTACAATTTGATTGGTCCAAGGTCAAATCTTGGAACTTGTTTTTGATGTAATATTAGCACCTATTGCAGCCTAAAATGAATGCTGATTCTTTTGGCTTTTTTTCTTTTTCTTTTCCAGCGCAACTATGATGTTTCTCTCCCTCATAACAACATCCCTGATGCACTCTGTCAACTAGCTAAGACACACGCTGCCATTGCAATGCCTGTCGGGGAGGAATTCCGTCCAGAGGCTGCGATTGTAAACTATTTTGGGTTAGGTAAAGTTACCTTAAATTTGTATTTCTTGCTTTGGCAAAAGGTTAATCTTTGAAAACGTTTTGACCCACTCTTTAGGTGATACCCTTGGAGGCCACCTTGATGACATGGAAGCTGACTGGAGTAAACCCATTGTAAGCATGAGGTATATCTCTTTGCCTTCTTTCTTAGCAAAACGTAATATACTCTGAAGCGCAATAAAGTAACTACTTCTTATGCAGCCTTGGGTGTAAAGCTATTTTTCTCTTAGGCGGAAAATCAAAAGAAGACCCTCCTCATGCTATGTATCTCAGAAGTGGAGATGTTGTACTAATGGCTGGAGAAGCCAGGGAATGCTTTCACGGTAACCTACTTCATTTGTATCGCGTTGCCAGTTTTCTATCTAGAAAGAATCCGAAATGTCTCATATTCTTGTCTGATACATATCCTCTCTGATGTTGCAGGCGTACCCCGAATCTTCACGGACGAGGAAAATGCGGAAATTGGCGCACTTGAATCAGAATTTTCCCGTGAAAGTGGACATTTTTTTGCAGAGTACATCAAAACTTCGAGGACCAACATAAACATCAGGCAAGTTTTCTGAGTTTCCAGAATTCACCTGATGTCTGCAAAAATACCTGTTTTTGCATCGAGCCAGAAGATTTTGAGAAGCAGCCCCTTCTTCTTCTGTTTCAATATTTTTAGATATCCATGTTTTTAGGGCCATAGAAGCTCTTCATTCTGTAGGATTCGACTGGAACTATAGTAAGATTCATACAGTAGTGGATTAATTTTCTGCTGAAATTTGAGGTTCTAGGCCGTTGTTGAAAACGATTGTATAATTTATTAATTACCAAAGAGAAACATCAATTTTAGATATTATATCGTGTATTATTACAATTTACAAGTTTTGAAAATAGAAAAAGTAATCAGTTTTTAGATAGCATATTGTTGTAGGCTCTTGATCGCCGCCCGCTTAGCGCTTTCTTGAACATTGTTATGAACTAATGTCCAGATGGCTTGCCAGACAAGGTAGGTACACTCTGTTCGTCTCTGAAAAAGTTTTGCGGATCTACGGCAGTTTTCACTTTCACCAACCGATCAAAATTCTCTCCGAAATACTTCTTCCCGTAAACCTCTGCTTCTCTGTAACTATTTGGCCCATGGCTAGTAACCCCAATATCCAGATCCCTGTAATTTAGATACGTGTGCCTAGGGTTCTTGGTCACAAAAGGAGCCATGTAGCTATAGAAGCTTCTTGTCTGTTGTAAGAAACTGCTTTCCGCTTCTGTTCCGGGATCCTTCCAGTTCATCGAATGCTGAACTTTGTAAAGCTTCTTCCTGTGCGGGAATGGAGTCTCCGTCGTAGCCACCTCGCTCATTCTCCCTCCGTAAGGATTAAACACTAAACCGATTTTCCCAACTTCAATCATCTTCTTGAACAAGTAATCTAACCCTTCTTTGGTGATCTCTTTCTCGACGTAATCCGATTTTCGTTTCCCGAAAGAAGCCGAATCCGGGTTTCGATCCAGTAGAATCTCGGGTTTAATCAGTGTGGCGTTATCGTGGTTCGCCCACCACAGCACGGACTGTATCCAAGTGAGTTCCGTACAATTCTCCTTCTTCAAACCGAGCTCCGGGAAATCTCTGGTTACCAGAGAGAAGACATCGCTTGAGTTTCCCAAGAACAGAGCCACGACCGATGCTCGAACCGTCTGCTTTTTGTTCCGAGTCACGGGCTGTATCAATAGCCTCATGAACAGAGCTGGATCGGTCTTGGGTGCTACGAACTGCCATTTGTGGACCATGTCGGTGGCATTTTCGTCCAAGTTTTTCTGTACTCTGAAAACGGTAACGGTTTCAGGAACGGCTACGAGTGTGATCTTGAATGCTAAGATGACGCCGAAGCTGGCTCCGCCTCCGCCTCTTATCGCCCAAAAAAGATCTTCTCCCATTGATTTCCGATCAAGAACCCTTCCTTTAACGTCTACGATTTTGGCGTCGGTGACGTAATCAACGGAAAGTCCGTACTTTCTGATCATGTTCCCGTAACCGCCTCCGCTGATGTGACCTCCGGCGCCGACAGTGGGGCAAACTCCGGCGGGAAAGCCGTGGGTTTTGTTTTTTTCCCAAATCCTGTAATATACCTCGCCGAGTGTAGCGCCGGCTCCGACCCAGGCGGAGTCTCCGTTAATGGTGATGTTACGGAGATTTGACATGTCGAGGACGAAGAAAGGAGAGCTAGAGACGTAAGAAACGCCTTCGTAGTCATGGCCGCCGCTTCGAGTTTTCAGCTGGAAGTTTAGCGATTTGGTGCAGACGACGGTGGCTTGGACGTGCGCCTCGGAACGCGCCGCGATTACGATCGCTGGTTTTGGAGTCGCGGAAGTATTGAAACGCGCGTTACGAATGTAAGCGCGTAGGACAGGGGTGAAGGCGGCTGCGGTTTGTGGTAAAACGACGTCGGATAATGAGCTAGGAGGAGCGCGTGTTTGGTTTGTGAAGCATTGGAGAAAGTTTTGGTAGATTGAGTTTGAAGATTCGGCGGCAACAAGAGACGTAGAGACGAAGAAAACAAAAATCAAACAAAGGATCTTCATTGTTTTTTTGTTGTTGTTAACGCCCTTCTGATTGTTAATTGGAAATTTTCTGTGGTATATATATAGTACATGGGTTCTTCAATTTTTAGTTATAATTAATTCTTATCTTTTGCCATATTAGGATTCGTTGGTAATAATAGTTAATGGTTTTTCTTATTTTTGTTTGTTCTGGATTTGAAAAAAGTATTTATAGCTGAATGTGATGGTTGTAACTTGGTGTTTTTATATATAGTGTTTGTTAGATTTTCATTGATTATGTGAGATATCGGACTTCAGTCAACTCACGACTTGGGCCAGCAGTTGGGCTTAGTACAAGCCTTAGTGTCAAGTTGGGCCCAAGTAAGTTTATAGGGTTTCTTTGTTATAAATACAAGTGTTTAACAATAGGAATACCTAATCCGGACTCCAGGGATTCCGAGCGCCTTAGAGGCGGCTCGTAGAGCTAGAGAGAGAATAGGGGTTTTCTCTGGGGAATCTAGTTCTGTTCTTTGTTCTTTCTTGTTTGTTGGGTGTGAGAGAGATCTATATTGTGAACCACATCGGAGGTGTTTTCCGATTGATTCTTTATAGTGGATGTTGTGGATCCAGGATCCACCCCAGACGTAGCGGTTAGAGGCCGTGAACTGGGTGAACAATTCTCGTGTTCGTTAATTTGTGTATCGAAGATAGATTGGGACAAAGAGGATTTGAGTTTAAATCCTAACAAGTGGTATCAGAGCGTCAGGCTCTTCGATTCACAGTTTTGACGGGAACATCGATATCTCACGGAATAGGAAGAACGGTTGAAGAACTGGTGAAGTGTGTTGAATTGTTGATGAAATTTCTAAAGAAGCGGATGTTTTGTCAAGGTCGAAACTACACACGTGTATTGGGAATTCTGATTGGGAATAATCAAAGAGAGTCGTCTTCTCCGGTTTAGGTTTCGATTTGAAGAGAAGAGAGAGGCTGATTTTGGAAGTTCACAAAATTAGAGGCAGATGTGAATCGTGTCTTGTTGGCGTTTGTGAAATCGACAAAAAAAAAGTTGATCGGAGAAACAAGGAAGCGCGGGTTATATCACCAGAAGAAGACGTCGGAGGAGCCGTGATGATTGCCGGAGGAAATCATGTTTCGTCTTCTTCGTTGTGGAAGAGATTCACAGTGGAGAAGCTTGCCGGTGAAAGAGCTTCAGATCCAGAGGGCGGAGGCGGTCCTGGTCGACGGCGGAGCAGTCGCCGGAAACGGCAGAAGAACGGCGACTAAGATTCACGGGAAGGAATCACGCGATGGAGGCAGCGCGAGTCACCGGAGGTCGTCGCCGAAGAAGGCAGAGGAATCGTCTGGGATTCTCGCCGGAGAAGAAGGAGGCGGCGGTGAGGTTTTGCATCGGTGGCTGTCATTATCGAAGGAGAAGAAGAGCTTCTCGGGTCGGGGTTCGATGGCGCCGGTGCAGCGGTCGGAGTTTTCTGAGGAGAACGCCGAGAAGCGCCGGTGGTAATCGCCGGTGAAGGAGCGCCGCCGCCGCCGGGTTCATCGTCGAGGTAGGAGGAAGACGAAGCTAGGGTTTTGCTTCAGCTGGGCCAAACCTGAGTTGGGCCAGGAAAAGAAAAAAAAATGAAGCTGGGCCTCTTTGCTTCTGTTGGGCCAGAAAAGAAAGAAAGGAAATTGGGTCTATGTCTTTTGTTTTTGGGTCCATCCAAAAATCAGAAGAGAGAAGAAGAAAATGGTTTGGGCCAGATCAATTATTCTTCATTGGACCTGTCCGAATTTTTGAAGTTTTTGGAGGAAAATTTCAGTGGGCCAGGAATTAAAACAAGCCCAGTTTTAATCAAAGGGAAATTGTCTAAAATTACATAAGGGAATATGCAAGGAGAATAGACAGGAGCTCAAGGGACAGAATATCACAGAGGAGACAGAAAAATGCAACAAGTTAGAGATTGGTTTAAGGTGGAGTAATTTCCTGTATCAGATGGATTATTGGTTCAGATCAAGATCAGGGAATCAGAATTGCATCGTCAATCTCAAAGGTCAAACTGTGGAATCACAAGGTGTATTTGTGATGTTTTGATTGGTTGTTTCTGGTTGCTCAGGGTCTGCAAAATTCAGAGAATTGAAGTTTTGGGAGAATACATGAGTTAGTGTTCAAGATTCAAATAAGCTATTGGAAGATAATTCATAGGACTGAGGGACGCCTTAGAAGTTTGAATTGTGTCTGTGTGTTATTGGCTATTTGAGGAGTAAGAAAAGATTTCTGGATTCAGTTCAAGGAGAGTTGCAGATGAGTATGGAACAAGATCAAGGAATCTGTTGGGTTCAAAGACAGATTGGTATGGTTAAGGTTTGAGGAGTTTTGGTTTGCATGCTTAGTCTCAAGTTGGTGGATAGAGGTCCAGGAACAGATAGAGATGTCTACAGGTTCAAGCATAATCAGGTTGCAACCGGGGTTAGAAGGAAAGCTTTAGAGCTTTGTTGCTTGATGGTGGTGAAGACATCTGGATATCAGTTGCATGTTTTAGCAATTGAAGAGGGATCCAAGAAAGGATCAGAATGCAGATGGCAAAAGTTGCATTGGGAAAGGAGAACAAGCAGAGTTCTGGTATACCTATTTGCATCTTAGAGAAGTCTGGTGGATGAATTTTTGCAGGTGGACTTGCAGGGAGTTCAAGTGAAGATTCAGGTTGATTTCTAAGGGAGAAGATGCTAGTGTCAAGAAAGGTGGATTTGCATACAGGTGATGTGATGCAGGGTATGTTTACTGCAAGGAAGCTACTTCAAGGGTTCTAGAGATGAAGTGCTAAGGGCTGTAACATGGTGTCTCGGGTACTTCACAAGGCTGTGGATGTGAGACAGGTTTACCAAACAGTTCGAGTCTGTTGGTTGGATGGTTCTGCTGATGCAGAAGGGATTTGAACAGAAGGTTGAACAAAGGTATTTGTATCGAGAGTCTTCTTAGCCAGGTGGAGTTAGGAGGAGGGTTCTGCAGGCAATAGCAGCGGTGCAAAGTGATGTTCAAAAGGTGTTCAGGTTCAGTGGTGTCTTGGTAAGTCAGAGACGGTTTCAGGGAAATGAAGCATAAATGACTTAGAGGTTTTCTGCAGTTGATTCAAGAGGAATTGGTTTGTCAGCAAAGTTCTGTAAAGCATGATGCATGAACATGGTTGTGTCGAAAGTCTGTTCAGCAGTATGGTTGGATGGCGTGTTCTGTTATGAGTAACAGCGGTACAAAAGGAGTTCAAGACTGATATGTTTTGTCAGAGAAGGTGTTGAATCAGGGATTGTTTCAGGTTTGAAGCATGTATGATTCAGGGTTAGCTGCTCACAGTTCAAAGAGTGTTTGATTAAGCTCAGTGTACAAGAGAAGAATCAAAGAACACCAAAGTGAATCAAGTTGCAGAAGGACAAGTTTACATGAAGATCAAAGTGCCAAGTCTAGAGCCATGAGTCAAAGGTTCAAAGGGCAATTCACAAGGAGATTTCAAGCTGTGATCAAGGTGGAGATTCTAGAAGAAGCAAACAGGAAGAAAGACAAAGGAACAAAGATTTGTGGAGAAGTTGAGGGTTGTCTGAATCCGAAGGTGGAGATTGTGAGATATCGGACTTCAGTCAACTCACGACTTGGGCCAGCAGTTGGGCTTAGTACAAGCCTTAGTGTCAAGTTGGGCCCAAGTAAGTTTATAGGGTTTCTTTGTTATAAATACAAGTGTTTAACAATAGGAATACCTAATCCGGACTCCAGGGATTCCGAGCGCCTTAGAGGCGGCTCGTAGAGCTAGAGAGAGAATAGGGGTTTTCTCTGGGGAATCTAGTTCTGTTCTTTGTTCTTTCTTGTTTGTTGGGTGTGAGAGAGATCTATATTGTGAACCACATCGGAGGTGTTTTCCGATTGATTCTTTATAGTGGATGTTGTGGATCCAGGATCCACCCCAGACGTAGCGGTTAGAGGCCGTGAACTGGGTGAACAATTCTCGTGTTCGTTAATTTGTGTATCGAAGATAGATTGGGACAAAGAGGATTTGAGTTTAAATCCTAACAGACTAAAACAAAAATATCAAAATAAGTGTGGCCTACTTATGAAAAATCATACATCTACACCAGGATTAATAAATAACTTTGGAACATAGAACTCAGACAAAACAGTGAATCTTTCCAAAGAAGCATATATACATTCATAGATGAATTTTTCACTTTTCGAATGTCAACTTGAATCAAACCAACGCATTATCACCTATTATATAAAAAGTGGCTAACTCTCTACAGTTTTGTGTCACGTTAGTACACTACAGAGGGATACATGTTCAAGAAATTAAAAAAAAATGAAAATATTGAGTAGATCCCATATCAAAAATATTGTTATGACGGTCCCTTTTTTTTTTTTTACTAATATCAACTCTACTACTTTCATTTATTTTTTTTGTTTCTTGTAAGGGTTTTGTTATCTAGCTCTACTCCCACTTATGAGTTATGTCAGTTTTCTCTTCTTCTTTTTTCGCTTGCATTTTTAAGTATGTAAGTAGATGCAAGACAAGTATGATTCATGCTCCAAAAGAGCTTATTGAGATAGATAAAATATATAGAAAGGGAAATAGCTCATTGGAGCTTTATTTTGTGCAAAGAAGTAAAGAAAGGAAAAGAAACTTTAGTTGTCCCAAAAAACAAAGAGATTTTTCATCAACTTTTCATAAATGTGAAGGAGGAGAGTTGCATCAAACAACTATCAAAGTAATTACTTACATTGATGCTCATAAGAATATATATTTGAGTCCAAAACTTGTTTGGAAACCCTAATTACATGGGTTTATGAACATGTATTGGATTATAAGTTTGTGTTGGACTTTTGTGTATGCTTCAATATGTATGTCCTCGACAAAACCAGCCTCTCATTCATCTTTGATCTCCTATGTCGCCAGATAACATAAACTGACGGCTGACGCCAACAAAGCTCCGTTCTTTCATCTAAATCTTTTTTTTTTGTTAAAGGTTAATTTGTCACTATCTATATCTACGGTTTATTTATAATATAGATTCGTTACATGTACGAGTTTAGAACTCTGGGTTCGAACCGCATGTTATTGTTTTGAGATTTAGGTTTGTTTAGTATGTTAATTAAGTGTTTTGGAGACTTATATATATATATAATTCGCATGTTTAGAGTTTAAGGATCTATATATGTTCCATTGGAATGTTTAGTGTCAAATATGTTTCGTCTGTTGAGTCTGCAAGGTCTACGGCAAGGTTTGTCTGTTAAGATTAGCGATGTCTACAAAAGAGTTTGCTATAAACTATAAACAAGACTACGGCACAGTTTTTTTTTTCCTTCTTTTTTGTGCACAAACAAAACTTTTAACTGTAAAGTGCAAACCTTTATTTTAATTAAAAAACTGTAATTAATTTTACTTCACATAATAGGTTGTGACTTAAAAATAAATAAAAAGTTATCTATTGTGGGATTTTGAAAAAAATGCAGAAACTTAATTATCTATTGTGGGATTTAGAAAAAAATTCAGAAACTTAGAACAAAAAATAATAATATGGACTGTGAGATATTTTTAGGGGTTTTTGTATGATTTTAAAATAGTTAAAAGAGTATTAGATCAATTTTAAATTTATTTTTTTGGCCTCTAACAGCCTAAACCCCAAGTATCCGTGGAATAGCATAGAAAACCGAGGGTCAAATAAATCTAAAACCGCCTTCATCGTATTCTATTTCAGAAACGATAAAAAATTATCAAAACTCATGTAATTAATAAAAGATCAAACACAAATTCTGTATTTTGAATAACACCAAATACCAACATAAATTTGAAAGTTCAATGAAATAAATGTTACAAGTATATCACTGATATTTATAAAGTATATAAGTGATTTTTACAATTATTTATTAATCAATGATGTTAAAAATAATAGTATATATGTTTTGAATTTCTGATAACACAAGCGAGAGAGAGATTTTATATAGGATCTCTAGTACCAATTTACAATCTTATGAAGTTTAAAATTCACAAAATTACTGTGATAGATCCCATCTTCTTTAGCTACGTAATTATACGAGCCACCATGAGGCACTCTAGGGTTCTGTTGATAGGCGATAAACTCCTTAGAGACCTTATAGTCAGATCCTTTGCTCAGTTTACACACGATTAGGACCGGTGTATACGCGTTATCCTCGACACGGAATTGGTAATCTTTTCCGCCCGGTCTCAGATAATGGATACCCATATTTTGTTGTTGTGCTTTTCTCGTGCTCCTAGATTCACAATGTACCTTGAGCCATTTCCTGTATGCAAGGCTGTTCCTGATTAAGATTGTTGTCGTTAGCCCTTCAAATGGATTGATGCAAAGGGCGAAAACAAATAGAAATATTGAAAGATTTTTCATCTTTCTTTAATTTCTAGATGTTTTTGTTTTGTTATATTACGTTGTTATATATATACACATGTACACTTTCCTATTTTTAACTATACATTTTCTTTGTGTTGCTCTATTATTAGAAGAATTCTATTAATATTTGAGGTACCTCAAATCGTTTCCGAAACAATAGATTTATGGTGGATACAAAAATATGTGGTTTACACTTTTCGATAATATCAGTTTCTTCTGACCAAAAAAGTTCGAAAACACTTCTTATGTGGCCACCAAGAACATAATAATGTATATGGAAAAATATAACAAAACTTGGAAAAAACCATAAGAAAATCCCAAATGTCTAGAAGCACCAGAGCAACAGAATATCGAAGAGCCATACATAAGAGGGAACCTTACAGAAACCAGAAATAGAACAATAATATTGATAAACAGAAGACTAGGAAAATTAACTTTTTTTGAAATTTTCTCTTTCAGGGACAAAGTTCGAAGTTTCCCTCTTTAATTTGATTTGAGATCCATTTTTTTAAGGTTTCGATCTATTTTTCTTTACCTCTTATAGTAAGAACCTCCTTCACATTCACCGCCTCTGTCCGTTCTCCACCCGGTTCCGCCCCTGACATTATGTCGGAGGGTCCTCTCCTTGCTAGTAAGACAGCCCTTCCTCTCCCTAGAATCTCCCTCAGCTTTTCCCTGGTCGTTGCTACACCTACCATTCCCTCAAAATCCTAAAAGGGTGCAACAAGAGCTTAACTGTTTCTGGTTCTTGAGCTCCAAGGTGCAGTTAAATCCTACAAAGCGAAACCTGGAATAGGTGGATCTTCAAGGTGCTTAAAGACCCTTTTACCTCCCCTCCCTAAAGGAACCTCCACTCTCTACCCGGGAAGTTTATCTCGTATCCTCGTTAAGGAATGTCTCAAAGAATCTCTTACCAAGACAAAGGAAAGGCCATTGCTACCTCTAGCAAGCCACCAAGAGCCGTTCGGGTCAGAGTTCAGCACTCTGACAACTCAACTCTGCTGTTAAAACACACCCTCACTATTGTGGGAAGGGTTACTCACCAGAAATACCAAAAGGTATGGTCCATCATCCCTTTTTTTACCGACCGTTGGAAGACCTCTGTGCGTCCTATAGGTGCTGACCTAGGTCAAGGGAGATTCCAGTTCCAATTTGCAAATGAAGAAGACTTGCAAATGGTCCTTGCAAACAGACCCTACCACTTTGCTAAATGGATGCTGATAATACAAAGATGGGAGCCATCCATCTCCAGGTCTTTCCCATCTCAGATCCCGTTCTAGATAAATGTGCAAAGCATCCCGGTCCATCTTTGGACCCCTGAAACCATTCGAAGTTTGGGTGAATCCTTAGGGACATGTGAAAAGATTGAAATTACTTCAATCTCGGCTAGGATAAGGGTCCAAGTAGATGGCTTGAGGCCCCTGATCACTACCTCCATTGTGGAATACCTAAATGGTGATGAAGTCCTGGCAGATCTAGTCTATGAAAAGCTCGAACGTCATTGCTCTTTGTGCATGAGGTTAGACCACGAAGACAAAGAGTGCCCTGAGTTCCTGCCTCCATATCCAAAAAATCCAGCAACCTCAATAGGAAAACCAGCCGTTACGGGCTATAAGCAAGGTGAGGATATGCATAGGGAAAACCCCAAAACCCGAGGCAGAGAAGACCTAAGAAGAGAGCAAGGTTTCTCCCATGAGACTCGACCCTATCATAGCCATTCCACTACGCAAAAGGACAGGAATCACCACCGTTATGATTATAATGATCACTATGGAACTTCTCGATATTCCAGGCCATCCAACGATGGTTTTGACTACAGGAAATGTTCAGACTACCCAAAGACGCATGCCTACCCGGCAGGGGGGGGATAGAAGAAGTCTCAGCTCCTCCTTACGACCGGGGAAAGCAGAAAGAGCAAAATTCAAAGAGAGCTCAGCCAATAACCCTCTCCGGTGGGATAGGGTAGACTCCCCAAGATCATCCATTTCAAGGACAAATACACCTGGAAACCCACAAGCTACGCCTCCAAGAGTCCAACAAGAGGCAGTCATTGA
This sequence comes from Eutrema japonicum, assembly GCA_030161315.1. Classification (NCBI taxonomy): domain Eukaryota; kingdom Viridiplantae; phylum Streptophyta; class Magnoliopsida; order Brassicales; family Brassicaceae; genus Eutrema; species Eutrema japonicum. The sequence continues at coordinate 5,833,022 of BSQW01000001.1, read as the reverse complement.
AGCAATGGGAGAACTAAGAGACGTTATGATCCAGTATACCAATTGTGCTGACCCGACAGAAAGTGCTGCTAGAAAGGAGAGATTTCGACAGGCAGAAGAGTCGGGACAATTGGAGGAAACAGCTGTGCAAATGGTCCAGGCTGCCTTAACGTCTAATCCTCAAGTTGAGAATCCTCTTTCGCAACCCCTGGAGCGTGTAACGGTGGCTCAAAGACTAGGTCCAGTAAATCCAGGGACTCTTGTATCCACTGGTGTGTTGAGCAGGTAGGCTGCTGTGGCCCCTCCGAAACGAAGACTAGGGAGACCCCCTGGGAAAAAGAAGATGCAAGTCAGCCCAAAACCTTTAACAGGGGCAAGCTCAAAAAAGGAAAGCAAGGCAACTACAAAGCTCACCTCGCAGGAAGCTTATGGTGGACCCAGTAGCCCGAGGAGTGGAGGGAACCGGCTTATTTGTTGGAGAAGGACCTAGTGCTGTAAATCCTCCTGGTGAGGTGACATCTCAGGGACCGAGACCTGCAATAAGTATAATTGTCCCGAAAATAAGGAAAAAGGGGATGGATTTTCACAATCCATCCACTCCTCTTCCTTAAAGATCGAAAGCTGGAACTGTCAAGGGTTGGGGAACTTCTTGACAGTCCATCGAACCTGGGATCTCAGGTTAAATCTCTTTTCGGAGATCCTGTTCCTCTCGGAGACAAAGAATGTCAAAGAATTTGTGCTCCGAAAGCTCCATTGGATGGGGTATGGACATCATCATCTGGTTCCCCCACACGGCAGAGGAGGAGGAGGCCTAGCTCTCTTCTGGAAACAAGACATTGACCTTCAAATTATCTCGTCGTGTGATAACTATATTGATACAAAAATGAAGTATGAAGGATCGACTATCTTTATTACCTTGGTCTATGGTGACCCAATAAAGCTAAAGAGAAAGGAAATTTGGGATCAGCTAATCCAACTTGCTGCATCTAGAGAAGCTCCATGGTTTCTTACGGGGGACTTCAATGACATTATCAATAACTCAGAAAAGGAAGTAGTCCCAGCTCGACCGGAAGGATCGTTTATGGACTTCAGATCCTTTCTGGCGGAGGGCGATCTATATGATCTTCAATTCTCTGGCGATTGTCTCTTTTGGAGAGGAGCTCGGCATGAACACTTGGTCCGTTATCGGTTGGACAGAGCACTTGCAAACAGTGATTGGGCTGAGCTTTTCCCAGCGGCAAGGAGTGAATACCTCAACTTCGAGGTCTCTGATCACAGACCAATCGTAACTCATTTCGATTTAACGAGGAAGAAGAAGAAAGGATTGTTCAGGTACGATCGACGATTCAGAAATAATGAGGATGTGAAAGAGCTAATTAAAGCCACTTGGGCCCGAGGCCCATCTCGTCCAGTGGCCCAGAGAATAGCGAATTGTAGATAGGCTCTTATTGATTGGAATAAGGCCCACCATAAGAATAGCCAGCAGCAGATCGTCGAAGGAAAACAGAATCTCGAGGAGGCAATGGTAAGCCCTAGCAACGACGGTGCGCTCATTGCAATTCTGACCGATGAGCTTAAAAAATCTTATGAAGCCGAAGAAGACTTTTGGAAACAACGAAGTCGCACGCTGTGGCTGAGTTTGGGGGACCGGAACACGGGCTACTTTCATGCCATCGCTAAAGGGCGGAGTGCCAGGAATAGCTTCTCAGTTATTGAAGATGGAGAAGGAGTACCCAAGTTCGAAGAGACTCAGATTGTGGAAGTGGTGGTGTCCTACTTCCGAAACCTCTTCACTTCAAAAGAGGGAATCAGGTCTCAAATTGTAGATGAAGCTATCAAGGGAAGAATCTCAGATGAGACAAATATCCGGCTGATCTCGGACCCAACATCGGAGGAGATAAAGCAGGCAATCTTCTCCATCCATGCCGATAAGGTGCCAGGACCCGATGGCTTCTCAGCAAGCTTCTTTCACTCTAACTGGTGCACAGTGGGTCCTGAAATTGTGGAAGAAATCCAGGAGTTCTTCTCTATTAGTGTCTTACCTAGCTCTTACAATGAAACTTTCATCCAGTTGATTCCAAAAGGGCAGGGAGCAAAGAAGATGGCGGATTACAGGCTAATCGCCCTGTGTAATGTTTACTTCAAAATCATCTCCAAGTTGCTGACAAGACGACTGCAGCCGGTCCTTGATGAGTTGGTGTCGGAGAATCAGTCAGCGTTTTTTCCAGGCAGAGCAATTGCTGATAACGTCCTCATCACCCACGAAGTCCTTCATTATCTCAAGAATTCATAAGCCAAGAAATTCTGCTCAATGGCGGTCAAGACTGATATGAGTAAGGCGTACGATAGATTGGAATGGGAGTTCATCAGATTAGTGCTTACTCGTTTTGGGTTTCACCATCGCTGGATAGATTGGATAATGCAATGTGTTAGCACTGTCACTTACTCTTTCTTGATAAATGAGGGACCAAAAGGAGTAGTGAAGCCGTCGAGAGGAATCAGGCAGGGAGACCCGTTGTCTCCTTATATCTTTATCCTTTGCAGTGAAGTTCTATCGGGTCTTTGCGCAAACGCACAAGATAATGGGTCTCTACAAGGGCTGAGAGTCTCTAGAAGAAGCCCAAGGATTAACCACCTGTTATTTGCAAATGATACTATGTTTTTTTGCAACACTAGTGTGGAAAACACTAAAACCTTAGCCAACATTTTAGAGAAGTATGAAGAAGCATCTGGCCAGGCTATAAATCTAGATAAATCTTCCATAAGTTTCTCTTGGAAGACACCAGCTGCTATAAGGGAAAGAGTGAAGAGAGACCTAAAAATCAGTAAAGAAGGTGGAGTTGGTAAAAACCTTGGTCTACCTGAGCACTTTGGCCGAAGAAAGAAAGATTTCTTCACTAGTATTGTGGATAAAATCAAACAAAAAGCTGTCAGCTGGTCTTCAAGGTTCTTATCAGGGGCTGGAAAACTGGTTTTGCTAAAAAGTGTGTTGGCAACGATGCCGGCCTATGCCATGACATGTTTTAAACTCCCTGGATCTTTGTGCAAGAGGATCCAATCTGTCCTAACAAGGTTCTGGTGGGATGCAAAAGCAGACAAGAGAAATATGTCATGGGTTACCTGGGATAAGCTTACACATCACAAGAATGATGGGGGTTTGGGCTTTCGTGATATCCCATGTTTCAATGATGCATTATTTGCTAAACTAAGTTGGAGAATCCTGAATCACCCAAGTAATCTCCTAGCTACGGTCCTCACCGGCAAATATTGCTCGCAAGCTGAGTTTCTGGACAGTGTTTGTCCTACCTCTGCGTCACATGGTTGGCAGAGCATTATTATAGGCAGGGACCTTCTGAAAAAGAACCTGGGTTGGGTAGTTGGAAGTGGAAAAGATGTGAAAGCTTGGGACAACTATTGGCTATCAACATCAGCTCAAGTAGCTCCTTTCGGCCCTTGCTTGGAGAGAGATAAGGGCTTAGTGGTGGCTGACCTACTGGATGAGGAAGGTTTGGACTGGGATAAGTTGAAAATTCAGCAACTCCTTCCCTTGGTAGAACCAGAGATTTTGGCCTTAAAACCAAGTCTTATTGGTGCAGAAGATAAAAGAATCTGGTTAAAAGAAAAATCAGGTGTTTATTCTACAAAGTCGGGATATTATGCAGCACATGATGATCGGAATTTCCCTCGGTGTAAAAGCTCCCTGAACTGGAAGAGTGATATATGGGCTCTTTGTACATCACCCAAGATTAAATATTTCTTGTGGCGAGTTGCAAGTGGAGCCTTACCTGTGGGGGGAAAGGCTAGCGGAGAGAATAGCAGGAGTACACTTACCTTGCCCTCGTTGTGGAGAACCAGAAACCAGTGAGCACTTGTTCTCTCAATGTGGATTTGCCGAGGAGGTCTGGAAAGCTGCTCCTTTTGCCTCAGAAATCGAAGCTAAGCTTTATCTCAGCTTTGAGGAAATGTGGAAGGAAGTAAAGACTGTTGAGAGTCTCCCCCCCCCCCCTCGGGTCTAATATCAACACCCCTTGCACCTTGGATAGTTTGGTACCTATGGACAGCTATGAACAATCTGATTTTTGCTAACAAAGAACTTTCGGTGGCTGAAGTAGTCACCAATGCGGTCCGTGCAGCCAAAGAATGGCAAATGGGGCAGCTGAGTAAAACCAAGGTACGTTCGCCTGTGGTGTCCCCCCCCCCCCCCCCCCCCCACAGCTAGTTACTACAACAGAATTCACATGCCAAACTGACGCAGCCTGGAATGAAGACCAGAAGAAAGCAGGTCTAGGCTGGATTTTGGTGAACCATGGGAAAAACCTGAAGCGAAGCTTCTCCCAAGTTGCTGACTTTGTCAATTCCCCACTGCTAGCAGAAGGTATGGCAATCCGGGCAGTCCTCTCTCACGCAGCCTCTGAAGAAATAAGGACAATCTCGGTTGAATCCGACTCCTTAAACCTGGTTAGGGCCATCAACTCAGGCTCTAGTATTTTTGAACTTTATGGAGTCCTAGAAGACATAAAAATCTTCTCGAGAAGCTTTGATTATATCTCTTTCAAGTTTATCCCTCGTTTATCTAATTTAGATGCGGATTTTGTAGCAAAAAAAGCCCTCTATGTAGCCTCTGCTGTTTTAGATAGTTAATGGAAGCATTTGGTTAACAAAAAAAAAAAGAACAATAATATTGATTTTCGTGATGATATGTCATAGGTAGATCTTTGATTCAAGTTACAAAAATCTAAGTATGTCATATTATCACGAAAATCAAAATTATTGTTCTATTTCTATTTCGGAAAAATGATTTTCGTGATGATACGTAAAAAAAATTGACAAATTTAAAATTGAGGTATATAATAAATAATAAACGTTTGTCTTTAATCTGGGTGATTCCAGGATGCTCTAAGGCTAATGGACCAATCCGGTCTAGCTCGATCTGGTTTCATTAAACCCGGTCTTAATTGACCAATTCTCGATGTACTAACGAGAGATAAATACAAAGAAAAAGAAAACAGTGGCACAAATCGACTCTCCGTGCATATCTCCGGTAAGTTTCTCCTCTTTCTCTCTTCTCCCATTCTTCGGTTCTGTCCTTTTTCCCTCAGACTGACTTCGTTGGTCTTGGGCTTCGATTTTGCCTTAAACCAGTCTAAAGATTCAATTCCTTCAAGCGAGGATTTGAGCCGGCTGATTCTGTCCCGTGATAAAAAAAACAAAACCTGTCGAGTCTTTATTGTTACTCCGACCTGGGTTTCCGAAAGCAATCGCGTATTTGCAATTTCGTCATATTCCCATCACAAAGATGTAATTTTTGTAATGATTTCCTTTTTTCCCCTGAGATTTTGATTCCTCTCACTCTATGCTTAGGGAGGACGAATTGAGAATTTTGGGGTTTAGGGTTTCTTATTTCCAGATACACACATGCCTAAGATTTAGACTTTGCTGCGCTCTTGCTTGATTCCTTCTCCGTAAGAGAAGCGATTGTTTAAACTTGAAATCTCATATAATACTTGGTGTAAGCAGTTTCTGAAGAAGAGGATCAAATGGATAACATGGTGGACTCATTGAACATAGCTTACGAGAAGTTTGTTCTTGCCTCAGCCAATGTTCTCGAGTCCAAGGAGAGTGCGGGCGGGCAGAAAGTTTCTCTCACCGATGCTGCGTTGGAGAATTTCAAGGAGAAATGGGAACTGTTCCGTGTGGCTTGTGATCAAGCCGAGGAGTTTGTGGAGTCAGTGAAGCAGAGAATTGGATCTGAGTGTTTATTTGATGAGGCTACTGGTTTAACTGCTGCAGCAACAGGTAACTCAGGCCAAGCAGCAGCTGCGACTACTCTCCCGCCCATTAGTGCAGTAAGGCTCGAACAGATGAGTAGAGCGGTTCGATGGCTTGTGCTTGAGCTGCAACGTGGCTCTGGTGTAGCTGCTGGTTCTGTCCATTCTTCCTCTACCGGGTTTGATGCTAGATTCTCTGAAGACTCTACTCAATAGAGTGCCTACTTACTACACACCTTTTCAACTAGTAAAACGCATATCACCTTTGTAAGCTAAAACTGCAGCTCCATAACTCTTGAGTCTGTTATGATGGAGGCTTTTTCTCTTGTGGAAGAGTGGCGTGATCAGTGTTATATTCTGTTATTTCATGTGATGATTAGACCAAGCGAGAAGCAACACTTGATTGTTTGATTTGTAGGACTTTTGACTCTTACTAAATATTGTGCATTTTGTTCTGAATCTCAAGTAAAGAGGCTGCTTTTTGTTGTTGTAATTCTTCATATATTATGTCTCTGTTGGTTATATTTTGTATAATATGATTATCTGGAGTTTAAAATTTTCAACAAACCTGTGTGATTTTGATTGCTCTAACTCGCATCAAAATCATGATAACGGCAAAAAAAAAAAGTGATTCACGTTGGAAAAAAAAAAAACGATTCACAACAAAACCATGAAAAGAAAAGTTAGAAACACACTTAACTTCGTAGACTTTGAACCCCAGACGTCTCAGACACTCAGATACAGAGTTAATTTCGCAAACACACTTAATTTGCTAAGGTTTTAGCGAACCTTTACCAAAAACAGGATTCTGGGTCTGATCCAGAGGTAATAGATCCTCGAAAGTGTGTCCTTTTTCTCATCTTGCCTCCCAAAATTCTTCCTTTTTTTTTCCTTTCCCGATCATAATGGAGTTTTGGGTTTTACGATAGCTCGATTGGTTATTCGAAGTTTGGTTTGTTAACATCCCTAACACACGCAACGTTGTTTACGGAGACAGCCAGTTCTTGTATGCGTCTATGTTCTCTTCGATCTGTCTCTTTGTGTGTGTGTTAATTCTGCTTCTGGGTTCTTCTGTTTAATTAACGATTTTCAGAAAAGCCCTCTTTTTTGAATTTCGTCCTCCGGCTCCATATACGCTGCTGCTGCAACCGATCTTATTTATCTGGCTCTGTTGTATGATCTTCTGTAATTTGGTTTCCTTTTTCTGAATTTTCAGATATATGGATTTCAATGACCCGATGCTGCTCCTGAGTTCCTGGATTGTGCAAGTGAGTTTTTAGCTCCTTATTGTTATATAATCATTGGGAGGCTTTTAGTTCATTAGTGCTTCAAGGCTTATGGAATTAAGTGGTCAAGAACAATTGTGTGTTGCCAAGAGCCTCTTTATATCATTACCTCAAAACGTGCTTAGATCATGTGAAATTAGCGTGCATTGAGATTGATTCTCCAAGCCATAACTTTGATTTCTGCTGTCGATTTATGTTTATCATGAATTCTTAAGTCATGTTCATATGGGTGTGGAATGTTTTTTTCCACAGATTGGTGATCTTGGTCTTGATTTGCTATGGCGTTTCATACACATTGTTGTGAGCTTATGGCACATTGTCTCTGGCATCTTTGAGACAATTGAAAGCTATGTGATATCGTTAGGATGGATTCAAAAGTACAGTTCCATCGATGTTGAGAAACTCCAGTGTCTAGCTGTTGTGGTGGATATCGAAGTAGCTCGAGATGTTTCCAAGATTATTGAGCTTTTGCAATGGCTAACGACCATTGGGGTGAAACAAGTTGGCCTCTTTGACTCGCAAGGTAATATGCTTTTTTATCAAATTATCTCGAATTGTTCGCTCATGAATTTATATGTACCATGATCGCTGAAAGTTGGCTTCTTTTAGGTTTATTGAAGAAATCCAAGGATATGATCCTTGAAATGGTGCCGGGTTCATTGTTGTTACGGGTATGATAATCTCAAAGCTTTCATTTTGACGAAAATACATTTTCTTTAGTTTTCTTCTTTGGTCATGAATCGAATCTTTAGCTTTCATGATATAAAGAACCTTATAGATTAGTTAAGAAATGCGCATGTTACTATCGCACAAAAGTTTCTGCAAATGGAGCTTATTAGGTTGTTACTGTACCTGCTCAGTGTCTGTTTTCTTCTTCCATAGGAGACTGGTGAAAAGGATTTTTCGCCTGACCGAAAGCGCATTGCTATAGAATTCATTTCGTCTTCCAACAATAAAGAAGCTGTTGCGAGAGCAGCCAACATACTACTTCAGAAATACTTGAAATCCAGCCATCCCGAGAACGACAAAGGGGAAAACGTTTTTACAGAGTCTCATTTGAACGAAGCATTAAGAGTTGTTGGTTTGTGTTGATTCTCTCATACGGAATTCAAATCACTATTAAAAGTTTCTTTTCAAGAAACTGATGACATAAACTCTGGCAGGTGAGAATGTACACGTGCCTGATCTGTTGCTGGTTTATGGACCTGTACGGTGCCACCTTGGTTTCCCTGCTTGGAGACTTCCATACACTGAGATAGTGTACGTGCGTTTTAACTCTTTTTCTTGGTATTTTTGAAACTATTTCTCAGAGAGAAATCTCATAAAGTTTGTCATTTTCGGTATTTGTTTGTTGATAGACATATGGGACCTTTGAAGTATATGAAGTATGGTTCCCTTTTGAAGGCAATCCACAAATTCACATGGGTGCGCCAAAACTATGGTAAGTCTTTCATCTTCCATTATCATATATGCACATATATATATATATATATAGAGAGAGAGAGAGAGATGGGGACAAAAGATCAATTCACACTAAAGTTTCCACCTTTGACCTGGATTGAGTCGACCTATTTTTCAATTTTGTCTTTTCAATCTCAGTTTTTACTTTGGATTGAGTAAGCCATTGGTTACTTTCTGTTGATTAACGGGAGGAAACTGGGATGTTTTGGATTGTTCTTGACAGGGGCTTGATGGTGATTGTCCGGGAGCAGATGGTTATAGAGAGCAGAGCTTCAGAAATGAAATTTTGGTTTGTGATTCACATATTTGTCGTTCAAAGGAGACATTATTGGAGAGCTCAATATTCAGTGATGCCACCATTGTTGCCATTGTTCATATCTTGTTCTGATAGTTCTATGTTACAGATTCATTACCCAAACGACATTATTGGAGTACCTAACTGAATAGTAAACAAGCTGGACCAAACCAATCCAGTATTGGTCAAAATTCCGGTATGCTTGGTTATGGTTGGTAAACTGAAATAGAATATAAATTTGCGCGAAAAAAGTAAAAGCAGTTTGGTATTCTGTTTAGAAGACTGTAAAACCAAGAAAACCAAACTGGTTTATGCACAAATGTCAGTTACAACTGTTCATATTCAAATGAAATTGGAAGGTTTGAACATTGCAAAGATCTTGTCTCTGTGCATTGTCCTGTATGCTGTTTTAGTATTCTGTTTCCAGTAGACCATCGATAAGCCCGAACTCAAGCGCCTGCCGGGAAAAATCATTTGCGAAATTCAACAACGGTATAGAAAGATTATGAGGAACAAAGAAAATGTCCACGAGCTGTGGCTTGCCACTGGTTTTGAACCCTCTAATACTGGTGAGCCATAGCTCATTCGAAAGAAATTCAAGTTGATGTACTAGATTTGTTTGGTTAGATTAACTTAGTCGTGAGATCAGCGGTAAATTACCTCAGATGCAGATAAGAAACGATCTCTTTCAGTGTATTGTTGCACCTTCTCGAGAGGTTGTCCAGTGAAAGCTGCATACATCCTGTCAATTTTCTGCACGTAGAGACAACAAAAGAGATCACTCCGATCAAAGATTCAGATCTTAGCTCATCCTCCATATTCTTAAAGCAAGAAGCATGAGAATAAAGAGAGACTTACTTGTCGGGCTTCGATGGCTTCATTCACCTGTCTCCTCACGTCCTCCACATGTCCCTGCCAAAAAATTATGTTGACATGAAATCAATCAAGTTCATACGCATATAAGATACCAACTAATAACAAGGAGAATTCAAGAGCCATACTCCGCATCCAGTTTGCGGTTGATGTATCATGACACGAGTATTTGGCATTGCATAGCGCATTCCTTTTTCACCTCCAGCAAGAAGAAGTGCTCCTTGGCTCGCAGCAACTCCAAACGCAACTGTTCCAACTTTAGGCTTTATCTAAAGAGCATTTCAAGCAAATTCAATAGGTTAATAATATACCGAGGTTTCTGCCTGATAGTAATCGTTATCACAGGAAAAAAGACTTACCCAGGACATACAGTCATAAATTGCTAAGACGGAGTAGGTGCTGCCTCCGGGGCAATTCAAGTACATCTGAAGCAGAATAGCAGTAAATATGAGATTTTACTTTCTTTGAAAAGTAACCGAGACAATATAGAAGTTTTTTGTAGCTAACCAGGATGTCGGATTTATCATCAATAGACGCAAGGGTTACAAGCTGAGATATGACTCGCTGAGCAACCTGTGCGTTAATTGGCTGCCCGATGAAGATTATGCGGTTGCGGAATAACACAGAAGAAAGATCTAAAGGTCCTCCAGGGGTCATCACTGAAGGCATTACAGGCGGGTTTCCCTTTTTCGCCTCTATCACTCCAAATCTAAACATTGCAACACAGAAAATCGGTAAAAACACATTGAAAATAGAAAGGTTAAGCTATCTATCAACCAATTTACAACCGTATAGCCTATGGTAGCCATGTATTATCATAAGAAAGAGTGTGAAACGCGACATATTTCGTCAGTTGACATTACTAATAAGAACTCTAACATTCAATCTAGCTTAAGAGAAACACATAGAATTGGATACCTAAAGTAAAGACTTGAAGACTTAAGAGTGTTGTAGAAAGGAACAGGCAGTGAGTTACTTCAATTTCAATGGTGAGAACGTAATCAAGAGGGAGAAGCGAACAGAGATGACCTTGGAGCAACGCTACGAGGATCCTTGTTGTCAAGCTTTATCGGGGATCCAGAAACATTACTCGAAAGTCCTGAAAGCATCAAACACAAATCAATAATCCGGCACTAAAACAATACTCTTCAGCATCAAACAACTCAGTTCCAACATATAGAAAGCCTAAAACCCCCAAAATGCTTTGAAGTTACCAGCTTTCAGAGAATCGTCATACGGACTCGGCAGCGCAGAAACTATACGCCTTGCAGGATTTCTACACAAAATCAAACAAAGAAAACAAAAAAGAGAAATTTAAGGTCATATAATAAATCTTACATGGGACGAATTCGTAAATGAAGCGGAGGCACAAACATATATGTACATCGTGTGAGAGTGTGATTGCGATTAGAAAGGTAATACCTTTGATTGTGAGATAGATACGAAGTGGGTTTAAGGTTTCTAGTTCGAGAAGAGAAGGGAAGACCGAGAGGAGATGAAATTGCCAAACCCGCCATTACTAACAAAGCTCAAAGCTTTTGTGGGTTTTTCTCTGTTGAACAAATTTCGGGTTCGGGCGTGGATAGATGACAGAGGAAGGTAAGACTCGAGGTTAATGCTTGGACATGAACTAAAACTGAACCCAACACAGAGACTCTGCTTCATCCAGCAGGTTCAAAACCATTCCAAAATTAAGATATATTTTCATCAAACATCTTTACAAATCTATTAAAAAAACATACTTAAAGCTAGGAGTGGGCATTTCGGTTTAATTTCGGGTTTGGTTGATTCGGTTTTAATGAAACTCTAGCCAAATTCAACCGAAATAAGTTTGGTTCGTTTTGTGTTTGGTTTGGGTTTAGTTCGGTTCGGTTGTATTTTGGTTTGATTTTAGTTCGGTTTTTAAAAAATCAACTTATAAAAACAAGAATCTTAACGAAACGTAAACAAAACTAAGTCATACAAAAAATCATTCCCTAAAAGTTTAAAACCAAAATGAAATTATCGCACTTAATCAAAATATTAAAAAATGAAAAAATTCATAGTTTCGTCTCTTCCATACCACTAAAATGAATCTACAACAAGTCAATAACTTAAATATAAGTTAATTATACAAATCAATGTTTATTCATCTTTTATATAAGCTATTATAGACATATATCATTAATATAAAACTACCACCACATATGTTATTATTTTTAACATTATTAATAAACTAATTAACAAAAACATATTTGTTTATCGATTCGGTTCGGTTTTAAATCAAACCAAACCGAACCGTTTGAGTTGAGAAAAACTTCAACCAAATAGTTAGGTATTAACTCTGGTTTGATTTGGATCGGTTTAAGTTTGGTTTGGTTTGATTAGTTCGGTTTGGTTCGGTTAAAATGGTCACTCGTTAAACCTCAAAAAGATCATCTAAATTGTTTAAAGTAGATGGTTTCAAAAAATAAAAACTTTTGGCAAAAAAAAAACAAATTTTAGCAACATACAAAAATGAAAACGTTTATGTTGTCTAACTGTTACTACTATAATATCATAAATTTTTTAACTTCAAAAACAAAACAAAAACTGTTACATACCAATACCATAATGATTCATTACTTGATATTTGACCGCAACAGTTAATTTGGAATTAAAAAAAAATACACCAATCATATTTATTTATCTCCCTGCATTGATTGAATATTTGATAACTTTTATTTTCTCATATAAATCCTATTGTTTTAAATTATTAATCCTATCTTAGTGCATATCTACGTGCAGTTAATTGTTGTATATTATGAGGTCATCATACTTTGGATAAAAATCTAAGATTTTGAAAGAAAAACAAAAAAAAATCGTTGCCAAAAATAAAATAAAAAATTGTGTAATAAGTAATAAGTACAAACTTGCCCAAAAAAGTATGGATGAAATTGTATTTGCGTTGACTGTTGATACTTTTTTGTTATTATAATTAAAAGTTATTCAAACTCCTCGTTGTCCTTATTACAGTCACCGGAAAAAATATGGCCAAGTCATCGCCGGCTAAGATTTCGGCCACAACTGTAGAGGATTATGCTCACAGTCCCGTCCACTATGCCGTCGTTTTAGGAGATCACACCGGTTTGACTCGTCTGGTTTTGTCCTTGCCTAAGCTAACCGATCCAGAACATATCCACACCGAGTCCGACTCAATGAGCCAAGAACGAGTGGCCGATCAAATCTCCGCCGTCCTCGATCGCCGCGACGTTCCCTTCAGAGAAACGCCTCTCCATTTGGCTGTGCGTATCGGCGATGTTTTCGCGGCGAAGACGATTTCTTCCGCCGGCGCAGATATCACGCTACAGAACGCCGCCGGTTGGAATCCCATGCACGAGGCGCTTTGTCGTCGGAACTCCGAGATCAAGGAGACGATTTTCCGGCATCACCGTCGATCAGCGTGGTGCAAGTGGAGACGGAGACTGCCTCATCTGATCGCCGTCTTCCGCCGCATGAGAGATTTCTACATGGAGATCTCTTTCCACTTCGAGAGCTCCGTGATTCCTTTCGTCGGAAAAATCGCTCCTTCTGACACTTACAAGATCTGGAAACGCGGCGGAGATCTACGCGCCGATACTTCTATAGTCGGATTCGACGGGTTCAAAATCCGCCGGGCGAACCAGAGCTTTCTCTTCCTCAGCGACGGAGACGAGTTCCTCGACGTTTCTCCCGGAACGTTGCTTGTGCTGAACAGAGACGATAAAACGATCTTAAACGCTTTCGAAAACGCCGGAGATCCGATTAGCGATAATGATATCACCAGTTTTTGCTCTCAGTCGAGCATGTACCGTCCAGGGATGGATGTTACAAAAGCAGAGCTCGTTGAGATGACGAATTGGCGACGGCAAGAGAGGATTGAAACCGTCGGAGAATGGAAAGCTAAAGTTTACGAGATCGAGAACGTGAGTTTCAGTCTCAAATCGCGGAAAGTCGTCGTTTCCGCCGGAGAAACAGAGCAGAATTTCTCGTTGGATGAGAATCATCGGAGTTTCTCAGAACCATTGCGGCGGCAGAGGAGGCAGAACAGTTGTTTCAACGTTGAGGAGAAAGAGTTCCAGCCGCGGAGGAGGAGAAGGTCGGTTTCTCTGCCGGAAGCGGAGATTCCGGTGGCTTCTTCTGTGCCGCGGATAAAAGAAAAGGAACTTGTCAAGAGTTTAAGTCCGTCGGTTTGGTTAACAAATGATTTTCCTTTGAAGACAGAGGAGTTGCTTCCGTTGCTTGATATTTTAGCCAACAACGTTAAAGCCGTTCGGAGAATGCGGGAGCTGCTCACCACCAAGTTCCCGGCGGGAACTTTTCCGGTCAAGGTAATAAAGGGCAATCTTGAAAACTCATAAATTCCATTTCGGTTTTTTTTCAATCGTTGTTGTTAATTTTTTGTTTTAAGCGTTTGCATGAGAATTATGAACCGTATAATATTGCGCCAATAAAATCTCTATTTGGTTAAACCGGTCAACCAAATTAGACACTGATTATGTATTTTGTGTGTGTGGGACCCAGTTGTCGATACCGGTGATCCCTACGGTGAAGGTAGTCATCACGTTCAGCAAGTTCGTGGCTCTCCGGCCCATGGATCAGTTCCACACACCACTGTCAAGCCCGAGACACCTCTCAGCTGCAGTCGAAGAGCAATCCGACGTGGGCGGTGACGAAAAATCCGACATAAGAACAACTTCACGGCCATCGTTTTCAACGCCGTCTTGGCTGAGGTTTAACATCACGGCCACCGGGAAAAGCTCACAGCGGCGGATGCAGGAGGAGGAGGAAGAGGAACAAATGGTGGATCCATTTGAAATACCGGCAGGGTATAAGTGGAGGAGCAACTCAGATATATCAGGTAATCAAAATATTTGTAGATGTTGATTATTATCAGTATTCTATTAGTATTTATTACACTTTGATCTACTCCCTCTTTTTCATAATATAATATGTTTTAGAGTTTTTATTTTGTTTCAAAATATATGATGTTTTGACTTTTCAATGCAAAATTTAAATTTGTTTAGTGTTTTATGACTATTTGTATTCTGCAGATTTTTTATGATTGGTTTAGTTGTTTTAAATTAAATATCAAATAGTTGTTTTTTTAAAAATAATTAATTTTTTAATTTTTGTGTTTTTAAGTCAAAACATCTAATATTTTAAAACAGATGGAATATTATTATATATTGAAAATGAAAGAAAATAAAATTAAAATACTACAATTTTATCTAGTAAATTTCACTAGACTTTCTTTTAAACTCCTCGGTTTTTCTTATTTGAATTTAATATTGTTAATAAAAATGGAACACAAGTTAAAGTGCTCTAATTCCAATTCATAATAATGGGATCATTTATCTGATGCTATTTTTGATATTGTGTAGGTAAGAAAATCACTCTATCGTGTGGATGCGCAAAAGTAATTCTCCGGAAAAAATAAACATATTGGGCTGAATGTTTTAATGGGCCGATGTTTTAGGCGTTAGATCATTAATAGGCATATGTGTTTCATTTTCGTTGTTATTGTTGTAAACTCGTCGTCATTCATCAATCATGAATAAAATCAATCAAGAAAATATCATTCCGTTGTTTATAATGTTTTAAAAGTGGTTTAAACAATTTAGGCGATAGACTTCAAAGTAGTTATTCAAGGTGAATTAGGTAGAACTCATGTTCTAAAAATCCCCGCATAGCTCCGATTATTTCTTGACTAGTTGCTAGATCCATCCCATCCGCCTAACTTGTCTAGGCCGCCACCTAATTTTTTTTGTTTTTTTAAAAAAATTATTACTTAACAAAAATCTTGAAAAGTTCTAATTTGGTTTTATTATATTGTTATAAAGTCATTAAAAATTATTAAAAATCCAAAAAAATCATTAAAAATCATTTAAAATCATTTAAAATCATTAAAAGTCATTAAAAAGTCATAAATTTATAAATTAATATGTTAAAAAGTCATTAAAAAGTCATAAATTTATGAATTAATATATTAAAAAGTCAATAAAAGTCAAAAAACTAATCCCCGATTAATCACCGATTTTTGGGCTAGGCGTTAGGCCCAACCCAACCGTCCGACTAGCGCCTAACACAATTTAAAACATTGGGTAGAACGAACTTTTAATTGTTCCAAGCAGATAATTCTCCAATTCATCGGATTTGCCAATTGATTTCTCATAAGCACATATTTTTAGGAACACTTTTTTTTTATGTATAATGGACTTTTAGAGGACAAGTCTTCTATATACAAAATAATTAAAGATTGATCTTTTTTTTTGTTTAGTTGGCTCAGTATTCCTGTAGAAAAAACAATCAATAACATTTCATTATAGCATTTTCTCTTATGTTGGTGTAAGACATAAAGACAAAGCACATATCAAATAAGTTTTTGATAACTTAACCGTCCTAACCCTCCTTGATGAGTAGTTTTTTTTAATCATCTCAAATATTATCAATTACAAATTACGAGGACATATACAATTCTACCGGCCTACAAAAATTCACGATCAACGGTCTACCTGTACCATACTCGTGATGGAGCACTTTACCATTTACACGCTAGACCACGGCAGTTATGCTTGCACCGTGCTGGAAATCGTTTGAAAATTTTACTTATGTAATTTGCATCATCTGGAAATTGAACTCCATACCTTCGGGTGTATAAACATTAATGAACCATTGATCGACCAGTGGACCGAGGGAGCTTTCACAGATGATGAGTAGTCTTTAATTATTGTTTTTTAATCATCTGAGTGTGTTATTACTGAAA
The DNA here is from genome assembly GCA_030161315.1 of Eutrema japonicum. Lineage (NCBI taxonomy): Eukaryota > Viridiplantae > Streptophyta > Magnoliopsida > Brassicales > Brassicaceae > Eutrema > Eutrema japonicum. The sequence goes on along the minus strand of BSQW01000001.1, from coordinate 5,816,597 downwards.
TCAAAGCTCCATAACAGAGCAAACAAGGTTCCAAAGGAGAAAGGGAAAACAAATGGGAATTACAACGTATCAAAGCATAAAAGTATAGACTAAAAATAATTGAACAGAAAACAAAAATTAGATGGGGTTAGGTGTTTTTATATATTTGCCTGTTTCTTATGCTTTTTTAATAAGTTGAAAGATTCCAAAAAACGTTTGCTTTGCAAGTTGGAAACGAACTAACATGAGTTGGCAAGTCAATTCCAAGACTACCCAAATAATCACATTTGAAATCATTTTTATATATAAAAAATATTTGGACTTTAGGTTAAGAGACGACAATCTAAATATATAGCATATTAATATTTACACTCAAAATTAAAATAATTTGACAACCCATCCACTATTAGTGTCTCCATTCTCCATATTTCCACTTATCTTGCTTATTCAAAATTGTTTCTTTCCTCTTTACCAAGAAGAGCTCCAAGAATTAGAGGTACTATTTTTTTTCTCTTTTTTTTTCTTTCTGTTATGCATGATTATGAAATCATAGACGACTTGGTTTTGACATGGGCACATAAAATATTGTGATCATAATAGAATGGCGAGTGAAGCACCGAGTTGGGCGGATCAATGGGGGACCGGTGGAATTGGGGTGATGGCGGCGAAGGAGGAAACCACTAACGGCAAGAAAGACGCTGCCGGGAAGAAGTCCGGCAAGACGAAAGCAGGGTTTAACAGAGCTAAGGTGGTTGCGTTTATTGGTGTCAATTGGATGAAGAATCTTGTGCAGAGGAAGAAGAACTCTACTTCTTCATAAATAAATAAAATGTGCTTTCTGCTTCTTCTTTTTCTCCTTTGGAATGTCTCAATTTACTATTAATTTCATTCTTTTTTAAAATGTGTGTTTGGAGTTTCAGATGGTGCATCCCACCAATGAATTGAGATTTGTTCTGTATTTGACGTGTCTCGATCCTATTTACACATTTCAAACGTATAAAAATTGCGTCTGCACATGCTTTTCACATCTTAAGATAATATAAACGCAAACATAATATAGATTAGTTGAAAATCTAGATTATTTATTATTTGCAAAATCTAATGCAAAAATAGATGATAGAACTTGTGGCGAGGACTATTAATATCCGGAGCATACAACCCAAAATTTCTAAAAAGAAGTTTTAAGTAACATTTACATAAAAATCAGTCTAAAGCACAATATATTTATAGTCATAAAAAGTGAAAAAGCACATATATACATGTTAATTCTCAAAAGTAGAGTCTCTAAGCCAAACCAAAGGTGTTCTCTCCACTGTAGGTCAAGTAGAGAAACCCATCTTCATCTTTGTTCTCCTCATAGATTGCAGACATCATTGCAGCTACAGAAACAACGAGCAACACATCAAACTAACAAACATTTTGCGAGACTGAGTAGACATCACGAAAGGTTTTCGTCTGAAACAAAACTTGTATTCACCATAACATATGTCAACCTATCTATGATAAAGGAAAGAGATTATTTATTTTACCAGTTGGGGGTAATGTGTTCTTCACAAAGACAAAGATAGCCTTTTCGGCACTCAGTTTGATTCTTTTGCGGACAACATACACAAACTGCCCCACTGTTAAATCCGTCGGCACAAGGTACCTGTATTCAACAATACCCACACAAAAAAGGGTTGCAGATCACAATTCTTGATATCTATCTTTCAAAGAGGCAAGACAGGTATTGTTTCTTGACATATACTAGACACAGATATCGATCTCATAAGCTTATGATGTTCAAGAGAAAGCCTATTGTCATAGATAGAGAAGGCTAGAGATCAAGGAAAAAACTTAAACATGAGAAGAAATAACTCATGGTGCTAACTTTTTCTTGTCGATAACCGGGACATCAGTTTGCTCAGCCTTGTCGACATTCACCTGCAATGCGCACTCTCTGGTAAGTGGAAAGAATCATCTCCAACGATCAGGAATATGATGAACCCAAATCACGAAATCAGAGAGGGAGAGCATACCGGGCTTTCTTTTTTTCTCCCCGATTTTGATTAAACTGATTAACTGAAAACAGACAAACAAAATTGATTTTTTCTGTGAGCTTATTTTTTAAAAGTTTGACTCTGCATAACCGGATTATCAGCCTTGTGGTTTGGGATAATTTTGGAATGGTTCACATTAAATTCTCTGTATGCATTTATCCTTTGTAATTTGTTTAATTTTTTTTTCAATATTGGATGATTGAATTTAAGAGAATGTAAATGAATAGAGTAATTTAAAGTTTTTGTTGGGATTTTAAAGAACTCTATCAAAATAAAAGTAAAAATGTTAGGATTTAACTCTTTACATTTTTTCATTGAAATTCTATTAAATTTATATCAAATGACAATATCATAAATATTGCAATAAATTGAATAAGACTAGAATTTAAAGTAATTTAGAAGAATGATTACAAATATCTAATCCAATAACACATGAATTTGTGAAATACATCATTGAATAACAGTATAATTTTAATTGAATACCTAAAACACATTTTAAAACTTTTAAAATATTAGTTAACAAAAGAAAGATCTTTTAGAAATGAATTTAGAGACATGAGAAACAGACTCCAATATGATATGATCATCACTTTCGTGAATTTTCGAAGACGATGATGCATATGTTTTTCCATAGGTGTGCATATAACATAATAAAACATAAATTTTACTTTTTTTAAGGAAATATTAAATAAATGATAGGAACTTAACAAGAAAAGAAATAAATAGGGAGGGAGAATATTTGGAAAGTTGAGCCATAATAAATTTCGAAATTCAAATGTATATTGGGAGTGGCACAACCCCACCAACATGCCTTGCTTTCTCTTACAAACCTCATAAATACTAATATTGAAAGCTCGTGGGAACCTTGTTTCATTTCATTAATCGTTGCTATCTAGCATACAATACATACATAACGATTTGGTTAAAAGAGAGTTTCTAGTCGTTATACCATAAAATTTACATTTTGAGAACAGTTTCCATTCAAATTAATTTGTTAAAACCAAACACTTGTTCTTGGAACTCATCTAAGACTATACTTCTATTTGATACTAACTGTTAGCATCGGTTGCAAGAAAGAAGTATATACACACTAAAATATACATATAAACAAATATTTTGAAAAAAAAGAAGAAAAGTTTTTCATAGAAACAATTCAAATTTAATAAACCAACCTCCTTTTTGGTATGGGGTTGTTGGTCTAATTTAATGCCTTGCCTCTCTTCTTCAACCATCTTCATATTTATATCTTCTTCTTCACTTTGCAGTCCCATAAACTTTCCAAATAGCAACATTCTATTTTCTCCTTTGATTCTTCTACTTTGTACTTTGGTTTTTGACGTCGCTGAAATTAAAGAGTTTTGCAAGGATCCGATTATTTTTCACCGGTAAAGTAACATTTCATTTTTTATATAGTTATTTGATTTAATTGTTGATATTACTTTATGTTTTTCTTGGTTTTCTGGAGGCTAACTAGAGATAATAGTCGGATGAGACTGGTTTTGATGCAAGGTAACGCGAGATATTAGTGCGGTTCAATCAAATAGTCATGCTCTTAATTTATAGAGATCAGTTCTGTTCGATTGAGCCGTGCCAATATCACGCGTTAAAACCTAAATGGCAAATATGGTTATTAACCTTAAAGGTATATCATCCATATATATATATATATATATATTTTTTGTATCTTGAATTATATGCAATTTGATAATTTCTTAATACTTTATTTGTTTCACCCTGCAGGCTTCGAAGGAATAGGATGTTAACAAGCAACACAAAACCCAAAATCCAAGTACAACTGCGATGTACACTTCTATTTTTAGGAAGTTTTTAAGGAAATTTAAGAAAAATACAATAACATGCTAACGGAGTAAAAGTACTAGCTCGAATGTAATTTGTGCTGTGGTTTACTATCGTGAAAATATTTGTAATTATCAGCACCAATACAAAAACTTATTTTAATTTGTAATAATCAGCATTTTTGTCTGTAATTTAATTTATCTTATTTGATATGTATATACGCTTTTTTGCTAATCTTACGAAAACCAGGAAGTCTGCTTTTGGACTTATTCTCAATAGGGTTATAAATCAATAAAATTTCATCAAGTCGTTCCACATTTCCGGAAGTATGTTCGTTACAAGATAAACAAAAGATTATTTATAATTTAGTGAAAAAAGTAAACAATTCATTTTCTTCACTATTCCCGGATGATTGTCTAACGAACGATAGAGAAATAGAAGAGAGTTATAAATTATGTTGAATCAAAATGTTAGATCTTAAGAAGAAACCATGATGTGAGAGTGACCTAATAACTGATATAACCAAAAAGAGGAAGACAGAAATTAGATCAGACTTAGTCCAAACAATAATCAAAATCTCAAGAAATATAGTCTCAAGAAATAGGTCAGAGAAACACAAAGTAGAATTGATGAGGGAGGGGGGTTGCAAAAAAGGAGGACATGTGAGAATTAATAAAAAGGACTCTCTGTCTGTCATAGGACAAACCAAATGTGACCAAAACATTATTTCTTTGCCTCTCATTAAACCACTTCACTAACTATTTTTTTGCATACATTTATTAATCTTCTGACCAAAACCCTACCAAAAAAAACAGAATTGTTTTCTCTTAGAATTAGCTTTACTCGAATTATAGTCTCCAATTATTATTATAGTAAATCATGTTTTCTTTAATTTTCAGGAATTTGAGGTCCATAACGCATTTTCAGGTTCGCCACAACGTTCGTGAACATCGGCCATTCTCTCGGCCGACCGACAGACGCCGCTGCATTTCCAGTCGAACGAAGCCGCGCAAACATTACCCATCACTGCTTTTAGTTCACAATCTGCGTTTCAAAATTAAATGAAATGAAACAAATATATCTATAATAATAAGTAGACCATAGATCTTCGAAACTTTTTGGTTACCAAAAAAACGAAATAAAAATCATCTAGCAAGTTTTTTTTCATTTTTAACCATTAAAAATGAATGAATCCAATCGTATTACGTAAAAATTATTTTTTTAAATGCTAAAATGTTATAAAATGTCACGGTTTTAGAAATTTCAATAATAAGTCTAAGAAACATAATATAGAATCTGATTTAATTATTGAAATTTCTAAAACCGTGATATTTTATAACATTTTAAAAAATATTTTACAATTATTCTACTGTAAAATCAAGTTGAAGTAAAACCGGTAACTTGTACCGACTAAACCAAACCAAACCGAACATAAACCACACCAAAATTGTTAAGCTCTTTACCTTGAGGAGAAGTACTGCAACAGAGTCTTTTGTCATCAACATGTTCCACATTCAATCCGATGAACCAGGATCCCAAGGAAACATCCTCATTCGCATACTTATGCAGCAAGTTCCTGAATTCGACAATATAAAAGAGATCATTCGAGGTTTTTTCCTGAGTATTTTGGTCGCATTAAGCCGCTGAAACCAAGTTAGAAACAAAAACTTACTGGTTTATCAATATGTAAGTAGCTAGATCCTTAGAAACCGCGTAAAACTGTCCCGTGGCATGGCGGAAATACTTGTTCCCGACCTCTCCAAACTTCCAATGTTCCGGTTCATGGTACTTCACACCCCTGTATTTTCATCCGTGACATAAAAAGGTCTGGAAAAGGTTTTCTTTTATACAGTTTAAGAACCTAAAAAATGCTCACCTTAGAAGGTAGGTGGTTTTTTTACTTACTTTCTGGCTAGGACGGGACCAGACTTCATGCATCCAACATAAACCCGAGGCTTGTTTCGGTAAACAGATAAAGTCGTCTTGAGAGCAGCTGCAACCAAAAAAAAAAAAAAACGGATCAAGACATCAAAACAAAATGGATGAGATGATATATGAAATAAAGATGAAACATTTTGATTTTTTTTTTTACCAAGATTCACATGAACGTCATCGTCGACTTTGATGTAGAATTCTGCGTCCCACAATGAAACAGCGGTAGCAAAAAACGTCTTTGTCTTGGCAGATAGCTCCATGTATCCCTCGGTATGTTCCTGTTAAGTTTTCTAAAGCTTTAATAAGAAGTAGCAAAAATACCAAACACACAAGAGAATAAAGTATGAGAAATCGCGCGGATTTTACTAGTCTCAAGAAATCTCCATGTGTTTTCTCCTCTGCTTCAATAGCTTTCTCAAGAATCCCGCGAGACAACATACTGAAATCAGAACAATTCAAGAACATAAATATGTCTGTGTTCACAAAGTAAAATATCGGTATAAATGCTTAGTTTGTCACAACAGACCATGACTTCTCCTTTGTACCTGTGTCCTATAACAAACCGAACAATGATCCCTTTCTCTTCCTCAAGTTTCTTAAGCTTCTCTCCTGAATATTTGAGAAACCGAAAACAAAGTTACAGTTTCATTGTGTATCTACACTAGAAATCAAGCAACCGGGAACAGCCTTACCCTGTGGCATCCATGTTGACCGGATTGAGTCACGTCTCTTACGACTACTAAAGGCGGTATTAATACCAATAACCATGAAGTATTTTCTTTCCTTGGCTTCTCTGGAAATGTTAAATTTTCCGGACAAAGACTCGCGTTCAGCTCTAGCAGCTACTAATTTCATCTCTAAACTTGAAATGGATTTATCTAATATCCTGCATTTTTTGGTATTATATAACATCATCATCATGATCATCTAAGCATATATATATATATACAGCAATCGTTCATGGATACATCTGGTAAAATTTCCAAACGGTTTTACCCGATAGTGTTGTTACCATAGTCCAAAACCTGCAAAGTACACAAGATCAAACAATGTATCACCGATATTTTCCACGTGAATTAATTATGCAGAAAACGCAGAAGTCTTACACTAGTTTTATCGCAATCAGCGGATCTTAAGCTTAGTTTGGAGAGTCTTGAAATGCCTCTGGCTTCAGGTACATTCCACATCCTGATACAATGATCATCATCATCCCATTATCTTCATTTCACATAACCAAGCACAAACTTTTAACTCCACAAGATCAAATACAAACAAAAACCCAAACCAAAATGCAGATCAAGTCAGCGACTTTTGCAGATTTAGCAACAAAATGATCCAATCTTTATATAGTACCAGTCATCCCTTAGTAAATTAAGCAAGAAAATGATCAAGTACTAAAACCTTACTATGTGCCACCATTTGATCAAATCTAGCAAATAAGCAATATAAGATATAGTTTTTTTGTTTTGTTGTGTTCGTTGATTCCTCACAAAAGCTACAAGGACACATACATGAGCCAAATAGACCGGTCTGGATAAAGCAAGTCTTCACCGACAAAACTTTAAGCTTAAAAAATCTACTGACATTTGGAGAAACACAAGGCAGATTTAGTCCCAAGAAGATGAAATTAGTAACGAAATAGAAAACACCCAATTGACTAAAGCTCCAAGGAAAAAAAAAAAAAAAAACTAGAATCAGACATGAACAGTGAGATACCAAGCTTTTTAAGAAATCGTCGAACAAATTTATTATGTAATAAATTTACCTATTAGTGAAGAACATTCCAAGGCAGAAACTTGCGAGGCACAAGAAAAACACAGAGTTTCTAGAAGTTACACTTCTTGGAGTAAAATAGTAATCTCCTCCTCTGTTCTTAAAAGACATTTTGATGATGCTGCTAGAGCTTAAATCCGAAAAAAGCGAAGTGGTCAACGCAAAATCAAAGATTTGTTTAATTTGGAGTCAAAGCTTCAAGCTTTTTGTGGTTTTGTGTTTTCTTTGTGGGTCTCTATTTACAGTTCTTTTCTGTTTGATGCAATCTCTCTCTCTCTCTGTCTCTTTCACACACTCTCTCTCTACCTGAGAGAGAGATGCACGAAGGAAGAAAGAATAAAACACAAATTGATTTAACTTTTTCTTATAACTATAATAAAGGGTAACGTTTAGTTTGGAGTTATTAAAATACCAAAAACTGATTACTTTTTGCTAGTAATGTAATGATAACTGCAGCTGCAGATCAAGTACAGGAAGAGTTACATTGTTCAGTTTCCGGGTCGTATTGCACTTAGAACCGGGTCGGAAACGGGTCGGATTTAGGTACTTATTTTGTAAATACAATTACATTACAGTTAGATATGAAACAATTTGAGAAATATAAGAGTGGTAGATAAACTTTGCTTGGCTTTTATTTTATTCAGAATTACAAAAGCAGACTCCATATGATCTTTCAATGCCTTGGAAATGTTAAAAGAAGAACAAATGATCAAACTTTCTAAGGTATCTCAAAAGCTAATTTCTGTACGTACAAATAGAATTGAAACTTTCCTTTCTTTTTTTTTGTTTCTTCTCACTTGCGTGCAGAGTGATAGAGCTCAAGATACTCAAGTGCAGGACGGTTCCATGACCAGTCTTGCTCCATCACCGTCTTGCACAGCGAGTTAAACCATTCTCTACCATCATACCACGCCGATATCGCCCTGCAAAAACCAAGAAACAATGCTCATGCTATAAAGAATCAAAGATTTTGGCTGGTTTAAGTATGGTTATCTTTTGTTTTTTTTACCTATTGAGAGCATAATCCACACCCGGAGCATCAGCCCCGTCGAAGCTGAAGCCATTAGGCTCTAGAACTTGAGCTTGTGCCCTTTCTTTATCGTGATCGACATCAAAAACAGTGTCGTAGAGTCCTATATTGGACAAAGATAAACATCAGAGCTCGGTCTTGACTTGAGGGAAACGGGTAAAGTTTTAAGATGACATAGCAAAAAACGGTTAGTTACCTCCAGTTTTTCTAACGACAGGAACAGCACCGTATCTCATGGCTATGAGTTGTGTCAGTCCACACGGCTCAAATATCGACGGGACAAGAATAAAGTCAGCCCCAGCGTAAATCTGGAGAGTAAAACACGAAGAGACTTAGAGCAATACCGAGAGCAAAGGAGTAATAAAGCTTTTGCTATTTTATTACCAAATGGGAAAGAGGTTCATCGTAGGTTAGAACAAGCCTAGCTCGGTCAGCGTGAGAAGAATGCAATTGGTTTGCCAAGTTTACGAAATCATTTTGGATTCGAGGATCCGGAGCTGAACCTAGCAGTACAACCTGCTTCAAGAAAATTGGTAAGGATTGTGAAAAGTTCATGACAGGACTTCTTCAAGGTTGAATAAAGGCTAGAAAAGGACCTGTCCATTTCGTTCCAAGGTACGCCGAATAGCGTGTTTGATCAAATGTATTCCTTTCTGGTGAGTTAAGCGCGTAATAATTCCTACAACCGGAAGATCTGCACTCTTTAGCCCAAGCTTGTTTTGCAATTCTTCCTTGGCTGCTCTTTTGCCTTCTACAACGTTCTCCGAAGTATAAGGTACCTAAGAACCACACAATGTGCTCAAACATCACAAGACATAGCAAGACATTTAAAGACAGTAAAGGAGAGGATGTGACGATGCTCACGGGAATGAATTTATCGTTGTACGGATCCCATATATCTGGGTCGATCCCGTTTATTATTCCATGAAACTTGTATAAATGTGGAGAGATTACAGCGTTTCCAGCAACTTCTTTGGCATAAGTAGGGGAAACCTAGTAATGTTAAGAGCAGACCGAGTCATTTTCAATCCCAGCTTTTCAGGAGAAAAAAGAGTAAACCATCTTTTTGTAATAACAGATATCTTAAAGGAGAATGTTTTCAAGACTTGCCGTTGTCGCTTTGTCCGCAAATGTCATGGCTTTACCAATGGCATTTGCCCCAAATTCCAAATTATGAATTGTGAAGACAACACAAGTTTTAATTAAACCGTAATGCGTGTAATGATCCTTGAATAACCATGAAACCGGAGCACTGGACCAGTCGTGGCAGTGAAGAATGTCCTGTAGATGTTGAGACCACGGGTTAGAGCCGCTAATTAGAAAAAAGTATTAATACATGAGCATTCTTGATAATTCTACAGGAGTTGGACGAGTAGACGTACTGGATGAAAACCTCCTTGAAGAAGAAATTCAAGAGCCGCGTGACAGAAAAAACCGAATCTTCCTGCATCGTCTGCGCAACCGTAGACACATCCTCGCTGAAACAATCTGAAAAAATTCAAGGAACAACTTCTTCATGTCCTCAAGAGATGATGAATGGGTTGTGGAAAAAGCTTAAAGAGAAATGCATAAAGCTTACCCATTTTGCGGGTCTAAGAAGTAAACCGAAAGGCCTTCCACTTTTCCATGCCAAACTTTTATTTCAGTACCTCCCCAGTGATAGCTTCTGTTGAATTGCAAGTCCTTCACCTATTTTTTCACAAAATTTAGTACACAGAGAGGTATACAGAAAGAAGGGTAGTGAAAGCGGAAAATATGAGAAGACATGGATCTTACAAAGTTGTGCTTTAAGCAATCATACTTTGGAAAAATGATATCCACATTATGGTTTAATTCTTGAACAGCACGAGATAGACTAGTGACAACATCACCTAGGCCTCCAACCTGCAGGTAATAAATATATATAAACATAAGATACATATACATACAATGTTTTTGATGGCTATAAACCTCACGTCTTATGGTTTACCTTTGCAATGGGTGCCATTTCAACAGCAATATGAACAATGTGCAGTGGTGGTTCCTTGGAAATACCTCCCACGATAGGTAAATGGTAATCCAAACCATTTTTGTTATCAAATATTCCACCATCCTCTTTCTCAGAGAACACAAAGTCCATCATGTAAGCATCCAATGGGACCTTAGCTGCGGCAAAAAAAAAGGAGAAACATTAGTCACATATCATGAAACAGTCTCTGGAATGGAAATCTTACCCGAAGTCTTCATGTGCGAGCTTCCATCATCTGCTGCTTCCATTTTCTGAGGTGGCAAAGGACCCAAGCGGTGAGTCCAGCGATTAAAAGAGCCTCTAAACCAAACCTCAGGTTTTCCGTTCAAAACCGTGTTTGAAGGATTGTAGAAAACTGTCACAGGGCTTCCCGCTTGAATCTCTAGAGGCTCGGTGTAAACCACATCTTTATGGGAAAGTATAAACTTTTTAAGTGTTCTTTCCTTAGTTTCGGCTTTCAAGCGAGCTGTTTTCTCCATCTGCCCAAACAAAAGATGAAGAAATGTAAATTCATTGTAGTCAAGAAAGACAACTTGAATGAAAGCAATATGGTAAAGAGGATAAGCCGGTCTTCTGTTAGATGTATACTAACCTTGACACGCATAGCTTCCTCTTTTACCCGCCTCTCCTCCTGAAGTTTCTTAAACATCAGATTTTCTTCCTCTAACCAGTAAGTCTCTTCTGGAGTTCTTCGAGGAACAAGTGCATGGAAATCTTGATGACTATTATTGTCATACAGAACCGCTCCAATGGGCGGTCCATCAGCAAAGACCCAGTCAATGACTAAAGCACCATCAGGCACTATGACTGCATATTGAAATGTAAAATATAAGTAAAATAAATGGCAGAAACAGGATATGTTTCTACATTAATATATCAAGAAATGCAGGTTCTCTCAAGAAGATAAGAAAGCTTCACTTATACCTTCAGTGAACCACCAATCTCCGCTCTTTGGAATAACCTTTAACTCAGCATCAACAAGCTTTTCAACGATAGATAATCCATCAGCCCAATCATTAAACCCTCCATGTAACCAGATTTCTTTGGAATTAGCCAGAGGACCTGAGCTTTTATTGTAATATAGCTTCACTTTATCGCTCGGCTCAATGTACCAAACATTCTCAGCCGAGATTACAGCTTTCTGAAGAGCCGGTTGAAGCATTTCACGTCTCTTCTTGGTCTCTGCCTTTGCTTGTGCTCTATCAGCTTCAATCGCAGCCTTTCGAGCTTCGATTTTTCTCTTCTCTTCCTCTTGCCTTTCCCTCTCAGCTTCTTCCTTAGCTAGCTTCTCTTGCTCTCGCCATTTCTCTTCTAGAAGAAAATTCTCAAACTCAACTTTATCCATCCCACCTTTAACATCTACACAGAAATCTTGTGAGTCATTGTTGTCATACACACTTTGCCCATTGAAAAACACAAAGTCCATCTTATACGCTTCTTTGGGGATATGAAGGAGACATGACCACCAATCTCCATGGATCCATGTCTTTTCCAATCTCCTAGTGAAAGATTTCCATCTCCAATCGTTAAATGCCCCCATGATCAAAATATCAGGTTCGTTGTTCAGAGTCGACAGATTCCTGTTGAGAAACACTTCAATGTCTTCATCGGGTTTGGCAATAAGGGGATGCACAAACATTCTATCACCCCTCGCCAAACTTTCCTCTGCAAGCGCTTCTATTTCCTTCCTACGAAGATTTTCTCTTTCAACTTTTAACTTTTGTTCTAATAAAGCATCATCCTGGATTGCTTTCTTATCCAACCGGTCACTTCCATCCTCAACTTCCGACCTATCTAACACATTCCTCTCACTAGAAACAACAGAACCTTGTTTCCGCACATCCACTTTAGTTTCAGGAAACTTAGTAACCCCGAAAACCTCATTTCTTACTGTAGAAGTGGCATTGCTATCTTTTTCACTGTTCTTCTTCTGAGTTCTTTTCGCAGCCATTCTTCCTTGCTTCTTCCTTGAAAAATCTTGGTGAAAAAAATAAGAACACATCAAAAGGACTGAATCAGTAATCACAATGAAAAGTTATAAACCCTGTGAACCGAGTCTTGACCTGCACTTGCCGCCGTGATCTGATGCAGATACCCATTTGATTTGTATTGACTTTCCAACGAAGCAAGCTGAGAACCAAACATGTTCAATCACCTTTTTAACAATCTCTAAAGCCATAAAGATATATTAAAAAAAAACACAACCAAGAACACCTGAACTAATTAATCACACCAGAAGTAAACAAGCTGAATATTAAAATCAAAAGACCATAAAAAGGTGAATCTTTGGCTCGGACTCTAACTCAAAGCTCAATAGTCCCCAAAATGTTTTCTCTCTCACCAACTTGGTTTTTCAAAGATTAGATTCTCAATGCGGTGAGGATTGTAGCAGTAGAAATTGGATATGTCCTACACAAATTAACTCGATTATTATAATCTACCAATTCGAAACGAGATTCCCAATCCATAGACCCTACCAGTACAATCTCCTAAAAAACAAATAGTACATTCTGTCAAATTTCGATTCCAGCTAGAGATTTCCTAATCGAAAAGGCGATCTCACTAATAAAAAAAGTAGAACACTTTGAACTTCAATTCCCAAAAAAAAAAAAAAAGTACAACACTTTGCACTTCAATTCCCAAAAAAAAAAATTAGAATCCAAAGTGCATCGACACATGGAAAGTGTAAGAAACTTAGAGATTTACAGTAGAAAAGGAGCAAGATTTTGGGGGAGGCAAAAACCCAATAGAAGTATTGATCTTGAGCCGACCCTTTTCCTGGAAAACCGGTCTGAGACTCGCCGGTCTCTGTATCTGCCAACACACTTCCATGGCTGCCCAAAGAAACACGAGAAGGAAGAAGAGAGAAGAGAGAAGAGAGCGTTTGTGTACTTCAGGTATATGCTGAGAAGAGAGAGAGAATGTCTGTTGTTGAAGGCTCCATTTCTCAATCACTGAAACTGTTTCTTTATTTCTAAAATTATAGAGAGAGAGAGAGAGAGATTGTATTATGGCACGATTGAGATATCGACATCTAGCAACGAAACAACAGAAGGTTTACAATCGCAGTCGCAGCCAATCATTTTAACTTATATATACGTTGTGGGGACATTTTCCTCTGCTTCTCACGTAAATAAAACATATATTTTATCTGTCCCTCGAAAAAAATCTGGACGGCTAATTTCTTAAACATGTTTTGTTCTTCTATTAAGCTCGTGACAAAGAAATGTCTTTGCCGGTGCATAAGCGCCACGTGTCAGACAATCCCCCGATTAACAAATCCACATCAATCCTACGCGATCCTCTTTTCCCAACACTGACCGTTGATTCGAATCGTCCAAGGGTCCACGTGTACGAACCTGATGTTATCACGCCCACGCCCTCCTTGTAAGTTGTAACACCACAAACAAGCTTTCGTTGGCTTTGGCTATGGCTCTTTTAGTTCTTTTCCACTTTCTCCATCAAGAAGAGGCCTAACAATAGCTCGGTAAATCTGTTCATGAGGTGTAACTCCATTAAGAACCATGTAATCATGAAGCTCAATGACTTCTTCTTGATCGCGTTGCTTACTAAACGATGTGATCAAAGTTCCATATGTTATAGGATCCGGAACAACGCCTCTCCGGACCATAATCTTCAAAACCTCCTTCGCTTTCTCATAGCAACCAAACTTGCATAAGTGATTGATCAAAATGTTGCAAGTCACCAGACTAACCAATTTCTCACCGCCCTGTTTCTGCATTTTAGATAAGATGTTGACAGCTACTTCGACGTTCCCGGTTTTGAGAGACTCGTTCAACAGCGTGTTGTAAGTTACAGCGTCCTTGCTTTCCATAGCGTTCACAACCGCTTCAGCCGCACCAGCCATTCCTCTTTTGCTTAATCCATTCACAATTGAATTGTAAATCACAAGATTCGGCGTTTGTTTCATCTTGATCATAACATCATAGATATCGATCGCTCTTTCCAACTTCCCTTCCTTTAGGTGTCCATCAATCAAAGTACCAAACGAAATCGCATCAAGATTCAATCCGCGAACCAACATACTCCCCAGAATCTGATCAGCACACACCAGCTTCTTATCCGTTACGAAATGGTGCATAAGCGTATTGTGAGAAAATACATCTTCCACGAGTTTCTTCTCTGAAATCTGTCTCTGAAACTTAACAGCTTCCTCCACATATCCGTTTCTGCATAGACCTCTAACAACAATGGCGTGAGTAAACCGATCAATTTGCATCTCTTTGCACATCATATCCCTCAACATCAGTATAGCTGCTTCCGTGTCACCTTCCATGAACAGCCAATAAACAATAGAGTTATAGATAACGGTATTCGCAACAAGTCCTTTACTCGTCATCTCATCACACAACCTTAAAGCTTCATCTGAACTTCCAGCTCTGCCATACGCATCCACCAAAGCTCCATAGGTTCTTTCATTGCAACCAACACCTGATTCAACCATGTCACTGCGGATTCTTTCCGCCAAATCCAACCTCCCCGCCTTGCAAAACCCGTTGATAACCGAATTGTACGTCACAGCATTAGGCAAGACAAAGTTTCCGGACATCACTCCCATCTTCCCTAAGAGCAGCAAGGCGAATCCCATATCGCCCGTCTTACAAGCTCCATCAATCATCATGTTAAAGCTCACAACATTAGGCCAAACCCCACATTTCAACATCCGGTAAAACACAGATAACGCTTCAAGCAACTTATTCTCCTTACAACACGAATATATGACCAGATTAAAGGTGTTCACGTTCTCAGCATATCCCAAAGAATCCATTCCCTTGTAAACCTTCCAAAACCAATCAATCTCATTCAAATTCAATAAACAACCCATAAAATTATTCAAAGCATGAACAGAGACCCAAAACCCCTCTGATCTCGTCTGCTCGATCACTTTAGAAGCTCCTTCAGCATCACCATTCTGTGTACAAGCTCTAACCAATGAATCAAACACATCAGGACTCGAACCACAGGCTTGGTAACTTCGAATCAAACCCGACAAAACATGTAAAGGACTCAAATTTCCGCCTTCCACAGACATCAAATTCACCATTATTGATAACGCATCATCGAATCTTCTCGATTCGACCAGCAAATGAATCATCACACAAGAGGCTCCGAAACGGTTCTCGGAGGAATTAGCCACAGTTTCATTCCCTAAAACCCAATTGTAGAACTCTAAAGCTAGGTTCGGTGAGCTCCGAAACTGGCAAAGAACTCGGCTTATCAATGGATTTGTGAGACTTGGGGAGAAGTGATGAAGAGTGTTCCATCTTCGTTGTCTTAAATTCAGACAGAGAGCACTAAATATAATGTCTTCCGGCTCAGGATTCGAGAACTTATTAGCGACGTGAAAGCAACGTACCAGGAATCTCGTTCGTCTGGAGAAAACGTGAGCGAACATACGGTACAAACAAAATCAGATACCGATATTCACTCTAAACCCTACAGCAAAAACCCTGAATCTAGACAGATGTCTTTAAACGTAGAAGAATTCGAAGGCATGATCCTCCGATAGAGGAGCCTCATTCGTGGCGCTTTACAAAACGCGATGGAGTAACTCCGGCAGAGGAGGCGGCGGCGTCGTCGCCGGTGTAAGCTTCTGTGAAAGAGAAAAAGGTCGAGAAAATTGTACAAAGAAAGACAAGGGGTTGTTATTAAATACCCAACTTGATGACCGGTTTAGGAATTACCGAAATTGGTAATTTGGTATGGTGATCATCAAAATATTATTAATTTTTGAATATCGCATCCTCAAAAATACATTTTTAATTTTTTCTAAACTAAATTGTGTGAAGTGTGCACAAATTAGTTGTATTTTTGCAAATTCCAACTATAGAGTCTAACACTGCCATAAAGAAAGATATTATAATCACTTTACTAAACAATATGAAACTTTTTTTGAAAAGTAACAATAGTTTGTTATATTAACTGAGTATATATAACTATATCAAAACTAAATTTGATAAATATTTTACTACTTTGAGTTAAACACATTAATTTTTCAAGAGTACGTGGACCGACCACATTAATTTGGTATGGTGATCATCAAAATATTAATTTTTGAATATCACATCCTCAAAAATACATTTTTAATTTTTTCTAAACTAAATTGTGTAAAGTGTGCACAAATTAGTTGTATTTTTGCAAATTCCAACTATAGAGTCTAACATTGCCATAAAGAAAGATATTATAATCACTATACTAAACAATATGAAACTTTCTTTGAAAAGTAACAATAGTTTGTTATATTAACTGAGTATATATATAACTATATCAAAACTAAATTTGATAAATATTTTACTACTTTGAGTTAGATACATTAATTTTTCAAGAGTACGTGGACCGACCACAAAACTCACGGTCACTAAACAATTCATATTAGAGTTTGTGATTTCAAGATTCAATATTGTAGTTCTTTGGGAGTTAGTCCAAAAAAATATATTTTAATTTACTGTAGAACATATTAAATAGGCGAGTTAGTTCGCTTTGATAACTCTCTATATAATCATTAGTAAATCATATTATTGAAATCATTAACCAAATGTGATAGTTTTATACGTTCAATCAAAAAATTCACAACCAAATTCTTATTTTACAGATATACATATATAGGTTCTAATTCATGTTGGTATATATTAACATCACATCACTTTCACAATTAAATTTTATTTATATATTAATTCGCACAACAAAATTAGTTCTAATTCCTATTCGACGGATATTATATACGTAAATTTTGATTGTATGATGTTAAGATATACATATTTATATACTTGTCAACTAATTTTAACTTAACAAAAAATTTAAAATTAAATTTCAAAACAATTTTTAGAAAAAAATACCTCCCGCATAGCACATATTAAATCATAATATCTATATTAAAATTCCACTCCCCCCTACAAATATATAAACAACTGATATCTTTTATTTATTCTCATGACCCGGCCATTGGGTATAGTGAAATCAATTGACCTAGCCACTCACTTGCTTCACCTTTCCTCTAATGGAAAAAGCTTCACAAAGTTATGTCAAATGGATTCTTCAAGGTTGGTTATTTCTTTAATCGGATATTAGAGATCGAAGTGTAGAGTAATCCGAACAACCTGTTATTGTGACTTAAAAGTTCATACTTCACTGATCAAATATGTATTTAAAACCGAGCATAATAAATTCTACTGGTGTACTAGACAACTTCCAAAGGAAGTGCGCTTCAAGGTCACGAGTTGAAATCTTGTTGGGGGACTAAATTACTTAGTCTAAGTTCACAAACTTCATCAACCACATACCATATTGAACTAGCAAAATTGGATACTAACTTTACATGCTTTCATTTATCCTTTATTGCATGTTTTTTTTTTTCAAACGAAGACAATTACAAGATGGTAACCTTGTCTACGAAATATTGTCAAGTATATAGTATTGTTCTTGAATTTTCTATATTAATCAATGCTTTTGGATTTGTATGTATAAATGCTAGGAATCAAATAAAGGAATCAAATTATTGAAAGAGGGGGGAGAGAGAGAGAGAGAGAGAAAGAGTGATGAACGGTGAAGAGAGTGTTTGAGAGAGATAAGAGTGGAAAGAGATGTGTACGTTGAGCCCACACAAAGGAAGGCTATGATCTATAGACTTCTCGATCAAACTCACTTTCAAAGGTCCTTTCTTGAAAAAGGCAAAGGCATAACTCGCAAAGGGATCAAAAACATTTTTGAAAAACTTCCATTAACACTATTTCTTACAGTTTGTTGATGAAGTCACGATCTCTGATCATGAATTTTTCTAAGTTTTTTTGTTAAATTTTGTCTCATTTTTTTTTCTCTAGATAATACATCGGCCAATCCAAAATCCAGACTATTTATCCCCATAATTTGTGTCGACTAGACAAAAAAAATTATAGTTCAGTTATATGTGTATGGTGTTAATTCTTTCTAAATAGTTTTTCGCTGAATCCAAGAGAACGAAGTGTTTGTTATTTTCACTTAAATGAATGATTAGGAATTGCTAAAAATTTCGACCTATAATTGAATTTAGATAGAAAACCAATTTAGTGTAAGTTTTTTTCCCACTAGAAGTCTAGAAAAGAATTTTATTAAAATCTACACGGGCGTGGTCGAGTGGTAGGGGATATCTAGAAATGCGTTGAGAGCGTTCCTTCCGGATTCGAACCTCACTCGAAACAAAAATCACAAGAGTGTGGTAGTGGGTTATAGGTTTTGGCCCAGATGTTTAACATGATGGACTGGTGTCCCACGAGCTGGTTCATTTATGGGATTAGTCGGATGATAAAAACTCGGATTACCCATGTTAATAAAATATAAAATTATTAAATCCCTAGAAGAAAAAAACAGGATAAGTACGTAACAGATGAAAATTAAAAAAAACAGAGTAGAGAAACGAAAGAAAAGAAGAGAATCAACAATTGGCTTCTCCTTCTCAAACAGCTCTCGTAACCAACGTGATTCCCCTTGTGCCACATACGACGGCAAACGATTATCCGAGACCACACTCTTTGCCATCTCAAAAAGCTCCTTGATTGCACTTTGGAGCTTCAAACAAAATATCCCATCCAACTCGAACCTACGTAAATGTAAGCAAATCTGCAATATAAATATATATAATTTAAAATAAACAACTTGCATAGCTGCGACTGGTCTCAAAAAAATTACCACAAGATCATCCATTTAGTTTTTTTTTGTTCTTTTTCTTTTCTTAGATATCTATAGTTTTTTTTTTTGATAACCTAAGTTGTTTGGTCAACATTATACTGGAGAGATGAGGACTAGCTACCTCATGTCAGACCAGATGACTTCACGTTTTCCGACTAATGCCTAGAGTGAATGAGCCCAACTGACAAATGTGATTAACTTCTCACATGATTGTGATAAATATTTCAAGTGTTAGTGTAGAAGGCGAAAAACGAACCCGGATTCCCCGTGTGTGATTCAGCGTAGACATCGATCTATAGTTTTTTTGTTCTTTTTCTTTTTCTAGACATCTATAGTTATACAGTCAGAATTAGTTATCTCATTAATCTCTTCGATGTTATAACTTTTAGGGACGTGTTTAAATATATAACAATGAACCATCATGATTTTTGTTGGGAAAATTAATTGAAAATAGTGTCTTTTCTTGCTCGTGAGTGCCCACTTTGAAGTGGATTCTTTGGACAGTTTACCTGTGGACACAATAATGTTGCAAGGACACATCTGTTGTCATTAATTATATATACAAACTTGCCTTTCATATCATGTCAAATTATCACTTACTTAATAGCTAGACCTAATATTATTCATAAATTAATCTCTTACTATCATAAACGATATCGGTGCTCAATCATTAATATTCTTGTTACGTAGTATCTGACATATGAATTGTGTTTAATATAGTATTCATCATATTAAGCTAATTAAAAATGAAATATACTACGAGGAAGAAAATTGTATAACTAATTTGCATAGTTTAATTTTCGCCTTTTTTGCTATTTTAAAGTTTCAGATTTTCATGTCATGATGATCCTTTATGGTCCGGAACTAGTTTATATATAATATTCGTAAAAATTGAAGCCATTATTTTTCAGTGATAGATTCGAACTCGAAAGCAAGCCAGGAAATTATTGCTCAACCTCGTAACCTATCTGCCTTGGATTAATAATCTTTTGTAACTTTTAATGATACTGAAAATGAAAATGTCCATTTCATACTATTGGGATGTTATTAAAATGTTGAAATTAATCAATACAAACAAAAGCTATACAAATAGCACATGAGGTTCTTGAAAATTATCCAACAATTAATTTAGAAATCTAAAAAGAAGAGAAAAAAAGAAGAACATCTGCATGGGAAGCAAAATAAGTCTTAGACATCTCACGCTTGGGATTCAAGAAAGTTTCAAAATTAATTCTAAACCCTTAAAAAAATAAGCAATTTTTTGTTTCTTCAAATGTTTTACTTGAAATTGTTTTAATTATATATTACTACTTCACTAGCCGTAGAACCCTGTTTGGCTCCAAATCGCGTCCCGAACGCGCCTTAATTCTCGTCCTTTGAGAGTCCTTCCAACCCCTTCAAACACCGACGCGCCGCCGCCTCCTCCGCCGCCAGATTTTCTGCTCCGTCGCTTTTGGCTCTTCGCCAGGTACTCGTGCGGCGGCATCATCCCGGAGTCTTCCTCGTCCTCTTCATCCGACTCGTGTATCGACTCAACCGAGTTGACTCGGTAGATCTTACTCCAGTCCGGCACGTTGACCGGCGCCGACGACGCCAATTGCCGCTGGATTCCTCCTCCTCCGCCACCTCCTTCTCCTCCGCCGCGTATCTGGTGCACGATCCTCGGCGATGATGACGTGTCCTCAAACGCCAGAGACAGACCACCGCCCACGCGCCCGTTCCTCACCAACGCATCGCGTGGATACCACGCGCCTAGCGATTCGGGCATCTCCGGCCGATCCTCGGGGCTGTGATCGACGGCGTGTGACCAGATATCCTCTTCCGTGAGCTCTGATTCATCGGTGACGGAGTTTCCGTTACTGTCACCGTAACTATAGCTGCTTCCAAGATACCTCTCGCTCTGGCTTATCGTCAGCTTCCGACCCTTTGCCATTATTGAAGCTCCACAATTAACAACTAATTGCTTAGTTAATTACTTTTAAAATTATTATCTTAAACATTCAGAGATTAAGTAATTAGAGATTTCGGTATAAGTTTTAAACGGAGGGAAATGGACGAGTATATATAGCATTTTTCTGAGCAGGAAGAGTCCAAAAGAATGTGAAAATGAGATATATAAATCTCAAATATACCACTACACTACAAATTTCTTACAAAAACGCCCCTTAACATATATTTGTGTCTTCTAAACCCTAATTTTAATTTCTAAAATTTAGTGGTCCTTGGAGTTTCAACCGTTAGATATTTAATATAAACCAACTTTTGGATGGAAAAAGTTGGCAACGAAAGGTTGTGTGTAATTTCGTGAATGTGTTTAATATGCATAAGCGCAACGAATTATTAATTCAGACCATCTCTTTGTCTTTCGTCCAATCAAATAAGAATCTTTTGTGATCTCATATCTGGAATCTGAATAGTAAGGGGAACTTTGTAGGAAATTTTAAAATAAGGAGGAGTAAGTATAAATTTTGGAAAGTAAATTATGTATGACTAATCAATGTGGACAATAATAGGCCCTCCATTTCAAACACGTAACAGTTAACAGATAAACAATTTGGACACGCTGTAACAGGACGAGACATGCCACGTGACGCGCTTCCCGGAGGCGCGTGTAAATCAGTCGAGAGTGTCTCTTTTTATTTTGTCATCAATATTACTCGAGAAAGTCTAGGAAACACTTATTTGTCAACTTGCCAAATTGGGGAAAAAGTTGCAAATTTTAGATCACCAGTTTTTTGGTTCACGATAGGTTTTTTTGTTCACAATAAGCTTTTAGCAAAATCAAAAGTTAGCCAAATTGCTTGTGTGGAACCAAAGTTTGATGAAAGATGTTGTTACTTGACCGGAACTGATTAATCTAGTGATTTATAATAATGTTGTATTCCTATCATTATTTAAATTTAAATTCAATGATGTTCGAATAAGAAAATGTTTTTAATTCACGTATAAATAAATAAATTTTACATTTATGTTTGTAATTGATAGCGAACCTTAGAAAAAAAAAAAAAAAATCTCAACCAACCCAAATTTAGTAAACCAAAATAGTCGAACTTAGTTCGGGCTTAGCTGAGTTCAATTCATCCCCAACTCGAATAAATTCATCCTATCAAACCGAACATAGCCTGGCTTATTAAACTGTCCAACCTTAAGTTTACAACTAAGAAATACATAAAAGGTGTTTTTAATATAAATTGTATTTTAAACATGACTGTTTCAAACTATTTTATCTAATATAATTGTATTGATCATTTTAACTATATAAAACTTGGACAATATAATTTCTTCCAAATTTTATCTAATCATTCAATATTTTAATTGCATTATGCCATATTAAATGCAGTGATCAAACTTTATGATATTAAGAGCATCTCCAATGGTTGTCTTCATATTTTTCTTCAAAAATGAAATTTTTTAAAAATAAAGAAAAAAATGAAAAAGAGTTTTCTCCAACAGTTTGCTTCATTTTTATCTTCAAAAATAATATATTCCAAAGATATTATATCTTCATTTTATTATTAATTGTTAATAAGACTTTTTACATTTCAGTTTTACAAACTTTCACCTACTTATTTTATTTATAGCAATTGTTCAACAAAATTACGATTTTAAATAATTTAAACATGTATTATATAAATAAAATTACATTACATAATGTAAGAACAAACAACAGTATAATTTTATGATGTTAGTAGACATATATTTCTCCTATAAATGATCAATTAACGTATATTTCGAAGTGAGAAATTAACTTTTATATATATGATTTGTATTTTTACTTTATAATTTGATTGGATAAACACGTAGTTTTAAAATTAATTGGATAAAAGAAAACATATAATTTTGTTTGAGCATAAAACAAAACAAATGAAAAATTAAAGATATATTTTGTAAATAAAAAGGTTCACCTTAAAAAAATGAAGAAATAAATAGTGTTACTTCACATATGAAGGAAAACTATTACTCCCTCTGTTTTTTTATATAAAGGGTTTTTCCTAAAAACACAAGAATTAAGAAAATCTCTTTTTTTTTCTTGAAGCATTAAACATTACCAAAACAACATTTAGTTATCCAATTAGATAGATGAGTATTAATGTTTTATGATAGTACAAAGACTACTAATGAGTATAATTAATTAAATTTTACATGAAAATGTGAGAAGTTCTTATAAAAAAAAAAACAAAATGTCTAAAACCTCTTATAAAAAAAACATAGGGAGTAATTTCTTTATTTTGAAGATGAAATTAAAGCACCATTAAAACAAATTATTCATTTTTATTGTCAAAATAAAAAAAAATGTGAAATTTGAAGGATCATTTCAAATGCTATAAGGTAATCAAATCATACACATCTGTACATTTTGATTGGGAACTCAATCTTTAAATCAAAAGTGGGTCCAGAGTAACTCGACTATACTAGTAGTATTTCACACTATAACCATTAACCATTAGTTAATTAATAAACTAATGATTGTTAATAAAATACATAGATGGATTATAACTTTTAATTAGTAATAATTAAAAGCAGGTCTCCACTTGTGAGTTGTGACGAACTTAGTACAAAGAGAGAGAAGGGCCCCACTGTGTCCACATTGAACGGCTGAGAATGATAGACAGAGTATATCATACACACTTCGTAAACATAGCGGCTACGATTATTTTAACCGAATTGTCTTTTTTTCTTTTATATATAAAGTCGGATTTGTCTTTTTTTTTCGTTGTCATTCGGATTTGTTATTTATACTTGTTTTACAGATTCTAATTTTTTTTGTTGACTGAGCTAAAAAAGACACGATATTAAATAGATAAATAAAATAGATTAAGGGGATTACAAATCCGTTGAAACCAACGGTTAATTCATATGATGTCATTTAAAAATTTTAAAGTAAAAAAAACATAATATATGTTGACAAAAAGCAACATTAAATTTTTAACATTTATATTAATTTTATTTTGATATATATTTTTTAACTATTTTTTAGATGAGAAAAATCTTAGAAACTATGTTCGAGATTGAATAAATATCTAGTTTAAGTTTCAAAAGTATAAACGCGTCTTTCAAATTGTAATATATTATGTTTTTTGGTGAAAAAATAGGCTCTTCGATATGTTTTTACAAAAATAGGCCCTAAGCCAATGTTTCAAAATATATAATATGGGCACGGCCCTGATTATCATGCTAGAAGAGTTTCAGATTTATGAGTATGGTCAACTTCAAAATTTGTATTACACTTTGAAATAATTTTTCATACGTTTGTAAATCCATCAAATATATATATTGATACTCGTATTATAGATTATGAGTGGTTCCACAAAAATATTCCACTCAATAATATTAAATATACAAAGAAATAAAATAAAATATCGATATTACTATATTACAGTCTAAATCAATGTAGGGATATGTTTTTAATATGACGATTCTTTTTTTGTCAAATAATTGGACGAGATTATTGGTATAAGTCAGGTAGTTGTCTTTTTGTGAGACGAACAAGTCATTATGATTGTTCTCACTCACTAACCCCACAATAGACCCCTACGACCTCTAGGGAAATTGTACCTTACTGTATTTCTCAAATCATCTAAATGGTTCAATTATATAAATAAGCTATTCATCATTTATATCGTGAATGATATGGTACAAAATGATCCAATGCTATGAAAGAAAATATTTACCAAACAATTGAATCCATCGTACAACTCCGATCCTACGTCCATCGTTAGAAACCCTAAGGAGGCATGTATATCATACGAGTATATATATAGAATCATATATTCAGTTTAATAGATAAAGATATGTAAAATATATTTATTCATTTCGAGATATCAATGGATAGTAAAAACTCTATTCATATCTTCTTCTTCTTTTTTTGTCGTCAACGCCGCGAGAGCTTAGCTTCTTCTAGTTTTTAATTTAGTATTTTATTGGGAAATGGAATTTTTGGAGTTGGAAAATATAAAGAGAATAACATGATTGGCCATGAGCAATCGTAACGCCAGAAAAATATTGGATCTCTAGATTCCATGGATCATCAGCAACCAAAATAGAAAAAAAAAATATGATAATACATTTTATAAATAAACAAATAAAACAAGTGACAAAAGAAAAAACAAAAACAAAAATCTGCCATGTAGAGTGCAACAGTTGATAAATACATGACACCTAAACTAAAAAAAGACATCCAAGAGAGGTTGACATCGATAATTTCCTTAGAAAAAAAATTATTTGTTTTAACTTAATTAAAGTGACAAGTTATTATCACAATTAATGTTGAATCTATTTTGCAGTAATTTTCTAAAATCTGAAGATGCAATGATTTTTTTCTTTTTGATGTTTTTTTCTGAAGATGGAATGATTAGAGCTGTAAGGTAAATTTATACATGTAACACATGTCCCAGAATCGTGGGAGCACTTTGGTATGATGATTGGTTTAAAGATACAAATGTTTCTTTTGTTTTATATTTGAGGTTCAAACTCCACACTATGAAAAAGTTGTTGCATATATGGTCGTTTTTGTAGGTTCCCCCTACAGACCAAAATGATATCGAAATCGCATATGTTGCTCCTTGATTTGTAGGTAGTGTGATTGATCATGGTGGTGGATTGATAAATTATGTTTTGCTGTTATAATAATCTTCTAAGTTCTAACTGATTTGATGTAACCTACATAAGAATTAACAATCTAGAGAATATTTCTACATTAAACCTGAGATAATAGCTAATTAACAATCCAAGAATTAATCACAAAAACGTGATTGATTACGTTAGATAATATTTTGATTTCAAAATTGGACATGATTCTGTGGATGGATTTTTTCGGATGTTCCAATTCTCTCATTCGGAATTCCGAGTCTGCTAACCTAGGCTAGACTAGTTATCGTTTCAAATTCGACCATGACTCTAGCCTTTATCAGCTTGATCTATTTGCAAGACTATGAATGATTGTATGCTCAAATGTTTTTTTTGTCTTAAGAGATCTTTAGAACACAGTGTATCAGGGTATGATTGTATAAGCAATTAACCTAGCTAGATGCTTAAAACAAAAGAAAAGACGACTAACCGATAATTCAAGAATTTGATGAAAAAAAGAACTTTGATGATAGCCGTTTATATTATTTTTAGAAATTAGTTTAAAAAAAAAGAGTTAAACATTAAAATTATCTTCATCAGACACAAACATAAATCTCTCAAAGTCCATCTTATTGGCTGCAACTTCCATAGATCTCGCCGTCTTAATCAAATCTTCACCTCTTCTCAACCTCATCTCCTCAGTTCCTCCCACTCCTCTCGCCATCTCCAAACACTTCTCTAACTCATCCACAAACCAATTCATCTCCTCATACTTTTCCTGCAATGCAAGCTTCGCATCCATCAACTTAACCCTAACCCTTTCCTCCCTCCACGTCTCAGCCATATTCAACATCTGCCTCTCCTCCTCCGTCTGGTCCCATATTCTCCTTGTTTCCGCCTTCAATTCATCGATCCTCGTCACCAGTTCCTCGCACACTTTCTCCATTGTGTCTCTTTCTCTCCTCAGCCGATTCACTGATGATTCCATGTCCAACATCTTCTTCTTTAACACAGAATTCTCAGCATTAGCTCTTTTCCTTGCTTCCCTCTCTTTGCTTAACTTCTCCTTCAAGTAATCAACAAATGGATCAGTGTTTTCTTCCTGGCATTTTCTTTCGTTTCTGATGAAACATCTGATATTTTCCTTTGATCCAAACTTTTCTGTCTCAAGCTCTTTGATTCTAGATTGAGCCTTCCATAACTCGGCTTGAAGACGAGGAACGAGGTTACCGTCTAGATACTCGTCTTCTTGAAACTTCTCATAAGGTTCAACGGAGTAATACGTTTTGACTGATCCTAAGTCCCACTTAGTAATGCTCTCCATCTGCAATATCGTTAATTGGATATTAGATTAGATAGGACTCCATGTCCTCTACACAAATATCTTACGATACGATTAAATCATTTGGACTCAACCCATGTATATCTATTGATGTTATAGTGGGCCAAAAGACTGCAATGTCCTTTACCATAACCAAATTACCTAAATAGATTAACCTAGAGAAATCTCAGAAACCAAACCAAATGATCACAAACCTGATAGCTAAAACGTTCTGCCAATGAACCGCTGCCTTTAGGAGGAAGCTTTTGAAACCTTGACGCAAGCTTCCTCGCCGAGACTTAGAATCCTTATGATTGAGTTTGTTGAAAGAGATTATGGCGGCATAAAAGCGTCCGTTGTTGTCTCCGGTGACTGGAATATGCGACGGAGGAGATGTATTTTTTCCGGCGATGAAGAGAGAAAGACTCGTTGGCCGAGCGAGAGAAGAAGGCGTTCATAAGGGATACAATGACTATTAGGAGTTAACCATTTTTAGGGACATGCATACATCTGGATTTTACATTTAGTTTATTTTCTGTTTATGTATTAAAATTACAATAATATGCTGAATATTAGGAAAGAAATTCGAAATCATTTAAGACAAAGATTTGGTACCAGATTTGGCCTCTTTACATCTATAGAGGCAGGCATTAATAATTTAATATCATCTATGATTTTTTATTTTTTTATTATCACAGACACACATATATATATTTGTAATTTTAATACATAAACAGAAAATAAACTAAATGCTTATGATTTAGTTTAAAGCACAATAAGTTTTGATTTTTTTATTTTCCTTTTAGTTGTCAGATAATTTTGAATATTTTGAAGATGTCCATTAAATCCTTGTTTTGTTCACCAGTTGTTTTCTTATATTCTTCAAGCAAGGCGATTTATATTATACCATACTAAGATGAGATCTTCCTTTAAGTAATCCAAAATATTTGGTTTATCACATACCACAATCTTTTTCTTCCAAAGACAGAAATTTACCAATTTCTTTTATTTAATTTGTAGATGGCTATATGTTTTTAGTTTACCTTTCATTTTTAAATATTTTTCAATTTCAATTTTTAAATAAAGAGAGCATGAGTTATTTAAATTTTTACTTTTTTTTTTTTTTTTTTTTTTGCAATTATCATTATGAATGTTCAAACTTTCTTTGGTTGATGAGCAGCTTTTTACTCTCTTTATCATCAATTATCTTTTTTTTTTCTGAATCCACATCCCACGTAAGCAGATTATAAAGAAACACAATCTGGTCTTCAGGTGAAGCTGATCACTAGTAACTGAGCATAAACCAAATAAATTCCGCATCAAATCTCCAATTGAATTAGCAAATTCGCAGAACCAACAAACTTAAAAAGCGAAATCAAGTGTCAATTAAAAAATAAGAACAGTTAAAGTAGCAGAAGAACCATCCAACAACAAAACTAAAAGCAGAGAGGTACAAAAGCAAGCAGAAGCAAAGAGAAAATCTCCAGTTGCAATACTACCTTAAACCTTGTCTCTAAGACAGTTGGCGCCGCTTGTAACGCACCATCACATTCCCTTTAACGCCAACCACCATAGCGTTCCAGTCGATCTCAGGGAACGGTGAAACCAGCTCAAGCTCAAAGTTCCTCAACAAATGACTCCATATGGCTTTGATCTGCAGGTAAGCAAACGGCTCTCCAAGACACCCGTGCCTACCTCCACCAAATGAAATGTACGAAAATGCTCCTGCGGCTTTGTCCTCTTCTCTTCCCGGGGAGAACCTATCGGGGTCGTAGGTGTCCGGGTTTTTGAAGATATGCGGCAAGCGGTTGGCAAATGCAGGCGACGTAGCAATGATGTGACCCTTTGGGATGTCATACGTTTTTCCATCCCGAGCGGTCACATTGAAATCGCTGTGCGAGGCTCTCATGAGCATGATCAATGGAGGGTGAAGCCTCAATGCTTCCTTAATGCAGCGGAAGAGAACATCCATCTCGGATAAGATATCGTGATCGATCTTGTCTCCATGTTTCTCAATCAAGCTTTTCTGCTCATCCAAAGCAGCTGAGAAATACTCTTTGTATTTCATCAGATAAGCACCGGTCCATGTTGAAGTGATAGAGCTCGTGTGTTGTCCTGCAAACAGAGCAGCGATGAGCAAACCGGTGACTTCAGATTCGGTTGTCTGTCTACCGTCCTTGTACTTTGATTCGATGAAACACTGTAACATGTCGTTCTCTGATTTGCCAGATCGTTTTCTTGACCCTATGATTTTTGAGAAGATCTCAGCAAGCTTTTCTCGGGCACGGTCACGACGGCGGTGAGCTGGAAGTGGGAGGTATGGGAAGAGAACACTGATGGGAAGCATTCCATTGTCAAGGTCATGGAACAAAGCAGAGACATCATCAAAAAGCTGGTCACGAACTTCTCGACCCAGTAGACATCTACTTGCAGTCAAGATGATGAGACGCTCTAGCTCAGTCTTTAGATCAACTTCACCACTCTCTCCCCATTTCGAGAAGTAATCCTGCCAAGAACAAGGACAAGTATTTATAAATGAAGCATATAACACCAACTCAGTGGAAGATTTTAGCAGAGAATCAGGTTCTACTTTCATGGATATACCTTCAAAAAATAACCCGACTATATGTTTTATATCGGTATTAAAGAAGTAGAAACATGAAAAGTAAACCCAAATTCATATACTCACTACTAAGTACAAGCAAAAGAAATAATTTTTGGATGCCAAATTGTGTCTACCTCAGCTTCAGTAACCATCATATCCACATAACCCTTCAACTTGTTGACTCTGAGTGCCTCGGTGAAGAACCGGAACTGCTCCTGGCGAACGGAATAGTCGACATCGAAAACAACTCCAGGGCCAAAAGTAGGCACATTGAACTGGTACACTTCCTGCTGGCTGAGATCAGATTCAGGAGCTTTGAAAAAATGTGCAGAGACTTCAGGACCAATGAGAAAAGTCATCTTTTTGTGAAGAAGATTCACTGTGAATACACTTCCAAGCTTAGGATATTCGTCTCTAAGCATAATGATAGGGCCTTTCAAGAACCGGAGGAGGCTTCCGATCAGTGGAGGCCAAGCTTTAAGAGTCGGAGGAAGACGCTTCTTCTTGGAGTCGGAAGTGAACAAGGAGAAGATGAGTTTGGCCAAAACAAGTGTCGCCACTATAACCAAACCCGTCTTCAACAACTTGTTCTCCGAATCCAGTTCCATTTTTTTCGTTTGCTTTCAACTGTCAAATCCATCAAAAGAAAGTCAAAATCACACACACACACACACACACACACAAAAGAGAGTAGTGTGATTTGAATCACGATGCATAATTAGATCTGATTCCGATTCAATCCTGACTGATCTAAACTTAGGTTAAGACTTTCTACAATAGAAGGAGAAAAGCTAGCGAAGATCGACACACACAGTTAAGAAACCACATGGACATATGAAAAGCACTAATGATTGGGGCTAAGGCTTACTTTGGAAGAATCAATCGATACGATGATCCGAGATTCTGAGACGGCGAGTGACGAAGAGCGAGGAAGAAGAAGAAGAAGAAGAAGAAGAAGAAACGGCTCTGCAGATTTGCTCTCACGATGGAGAAATCGTCATTTTCGACGCTGAAGCTGCTTTCTCTCACCTGATTACTCTTTGTTTTGTTTCAATTTATTTATTTTTATAAGATAAAAAATTCAGCTGTAAAACGCATGTGGCATTTTTTTGATTGGATGATATTTTCGACAAAGGAAAAACCAACGGCGATAATGATTAATTACGATGAAAACCAGGGGAGAAGTTTTTTTTAATAGGAACATAAAAAATTATTTATACCCCAAATGTTAACAAGAAAAAAAAAACAAATTACAACGCATACAAAACTATAGGCTAGACAAAATACCATAACCAAAAAACCGAATCAGAACCGAATCGAAACCTATAAAAATACTCGATATATACTAAACTTTTATACCCAAAGAACCGGAATTAGACCGAGAACTGATCGGATACCCGAAATATAATTATACATCCATAAAGATTAGTTAATTTTTAGGGTATTTTAGGTATATTTTTGGTTTTACGTATATATTTCTTTTAGTTTTTTTTTGGGCAATTCTACAAAATAGCACCAAAAAACATAAAGTTCAATAATTTAGCACAGAAGGGTGAAAATCCTAAAACTAGCATTCATTAAAAGGAAAAAATACTAAATTATCCTCTATTATACTGTAAAATCAATCATCCCAAACGGAGCTTGTGACGAGATCCATGGCGGCGATTTCTACTTTCTTCCTTCTCTTCGTCATTCCCCTTGTCCCACTCTCGCTTTTCGTTATCTTGGCTTTAATCGTACGTACGCCCTCGTCCCATCCGAATCCCCATCAAGTCACGTCTTCTTCTTCATCACCGGCGGTAAGCTGAAGAACGGAACCGTCTTTGCTAAACCTGACTCTCTCTACTTTACCTTTCTTCACCGCGTTTAGAAACTCGATGTACCGCCATTGCGATCCCTCCGGAAGATCCGATGATGATTGGGCTTTCGGATTAGGCGTCGTTATCGTCTGGGTCTCACTGAACGGCGACGGCGACGTCGACGGCTTCACTGCTTGAGCTTCAGCAACGACAGTTTGTGTAGCGCTAACCGGTTCGTCCAAAGCTAAAGCTCCTCGCGGCGACGAAGAAATTGATGAGAACAGAATAGCTGCTAAAGCTACTCGCGACGGCAATGACTTTATGGGTTTTCCATTGTCTTCGATTCGCAGAGCCGATCGAGTACTTCCACGGGAGATTAAGGAGAAGGAAAACTCTGATTCTTCACTATATCAACAAGAGGAAAACTGGAAAAAGCCATATAAGGCCGACCTTATATGGAAAAACTGGAAAAAGACAAATACAGGATACTGATACATCCTATAATCTGATACCCTTTTTATTTATTTATAATAAAATCTTAATGGTTTCTGAAATTTGATACTGCAAACACATAGTTGTCATCGACCTGAATCTGCAGGAGCTAGCAACTGTACTTCAAACATGAGAACTTATAGAAGCTTGTTTTTTTTTGCAGGGACTGTTTGGTCTCCAAGATCGAATGTTGCAGAACTTGAACACAACTATGTTGTGGCGGTAGAGCTACCAGGGGTCAGTATCAATGATATAAGAGTGGAGGTTGACAACACAAAGTAATTATTACGCATCTTGACACATGTTTACTTTACTTAATACGCATTGTGTAACAAAGGTACTTACCCGTGCTGCTGCAGCTTGTCTGTGACAGGGAGGCGCACATCTATCTGTCAAAAAGTTGATGCAGGCACCAAAGATTCAATCTTTGGATATCACAAGCAAGAAATACTACAAGGACCATTCAAAGTTTCATGGCCACTCCCCAGCAATGTGAACAAGGATAATGTTTCCGCTGAATTTATGTAAGTAGAAACTATACTTCTCTAAACCCCAACGTTATGATTAGTGGGTTTATAGCTAGTGCACACCTAAAAAGTAGGTTTTAGATTCCAATTTGAACTCTTAGCCAGTCACTAGCATGAATTAGATATCTAGAATATGGCAAGTTTTATAGAGAGATTGTGAGTTTCTTGGAGAGATTGTGTTTGTTTAAGCCTATTAAGACCTGTTGTATTGATTAGACGAGTGACTGATGTTTGGTATAATTTATCAGCTTGCAAAGAGGACTTTTGATGATGTCTACAAGTACCCAATGCGAATCCGAGAGAAGGTTTAAGAGAGTTTAGGCAAAGAATAATTGTTGTAATGCACAAATGATCGATCTCTTTGTCTTGAATTTTCCATATAAAAGACAATTTATATAACGTATAAATGAGAATTTTTGTGTTCATTTATATAACTTCTCAAATTTAGGAAGTTGTCCTACACATTTAGGAAAACCTTTCTAAACATGTGTAAATGAGAACTTTTGTGTCCATCTATACAAAACTCAAATTTAAGAAGTCATAATACACATTTAGGAACATATATAATGTATTTAGGAAAGTCTTCCTAAATACGTTTTCTGTTGATTTCCATGCGTAAATGAAGCATCATAACAAATGTGTTGTTGTTTTGTCTACACAAAGAAATAAAGAAAGATTCAAATGATGAAAACTGATCCTTTCTTGAAAATGAAACGTATTTAGGAATATATATAACGTATTTCAGAAAGTCTTCCGAAATGAACAAAAATATAAAACAATATTTTCTGTTGATTTCCATGCGTAAATGAAGCATCAGAACAAATGTGTTGTTGTTTTGTCTACACAAAGAAATAAATAAAGATTCAAATAATGAAAACTGATCATTTCTTGAAAATGAAACGTATTTAAGAACATATATAACGTGTTCTTGTTTCTTCTACATTTATAGTTTTTTCTTAAAATGAATCATATTTTGGATCATATATAACGTATTTCGGAAAGACTTCCTAAATGAACAAATGATGAAAAATGATCATTTCTTGAAAATGAATCGTATTTAGGAACATATATAACGTATTTCGGAAATATTTCCTAAATGAACAAATGATGAAAACTGATCCTTTCTTGAAAATGAAACGTATTTAGGAACATATATAACGTATTTCGGAAAGTCTTCTGAAATGAACAAAAACAGAAAACGATATTTCATGTTGATTTCCATGCGTAAATGAAGCATCAGAACAAATGTGTTGTTGTTTTGTCTACACAAAGAAATAAAGAAAGATTCAAATGATGAAAAATGATCCTTTCTTGAAAATGAAACGTATTTAGGAACATATATAACGTATTTCGGAAAGTCTTCCGAAATGAACAAAAACATAAAACGATATATCCTGTTAATTTCCATGCGTAAATGAAGCATCATAACAAATGTGTTGTTGTTTCGTCTACACAAAGAAATAAAGAAAGATTCAAATGATGAAAACTGATCATTTCTTGAAAATGAAACATATTTAGGAACATATATAATGTATTTCGGAAAGTCTTCCGAAATGAACAAAAACAGAAAACGATATTTCATGTTGATTTCCATGTGTAAATGAAGCATCAAAATAAATGTGTTGTTGTTTTGTCTACACAAAGAAATAAAGAAAGATTCAAATGATGAAAACTGATCATTTCTTGAAAATGAAACGTATTTAAGAACATATATAGCGTATTTCGGAAAGTCTTCTAGAAATGAACAAATGATGAAAAATGATCCTTTCTTGAAAATGAATCGTATTTAGGAACATATATAACGTATTTAGGAAAGCTTTCCTAAATGATGAAAAATGATCCTTTCTGGAAATGAAACGTATTTAGGAACCATTTAGGAACATTTATAACGTATTTAGGAAAGTCTTCCTAAATGATGAAAAATGATCCTTTCTGGAAATGAAACGTATTTAGGAACATATATAACGTATTTAGGAAAGCTTTCCTAAATGATGAAAAATGATCTTTTCTTGAAAATGAATCGTATTTAGGAAGATATATAACGTATTTCGGAAAGACTTCCTAAATGAACAAATGATTAAAACTGATCTTTTTTTTAAAATGAAACGTATTTAGGAACATATATAACGTATTTCGGAAAGACTTCCTAAATGAACAAATGATGAAAAATGATAATTTTTTGAAAATGAAATGTATTTAGGAACATATATAACGTATTTCTGAAAGACTTCCGAAATGAACAAATGATGAAAAATGATCCTTTTTTGAAAATGAAACGTATTTAGGAACATATATAACGTATTTCAGAAAGTCTTCCGAAATGAACAAATGATGAAAAATGATCATTTCTTGAAAATGAATCGTATTTAGGAACATATATAACGTATTTCGGAAAGACTTCCTAAATGAACAAATGATGAAAACTGGTCCTTTCTTGAAAATGAAATGTATTTAGGAACATATATAACGTATTTCTGAAAGACTTCCGAAATGAACAAATGATGAAAAATGATCCTTTTTTGAAAATGAAACGTATTTAGGAACATATATAACGTATTTCGGAAAGTCTTCCGAAATGAACAAATGATGAAAAATGATCATTTCTTGAAAATGAATCGTATTTAGGAACATATATAACGTATTTAGGAAAGCTTTCCTAAATGATGAAAAATGATCCTTTCTGGAAATGAAACGTATTTAGGAACCATTTAG
The DNA here is from genome assembly GCA_030161315.1 of Eutrema japonicum. Classification (NCBI taxonomy): domain Eukaryota; kingdom Viridiplantae; phylum Streptophyta; class Magnoliopsida; order Brassicales; family Brassicaceae; genus Eutrema; species Eutrema japonicum. Next base: position 5,781,331 of record BSQW01000001.1, on the reverse strand, counting down.
GAACATTTATAACGTATTTAGGAAAGTCTTCCTAAATGATGAAAAATGATCCTTTCTGGAAATGAAACGTATTTAGGAACATATATAACGTATTTAGGAAAGCTTTCCTAAATGATGAAAAATGATCTTTTCTTGAAAATGAATCGTATTTAGGAAGATATATAACGTATTTCGGAAAGATTTCCTAAATGAACAAATGATTAAAACTGATCTTTTTTTGAAAATGAAACGTATTTAGGAACATATATAACGTATTTCGGAAAGACTTCCTAAATGAACAAATGATGAAAAATGATCATTTCTTGAAAATGAAATGTATTTAGGAACATATATAACGTATTTCTGAAAGACTTCCGAAATGAACAAATGATGAAAAATGATCCTTTTTTTAAAATGAAACGTATTTAGGAACATATATAACGTATTTCAGAAAGTCTTCCGAAATGAACAAATGATGAAAAATGATCCTTTCTTGAAAATGAATCGTATTTAGGAACATATATAACGTATTTCGGAAAGATTTCCTAAATGAACAAATGATGAAAACTGGTCCTTTCTTGAAAATGAAATGTATTTAGGAACATATATAACATATTTCTGAAAGACTTCCGAAATGAACAAATGATGAAAAATGATCCTTTTTTGAAAATGAAACGTATTTAGGAACATATATAACGTATTTCGGAAAGTCTTCCGAAATGAACAAATGATGAAAAATGATCATTTCTTGAAAATGAATCGTATTTAGGAACATATATAACGTATTTAGGAAAGCTTTCCTAAATGATGAAAAATGATCTTTTCTGGAAATGAAACGTATTTAGGAACCATTTAGGAACATTTATAACGTATTTAGGAAAGTCTTCCTAAATGATGAAAAATGATCCTTTCTGGAAATGAAACGTATTTAGGAACATATATAACGTATTTAGGAAAGCTTTCCTAAATGATGAAAAATGATCTTTTCTTGAAAATGAATCGTATTTAGGAAGATATATAACGTATTTCGGAAAGACTTCCTAAATGAACAAATGATTAAAACTGATCTTTTTTTGAAAATGAAACGTATTTAGGAACATATATAACGTATTTCGGAAAGACTTCCTAAATGAACAAATGATGAAAAATGATATTTTCTTGAAAATGAATCGTATTTAGGAACATATATAACGTATTTCGGAAAGACTTTCTAAATGAATTAATGATTAAAATTGATCTTTTCTTGAAAATGAAACGTATTTAGGAATATATATAACGTATTCCGGAAAGACTTCCTAAATAAAAAATGATGAAAACTGATCCTTTCTTGAAAATGAAACGTATTTAGGAACATATATAACGTATTTCGGAAAGTCTTCTGAAATTAACAAAAACAGAAAACGATATTTCCTGTAGATTTCCATGCTTAAATGAAGCGTCAGAACAAATGTGTTGTTGGTTTGTCTACAAAAAGAAATAAAGAAATATTCAAATGATGAAAGCTGATAGATTGTAACATCAGAACAAATGTGTTGTTGTGTTGTTGTTTTGTCTACACAAAGAAATAAAGAAATATCTTCTTTTTGCCAACACTTTTGTATGTTAATACTACATTTGTTTGCTTATAGATTGTAGCAGCTACATATTCCAGAGTGACTAGGGAAATTGAGATTTAAACTTTTTATTTCTTCTGGTGAATTGATCATCTTAGTCCGGCTGGAGCTGTTAGAATTGCCCATTAAATATTGATAAGGGGTAAGCTCATTACAGAAATAATAGAATTAACAATTGATCAACTTTTGTTGATTTTAAATCTATTCATGTATTCTATGTCACACAAATTCAAATTTAACCGTTTTATAATTTGCTTATTCAAGACAATGTGTTAGATTATGTATTTTGATAAAATTATGAAATTAATTATGAATTTAATTACAACAATAATGAAAAATTTTTGGTGCTATTTTATAGAATTGCCCATTAAAATACATCTTAATATGAACTGTTACCAAATCTGAGCAAACAACAAAAAAGAACTCATCTCCATCTTCCTCGTACGATTCCTCCTCAACAGAATCAATGGCACAAACAAGGTAATTCCTAGAATAGAGATTGACCCAACAACGCTGCACAATATGATCATGGATTTAGAAATGTTTCCCTTTGAATTCCCTTTTCTCTGATATACATAATATCGTCGGTGATTCCAGTCCACGAGCTCGAATTCTTGAGATTTATCGGCGATTAGAGTAAAATTTTCCAGAGATTCGACTTGTCATTGTGATAAAACCCACACAACAGTTTCTCAAGCAGCTCCAGATCGCCGTCGTACCGCAAATCTCCCACCGCCTCAAACGTATCTCTCATGTCGCAAGAGTCCCCAGATTCACGGTGGCAGCCGTCGCTGTAATCCTCAGATCTCCAAGCGCCGGCGTTCTTAGGCCGGAAATCGCGGATGCAGGCGCATGGCTTCAGTGACTCGCTGCTGCAGAACCCTACCTAATTGGCCACATAGACCATGACGACAGAGTTCTTAGTCGATGATCCAGATCAAGTAATTCAGTTTTGTTTTTTGATTTCTGGTGATTCAGTTTTGTTTCCAATTATTGAAAATCACCCAATTTTAGTTGATTGATTTGACGATGTTGATTTATGTTGATCAATTTTGAACAATGGAACAGCCATTGAAGAAGACGATCTCTGCGTAATTTTTTTAATTAATGCGAAAATAAACTTTGGGCTAAAATGGTTTTTTGGTCTTAAATGAATGCTATAAACAGGACATTTTAATATAGGTGCTAGTTTAATGAAAATGTTTTCATTTAGTGCTATTTTGATCAATTTCTCTTTTTTTTTCATGTTTTTGGGTATATTTTTGGGTTTTCGGATATATTTTAGGCATTTCGGTTATATTTTCTTTAGTTTTTCTGAGTTTTCGGATATATTTTTTGGGTTTTCAGTATATTTTCGGATTTTCAGGTTTTCGGATGATAAATACCCGAACCGATTAAAATCCAGATTTTTTTAGGTTTTTACCAGTTTTTGAATCTTAGAATTGATTGGAACCGAACCGGAACAGAATCGGAACCGACCGATACCCTATCGATTCCTAAATGGATCCAAAATCTTTTTACCCAAAAAATTCGAAACTGACCCGAATACACAAATACAAAAGTATTTGCAAGTTTAGTTTCGTCCTCATGAAGTAGACGATTTTACCCTCGTACACTTGTCCACACCATGTTCTCTTAGACACTTGTCATATTATCTTATCTCTATAATATTATTTAAAAATACATTTTTAAAAATGAATTTTATTTTGTAAGTTATTACATGAAATGTAATTACAAATAACAAAAAATAATTGAAATAAAAAATGATATAATAGTCTTTTAAAATTATTGATTAAAATATAAAAAATATATATTGCATTAAAAAGGTTATTTAATATTTAATATTTAATTTCTTAATTATTTTAATACTATATATTTTAAAATAATAATCAATTCATATATATTCAAATAAAATATATATTTAAAATCTTGCTATATTTTTACTATAATTTATTTGAATATATATCAAAATTAATTTTTTTTTTACTAATTCTATTAAAATTTAGACACAAAAATTATTTTTTTAAAAGAATTTAGAATAACCACAAAAACTAGAGTCATTTAACAGTGCATATTAGAGTTATGTTTTTAAAATTATAAATATTTGCGGGTTAGCCCGAATAATATTTTAGTGTCTTTACAAAACGGATTAAATAGATAAATTATTACAAATTGACATTTGTAAATTTCAGATAAAATCAATTTTTAAAATTTCAAACAATTTTTTTTTTAAAAATAGCACGGGTTGAATTCTAGTTATTATTATATATCTCTCCTCCCTTTCTCTTTGCTTTCTCACACTCAACTCAATCTCTTCTTCACGTTTTATCTTCCTTTTTTCTTCATCATCTTCTTCTTTCTTTCATCTGTCATTCATGCTCACATCTCTCTTCTTATCTCTTCTTCTCTAGTCTATTTTCATCCGACTCTAACGCTCAAAACGTTTTATGACGAGGAAGGACTATCAAAAAATGAGGATGAAGAGAAGAAGAAGATCGAGGGTTCAAAAAATTTGGTGCAACTACAATTCTCTCTCCTTTCACGCTCGAGAGTTTCTGATATTTTGTTCATTTTGGGCTTTTATTTAACCAGAAGGCCCACGTATTATCTTGGGCCTGATTTCGTTTTTGATTTTCATATTGAAACCCTTCGACCAATGTACCTCTATTTTCTTTTCTTTTTTTTTTGTTTGAAAAAGACTATTTTCTTCTTCTTTTTTTTTTTGACTTAACTATTTTCTTCTTCTTCTTCACCAGAATCGAATCACTGAACTGATCCGTTGGAGTCAGATACTCTGTCTTAAAACAAGTACAATAAAGAAACCCAGCTCGATCGTAGTACCGGATCTTAAGAGCATCTTCAATGGGGGTTCTAAATAGAAGAGTTCTAAAAAATTATAATGATATATAATTGATAAATATTGAAGAGGTTCTAAAAAGAAGAGAGAAGGGTTCTAAAGTTAGAACTTTTAGATACAGATTCTAAAAATTAACATACAAAATGTTGGGATTCTAAAAGGTGAGGTTCTAAAAATTTTAGATACCCATTTTAAAACCTCACCATTGGACATGCTCTAACCGGACACAGCCATTCTCCCAGCATGGTTATACCAAGACCGGTTGACTAGTCAAGTACTTTATTGTAAAAAATGTTCATATATAATCATATTGCATATTTATTTATCGAATTCGATTCTATATTCAGTCCAATAAGTTTTTAATAGTTTGGTTCTACGGTCACACGTCATACTATAAGGCTTTATTCATGCATGGATAAAATTATTAGATTTTCTGGAACACTAAAAACAGTTTTTAAGATCACGAATCTTAAATGTCAAAAATATGCCTAATTTTATTCTATAAGGATGATTACATGGACTCTCTTTCTTAAATCGATTCATTTCAGTAAATAATTAAAAATAATCATTACGATAAAAATCATTATATATTTTAACATATATAAGTATACCTCGGATACTGGATAATATAATTTCACCAATAACTATAATAAATTTGTATCTAAAATTATATGAATTTTTCTTAATAATCATTTCACCTAGCACATGATCACATATATCACCTAGTTAATGAGTAAATAGAATAATGGTAGCGGTATGAGGTTTTTTTCCGTAGAGTAGGGTATGCATGGAATAGATAAAAACGCAATCGCAAATTATTTTTTATTTTAAAATCGCGAATCTCAAGATATTTCTAAAAATATGCGTAATCCATAATATAATCAGTAATGCCATTTACAGATTCCATGCAATCCATAGACCATAGTTGAGATCATAAAAATAACTAAACCTGACGAGAGAAAAGAGGTAAGATCCATGCAATCCTTGGTAAAAAAAGAAGAAGATCCATGCAGTCCACCTCTTTTTTTAAAAAAAGATCCATGCAGAGCCGGCCTTGACTAGAAGCTGGTCAAGCAGGTGCTTAGGGTCGCCAGTGTGTTTAATAATTTTAGGAGCCATTATTTTTGACAAAAAGATGTTAAAGCTCTATTAGAATTTTTCCATTTCTAAAGAAAAGAGGTCATAAATTCGAAGCTTTGTATGTTTGAGGACCATAAATATTTGTATGTTTGAGGGCCTCAAATGTTCAGGGTCGGCTCTGGATCCATGCAATCCACCTCTTTCAAAAAGAAAGGGTGGATTAATGAAATCCATGCATTCACCTCGAGAGAAAAGCTGATTGATGAGATCCATGCAACCCACCTCTTTAAACCAAAAAAAAAAAAAAAACTGATTTGAAGTTGAAAAAATCGTTTCACTTATCTATTTATACATATCCTGGAAATTAAAATCATTAGGGATTGACTCCCGCGAAGCGCGGGAGTTTATTTTACATTCATATTTTATAAATTTGTTTATATGTATTTTTTTAGGAAATAATTTTTTTTTTTTAATTTCGAATTTTAGTTTAATAGTCGGTTTATGTAATTTATAATTGCATTGTATGTATTTGCGTGTGTTTTATTATTTCTCCTTATTAGTGTTTGTATATAACAACGATTTTCTCTTAATTATGTTGCTAACTAATGTTGAAATATTATTTTTTTTCATGTGTTTATATGTTGTATTTGACTACTGTGTGATTATAATTACAGTTTTATATATATATTTTTGTAACACTATTTCAAATCTCTCATAAGTTACATATTTAGTTGAACATATACTATTACATTTTCTTTCCAGAATCTATAGTTTATACTGAGGCCAATTATAACCCCATTAGCCCGTCTACACATTAACTAAACAAACCACTTACATTTTATTATAAATGATTTTAGTACATATTTGAGAGTTTTAAATTATATATTTATGTACGTATAGTTTTATGTTATTTTTAGTTATACCCTCTAATAGGGAATCTTTTCTAATGTTTTGGCCTTTATGCTAATATATATTTTGGTCCAAGTATTGCTTTCTTCGTGAAAGACCGCTGACAAAAGATCTCCGAATAACATATCCTCTCTCGCTTCTAAAAATCCAACAAATCCCACTCCCATAGTTGATCCTCGATGGCCGCCGTGACTTCAATGCCTTTGGTAGCCATGGTTCCACTTCTCACATCCATTTCCGCCATTTTCACTCTCTCATCGATGCTCGCACCTACCTTGATTTCAGAATTTGGAACTTTATGGATCTTATCATTACCGGATTCGGGTGTTCAAAACTTGAAATCTTGCGTGTTGTTTTGGATTTATATGATGGGAAAGATTACGATATATGCGGCGTTGTGATTGCAGATGGAGCTGCTGCGATCAATAAACATCATTTCAAAAGAAACACAGCGTTTCTTCTGGGTAATGAGATAAAAATCAATCAAATTTTCGCAAAAATTTAGAGTTTTAGCAATTTTGTGAAGTTAGAATAGCGATCTTTCTTCATAATCTTGAGTCCATTTCATCTGTGAATAATGAGGGAAGAAGTAGATTAATAGGCACATGGATGGATTCAAAGACAATTCCTAGAGCCAGAACTTTGAGTGAAGTTATTGTAAGAGTTGATTTAACTTCTCCATCTTTCTTATTTCAAGAATATGTGAACGATTCTCAGAGTATATTATATTGGCTTCAATGGAACTTAGTCTCTTCCATTAACAAAAAATAATAAGCATTTGATGATCATTTACTAAATGACTAAATTTTGGCTTTGAGAATGCTCGATATATTTATTTGTCCGAGAAACCAATTCGTTTCCGAAAAAATGTATTGATTTGTCGATATATTAATGTATCGAGTATCAATTTATAGAGGTTATACTGTTAATTATAATAATAATCTCATATTATATGTATTTTCTATTGAGTTGTAGTTGGTTATCTATAAATTATGTAATTTATCTTAATATGTTTTTTTTTCAATTATGAACTTACTATATGGTCATTTTTCACTTATTTCATTTTTTTTTTCCGAAACTTATGTATTCGCAGATATTAATTTTGTTAATAGCTGGTTCAAATTTTAAATCATAATTAATATTATATTTTTTTTTTCGTTAGTTGGTGTAATTGTGTTCTTTGTATTTGTGTAGTAATAATTATACTTATGTTGAATGTTTAATTAGTACATATTAGAGTTTTATATATATGGAGTTCATTAATAGATGATTGTAATGATGATGTGGACAACTTAGATTAATAGAAAACTCTCTTATTATATAATAGAATAAAAAATTTGGATACAATACCACACGCACATATTTTGGATCGTAGAAATTTTTATTTTTAAATTATTGAAAGTTATTTGACATAACTTTGTTTAATTAGTAATATTTTTAAATAGGTGGAATCCATTAATAGAGAAGTTTATTGCTGATATGGACATCTTAGAATGAGAGAAAACTCTCTTATTATATTATAGATTTAAGTTTTGGTTTCTAAAATTAAGAAAAATGGTTATCGACTTATCGTCTTACCAACTCACATATTTATAATAATTTATCTATGGATCGATGTACATTATGATCCCACGAGATCCTCGAGTTGTCTATATCACACGTGAAATTAGTTGTTGAACTGTTGACCACGAGATTCTCGAATTAATTTACCCTAATATCCCGCAAGAATCTCGATTTGTATGCATCACACATGTTGACATCAGTATAACAGAAAAGCATATAATGTTCACATTTACACATTTAGTTATATTTTACTATATGCTCGACCGGTTGTTGGAGAGCTCGCGAATTTATGTTATCGTGATATCGAAGAGATTAATTTAAATTAAGCGATCTAGATTATGGAAATTACCAACACAAATTTAAAAATTCATATATACGTAAATATCTTAGTTATGAAATTTATTTTATCTTTAAATATATTATTTATATTTATATTTATCTTTATGAAATTTAGATTACTTGTATTATGTAATTTTATTGGGATGAGAATCAATAATAATTCTTCTTTAATACATTGTGTTTTTATTCTCATCAATTTATCATAATGCTTTTTTATCTCAACAATAGTTTTCATGATCTTTTCTGGTATTTTTGTCGTAAGTTTTTGGAATTTATAAACTCATCGATATTATTAAATTGTAACCAAAAATATTATTGGTACAAAGAGGTGAGCGTAGCTAGTTTCTTATAGTCCTTTTCCACATCTCCAATTAAACTGTTTAATTGAATATTTCATACAAAAACTACTTGCTAAACAATCTTACAAATTTGGTCGGAGTGTTTTCATGTCTGCATGCTTAGTTGCTTAACTACTTGCCGCTCGTGAACTGTTTAACGCTAAATCACGGCTCCTTTGACTGACAATTTCAGTTTTTTTTTCCCGTTAGGAAAATATATTTGTATTCCGATGCAGAAAATGCGCTTTCTCATTCGATTAATATATATATATATATATATATATATATATATATATTTGTTAACAATCTGATCAGCGTCATGAAAAAATACTTCAATTTAACATTGAAAACCAAGCTGTAAACAAGTATGTCAATGTCATTTTCATTTTCATTTAAGACTCTTCCGAACCACCAAGGGATTTTTTGTTCATATTAAAGCGCCTATAGCCCTAGCTAGTCGTCTCGATATATTTAAAGTTGTAATAAGATTTGGGGTTAACACAAATGTATCATATCTGACGTGGTAATCTTAATTAAAAGTTTAAAACTAAGAAAGCACGTACACTACACACATAATTTACAGTTTATAAATGTACGGCTTACCTACTATATTGTATTTACATCAATAATCAAAAGTGTAGAAATCACAACTACATAATTTTAATATTTTATTTATCACTCCTATCTATTTTATTATTGGTGGCTTCTTAAGATAACCATGCACATATTTACAAATATGTGTACAATGTATCTATGACGAATACTGTTTTTTTTTGTTTGGAAGTAACAACTATTTTTCTTTTCATTAAATAAATTATATCTAAAACTAAAAATTAATTATTATTATTATTATTATTATTAAGAATCTCACATCAGAAGTTGATAGTATATAGAATAATATATAAACGATATGGACTAATTTATTTATTGTCACTTAATTTTAAATCGGGAGTCTAAACTTTAATATGGTAAAAAAATTCATGTTTGTTGACCTAATTAGGATAACCAAAAAGACATGGTGTGGTTTGTATGATATACTACTGATCTTAGGATGAAATTAGGTTCAAAAATGATCGGACAACTATCATTTCGAAAAGGCCTATTATGAATTCTAAATTGGAACTTTGATGGGATCTAGAATAAAATCAATTTGATTTTGAGTTAAAATAGCTTAAATTTAAACAATTATGATAATAATTATGACACATTTATTTTCTTTGTACCACTACTTAAAATCAACTTTCATTGAAACTCAAATAGTAGTATTATATTATAGGCAATATTAGTATACCAAATTTTCAAATTAATGAAAATTTCTTCATGAAGTAACATTGCTAGAATAAAAAAATCATTTCTACGTAAATTGGAAAAAAAAAATTACATGCAATAACAAATGTATAATTAGTCGATTCATATTCGTTGGTCAACTAATGCCACAATTATTCTTATTTCTTTAATATATTGACAATATATTTTCTGAAAATGACTTATCAAATACTGCACATAATAAGATAAGTCAACATATGACATTATATATATCATCAACAAACAAATTATAAAAAAAAATATTTTCACATCTAGAATACGAGTGACGAGCTTCGTGTAAACTGTCCGTGTGCTTAGAGCATCTCCAAAGGTTAGAATTCCAATTGGGTTCTAACCATTATTTTTAATATTTATTTTGGAAAAATTTAAATTTAGAACCTCATTAATTTTGTTCTCTTCCAATGGTAAAACCTCACTTGGAGTTCTAAAAAAAAAAAAAAAATCTAAACCATTGAGCTTTATAACAAGAATCGATAGTAAGCATTCAAGTGCACAACACAAAACAACACAAAACATTTTATAAGAACACAATTTTTGGCTCCATATGCTTCCCATAGCACACTGCTGAAAAGTGTGGCTCCATATGCTTCCCATAACATGGATCCTACAATGTATTACAGATAAAAGAACTTTGTAATAAGTACAATACAGACCTTAATATGGTTTACATTTTACAGAATCACATCAAGACGCATTACCTCAAGAGTTGAGCTTGTGCATCTTGTTTCTTCTTCAACTCTCTGCCAATGCAGAATCACATCAAGACGCATGACCTGCAATGCTCTTTTTGCTGTTCTAGTCCACTTTTTTTGAAGTGAGCAATGTTTAATTTCTTTTCTTGGAATTCAATCTCATCTGCATACAGGACAAAGCTACTCAAACAGAATACTTAAAAAGATAATCATCTATTTAAACCTGTAATTACGTTCTTTAAATCTCAGAACCAGAACACATCCATTTCGTTCAAAAACAAAACAACTTATGATTATGCTTAGTAAGCTTCAAGTAACAGAACCAGAATAAATAAGATGACCTATTTGAAACAGAACCAAAACAAAGCAAAAACAAAACAACTTATGATTATTCTTACTAAGCTTCAAGTAACAGAACCAGAACCAGAATAACAAAGAAGACCTATTTGATACAGAACCAGAACAAAGCAAAAATAAAACAACTTATGCTTACTAAGCTTCAAGCATTTGACAACATGTCAGTTATTAGCTTGTTCTTTAAAGACATTTCTATATCACTAAGTGGCTCTGTTTTTGCAAGTAGACTCTCCAACAACTTATACTTACTAAGCTTCTCTTTCAAAGCAAAGTCCTTCTGCTTTATCTCCCACATGCTCTGAAACTCCAACAACGACTTCCCATCTCCTTCCACAGTGGCTGCATTGGTCACATTCCTTTTACCTTTAGCCTTTGATGCCTTAACACCAGGAGGACGACGCATTGCTTCATCCTCTCCATGGCTAAGTGGGTGTGAGCTTGAAGACTGTGTAGCACCCTCCTCTGTCCTTCTTCTTTTTGACATTCCAGTTCCTTCTTTTTGGCACCATTTCTGATCATGTCGAAGTTCTCTCCAAGCATGCTCCAGGGTGAACTTCGACTTGTGATCATTGAAGTATATATCATTTGCCAGCTTCATAACATCATTGTCATTTTGGCCACTCGATCTCTAAGATGATGCAGCCTCATAGCATCCGACAAACTTGCAAACTGATTCATTTATCTTCGCCCACCTTTGCTTACAGTGACCTGCCTCTCTCTTTTCCAGACCGGCAAGCTTTGGACTTGAGGCAAAGTAAGCTGCAATCCGTTTCCAAAATGCTTCAGCTTTTTGCTCATTCCCAACTATTGGATCCTTGCTTGTGTTTAGCCACGCACTTATGAGCACAACATCTTCTGTGGGAGTCCAATTCCTTCTTGGTCTACGGTCTTTGGCTATGCATTCACCTTGACTTGGAGCATCACACCATTGGGTACCAAAAACATGAACTTCTGATTCACCAAGGTTGTGGCTTCTTTGTTGACTAGTTAAGAGGTCCATGAAGCCTGAAGAGTCACAATATGGATTCGTAGAATCCATATCCTTCTTTTGTGGGTGTTTAAAGGAGAAGGAAAGAGAAGACTGAAGGGGTTTGAGCTGTGTTAAGCAAATGGTTTAGGCTTTAATATATAAGGTTAGGGTTAAGTTAGACCAGCAAGCTTCTGTTTGTGTTGTTAGCATTCAATGTCAAACTAAAGTCTTTACCTAACCTAAAACTACCAAGAATTGATCACAAAATGACTTAAACATTAACCATTGATTCAATCCCTAATTCAAACCTAACACTACCAAGCATTGATTTGCTGTTTAATTCAAACCATCAATACCATCATAAAGATGTACATTGACACACATGCTTCTTCTCATTAATCAAAGGCAGAGCCAGACCATTCCCACATTACAAGTATCAACTATATGCTAGACTATATATATATAGTAAACTATATAACAGTAATGAATATGTACATATATGAACATATACTTTATTAAATACAAAATGTTAGAAACAAAGAACATGAAAGTAATGACGAACCTGCAACTTGTTGCGTTCCTGTTCTGTCAATTTGATATTGCTACATGATTTCAATACTTCAGAGAGCTTAAAGCTGCAAGCACTCTCAATTAGCTCAATCCTACGCTGATCAACAACCACAAAATAGCTTAGCAATGTCAAGGGAAATCACATAAGAAGGATAACAGGATCAAGAATACAGAACATAAATTCTCGTTAAAGAAAGACACGAACATCCACTTCTGATTTTGTTTCACTTTGATTCTCCATTAAACTTATCATTACCAAACTAAAACACACATAATTTCTGACAGCATCCAAACGGGAAGAAAAGATTTAGGGGAATGTTTTAAGATTGAGTAAAGCTTTACCATCTTGAGGCATGAGAGGATAATCAGAGGAACTTAGATTAATAAACCAATCCCAATCAATAACTTCGATTTGGGGATAAACTGGAGGACGAATTGGATGATTTTCGAGAGGTTAGGGTTAAACCCACAAGGAACAAGAGGAAAACGCCCAACACTGAAATCGCCGTTCGAGAACAAGAGCGCCGTTCGAGATTGCCGAAGAAGAAGCTTCAGCCGCAGTCGGAGATCGTTTCGTCGGGCTGGTTTCGTCGATTGAGAAACATGAGAGAGAGAGTTTCGTCGAATAATAGGGAGAGAGAGAGTAGGAATGACAAAAAAAAAACATTGACCAATCTATGGACGACACGTCAGCGTCTCTAAGGAGTTCCAAAAACTCTAAAATTAGAACCGGATCTAACAAATTTTACCCATTTTGATTTAAATTTTGACCAATTAATTATTTAGATATTTTTTAGATCTCCCCGTTGGAGATGGTCTTAGCTGTGGAAGCTGCTCAATACTCACTTATCTTATCATTTATTTGGGCGTTTGGTAAATCTCGCCGCGTTTGCGATTCAATGGTCAACTTAATATGACCTTCCAATCAAAATCGTGTTTGTGAATTTTAAAAGCACGAGTTTGGCATGTCCAACGTGGTACCTTTTGTACGTCACATCTTCTTTTTTCTTTTTACGATTACGTGCTCTGCCCTTTTTTTTCTCTCGATTTGGATTAGGCAAAATATCTGTTAAATTTGCTTCTATTATGATCAAAAAAAAAAAAAAAAAATTGCTTCTATTCATTGGGTGTGACTGGTGTATTAGTTAGGAAAAAATCAGGGAAAAGAAAATTGAGGGGATAAGAAAGAAATTATTAAAGCAGATGAAACATTGTTCCACTTGTTTTATGTAGAGGACAAAATTACGTTATTTTTTCATTTTTCCTCTAATTTCTTTTAATTTTTGTTATTATTTGTTTCTATTTGACTGGTGAAAAAATCAAGAGAACAATGTTCATCTCTCTTCCTTTCCCCTATTAAATATAACCAGTCATACCCAATTTATTCGTTTATATTTCATCCAAAAATTATAGATAATCATAATTGTAAGAAACAAAGTAAATATTAAAAATAAAATATTTGTGAAAATTAAATAAATCAAAATATTAAATTTTTAAAATTCATATACATCGGATCAAATTAAACAAAGTAACTTTGTATATGTATATGTTTATAAATAATTGCATATATATATACTATAATTATTATATATATAGTTTTAATGAAATTTTATTCATCAAATTAATTAATAAAATATTTCAATTAAACGAATTAAAAAGAAAATAATTTTGCATGAAATATTATCACTTGTATAGTTAAATTTTGAATATATATATGTATATTTACAAATATTTTTAATTTTTACGGAGCGGATCGGATACCCGAACACCATGTACCGGTTAATTACAAAATTGATATGAATAAAAAAAATTGTTAATCTGGACGGAGCAGATCACATATATCTCATAAATTGAGGATATCCACTCCGTGTCCACCCCTACTACGTTGTAGTCTCGCTTATATATATTTTGTATAAATACTTTTAAAAAAATTGTGTATGTTCTGATCCATTACAAGAAAACACAGTTTTTGTGACCACCAAAATAGTTACAAAATGGTCGCAAATGACTCATTTGTGACCATTTTGGAACTAAAAAAAGTGGTCGCAAATAAACGGTCGCAAAATACAGTAGTCGCATAATGGTCGCAAATTTACGACTCCTTAGTGACCACAATATGTTGTCACATATAAACGACTATTTTGACACTGAAATTATCAGTCGTAATTTAGAGACTGATTTGTGACGACCAGTAAAAAAAAAAAAAAAAAAAAAAAAATTAAAATTTCATAAATATGATTCAATATCCGAAAATTACAAAAAAAAGATACCAAAACATAAAATTCAATATCCAAAAATATCAAAATTTCTCAAACTAGATAAAGCCAATTTCATCTTCTAGTACAGTTCCTTCTCTGCTCCATCAGACTCCTTTTAAGGACTTTTCTTGTTGATGCCGCTCAAACCATGTGTTTGCATCTGCCCACACTGAAAAAACAACAAAACCAAAAATAAGCAAACATATAATTATATATACAGAAAGTCAGACGTGGACAGAAGACCAAACTTTATAAAGGTAGCTAGCTAAAACATGAAACTCCATCTCTACCGACACCAAACTTTGAACTGTACAGAGAGAAAACAGACTCACCATGTCGCAGACAAGTGAACCAGAACTGGCTTATCAGAGTTCACAAACAGATCCTCAAACGAGTTGTATGTCTGCTTCTTCGCTTCAATCTGAAGTAATAACGACAATTGTTTAAACCCTATAGAACTAGCAGAAACTAAAAAAGAAGAAGTTATTTACAAGATAGGTCACCACCTGAAACTAAAAGCTTAAATCTAACCAGAAACAAAGTGTTGAAGCTGAAATTAAAAACTCCAATCTAGAAGCAGCAAGAAGAAACTTAACCTTTTGGAGATGATGATTCATCACACGTCCTTATACTTGTTTTCAACTCTTCTCAAGATATCAATGCGGGTAAGGCAGAACTGAGGCTTGTCTAGAGGAGGCAAGGGTGCTTCCATCAATACGGATGCAGCCCGCTTTCTTTTTCTTCAATTTTTTTTGTAACTCGTATGAAAAACAGAGGGGCTTTTTGGAAGATTTGCTGAGAGTTCAATGCCTTACTTTAAAAAACTGTTGTAATGCCTCAAGCATGGACTGATGATGTGCAAATACTAGAAATTTGCAGCCAGCCTGCATCACAATGCTCAAAGAGAAAGGACAATAACATGTATCAGACATGTATGAGAAATTTTCAAAACAGTTTATTGCTAATAGCACTATTACCTCAAGCACGGTTCCCAGATAATCAAATACAGCCAAAGAACGGATAAGGTTGAGCCCCAAACAAAAATAAGAGCAAATATATCTGAAGGGGAACAAAAGTAAAAGCTAAGGGAGAAGGAACAAAACCGAAATCACGAGCAGAATACCGTGATGGCGTTGTTGACACAAGAAACGAAATCGAAGCTTCCATTTGTACAGAGAACAAATCCGAATTTCGTGGGATTGAAAGATTCACAGCAGAGATCACCAAAACGAAGGAGTATCACACCAATCGACGCTCAAAGACTCAAAAAAGAGTTTAATCCAAGGCCACTGAAATCGATAATTTGAATATGAATAAAGGAAACCAAGGCCAATCCATTAGCATTCAAGCGCTCAGCGAGAGATAAAGGAGAGAAATTTATTCAAAAAAAAAAGAAAGAGAGAGCGAGACCAACCTGTATATGGTGAAAACGAGTCGAACCAAGAAGAAATCGAGGAGAAGAAACGATGCAGAGAAAAAAGAAGGAGAGTCAATCGACAATAGAAGAAGAAGAAACGATTCAGTGATAGTTTGAGAGAGGAGTGGAGAGAGAGAGAGTTTCAGAGATTGAGAGTTGAGACATCGACAATAGAAGGGGGGAAATGTTGAGATGCCCTTTTGAGAGGACCATTATTTACATATGTACCCGTTATAAAAATTAATTTTTTTTTGATTTATTTTTAAATCAAAAAGGTGGTCAATTATCTTCTTAGCCTTAATGAATTCTCATATTTACTAGATCCAACCACATATATCCACGTCCACCCACCAAAATTGGATCCAATTCATCAAAACAACAATTAAAATATTGTAACATCATTTTTTTGTTTTTCTTCTCCAACATTAATTGAATTGTGGGCCCTTTTAATTATTTATTAAATAAAATTTATGAACCAAAATTAGCACTTTTTCTCTCTTTGTTTCTCTTTTTCTTATGGATTTATCGTCATCTCCTTCACGATGGCTGGATCAGCTCTACCTCTTCCACCGCCACCACCACTATCGTTCTTCTACCTTTTCACCACCAAACCTCACTCCCCCAAACGCCTTCCATTCGTTCCCGCCTTCAGCAGAATCTGTCAAGATGGAAACTCACAACTCGCACACCAACTGTTCGACGCAATTCTCAAACCAACCACTGTTCAGTGGAACACCATCATCATCGGCTTTATCTGCAATAATCTGCCTCACGAGGCTTTCATTTTCTATTCCCGGATGAAGAAGACGACACATTTCACCAAATGTGATCCTTACACTTACTCTTCCACACTCAACGCGTGTGCTGAGATCAGGAACTTGGAAGCTGGTAAGGTCGTGCATTGCCATTTAATTCGTTGTTTATAGAACTCAAGCAGGATTGTGCATAATTCTCTGATGAATTTGTACGTTTCGTGCTAGAACGCTCCCGGAAGTGAATTGGATTCTACTGAATACGATGGGGTGCGTAAAGTTTTCGATAATATGCGTAGGAAGAACGTTGTGGCGTGGAATACATTGATTTTTTGGTATGTGAAAACAGAGAGAAACGCAGAAGCGTGTAGGCAATTCGTGATAATGATGAGAATGGAGATCAAACCGAACCCGATTAACTTTGTCAATGTATTCCCCGTGGTGTCAACTTCGAGAAACATTAAGAAAGCTAACGTTTTCTATGGTTTGATGCTTAAATTGAAGGATGAGTATGTGAAGGACTTGTTTGTGGTGAGTTCGGCTATTTATATGTATGCCGAGCTTGGCGATAGTGATGTACTCGAAAATGTTTGACTTCACTAAGCTCCACACTCATGGGAAGAAAAGCTTCGAAAATGAATGGTGATAACTCAGAGGAGATGTGGAAGAAGGAAGGTTTTAGTAATGTCTCTGCTAAAGAGAGCGTTGTCCGAAAATGGGAAAGTGATTGAAGCAATATTCTTAAAAGTTTTATTTTAACATTTCTAGTATTTGTTCATTTTTACCTCGTAATACCAAGTATTACGGATATCCAACTTGTTATAATTTTGTTCATATTTATACCTAGTAATACCAAGTATTACGGATATCCGACTTGTTATAATTTTGTTCATATTTATATATGGTAATACCAAGTATTACGTATATCCGACTTGTTATAATTTTGTTCATATCTATACCTAGTAATACCAAGTATTACGAATATACGACTTGTTATAATTTTGTTCATATTTGTACATGGTAATACCAAGTATTACGGATATCCGACTTGTTATAATTTTGTTCATATTTTTATCTGGTAATACCAAGTATTACGGATATCCGACTTGTTATAATTTTGTTCATATTTTTACCTAGTAATACCAAGTATTACGGATATCCGACTTATTATAATTTTGTTCATATTTGTACATGGTAATACCAAGTATTACGGATATCCGACTTGTTATAATTTTGTTCATATTTGTACCTGGTAATACCAAATATTACGGATTTTTGACTTGTTATAATTTTGTTCATATTTATACCTAGTAATACCAAGTATTACATATATCCGATTAAAAAAAAATATGTGTTGAAAAAAATAAGATTAAAAAAAATTCCAAAAAAAAAAGAAAAAAAAAGAAAAAAAAAGAAAAAAACACGTGACACAGTCAAAATGGACACCTGGCGCCGTCATTTAACACATGCTGCCGCAATTCTAGACACATGGCAATTACATTAATAAAAAATTCATGAATTTTTTACATAGTTGTCCCTAATAATCCAGTTTTACTAGCATGCACATAGTTGTACTTTTGGGATTTTAACTTATAATTAGTATTACCTTGTTATAAATTAAATATTTTTGGTTGTACACTTGATTTAAGGTAATCAACGTACATTTCTAACGTTTTCATACAATATTATGTCTTAAAGCACATTTTCCGTATTTTTTACATCATAAGATGGTTAAGATTAACAAAATCATCATAAAAGTATAAGGTGTTTGATGTGAAAACAAGAATATGATAAAGACCATTATCCAAAAAAAAATTTTTGTGTAACTAATAAATGTTATTTGGATTTATTACTTGTGTATGAAAATCAAAGATGATGTTTCGTTTTTATAAAACTAATTTCGTTATCTTTTATAAGAGAAATGAATTTATTTATACCATTACAAAAACCAATTTACGTATTTGTACAAAACAAATAGTATCAAAGAAATACAAATACAAACGAAATTTAATACAAATACAAACATAATCATTGTCTTGTGGATTCATTTATCACAATCTTCATGCATATCATATCCACTAACACCGAATAAGTTATCTCTTCCATAGATGATCTCGTGAAATTCATTCTTCATCTTCTCTGG
Source organism: Eutrema japonicum (assembly GCA_030161315.1). Classification (NCBI taxonomy): domain Eukaryota; kingdom Viridiplantae; phylum Streptophyta; class Magnoliopsida; order Brassicales; family Brassicaceae; genus Eutrema; species Eutrema japonicum. The sequence goes on along the minus strand of BSQW01000001.1, from coordinate 5,762,168 downwards.
TCTTTGAATAATATCCTCAATAATCATAATGTATGTTTGTGCTCATTACCTCCTGAACAAAAAAATTACATTAGCACATATTGACTTGTCTCAGTGTTACTCAGTAATACCAATTTGTTCCCAGGTCTTAATTATACCATTTTGTTCCCGGTTGTCTTATATCTGTAAATTGGATGAATTCGGGCCAAAACACTAATCTACATATGATTCAGTATGATTCAACCACTACAATCTATTAATTACCAATGCAATGTCCTAATCGACCCAGAAAATATGGTTACCAACCCAATATCCATTAATTAACAACACCAAAAGAATAATGTTTCAAATCTAATTGAAATCTCCAAAATTTCAAATCCAATTGAAGTCCCAAAAATGCAAATCCAATTGAAATTTCCAAATCCAATAGTTTCTAGTGCAAAATCTACTAACAAAATCGAAGGATTTAAACTAAAACACAATAATTGTAAGAAAATTAATATGGATTTCGAAGCTTCAATGGCAGATAAGGAAGGGGAAGATGTCGATAGAGATGAGAAAAAGTCAATGAGAAAATGTTTATGATTGGCTGAAATTTGATTAATTCTCATTGGTCGAATTTATCTTTTGTATATGTTGTAGTTAAAATAAAATAAAAAAAGGAAGAAGAAGATGTCGCTAGAGATGGAAAAAAAGTCAATGAGAAGTTGTTTTTGATTGGCTAAAATTTGCTTAATTCTCATTGGTTGAATTTATTTTTTATATATATATTTTAGTTAAAGTAAATAAAAGAAGGAATGGCAAAATGGGGATATCATATTTCATTAAAAGGGAAGGGGTATGGCTGAATAGCATGAGGTAGAGGTGAATAACTCTATACCTGAAGGGAGAGATGTGATTTTGGCCCCAATAGAAGGGAAAATAAAAAGAGAAGGATAATAACTTCACTTAGTCGCAAAAGTGGTCGCAAATAGCAAAAAACGAGGGATCAGTTACCGCTTAATATTTCATCAAAAAATTTCATGAAATTTGAAATGGTCGCAAAATTGTCTTAAAGTTGTCGCAAATGTGAGACTGTTTTGTAACTATACTTAATAAATCACAAATCTATACACTAAACCCTAAACTTTCAATCATTCTTATTCTAAATATGACTTTGCAATCATTATTATTCTAATTCTAACACTAAAACTCTCTATTTAAACAATAAACTAAGATATGGTAAATAAATTTTGAAAAATGTATATCTTTCAAAATCATTCCATATAAAAATATATACACTTACTAGAATTTAATAGTTTTTTAAAAATATTAGAATTTTAAAAAAAAATTCTCTATTATCATGATTCAATGTATATAGTAGTTTAAATCTATGTAAAAAGTACAAATTAACATATTTACAATTCAATATTGATGATTTTTTATGATTTTTAATAACAAAATCGAGTGGAGTTGCTAAACGGTCGTAAATTTGGGACCCTTTTGTGACTACTATTAAAACAAATGGAGTGGAGTTGCTAAACGGTCGCAAATTTGAGACCCTTTTGTGATTACTTATACATGTTATGAGTAGTAGAAGCAAATCAGTCACAAATTTGGGACTACTTTTGCGACTACAAAGTAAGACTACAAATCAGTCACAAATATGCGACTCTTTTGTGACTCCTATGTTTTGTTGTTAATCGACTGGAGTGGCAAAACCGAATCAAATCAGTCACAAATTTGAGACTACTTTTGCGACTACAAAGTCATACTACAAATTAGTCACAAATTTGTGACTCTTTTGTAACTCCTCTGTTTCGTCATTAATTTGCGACTCTTTTGCCACTGCATTGCGAGTTGTCGCAAATTAGTCACACTTTTGTCCCACTTTTTTACGACCAAAAAAAGAATCACACAATTTGATCACAAAAACTGTGTTTTCTTGTAGTGGTTGGCCTAGTGGCTTGTAATTTGCTTAATTGTATATCTATATAATTAATCAGATAGAGTGTCGAAATATTGAATGTAATGTTTTCTTATAGGTTTGGAGGGTCTCTCTCGCACAAGTTATGAAAAGACATCAAAATACAATGTTTGTAAATTGAGTTATCTATTGTAATTTATCAGAATTTGCTTAAAGGTACGATGTAATTTAGACATTTCGATTTGGAGTTGAGGAGTATTTGTAATATAATTACATAGAATATATATATATATATATATATATATATATAATGGTATCTGTTGGAAGTTCGATCGCAGATGGATTGCAGCTAATACGTTTTCTTTGTCGGCAACCAATAAATCATACCCACACTATGCTCTTACAGATCGGATTGATACATTGTAGATCTCGTTCAAACTTAGGCTTTATTTAACATATAATACCTGGTTTCAAAAAAAAAAGAAAGTAAAAGCATTTTGGTTCGCATTATTTTTGCTTTACAATTTGAATTATTGGTGATGTTTGAAATCTATTAAATCATAAGCATGTACCCATCATTATTGATCGTTTGTAAAATCCAGCGTACCAAAATAGTTGTCGATTTCCTCTTTTGACATGCTTCAATTTCGATCATGTAGTTGGAGTTGTTATTTTTCTAAGATATATATTGGAAAAAATATGGGATATAATTAACTTTCTGTCAGATATATATTGGATAAAATATGGGATATAATTAACAATGTGCAAGTTAGGGCAAGTGCATTGGGGGTATTTTAAGGAGTGTCTAAAATTTTGATCAATTAAAATAATAATAACATTAGACACCCAGGTTCCTAAATCAAGTTAAAGTGTCTTAAATAGGATCTTTTTTCTGAGTTAAGACCCAGGTTCCTAATTTTTTTAAGTTGCAAAAAACATTAGACACCCAACTTGGGTGTCAACAATGTACTTGCTCTAAGAGCATGTTCAATGGGGTTCTAAAAATAAGAGTTCTAAAAAATTATAATGATATATAATTGATAAATATTGGAGAGGTTCTAAAAAGAAGAGAGAAGGGTTCGTTAGAACTTTTAGATACAGATTCTAAAAATTAACATACAAAATGTTGGGTTCTAAAAGGTTTAGGTGAGGTTCTAAAAATTTTAGATACCCATTTTTAGAACCTCACCGTTGGACATGCTCTTAGGTGTTGTGGAAACCATATCCATAAGTAATCTTTGTAAAGTCCCGAATCTTATTTGGTAGTCTATATGTTTCTTCTCGATCTCATCCATATTCGATCCATCTTCACTTCATTTTTATTTTAGTGTGTTCTTTAAACAAGGAAGATTATTAATTATTCGGAAATTAGTCAACCGGCAGACAACAAATTATTCCCCGTTTTAAAATTAAAAATTTCACAGAAATTATTGTTCTTTTTTTTGTTGTGTTGGTCAGACAGAAATTATTATTCTAGTTCCTATTTTATGAGTAAAAGGCTTAATATTTTGGCGTACATATGTATTATGTACCTAATCGGCTAATCGTATGAAAAAGATTAAGCTGAAGACGTAAGTTTTCTACAAAATACTAGTATTAAATGTAGCCATGTGGTCATCGCAGAAAATTCCAGATCACTGACTCGTTGTTTTTCATCATTGCCATTTGCCCACGACGCAACTGCCATATTTTCCAACGTACATTAACTGGTTAGAGCATCCCTATGGCAGACCCAATCATTGGATCTTTCTTTTTTTTTGTTTTTTAATTGTTTTTTTTATGTCGCGACGAATCACGTTGCGACACATCATCACTTTTTGGGAGAGACATATGTCTCGCGCGAGACTTATGTCTCGGCTGCTGATGGTCTAAACATTTGGACGGCTTCATAATATATAAGGTTAAAAACTGTAACGCAAAATTAATGGGGTTAACCTGTGTATGGTGGTATTAGGTTTAGGACCAAATGTGTAAACTTGCCACAACCGTGGATTCGATTATATATACCATTTGCAAATTATGTGCGTAGACCATTGGGTCACTTGGGCTTCGGTCCAAATGTTTTGTTCGTGGTAGATTTGCGATTTTTTTTTTGTTTATCAAAGAACAAGCGCACCCTCAGTATCAGTCGGAGTAGGCTCAGACGAATCCGGATATAAATCTAAAAATAATAATGGGGCTTGGTTTAAGAAGAATACAGAGAAACCTTACCACATTAGCAAATGATAACTGGGAGAGGCCACTGAAAAATACTAAACGTTACGTAATGGAGGGTCAAAATTTACTTAATTGCTCTCTTGACTGTCGAGTGTTGTTTTGTGGACTTTATTCCCGAGATGGACATTAAAAGCACGTGTTGTGCTTTGTTTTCTGCGTTTAATATTATCACCCTAAGTAAATAGTAGCATGCTTTGTTTTCTTTTTTTGTTAAAAGTTTCTAACAGAATCATGTTTCCAAAACTAATACCTATTCCGAATTATCACAATGCCGGATCAAATGCTAAGATACAATTGATGCTTCTTGATTCTTGTGGTCCAATATACTTATAACTATGCCCTGCCAAATATAGTTTGGATTGCATTATTAGTCTTTAATAAGTTTTTCTTTTATTTACTTTTTAAAATATCCAGTGCCCTATATACAACCAATGTTCAAAAAATCGTTAGCCGTTAGTCGGACGGCCGGGTTCCGTATAGCGCCCGGTTCCGTATAGCGCCTAATCCAACAGAGAAGGCTGTTGAACCAAAAATTAAAAAACAAAAACAAAAAAGAGAGAGGGCAACAAAGGTAAATTGGCTATCCTCGTTTCTTATTTTTAGGCTTTCTTTTATCTTCCGTAAATAAAATAAATAAATGTTTTCGGTCGGTAGACACGGCCAAAATGGCCTTTATATTACAGCTCCTCTAAGCCAAGTCGCAGAATGATACAAAGAGAGAAAAAGAGTGAAGAATCTTCCTAGAGAAATACAAAAAAATCCTCTCTTCCTCCGACCCATTTTACCAGTCGATTTCGTCTCATCAATAAATTTTTTAAAAATGGGTTCGGAAGCAGCCGCCGCCGCCGTGGAAAACCTGCAGCAACCGTTGCTTGAGCCAGCGAAATCGGAAGTCGATTTCAGGATGGAGAGTGTGTTAACGGACAATCATTTGTCTTATTTCCGGCGGATTTACTTCGCGGCTTTGATCGAGTTGAAATTCCTCTTACACTTGGCGGGTCCGGCGATCTTTGTCTACGTCATCAACAATGGCATGTCTATGCTCACTCGTGTCTTCGCCGGTCGAATGGGAAGTATGCAACTCGCCGCCGCCTCTCTCGGAAACAGCGGTTTTAATATGTTCACCTTTGGTCTCATGGTACGTACTTACTTGCATTTTCTCTCTATATTTTTGTATGTACAAGTCTTCTTCTTGTTTCTTAAGAATATTATTAACTTTTGTGCGGTGAGACAGCTTGGAATGGGAAGTGCAGTAGAGACATTGTGTGGGCAAGCACACGGAGCTCACAGATACGAGATGCTCGGCGTCTACTTACAGAGATCCACCGTGGTTCTGTTCCTCACCGGACTTCCGATGACGTTACTCTTCATCTTCTCCAAACCTCTGCTCACTTCACTCGGCGAGCCAGCTGACGTTGCATCAATGTCTTCAGTCTTCGTCTACGGTATGATCCCAATGATCTTCGCTTACGCCGTCAACTTCCCCATCCAAAAATTTCTCCAATCACAGAGCATCGTCACGCCGAGCGCTTACATCTCAGCCGCAACGCTCGTCCTCCACTTAATCCTCTCTTGGCTCGCCGTCTTCAAGCTCCGTTGGGGCTTACTTGGTCTCTCCGTGATTCACAGTCTCTCCTGGTGGATCATCGTTGTTGCTCAGGTTCTGTATATTAAGATGAGCCCAAGATGTCGCCGGACTTGGACTGGGTTTAGCTGGAAAGCTTTTGATGGTCTTTGGGACTTTTTCCGGTTATCGGCGGCTTCCGCCGTCATGCTCTGCCTTGAGTCTTGGTACGGTCAGATTCTTGTTCTCCTCGCCGGACTTCTCAAAAACCCCGAACTCGCCTTGGATTCTCTAGCAATCTGGTAACTTCTAAATTTTTATTTTTCTTCATTACAAAACTTTAATTTCTTCATGCCTTATCAAATGCTAACACATTACATTAACAGCCAAAAAAAAACAAGTAATAATAATGTTTTAGACTGTTTACCAAAAAATAATAAATAGTGTTATAGAATACTTTTAAAGCTTTGATCTTCGTAAAATTAGCTTGGATTTTGTTATTAAAAAACAAAAGCGGATCATTTATTTATATTATTAATTAATGAAGATTGTAGAACAATGAATCTGAACATAGTTGCCACTGTTTATAATTTTATTTTCATTTCAAAACTTTTATATCTTACCATATGAATTACTTCTTTTTTTTTCGACGGTCATTGAAATTTCATTAACCATATGAATTACTAACACCTTATACTAACAACCAAAAATATATAAACTTTTTTTGGGTAGCAAGCACGTAATATTTAAATTTTAAGAGTATTTCCAAAACTTTTAGTCCATCCATGAAAGATAGCTTTGATTTTGATATTAAAAACAAAAAAAGTGGGTGATTCTTTTATTATTTATAAAGATTAAAGAACAATGAATCTGAACATAGGATTAAATAATTGGTACTCTTTAGTCTTTACCATTTGCCTTTTCCTACGTATATCAAAATTATTCACGCCCACAATAATTAGCCATCAATCAATTCGATCAAACTTTTGAACTTTTTGTAGTTTCTGTAAAAAACAATTGATAATAATTTTTTTTGGGTTTTGGCTACCTTTTTGAGAAACAAAGTCACGTTAGTCTATGTGATGACTGTTGTCGTACTATGGACTAGTTTCAACAATTAGAGATCGCCACGTGTCATTACCTTTCCATTAAAGCCAAAATTCATTTTTTGTTTCTTTGACGTTTCTCGTGAGCACAAACTGCGTGTCGTCTTCCTTGGTAAACAAACGGCACGCACTTCTGTGCGCGGGAAAACTCAAAAAAGTGTTGATTACTCCAAGACCCAAGTTGTTAATTAACGTTAATTTATTCTTGGGACTGTTTTACAAACATGATTATTAAAGTGTATTACTGACAGTTTGACCAAAAATAAAATGTATATTACTGACTCTTTTTGTGATTTGGCCATATTTTTAAAATACTATATATATATATATATATAATTTCTTACTCTAATATATCTTAATTTATTTGTTTTTATTTGCAGCATGTCAATTTCTGCAATCTCCTTCATGGTATCCGTTGGATTCAACGCAGCGGCAAGGTTGGTGAATAAAGATGTTTTTTTTACATTTTCAATTATTTACGCAACTTTTTAATTTTATTTGTATTAAAATTACAGTGTGAGAGTTAGTAACGAATTGGGCGCTGGAAATCCAAAATCAGCAGCATTTTCAACCGCAGTAACTACAGGAGTATCATTTTTACTGTCATTGTTTGAAGCTATGGTGATTCTCTCGTGGCGTCATGTCATCAGCTACATTTTTACTGATAGCCCAGTGGTTGCTGAAGCCGTAGCCGAACTCACTCCTTATTTGGCTATTACCATAGTTCTCAACGGAGTTCAACCTGTTTTATCTGGTAACAAAAATAAAACGAAAAATTATATATTTAAAAAACTCTTGAAAACGTTACTCTTTCTGTTTCACAAAGAGTGTCATTTTAACAATCTATTTTTGTTTCACAAAAAGTGTCAGTTTGTATTTTCAATGCAAAAAAATAAACAAAATTTCAATTTTAACCGTATTGCTTTAGTGTATTAATTAGAAAGAGAAAATTTGTTTAGTGTATTAATAAGAAACCATGTATAACTTTTAATAATTTTTTTAATATGTGTGAAATGTATCAATGACACTTTTTGTGAAACAGAGGAAGTATTATAGTTAATACTCCCTCTGTTTTTTTATAAGGAGTTTTAGACATTTTGTTTTGTTTTTTTTATATTATAAGAGTTTCTCACATTTCTATGCAAAATTTAATTAATTATACTCATTAGTAGTCTTGGTACTATCATAAAACATTAATACTCCTCTATCTAATTGGATAACTAAATGATGTTATGATAATGTTTAATGTTTCAAGAAAAAAAAAGAAATTTTCTTAATTCTTGTGATTTTAGAGAAAACCACTTATATAAAAAACATAGGGAGTACATATGATTAGTAACAAGATTAATTAAACACATGCAGGTGTGGCCGTTGGATGTGGGTGGCAAGCATTCGTGGCGTACGTTAACATTGGATGTTATTACATTGTGGGGATTCCAATTGGTTATGTTCTTGGGTTCACCTATGATATGGGAGCTAAGGTATATAAATTTCATCAATTTTACATAATTTATATTCTAATCAACGATTAATGATTTGATTGGTGTAAAGTGAAAATATAATTAAAATTTGGTGCAGGGGATATGGATAGGGATGATTGGGGGCACACTCATGCAAACTATTATCTTACTCATTGTCACTTTCCGAACTGATTGGGATAAAGAGGTAAATTACTAACTTATCATATAAATTTACATAAACACATGTTTAATTTTGGGTTTAGTATGTTTCTTACTGATGATAAAATATATGTTTTGAATTTTAAATGTCAGGTGGAGAAGGCTTCGAGACGATTGGACCAGTGGGAAGACACCCAAGCGCCGCTTCTTAAGCAGTAAACAAACAAACAAAAAAAGATTTTTACTTAATCTTGGGGGAGATTTGGAGGTCGATTTTAAATATATATTTTTTTTTTGGTTTCCCCCAAATTGATTGAAAAAAGGATATAACCCTCATTAGTTAATCAAGAGATCTGCTAATCTGTTGATTAATGAATTGGAAAATCGATAGTTTTCTGAGGGGGTTAGAGTGAAGAGAAGGAAGTTAATGTAAATTTTTGTAAGCGGAAGTAATATTGAGAAGTGAGAATGAAATGTTGAAAAAATGCTGTATTGTGTCATCGTGTGAAATTTGTTGTAACCGTTTCTTGTATGAAATAAAACAAGTAATGAAACATTGGTTTTGTGGTACACAACATTTTTCTTGACAATAATCTGAAATTTTGGAATTTATGGTGCAGTTATGCATCTATAGATTTAAAGTTTAATGAGTGATGTAATATATTATAGATATTTTGACAAGTGATGTAATAGTTAATAAACAAAATAAAGTTTTGCTTTTGTAAGAGCAACTCCAACAACACCTTATTCCTTTATATTATAAGGTTTTCCCAAATTCAACAACCCTTTATTCCTTTATATTATAAGGTTTTGAATAGTGAAACCTCAAATTTAAAGTTTCACTATTCAAAACCTTAAAACTATTGTATATTTTTAAATTTAGTCCCTCAAATTATAATTATCACAAATAATTGTACTATATTTAGTTTAAGATAGTTTAAATACCTTAAAATAAAATTCACAAGTTATTAATATTGAAGATATATTACATAACATTAAAAAACAAATTTTACACAAAACGAATACATTAACAAAAATTAAAGCAAACTTAAGTAAACGTAACAAAAATTAAAGCAAATCCAATACAAATTACAAGAACACAAATCAAAACAAATTAAAGACAAATTACATGAAGACAAACTAAAGCAAATTAAAAACAAATTACATGAAGACAAATTAAAGTAAATTACACAAACACATAAATATTATATATATTACAAGTCGGACCAAAATACTAGTATTCCGGTAAATCCGATCCCGAACCTCCAAGACAATTATTTTATATTGTGTTTCATATTTATTTTAAGAAGTTTTATCTTTATTATTAGCTTTTATTAATGTTGAGGACCATTATGCAAATTACAAATATTTTTAAAGATAGATTTAAGGTTTTATTGTTGGAGCAATCTCCCTTTAAAACTTTATTTTAAAGTTTTGCTCCCCTTAAAATTAAGAGGTTGTTGGAGTTGCCCTAATAGCATTTTAGTCGACTAATATATATGCTCATAAGACACAGCGGAGACATTAAATGGGTGTCTTCCGTTTTAAAAAAAAAAAAAAAAATTTCATTTTTTATTATCGCGACGAATCACGTCGCGACACGTCATCACTTTTGAAAAGACACAATGTTTTGCGGAAGACACAGAATCTTGCGATGTGGATGGTCTGACATAAGAAAAGAAAAAAAAAGGTTCATAAGACTAATGAATATGAATGTTCAAAGTGAACGTCATTGAATTTGTTAATCTGGTTTTGATAGCTACTGAAAAGGTTTGGCATATGAATGAATAAATTTAGTATATAAATTTTATTTTATTTTTTTCAAGAAAAGTTTATTGTTAAGTATTCGGATTTGATTTGATTATGTTTTTTCTGTAATAATTTAGAACGGTCGTAACGTTAGTTAGCAGCACACCTTGACTAAAGTGGGAGACTATCATTCATACTAATTAAGAGTTTTCAATATTTACTTTTCCGTTTACTCAATTCGGTTGTATGTTCACAATTTGTAATTTATGTTTTGTAAAAAACTTACTAGAATATTGTTTTGTAGGTGAGAATATAAACACAAGATCCTAACCCAAAAAAAAAAAAAAAAAATGAAGACTTATATATCGCGAAGATTGCGGTAGTGATATATAGCTTTTGAGTTTTGAGCATCCTCCACTTGTTTTCCTCAATGGTCCAATTGTGAAGATTCAATTAAATGCCTACTTCTGACATAAATCCTTGTTGTTATTCAATTTATTAAAATCCTTATCCGTTTCTCGTTAATTTTCGGCGACAAACCTTTTTTTTTTTTTTTTAACGGTGGCTATCCGGTTCAGCCCTAAGGGATCGTGCCATATGTCACATCCGAGTTAATGCCGACCGACTAAGTGCCAGCGGATAGCTGATTCGCCCATTACCGGACTATCAGGTTAATTGTTTGAGCATTCGGCCCAAGCCCGGACTTCTCACACGTTTGTGCTATTATTTCGGGAGCCAGCGTAGAGGGTCAGAGTCGAATCTTGGTTAATACCAATATGGGGAGGGACCCTACCACTCTACGTACCACTCTACCTACCACCCGACCACGTCCGTGTGGGCGACAAATTTTTTTTTTTCCTTTCAGATAAATCCAAAACAAGAAAACAAATGAAGAGAAGATACAAGTTGAGGATTCACATGCCATGCGTATTTTATTTATATACACACTAAAGATTTAAGGACCATATAATATGGTTACTAGTTATTATATATATATATATATATATATAGTGTAGTTTTTGTTTCCTACATGACATGAGTCAGTAGTATTTACTATATGTTGGGTCTATCTTCCACTAAACCGGCTAATTTTGTCTTTTGATGGAGAGACGTACTTTGACGAAAAAGAATAAAAGATTCCAACTTGTACAGCAATTTTAAATGTTATTTTTTTGCGTTGACGTAAGATTCGAACTCGTACGATTTGAGTGATACACCCCAAATTTAAAGAGATGAGACAGAAACTGGGAATCATCTCAATTTGGGCATACGGATCCACTCACCATCACGCGTATTTGATATTGGTGGTCTCACCCTTCCACTTGTTTATTTGTACGAGTTTCTGTACGATTGGTTAAAAATGTAGGTCTACATCAATGATTGTATATGTATATGTATATGTATATGTATATGTATATGTATATGTATATGTATATGTTTTAAATTGCAGAAATTTATTTATTTAATAGAATAATCTGTTGATATTTTTTTTGGCCTCTAGCACCAAAAATAAAACGATCAATTTCTACATTTTTTTCTTTCATTTGAAGTCAAAACAATACAACTACCGACTAATTAGTTCAAAAATTCAAAGTTTAATTGAATGAATGTGTAGAAATACTATTAGCAAGATGTGTAAAAACAGTTTGACACTTCTACCATTCCCACTCGTTATTATGTTTGTTCTTTATGTTTTTGGTATTATTACTAAGATAACTTATTTTATTGAACTAAGTTATCTTAGTCCAGTGGAAATGAGTGGGTATGTGTCTTTTTCTACTGGACTCGAGTTGTGTTGGCCACCATTCAACGATTAAATCAGCAAATTGCTGACGTATAATCCGGTTGTTGGGTCGCTAAAGATTACTCTTGGATCTAGAAAGTCTTTGGATACTTTGGTTTTTTTTTTTAAAAACTTAGTTTAGTGCATGTGAGGATATTAAAGCGCTCTGGCTGAAGTCCAAATGACCAAGTGGTCCATTAATTGGCCATACGAAATGTCTCCACATTGTAAAATCGTATCTCAAACTGTAATGAATTTACTCATTTGGCTCCAAAATGTATACTACCATACCATGCCACAGCATGTGTGAAACTGATCACAAAATCGTTATTTTTGCCAATTTTCTAAAACTAGAAATCACTCCACCAGACACTATTACAAGAAATTTATAATAATCATATTACTTTTTAGATTCAAAGCTTTATGAACGTAAATAAATTGGGAATCGATACTAATTGGTTAAAATATTAAAGTAGCTAGGTACATAATTATTTAGATATGTTTCCCTAATAGACATTAGTTGCACATGTCACAATCGCTCCAATTTGTTCAAATATTAAAGTTTTTAAAAATATTCACCTTATAGACATTTAAATTGATTTCCGACAACCAAAATAGACGGAAAATAAAAGTCCACATAAAGCACATAAACAACAACACTTTTTATGAGTGGTGTAAATGTTTAATTAGCGGGAAAAAGATTCACCATAAGAAAAAAAATCTGAAAAATCAATAACGAGAATAATCGTTTCAAATCAACGGAACGTCAGAAATACAATGAGACTGTTTCGCCTTATTTTTGTTCCTTCTCATTTAGAATAAATATACAAAATTTAGATTATAGAAGGAAGAGAGAAATATCAATCAAGCTCCGTATCATCTGATTTTCTACTTCCGTGCGATCCATTATGTTCCGATTTCGTAGGATGGGAGTTTGATTTCCCAATGTACTTGCACGTCCTGTAACACATTCAAGATCCTTTCATCAGTTTAAAATAACATGATCTTGACCCGACCCGTTACAGCCCAACTCGGGTTCCATCATTTACGACCAAAGTTTTTGCAGTTGAAACTGTGAATATAGCTTGAAGGGTATCAATACGAGTGGGAAAGATTATAATTACGCGTTAAGAGCATCCGCTTTTCTCCTGATTTCACCAGATTGCAGCTCTGGATTAGCGTCTTTGGGTAACGATTCTTGTTCCGCGGTTCTCTCGTGGAGCCACCTCTCGGCTTTATTACATTCATCGAGAACCTGAAAACGAAAAAACATCATGGTGTTATAATTAAACAATATAGCCCTCTACACCAACTTTATCTGTCTCAAAAGTCATATTATTGCCTAGATTGAGAATTATGTTGGTAGTTTAGAACCAAACCGCGTTCTTTCTCGGGGGAGGAAGAGACTCTGCAGCCATTCGGTTATCTGCAATAGTTTTCAGAAGGTCTTTTGATGCTTGTACCCGCTCTTCTCCATCTTTAAACCGATTTTCAATAGGATCGATGAGCTGCTCAGAGTTGAAAGTCATCAATTAGGACATGAAAGTCATCCGCAGACACTAACCTTTCTATACAAAACTTTGAGAGTGTTACCTTTTTGATACTATTTAACTTCTCGATATAAGCATTTTCAGATTCATCATCGCCATCTTCATATAGCCATTCCTCTGTTTCCTGAAGATTTCTGGCGATGCTTTCCCGTTCTGAATCAGTTGCAGTGCTTCGATATGTATTTAACATCTGCCAGTAATACACAACATGATTCTGCTAAGTGATGAAATCATGAAGAGCGAATAGACATATTTTACCAAAATTTAAAGGTGGAAGGTTTGGGTCTACTAAAACCAGATTAGTACCTTATCACGCATCTCATAAACAAAGGATTCAAGAGCATTTTTCTTATCCTTTGTTGATTCCATCTTCAGATCTTGCTCCACTAAAGAGTTCTCTCTCTGTTTGGCCTCCGATAACTCATTCTTCATCAATGCACCAGAGGCGTTCTCAACGACTGGAATTTCCATTCTTTTGATACCCTTCGGATCATTACCCTACACAAGAGAGAGAAATCTCAGGATTTGTGCAGATTAGCATGCTTTGGGGAATCTCCGGATCAATCATTTGAATGTATCAGAAATGAGTGAAGATGCCAATGCTTCAAGATCAGCTTTTAATATATCGGGCTTTATGCTTTCTTACAATGCAACTGTATTTTTTTAGACAGTGTTAAATCATACTTACAGTAGAACCTGACGAAGGGTCTGAAGTCCCATCCTTCATAGCAGAAGATTGATGGTTATTTTCTGATATTGTCTCTTCAGAAGTCATATTCTCCTTATGATCTTCTATTAGCTTTTGTTCAGAAACGAAAAGTTTAGACTCAAGCTAGGTAGAAATATAAAGGCAATCTTATCTCGAAAAACTGGACTGAGCATTGCACATTGAAGCGCACATCCTCGAGCTACGCACTCACTTGCATTCACGGTCCTGCCTAGCTCCCTCTTAAACAGCGAGCTTAGCATCTTAGATATAGCTGGAATTCTGGACCCTGAACCAACTAGCTCCACAGAGTGAATATGATCCAAACTTAGACCAGAGTCAGCCAAAGCCTTTTGACACGGAACAATTAATCTCTCCAACAAGCCTGATGAAAACTGCTCAAACTCTTCTCTCTTGATGAAGCTCTTAACATCCTTCTCCTCCATCAGACATTCTATATTCAGCGGTGCCTCAGCATTTGCACTCAAGACCTTCTTCAGTTTCTCACACGATGCCCTTAACCTAACACACGCCTTGGTATTTGTATATACATCTACGCTGTATTTCTCCTTGAATTCAAAGGCAAAGTAGTTGAAGAGAACCTCATCAAAATCTCTCCCGCCCAAGTTTCTATCAAAAGCATGAGAAAGGACTCTCATGCTTCCAGACTCAAACGATGCCACACACACTTGCGTATCGCAGTGACCGATATCAATAAATACAATATAAGTAGGGCTCGAGTTAGCAGCCAAGTCTGTCTTGTATATACCATATCCAAGTGCAGTGGCAGTAGAATCATGCATCAATCTCAATGGCCTGAGGCCAGCAATGGCTGCAGCATCTAAATAGGCCAGTCTTTGTGAGTTTGTAAAGTAGGAAGGAATCCCAATGACACAGTCTGAAACAGGCGTTTTGAGACTCTTCTCTGCTATCTGCTTCAAATGTGAAAGCAGCATGCCTAGTAATTGTACCGGACTAAAGTTCTGCATCTCACCCATGTACCGAAGTCGAATTTGAATTCCACCATCAGAGTCTTCGGTAGTTTCAAAAGGGAACAACCTCAGATCATTCTGAACATCGGGTTCCCCAAAATTCCTACCGATCAATCTCTTTAACTGCGAAATGGTTGATTTGGGATGCATAGTCGCAGATGCAGCAGCAGCAGCACCCATGAATCTCTGCTTCTCACCAAATGAAACCATAGCAGGATTTTCTCGGTTTGATTCATCGTTCAACAAAACATCGATCCCACGTTGCTTTGCAACCGCAATAACACAGTTCTCGTTCCCAACATCGAATCCCACCACACTCATTTCAACAAACTTCAGAAACCAAATTCCGTATAACTCAGAAAATCAATTTCAATCCTCAGACACAAAGAACAAAAAAACAACTCCAAACAGAATCTCTACTCCATGAGCTTCCAGTCCGTCAAACTCCTCCCTTCTGCATTTAAGAAACCGAAACCACAATCACATCCACGAATCTCAAACACGAAGAGAATCTATGTATTAAAAAGCAATTGGATCATAGGTTTCAATAAAACGTAAAGCAACAAGAATTTTATTAGAACAGGTCCCCGGAACAATCTGAGAAAATACAAGAAATTTGATACAAACTAGGAGAAAAGGTAGCATCAACTTCACATGAATGTGGAAATTTCAGCACTAAAAATACTTAGAAGATCGGATGGATTCAGAAATTTCATCTCTATCGTCGTCCTAGATTTAACAAGAGATCTTAGATATGTAAGATACGCATTATGAAATCTTCACCCGTCGAGGAGAAATCAAATCAAGAGAAGAAGGGATGAAGAAGACCCGACGATAATCAAAACTTGGAAGGACCTCCGATGACTTCGGACGAGGACAAGTGAACGAGAAGACGATGAGAAAAAAAGGGCTTGAAATGAAAATTAGAGACGAAGGGAAAGGGCGAAGGAAAATATACAGAAACTACGCTTTATTTGCATTTAAATCCTTATCAATTCCTTCAAATTGATTTCATAACCCGAAGATAGTTTGGGGACTTTAACCGAAGATTATAAAGTTTAATTTTGTCGTTTGTGTTAGAATCCAGGGGAAATTCTCACGAATTCGGAGAATATGAATCGTGAATTTGGTTACTCAATAGACTCCAAACTATAAAACCATTGTTATGTCATTATTATTCTACAAATGTAATTAAATAATGAATTAGTTTAGAGACTCAAAGAAATCTGATAAACTGATTAATTTGGATCATCCTTTTTCTAGTGGTGTCTAGGATTTTCTATTTCGGGGCTGTTTATGATCTTACAAACTTACTTATTGACAATCTAAATTATTTGTTTTGTATCTATATATTCGTTGTACTACAAAATTTAACTTCAAAAAATCTTGGGTTGAGTCATCAGAATATCTTCGGCCTATAAAATCAGCTTGAAAAAGTTACTATTTTTCATTGAAAATGTTTTATCTGAATTTAATAAAACTTATTAGGTTGCACGCAAACGGATATGCGGAAACGAAATGTTTCGAAATTTGATTTTTTTTTTTAAAAGGAAACATGTACATTTTGAAAGCATATATCATACATATAAAACATCAAAATCATACTAAAAACAAAAAAAAATGTTTAAAACAACCAAAATCCAATACATAAATATTAAATAGCTTAAGAAAAGATAAAGATCAAAGCGTTTAAACTTCAAAGTCAAAGATTTATAACAACATCATCTTCATAAAGCTCCATCAAACAAAATTGCTTCCAACTCTTAATTCACTTTTTAGATTAGGATCTAAAGGTAGGCGTTAATAGATTAGGAAAAGAAATACATATTTACACTAATTATTAAATTAGGCTTTTAAGATACTAAAATAACATAATATATCACAATATTTTATACATATTCAATTATAATATTTTTTTTTTAAAAAGAAGTAAATTTATGTCGTGTTTCCAAAATGAGTTTTTTTAGGAAACATGTTATATCGCGTTTTTAAGAATTTTCGATTCCAAAACGTTTCCATGCAATCTAGTGTAAAACTATGCAATCTAGTTTTTAAAACGGGTTAAAAAAATAAATTATAGTTATTAGTTAGTCATATTGTAAAATTCACGGCATAACAAGTTAAGACAAATTATTACTCTAGTTTGTAAAACAGGTTAAAGAGACAAATATTATAATCATTAGTTAGTTATATTGTAAAATTCAAATAAAAAAAACTTTTTAAATTTCAAAACAATTTTTTTTTAAAAAAATTTTGCGCTATAATTAGTGTGTGTTAAATCCTAGTTAAAGAGTAAGCTGCAGTATCATGTCTTATACAATATTTTTGCATACTCATATAGATAAATGGTTATTACAATTTCAAGATTTCTTTCCCCTTTTATGAAAAAATAAAAACTCATGATCTCTTCATATTACATTCCTTGATAAACTTTTGTAATAGAGATCAAGAAACTCAAGAAAGAAAGAAAGAAAATACAAAAAACAAGAAAATAAATAGAAATCAAACTTCAAGAGTGAAAATAGGCCTAGGTAGTCCGGTTGTTGCACCACCTTGGAACAGCTTCTTCAACGTTCTCACGCCGCCTTGAGAATGCTTTCGAATTCCGCCAAATCTAACGGCGGATACTACGCTTTTACGCAGCTTAGTCAACCTTTTTCCGATCTTGACCTTCAACCGGAAAAGCTTCAGCCGCAGAAACGACGACGGCGAATGAGAACGCCGAGAAATAAAGTCGGCTTCTTGAAGCGTTTGGTAAATCAAGAATTTGGCTCGTCGCTGAAATACCTCTTCTGGGTCTTCCTTGTCCATCTTTGAGTAAAGGCACGGCCTTTTGAAGAGGGTCATTTTCGTCTTTTGGTGTTTTCCGACGATGACCTTTTTGTGAAGAGAGGTAGAGATATCAGAATGACGAGAGGAGTTGAAATGAGAGTATTTGTAGTCATTGCATTGAGCAGTGCTGGTGCACTAACTTGTAACTTGTATACGTGTTTTTTTTCTTTTTCTTTTTGTTCCAACTTCCAAGTTATATAATTTCCTTTATTAATAAGAAATTAACAATACAATTTAACTTATATAAGTCAAATCAATTTAGACAGTATGAATTTCCAGCTAACAAATTATAATTAACGCCTGTAATTATTGTTATTTATTTTGCAAAATGAGGTCATATCATATGTACGTTTATAAGTAAAATACTTATAAAATAACATTTCAGACTATAATATAAACATTTCAGTTTACGAGTTTGCCACCCAAAAATACATTATCGAAAATAATATTTTAATTATATATCGGGCATATATACCTTAGTGTCACTGTTGAAACAAATCAATAATTTTATTGAGTTTGACATTTGAAACTTATATTTAATGAATGACGACCTCATTTAGTATACAGAGATAAATTAGAAAATAAAAAAGTTATATAACTAGGTTGTAGAAAAAGTCATAACTTTACGAAATGTGGAGAACATACAAAATTTTGGTTTCAAAACGTAAGATAATAATTTTGCAATATATGCACTAAACAAGTCATATTCTATTTTCTTTTTTTTTGTCCTTTAGTTTGGACAACGGGTCAAGGCAAATTTTAATTTATTTTTCAAAGCTTAAATTATGTGAGTCCATGAATGACTCCAAAGATTCATAATTTGTATTGTAAAATGTTCAAACTTTGGAGACACATGCCACACTGCCTCTACATAGACCTCTAAAGACAAAACTTTGGTTTCATCAGAGCATCTGCAGCGGATACTTGAAATCTGTGTCTTCAGCTTTAAAAAAAAAAAAAAAAAATTGATTTTTTATTGTTGCGACGAATCACGTCACGACACGTCATCACTTTTGTAAAGACATTGCAGAAGACATTATGTCTTGCGATGTGGGTGGTCTCAGAAATCTCCAACTGTTCTAATGATGGAGATTAGCTGTGCTCAAGATATATGTTCTGATCCGTTTGGTTCTCTTAACCATTTTAAAGCAAAATAAATACATAAATTAATTTGTTTATAGCTAGCTAGACTAAACTGAGCAGATTACAGATCATTAATTTCTCTTAGATCCTTTCTCCGATTCCCTACAATTTTATAAACCTTCCACATTTATCGTACTTCAGCCTTTTTTCTATGGAACTTAAAATCCGTCTTTTCCTCCCAATTTCTGTCTGTCAAAATGGTTTTTTTTTTTAACCTTATATGATCATTATAAACTGTAAAATCACGTTTATCATGTGTTATGGATCCTTATTATAACAATAAATCAGTACAGACCATTTTCAAGATGTTAGGTTTTTGAGTTGGGTTTTGGGAAGTGTCATGAATAGAAGAAAAAAAACAAAATAATGGTTAGTATTTTATTTTATTTAATTAAATGGTATATACTGTTCATCAGCATTAATTTTGACAAGTTGGATACAGTATATCACAGTCAGATTACAAAAGCTCGGTAACTTGGCATTCAAGAGTCCGACTTTTTTTCCCGTTAATGCGATATAACGTGTGGGCCTAGGGCCTATTGATTTTGGTTCCCTTTGCATATATGGCCATTAATATTATAACCCCATTTATGTTCTCTACTTTCAAAGCAGACAAAGGAAATAAAGAAAACAAAAGCTTTGCAAAACATTATTAAGATGAGTCAAAATCTCCACACTTGTTTAGTATCAATGTTACGCATAAGAAATCCAACTAAGAGAGAAAGATAAATAAAATAAAAAACTGTGTTTCGGGAACACGTTCATAACAAAGAACGCAAACAACAAAACAGGTGACTTTAACCCAAGAAAATACTCACGCATGCATCTAGTAGCTGAACCCGTGCCGTGCACAGAAGGATTGCCTCAAATTGGTCTTATTGACCGGTCTATTCGGTAAGTGAAGAAGACCGGACAGGTGTGTTGGAGGTGGACTTAGCACCCCCAATTAGCTAGGCCCATTTCAGCAAAAAGGCCCTTCTCGATCACATCCCCGAGCTAGCAGCCCGGGCTACCGAAGTCATAGGAGCGTGCCCCGGGCTCGGACTGACTTCTCACTAACCCCAGTCACAGAGGGGAAAGAGAAAAGGACGCGTGGAAGGCAGTTGACCGAACAGTGTGCCACCCCGTAGGAAGATGACGTTAAATTCGACATCTCACCAACTCTGCACGAAGATCCAAAGGGGAGACGCCACGTGGAAAGTAGTTGACCGAACAATACGCTATCTGCGTAAAGGAATGGCCCGAGCTCATCATGACTCTTCAGCCTAAAATCGGGTCACGTCTCCTGCGACGCTTTACCCGCAAAAGAGGTTGGAGGCGCCACGTGGTCCAGGAATCCCGGGGAGCAGGAAGTCGGCCCCCGCTATATATACCCCTTAGTATGCACTAAGGAGGGGATCCTTTTTTCTTTCTCTCATTTTACTCTCTACAATATAGACCCGACCTCTCTCGTTTGTAATAGGGCAATAGCGTTTAGAACACTGAACTGGACTCCCGTCGGAACTAGTTCGTAAATCTAAACCGTTTGTCTCCTTTTCATCACTAATACGAAGGATACGGCCCCCGGCCTGTTCATCATAATACCCGACCTACTCGGCATCTAAGTTAACTCGTTCTATTTGACGGAAATTTTGCCTCTCTACTCTCTAATCATCTTCTAAACAGCATTAGTGATCATCTGGATCAACAAGGTGCATAATTTTAGCCGTGGAAGATGCTCTTTCACCGGTCCATTGAGCAGTTGACTCTGAACTCGTTTTCTATATGCTTTTACGCCGGTTTCGTCATGTTTACGTATTAAGATTTAAATTTTTAAAAACTCTAAAAATACTAAAAACATACGAAAATTCGGCAAAAGACATAACTTAAGACGAACCGTGAAAATCACAAGACATCACTAGACTATAAGGCACCGAGAGGCTTTCTTTTCTATTTCTTGCAAGCCGCATTTCTCTCCGTTCAATAATAAATCCTATTTGTTAAGAGTTTTTTCTTTTGTTTTATACTAATTGTTCTTGCGGGTCGGTCCAAATTTTGCAATTCACCCTTGTTTTATCGGGTGAACTTATCATATTGGACTAACTAATTAAAGTAAATAAAAGAAGAATTAAAGTAATTATGTTCTTTGTATTATTGAACACCTTGAGCCTTGAGATGTGGATCCACGTTCTTAATATATATACAGTTTGTGAATTTGTGGATCCAATGTTCAATTTGTGATTTTTTTTCCTTTCATCAAATAATATATATAAATGCTGGAAGTGCCGTGGTGGTAGTCCACCACTTGGTTTTATTTTTTTTTCATTTTAGTGAAGATAACTAGATAAGTATCAATAGAAATTAACTGCATAATAATTAAAAAAGACATTCAATTACTTTTATTTGACTCCCAAATATATACTATAGACACAAATTAATTACTCTGAAATAAAATAATTGTATGATCCACTACAGTAATATTTGGTGATGATGCATGGGAATATTTTAAGAGGAAATAAAACTTGTTGCTGATGTGGCGGTTGCATGTGGTTTCTGCTGAGGGTAGCCTAGCCTCCGTAATATGCATTAATTAGGATCATGTCTTAGACCCATATTTTGTAAGACATTGAGTGTCACAAAAGCATTCCTCTAAATCAGGGCTAGAGAGCTTGTAAAGCAAGGGTTCTTGGCAACGAGAGCCGCATGAACCACATTTTGGTCGCGACATACTATTGTTGGGAACTATTTCTAGCATCCCTTTCTCTTCAGTGCCGAAGACTACTGCAGGCTTGGCATTCCATAACTCCCCGAGCACGCACTCAATATGACAAACCACTCCGCAATCACCGCATGAGTAAAACCATTTTTGTGGATCTAAAACGGTTTCACAAACCTCGCACCAGTACTTACCCCTCGCCGAATTCTCACCAAAACACAAGGACATAAAATGGTCATCGACCTGTGCTTTATCTTTTTTGGTAGAGTAGCACACTTGAAGTCCAAGGTGAACTCGCATTCAACGCAATGCAGCACTTGTTTTTTAGTTTCAAGACATGCACCACAAGTTTCCCTGTCAAGGGTAGTGAGAAAGAGGGTATGCGGGTGACATTCATAATCACAATACATCGACGCACACCGTAAATCTAGGATAGTATCACCATACTCGTACCTGAAACCATTTGACCATTTTTCGCAGGCAGTACACTTATATAAACTATGATCGGTACCTTTTTTGATGGTTAACAGAGTAAGCGGCTTTGTGCAAAGTGATATGCTCAATTTAATACCCTAAAGTACTAAAGCAGTTGTAATAGTATAGCTAGGGGTCGAACCACAGAAGACTCACAGAAACGCACAATAGATTCTATAGTGTCGAATTACGCTAAGCCAAACAGTTGTAATTAAAAGCAGTGCAGAAATTAAAGGAGTTGTAAATCAATTGAGAAATATAGGCTCAGGGTTTTTCTCAGGAAATCAATGAATGCAGATAAACTAACTAACAGGATTCAGATTTAGCGCAGTTCTTGAACTCAATTCACTAAAATATAGCTAACCAACTCTCGTTGCGAAAACTATCTAAATCTAAATCCTAGGAATTCCAAATCTCTTTGCGAATCCTAAATTCTAAATCAGCTTTAATATCAGGTTTGATATGTTCACAAATCAATTAAACCAAATCTCTTTGCGAATAATCAATTTGCTCACCTAGGTTCTATCAGGTAATTAATCGCACTCTCGTGCCTAATCAATTATCCTAAGATCTAAGTTCCAGATTCGTCAACCTAGAATTAGCTATGAACACAACCTAAGGTGAAGAACTAATTCAGATGGTGAATCCTAAACAGATAATTAACCTAGCATTCAAAGAAATCCTTTATGAGAAAACCCTAAACCTAAAGTGGATCTACTCAGACATGGCAATTGAATCAAAAGACATGTTTGAATAAATCATCAATAGAATAGAAAGAAGGGTTTAGAGATCTGATCTCGGACGAAGGGAGATTCAGACTTGTCTCTCTAAAACCAAAGTAAAATCAAACTATAAAATAAAGCATAAAAAGGCATCAAAAGGCATCCAAAGGCATAGCCTAAACAGGTGGCTGAAAACTCCTATTTATAACCTAAAACACGATCTGGGGTCTTCTTGTAATTATTAAAGACTTCTGGGCACTTTTGCAATTCCTCAAGTCTTGGAAAACTCGCGGGTTGTGTCTTGCTGCGCTGAGTGTCGATCGATACCAAGGGGTATCGATCGATGCTCGACGTGAATTCAGGTTCTCAGCGACACGATCTTTAGCTCTGCTACAAACTGCTCCAGAAAGCTCCAATACTTCCAATAATCCTCCAAACGTGCTATGACCTGTAAAAGACTCTAAAAAGACTCCAAAATACTATAAAGACTCTATAAAAAGGACTTATATCATGGCTTAAATAGGGTAAAAACCATGATATATCAACTCCCCCAGACTTAGCCTTTTGCTTGCCCTCAAGCAAATAGAAGACTAAACCAGAAAAAGAGGTTTGAAAACGTAGAGACTCACCTGTTCCTGAACCATCGAAAAGACCCTTTTCCCAAGTACCCAAATGTCACCTGATCAGCTTTCGATCTAACCACCATGTACTTCTCCGTAGACATTTGCAGCTTTTCCAGACTCCACACAAAATCCCACAGCATTGTTCAAGTAAAGCCCTCATCGCCAGTTTCATCTCTGCAGCTAATATTTAAGAACCTTCTAGACTCTTTACCAGACAATATCTTGACAAAGGAACCACCCTTTTTCACACTTTTTTTTGTATCAATTTCTCTCCTCCAGACTTATTTCTTATTATATCTTTATTATTTTTTTATTTTCAGCTTAGCATATACATATCAAGGTAGGAGACGCGAGTATTGATGGTGTTTGCCACCAAATCCCCGGTTCTTCCCTCTCTATGTATCAAAGGATGTAGGCGAATAATGGCATCATAGGAAAATCCTAGCCTCGCTTCCAATCCTTTGTGTGATCATCCCCTCTTAAGTAGAATAATGGGATCGCTGGAAATTTTCCTAACCCTCTACTCAGAAGAAAATCATTTCAATCTTTTATGCTCTTAATCTATCAACTTATTTCAGGGGAGAGAGATACCATAATTCTAAACACACGGGTTCCTTTATCAGATATGAATGATGAATCAAGCTCTATGAACACTAACCACATTGATGAAGTGCAAAAATTTGGCTCAGGCTTCAGAAGAACTCTGCTGGAGACATGGATGTTTTCTAGTCAACTGGTCAGCCTTTGGATTTTTCATTAGTCGATCTAGAACTGATCCTGTAACACTGTGCACTCAAAAACAAAATCAAATCAATAGGTTCAAGCACAGGATCATCATCTCCAACAAATTTTGACTCAATAAAACAGTTTTGACTCGATAAAACGACTGACTCTAAGAAAAACGAAAACAATGTCAGCAGACACCTCCCCCAGACTTGAACAACACTGTCCTCAGTGTTATCTAGCCTAGAGCCAGTGAAAGAAACAAAGAAAAAGGATAGAACGAAGAGAAACAAGAAATTACCATTCTGGAACAGTCGGTGTCGATCGACACACGGCATGGTATCGATCGATACCATGCTTAGATCGACTTTGTGAATTTTCATCCGCGATTGGTGTCGATCGATACCATAGGGGTATCGATCGATGCTTAGGCGATTTCGAGTTGCTCCTTGTTCATCCTGACACAGACTCAAAACAAACGAAAATAAAAATAAAAACGAATCAAAAACAGACTCACCAGTGGGTTGCCTCCCACCAAGCGCTCGTTTAACGTCAATAGCTTGACTGTAACGCCCTTCAGGCTGGATAAGAGTGAGAGCTTGCACCAAAACAGGCTCCATCACTTGATATTACTAGCTTCAGAGTTCTGCTTAGCATGCTGTCCACAAATTCCTGCCCTTTCTCTTTCAGCTCAGAAGTAAGAAGGACTCTGGCCTTGGAGAATGGCTTCAAGGCTCCCTTGCATTTGACCTTGTAATCAATCGAATTCCCATCACACTTCTGAGGAATCAGAGTGACATGGGGATTCTCGACCTTTTTGTTCTTGGCCTTCTTCTTCTTTGTTGCCTTAGTCTTCTTCTTGGGGATGTTGGGCGGTTCAGCTGGAACGTCTGTGACAGTAGGCTCATCAGGAGGCTCTTCCAGAAGATCAATTGCTAGCGACTCTCCTGTGATAACCTTGATGCTAGAGGCACGTGTGGGAATACTCCTAGGTGGAATGACATCATAGTAGACATCACCGTCAATGTAAGAGAAAGATAGTCTCTTATTAGGTGTGTCTATGATCGCGCCTGCAGTAGCCATGAACGGTCGTCCCAGGAGTATAGGCATACGAGATATCGCACCCATCTCCACAACCTGAAAATCAGTAGGCACCAGACAGTCTCCTACTTGGACTAGCAAACCAGCGATTTCACCATATGGAAGTGAGGTGGAATCGTTTGCAAACGTGATAGATGTCTTAGGAGATAGAATAGTAGCCCCCAACTGCTCTGCAATTGCCTTTGAGATGACATTGACACTAGCCCCTGAGTCGACAAGAGACTCTTTGAAATCAACTCCTGAGATGGAGCTTGGTACTGCGAATTTCCCTGGGTCTTCCCTCTGTGTCAATTTCCGTGGTTGTAGTGAATTGCGAACTCTTTCTCCTATCACCTCACGTGATTTCTTGGCTTCTGGTTCTTTCTGCGAGGGGTATCGATCGATACCAGGTAGGGTATCGATCGACGCCATGCGATTTGAATCGTTTCTGACAGGTACATCTTCATCAGAAAGAAGCTCCACGTTCGGGTTATCCAGCATATACTGTAGTCTAGCAATCTCCCATTCCTCCCTTGTCAGCTTAGGAACCATAGGATAAGGCATCCTGGTTACATACACTCGTTCTGCAACGACCTTAGGCACCACAGTCGAAGTTTCAACTGTTTCCTCAGAAATCGCCCCGGTATCGACCGATACCAATGGGGTATCGATCGATACACGGGTTTTCGAATCCATTCGAGCAGATGTCTGGGCTGGTATCGATCGATACTGGGGAGTATCGATCGATGCTTGTGCGATTTCAGGAATGGCTTCGATATTTTCTGCACGTAAGCTGATGGCATTTACGTGTGCATTGTGTGATTGAACCGCCTTTCCCTTGGAATTTGCTGCAGTCTGAGCTACTTGCGTCTCCAGCATCCTGTGGCTCGTATTTAGTGCCTCGATCCTTCCACTCAAATCGGTGTACATGGTGTCCATCTTACCATTGAAGGTGGCTGTCATCTTCTCCTGCCCTTGAACCAGGTGTTCAAGCATAGCCTCAATCTTACTCTCAGGAGCTTTGGGTGGTGGGGATTGGTACCCTCCTTGCTGAGCATTGTTGGTGAAGTTTCGATTGGAGTTGTATCCGAATCGCTGACCCTGAAAACCAGAACCACCTATGTAGTTAACATCTTTCACCTCATTCTCAGTAGCAAAGTGGACGGCCTTTGTTGTCCTTCCCAGCAGAAGACTGTGCATAGAATCCAGCTGAGCTTTCACTTCAGCAATCTGTGACCCATCCATGTTACCAGCCAGCCTCTTGCGCTCGAAATCTGCGCTCTTGGTGCTACTACTAGAGGCAAAGTTCTCGATCAACACAATAGCATCCTCAGGATATCTGGTGTTGAAATTACCATTGCTGGAAGAGTCCAGACCCATCTGATATCTCCAATCTACTCCTCTGAAGAAGATACCCAGCAGTTGCACATCAGAGTATCCATGATGTGGACAATCTCTCTGATACGATCTGAATCTTGTCCAAGCAGCCTTGAACGCCTCAGTAGGTCCTTGAGAAAATTGGGAGATTTTATTTCTCAGATCTTCAGATCTTCCATCATCGTAGAAGTTAATCAGGAAGGCTCTCTTGGTGTCCTCCCAATTAGTTAGCGATCCAGGAGATAGCTGCCTCAGCCAGTAAGTAGCTTCTCCACCCAGAGAGTAGGGGAAGAGCTTGCAGAAGAGATAGTCGTAGGACACTCCATTGCTCTTGATGCTAGTGACCAAGTCCTCGAATTTCTCTACATGGTCCATTGGATGTTCATGAGGAAGACCATGAAAGAGATGCTGTCCCACTAGAGTGAAGTAAGCAGGCTTCAGCTCAAAGTCATTCCTCTCAAACGCAGGAGGACGAATTGCTGAACGATTGGCGAAAAACTGGTCAGGCCTGTTGCATTCACCAATCGTCCTTCCACGATTAACCACAGCATTCCCTGCGTTGGCGCGCCCAGCTGGCGCGACAATCTCAACAACCGCAGCAGGGACAACGATGTTACCGGCTTCATCAAGTCGCTGCCCTCTCTCATTACACACGTGACCCTCTTGGTCTCTCAGAATTCCAGCTTCATCAGCTCTTAAAACCACTGGGTTGTTCATCCCTGATGTTTGCTTGGTCTTTCTGTTTGTGCGTTCCACAAACGCTAGCTGTTCCAATGACAGTTCAACTAGCTGTGTGCTCTTGTTGCTTCTGGTTTCACGAACAGGCATACACCTGCAAACAAAACACTAGGCAAAGCACGTAAGTAACCAGAAAAATACGTTGAGTATCGATCGATACCAAGTGGTGTCGACCGATACCAACAAAAGAAGACGACGAGTATCGACCGATACTACAGAGTATCGATCGATACCGACGAACTTAGTCGAAATTCTAAACTAAAATCTAATGGCGAATTGAGTCCCCGGCAACGGCGCCAAAATTGATATGCTCAATTTAATACCCTAAAGTACTAAAGCAGTTGTAATAGTATAGCTAGGGGTCGAACCACAGAAGACTCACAGAAACGCACAATAGATTCTATAGTGTCGAATTACGCTAAGCCAAACAGTTGTAATTAAAAGCAGTGCAGAAATTAAAGGAGTTGTAAATCAATTGAGAAATATAGGCTCAGGGTTTTTCTCAGGAAATCAATGAATGCAGATAAACTAACTAACAGGATTCAGATTTAGCGCAGTTCTTGAACTCAATTCACTAAAATATAGCTAACCAACTCTCGTTGCGAAAACTATCTAAATCTAAATCCTAGGAATTCCAAATCTCTTTGCGAATCCTAAATTCTAAATCAGCTTTAATATCAGGTTTGATATGTTCACAAATCAATTAAACCAAATCTCTTTGCGAATAATCAATTTGCTCACCTAGGTTCTATCAGGTAATTAATCGCACTCTCGTGCCTAATCAATTATCCTAAGATCTAAGTTCCAGATTCGTCAACCTAGAATTAGCTATGAACACAACCTAAGGTGAAGAACTAATTCAGATGGTGAATCCTAAACAGATAATTAACCTAGCATTCAAAGAAATCCTTTATGAGAAAACCCTAAACCTAAAGTGGATCTACTCAGACATGGCAATTGAATCAAAAGACATGTTTGAATAAATCATCAATAGAATAGAAAGAAGGGTTTAGAGATCTGATCTCGGACGAAGGGAGATTCAGACTTGTCTCTCTAAAACCAAAGTAAAATCAAACTATAAAATAAAGCATAAAAAGGCATCAAAAGGCATCCAAAGGCATAGCCTAAACAGGTGGCTGAAAACTCCTATTTATAACCTAAAACACGATCTGGGGTCTTCTTGTAATTATTAAAGACTTCTGGGCACTTTTGCAATTCCTCAAGTCTTGGAAAACTCGCGGGTTGTGTCTTGCTGCGCTGAGTGTCGATCGATACCAAGGGGTATCGATCGATGCTCGACGTGAATTCAGGTTCTCAGCGACACGATCTTTAGCTCTGCTACAAACTGCTCCAGAAAGCTCCAATACTTCCAATAATCCTCCAAACGTGCTATGACCTGTAAAAGACTCTAAAAAGACTCCAAAATACTATAAAGACTCTATAAAAAGGACTTATATCATGGCTTAAATAGGGTAAAAACCATGATATATCACAAAGCTCATGTCTTTTTTGAAGAGGAAGATTAGCGCATGTTTCATGGAGGAAAAAATCGCATTCCATACAGCTATAGTGCTTCTCAAAAAAGATAGAACTTGTGCAAGCTTCGCACCGTATGCTTTCATCACGATCAATAGCATGCTCATCAATAAGCCTTAAGTTATGTTCATCATGGGAGAAATGATTAATGACTCCGTCTTCAATCACTTTGAATGGTGAAACATCTACAAACTCTTCAGGTACCCCTTCGAGTTCTACCCCATCCCACACATCATTTCTTGTTGCGCACTTTGAGTGATAGAAAACGTTAGGACATTTCAAACAAGAATAAGCACCGTACCTCCAGTCGATCTTCTGGTGACAAATGGAGCATTTCCAAAGCCCGAAACCAGGAGAATAGGTGTGAGACACCCGATGGTCGTGGCGATTGATGTTTATGACGTGTGGTAGCGTGATACAGTCCCGATGGAACATGAGAGCGCAGGGAGCGCATACGTAAGGGCACTGTTCGCCATGCATACCACAAGCGTTACAAGTGAAGGTGTCGTTTCTAGCCATAAGGGTGAGTGTATGCTTGTGACACCTCGGGGCATCGATAATGAGTGGCGGGGGGTCGTTGTTGGCGCACCTCACATGCATGCTGAAATCGCATAGCGAGCAATGGTAGAAAAAGCACTTGAGTTCCTGCTTGCAGGTAACACATTTTCCGTCAGAGTAATCAGGTGTGCCATCAATGAGAAGCTTGAGCGGATGGTATGGGTGAAACGGGTGGTTTATTTCATCAGGCGAGCTTGGGATGCAATCAAGGTGCCACGCCTTGTCACATAAATCGCATTCCAAGGCATCGTCACACTCAACCGAAGTGAGCTCCTCACACTCATCGCACTAGGCAATAATCGCTAAACCATATTTTTTTCTCATTTTAGCTTCCCAACTGATCTTGCTAGTATGCCCATCGCTCTCTAGGGGGTGCCAGAAGTGGTTCTTGAATTTTCCCATGATTGAATAATGATATAGGAGATGTATGAAAATGCAAAAGGTTTTACTTTGGATCTTGCTTATCCCTATAACAGATACATATATAGGATTATATAGACAAGCTGGATCAGCTTAGGCTGTAAACAACTAAGCAAACTTGGTGAGTCTTTTCTTAATAAATATTAAAGTCTCCTAACATTTAAAATGAATCAAGTTGCATTTAAGTCAACTCGAAATAACTAGACTCACAGATTACGATGGACAACTAAATTATTTGATCTTCTTTTCTTATCCTCAACTATATATAATTACTTGTATTCAAATATTAATGTCACGAATAAAATAACCAATTCTCTTTAGCTAGCTGTCAGAAACTAAACAAAGTTATTTGTTGTCTCTTTTCTTAAGATCAAGTCAATGAACATTAAGTATCTTCTTCTTTTTTATTTTATTTTTTTTATTACTTAAACTTCAATAATACAATTAGAGAGAAAACCACAACTAAAAGAAGAAGATACCGGAGATCAAACGCCGGTTAGAACAAACCATGTCGAAGAGGAAGCGGCTGCCTCGAAATATTAGAACTTTGGAGTTTATAGCTTGTGCAAGAAAATGTAAATCACATGCTTATAATTGATCTTAAAATAAAAACATGTTCAAAATGTCATGTTCAAAACTTGCACGAATGAATAGTGATACTAAAAATGTATACGAATATGATCTGCATATAATCATTTAGTAAATTTAATTTTTAAAATTTTATTATATTTTTATAATATAAATAAAAGGTTCATATTTCATATTTTGCCTAAAGTTATCAATATTATCAAGATGGATCTGATTCTTGATCTCTTTCTTTATCTCTTCCACAGTTTTTGTATCAGCCTCCGTATTATCGATAGTTTTTTTTCAGAAAAGCGATCAAGAATTTTTTTTCCATAGACGTTTACCCTGACTCGCAAGAAGAGGTAAGACAAGGAATGCTACCACCAACCTCGAAAGTTTCCGTGAAGACTTCTTCATGTCGAATCTCTTGGAGGCTACAACTTCTTCTCCAACAAATTTATTGACGATTTGTCTTCGAGAGTAGAGGATGTTGGTGATGTAGACAAATGAATTTCCTACCCTATGAAATTTGTTGCCCATGAAATATGTAAAAACTATGTATAATGTATCATTAGATATCTATGATACATCATACATAGTTTTTTTTTTTGATGTCTTTCAGCTTCTAGGAATAATTTCAAACCCAAACAGACATAGACTAATTTTTCGGATGTGAATGACATAATCCAATTTTAATGCTCTATTTAGCTAAGTGCTAATATGATAATTTCGCTTCCACGGAGAGTCGATCGATCCCTAACATGGACCAACATGGCGACTCTTCCAATATAAGGGAAACCACTTCACTACAATCACTTTGGTTGACATCATACATAGTTGTCAAGCAAAATTGTTCAGCTACGAATGATTTGTAACATTTCTTCGTAATTTTCTCAGTTAGTTAATGATATACAAAGATCTAAATAAAAATATAGACGACACTTCATCACACTTTACTTTATCACAACACAAATATTTGTATTTCTAATTTATATCAAAATATTACCGTCAGATTTTGTTAAATACTTTGATTTTTTATTAAAACACTTTTTACTAATTTGTATTTTACAAACTCACACAAAATGTTTTTTTTTCTATTTGATTTTTTCAAGTTCAAGTTCACAATTCACATATGATTTCTAATACAAATAAATTTTAAAGATGAGGAAAGTATATATACCATTATTTTAAACGTTTTTTTTGTCTTGAAAACGCCATGCATGCATGTTCTGAAAATACAACTAAATAAATAAATAAAAATTCTCAAAAAAACCTAAATAAATAAACTTTTATTGATCTACAAAAGTGTTCATGAATTTTCTTTAAAAACTATATTTAGCTATATTATTTCCACTGTTTTATAAGTTTACTATTCCGCAATTTATTTAGTATCCAACATACCACCCAAACCCATTGCACAATACATACATATATAGAATAAACACTTTTTAAACAGCGCAAGAACTTTATAAATGTTCTAGCAAAAAAAAAAAGAACTTTATAAATGTTTTAAGTTGTGACAAACGTCAAAAACGCATTATACCATTTTAAGCTTTTAACATTCAAAACCAAAATATATAATCAAAGATAAAAATCCTCGCGTTCTTTCAGGAAGTGATGAAAATCTTATTATCCAATTTATGTTCTCTGCTTTCAAAGCATGCAAAGGAAATAAAGAAACAGAAGCATCGCAAAACATTATTAAGAGTCAAACTCTTCACACTCCTTTAGTATCAGTATTGCGCAAAAGAACTCTCCTAAAGAAAAAGATAGACAAATAAAATGACAAAGTACGCAAACAACAAACAGTGCAGCTAAGAATACTCTCGCAGCTAGTAGCTGAATCCCACGTGTTGCGGCTGTGGAGGTTGCTGTGGTGGTTGCTGGCCCGCCTGTTGCGTCTGCTGGTACCCGCCAGGGTAACCTCCGTAATATGCATTAGGATCTTGCGGCATCGAGTACCCATAATGCTCCTGTCCTTGTCCATACCCGCTGTAATAATACTGACTCGGGTCCGCTGCCTGGAGAAGAGATATAAACAAAACAGAAGGGAATAAAAGATTAACAAATCTTCTAAGTTTCCATTGACATTGCAAGTGGTTTCTTTCTATCATCTAATATCATAAGCAAAGGGAATCAAATTACCTGTTTCGATGAAGGACTTCGGCCCCATGAAAGCCTGACGGTTGTTCCACCCAATTGCACTCCATTCAACATTCTAAGAGCTTCCTCTGCACAGCTTCTGAAAAACGAGGGATAATCACAAACACACATGATTAAACTGTTACATTGATACTCCAAAGCCTATTATTATAGGGTCAAATGACAGAGTTTCCAGCAGCAGCAACAGCGCACTTACTTCTCGGAAAATTGAACGAATCCACAGCGCTTTCCGGCAGGTATTTTCACATGCACAATCTCACCATATCGGCCAAAGACATTCTTCAGATGATCATCCGTGACAGTGGGATCTAAGCCACCAACAAAAACCTGTACATAGATTAAAATGTGTCAGAATTACTCATTTGGAAGATAACCCAGCGGGACACATACAGTATATATGATTGGAGCATATAACCCACAGTTGTGTTATTTGGATCATTATCAGTTGGAACCCCTGAAGCAGCGCTCTGGTATGAATCTGCATTTACATGAAAAAAACACGGGTATAGTGATAGGAGTAAGTATCTGTAAATTCCACATGCAACAAAATAATTGGAAGAATACGAGTGACCGATTTGCAGTCTCCTCTAAAATTCCCAACAAATGAAAGCAAATGTAAAGAAGGCATGAACACATAGACAACACAGCTCGAACTCCAAAAGGAGAAATTATATTATCTGTCCGTTGACGAAAAAATTGTAAAACATGTATATGGAGTCAAAGTCTGTCAATGATGTTAACGTCAATCAAGTATTTTCCATATGTAGAGGAGCTTGCTATTTGCGTGCAATAAAAAATGATATGAAGAGCCACAACAACAAAATATGATCAATTAGACAGCGACAATGACAATTGCTTCACGTTTCTCCCAAGATTTTCGGCTACTCAAGTAGGGTAGATCAAGGTGCTAACTATAAGGTAGTGGAGCGAAATAATTGAAATGCCTATATTAGGGACAAAGTAAAGAGGAATTGTAGCCAATACTTAACAAATTATAACAATGCAGCTATTTCTCTGCTCACTACAGAAACTTCAACATCCAAGCCCATTATAAAAAATAATGAAACGAAATCTTTCTCACATATTTGCTAAAATGACGTGAGAACTACTAACATCTAGACTCACAGAAGCAGTAGAAGGGAGCATGATGTACAAATATATCAGTAAATCAAGTGACATATAAGAAGCTAAGTAGAGTGGAATGAAATAGAGAAGTAAATACGTAAAGAGTTGATTTATGAAAAGTAACTGACCGAGAGCTGGAAAAAATAGTTGTATTGAAAAGATAAATAGAAACCATGGCAGGGCTGAAGTGAAGGAAAGGGCTAATAAAGGACAACACATGAACTTTAAAACTGACCTAAGCATGGGCACTCAATAAGGGGATAACCATTTCAGCTGAAATCAGTTCCAGGTCTCAAGATGATAGAGAGCCTCTTGACTCCCTGCTTTGAAACAAACAGGACACAACAAGTGTGCTATAAGAGTTCTATGTTTGAAGATTCAACAGAATTTACTGCAGCCTGAGCGGTAAATACAGGATGCGGCTTCAGAAAATTCTATCAAATAATCAAGGCTTGACTAAACTGATGAAAAAACCTAAATAATGGAGTTACTCATACTTTGCACAAGGCTGTGTAAACTACTCACATAGATACCACAGCACAAAAATCTAAACAAATCATGGGAACGCAAGAGCATAGCAGTTCTAAAGGTAACATATCCTTCAGACCTGTGCATACCTCTTTGACCAGATACACCTTTTTTGCTAGCTGCTGGCCCGATTCTCATAGGTCTAGTTGAACAAGGAACACCGTTCATTTCCGTCATAGCACGTATCTGTTCACTCTCATCAGAAAACCTGACAAAACCATACCCCTTCGTACGCCCAGTGGCTCTGTCAATAACAACCTTTGCACCCTTAACTGAAGGATAAGAGGCTCTGAACGTCTCAAGTAAGATATAATCCGTAACATCAGCGGCCAGATCACCGACAAATATAGTGTAGTCCGGTGAATCATCCCGTTTATCTCCTGAACTCAAGGAGGCCCAGTTCAATCTAAAAAGCTGATCCGGAAGGCCCGGGATAGGAGTGTTGTTGTATGTTTGCAGAGCTAGTTCAGCAGCAGCATGAGATACAAACTCAATAAAACCTGAGAGGTTTGCTTGTTACGGATGACTTTAGCAGAAACAACCTGCGAAATACTGACAGTGTTAACTAAACAGGACACAGGACTCATTAAACCCATTGTCGCAAAGAGAATACACATTAAAGTTGTTCGAACTTCACAAGTATATTCCTATAAAATAGGAGAATTTGATCGTCATATCCCTCAAAATCCAATCTTTCAAACAGAAAACGAACAGTGATGAGAAGAGAGGAAATAGTGATACAAACAACTTATCAATTTAACCTTAATCTCATTCGAACAAACAAAAAACCATCCAAAAGAAAGTATCGAAACAACTTAGTGAAAATCCAATAGCAAAAAACAGGATTTAAGAAGTTAAGTAGTCACCAATCATAAAACAAATCGAAACACCAATCTCAGAATATTATTACCTCTCCGGTATGAGCAAAACAACCGTAGAGGAAATTCTCATCCATCCAAAACTGCAAGTCCCCGATCCAAAGAGTCCGGATCTCGTCGGCGGTCATGGGCTGACTTGATGGCGGCGCCGCCGCTTGCGGATTCCACATCTGTGGCGGAGCAGCTCCAGCCATCCCGTAAGGAGACGGTTGCTGGTAACCGTACTGTTGTTGTGCAGACGGAGGAGTAACGTGATGCGGAAGAATACCTCCGGGTGGTGGCTGCTGCATCATGATCGTAGAAGAAGAAGAAGAAGAAAGATTGAGAACTCTTGTGAATCCCTGACCGTAGAAATTTGTGATGAGGAAGATAACAACTTATTTGCTACGATGGTTGTTGTTTGATAACGTTTCCCAAGGCCGTGGTTTGTATAAAACAAACATTTATTAGGTTATTATTTATTTTGGAAGCCATATTTGTATCGGATCCGTGGCGCAATGGTAGCGCGTCTGACTCCAGATCAGAAGGTTGCGTGTTCGATTCACGTCGGGTTCAAAACCCCGGTTTTAACATGATCCGAATTTTTTTTTCCTATTGGTTGCTAAAATCATTTACGATTCATCGGGACCGTCACTAGTGGTGACAATTGATAAACATCAACGGCTGATTTGAGTTGTTTACTATACGAACGGCTGTATGTGATTTGAGAAAACCTTTCAAATTAAATTTTAATTTCGTCAAACCCCTAACCGGATTAAACCTGATCTCTCCACCGTCGTCTCCATTTCTTCTGAAACATCATCATGAGCCCTAGCAATGGCGTTTCTCTTGCGCATTCGAACATCGGAATCTCTCGTCCAGAACGCGATTCAATTCCGATTCGTATCTACCACTTTATCTATCCTCACACCGAACTCCGAGACCTCGCTCACTAGCAAGCAGGAGAAGAGCCGGGCTATTCTCTCCCTTCTCAAAACCGAGAAAAATCCGGATCGAATCCTCGAAATCTGCAGATCCGCTTCTATCACGCCTGATTACCACGTCGACCGTATCGCCTTCTCCGTCGCGGTCATGACACTGGCGAGCGAGAAACACGTCGCCGCTGTATCGCAGCTTCTCGACGGGTTCATCCAGAACCAACCATATCCCAGATCCGAAAGTTTCGCTGTCCGCTCCATTGTTCTATACGGCCGAGCGAATATGCTCGATCGATCGTTACAGACATTTCGTGACCTCGAGCAATACGAGATCCCAAGGACGGTGAAGTCTCTGAATGCTCTTCTTTTCGCTTGCTTGATGGCGAAGGATTACAATGAAGCGAGACGGGTCTACATGGAAATGCCGAAGATCTATGGCATCGAACCTGATCTCCAAACGTATAATCGAATGATCAAAGTCTTGTGTGAATCAGGTTCAACGAGCTCATCATACTCCATTGTTGCAGAGATGGAGAGGAAATGGGTAAAACCTACAGCTGCTATCTTCGGTCTAATGATTGCTGGTTTTTACAAGGAGGACAAGTATGATGATGTGAGGAAAGTGTTGAGAATGATGAAGGGATTTGGGGTTCATGTAGGTGTTGCTACATACAACATCATGATTCATTGTTTGTGTCAAAGGAAGAAATCTGCAGAAGCAAAGGCATTGCTTGATGGGGTTGTGTCGAGTAGGATGAGACCGAATTCTGTGACGTATTCCCATTTGATTCATGGGTTTTGCAGCGAGGAGAATTTGGATGAGGCGATGAATTCGTTCGAGGTCATGGTGAAGAGTGGATACAAGCCTGACAGTGAATGCTACTTCACCCTGATACAATGCTTGTGCAAAGGAGGAGACTTTGAGACGGCTTTGATCCTTTGTCAGGAGAGTATGGAGAAGAATTGGGTTCCGAGTTTCAGTGTCATGAAGTGGGTTGTTTATGGACTAGCAAGTATTTCGAAGGTTGAAGAATCAAAGGAGCTCATTGCGCAAGTGAAACAGAAGTTTACCAGAAATGCTGACTTGTGGAATGAAGTTGAAGCTGAATTGCCTCTGTGAAACATGTGCTGATGATTATCAACTTTTGAATGTGTTGTATGTAAATGTCCCTATAACATTCTTGGGGTTGTTCAGTTTTGATCAGCAATAGTATTGATGACCACTCCAAGAAACAGTCTCGAGGATACTGAACCAATGGAGTCTCTCTTGTATACATAAATAATCTATTTACTTTTCTTATTTATAAGGAGAAAATAAAATAAAATAAAAAGCTACAAGTTAACAAGTTGAAAGCAAACCAAGGAAAAAAAAAAACATGAATTCAAAATCAGATCCAAACGAATAAACAATAACTATCCAACTCTGTTTATGAAATTCGAAAGTCAGACAATAACAATCAAAGAACAGAAACATTGAACTCTTAACAATGAGACCTGTTTATTCTTCTTCTTCTTCTCACCTTGAAAAGCCTGGAACCTGAAGCAAGGTAAAGTAACATAGTAACAAGTAACAACCACCGATTCTGCCCAGGCCCGGTTCTATGGGGGTTGCAAATGCACATGGCCCACTTTTTTTTTTTGTTAAGAGCCAATTTTTTTTCTTTTTTTTTTAGGACCTAAGTTTTTTTTTGAACAGAGCCATATTTTTATTGAGCCTTTTAGATAGACGACGGGACTTCGCAGGTTGGGCAATACAGAATCAAGTGGAAACTGGAAAGTCGAAGAAGCAACTGAAAAGTTCAAGTCCGTTTATCCGATTTAGGCCCAATATAAATCCAAAGGTCCATATATATATATATATATATATATATATATATATTTCCACTTTCTAAACTAGATTAAACGGGTTTTAATTGGGATTAAATAAAAAAAAATACAATTTAATTAACAAAATAGAATCTAATAGTAATAACTTAATTTTTTTCTAAAAGGTTAAATAATATAAAGTTGATTTATATTGAGTCATTCCAACGAGCAAGAAGACAAAACGACAATGTTTCTTAATTTTTACGTGCTTGAGAAAAATAACTCCGTGTAAGAACAATTTATAGCACAAAAGTACTTTAGAACAATTATTAGTTAAATTCAAAGTACAAATGTCGAGGGAACAAACAACTTTCGGAAAACTCATTGACTAATTACAAACATTAGGGCCGACCAGTTGGTTGTTCAAACTTTTCTTCATGTTAAAAAAGGACAAATATATTTCCATTTATATCACGGATTCCTATGCTTGTTAAAAACAAAAAAGCCAAACTAAATATTAATTGGATATGCAAAATGATATGGCATGGTTACAAACTTACAATTATGGGAAATTCAGCAAAATGACTTTGGTTAAAATACAAATTTGAAATGGAAAACTTGTTTTTTTTAAGGATTATTAATCAGAATTATTGTAAGTATTCAACCAAAATTATTACTTATAAATTAAAATAAATAGAAAAAACAAAATATTGTAAGTTTCTTTTTTTTTTGCTACAACTGTAAATATCATTAATAATGAATGTTAAATTTTACAAAAGCATAATCTATTTCTTGTACTATCTTGACAAACAAAAATACAACAAAACAAGCGAGTACTATTTTGGGTAAGATACAATATAGATCATCTAATTCATAAGTACGTTAACTTTCGAAATTATCTTCTATGCCACCTCGCTGTTATTGTCAGGGCCGACTTAACCACAAGGGCGAGCAAGGGGACCGCCTCAGGACCCACGGGCATAAGGGGTTCATAAAAAAAACATTAGAGATCGATTTGTTACCCAAAAAAATATATATATTTTTATGAGGCCCAGATATATTTCAAAACTTAAAAAAAAACAAAAATTATGTTTAAGGCCCAATTTTTTTTTTTTTTGGTTTTAGGGTCCAAATTTTTTTGAAATATTGTAAGTCTCAACTTGTTCGACTGATTGATAAGCTAATTTGGAACGGGATTTCATCCCTCAACAACTCCGCCAATCCTCGTCTCCGTGAGCTACTACAACGGTGGTTTGCGGCTACCCCAATCTTCACGATCAGACTCTTAACAATGGAGGCTCTGTTTTTCATTCAGTGCTCTGTTTTGGACCATGGTCGTCTGTTAAAACATGGTTTTGGTTTTATGTTTTCTCTTCCTCGCTGATAACAGTTGTCCATATTCATTTTGATTGTTTATTGAATTTCAGATTTAAACCCCAAAAAAAAAAAACTATAAATGAAAACTTTCATACGATACAAAATCAAATAAATAAGTTCAAGAACTTGTGTGTTTAAAACGTCTTCGCACACGCAAAGGGAAAAATGCATATACGTCAAACTGACTAAGTACTGTTCACTTTTACATACGTGATACGTAGAAAAAAAAAGTTTATATTTCTCATCTAATTTGCCCTAAAGTTAATGCACGGATGGTCCAGTGTCAGGCTTGTAAGGTGAGAAAATTCATGCTAGGGTAAGAACGATAGTGTGCCCATTCGTATACGGTATACCAAGACCCAAGTACTGAGGCCAACACACAAACTTAATTCTCGAAAGTGACACCGTTCACTTACTTTCACCTTTTTATATGCATATTTTGAAAGATTAGATCCATTCTTCCTTAACTTTATAGAAACATACGATACATTATGTTAATTATAGTGGCCAATCAAACTCAAACTCGAGTTAGTGTTAATGCTTTGCAAACTTGCAATCTAAGATAATCAGTTGGAAATTAAATACCATTACTTAGCTTGTTGTTTTTTGATATATATATTTTTTTTGTTGGGTCAAATAAAAGATGTTATACATACATGAGTAGTTTTGAAAAAAGAAACTAAATTCTTTATATAGATATACTAATTAATAAGTAACGCGAGTAGCTTGTTTTTTAAAATATATATTGGTATAATTTATCTTTCAATTCTACTGTAATCGTGGGTGGGAAAAAAATAATTTCAATTTTCTCAGAGAAAATATATATTTGTTAGCGACATTTGTTTATCATGTTTGTTGATCCCGGGGATCACTAATTATGTTTAAGAGATTGATTAGGGAGAAGGAGGCGAGATTTCCGTTAATTAGAGCGAGTTAACCACGATTTACGGCAGGTCGGGAGTTATGATGAACAGGTCGTGGACCGTATTCTTTTTATTGATGGGGGAAGGAAGTGAGCAATTTAGATTTACGAACTGGTTCCGACGGACGTCCAGTTCGGCGTTCTAAATATGCTGCTTTGTTACAAACGAGAGAGAGGTCGGGTCTATTTGTGGTAGGTGAGATCAAAAATCCCAAAAGTCCCCTTCTTAATGAATACTAAGGGATATATATACTGGGAGTCGACTTCCTGCTCCCCGAGATTCCGGGGCCACGTGGCGTCTTCAGCCTGTTTCGCGGGTAAGGCGGCCTAGGAGGCGTGTTCCGGCCTTCGGGGAGAGAGGTCATGATGAGCTCGGCGCCATACCTCTGCAGAGTAGTGCACTGTTTAACCGACTCTCCTCCACGTGTCTTTCTCTCCTTTGTCAAGTCTGCAAGGTTGGTGAGAGAGGTCATGATGAGCTCGGCGCCATACCTCTGCAGAGTAGTGCACTGTTCAACCAACTCTCCTCCACGTGTCTTTCTCTTCCTCGCTTACTCTGCTGGGTTGGTGGGACGTCGAGGTCAGACCGTACCTCTACTCAGATAGCACACTGTTCGACCAACTCCCGCGTGTCCTCTTTCCTTTTGACATTCCTGTTTCGGCGAAGTGTCAGCACGGACCCGAGGTGCGTCCTCAGGAGCTCGGAAGTTCCGGACAGACGGGAGCGCGGGGCTTCCGGGTCGGCGACCGAGCTGAAAAGGGACTTTTCCTAAGATGGGCCTAACTAATTGGGGGTGCTAGGCCCACCTCCAACAATGTTGAATTCGTTGCCACCATTCATTTCTTAGGAAGAGGAGACAGGCGTAGAGAACCAAATCGAGGTGAACTTTTTATTGCATCACGTACAAGATCATATGGAAGTTTTGTTTGCAACGAAGCAAGAATCTCTGTAGTAAGTTTCTTGTCTCTATTTTAAATGTGGTTTTTGAGGCGTAAATTGTTAAAATCTTTCAGATGTTTCACATGTTAATATTAGGAATCTCTTGCTGCTTTAATCGTTTATATAGGCTTTATGTTCTGTGAGATTCCTTAAGACCTTATGTTTGCTAAATTTGTTTGTAGGATCAGCTGAAACAAGTAATGACTCAGAATATTCAAAGTGGAGCACTATGTAATGCGTCTAGACCAACTGATGCATTTGAATAAGTATTTGGTCCTGAGCATCCAGGAAGAGTTCGTTGTGTAGGACATGGCCCGACACCATCCAAGTATTTTTCGAATTTGGAATCCACGCCATCTAATGTTGAGATTGTAGAAATAAAGGCCCGCATGAAAGGACTTAAAGACAAACTAGATATCGTGACTGATGCTCTTTGTGCTCTTGTTGGATCAAGAAATAATTTTCAAGTAATATACAATTTCTTTGTGATTAAGAAGTTATCATTTTCTGTAGGTAACACAAAATGTAATTTTTTTCAGGTGAGTGCAATGGGTGGGAGCACAAAGATTAAAACCAATCTTCATCAAGCATCTAGTATCAACAGTGACCAGGTAACAATATTATATGTATCTTCTGCATAATACTTCAACTTTGTAATTTATCTACACAATTTCAGGAAATAGCATTTCAAAGACTGGACTTTGAGCTTAACCATAAACTAATTTGATTCGGATTTCACTTGAAACTGGTATGTTAATCATCCATAGCTTCTAGTTTCTTCTTGCAAGTTTGTTTGTTTCATTGACGATGTGAGAAAATCATCTCTAAATGCCCCAGTTAGGATTTGAATCTGTTTTGTGCACTAGATATATTTGTTCCTTCTTGCAAGTTTGTTTGTTTCATTGACAATGCGAGGAGATTGTCTCTAAATGCCTCATTTAGGATTTACTTATGCTTTCCAGATGGTGTTTTCAAAATGTAGCTTTTGTTGTCTTTTCAAATATTGTCGCAGTCTATATGGTGGTATAAAATAATTGTTGCTTTATCTAATTTCAGGCAAAAGCAGAATTTTTAGAATTTGGAAAAGAAGAGTACAAAGAAAAATCCATGAAGACGATACATATTATAGTTTCAATGACATTTGTATTTGGATCCCATTTATATTCTACTCCCTCTGTTCCATTATGTAAGATGTTTAAGATAATTTTTTTGTTTCATTTTATTTGATTTTTTCCAAGTTTCTATGCAAAAATTAATTTGTTAGTTTTTATATAATATAATATATATATATATATATATATTATAATAATAATAATAATTAGCATAAAATAGTTAAAATAATAAATGAAGCATACGTCGGTTGTATAATTAACTTGACTCATAACCGACGTAAAAAAATGTGATTTGAATTTTGAGTCACATAAAAACCGTTGGTATACTTTATTAAACCGACCTAAATATTCAGACGTTAAAGTAAGCGTCATTTATCAAAGTGACGTTAAAATACTTAACGTCGCCCCTTATTAAAACGGTTATAAAACTGACGTGAAATTATTTAAATCGGTTTATTAATGACGTGAAATTCAATAATAACCGACGTTACATCCCGTGTTTTTTGTAGTGACACATCTATATATATATATATATCCATAAAGTATATAATTAAATATTATACTAATAGTTTTTAAAAGTATATTAATGTTTTTAAAAATATATGTATATGTTATTTCATCGAAATTAATGTTATTCACCGTGCTACTCCTACTTGGTACTTGGTGGTAACCCCAACATATCTGGGGTGGAATTAAATTGACCACCTCACGACTGACAATTTCATTTAAATTTGATAGGTCTGCGTCAATTTGACAAATTTCATTTTGGTACAAAAAAAACTTATAATTGAATCAAATAGAAATATAATCAAAATATTAATTCTCTTTTGACTACACTGTTCACACATTAATATCTACAACGCTTTTTTAAAAAAATATAAAAAAGACCAACAACCGTCACTCCAAAATCCTCATGATGCGATTGCGAACGTAATAAATTATAGCTATCTATATTAATAAATTATAAAGGCATTAAATTTGTACGTAAATAATGAACAATTATGCCTACAAACACATGAACCGACCGAACATGCATATGATTATATATATATATATTTAACATTAAACAGCATAAACAAAAGCTACTTTATAGTAAATATAGTAACAAACCACACACTATTAATATAAGATTAATGCGACGTACTAAGTATTAATTATAAATTACCACACACGCATACAAAAGCGTAACATATATCATAAACCCGGTTCGAATTTATCAATCAAGTTCTTGACAGGATCTGGGCTTTGAGAGAATTCTTCATCACGACCGTAAACGCGTAAGTCTCAGTCGGGTCGGGTGGATAATCCGGAACCGGGATCCATTTAAAGGAATGGATCATCTTAGCAAGCATCAAGTTGATGTGTAGAACCCCCAAAGACCACGCCGGACAGATCCGACGACCCGCACCAAAAGGCAACATGGTAACGCCACGTGTCCCGGTCCAGTCAGCATTTACACCGTCCCCACCGGTTAAAAATCTCTCGGGTCGAAACTTACCCGGATCCGACCAAATCTCCGGGTTCTCAGTAACCCAAGCAGTGTAAAATTCCACATATGCCCCTGCCGGAATATCATACCCTCCTAGCTCCGTATCTTTCACGGCGGCGTGAGAGAGAAGAAAATGCCCCGGAGGATGTCGCCGGAGTGTCTCTTTCACAATAGCCTCCAAGTAAGGCATTTTCGCCACGTCATCCTCTTCAACGACGCCGTTTTTACCAACAACTTCCACAACTTCCTCGTATAGCTTTTCTTGAATGTTTTGGTCAGTCACTAGATGAAGCAACGCCCATTCAATCGTAGTCGCGCTCGTGTCCGTCCCGGCCGAGACAATCTCCGAACATAAAGTTACAATCTCTTCATCTCCGAGCTCGCCGCCTCTCTCGACCGGCTTCAAACCAAACAA
Organism: Eutrema japonicum; assembly: GCA_030161315.1. Lineage (NCBI taxonomy): Eukaryota > Viridiplantae > Streptophyta > Magnoliopsida > Brassicales > Brassicaceae > Eutrema > Eutrema japonicum. The sequence continues at coordinate 5,717,837 of BSQW01000001.1, read as the reverse complement.
AGAATCTACATAAGCCGCACCAATCGGACTCACCATCTCTTCGTTAGGACTCTCCTTTGCGTCAACAAACGCACGACGGTTTCTAATCAACGGTACAAGACACTCGAGCTGCGTCTTCCTTAGCTCTCTCGCTTCTCTAACTTGACGCCGAAACAACGGAGTGAAAACCGGTAAAAAGTCCGGTAAAGTCGGAGAAGTTATAAGCATAACGTCCTTAAGAACATTCTCTATGTTCTTAATCTTTTCCTCGCTGATCTTGGCACCGAAACAAAGACATATCAAGATGCTGCAAATCGTTAGCCTGCATTGACTCATAACCTCGACGTAACCTTTCTCAATACTCTCCGTTTTAATCCTCTTCATATGATTCGCCATAGCCCAAGTCCTTATCCACGAGCACTGCTTCACTCTAGTCGGGGTCACGAGCTCTGTCACAAAGTTCCTCCTCAGAGTCCGCCACAAAGATCCGTACTCCGCCGAGTTTATAGCGCATTTTCCGACACTAAACATGAGCCGGATGGGCGAGTCCGGAGGCCGGGAAGCGAAAGTGGGGCCGCGTTGGACTAGAGCCTCGTGGATGAGTTTTTCGTCCGTGACGATAATCATCGTACGTTGTCCCATTTGCATGGTGAATATTGCACCGTATTTTTTACGTAGGTCACGCGTTAGGAAGACGAAATGCCGACGTTGGGATATGACTTGGAGTAGGTTTCCGACTAGTGGCCACCCTTTTGGTCCCGGCGGGATGTTCAGGCGACATTGGTTTCTTCCAGCAGAGGAGTAACGGCGCCACCATAGGGTGATGAAATAAAGAGCGAACAAGAATATGATAACATCAGTAAGATCCATATTTGTTTGCTATTTGAGAGAGATAGGGAGAGATGAGAGATAAATAAAGAAGACTGGGAGATGGAGTTTAGGGCAAGTTTATGGTGAAGAGAGATTTAGGGTTCTTATATAGAGAAAGTATACATATGTATGTGTGATGAAGTGATCTGCCACATGAACCTAAAGAGTAATTGGTCTCACCAACCATCTGTGTGCATTTACTTCATATTATATATAATAACTGGTATATAGTTTAAGTTTATGGTTAGATATTCACCTAATTAATAATCAGCTACTGTATGACAGTATTATTGATCTAATTTTTTTGATGACAAATCTAATTAAATCCTGATTTCTATAATGATATAGTTTGAAGGTATATAGATGTTCATAGGGGACACATTAGTCCTCTAAAATAGAAGCTACTTTTTTGTTCTTCTTTAACAAAGAAGCTACTATATTTTTTTTTTTTTTTGTAAAAGGTATTCAATTTAAATTGCATATGGAAGTGTTACAGGATGATGAAAATACGAAATAAGAACAACGAGAATACTATAATGCGCAAAAGTAGATTAAAGACCGCAATAAGGATACTAAAAGGCATATTGAAGAAGACGAGTCTTGAAAACAAGAAGCCTTGACGAGCCTCAAGAAAATAGTGGGAAGCCTCGCGAAACTCTGAGCAGGAACGGCGGCAATATGATTAACAACGGCGGATCTAACACCCGAGATCAGACAGGGATCTGACAATGCCGAGACAACCACCAGCCCGAGACAAGAGAGCAAATCCAGAACTCCACGCAATCCTTCGAAACCAACTAGAGCTCCCCAAGACCACAACACATAACCAAGGCAATGCCATACCTCACTAGCCACAGAAACGAAAACACAAACAACCAAACAGCACCAAATCTAGCCAAAGAACCAACTCTCGCAACACAAAATCAACTCACGCAACACAACAGCAACACAAACGCAACAATGACTTGGCTCAGATTGCAACGAGCAAACCAAAATGTCGTTAACCAGCACAAACCTGTCAACAAGTGAGAGGAGGAAGGAGAGAAAGCACTCGACAAGCACCCCTCAAGAAGCAGAGAGGAGGTAGGAGGCACTACCCAAGGAGCACGAACCAAAAGCCCGACTCCACCAGCTCACACACCAGGCTGAAACTGGAAAGCTCCACCAGAGTAATTAACCGGCACAAAGCAGGGAGCTGTTCCCGAGGAAGCAACAAACAGGAAGCTTCAGAGCAGCAAGGCAGGAGAAGAGAAAGAGGAGTCTCAACCGCCACAAAACCAGGACCCCGAAAGCCACAAACCGCAACAACTAAACCCCATGAGATGCAGAGAGGAGAAGGAAGAAGCATCTAGACGGGGAGAAGAGGACACGGAACCTTGACCACAAGCAAACTACAACCAAGACCAGAAACCAGAGCAACCGAGCCAAATCCAGGGAAGCATAACAGAGATACACACTAACCAGGACCGGAGAGGCGAGAGACAAAGACAAAGCGAAAAACTTAGCAGCGACGAGGCTCAGGCTCGCTACAGATAACGGCGACGAGGCAGAGAGAAGGAGGAGCAGCAAAGGCGAAGAACTGACCACCGTCCACGAGCAGAGCAGAACAAGACCAAAATGGCCCAAGACCAAAATGGCCCACCCCCATCCAACCCAGAAACCAACCAACGCAGGTACTAATCGGAGAACAGACCGCAGGCGGAGAGGCCACCACAGAGCTTTAGGAGAAGCTCGAGCCCCCTAACTGAACCAATAGACACTGTCCTCGAGCATCTAACGAAGGGAGAGCCAGAGAGACTAGCTGTGAACCCAGAGCACCAAGACGGAGAGCCAGAACCACCGGCGACCCAAACACCACCGCAAAGCAAATCTAAAACCAGATCTCTGTCCAACACCTAACAACCTCCGAGAACTAGTAACCGAGGGAGGCAAAGCGACAAAGGGGGTTCCTTTTCCGGCGACGGTGAAGAACACCGCTCACCGGAAAGGGAGATCGGGAAATTTTGACTTGGCGGCACTAGGGTTTTGTGAGAGAGGAAACACGCCTCTCAAAGGCTTTTTGCGAAGCTACTATATTTCTCTGTTTAGTTTATCTATCCTAGTGAAAGTCCTATGTAATGAAGCTACTATATTTCTCTGTTTAGTTTATCTATCCTAGTGAAAGTCCTATGTAATGAAGATAATTCATTGCAAAGAAGGATGGTAAAAGTTACAAATTATATATTTTGAAGTCCTACTACATTTTCACCCATTTTTAAATCTATTTTACAATTATCGACGGATAATTTTAATGTAAAAGGTACTATATGAGGCGGATGCTCATTTTTTGTTTTTCAACAAATGTTCAGAACTTCTTCCATATGAGAAATTAGAATATATCATGTTATTAATATGATGAATTTTAGTTTTAAAAAAATGATGAATTTTCATTTACGGAAAAATGAAATTTGAAACGCTATTCCGATATTCGTAAAATCTATATTTATTACTTCTGGGTAGAATTAACAGAGACAGGTGGATGTTAGTTGGCCAAGTGTTAATGTCTTTATTGGGTCAATTTCCTTATTTATTGCAACTTTTTCTTTTCGTTTTAGTTATGTGCTTTTCATCTCATTTCTCAGAGATAGAGACCATGCTTATAATTTACACGTATATCAATATTAATGTTTGTAGTCCGTAGGTCCGTGGCATTGGATTTGTTCCCAAAATTTACAGTGATTCATCCCGAGGAAACCAATTCACCTACTTTTATTGTGTATACGAATACGAAAGAAAGCTCAAAACGAAGATAGACCAAAAACATGTGAAACTTATTGAGACGAGAACATCATCAAGAATCCATTCTTTTTGAAGATGCCCATATTCCTAAATCGTAACTAATTATGACCACAAGTTCATATGAGGATATGAGATTTGCTTATAAATTACATAATTAAGTAGTCGTTGACCCCAAAAAATATTGAAGTAGTCTTCTTGATCCAAGATTCTAGCATTTACCAAGTATCGTGCATGACTGCTTCATCGTCCTTCCATTGTTGATTGCGTCGCTTCGTTAATAGAGAACACATAGTCAGACGGCACTAACCGTTGATTGCAGTTCAACACGTTTGTGAACGTTGGCTGAATTGGAATCGGGAGATCCTGATCGTTGCTCAACATATAAACAATTTGCGAGATTGTGGGCCTGACTTTTGGATGATCTTGAACGCAAAGAAGTGCGATATGAACGCACCGCATCACTTCTTCTAAAGAATACGAATCACCCAATGCTTCATCTATAATGCTCACACCAAGATTCCCATGCCTGAAATCGAGTAACAACAAACATTTTGGATTTAACTTAACTTAGTCTCAGGTTACTTCATTAAAATAATGGATAAATGATATCGATCTATAAACACACTTACATAAGCAATAATGCTGTGTTTTTGGTCGTTATGAACAAACCTGGTCGCCTTTTTGCCTGATACGATCTCTAATAACAATACTCCAAAGCTATATATATCCGATTTCTCTGAAATCATTCCGCCTAGCGCATATTCCGGTGACATATAGCCTCTAAATTCAATCATTGTAACAAAAGTAAGTCCTAAGAATTTGATCATGCAGCATTTTTTTTTTTTTTTTTTTTAGAAACATCATTTGAAAATTGTAAAGGCAAAGGGAACACAAAACACCGTTTGGCTGTTTACAATTTGCAAATGATTGTTGATTAAATAAAGACAAGAATGATATATTTTAAATGTAAATACGACATTTTATAACATGTAAATGCATGCATAAACATAAATTTTTAGCGTTGTAACAGCCAAAAGCATTTGAATGGTATACTTACAATGTCCCGGCAATTCTTTCGGTGCTGTCATCGGTTTGTTTGCAACCAAAGATCCTTGCGGTTCCAAAATCCGAGATCTTGGGATTCATCTCATCGTCGAGAAGAATGTTACTTGCCTTAAGATCTCGATGGATGATCTTGAGACGCGAGTCTTCATGCAGATATTGAAGTCCTTTTGTCGTCCCGATTACTATTTTCATACGTTTCACCCAATCCAATTCCTTGCGTTTAAGTGGATCTATATATATATGCCCCAAAACCAAAAGAAAGAAAGCTTTGAGGAGTTTTAATAGTATATACTAAATTAGGTTTCAAATTCACAATTTAACATTTTTTAAAGAAAGATCTCAATCACTTACCAAAGAGTAAAGCATCAATGCTCTTATTGGACATGTACTCGTAGATAAGGAGTTTCTCGTCTCCTTCCACGCAATATCCTAAAAGCCTCACAAGGTTCTTGTGTTGAAGTTTTATAATCAAAACCACTTCGTTCTTGAACTCTATCAAACCCTGGCTTGAATTTTTTGACAACCTTTTGATTGCCACATCAATTCCATTTGGTAGATTTCCCTAACGGTCAAGAATCACTTAGCAATCAATTTGTTTATGGTAACTAATTCATATTGTCTAATTTACCAAATCAATGATCATATTGTTTATTACCTTGTAGACCGGACCAAAGCCACCTTCTCCTAACTTGTTTTCATCAGAGAAAGTATTTGTTGCAGCCATTACGTCATGTAGATTTAGGTAAAACATCTGTTCTCCATCATCATCTTTTGAATCAATTATGACTCCTTCAAGTATCTCTTTGCTCTTTTTTTGGTCTATAAAAAAAATCCGTTTACTTAGTAATAAATCTTGTAACAGTGAATTAAAAAGCTCATGAAAAAAATACTATTCTCACCTTGTTGTGCTCTTTTGCTTCCCCGCGGAGATGAAAAGTAACAATACAAAATAATGAAAAGTGCAGTCGCTGCTGCTAATGATGGTAGTAGAACGGCTAACACAATGGCTCTGACTTTACGATGGCTTGCTCTTCCTGAGATATTCTCAAGACTTCCTGATATAAACGAGAAGATTCTAATGAGGCTTACAAAATCTCTTGACGCATTCCTCTAATCCATGATTGCAAAAAAATGCTTACCCTCGTTTGAGATGTCGCCTGAAGCAGCAAGTGTAATTAGTCTGGCATAAAACGTCCTTCCCTCGCTGTTATTTGTATCGAGTTGTTGCAGATTGAAGATATCACTTGTCCAAATCAAGCATTTGTTTCCATCATCTGCATAGGCCTTGCAAAAGCAATAATCTAGGCAAACTGATTCACATGTAGTCAAAAGAGTTTTTGTCAAAACCCTTTCTTCCGGATCACTGGCTAGTCTCATGTTCTGAAGAGGAAGAAACTTGTCGTTTTTCTTGCCACATTGATACTTGGTTAGATTGGTTTCGCTTACACAGCTACCAGACGAATCATTAGTATCCAAGCTAAAAGGTCGTCTGAAACTAGGAACACATTTGCAAGACCCGTTCTCATTGCAGATTCCAAACGACCCACAGTAACCATAAACCTTACATTTCGGTTTAGGTGCAGACCACGGCGAGTCCCACATCTGGCGCTTCTCAAGCCAGTTGTACGCCTTTAGATGTCCAGAAACATCCATAACCAAACGAAATGGGTTTTTGTGACCTACTGAATAAATGACGTAGGACTCATTCACGTTGAATTCAAAGGTCAAGTTACGATTGAATCTTATATCTGTAACTTCCTTGAAGATTCCGAGTCGCTCATCCCATGCCCCACTCGACCAATATGATTTAGATCAATTCAAAACCATGATGAGAGAGTTTCTTGTAATAGGGTCAACCTCCAGGGAGTAGCGACCCGGTGATTGATCTTTGTAGGTGTTCCAAGTAGTGAGAGATTTGCTTCTTATTCCCGCTGTGATGTTGTCCAACCGGATTTTAGCACCAGGAAGCCAAGTATCCGAGGGATTGTCAAAACTCTGCCACAACACGACGGCAGTTGAAGTAGGCCCATCTCTCAGGACCAAATTACCGTTATCAAGCAGAACCGCATGAACATTTCCGCCGCTTGTAGAATCAAAACCGACAGTCGACCAAATGATGCTCTCGGTAGAATTATCATAAAGAAATAACTTTCCATATCCATTTGAGATATATAAGCTGATAGAAGTTATAAATGGGGCAGGAGATGCTCGATTCGCCACCCAAACTACAGTCTTTGGAAAGACCTGCTTGTACCATATGCCTAAGTAGAACAAATTAGAAGTACCTTGTGAGAAGAGACCTAGTTCGAAGACACCACCACTAGAAACAATGGTCTGGAATCCTGAAAGAGATTGATTGGTAAAGATTGTCAGTTGAACAAGAAACTTGGAGAGGCAAGAACATCATCAAGAACCCGTAGACGGATATGAAGAACATGTTCTTCTTGCAGCTATCCATGTTTTCGTATGCCCACAAGTTCAGAGGATGGTGTAGCAATAATTAGTTACACGATAAAAGAGTCTTCTTGACCTCTGAGTCAACTCAGTAGGGCACGTTGAAAAGTAAGAGCAATAATTAAAGTTCTAAGACTTTGACCGTTGATAAACCGGAAACGAAATCAACGGCACAAGTAGATCAGATGTTCTCTCCTGTTCCAACGGATCCATTGGTTGTGTAGTAAGTGATGATTTTTACCACTACAAATGGAAAGCAATGTAGACTTTCATCCGAAAGTTATCTATTAGCATATCTTGAAGCAGCTTTCTAAACTTTTATTGACTAGTCAAAAGGCGCAATTTCACCAGCACATCATGAAGAATCCGTATGAGGATATGAAGCTTACAACAAAATTTCCAAAATGAAAAAGGAAAATATAATATATTTAGTAGGTCTTGTATTATTAACTTTAGATTATTCAATCAGTTGAACTTTGGATCCTACTGGAAGAAGGTAAACTATATTATACATACATATCATAGCAGTAGGCCAAGCTATTTAAGCCATTGATCTTCCAACACCATTTGCTCAGCTCCAACGATTACATAACCCTCCTGAGATCTTCACAGGACTCTTCTTCTGTCCTCTGCTCTCAGTATCTTGGTGCATCATTACTCCCCTGTGAAAATCGCTTCTCCTTCAAACTCCTCACTGCTTTGCCTGTTCAAAGATTCCAAACCAACAAAAGAACATCATCAACCAAAACAATCACACTAAACAAAGAGCTTTAAGTTCAAGTTCAAATCCAAATGCAATACAGTATCAGCCTATTCGTAGAGTTAGATTTTGTTAATCTTGATCAGTGATCAGTAAAGGTTTAAGCTTTCTCAGAAAAAGAGCAAGATTGTGGCCTGAAGAATGTAAAGCAAAAGGGCATCATCTTTTTGTGTTTGCTTTTCTGTCTCTTGTTGTCATCTCAGAGCAGACTGATGATGAGAAAGAAGGCCTTGTGCAGACTATGAAATACCTGAGAATAGATGAAAGTTCCAAGAATAGCAATGGCAGCACCGAGGGCATTGACAGGTCTAATCGGAGTGTGGAAGATGATGATCGAGGCAACGATGACTGAGATCCGCTTCATCGTGTTTCCAACGCTAAATGTCAAGGGCGAAATCTGGTCGAGGGACATGTATGAGACTTGATTATACAAATGGTAGAACACACTCTGTGCCACTACCCACCTGAATTCAAACATTTAGAATCAAATACTTTACAAGGTTTTCAAATCAAATTCTTCGGAAAACCTTATTTACTTTGTATTAGATGAATGGATCGTTATAGTTTGGTTAAAATTACCAGACAAAGTTTGGTCCAATTTCGGAGACAGCGTTTTGCCAACCAGCAGCCCACACTTGGGGACCTTCCACAGCAATGGCGAAAGGAGTGACGATGAGAAGAGACATCATAGATAAGCAAGCGTAGTAATTCATTCCACTCACTGACTTCCCTTTCATCCCCTTCTTTGAGAATATGTTGCGGAACACAAACGCCAAATTCGATATCATAGCTCCCATAAACCCTGAAAAAAAAACCAAAAAACACCCTTTTATCTACAGCTTGCATAATATGTGCTGCATTGACTCAAACACCTTATTGGATTACAACAGCATTTTAAGGCAATTAATGGATGTTTTTAATTACCGATCATATTGAAGTTGAGCTCGGTGACAGCAGCGAGAGCGCAGCCTCCGATGATGGGTAAGAGGGAGAGGTAAACAGGTAGAGGGAATGTGTCGCCTAAGAAAAGCCTCGAGACAAGGACGCTGAAGGCTGGTTCACCGCTTTTGATGATGTGTGTGAAGGACACTGCGACTTTGGACATACTCACTGTCGCTGCTACATGTCCGATCGTATGCGCCACTGCCACCTGAACAATCAAATCATCACCACACAGTTCCATCAGTACTTAATCTAAGAAAATGTTGAATCTGAGGATTTCTGCAGAATTCAGCTTCCAAGTTCCAGACTTTCACAGTTTCATTTCACTCTTCTATCTTTTCTTAAAGAACTAATTAGACAGAGCCCCTTCTAAGATCAAACATCAAGCAACAACACTAATGAAAGCTAGATTTCTTACCGGGAACAGAGTTTTCCAGAAATCGAGATCAGTTTTGGGAGCGTCGGCGACTCTAGTGACCCAAGAGACGAGCATCATCAGAGACCCACAAGCAAGAGAGAGCGTCGAAGTTAGCCACGGGTAAGGAAAAGCGTTCAGGACCTTCTTGTTGTAGATATTGAACACAACGTTCAGTGCCCACCAAGTCGCGAAGTAGATCCCAATCTTTACCTTCTGCCCGGATTGTTCGTCAGGAATTTCCATACCGATTTCAATCGGCTGAGACCGATCGGCCTCGTAAGCTCCAACCCTAAAAACATCACGCCTCTGTGCCGCCGCCACAGAGAAATTCGACAAATTCTGGGAAGATAAGCCGTGAAGATGGAAAGGATTAGGTTTCTCGAAGTTTCTGATAATGGGTAAGGGAGAAAACCGGAGCTTTGCCGGAACTGATCGCCTTACGCCAGCGATTGCGGTTAAGGAGGACGAAACCGGTTTAATTGAAGAAATCATCGTTTTTATTTGGGGGAAATTAGCAGCTTTTAGGCGATGATCACGAGGTGGGTTCGAGAGGAAAAAAGAGGCTCTCTTTGGTGAAGATTTTGATGGAAAGAGAAAAGAGCAGTTTTGTTTCTTGGGAAAATGGAAGAGGCAGAAGCAGAAGGTTTTTATAGGGTAAGGAAAGAGGTGAGTGCAGAGAGGAGGGAAAGTATGTCGGCGAGCTATTCAGATTATGTATAATTACTAAAATACCCTGAGCTCTATGGGATGGGTACTTTACGTCTTGTTGGCCGTAGAGACTGTCGATGAGCTAAGTTAAGCTTAGCATCCGTGTTTGCTTCTCATTTAAGAGTTGAAATTATTATACGAGTTAATCATTGGTTAAGCAAACAGAATAATTCAACTAGTTACCTAGATAATGCATGGTTGTTTGTTTGTTTTTTGTTCGATGGTAATGATGATTAAATGATTATAACATTGAAAAGCAAATGTAAACGAAAACGCTAACACACACAAGGCCTTATTCACTATACTTTTGACTCTCAATTTTCGATTGAGCAAGCTTTCTTTCGTCCATTGATCATCTACCATGATTTCATATACAAAATTAGGTGATTGATTAAAGTTTACAGAACTGTGTAATCATCAATCATTCGTTTTGTGGATTAGTTTCCCATTAAGAGTTTTCATGATGAGATACCTTCAATTCTTCTTTGACATACAATAATTATGTATGCAAACTGTGGTCTTGATTTGATACATATAAATGATTACATGTGAAGTAAATATGAACCGTTGAAACGAGAGTTTTGGTCACATGTGAGACAGCTTTATTGATTTTATAAAGTCTGATGTTAACTCTTATAAGCTTTCCTCACCGTGAAAAATAAAAAACATTTATTTAATTACAAAACACAGCACTGTTGTTTACATATGCCAGAATTTTTAACTAAATTTTATATTTCTTAAATTTAATTTTTGAGATTTTAGTTTATCACGTTAATTAATATATAAGGTTATAATATTTTATTTATATTTAAGAATTAATATATATATATATATATATAAATTAAATTCTAGATAATTTACTTTATTGATGTATGATAGTTAAGTAGAATAAACCAATTTTTTTTTACAAATCATACAACAATACCAACAAGTTTGCCGGCGTGGCAGAATTTCTTAGATTGGCTTGATAAGGTGACATTTTAATAAAAGAAAATTTGTACGTTGGTAAATTTTGGACCGCTTAAATTTTATAGTGAGGTTCATTTTAACATGTGTGGAGACTTAAAAGCTGAAATTTTTCTGCCTTTTAACTTCAGAAAACGTGAACTGTTGAAAAACATTGATTATATATTCTAACATCCGATCAAGTATAGATTTTGATAGATTAAAAATACTGAATTTAAGTGAACAAGACAAATCTCAAAATTAGCTACATTAATATTGATATAACGTAACAATATAACATATCATTTAAATTAAATTAGGAATGCCTCGTTGGATTAGAGTGTCTAGATCTTTGTCGCCACGACCACTACAATTCAAGACCACTTTGGCACCATCTCCCAGAGTAGGAACGAGTTTGTCGAGGAACGCGAGCGCGTGAGACGCTTCCAATGCCGGGATGATTCCCTCCAATCTGCTCAAAAGCATGCACGCTACAATCGACAAGAGATAGAATATTGTGTTTAAGTAATGGACAATTCTTGTAAGAATTAAAAAGAAACATCAGTGGTAAGTAACATTTATTAGAGAGGTACCTTGAATTGCTTCTTGGTCTGTTGCTGTGTAGAATTCGGCTCTTCCCGTTTCTTTCAGAAAACTAATCTCCGGTCCAACTCCGGGATACTCTAACCTACGACCATGTATTCAAGCATATCTGAGGCTCAGTACTTCACATAACGTCTTCTCTTTGGTTTACAAAATCAAGCATACCAAGTAACGTTAATCGTGTGTATTTTCAAAAAAAAAAAACGTTAAACTTGTACAAACACAACTAGATGATTTCAGATATTATTCTATATATAATTAATATTTTTGTATATGTGTCATGCTTTGCAGTTAACCTTTTTATAAAGTTAAATGGAAATATATCATTATAGTAATAATTTTTAGTTCATCATTTTATAAAGATTAGCTTTTCTTTTAACTTTAATTATCCCTAAATCGAGGTAGTTTAAGAAACTGTCCGAAAAAACAAATACCAAATCTTGCTTTGTTTTGTTTTAGCCTAACTTTTCTTTTGTCGGCAGCCAAAATTATTTAATATGTGTATCCGTTATAAATATGTAACAAAAAAAAATGCGTTGTAAATGTTGAGAACATGACTTTCACACTTATATATGACTTACCCTACTCCAACGGAGTGTGGTCTAAGTATCTGTCCTTCATCATCTTGTAATAAATAGCTCATCGTACCATGGTATACACCAATATCCCCAACGGCCAAAGTAGCTGAATGTTTCCCTGAATCCAGACCGAGCCCTGCGGCCTCGACCCCGACTAGCCGCACATCCTCATCTCCAATAAACTCATGGAACAATCCCAAAGCGTTTGAGCCACTCCCCACACAAGCCACCAACACATCAGGCTTACCACCCCATAGTTGATTCGCTTGCCTTCTCGTCTCTTTCCCAATCACGGATTGAAACTCGCGTACTAGTACTGGACACGGATGCGGTCCTACGACCGTGCCCGATAAGTAATATGTAGTATCTAGGTTTCCGACCCAATTTCGAATCACCTCTGAACTCGCATCTTTGAATGTTCCTTCCACTGGTTTTACCTATTAAAATCAGTATATAAAACGAAGTTTATGTTCCATCTATATGAATATTTTGTTGTTGCGAAATATATCTAGAATAAAATGATCAAACAAAATTTAGTGTTAATTTTTTGTGGTGATTTTCGTATAATTTTTTCACTCCCTATTTTTAATTACCAGCACTATATTTCTTGCTAGATTTGTACTTCCTTTTTCAGTGTTCCGGTAGCTATGTTGCTCAAACTTTTGATCTCAGTTACTTGGTCTATTAAAGTTTTGTAAATCTTAAATATACCATAAGTTTATGTTAAAAATGGGAGTGGATCCTCACTTTCATCATCTATAACTTTTAAACTCGAGAGCAAATAATTTATATGTTAAATAAACATTATGATTTTTGTTTTTGGATAAATAAACAAAGTTTCTGCAGCAAAACCAGATTCGGTTTCTCGTGATTAGTCTAAATACTAAATAGTAATTACAAGTTACCTGAGCACCAAGCAGTTTCATGGACTGTACATTAAAGGATTGTTTCTCTATATCAGTGGTTCCCATGAAAACAGTACATTCCAAGGAAAGTTTTGCACATGCAGCGGCCGTGGCGACCCCATGTTGCCCTGCTCCTGTGGCGGCCACCACACTGCTACAACCAAGCCGCCGGGCGATCATGGCCTGAGCGAGTGCGTTGTTAATTTTGTGAGACCCACAATGGCTAAGATCTTCCCTTTTCAGGTAGATATCGGGTCCACCGCTTCGTCCACCTCCTCCTCCGGTGGTTCGAGATAGGTTCTTGTAGTGTTCGGTTAAACGTCCGGCGAAGTAGAGAGGCGTTTCTCTTCCTACGTAGTCTCTTAACGCTATGGTAAGTTCCTCCTAATTATAATTTAAAGCACACATAAAAACAAACATTTATCAATGATCACGTTTTATTACATATTTATATCATGTTTGCTAAATATATAGAAATATCATCTTTAAACTATTTTTTATTTTACTTCTTATGTAAAAAAAAAGAGGTCATGTGTTTTGTTCGTACGTTGTTTGGGACAGCTGTTAAAAGGAGGTTACCTGATTTTATCTAATTTTAACCGAATTTAAATCGCAAAATACTAAAAAAATTGGCTATTTTCGGTTTAAAAATTCAAAACCTTAATTACTCAAGAACCGAACGGAGCCGTATTTTACTTCGGTTAGTTTTAACAAAATATTGAAAATCCCAATTATCCGAAGAACCGAAACGGCATGCATAATCCATTATTCCATTTAATCAAAAGATGTTGTGATATGAGAACCGAAACGGCATGCTTAATCAATGGAGTATATGAAAAGAAAAAAAACCAACCTGAAATTCATGATCGCTCAAAACAGAATTAAATTCGTCTTCAAGATCTCTCAGGCGAGACATCAATGTCTCCGGTACAAACTTCCCACCGAACCTCCCGAATTTACCGTTACCGTCACCACGAAAAATCTGGCTCTCGTCGGTTCTTGTTGGGACGACATAACCCAACGATGGACCACTCTTACGGCTGAGTACATCGCTTACACGGTGGTGACGTTTTATGGAAACTCCGCAAACAACCGAGTTTCTCATACGGTGGTTTCTTGCCGATACCCTAAGAACTGGCTGTCCTTTAACTTGGATTTTAATTGACGACATGTTTCTTTTTTTTTTTTTGGAAACACTTGTTTTTAATTATCTGTGACTTATCTTCGGAAACAGTGTTGATGGGTTGTTTATTTATAGTGTGAAAGTGTATGGTTTTTTTTTTTTCTGTTGTGCATCCATTTGAGATTATACATGTTTAACATACTGTTGCAGTCCTTTTCCATAGAAATTAATCTTTTCCATGGAATTTACTTGAAATTACTAATTTTCATTTTTTTTTGAAACACCTGTGTTTAATTATCTGTGACTTTTCTTCGGAAACATTTGTGTTGATTGGTTGTTTTTTTATAGTGTTGAAAGAGTACGGTTTTTTCTGTTGTGGATCCATTTGATCAGTTTATACATGTTGAACATGTTGTTGAATTTGTCCAATTTATCGTCTTGATTTAAAAGAAGTATAACTTTAATAAAAACAAACTTTTAACGGAATAAATACATGTTAGTTTCTTTTCCATGGAATTTGCTTGAAATTATTAATCTTCATTTTTTACATTGGATTTTACCGAAAAGTCTAAGCCTTACGTAAGTACCTTCCTTGATAAAAAGCTTCCGGCAAGTTCATCACGAATAAAACGTCTGAGCCGGCCGAAACCTAAGTGGTCAAGTAGCCGAGACTCGAGAGAGAATATTTGCACGCAGAATAATCAAACTCGGGGCTATAACTATCTTTAATATGTATATGCATCTACTACTTAATAGTCATCTTCGCAATCTTGTGTAATCGTGTATGTCTTAATTCTTCCCTTACAAATTAGTAGTAGCAACAACTAATTTAGGGAAATTGTGCGTTTGAGAATTATGATTGCAAATGATTTGAAAAATTGTCCGTTTGAGAAATCGTTTATTATGAAGATAACAAAAGAAACATCACATTATTATGAAATTATGCGTTGAAAAAGTTTTTATCAAAAAAATATATATATATTTTAATCTTTGCGCGTTGAAAAATCGTTTATTAGGTCTTCTTATCTTAAAATAGGGGAAAAAACCCTTTTCAAAAAAGAGCAAGTGACAATAACAAATCATCTTCTCCTGTCGGGAGGTAATCTAAACAAGTGGATGTAAATGCGCCTATTCATTAAATTCCGCAGTGGTTGAAGATAAGTTTTTTTTGTTTTTTTTTTTTATATCTTTCGGCTCCTGGGAGTAATCCTAAGTCCAAAGGCCCAGACTAATCTCCCGGATGGGAGTGACACAACCCACTTATAATGCCCCACTTGACCAAGTGTTTGTCCTGGTAATTCCGCTACCGCGGAGAATCGATATCTGGCCTAGATCAACAGAGCCGACACTCACTGCAGGAAGTGAACCACCCGACCACCGATAATTTGGTTTGGTTGAAGATAAGTTTTAAAGACTTTTCTTGTTTCTTGTTTCTTGTTTCTTTTTTTCACGTTTTAAATTGTGTTGCGTGATGCTGACGTACATAGTCAGATTTTAACAAAATTCATACGTACGAGGTTGTTTCTCAGATGTTTCTGATTATTGCGTTGAGCATGGATAGATGTACACTGTCACCGGGGAAGCTTCACTCACTGACTTGGTTAAGTTGCCCCAACTTTTCTTTTGGGGCTAGAGCCTAGAGGTTTGAATTGAATATTAACTAGCAAGTTTAGCATTAACTATATATCAAAGCATTCGATATCTTCCTTTCTCTGTATTGCAGATATGGTAGCTTTAAAAATGATAGATTTCATGTGTTAAAAACAAAAAAAAATTAACACAAATTTGGGATAAATAGCACAAAATATTCATTTTCAGATAGTAAATTTTCATTTTTAGGGTGCATAGCACAAAATAGCACTAAACATTACTCCTTTAGGTAGTAAAATAAAGAGAAATACCCCAAAATAGCATAAATTTTATTTTTTTGTTCTAAAACTAGCACTCTAAATTTAAAATTTCAAAAATAGCACAAATAATTATGTAAAAATATTTGTTTATCCAAAATAAAATTAAACATTATGTTTGGGTTTACTATTTTTAATTTATGGTTTAGTTTTTCTCCATTAAAAATTAATTTTATGTCATTTTAATATTAAATTTATACTATTATTGTCAAAATTTATGTTATTATTATCATTTTCAACTATTGATGCTAAGTTTGGAATAAAAATTAAAAATGTGCTATTTTGGTCAATTGCCCTAAAATAAAAGAGCTTTTTGAATGTGAATAGCACATAATATTCTCATTTTTAATGTGAATTGCACAAAATAACACAAATTGTACATTTTCTAGAACTTAAACACAAAAAGACAAAATATGTTAAACAAACATTATGCTTTTGTTTTTGGATAAATCAACAAAGTTTATGCTGTAAAACCGGAGTAATTACAAGTTATTTGAGCACCAAGCAGTTTCATGAACTGTACATTAATTAGAGGATTGTTTCTCTATATCAGTGGTTCCCATAAAAACAGTAGACACCGAGGAGAGCTTTGCATATTGTTGATCCCGGGGATCACTAAGTATGTTTAAAGAGTGATTAGGAAATGAGAGGTGAGATTTTCGTTAATTAGAGTAATTTAACCACTATTAAAGCAGGCCGGGAGAAAGATGAGTAGGCCGGGGGCCGTGTTTCTTTTTATTGATGGTGAGAGAAATGAACAATTTAGAATTACGAACTGGTTCCGAAGGACGTCCAGTTCGGCGTTCTAAACTGTTGCCTTGTTACAAAGAGAGAGAGAGAGATCGGGTAACTTGTCGTAGGGCCCAAATGGCCAAAATCAAAAGTCCCTGGCGAGATCCTTCCACGGTCGGGGGTCCCAGTCCAGATATCTCCAAGTGAAGGTGCGTGAGGGGGTATATATAGCAAGAGCCGCGTAGACGGCTCTCCGCGATTCGGGGATGTCGTGATGTTGACAAGGCACGTCGTGAACAGTGCAAGTGAACAGTGCAAAGCATGTCGTGAACAGTGCAAAGCATGTCGTGAACAGTGCCCGTGAACAATGCAAGGCATGTCGTGAACAGTGCCCGTGAACAGTGCAAGGTATATCGTGAACAGTGCCCGTGAACAGTGTGTGCATGTTGTGAACAACGCATCTTCGCGTGGCGTCGACGTCAGCTCGGGGTGCGAGCTCGGGATGGAAGCTCGGGGTGCGGGCTCGGGATGGAAGCTCGGGGTGCGAGCTCGGGATGGAAGCTCGGGGTGCGGGCTCGGGATGGAAGCTCGGGGCGCGGGCTCGGGATGGAAGCTCGGGCTTCTGGCTGATTTTGACCAGACGGGCCTTATTTGCTGAGATGAGCCTAGCTAATTGGGGGTGCTAAACCCACCTCCAACACATATGCAGCCGTCGTGGCGACCACATGGCTGCAACCAAGCCGCCGGGCGATCATGGCCTGAGCGAGAGCGTTGTTGATTTTGTGGGACCCACCGTGGCTAAGATCTTCCCTTTTCAGGTAGATATCGGGTCCACCTCCTCCTCCAATGTTCCAGCGAAGTAGAGAGGCGTTTCTCTTCCTACGTAGTCTCTTAAGCTCCTCCTAATTATAATTTTAAGCACACATAAGAACAAACATTTATTAATTATTATGTATTTCTCTATTTATTATATTAAGTTTAAGGTTAAATAAAAGTATCATCTTCAAACTTTTTTTTTTTTGCTTCTTATGTAAAAAAGAAGAGGTTATGTGTATGTTCATTAAAAGAGGTTATTCGATTTGAACTGAATTTATTCGATTTAACCGAATTTGAACCAAAATACTAAAAGTTCGGTTATTTTTGGTTTTAAAATTTTGAAAATCGGAATTTAACGGACGAACCGAACCGGAGTGCCTAATCCATCTAATCAAAAGATGTTGTAGTAGGCCTAGTTGTCTTAATCAGGACCCTACTACTTGAGTGCCCAGGTTTCTGTTTTTTCCATTGGTCAAATGCCAGCTGGTTTCGAGTCTATAAATTTATTTGTTCTCGTCAATTTTTTTTCTCATTCATTTTAGTTTACCCATTAATTCCTTTATAAAAATGTTTTTTTCCCCAAGCAACAATATAAATCCGTTGGATTTTTTAAGTATCCGATATGTTTTCTTTTGTCTAAATTGAATTGAATTTGTTTGTTTGTTTTTGCTTGCGATAAGCTTACTTAATCATTCGAGTACATGAGAAAAACCAACCTGAAATTCATTATCGCTCAAAACAAAACTAGATTCGTCTTCAAGATTTCTCATGCGAGACATCAATGTCTCCGGTACAAACTTCCCACCGAACCTCCCGAATTTATCCTTACCGTCACCGCGAAGAAATTCGCTTTCGTTGGTTCTTGATGGGACAGAACCCAACGATGGACCACTCTTACAGCTGAGCTGAGTACATTGCTTACACGATGGTGACGTTTTATGGATAGTTGGATACTCCGCAAACAACCGAGTTTCTCATACGGTGGTTTCTTTCCGATAGTTTAAAATTACTATTTAGTATTGTTTATCCGGATTTTACTGAAAAGTCATTGGTAAGTATGTTCCTTGACAAAAGCTTCCGGCAAGTTCGACACGAATAAAACGTTTTGACCGAATCCTCAAGTAGGCCATAAAGAATATTTACACACGGAATAATCAAACTCGAAGCTATAAGAGCATCTAGATTTGAGGTTTCTAACCAAAAAAAAAAAAAAAAGTTGTGCTATTCGAGAAACCCAAAACCATTTATTTATACCTCTCCTTAATCTTCCGCACAATTCTGCCAAACCCTTAATTAGTTATGTTTATTGAAAGACAATGACCACACCAGACCAAACAGTATTATTATAATAAATTGGGTTACTAAGGCCATGTTCAATGGTAACCTTCTAGTGTCTTATGTGGTGTTCTTAAGTTTAATTTAGAATTAAATGAATTAAAATGAGTGTCTTAAGAATAGATAAGTGTCTAATGTTAGACACTTTTGGTTCTGATAGGAACGGACACGTGTCTAGTTGTGAGCGGTTGTTGAAAAATTAAAGAGAAGGAAAAATAAAAACTCGCGTGACTCTCTCTCTTCTTCAAGGTTTATCGTCAAATGCCTTTGCATTTATCGTCAAAATCAGTTCTCCTCTAATCGAATCGACGAATTTCCCCCACCACGATCTTCCTCTTCTGAAACCCTAATCGGATCGGGAGGCCATGAAAATAAGCAGCAGCATAAGCACCAGCGCCTCTATCACCTCCAACGTAAGCACGACTTCCATGGAGAAAATCGATCAGGCGGCGAGCTGGGTCAGCGCCACCGTCATCTCCGCTTTCTTCAACTCCCTCGAGCGATGCGCCTGCGTCAATCTCTACACCTCCCATGACGACGAAGACGAAGACGGCGAGGAGTCCTATCACCGTCCTCTTGCTCTATCCGCCGTGGCTCATCCAAACGACATCGTTTAGCTCCGTTTTGACCTCCGGTAATTAACCGTTCTTTTTCCATTTATGATTTCAAAAATTATGTTTTCAATGTTTTCATATCATGTATGTTTCTAATTTCTTTAAATGTTAACAATGTTTGATATGTTTTCATATTTAGTTAAATGTTAAAAAAAAAATATATATATATATATATATATATATATATATATATATATATATATATTTAAGACACCCAAAGTAGGTATCTCCATTACAATCACAAAATAAGTCAAAGTGTCTTAAAACTAAAAACTTATTAAAATTAGATAAAAAATGGTTTAATGAGGGTTACCATTGAACATGCCCTAACATCTTATTATGTCTTTTCCCTTTCTTATGTAACATTATAGAATCCTTATAATCATGAGACCTATATTATCAATGACAGTACTTTCCATGATCAAGAATTGTGGTATTGGCTTCATTGTTGACAATTCATCATTACATATTTCTAAATCAATCGATACAGCAGAGATTCGAACGCTGAAGGTATCATAGTCCTTGGCTGCCAAAGCTTCGGGACTTCCTTCATTCTCTTGAAGAGCATTTTCATATAATCTTCCACATAAATTAATTGTCTGCCAATCCGTCGAGTTTTTTTCAAGCAATTTTATTTGCTTCAACGTATTTGAAATGTTTCGAGACTGGTAATTGATCAAAACTTTAGTGAGACCTGAAAAATCTAATTTTGCAATTTTAGGGGTTTATTTTAGAATCTCAAAACAAAGTGAAGAATTGATATATTTTCCTGTGCAAATGCTATCAATTTCACTTTTTGTAACCATCATAGTGACTCTTGCATATGATGAGCAGAGCCGGCCCTGGACTCATTGGGATGACTGATATATCATGGTTTTTACCCTATTTAAGCCATGATATAAGTCCTTTTTATAGAGTCTTTATAGTATTTTGGAGTCTTTTAGAGTCTTTTACAGGTTTAGGTACGTTTGGAGCATATTGGAGCTTTCTGGAGCAGTTTGTAGCAGAGCTAAAGATCGTGTCGCTGAGAACCTGAATTCACGTCGAGCATCGATCGATACCCCTTGGTATCGATCGACACTCAGCGCAGCAAGACACGACCCTCGAGTTTTCCAAGACTTGAGGAATTGCAAAAGTGCCCAGAAGTCTTTAATAATTACAAGAAGACCCCAGATCGTGTTTTAGGTTATAAATAGGAGTTTTCAGCCACCTGTTTAGGCTATGCCTTTTTATGCTTTATTTTATAGTTTGATTTTACTTTGGTTTTAGAGAGACAAGTCTGAATCTCCCTTCGTCCGAGATCAGATCTCTAAACCCTTCTTCCTATTCTATTGATGATTTATTCAAACATGTCTTTTGATTCAATTGCCATGTCTGAGTAGATCCACTTTAGGTTTAGGGTTTTCTCATAAAGGATTTCTTTGAATGCTAGGTTAATTATCTGTTTAGGATTCACCATCTGAATTAGTTCTTCACCTTAGGTTGTGTTCATAGCTAATTCTAGGTTGACGAATCTGGAACTTAGATCTTAGGATAATTGATTAGGCACGAGAGTGCGATTAATTACCTGATAGAACCTAGGTGAGCAAATTGATTATTAGCAAAGAGATTTGGTTTAATTGATTTGTGAACATATCAAACCTGATATTAAAGCTGATTTAGAATTTAGGATTCGCAAAGAGATTTGGAATTCTTGAGATTTAGATTTAGATAGTTTTCGCAACGAGAGTTGGTTAGCTATATTTTAGTGATTTGAGTTCAAGAACTGCGCTAAATCTGAATCATGTTAGTTAGTTTATCTGCATTCATTGATTTCCTGAGAAAAACCCTGAGCCTATATTTCTCAATTGATTTACAACTCCTTTAATTTCTGCACTGCTTTTAATTACAACTGTTTGGCTTAGCGTAATTCGACACTATAGAATCTATTGTGCGTTTCTGTGAGTCTTCTGTGGTTCGACCCCTAGCTATACTATTACAACTGCTTTAGTACTTTAGGGTATTAAATTGAGCATATCAATTTTGGCGCCGTTGCCGGGGACTCAAATTCGCCATTAGATTTTAGTTTAGAATTTCGACTAAGTTCGTCGGTATCGATCGATACTCTGTAGTATCGGTCGATACCCGTCGTCTTCTTTTGTTGGTATCGGTCGACACCACTTGGTATCGATCGATACTCAACGTATTTTTCTGGTTACTTACGTGCTTTGCCTAGTGTTTTGTTTGCAGGTGTATGCCTGTTCGTGAAACCAGAAGCAACAAGAGCACACAACTAGTTGAACTGTCACTGGAACAGCTAGCGTTTGTGGAACGCACAAACAGAAAGACCAAGCAAACATCAGGGATGAACAACCCAGTGGTTTTAAGAGCTGATGAAGCTGGAATTCTGAGAGACCAAGAGGGTCACGTGTGTAATGAGAGAGGGCAGCGACTTGATGAAGCTGGTAACATCGTTGTCCCTGCTGCGGTTGTTGAGATTGTCGCGCCAGCTGGGCGCGCCAACGCAGGGAATGCTGTGGTTAATCGTGGAAGGACGATTGGTGAATGCAACAGACCTGACCAGTTTTTCGCCAATCGTTCAGCAATTTGTCCTCATGCGTTTGAGAGGAATGACTTTGAGCTGAAGCCTGCTTACTTCACTCTAGTGGGACAGCATCTCTTTCATGGTCTTCCTCATGAACATCCAATGGACCATGTAGAGAGGTTCGAGGACTTGGTCACTAGCATTAAGAGCAATGGAGTGTCCTACGACTATCTCTTCTGCAAGCTCTTCCCCTACTCTCTAGGTGGAGAAGCTACTTACTGGCTGAGGCAGCTATCTCCTGGATCGCTAACTAATTGGGAGGACACCAAAAGAGCCTTCCTGATTAACTTCTACGATGACGGAAGATCTGAAGATCTGAGGAATAAGATCTCCACTTTTTCTCAAGGACCTACTGAGGCGTTCAAGGCTGCTTGGACAAGATTCAGATCGTACCAGAGAGATTGTCCTCATCATGGATACTCTGATGTGCAGCTGCTGGGTATCTTCTTCAGAGGAGTAGATTGGAGATATCAGATGGGTCTGGACTCTTCGAGCAATGGTAATTTCAACACCAGATATCCTGAGGATGCTATTGTGTTGATTGAGAACTTTGCCTCTAGCAGTAGCACCAAGAGCGCAGATTTCGAGCGCAAGAGGCTGGCTGGTAACATGGATGGGTCACAGATTGCTGAAGTGAAAGCTCAGCTGGATTCTATGCACAGTCTTCTGCTGGGAAGGACAACAAAGGCCGTCCACTTTGCTACTGAGAATGAGGTGGAAGATGTTAACTACATAGGTGGTTCTGGTTTTCAGGGTCAGCGATTCGGATACAACTCCAATCGAAACTTCACCAACAATGCTCAGCAAGGAGGGTACCAATCCCCACCACCCAAAGCTCCTGAGAGTAAGATTGAGGCTATGCTTGAACACCTGGTTCAAGGGCAGGAGAAGATGACAGCCACCTTCAATGGTAAGATGGACACCATGTACACCGATTTGAGTGGAAGGATCGAGGCACTAAATACGAGCCACAGGATGCTGGAGACGCAAGTAGCTCAGACTGCAGCAAATTCCAAGGGAAAGGCGGTTCAATCACACAATGCACACGTCAATGCCATCAGCTTACGTGCAGAAAATCTCGAAGCCATTCCTGAAATCGCACAAGCATCGATCGATACTCCCCAGTATCGATCGATACCAGCCCAGACGTCTGCTAGAATGGATTCGAAAACCCGTGTATCGATCGATACCCCATTGGTATCGGTCGATACCGGGGCGATTTCTGAGGAAACAGTTGAAACTTCGACTGTGGTGCCTAAGGTCGTTGCAGAACGAGTGTATGTAACCAGGATGCCTTATCCTATGGTTCCTAAGCTGACAAGGGAGGAATGGGAGATTGCTAGACTACAGTATATGCTGGATAACCCGAACGTGGAGCTTCTTTCTGATGAAGATGTACCTGTCAGAAACGATTCAAATCGCATGGCGTCGATCGATACCCTACCTGGTATCGATCGATACCCCTCGCAGAAAGAACCAGAAGCCAAGAAATCACGTGAGGTGATAGGAGAAAGAGTTCGCAATTCACTACAACCACGGAAATTGACACAGAGGGAAGACCCAGGGAAATTCGCAGTACCAAGCTCCATCTCAGGAGTTGATTTCAAAGAGTCTCTTGTCGACTCAGGGGCTAGTGTCAATGTCATCTCAAAGGCAATTGCAGAGCAGTTGGGGGCTACTATTCTATCTCCTAAGACATCTATCACGTTTGCAAACGATTCCACCTCACTTCCATATGGTGAAATCGCTGGTTTGCTAGTCCAAGTAGGAGACTGTCTGGTGCCTACTGATTTTCAGGTTGTGGAGATGGGTGCGATATCTCGTATGCCTATACTCCTGGGACGACCGTTCATGGCTACTGCAGGCGCGATCATAGACACACCTAATAAGAGACTATCTTTCTCTTACATTGACAGTGATGTCTACTATGATGTCATTCCACCTAGGAGTATTCCCACACGTGCCTCTAGCATCAAGGTTATCACAGGAGAGTCGCTAGCAATTGATCTTCTGGAAGAGCCTCCTGATGAGCCTACTGTCACAGACGTTCCAGCTGAACCGCCCAACATCCCCAAGAAGAAGACTAAGGCAACAAAGAAGAAGAAGGCCAAGAACAAAAAGGTCGAGAATCCCCATGTCACTCTGATTCCTCAGAAGTGTGATGGGAATTCGATTGATTACAAGGTCAAATGCAAGGGAGCCTTGAAGCCATTCTCCAAGGCCAGAGTCCTTCTTACTTCTGAGCTGAAAGAGAAAGGGCAGGAATTTGTGGACAGCATGCTAAGCAGAACTCTGAAGCTAGTAATATCAAGTGATGGAGCCTGTTTTGGTGCAAGCTCTCACTCTTATCCAGCCTGAAGGGCGTTACAGTCAAGCTATTGACGTTAAACGAGCGCTTGGTGGGAGGCAACCCACTGGTGAGTCTGTTTTTGATTCGTTTTTATTTTTATTTTCGTTTGTTTTGAGTCTGTGTCAGGATGAACAAGGAGCAACTCGAAATCGCCTAAGCATCGATCGATATCCCTATGGTATCGATCGACACCAATCGCGGATGAAAATTCACAAAGTCGATCTAAGCATGGTATCGATCGATACCATGCCGTGTGTCGATCGACACCGACTGTTCCAGAATGGTAATTTCTTGTTTCTCTTCGTTCTATCCTTTTTCTTTGTTTCTTTCACTGACTCTAGGCTAGATAACACTGAGGACAGTGTTGTTCAAGTCTGGGGGAGGTGTCTGCTGACATTGTTTTCGTTTTTCTTAGAGTCAGTCGTTTTATCGAGTCAAAACTGTTTTATTGAGTCAAAATTTGTTGGAGATGATGATCCTGTGCTTGAACCTATTGATTTGATTTTGTTTTTGAGTGCACAGTGTTACAGGATCAGTTCTAGATCGACTAATGAAAAATCCAAAGGCTGACCAGTTGACTAGAAAACATCCATGTCTCCAGCAGAGTTCTTCTGAAGCCTGAGCCAAATTTTTGCACTTCATCAATGTGGTTAGTGTTCATAGAGCTTGATTCATCATTCATATCTGATAAAGGAACCCGTGTGTTTAGAATTATGGTATCTCTCTCCCCTGAAATAAGTTGATAGATTAAGAGCATAAAAGATTGAAATGATTTTCTTCTGAGTAGAGGGTTAGGAAAATTTCCAGCGATCCCATTATTCTACTTAAGAGGGGATGATCACACAAAGGATTGGAAGCGAGGCTAGGATTTTCCTATGATGCCATTATTCGCCTACATCCTTTGATACATAGAGAGGGAAGAACCGGGGATTTGGTGGCAAACACCATCAATACTCGCGTCTCCTACCTTGATATGTATATGCTAAGCTGAAAATAAAAAAAAATAATAAGGATATAATAAGAAATAAGTCTGGAGGAGAGAAATTGATACAAAAAAGTGTGAAAAAGGGTGGTTCCTTTGTCAAGATATTGTCTGGTAAAGAGTCTAGAAGGTTCTTAAATATTAGCTGCAGAGATGAAACTGGCGATGAGGGTTTTACTTGAACAATGCTGTGGGATTTTGTGTGGAGTCTGGAAAAGCTGCAAATGTCTATGGAGAAGTACATGGTAGTTAGATCGAAAGCTGATCAGGTGACATTTGGGTACTTGGGAAAAGGGTCTTTTCGATGGTTCAGGAACAGGTGAGTCTCTACGTTTTCAAACCTCTTTTTCTGGTTTAGTCTTCTATTTGCTTGAGGGCAAGCAAAAGGCTAAGTCTGGGGGAGTTGATATATCATGGTTTTTACCCTATTTAAGCCATGATATAAGTCCTTTTTATAGAGTCTTTATAGTATTTTGGAGTCTTTTAGAGTCTTTTACAGGTTTAGGTACGTTTGGAGCATATTGGAGCTTTCTGGAGCAGTTTGTAGCAGAGCTAAAGATCGTGTCGCTGAGAACCTGAATTCACGTCGAGCATCGATCGATACCCCTTGGTATCGATCGACACTCAGCGCAGCAAGACACGACCCTCGAGTTTTCCAAGACTTGAGGAATTGCAAAAGTGCCCAGAAGTCTTTAATAATTACAAGAAGACCCCAGATCGTGTTTTAGGTTATAAATAGGAGTTTTCAGCCACCTGTTTAGGCTATGCCTTTTTATGCTTTATTTTATAGTTTGATTTTACTTTGGTTTTAGAGAGACAAGTCTGAATCTCCCTTCGTCCGAGATCAGATCTCTAAACCCTTCTTCCTATTCTATTGATGATTTATTCAAACATGTCTTTTGATTCAATTGCCATGTCTGAGTAGATCCACTTTAGGTTTAGGGTTTTCTCATAAAGGATTTCTTTGAATGCTAGGTTAATTATCTGTTTAGGATTCACCATCTGAATTAGTTCTTCACCTTAGGTTGTGTTCATAGCTAATTCTAGGTTGACGAATCTGGAACTTAGATCTTAGGATAATTGATTAGGCACGAGAGTGCGATTAATTACCTGATAGAACCTAGGTGAGCAAATTGATTATTCGCAAAGAGATTTGGTTTAATTGATTTGTGAACATATCAAACCTGATATTAAAGCTGATTTAGAATTTAGGATTCGCAAAGAGATTTGGAATTCTTGAGATTTAGATTTAGATAGTTTTCGCAACGAGAGTTGGTTAGCTATATTTTAGTGATTTGAGTTCAAGAACTGCGCTAAATCTGAATCATGTTAGTTAGTTTATCTGCATTCATTGATTTCCTGAGAAAAACTCTGAGCCTATATTTCTCAATTGATTTACAACTCCTTTAATTTCTGCACTGCTTTTAATTACAACTGTTTGGCTTAGCGTAATTCGACACTATAGAATCTATTGTGCGTTTCTGTGAGTCTTCTGTGGTTCGACCCCTAGCTATACTATTACAACTGCTTTAGTACTTTAGGGTATTAAATTGAGCATATCAATGACTCAATGGAATGGGGCTCCACTTTTTTTTCATTTTTTTGCCACCAATTTTTTCATTTAAGGGACCCCAATTTTTTTTTTTTTCATTTATGGTCACAAAAAAAAACTTAAAATTGCCATGGGGCCTCCAAAATATCAGGTCCTGATGATGAGACTTAAAAAAAAAATTAAAACTACTATAAAAACTAGGCATGGGCATAATAACCAAATCGAATGAAACCGAACCGAACCAAACCAAAATTAATGGTTTGGTTAGGTTATGGTTACTTCATAATAACCGAATGGTTTTTATTTTTGATATCCATTGGTTATGATAACCGAATGGTTATTAACCGATAACCAATGGGTATCCATGGATATCAAAAAAAAAAAATTATGTTTATTTCCCCTAATTAACCAAAATAACCGAAATAACCGAACCGAAATAACCGAAACTAACCGCAATTAACCGAAATAACCGAAACTAACCGAAATATTTTCAAAATTTAACCGAAATAACCGAAATATTTTGAAATTTAACCGAAAATAACCGAAAATATTTGAAATTTAACCAAAAATAACCGAAAATAACCGAAACCATTCGGTTAACCGAAAATAACCGAAATATTTCGGTTACCAAACGGTTATTAATTTTGATAACTATACCGAACCAGACCGAATGGTAACCGAACCGAAAACTGTTACTAACCGAATGGATAGTAAAAGACATAATCGAACGTAATCGAAAACCGAAATAACCGAACCGAACCGAACCGAATAACCATTTGCCCACCCCTAATAAAAACCAATAAAAAATTCGTTTTGAGGTATGCAACCATTTTTTTTTGTTCGAGATGATTGAGACCTTATGTGAGATTTATATAAGCTGAAACATATCTTCACATTTTAATGCTAACAGATTTTTATTTTCTTTTTGCCATAAATGCTAACAGATCATGTACCATAATAAAATGATACTTGAAATTTATATAGATTGTAAAATATCTTCACAGTCAAAGGATTCAATTTTTTTTCTCTTCTTGGTAGTTAGGATAATTAACTTCTACAATTGAAAATTGCATTCATGTAAAAAAGATATATAAAATAACACAGATTTGGAATGGATCGCACAAATTCTCAGTTTAGGTAGTAAAATCTCATTTTTAGGGTGAATATCTCAAAAATAACACAAGTATGAAGTATCTAATGTTAAAAAATAGTTAAAAGTTTAATAAAAAATATGTTACATGATTGGATATTTTACATTATCTTAAAGTTAAGACCCAAGTTGTTTTAGCCCTATCACAACATATGGCTTTGAAGAAAGCATATGCGTTCATTCAATGGACACAAAAAAAAAATGATAATTTATAAAAACGAATTATGGGTGGGAGACTTTCATAGAAGACGAAACTCAGTATCTGAGGCTTCGCTAGTGGATGTAGTTGATCGATTGAAGCAACATCTATCTTTCGTTTATGAATTCGTTGATAACATTTTTAAAAATAGATTATATATATATGTTTCTGCTTATGTCATTAGTTAATTACAAATTAAGTGATCAAAGACCCAATTTGCTTAAACCCTACCACAACATGAATGTATGGGTTATGTAGAACGTGTATTTGTTCATTTGACAAAAAAAAAAAAAACCAGATAATTCACCATCTAATAATTATTCAAACGAATCAGAGAAGCGAGACTCTCATGGGAAAAATAAAATAAACTTTTATTTGTATATGAGGCAATGATGGACCAAATTGATCGAGAAACTACGAATATCATTTTGCAGATAACATTTTTCAAATATCTTAATAAAGTTATATGTATATGCATATGTTAACTAGTACATGTCAATTAAAATCACACTAAGATTTAACCCGCGCTATAATTAGCGCAGAGTAATTTTTAAAAAAAAAATTATTTTGAAAATTTAAAAAATTACTTTTATATGAATTTTACAATATAGCTAACTAATGATTATAGATAAAGATGTCAATTTGTAATAATTTATCTAATTAACCCGTTTTGCAGTAAACTAAAATATTATTCGGGCTAACCCGCAAAAATTTATAATTTTGCAAACATAACTCTAATATGTACCATTAAATGATTATAGTTTTTGTGGTTAGGATACAAACTATTTAAAAAAAATTTCCGAACCGGTCGCATTGAATCTCGGATTATATCTTGGACGTATGCAACCATTTGTAAAAAAAAGGGAAACATGGCATTTACCAGCTACCATAGAACAGAGAAAGACATCAAATTAAAACAGAACATCACACAATACAAAACAAAGTACAAGAATAAGACATCAAATCAAAGCCATTCTTGGTAAGTAACTCCAGTGGGATTCAGCCATAATCCTCCTTGAATAAGCTTCGCTACAGTAAACTGCTCGGCCTCCTTCGAGTCTCTAATAACTCTAAATCCCTTCCATGTCACTCTCTTACTCGTATCTGCTCCAGGACCGTTATTCGCATACTCTCCATAGTACAACGTGGAGAGTGCGAACTCGCCATCCCATGGGAACCAACCGGCCGGGTCAATGTGGTCGCCGATGAAAGACTGCATGATCACTGTCCTTGAGTACAGCTTCCACGGCCTTCCAAGGAATGTTTTCACGGATCCTTTAACTGGAGCAAGATCAGAGCTAGCCGTTATTTTACATTTTTGGAACGAAATGGCTGTGTTCTGGTTCTGATCTTCTCGTCCTTGAGCCGTCACCATGTTCTTTTGTCCGGCTCCAGGCTTTCGGGCCACGATGTCACAGTTTTGAAATACGACAGCAGAGTTTCCAAATATAAAGTCTACGGTACCCGTTATGTAGCTGTCACGGTAGAATTGTCGCAGCGAGTGAGTGTAGAGAGTATCTTGATACGCGTCTATGCGGCAACGGTTTATGACCGTTTGATCAGCACTCACACGGAGAGCCACAGCCTGATGCTTTTCTGGCCCGGCCGTGTTCTGGAACCATATGTCTTGTGCCATAAACCCGTCACCATTGGCGGCTGCACGTGTTTCAAACAGGTCTTGTTAGTTATTCGGATACAAAATTGTAATAATTTGATACATGACCTGTCGAAACTAATAGAATATGTAATTTTTGATTAGGGAAGATCTATATTTTGAAAAACACAAGTGAAAGAAAAATATTATATTACCAACTGTGGCTGATCTGAAGGTGGTGGATCCGTCAATGACATTTAAACTACCGGTAATGATCGTTGTGTCTTTGCCATCGCCAACAAGCATTAAGTTCTTCTTCTTCTTCCCGATATCAATAGTTTCTTTGTAAACACCTGTCTTCACATATATAACATATCTTGTCTTACTATTCTCCGGTGCTGCCGCCACCGCCTCGTTTACTGTTTTGTACTTTCCGGTGCCGTCTTTTGCCACCACGACGTTTGCGTTCACTTCAAGTGTCTGATAAATAAAGGGTCAAAAATTTAGAATTTGGGTTTGTTAATTTCAACCAACTTTTTACATTTCAACCAAAATTTGTTAGAGATATACTTCCTCCCTTGCGTGAAATTGTATGTTTAAAGTTTTTTATTCACAAAAATGAATTTTCAACTATCTATGTAAAGATAATGTTTCCTTTAAAATTAAATTCAGTACAACGCAAATATTAATTAAATACTCCATCCGTTCCACAAAACTGGATTTTTTTTTAGAGTTTTCACACATATTAAAAAAATAATTAATACTTAATCATAAATGCATTAATTTTTGTTACTGAACAATTTCTCATATCTCTAAACCAATAGTAGTTCAATAAATTTAATTAATCTTTTTAGATTTTTTAAAGTATCATCATTAATTGATAAAATTTGCATAGAAAAGCTAAAAAAATATTTCTTTGTGAAACAATTTTTTTTTCTAAAAAATCCATCTTTGTAGAACGGAAGGAGTAACAAATTTAATTAGCAGAGTGAGGTTTTATAAGCGGAGAGAGTATAAAAAATGCAATTTGCCATATTAATTGTTGTAGTTAGTGAGATCTGAATGTGGTTTTGATTACCTTAGGAGCAGATTGTAAAAGCTTCCTGTCTAGGGCAGTTAGCCAAGACGGGAAGTGGATAGGAAAGAACATCTCGAGCTCGTCTCTGGAAGGCAAGACGGAGACAAAGATGGCTAGAGCCACTCTAGCCCTAGAAACCAAGTCTTCAAGCTTTGGCTTAACTCTAAGTTTAGAGTCGGCGGAGACATCACTAATACCGTCTAAACATGTCATGTAGTTTGTAAGCACACTGCTCAGCCAAGTGTGAACGTTTGAGTACGACTCAAGATTAAGGTTTCCTCCTCGGAGTTCCTCCATCGAACTCACCATACGATCCTTTGATACGTCCATCATCTCTTCGCAGTCCGCAAAACGGGCCTCGTCTCTCACCTCGTTCGAGCGGGTTCTAGCCTCGTTCACCATGTTTATCGCGCTCTCGAGCCGCCATACCGAGTTCTTCAAGAACACGTGCAATAGGTCAAGACGTTTGAGCTTTGAGAGCGATAACGTTGAGAATTCGGACAAGAGAGTTTGGCATGAGTCTTGGTCGTGAGCTCCATGGCAGATCTGGCTCGGGGTTAGTAAAGACTCATCATTAGTGGTGTTAATGGAGATTAGTTGAGCTGTGAAGAAAGCTGCGGAGCCAAGAATAGCTACAAAGGAGAGGACAAGGCATAGATTCTTGTAGTTAAGAGACTTTGGCTTGGAAAGAAGTGGTTGATTTGGATTGGACATTTGGTCTTTGATTTTAGTGATAAAAGGATTGGTTAGGATTGGTTGTGTTGGCTTTCCACTACTATGAATCATGCCATTTTATAGAAAATGCTAGCCCTGGGCATCAATACTCGTTACCCGCCCGACCCGCTCGACCCGTCCCGTACTCGGCCCGTAAAACCGGGTACCCGACTCGTTCAAGCCAAGTATCAAGCCGAGTTAACCAACTACTTGCAAGTAACGGGACAAGTCCAAGGCGAAAATTTTTTTTGACTACTTGTCCCGTTACCCGGCTTGTTCCCGTTACCCGGCTTGTTCCCCGTTATCCGGTTTGCTACTTGTACCCAAGACAAGACAAGTAATAGAAAAAACAAGGCAAGTAATGGAAAACAAGACAAGTAATGGAAAAAGCAAGGCAAGTAATGGAAAAAACAAGACAAGTAATGGAAAAAACAAGGCAAGTAATGGAAAACAAGGCAAGTAATGGAAAAAACAAGGCAAGTAATGTAATTACTTGTTGAGCGGGGACCCGTACTTGCAAGTACGGGTACGGGTCAAGGTACCCGCAAGTATCAAAAATCTGGGCGGGTACCTTGATTCAGCGGGTACCCGTTTTAGCGGGTCCAAGTACGGGTCAATATTTTCATTACCCGTACGGGGCGGGTCAAGTAGCAAGTCGGCCAAAATAAGCGGGTACCCGCCCCGTGCCCAGGCCTAGAAAATGCTAGTGAGTGGAGTACATGAGGGAGAGCTATGATTTCCTTTTCTTTGCATAAAATATTCATCATCACTGTACCAAATACACTATAAACTTTTTATAAAAAAAACACTATAGTTATTATCTTTCTATTTTAAAGAAAATGAACAGTATGACAGTGACTCATAATTAGTAGACAAAATCTTTATATACAGTGGTAGAAGTAAAGATATATCAATGCACTTGAATAAGCAAATCATCATATCCAACACCTTTTCATATTATAACCAATATAATTGCAGTGTTTCGAACGCCATTCCGTCAACTCCATACACTGAATCTTTCAACCGTGAGTTGTTACCATTACCAAAACAATTATTTGACTTATTTGTTTAAATATTATAAGAAGGAAATTTTTATTTTCTTAAAAAATATATATATATATATATATTTTTTTTTTATGTTAAATTTTATACAAAAAACTGAAGTTACAACTGAAAGAAAAAGATTCTACGCTACCCAATTAATCTCTCAAGAAAATTTTTATATTGAATATTGATGAACACTATATCTGAAAAATAACGTAATCAAAAAAAAAAAAAATTGCAATAGTGTTCGTGAAAAGGTTGAAAAGGAATTATATTGCTACATATCTAACTAAAGATCAACAAATTATTGACATTTTGAAACTTTTATTAATTCTCCATCAATCCTGTCCAAAGACTTTTTTTGTTTTTGAAGTAAAGTCTGGTTAAACAATTTTTTGATCAAAAGTCCGCACCTAATACTTAACTTTCTATAAAGTGAATTCTGTTTCGATTATTTGAAACTTGTTACCTCCATCCACCGAGACAACACCCGGAGATATATATTTTAGCTATCCAAAAATATAAAGCCAGTTAATATGTAGCGATAATCATTAAAAAGAAAATCCATCATAATAGCTGAGGATGATGATCATATAGAATTATAACTTTTAAATCACAATCTTATTAAACTGATTAATGCTTAAATCTTTTTTTTTTGTTTTTTTTTTGGTAAAATGCTTAAAATCTTTCTTTTCAGATAACTTGTTTAAATATTTTAGCCGGGTTAACTACTAAGTATGAACTGACTATACATTTACATAATAACTAGAATCATTAACCTTATGAAAAATAACAAGTGCTATCAGTCATATTCAACAAGAAAGAAGTGGTATCAGTCATTATTTGAGATACCTATCCACTCTGTTTTTTTTTTTTTTTAATATCTGATCCCAGTACTTCTTCTTTATATTTATTTTTAAAAAAAACAAATATTTTTTTCAAAAGATTGATTTTCATAATCCCCAGTTTTTCTATTTTAAATTTTACGTGTTAAATAAAGTTCAAGGGGCATCCATTGTTTAATTATTTTTAGCGAAAATTAACATCTTTATCTGCAAGTGTAAATAAACTAAATTTTTATTGTCTTCGACTTTTGTGATAGTCCGGCGACTAGGATCATTGTTTCATATATTAAATTTCGAAAGGATAAATCTCATTTGCGAATTGGAAAATATATTCACACAACAACTTTTGTCGATGCACGCTCCTCAATATATTCACACAGCAACTATTTTGGATGCACTCCCTCGATGAAATTATATGTATATGCACCCTTCTGATTAGTTGTTGAAAGTTTATGAAAAAAAAAAAACTAAAAACATTACAAAACTGCAGACCCCATAGATTTCTTGTAATGGAAAAACAAACGTTGCTGCTTCCTTTTGAGGTAAGCCTTACACACTAACAAACATGTGTTATTTTTCTTCTTCTCTCTTCGTCTTATTCTGATACGATATGTATGCATTTCTGGCATTGCTTTTTTTGCTTTCCAAATCGTACAAGGAAAGGCCATTGCATTCGGTACATGTTTTGGAATGTCGACACGATACCAATTAGTCTGTATTCGTGTCCTTGTGAATAATGTAAACTTTATATTACTCCCGCTTTGACTCCGTATATCTTTGCGCCCGTCGAAAATTTCTTCTGGAGATATTGATGTCTGCCACAATGAATAAGATGGTATTTGAAGTAAATTTAATCGAGTGGTGGAAAACAACTTGGAGTCGAAATTGATTGATCGACTATAATTCCATGGGGGTTTTCTGGGTTTAAAACTAGAAACCGATGCCGAGATAAGTATTCCATCGGAAACCATCGGCAACGGAAAGAAACTGGTGATAATTACCACCGGAATAACCCTCCTCAATTGAGAGACAAAACGATTGATCAATCGAGAACTGTCATAAGACAAACCTAGATTAGATCTAACCACCATCACATTCTCCTCCAATAGATTTATGGAATGGTAAGCAAACCCATGTTCACCACAACGTGATTTGGGCTGCGCCAAAATTAATTCCAATGGAGGGAATGAAAGAACAACAACACATCCTATTTGATGCATCGTAACTATGACTATCTGAATGATGAAACCCCAATTTCATTTGAAGGAAGGATGTTCGACAATGATTTTTCAAAAAAATTTAGGATAGAACAACATAAAATGAACAATAACAAAGGAAAATCAAAACAAACAGAGGCATAGGAAAAAGAATCGAAGGCTAAAATCGCCAATTGAATGAAAGCACACAAAACAAAATTCAATCTCAGAGAGAAAAAACTGTTTTGCGAAGACACTGTTTCACGGTCATAGCGGATCGATTCTCCCATCCAACCTCGACAGGAACAGAAATTTAAGAACTAAATTAAATAAAGGAAAAGTACGACCGACGCCGGAGCCGACGTCGGCCGGAGAAAACTACGGCGAGGATGTGCTTTTGATATTGACTTTTGTTGCTATGGAGGCGCAGAGGAAATAGTTATTAACTACTATGGCGCATATAGCTGCTTATGCAATGATTTGTATTTCGATATTTTGTATTCGATTTTTGTAACCATGCTTGTACTCTAGTTTTTTAATGGAAGTAATTTAGTCGGAAAAAAAAGAAAAAAGAAAAACAAACGCTGCTTTTATTTAACAAACGACGCTTCATTAAATTCAACCAAGTAAAGATAATTTCATTGTAAAAATTTATGAAAATTAATTTTAACAAAAGGGAAAAAAAAAATCAAATATGAATTATATATACGTTTCTGCATACTTTCAATTTATTTTGTTATTTCCAGTAATTGTAATTGCATTTACAGACGACGCAAGAGGGAACCGGTGGGATTATTCTAAGCAACGCATAATGACTGTCCAATGTGCAATGTTCTCTTTTATCCAATATGGTAGCTGGGGAGTATAAAAGGATGTTGGAAAAAAAGGTTTTTAAATATTTTAAATATAGGAATAAAATGCCAAGACATTTTTGCACATATAGAATTTTTAGTTAGACATTCTACAATATTAGTTATTATGAATAATATGCCAACAAAATTTTGCACATATACATTGTTAAGAATTAAAAAATGAGCATTATTCTTAAATTGTATTTAATTCTGTCCCAAGAAAAATCAGAAGAAATACAAAAATTCTCCCTCACGATCTTTTTTGTTTTTTAAAACTATTTGGTTTAATAATGTACTAAATATCAATGTTTCTGCCCTATATTGTGTCCAGATTTATATATAATCTTAACTATATAAAGTATAAACTAGTCTAATTCTTTTCTCTTTTGGTTTAAGACTTCGGTACTCTGCCTTGTTTGTTCTGTATATAAACCGCTCCATTTATAGTATTTACCAAATTAATGAGAACGAGATTATTTACTTCTCATCTAGTGAAAAAAAAAAAAAAAATCTCATAGCATTTTACCGATTCAACTACCAACATATTTTCTCCTCTCGATCTTTAACTTTAATCCTTTTGATATTGCGGTAGCATGTTACTGTTCGCCGGTTAATTACCCTGTAAATGCTATATAATAATAATTAATATCATCACTAGGTTTTGGTTCTCTTTGATTTTTTTTTCTTTCTTTTGTTAAAATACAGTTTGAAGAGCTTGCATTCTCTAAAACGCCAAATATTTTTTTTTATTGGGAAGGATTGTATAAATTATCATCATGCATAATATCATATATCTGTGTTTAAGATCAACCCCGATATTATAATCTGTTACATAGAAAGGACAACTCATATATATATATATAGTAATCTCAAAATCTGGAATTTTTTTTTTCCCGCTGAAGATATAAATTATTTCTCTCTATGCAATGACCATATCGACACCTTGATCGTGTAGGAGAATCCAAACCAGGTGGATTCAAGCTCTAAAATGAAACATAAAAATAAGATGAGAAAATAGATAGCTCATATGAGCTTTATTCTAGTTAAAGAGAAAAGAGAAATAAAAGAAATTTAGATTGTCACCAAGAACACAAATGATTTTAGATTGATGATCTCATAAAAGATGAAAGGAGGAGAATTGCTTTTAGGCAACTCTCAAAGTTAAGTTTTTCCATTACATAGCATGTTGGAAACCCTCCACACATAGGCCCTTCTTTGATAATTATTCTCTTGTTAAAACAATATTGGACTTGGGCTTTACTTCTTTTCTCTTAATATATCTGTGGATGAAAGTCCGGTACCTCGACCTTGAAGCTGGAGACAACCCGCTTGGCATGCACGGTCGCAAACCTCTTGCGTTGCTTCGGTCACTTTCATGCATGTTGGCATACATTCTCTGTGGCACAACGGCAATACTTTCTTTCCTAATAGTGCTTCTTGTCCAGCCACAATATTCGTCCATGTTAATACCGTAATTACCATCAAACTCAGGGTAGCAAAGTTTCTGCTCCGGCTCTTCATTCTTTAATTCGTGAAAAGTTTGATTAGGGAAAGAGAGATAAATAAATGGTTTCTTGGGAGACAAGGAAAGGATGGTCAAGATTCAATAGATAGTCATGGCCCCATATCCATGTGTTCGGTTTTTCCGTGTATATTCACTATTTTAAAAATAGATAGATTTATGTTTGTGGTTGGGTAGATCCTTCTTTCACTAGTTATAATATCGACTTTTACAATTACCGAATTTTTTTTTTTAATTAATGAAACTTGCTTACATATATGAAAATAACCCCAAAAAGGCAAAAGATATATCAATTTGTTTTATTAGTCTCCATTAAAATATTGTCTACATTAATAGTCAGATTTCGATCTATAAGAGATCGATTATAAACATTAACATTCTAATAAGTTCAACAATAGTTGAGCCGAAACATCTCATTTTGGACGAAGAAACTTCCTTGTAGAAGAGGAATCAAGTGAAACGTCTGCAGTTAGTAAAAAATAACATTTTTATTTCAGTCAGCTGAAATCCCAAAAAAAAAATATATATATATATATATCTAGACCTCGTATCATCCCGAACTTTTTAGTGGCTTAAAGCATATAAAAAAAGTGGCCTTTAAAATTATAAAAAATATCCAAAATAGTAAAATAATGTTAAAAATACTTTAAAATAACAAAAAATAATAATAATGTAACAACAAAATACTATTTATGAAAAAACAGATCTTCTAACTTTTCTCCCTGCAAATTCATTCATAATCTTCTCGTAGTCGAGTTTATCAACCATATCTTTTTCAATAGATATCATTGATAATCCATTCAACCTCTCTTGTGACATAGTTGATCGTAGATAATTTTTTTATCAACTTTAACTTCGAAAAGCTTCTTGTGTTTATTTTGTCTCAATTCTCAAACATGTGTTTGTTTCGTAAATACCAATTACCAACAACAATAATTTATTCTTCAAATTCAATCCAACAACACTTTATCACCATTGTTCATTGATTATTAACCATTAACTAGCAAAATTTGGGATCCATTAATAAACTTCCAATGCAAAGTAAAGAAGAAGAAGCAGCCCCGGTTCAACATTATTCGGGGTCCTAGGGCAAAATTTTTTTTTTGGATCCTTTACATTTATTTATTAAGTTTTTTT
The DNA here is from genome assembly GCA_030161315.1 of Eutrema japonicum. NCBI lineage: Eukaryota > Viridiplantae > Streptophyta > Magnoliopsida > Brassicales > Brassicaceae > Eutrema > Eutrema japonicum. The sequence goes on along the minus strand of BSQW01000001.1, from coordinate 5,679,507 downwards.
ACTATTTGTTTTTAATAAAATTTGTTTGTGTAATGTTTTTGTAGAATTTTATATTAAAAAAATACTTATAAAATATTTATGGACCCTTTTCACTCTAATATTTATTATTATTATTATTATTATTTTAGTTAAAATATATACATAAAAAACGGACTCTTAATTATTAGGATACGGGTCGGGACCCTGGGGCCGTCGCACCCCTCGGCTGAGAAGAAGATAATAACAAAAAACATACTTTCATAAAAATTCAAGAGGCCGAGACAAATCTTGTGAAGTAAATAGGATAATAATTTAGTTTTGATAAAAAGAGATTAATGAAGCCTAATCAATTTTTTGGTTTAGTTAAAGCCAGCGAAGAAGAGGCCAAGATGGTAGGAGAAGGGTTTTTTTGTACAAGAAAAGGTAAAGTTAAGTTTTTATAAAAAATAATATTAAAAACTTAAAAAAAAAAAAAAAAAACTGGGTGTTGACTCCATTCGAACTGCATAAATGAAAGTTAAGGAAAGTTGGACTAAACCAATTGTGGCCCAAAATATTTTGTTATATTATTTGGCGTAAAGCAAATGTTTCACCTGCTTTACAGCAGGGACGGGACTGCCTCGTATTATATAACTTTAATTTTATTCATATAACTACATAGTAATAAAATTGAATATTGAAGATATTGTAACTGGTCCGAGATTAGCCCATGCAAAAAAAATAGTGTCAGCTCTTTATTAGCACAAATAAGAAATCTTGAAGATTAGCATTGTTGAGCCGAAAAAGAAAAAGAAGATTAGCATTTTGTATTATGCAATTTAAGCCTTTCGTTTCTAACAAAATGAAACAAAAAATTGATGATAAATTGAGGAGAGTTAGAAACCTGGCAAAACCTAAGAGGATGATCCTCGCCGTGTAATTGGAGGCTGCCGCTCACAAAAACGAGGATTCCACCACAACCACCGGCCATTGAAGAAGGCTGAGAATCGACAGTGCTTATTAAATGGCGACATTGATCGAACGGAAGTTGTTTAAGCTTGTCGGAGATGTTTTCCACGCCGTAGATCTTCTGGCCTTCAAAAGTGAGCAACGAGGTGGGATTGTAGAGAGTGGAAAGAGAAGATCGATCATTGTCAAAGAGATGGTAGTAGTGATTCACAAACGCCCTTGCCACTTCCTCTTCAATTCCTTTATTTGTCTCTGCCATTGTCGAAATTTCCGACATAAAAAATTGATCTTTTAGCAAAACCAAAGAGGAATATAAACATGAGCTATCTTAATTATCAGGGGGAAAAAGATTCTTAATTTGCAAGCAAAGTTCGAAGAAAAGAATAAAGAGAGAATATTTTTTACTCTTAAAAAGAAGTTCTTGTGGGTCAAGTATTGCATAAATCTTTTCATTGAACTTTTTTTCTTCAAACTTTCACACATTAGGAAGCAATGTTTCTTTGGTGGTGCAGAAGCAAGACCATAGGCATATCATTCCTCTAATTTGATAATCCAAATTCTAGTAAATGGATCCGAAGAAGTTCATTAAACAATGGTGGATCCTAAAACTCTAATGATTCTTGAATCCGTAAACTTGACTATATGTTCTCTCTCAGATGAATAACTGCAGTAATATGAAGTTCTGCTACACTCTGTTCAAGTATTGAAAGCAAAACACTAATATATGTCAAAAACATGATTCCTCAGTTCCAGGAACTTGAGAAAACAAAATCAATTACCTTAACGTCAAGGATCCATCAATGCCAGCTTGATGGCCAATATGGATGAATTTCGTATCCAGTCTTCCAATTATCCAGATAAACAACCTTCTTCACAGCCCAGAACGATATGAACAAAGCCAAAACCATAATCAGCCTTTGCTCATTGAGATTCCTAACTCGTACGAGCGCATTGGTGACATACGCCAGGAGCAATCCAACCACAGTGTACAAGAACCCAACAGCGAATCCCTCTGCCCCAAGCTGAAAATCTGATCCTTCGTAGAACAAAACGATATTGCTTGGGTCTTCACTGTTGGAGGTGGGCCTAGCACCCCCAATTAGTTAGGCCCATCTTAGGAAAGGCCGTTTTTCGGTGCGGTCACCGGACTTAATATCACCGACCTGCAAGACCACTCTTCAGCTCGGTAGCCGACCTGAGAGCAACGTACCCCGGGCCCGCGCTGATGCCCCGCCAGAGCAGGAAGTGTCAGAAGAGTAGGCGCGTGGGAGTTGGTAAGGCAGTACCCTACCCGCGTAGGGACTGTTGATCCCACGGATCACTAAGTGTGTTTAAAGAATGATTAGGAGACGGGAGGTGAGATTTTCGTTAATAGAGCAATTTAACCACGATTAAGACAGGTCGGGAGAAATATGAGCAGGCCGGGGGCCGTGTTTCGTGTTATTGATGAAAGAAAAGTAAACGCTTTTGAATTACGAACTGGTTCCGAAGGACGTCCAGTTCGGCGTTCTAAAGCGTTATCTCGTTACAAAGACAGAGAGGTCGGGTAACTTATGGTAGGTGAGAGAGTCCAAATCAGAGTCCCCCTCATTAATGACATATGAGGGGTATATATAGTCGGGGTCGGCTTCCTGCTCCCCGAGATCTCGGGCCACGTGTCGTCTACGGCCTCTTTTGCGGGTAAGGTGGCCTAGGAGGCGTGTCCCGGCTTTCGAGGAGAGAGGTCATGATGAGCTCGGCGTAGCGTGTTGCAGGGCAATGCACTGTTTTACCAACTCTGCTCCACCTGCTCCCTCCTGCCCTTGTCAGCTCTGCAGGGTTGGTGGGACGTCGGGTCGAAGGCACGTCCCTACGCGGGTAGGGTACTGCCTTACCAACTCCCACGCGCCTACTCTCCTGACGCTTCCTGCTCTGGCGGGGCATCAGCGCGGGCCCGGGGTACGTCGCTTTCAGGTCGGCTGCGGAGCCCAGCGCGGCGGACAGCGCGGGCCCGGGGTACGTTGCTTTCAGGTCTTGCAGGTCGGTGATATTAAGTCCGGTGACCGCACCGAGGAACGGCCTTTCCTAAGATGGGCCTAACTAATTGGGGGTGCTAGGCCCACCTCCAACAATAGGCCCTCCCCCAGTTCGGTGTCGCGAGGCGAAGTGAGCATGCCGAAGTTGATCTAATGTTAGTTCGGCGCATCTTAGGACGGTTTTTCCGTGCTCAACTGTGCCTTTTCCGAAAAATCTGTAGGAGGTTGGCGCGTATCTGCCACGCGGGGAATCGAAAGGTTGCCTCGTTTTTCGCGCGAGATGCCCACGCGCGGCGTGTGACAGACGCTTCGTGGTTATCGAGGCGCCCCCTGCTTTTTGACGTGGGAGATCGAGGAGCCGTCATCATTAGGTTTTTTGGGCAGCCGTGCTTCTTTTGACACGCGTCCAGGCGTCGCTTCACTGTCCCCCTTCCTCTATTTAAACCTTCTTCCTCCTACTGTTAAAACCTTCTGCGCATACTCTTAAGGTAACCTCCTTTCTCCGATTTCCTCCTTCTCTTCCTACTTTCTTCCTGTTTTTTCGATTTCCTCCTCTCCGTGCAATGGCTCCGATGTTAGACGGTATCAGAGTTGAGTCGAGCGAAGAATCGGCGTCCCGTGGTGGCGGTAATGATTCTCCGAGTTCCTCCTCCGGTGATTCCGAACATGCCTCTTCTCCGCGACGAGGGGCAGACAGTGGGGAACAGTTGGCCCCCTCGACTTCGGGGGCCGCCCCGTTGCTCCCGGGGACCCATCTCCGGCCGAAGACGGTGGTTAGATCCTCTGGCGGTCGCGGTGTTGGCCAAGCTGAGGGTAGAACCGGGCATCTGGGCGACCGTGGTGGCCGTCAGGGCGGCCGTGGAGGCGGAGCTCGAGTGGCCAGGGTGAGGTCCCCCCTGGTCCCCTACGAGCAGGGAGGGTCACCGACCTGGAGCACAGCGGAGTCGGTGACCCTCCTGGGGAATCTGTGTGGTTTTTCCGCCGGCGTTGAGCTCAGGGTACCCAGAGCGGAGGAGCGCCCGTGGACTCCTCGGCCGGGCTTCGTCTGCTTGTACGAGTCGTTCTTCCAGAAGTGCGGCTTGCGCCTTCCTCTCCCCGAGCTGTTCGTCCAGTATTGCCGGGCGCGGGGCTTGGCCTTCTCGCAGGTCTGCCCGTCCACGGTCCAGGGGATGATCGTGCTGCTGACCTTAGGGCACGAATGCGACGTGGAGGTGACGTTGCCTATGTTCGAGGCGTTCACCCAGCAGAAGGCAAACCCCGGGATTCCTGGGACCTTCTATGCCGCTTTCAAGCCCGCGGCGAACGTTCTGGAGGCACCCAGCTCGGGGTCTAGGGCGAGCAAGCTGTCGAAGGTCGAGGACTGGTCTCGCAGCTACTTCTACGTCCGGGCTACCGCCGTGGCTGGGCTCGATCCGTTGGCGAGATACACCCGGGATTGGAATTTTTCCCCGGGTAGGGATTTGCAGGTCGAGCTGACTTCTCCTCTTTGGTTGTCTAACTGATGATTTTTTTTTTTTTTTTGGTCTTGCTCTTCAGGCCCTCACTCCTCCAGATTCAAGTTACCGGACTACGCAGGTCTACTTGCCGTGCTCAGGACAGTGCGTCGGAGAGAGTGGAAGTCCTTCACCGCTGCGAGAATCGAAGCTGCAATGACCGGAGGTGGTTTTTTTTTTTTTTTTTTTTTTTTTTTTTGCCGAATTAACGGTTCTTCCTTCGCAGGTAGAGCGAGGTTTGCCAATCCGCAGTACGCGGACTCGTTTGTTGCACCGCCGCCGCCGATACCCGAGGTGCCGGTCAGGCGAGACCCGGCACCACGGGTTGCGGGGGATTTCTCCGCGGCGACTCCCTCGAAGAGGAGGGAAGACCGGGCTGCCGGTGGGGAGACCGGCAGAAAGAAGAGGAGGACGGGAGAGTCCTCTTCCGGGGGTCGGGAGGTCATCCGGCCTACACTGCCCGGGCCGGAGCCCGAGGTGCCTTTGGCCGTCGTGCCGGCAGGGGGGGTCGATGAGACCCGGGCTCAAGGGGGCGATGGGGTCGGCGAGACGACCGTCGTCGCGGAGGATCCTGCTGCTGTGCAGGAGGCCGAGGGTCGCAGCGCCGAAGTGGGCGGCGCCTCGGGAGGTTCCGACGATGGGCCTCGGGACTACATCTTCTCCTTTACCCACGAGGATGGAAGCAACCAGGTAATCGTCGATCCGGACGAGTGCGCCGAGCTGGCGCAGGCCATGATGTTCGGGCGGAGGTACCCGCACTTCGTCCCGCTGGAGATGGCGGAGTCCGACACCTTCCGTCAGGTGGCGCGATCCGCAGCTCGGGTAAGCTCCTGCTCTGGTCTAACTGCTTTTAGCTAGACTTGTTGCGCGTCTTTGTTAACAACTTGTTTAATGCAGACGATGGCCCTTAGTGCCTTTCTGGCGGAGGCCTATGAGAAGAGGCTCGCCGAGCAGGCCGCCTCGATTAACTTCCTCCGGGAGTGCCGGGAGTCCAGCTCGCAGATCCAGTCTACCCGTCTCCACGGGATCGAGAAGGAGCTGAGAGATGAGAAGGCCCGATCTGCGGCGCTGGAAGAGGAGGCGGTGCGGTTAAGAGCCCGGGCGGTCGAGGTGGCCAGTCTGCAGTCTGCACTAGAGGCCGAAAGGGACCGTGCTGCAGCTGGGTGGGATCGGGCGTCGGGGCTCGAGGAGGAGAACGGGCTCCTGAAAGGGGAGCGGGAGACACTCCGCTCCAGGGTGAAGGGGCTGGAATCCGCCATAGGCCGGGCCAAGGTGGCCGTGGCTGCGGAGAGCGATCGGGTGTCAGCCCGGTGGGAAGCGCGGAACCGGAAGTGGTCCGCGAAGATGGAGAAGATCCGCGCCCACCTGGACGGGCGCCGCCGGGCCTTAGAGCCTCACCTTCTGTACAGCCAGGTGACCGGCGTAAAGGCATGCCTCAAGAGGATGGAAGCAGAGGACGGGGTGTCGGTACCGTTCTACCGGTATCAGAAGCTGGACGAGGACGAGGCGGCATTCGGTGCCGTACTGGACGGGATGGACTTTCCGGATTTGACCCCGGAGGATCTGGAAATCCCTCTGGACCGTGCTCACGGCGTTCTGCTTGAGCACATTATACCTGTCGCTTCCTCTAGCACCCCCGCGGTGGATCTGACCTTGGAGGCTCCGCTGGCTGCTGAGGACGTTCTTGCGGTCGCTGAGACCGTCCAAGCAGATCCCTCGATCCCGTCTGCTGACGAGGGAGTCCCCGAAGCTGCTGGGATTGTGCAAGCAGATCCCTCGATCCTGTCTGCCGTTGAGGCCGGTACGGACGCGCCGTCCGGTGAGACCGGAACCGACGTGCCACCCGGTGGAGCCGTGGTTGGGGAAGAGGGGTCTGGGCAGCCCTTCCTTGGTGAGTACGGGACCAACGCGAGGATGGTGGCCCCGGCTGATTTAGATGGTACCCGTGCTGACGGGAGTGAAGACAGACCGGCCGATGCGGCCTTGTAAACTTTTTCCTTTTTGTTTTCTTTTTGTAGAGACTGGGCCGTAGGCCGTTTATGCAATGACTAGGCCGTGGGCCCTTTTTAATAATATCGAGGCCGTTGGCCCCCTTTTTTTTTTTGTACAAGTGCCATTTCGAGGCTGTTGTAATGACTAGGCCGTGGGCCCTTTTTAATAATATCGAGGCCGTTGGCCCCCTTTTTTTTTTTTTTTTTTTTTTTTTGTACAAGTGCCATTTCGAGGCTTTTTTGATTGGTAGAGTAGGTCGTAGACCGTACTCTGTCAAGTAAGCAGGTCGTGGACCGTGCTCTTGTATTGGGTGCGAGGTAATCTCGGCTTAAGGCACTTATTGCTTGTGTACCTTGTTTTTTTGGTGCGGGTAGCGAGCCCGGCTTTAGAGACACTTAATGCTTGTGTGTCTAGTAGAGGTGCGGGCCCTGGGGCCCGGCTTTGGCACTTATAACTTGTGTGCCGGGGAGAGCGAGCACCGGAGCTCGGTCCCCTTTTTTTTGTAGTTCGAGCGTTTGGAGCTCGGCTTCTTTTTTTTTTTTGTAGTGCGAGCGTTTGGAGCTCGGCTTTTTTTTTTTTTTTTTTTGTAGTGCGAGCGTTTGGAGCTCGGCTTGTTTTTTTTTTTTTTGTAGTGCGAGCGTTTGGAGCTCGGCTTGTTTTTTTTTTTTTTTTTTTTTTTTTTTTTTTTTGTAGTGCGGGCGTTTGGAGCTCGGCTTGTTTTTTTTTTTTTTGTAGTGCGAGCGTTTGGAGCTCGGCTTGTTTTTTTTTTTTTTTTTTTTTTTTTTTTTTTTTGTGCGAGCGTCTTCCTTTGTAAAAAAGGTTTTATTAGGTTGATAGCTGAACCCTGGTTAGGGGTTGCCTACGTACCCTTTAGTATAAGGGATCAAGCCAGTCGTAGTTCGATTGTTTACAAAAGCGGAGAGCGGAATGGAGCCCGGGGGCTTAATAGTAGAAGCGCTTGAGGTTGATCGAGTTCCATGAGCGCGGGATGGCGCCGCCGTTCATCGTGACTAGCTCGTAGACGCCTGGTTTTACGACCTTGGAGATAAGGTAGGGGCCCTCCCAATTGGCACCGAGCTTGCCTGCGTTTAGCTCGGCGGTGTTTTCGAAGACCTTGCGGAGGACCAGGTCGCCCTCGGCGAAGAACCGGCCTCGAACCTTCTTGTTGTAATATTTGGAGGCGAGCTGCTGGTAGTTCTGGATTCGGAGTAGGGAATGGTCCCGCTGCTCTTCAAGGAAATCCAGCTCGCTGAGTAGGATGGCGTTGTTCAGTGCGGGTTGCTGGGTGAGCATAGCGCGGCGAGGAGTGGGGAGCCCGACTTCGGATGGGGCCATTGCTTCCATGCCGTGGGAGAGGTTGAACGGTGTTCGGTCAGTCGATGTCTTTGGTGTTATGCGGTGGGACCAAAGGACTCCATCGAGCTCGTCGGCCCAGGACCCTTTCTTGTTATTTAGTCGCTTTTTCAGGCCGTCGAGGATGGTCTTGTTGGTGGCCTCGGCTTGTCCGTTCCCCTGGGGGTACCTCGGAGTGGACTTACTTAGTCTGATTTTCCACTTCGCGCAGAAGTCTTCGAAGATGGCCGATGTGAACTGGGCACCGTTGTTGGTGACGATCTCGTACGGGAGCCCGTGCCGGCAGATGATGAACTTCCAGACGAATTTTCGGACGTCCTCTGCCTTGATCTTGGCGTATGATTCGGCTTCGACCCATTTGGTGAAGTAGTCGGTCATGACTAAGAGGAAGCGCTTTTGGCGAGATCGGGGAAGGGGCCCGACTATGTCCATGGCCCATCGCATGAAGGGGTAGGGTGCCACCGCAGTGGCGAGGAGCTCGGTTGGACAGTGAATAAGGGGACCGTGGCGCTGGCACTTCTCGCACCGGGCTACGAATTTTTCGCAGTCTTGGAGCATTGTCGGCCAGTAGTGGCCTTGGTTCCGTATTCTCAGGGCGAGAGCCCGGCCACCGGAATGGTTTCCGTCGGCGCCTGCGTGCATTTCCTTCATCACGTCGATGGTTTCCTGCCCGTGGAGGCAGGCGAGCAGGGTTCCCGAAGCGCTCCATCGGAACAGATTGCCGTCCAGCATCGTATATTGGGCACACTTCTTTCTTAGCCGCCGGGCGGCCCATCGGTCTGGGGGGCGAATGCCGTCTGCGATGTATAGCAGTAGGTCGACTCGCCAGTCTGGCAGTTCGGGCTCGACCGGGGGTGGTGGTAGAACTTCGGGAGGTGGTGCTCCTTCGTCCGCGGCCTGGGGGTTGATCAAGTAGGCCCCCTTTGGCAGCTCGATGCTGGGGAAATCGATGCTATCGACCGGGATCACTCGTCGTTGGGCCGGGGCCGAGGTAGATGCTAGCGCGGCGAGGGCATCTGCGGAAGTGTTATCGCCTCGGGGGATCTTTGTCAGGGTGAACTCGGCAAAGTCTGCGGCCAAGCCTTGGGTCACCGTGAGGTAGGCATCCATGCGTTCGTTCTTGGTCTCGTACTCCCCGCTGAACTGATTGGCGACGAGCTGGGAGTCGCAGTAAGCCCGGATCTTCTTCGCACCGACCTCCTTTGCTAGGCGCAGACCGGCGATCAGAGCTTCGTACTCGGCCTCGTTGTTTGATGCCGGGAAGGCCAGGCGGAAAGACTGCTCGAGGATCTCCTTGGTCGGGGATTCGAGGCGTATGCCGACGCCGGACCCGTGTTTGGAGGCCGATCCGTCGACATGCAGAGTCCACACCTCGGGCACTTCGCTAATGTCAGCTCGGGTGTCAACTCGACTATGAAATCGGCCAGGGCCTGAGATTTGATCGCGGTCCGACCTCGGTACTCGATTTCATATTCCAAAGCAAAAGGCCCAACACCAAAGGCCCAACATCCACTATGCAGATACGGTTACCGTTCCCGACCTGCTCCGCACTGTTCATGACGTGCCGGTACTGTTCACGACCTGCCGGTTACTGTTTCCGACCTGCTCCGCTCTGTTCATGACGTGCCGGTACTGTTCACGACGTGTCGGTACTGTTCACGACCTGCCGGTTACTGTTCATGACCTGCTCCGCACTGTTCACGACGTGCCGGTACTGTTCACGACCTGCCGGTACTGTTCCCGACCTGCTCCGCACTGTTCATGACGTGCCGGTACTGTTCACGACCTGCCGGTTATTGTTCACGACCTGCTCGGCACTGTTCACGACGTGACGGGTACTGTTCACGACGTGACGGGTACTGTTCACGAACCATCACGTCGTCCCTAAAAACCGGAGAGCTGTCTGCTCAACTCCCACTATAAATACCCCCTTTGGTATTCATTATCAACACACAAAAAACTCTGATCCTCTCTCTCTAAATAACTTTCCCTCTCTAAAAGGAGCTCTCGGCAGCTCTCGGCAGCTCTCCCGGCTCGGTGCAGCTCTCCGCAGCTCTCCCAGCTCTCCGCAGCTCGGTGCAGCTCTCCGCAGCTCTCCCAGCTCTCCGCAGCTCTCCCAGCTCTCCGCAGCTCTCTCAGTTCGGTGCAGCTCTCCCTAGCTCTTCCAGCTCTCCGCAGCTCTGATGAGCTCCCAGCTCTCCCGACGACCCGACCTGACAGTCGACCGACGACCCGACCTGACAATCGACCGACGACCCGACCTGACGGTCGACCGCCGACCGACGACCCGACCTGACGGCCGACCTGACAGTCGACTGACGACCCGACCTGACGGTCGACCAGTGACCCACGACCTAACAGTCGACCGACGACCGACGACCCGACCTGACGGTCGACCGTCGACCGACGACCCGACCTGACAGTCGACCTGACTAGCTCTCAGCTCTCCAGTTCTCTCCTACCCGCATCAGCAACGAACTACGAATGGCTTGATCCCCAATCCGGGGTACGTAGGCAGCCCTCTGGGCACAGCTATAAATCACCTCCTCCCCCTCATTTGCCGACCGGAACGCAACCGGCTCTATCTTAACAGAAAATCCCCGAACCTCCCCGATACAAATTGATTTGTAGGAAACGTGCTCATACCCGTTCCAACAGGGACGTGCCTTCGACCCGACGTCCCACCAACCCTGCAGAGCTGACAAGGGCAGGAGGGAGCAGGTGGAGCAGAGTTGGTGAAACAGTGCATTGCTCTGCAACACGCCACGCCGAGCTCATCATGACCTCTCTCCTCGAAAGCCGGGACACGCCTCCTAGGCCACCTTACCCGCAAAAGAGGCCGTAGACGACACGTGGCCCGAGATCCCGGGGAGCAGGAAGCCGACCCCGACTATATATACCCCTCATATGTCATTAATGAGGGGGACTGAGATTTTTACTCTCTCACCTACCACAAGTCACCCGACCTCTCTATCTTTGTAACGAGACAACACTTTAGAACGCCGAACTGGACGTCCTTCGGAACCAGTTCGTAATTCAAAAGCGTTTGCTTCTCTTTCATCAATAAAACGAAACACGGCCCCCGGCCTACTCATATTTCTCCCGACCTGTCTTAATTGTGGTTAAATTGCTCCATTAACGAAAATCTCACCTCCCGTCTCCTAATCATTCTTTAAACACACTTAGTGATCCGTGGGATCAACAATTGGCGCTAGAGGGAGGGGATTTGAGGATTTTTCTACACGCAAAGAGTAGCTCGGCAAATGTCGGGAACATCGCCCTCATCTCCGAACAACTCCATACAGATAAGTGCCAAGCTTATTTTTATTTTTTACTTTTTTCATTCTCCTTGAGCCGAGCTCATCTCGCAAACACTCGACAAGATAAGTACCGAGCATAGCCTCGTACTTAAGCTTAAGAGTCAGCAAAGCCGAGCTCATCTCGCAAACACTCGACAAGATAAGTACCGAGCATAGCCTCGTACTTAAGCTTAAGAGTCAGCAAAGCCGAGCTCATCTCGCAAACACTCGACAAGATAAGTACCGAGCCTAGCGTCGTACTTAAGCTTAAGAGTCAGCAAAGCCGAGCTCATCTCGCAAACAACACGATCAACAAGTGCCGAGCCTAGTCTCGCACTTGCACATAAAATTTTTAACTCTAATCAAGTTCACCCTTACTTGCAGGTTAACATATACCGAGCTAAGACTTGTTTCGTCCGCCGACTTCGACACTCATTCGCCGAACTTGGGGGAGGGCTATTGTGGGTGTGGTGATGAGCACACCCCTTTTTTTAGCCCATTCCAAAGCAAAAGGCCCAACACCAAAGGCCCAACATCCACTATGCAGATACGGTTACCGTTCCCGACCTGCTCCGCACTGTTCATGACGTGCCGGAACTGTTCACGACCTGCAGGTTACTGTTCCCGACCTGCTCCGCACTGTTCATGACGTGCCGGTACTGTTCACGACCTGCCGGTTACTGTTCACGACATGCTCCGCACTGTTCACGACGTGCCGGTACTGTTCACGACCTGCCAGTTACTGTTCCCGACCTGCTCCGCACTGTTCACGACGTGCTGGTACTGTTCACGACCTGCCAGTTACTGTTCCCGACCTGCTCCGCACTGTTCATGACGTGCCGGTACTGTTCACGACCTGCCGGTTACTGTTCACGACCTGCTCGGCACTGTTCACGACGTGACGGGTACTGTTCACGAACCATCACGTCGTCCCTAAAAACCGGAGAGCTGTCTGCTCAACTCCCACTATAAATACCCCCTTTGGTATTCATTATCAACACACACGAAAAACTCTGATCCTCTCTCTCTAAATAACTTTCCCTCTCTAGAAGGAGCTCTCGACAGCTCTCGGCAGCTCTCCCAGCTCGGTGCAGCTCTCCGCAGCTCTCCCAGCTCTCCGCAGCTCGGTGCAGCTCTCCGCAGCTCTCCCAGCTCTCCGCAGCTCTCTCAGCTCGGTGCAGCTCTCCCTAGCTCTTCCAGCTCTCCGCAGCTCTGATGAGCTCCCAGCTCTCCCGACGACCCGACCTGACAGTCGACCGACGACCCGACCTGACAGTCGACCGACGACCCGAGCTGACAGTCGACCGACGACCCAACCTAACGGTCGACCGGCGACCGGCGACCCGACCTGACGGTCGACCGCCGACCGACGACCCGACCTGACGACCCGACCTGACGGTCGACCAGTGACCAACGACCTAACAGTCGACCGACGACCGACGACCCGACCTGACGGTCGACCGTCGACCGACGACCCGACCTGACAGTCGACCTAACTAGCTCTCAGCTCTCCAGTTCTCTCCTACCCGCCTCAGCAACGAACTACGAATGGCTTGATCCCCAATCCGGGGTACGTAGACAGCCCTCCGGGCACAGCTATAAATCACCTCCTCCCCCTCATTTGCCGACCGGAACGCAACCGGCTCTATCTTAACAGAAAATCCCCGAACCTCCCCGATATAAATTGATTTGTAAGAGACGTGCTCATACAACAATTGGCGCAAGAAGGAGGGGCGAGATTCTTCTATACGCACGGAGCAGTTCAACCACCACCGCCCCCAAGATGGCAATTCCGACCCCAAGAGTGTTGTCAGACCAGGACACTCCGGCCCAAACAACGGCCCAGGCCCCGACAACGGCCCCGCCAACGACTCGAACGACGGCGACCATTCCGTCGTCAGCCCGAGCAGCTGCCAACCAGGCGATTCCTCGAGAGCAATCCTCCAGGGTCCCGCCCCCGGCTTCAGCACCCGCTCATTCCGACGGCTCCGCCGCCCATAACGCACCACGAGCATCGGAAGACCAGCCCACGCCGTCCGTCGTGATGCAGACCCTGCTCGCCCGGATCGATGAGCTAACGCGAGCCACCGACCAACGGTTCGCCACGTTAGGGGCCTCCCGTGACCGGTCGGACAATGTCGGGTACCCCGACGTCCATCCCAGAGAACCGGTCTCTCAGGAAGAAACCCCCCGCTTCCGGACAAGCCGACCGAGCGACTCGCCGTCTGGATCCGAAGGGCCGGACGGACGTTTCGTCCCGGCCGTAGGAAGCCACCCGGGCGACGAAGCCCACCATCTCCGATCCAGCGCGGAGCGCTCAAGAGACGCGGAGTTCGAGGCTATGAAGGAGACCATCCGTGCGATGTCCTCCAAAATCCACCAAGCCACCAGCGCGGCCCCGGAAATCGATCGCGTCCTCAGAGAGACGCAGAACACGCCGTTCACCCGCCGGATCGCCTCCGTCCCACTCCAGCACCTCGGAAAGCTCAAGCTACAGCCCTACGCGGGCACCACCGACCCGGCCCAGTATCTGACGGCGTTCACCATCGCCATGGGCCGCGGCCACTTCTCACCAGACGAGCGCGAAGCCGCTCACTGCCAGCTTTTCGTGGAGAACCTCACCGGCCCGGCCCTCACGTGGTTCTCTCGGCTAAAGACGCACTCCATCGACAGCTTCAGGGACCTGTCGACCACCTTCCTCGAGCATTACTCCATCTACATCCGCCAGTCCGCATCCAGCGCGGACCTCTGGGCAATGAACCAGGGAGCAAAGGAATCGCTCAGGTCCTTCATCGAGCGCTTCAAGGCCACGGCCTCCCAGAGCAACGTGACTGACGAGTCAGCGCTCCCCGCTCTGAGAAAGGGACTGCGGGCCGATTCGGCCTTCAAAGACGACATGAAGCTTAACAGGCCGCGCACGCTGGAAGACGCCTTGCACCGCGCTGGACTCTTCGTCGAGCTCAAGGAGGAGAAGGCGGCTGAGTCGAGAAACAGCACCCCTCACAAGGCCCCGGTCCCAAAGGAGCGGCCTCAGGAAAGGTACCAGGAGCCTCGTCAACACTACGATGACGAGTACCAGCGCAGCAAGGGAAAGCAGGCCGCCGCATTCCTGGTCAGCGGACCGCCCTCCGGCCCCCGTCTGCGCGGTCCCATATTTCCCACCGGCCCCGCGCCAGGGTTGCCTTGGAACAAATATGTACGGGATCCCGACCAGCAGGATCGGCGTCCCGACGAGCCGAGCGATAGGGAGTTCCGACCAGATGAGCCCTACGACAGGACGGCCTTCTGCGACTTCCACCGGCGAAAGGGGCATCCGACCTCTCACTGCCGCGCCCTCCAAGAGGTCCTGCTGAAACAATTTCAGCGGGGAGAAAACAGCGTCCCTGAGCGGCTGCGACCGCATGCTCGGGACGGCGATCACGATCAACCCCGCGACAACCAAGGTCGCGAGGATAACCGGGCTAGGCCCTACCACCGCGCCCAGAACGACGACCGGCGGCGACGATCTCCCTCGCGAGACCGGGAAACAGGTAGATCGCCTCCCCCGGCCCGCACTCTGATAGGGATGATCATGGGAGGCCTCCTCTCGTGTAACGACTCAGTGCGGTCCATCAAGCGTCACGAGAGGAGGACCGAAGCATCCCTGAAGTGGCACTCCGGGCCGGAGATCGACGCCCAGGACACGAGCAAGAGGGGGATATGTTTCACTGAGGCCGATGCGGCCGGGGTCCACCAGCCCCACAACGACCCCCTCGTCGTACAAGTCCGCGTAGCCGACTGCGACGTTAACCGAGTCCTCGTCGATACGGGCAGCTCGGTCGACCTCATCTTCAAGGACACCCTCGCCAGGATGAACCTGAACGTGGTCGAGATCAAGCCGCACTCCATCCCGCTAACCGGCTTCGCCGGGGACACCGTCAACGGAATCGGCACCATCGAATTGCCGGTCTACGTAGGTCGGGTGACGAAAATCGTCAAGTTCGTGGTCTTCGACACCACCCCGATCTACAACATCATCCTTGGAACCCCCTGGCTGCACTCGATGAGGGCGGTCACGTCGACGTACCATCAGTGCCTCAAGTTCCCCAACCAGGCCGGCACATACACTCTTAGGAGTAACCAGAGGGTCTCCCGCGCCTGCTTCGCCATCGAGCACAAGCTGCGCCGCGCCGCGCCGGCCTGCTTGACAATCAATGCGCTTCAGCCCGGCGAGCTCGGCGCCCAGGACCTCCCCGGGCGGGACCTTGTCACCCAGGTCAACATCGACCCACGCGACCCCGCCCGCTGCGTCGGCATCGGCACCGACCTCGACGAGAGCATCAAGCAAGAGCTGGTCGAGTTCCTAGGGCAGAACGTCTCCACCTTCGCCTGGTCAACTGGCGACATGCCCGGCATTGACCCGAACACGTGCAGCCACGAGCTCAACGTGGATCCGACCTGCAGGCCGGTCAAGCAGAAGCGGCGGAAGCTTGGCCCGGAGCGCGCCCAAGCGGTCAATGATGGGGTAGAGAGGCTCACCGCGGCCGGATCGATCACCGAGGTGAGATACCCGGACTGGTTAGCCAACCCAGTGGTAGTCAAGAAGAAGAGCGGAAAATGGAGGGTCTGCGTGGATTTCACCGACCTCAATAAGGCATGCCCTAAGGACAGCTTCCCCCTCCCCCGAATCGACCAGGTCGTCGAAGCCACCGCAGGAAACGAGCTACTCTCCTTCATGGATGCCTTCTCGGGGTATAACCAAATCCCCATGCACCCCGATGATCAGGAGAAGACCGCGTTCATCACGGACCGAGGCATTTACTGCTACAAGGTAATGCCCTTCGGACTAAAAAACGCCGGGGCCACCTACCAACGGCTCGTCAACCGGATGTTCGCCGACCAAATAGGCCGCACTATGGAGGTATACATAGATGACATGCTGGTGAAGTCTCTGGTGGCAACCGACCACGTGACTCACCTCCGGTCCTGCTTCCGAACGCTGAACGAATACAACATGAAGCTGAACCCGGCCAAGTGTTCCTTCGGCGTCACATCGGGCGAATTCCTCGGGTACATCATCACCCAGCGCCGGATCGAGGCCGACCCCAAGCAGATCCGAGCTATCATCGAGCTCAAATCCCCGGAGAGCACGCGTCAAGTACAACGGCTCACCGGGAGAACCGCCGCACTAAATCGGTTCATCTCCCGCTCTACCGACAAGTGTCTCCCGTTCTACCAACTGCTCCGGGCTAACAAGCGGTTTGAGTGGGACGAAAAATGCGAGGACGCCCTCCGAAAGCTGAAGGAGTACATATCCACTCCCCCCGTCCTGTCAAAGCCAGAAGAAGGCGAAATCCTCTACCTCTACGTCGCCATCTCCACGTCAGCAGTCAGCGGCGTGCAAGTGCGGGAAGACCTGGGTGACCAAAAACCCATCTCCTACATCAGCAAATCCCTTGACGACGCGGAGAGCAGGTACCCGACTCTGGAGAAGCTCGCCTTGGCAGTGGTCGTCGCAGCTAGAAAGCTCCGGCCTTACTTTCAATCCCATGCGATTGCCGTCCTAAGCACCTACCCCATCAGAACCATCCTCCACAGCCCGAGCCGATCGGGCCGGATAATGAAGTGGGCCGTTGAGCTGAGCGAGTATGAAATCGAGTACCGAGGCCGGACCGCGATCAAATCTCAGGCCCTGGCCGATTTCCTAGTCGAGTTGGCACCCGAGCTGGCAGTCAGCGAAGTGCCCGAGGTGTGGACTCTGCATGTCGACGGATCGGCTTCCAAGCACGGGTCCGGCGTTGGCATACGCCTCGAAACCCCAACCAAGGAGATCCTCGAGCAGTCTTTCCGCCTGGCCTTCCCGGCATCAAACAACGAGGCAGAATACGAAGCTCTGATCGCCGGCCTGCGCCTAGCAAAGGAGGTCGGCGCGAAGAAAATCCGGGCTTACTGCGACTCCCAGCTCGTCGCCAATCAGTTCAGCGGGGAGTACGAGACCAAGAACGATCGCATGGATGCCTACCTCACGGTGACCCAAGGCTTGGCCGCAGACTTTGCCGAGTTCACCCTGACAAAGATCCCCCGAGGCGATAACACTTCCGCAGATGCCCTCGCCGCGCTAGGATCCACCTCGGCCCCGGCCCAACGACGAGTGATCCCGGTCGATATCATCGATTTCCCCAGCATCGAGCTGCCAAAGGGGGCCTACTTGATCAACCCCCAGGCCGCGGACGAAGGAGCACCACCTCCCGAAGTTCTACCACCACCCCCGGTCGAGCCCGAACTGCCAGACTGGCGAGTCGACCTACTGCTATACATCGCAGACGGCATTCACCCCCCAGACCGATGGGCCGCCCGGCGGCTAAGAAAGAAGTGTGCCCAATATACGATGCTGGACGGCAATCTGTTCCGATGGAGCGCTTCGGGAACCCTGCTCGCCTGCTTCCACGGGCAGGAAACCATCGACGTGATGAAGGAAATGCACGAAGGCGCCGACGGAAACCATTCCGGTGGCCGGGCTCTCGCCCTGAGAATACGGAACCAAGGCCACTACTGGCCGACAATGCTCCAAGACTGCGAAAAATTCGCAGCCCGGTGCGAGAAGTGCCAGCGCCACGGTCCCCTCATTCACTGTCCAACCGAGCTCCTCGCCACTGCGGTGGCATCCTACCCCTTCATGCGATGGGCCATGGACATAGTCGGGCCCCTTCCCCGATCTCGCCAAAAGCGCTTCCTCTTAGTCATGACCGACTACTTCACCAAATGGGTCGAGGCCGAATCATACGCCAAGATCAAGGCAGAGGACGTCCGAAAGTTCGTCTGGAAGTTCATCATCTGCCGGCACGGGCTCCCGTACGAGATCGTCACCGACAACGGTGCCCAGTTCACATCGGCCCTCTTCGAAGACTTCTGCGCGAAGTGGAAAATCAGACTAAGTAAGTCCACTCCGAGGTACCCCCAGGGGAACGGACAAGCCGAGGCCACCAACAAGACCATCCTCGACGGCCTGAAAAAGCGGCTAGATAACAAGAAAGGGTCCTGGGCCGACGAGCTCGATGGAGTCCTCTGGTCCCACCGCACAACACCAAAGACATCGACTGGCCGAACACCGTTCAACCTCTCCCACGGCATGGAAGCAATGGCCCCATCCGAAGTCGGGCTCCCCACTCCTCGCCGCGCTATGCTCACCCAGCAACCCGCACTGAACAACGCCATCCTACTCAGCGAGCTGGATTTCCTTGAAGAGCAGCGGGACCATTCCCTGCTCCGAATCCAGAACTACCAGCAGCTCGCCTCCAAATATTACAACAAGAAGGTTCAAGGCCGGTTTCTCGCCGAGGGCGACCTGGTCCTCCGCAAGGTCTTCGAAAACACCGCCGAGCTAAACGCAGGCAAGCTCGGTGCCAATTGGGAGGGCCCCTACCTTATCTCCAAAGTCGTAAAACCCGGCGTCTACGAGCTAGTCACGATGAACGGCGACGCCATCCCGCGCTCATGGAACTCGATCAACCTCAAGCGCTTCTACTATTAAGCCCCCGGCCTCCATTCCGCTCTCCGCTTTTGTAAACAATCGAACTAC
The DNA here is from genome assembly GCA_030161315.1 of Eutrema japonicum. Lineage (NCBI taxonomy): Eukaryota > Viridiplantae > Streptophyta > Magnoliopsida > Brassicales > Brassicaceae > Eutrema > Eutrema japonicum. The sequence continues at coordinate 5,660,870 of BSQW01000001.1, read as the reverse complement.
GACTGGCTTGATCCCTTATACTAAAGGGTACGTAGGCAACCCCTAACCAGGGTTCAGCTATCAACCTAATAAAACCTTTTTTACAAAGGAAGACGCTCCCGAGCTACAAAAAAAAAAAAAAAAAAAAAAAAAAAAAAAAAAAAACCGAACTCCAAACACTCGCACTACAAAAAAAAAAAAAAAAGGGCTCCAAACGCTCGCACTACAAAAAAAAAAAAAAAAAAAAAAAAAAAAAGGAAGCCGGGCTCCAAATGCTCGCACTACAAAAAAAAAAGGGGACCGAGCTCCGGTGCTCGCTCTCCCCGGCACACAAGTTATAAGTGCCAAAGCCGGGCCCCAGGGCCCGCACCTCTACTAGACACACAAGCATTAAGTGTCTCTAAAGCCGGGCTCGCTACCCGCACCAAAAAAACAAGGTACACAAGCAATAAGTGCCTTAAGCCGAGATTACCTCGCACCCAATACAAGAGCACGGTCCATGACCTGCTTACTTGACAGAGTACGGTCTACGACCTACTCTACCAATCAAAAAAGCCTCGAAATGGCACTTATACAAAAAAAAAAAGAGGGCCAACGGCCTCGATATTATTAAAAAGGGCCCACGGCCTAGTCATAACAACAGCCTCGAAACGGCACTTACAAAGAAGAAAGAAAGGGCCAACGGCCTTGTCATCATTAAAAGGGCCCACGGCCTAGTCATTACATAAACGGCCTACGGCCCAGTCCTTACAAAAAGAAACGGCCTACGGCCCAGTCTCTACAAAAAGAAGAAAACAAAAAGGAAAAAGTTTTTACAAGGCCGCATCGGCCGGTCGGTCTTCACTCCCGTCAGCACGGGTACCATCTAAATCAGCCGGGGCCACCATCCTCGCGTTGGTCCCGTACTCACCAAGGAAGGGCTGCCCAGCCCCCTCTTCCCCAACCACGGCTCCACCGGGTGGCACGTCGGTTCCGGTCTCACCGGACGGCGCGTCCGTACCGGCCTCGACGGCAGACAGGACCGAGGGATCTGCTTGCACAATCCCAGCAGCTTCGGGGACTCCCTCGTCAGCAGACGGGATCGAGGGATCTGCTTGGACGGTCTCAGCGACCGCAAGAACGTCCTCAGCAGCCGGCGGAGCCTCCAGGGTCAGATCCACCACGGGGGTGCTAGAGGGAGCGACGGGTATAATGTGCTCAAGCAGAACGCCGTGAGCACGGTCCAGAGGGATTTCCAGATCCTCCGAGGTCAAATCCGGAAAGTCCATCCCGTCCAGTACGGCACCGAATGCCGCCTCGTCCTCGTCCAGCTTCTGATACCGGTAGAACGGTACCGACACCCCGTCATCTGCTTCCATCCTCTTGAGGCAGGCCTTTACGCCGGTCACCTGGCTGTACAGAAGGTGAGGCTCTAAGGCCCGGCGGCGCCCGTCCAGGTGGGCGCGGATCTTCTCCATCTTCGCGGACCACTTCCGGTTCCGCGCGTCCCACCGGGCTGACACCCGATCGCTCTCCGCAGCCACGGCCACCTTGGCTCGGCCTATGGCGGATTCCAGCCCCTTCACCCTGGAGCGGAGTGTCTCCCGCTCCCCCTTCAGGAGCCCGTTCTCCTCCTCGAGCCCCGACGCCCGATCCCACCCAGCTGCAGCACGGTCCCTTTCGGCCTCTAGTGCAGACTGCAGACTGGCCACCTCGACCGCCCGGGCTCTTAACCCCACCGCCTCCTCTTCCAACGCCGCAGATCGGGCCTTCTCATCTCTCAGCTCCTTCTCGAGCCCGTGGAGACGGGTAGACTGGATCTGCGAGCTGGACTCCCGGCACCCCTGGAGGAAGTTAATCGAGGCGGCCTGCTCGGCGAGCCTCTTCTCATAGGCCTCCGCCAGAAAGGCACTAAGGGCCATCGTCTGCATTAAACAAGTCGTTAGCAAAGACACACAACAAGTCCAGCTAAAAGCAGTTAGATCAGAACAAAGGCTTACCCGCGCTGCGGATCGCGCCACCTGGCGGAAGGTATCGGCCTCCGCCATCTTCAGCGGGACAAAGTGCGGACTCTGCCCGAACATCATGGCCTGCGCCAGCTCGGCGCACTCGTCCGGATCGACGATGACCTGGCTGCTTCCATCCTCGTGGGTAAAGGAGAAGCTGTAGTCCCGAGGCCCATCGTCGGAACCCCCCGAGGCGCCGCCCACTTCGACGCTGCGACCCTCGGCCTCCTGCACAGCAGCAGGATCCTCCACGACGACGACCGTCTCGCCGACCTCATCGCCCCCCTGGGCCCGGGTCTCATCGACCCTCCCTGCCGGCACGACGGCCACAGGCACCTCGGGCTCCGGCCCGGGCAGTGTAGGCCGGATGACCTCCCGACCTCCGGAAGAGGACTCTCCCGTCCTCTTCTTCTTTCTGCCGGTCTCCCCACCAGCAGCTCGGTCTTCCCTCCTCTTCAAGGGAGTCGCCGCGGAGGAATCCCCCGCAACCCGTGGTGCCGGGTCTCGCCTGACCGGCACCTCGGGTATCAGCGGCGGCGGTGCAACAAACGAGTCCGCGTACTGCGGATTGGCAAACCTTGCTCTACCTGCGAAGGAAGCACCGTTAGTTCGGCAAGAAAAAAAAAAAAAAAAAAAAAAAAAAAAAAAAAAAAACCACCTCCGGTTATTGCAGCTTCGATTCTCGCAGCGGTGAAGGACTTCCACTCTCTCCGACGCACTGTCCTGAGCACGGCAAGTAGACCTGTGTAGTCCGGTAGCTTGAATCTGGAGGAGTGAGGGCCTGAAGAGCAAGACAAAAAAAAAATCATCAGTCAGACAACCAAAGAGGAGAAGTCAGCTCGACCTGCAAATCCCTACCCGGGGAAAAATTCCAATCCCAGGTGTATCTCGCCAACGGATCGAGCCCAGCCACGGCGGTAGCCCGGACGTAGAAGTAGCTGCGAGACCAGTCCTCGACCTTCGACAGCTTGCTCGCCCTAGACCCCGAGCTGGGTGCCTCCAGAACGTTCGCCGCGGGCTTGAAAGCGGCATAGAAGGTCCCAGGAATCCCGGGGTTTGCCTTCTGCTGGGTGAACGCCTCGAACATAGGCAACGTCACCTCCATGTCGCATTCGTGCCCCAAGGTCAGCAGCACGATCATCCCCTGGACCGTGGACGGGCAGACCTGCGAGAAGGCCAAGCCCCGCGCCCGGCAATACTGGACGAACAGCTCGGGGAGAGGAAGGCGCAAGCCGCACTTCTGGAAGAACGACTCGTACAAGCAGACGAAGCCCGGCCGAGGAGTCCACGGGCGCTCCTCCGCCCTGGGTACCCTGAGCTCAACGCCGGCGGAAAAACCACACAGATTCCCCAGGAGGGTCACCGACTCCGCTGTGCTCCAGGTCGGTGACCCTCCCTGCTCGTAGGGGACCAGGGGGGACCTCACCCTGGCCACTCGAGCTCCGCCTCCACGGCCGCCCTGACGACCACCACGGTCGCCCAGATGCCCGGTTCTACCCTCAGCTTGGCCAACACCGCGACCGCCAGAGGATCTAACCACCGTCTTCGGCCGGAGACGGGTCCCCGGGAGCAACGGGGCGGCCCCCGAAGTCGAGGGGGCCAACTGTTCCCCACTGTCTGCCCCTCGTCGCGGACGAGAGGCATGTTCGGAATCACCGGAGGAGGAATTCGGAGAATCGTTACCGCCACCACGGGACGCCGATTCTTCGCTCGACTCAACTCTGATACCGTCTAACATCGGAGCCATTACACGGAGAGGAGGAAATCGAAAAGACAGGAAGAAAGTAGGAAGAGAAGGAGGAAATCGGAGAAAGGAGGTTACCTTAAGAGTATGCGCAGAAGGTTTTAACAGTAGGAGGAAGAATGTTTAAATAGAGGAAGGGGGACAGTGAAGCGACGCCTGGACGCGTGTCAAAAGAAGCACGGCTGCCCAAAAAACCTAATGATGACGACTCCTCGATCTCCCACGCCAAAAAGCAGGGGGTGCCTCGATGCCCACGAAGCGTCTGTCACACGCCGCGCGTGGGCATCTCGCGCAAAAAACGAGGCAACCTTTCGATCCCCCGCGTGGCGGACACGCGCCAACCTTCTGCGGATTTTTCGAAAAAGGCAAACACAGTTGAGCACGGAAAAACCGTCCTAAGATGCGCCGAACTAACATTATATCAACTTCGGCACGCTCACTTCGCCTCGCGACACCGAACTGGGGGAGGGCCTATTGTTGGAGGTGGGCCTAGCACCCCCAATTAGTTAGGCCCATCTTAGGAAAGGCCGTTTTTCGGTGCGGTCACCGGACTTAATATCACCGACCTGCAAGACCACTCTTCAGCTCGGTAGCCGACCTGAGAGCAACGTACCCCGGGCCCGCGCTGATGCCCCGCCAGAGCAGGAAGTGTCAGAAGAGTAGGCGCGTGGGAGTTGGTAAGGCAGTACCCTACCCGCGTAGGGACGTGCCTTCGACCCGACGTCCCACCAACCCTGCAGAGCTGACAAGGGCAGGAGGGAGCAGGTGGAGCAGAGTTGGTGAAACAGTGCATTGCTCTGCAACACGCCACGCCGAGCTCATCATGACCTCTCTCCTCGAAAGCCGGGACACGCCTCCTAGGCCACCTTACCCGCAAAAGAGGCCGTAGACGACACGTGGCCCGAGATCCCGGGGAGCAGGAAGCCGACCCCGACTATATATACCCCTCATATGTCATTAATGAGGGGGACTGGGATTTTTACTCTCTCACCTACCACAAGTCACCCGACCTCTCTATCTTTGTAACGAGACAACACTTTAGAACGCCGAACTGGACGTCCTTCGGAACCAGTTCGTAATTCAAAAGCGTTTGCTTCTCTTTCATCAATAAAACGAAACACGGCCCCCGGCCTACTCATATTTCTCCCGACCTGTCTTAATTGTGGTTAAATTGCTCCATTAACGAAAATCTCACCTCCCGTCTCCTAATCATTCTTTAAACACACTTAGTGATCCGTGGGATCAACATTCACGATCTCGGAGGAACATCGGCACTTCCCTGATGATGTTGTGCATCGTGCCGGCGACGCTGAAGAAGTAGACGAAAACTGCTCCGGATAACCAGACCCTACGGTCATGGAGAAGCCAGCGTATCTCCCTTAAGAACCTTCTTGATAAGGATCGGAGTCGAGATTACGATCAAAGCTGTGATGATTATGATCTGTGTCTTCGACAGGAGCGGTGGTCGATGGATTGGGCCAACGGTGATTCGTCCTGCAGATTCTCCATCCAAGGGTCGACGAGGCAAATGTGCGGTAGGGATTCGACGGCGAAGCGGTGGAACGAAGCCTCAGAGTGCGTCGAATCGATCTCGCAGAAGAAAAGCTTGGTTCCGTTAGATCCATTGTTATTGGCGACGAAAGAGGCAGAGACGATTCCGAATTCGCGGCGGAAGTCTTCAAGGCGGAGCTCGCTCTTGCTGTCGAAGAAGATGATGAGGGAGTAAGGCCTGGGAGTGGCTACGGAGGTTAGGAATCTGGAAACGCCGTCGTCATCGAGGCGGATTACGCCTGAATCGGCGGCTGATCGGAGCGAAATAAGATCGGCGATGAGATCTGAATCGTGTCCCGAATCCGCGAACGCAATGGCAAATAATAACGCTGTTAAGACGACGAAACGAGATGCCAGATTTGTATGAACCACCATTTTAGATCTCACCTTGAAGATCTAAGGAGGTAGAGGGAAATGGAATTGCCGCAAGATACATGAGAAGTGAAGTGAAGAACAGATAATGTTGAGTTGTTGACAGTGTAATCTCTGGAAGACGACGTCGTTATTGTTCAAAATTAAGGTGTTTTATTGGTGCAATAAAGTTGAAACCCTCTTGACGTCCTAGAGGATTCAGAATACGAAAAATAAAATAAAAAACTTGACAGCTGTGGGATTTGAACCCACGCCCTTTCGGACCAGAGCCTAAATCTGGCGCCTTAGACCACTCGGCCAAACTGTCTTTTGATAAATATTTTGACACTAAAGCTTAATAATATTGTTCACAGCCAAACTCATACACGCCCAAAGACTCAGACTCAGAGCTTTGATTTCTCTATTAGGACCGACATGTTGAGATCCATATATAAGATGAAACCTGGGAGAAACCATTTTTAGTATATTAAAAAAAAGGATTAATACATGGGTTATAAAAAAAAAGAACAAAGGAATAGCTGATAGCTAACTGGTGATTCAAATAAATTAAATCATAAACAAGTAAATGTTACTAGACCATACATATTTGTCAAGATTTACATCAGTATACTAATTTTAATAGTAATCTTAATAGTCCGTTATAGTATTGACTTATAGTCTAGACTCTAGAGTAACAAGGTCGAGTTGCGTATAGTTATATTATTACCAGTAACTTCGTTATGTCTATCTTAGATCTGAACAGATCATATCCATACAAAAAAATATTTATTATGGAAATAATGGAAGGGACAGTCCAATTTACTAATATTTGACAACCTAAAAAATTAGTAAACCCAGGTGTATTATTTCCCCGCTTTCTTTTTCATAACGTGCTTGTTTCACGTGCTGCCAAAAGATAAGAGGCAAACTCTTTTGTCGAACAAAATATTATGGTCCGATTCCGAAGCATGTTGCCTGTTCTTCTTTCTTTTTAATAAGATTGTCACATACATTAGCTGTTAGATTTATCCGGTTAATTTCTGTGACGACCATGGTTTTCACGAAGAACTTTCTCAAATATATATGATCTATCACTTGATTAAAAAAACGAACTGATAATCATGGAACTATTAAAAACTATGTATATTGTGAAGTTGCTCATGCTCGACCATTTTAGGTTGTTACTTCGGTTAGCCTTTTGCTTCCGATCCCCGCATTGTATACTTATTTGAGGTCTTAAAACAAAAACTACGATACCCAAAATAATAAATTATCCAACTTTTAACAAAAACAAAAAAAACTATCGAACTTATGCAGATATAAACAGATTTTTAGATGAACATTTACAATTAGATTTTAAAGACATGTTTAACTTTGCGGATTCATCAAAAATTTGTGAAGTATGTTTAAACTCCAAAAAAAAACAAATTTATAAATACTTCACATATATATGGTGTTAAAACTCCAAATTCAGATGTTGTCATTATTTCATTACTGTGGCTGATATATCTAAATGATCATATATATTTTTGGGAATTTAGTTTACTATATAAGATTTACATATAGGGAGGATTAAACGAAGGATTATATAGTTGACAAACAAAGAAAACAAAGAATTAAATAATGTTTGTTTTTTTTGCCTTCGCATGAACATTTCCACTTGGTGGCAGCCTGGCGGTCCAATGATTCTCCATGTTCTCTTGTTATTTTCATAATTCCCAGAACACCCTTGTTAGCTCATATACAGTTCAATGACCAATTTCAGTTCTCAACTTAATGAATAAACCGGTCGGTGTTTTAGTAGCTAAACCGGGTATTAAGTTCGATCTAAACAACCAGTTACAGTGGTATTAATCATTGAGTTTACTGTTGATTTTCTCTATTCTGTATTTAATCTTTTTCTATATGCCTTTATTTATAACTTTAATAATTGTTAGTATATTATATGAAAATATTAGAGAATAAACCGTATCCAAAGTCCAAACCAAACAAATAAATTTGTAAAAGAATTAAGAAGAATTGTTAATGAGTAATTTTTCCGGTCTTTAAATTAAAGCAATAAAGCTCCATCGTCTTCTCACTCACGGAACCAGTGAAATCACGTTCTCCTTCTCTCTTCGAAAATATCGAAGCAGAGACACAACAAATGGCGACGAGAAGAAGAATAAGCACGAGCTGTTCTTTCATGGCGGCTCTGATCTTGTTCATTTCGGCTCTAATGGCGTTTTCCTCTATCTCTGCAACACCGACACAGTCGTTCGAAGACAATTTCAACATCATGTGGTCTGAGAATCACTTCACGACTTCCGAGGATGGACAGATCTGGAATCTCTCCTTAGACAATGATACCGGTACGTTCTAATCCACTTCGCTAACCGGAAATATCCGGTTTAAAAACAATGTCTTTTTAAATTCGTGAAACTCTTCCAACTTGATTCTATACATTTATAACAGTTACATGATTGGGTTGGACCTAATTGAATTTTGAATGGATAAAATAAAACAGGATGTGGGTTTCAGACAAAGTACATGTACAGATTCGGATGGTTCAGTATGAAGCTAAAACTCGTCGGCGGCGACTCCGCCGGCGTCGTCACCGCTTACTACGTGAGTCGTCGTTCTTATTTAATTTTAAATTCTGTAAAGAAGATAATCATTTTTCTTTTTATAGAATTCATTTGTTTTTGTTTTATGAGCAGATGTGTTCGGAGAATGGGGCAGGGCCGGAGAGAGACGAGATAGATTTCGAATTTCTTGGGAACCGGACCGGAGAGCCGTACATAATTCAGACCAATGTGTATAAGAACGGAACCGGTAATCGGGAGATGCGACATTCGCTCTGGTTCGACCCGACCAAGGATTACCACACCTACTCAATTCTTTGGAATAACCACCAGCTCGTGTAAGTCCTCTCTTAATCTGGCTAAACCATAGAGATACTACTCGGTATGGTTAACCAAACCCAACCGGCAGTTTTGGCTAGAAACCAGAAGCTTAGGTTTAAGATCTATAGGTGTTTGATGCCACAAAACTAATAGTTCAACAAAACCAAAATGAATTCTGAACCAACATTCCACTCATAACAAAATAATTTAGTGTTGGAGGTGGGCCTAGCACCCCCAATTAGTTAGGCTCATCTTAGGAAAAGTCTCTCTTCAGCTCGATCGCCGACCTGAAGGCACCGTACTCGTATCACCCGAGCTCCCGAGGACGCACCTCGGGTCCGGCCTGACACTTCGCCAAAGCAGGATTGTCAGAAGAGCAGAAGGCACGTGGGAGCTGGTAGAACAGTGCCTTACCCGCGTAGGGATACGGCTTCGACTCGACGTCCCACCAACCCTGCAGAGTCGACGAATGAGGAAAGGACACATGGAGGAGAGTTGGCAAAACAGTGCGCTGCTCTGCAACACGCCACGCCGAGCTCATCATGACCTCCTTCCTCGAAAGCCGGAACACGCCTCCTAGGCCACCTTACCCGCGAAACAGGCCGAAGACGCCACGTAGCTCCGAGATCCCGGGGAGCAGGAAGCCAACTACCGGTATAAATACCCCTTGATGTCATTAATGATAGGGATCTGAAATTTTTGTATCTCACCTACCACAAGTGACCCGACCTTTCTCTCTCTTTTTGTAACAAGACAGCAATTTAGAACGCCGAACTGGACGTCCTTCGGAACCAGTTCGTAACTCTAAATTGTTCACTTCCCTCATCATAAATAAAAGAACACGGCCCACGGCCTGCCCAAAAAATATTTCCGACCTGCTTTTGATTGTGGTTAACTAGCTCTAATTAACGAAAATCTCACATCTCATCTCCTAATCACCCATTAACCTTCATTAGTGATCCCCGGGATCAACATTTAGTTTACAAAATAATTTCAGACTAGATACCGATTTCAAATTTATTTGCTGTTTTATATTAATAAGCCAATGTTCCAAAAAATATATGGGTAATATTTTAATAGCATAGCGTTTAGTAGGCAAAATATTTATAATAGATGAAAAAGTAAATTTATACAAGATAATTAAAACTTAACTTGTGGTAAATTTCAATCTAGTTTCAATTTTCTAACCGACACAAACCAGGTAAATTTCAATATGGTCCGAATTTTCAACCGAAACAAATTCAAAACCGGGCAAAGCTAACCTACCTTAACCGAACGTTAACAAAATCAAACTACAAAAGCTAATCTAAACGATCGGTACAATGTGTAATCCGGTTAAATCCACTGCAACACACAGGTTCTTCGTGGATAAAGTACCGATTCGAGTGTACAAGAACAGCGACAAAGTACCAAACAACGATTTCTTCCCGAACCAGAAGCCGATGTACTTGTTCTCCAGCATCTGGAACGCCGACGACTGGGCGACACGTGGCGGCCTCGAGAAGACCGACTGGAAGAAAGCTCCTTTCGTCTCTTCCTACAAGGACTTCGCCGTCGAAGGCTGCCGTTGGAAGGATCCATTCCCTGCTTGCGTCTCCACCACAACGGACAACTGGTGGGACCAGTACGACGCGTGGCATTTGTCCAAGACACAGAAGATGGATTATGCGTGGGTGCAGCGTAATCTCGTCGTATACGATTATTGCCAGGACCGTGAGAGATTCCCTAAGCTTCCTTGGGAGTGTTCTATTAGCCCTTGGGCTTAAAATCAATTTTGTTTCGATTAAAGTATTAAATGGAAATGGTTGCTGTATTAAAAATTTCACATCCTCAGTTTATTTAATTAATTAATAATTTGCTTAGTCGGCTATTTTTAATAACTCTTGTGAGATATTAATATTTTTTAGAATTAAAATCTATAGCTTGAGTCACAAACCAGTCACAATACCTCATAATTAAAATCTATAGTGTGTACAAAGATTAGACGCTTGCCCATCTTAATTAAAATCTCCGAACAGCATTTTCACTTGAGATGAAAATCGTTTCTTATATAACCCCCAAATCGTTATGGTGGATGTTCTAACATTAGGATTCACTCCTTTCTCATATAGGCTACAGAATAAAAAACCACGCATCTTCCACCTTATTAGCCTTGCACATCCCCTCAATGATGGTTTACCGAACTTTAGTTTACTCTTTTTGCATATACTCAAAACACTTCTGTTGGAGGTGGGCTTAGCACCCCCAATTAGCTAGGCCCATCTCAGCAAATAAGGCCCCCGAGCTTCCATCCCGAGCTCGCACCCCGAGCTTCCATCTCGAGCTCGCACCCCGAGCTTCCATCCCGAGCTCGCACCCCGAGCTTCCATCCCGAGCTCGCACCCCGAGCTTCCATCTCGAGCTCGCACCCCGAGCTTCCATCCCGAGCTCGCACCCCGAGCTTCCATCCCGAGCCCGCACCCCGAGCTTCCATCCCGAGCTCGCGCCCCGAGCTAACATTGATGCCGCATAAAGATGTACTGTTCACGACGTACCTTGCACTGTTCACGGGTACTATTCACGGGCACTGTTCACGACGTGCCTCGCACTGTTCACGGGTACTGTTCACAGCATGCCTCGCACTGTTCACGGGTGCTGTTCACTGACACTGTTCACGGCGACTGTTCACGACGTGCCTTGTCAACATCACGGACACTGTTCACGGACACTGTTCACGGTGACTGTTCACGACCCGTCTCGTCAACATCACGTCATCCCCGAATCACGGAGAACCACCTATGCGGCCTTTACTATATATACCCCCCCGCGCGCACTCGCTTAGAGACATCCGGGACCGGGACTCACGGCCTAAAAAAAAAAAAGAAAGACTTGACGCCATCTCGGAAGATATCTCCATCCTCCGACCAAACCAGAAATCCTCACCGCTTGAAATTTCCGGAACTCCGCCATCACCGCCGCTACCTACTCACCCGCCTCTGTTTCCGATCGAGCACTATCATCGAAGAACCAGGACTATGTGTTCTAGTAATGACGAAGCACGAGTAGCGACACAAGCGAGCTTCACCCCTGCATCATGATCTTCATCATCCTGTTCGTAATCAAAAGGCTCCGATCAAGCTCAGGTTAAGCTCTGCCATCTCCGCCGGATTCGCACGTATCCACGCCGCCAAATCCAGCGCCGAAACCAAGCAAGCCGACCCTTCACGATCTCCTTACGGTGAACGGCGAATCAGAGCAGCTCCGATCCATTTAAATTCGATGAACCTCTGATCAAACCCGCATCTCCCGGTGCTGAGTTTCAACACAGAGACGTCTCCACCCCTGGCTCCGACGAAGAACCTCCGAGACCTTCTCCTCTTTATCGTTTCAGTAACCATGGCAGGAAGAGCACAAGCCGCTTCAATTTTCCGATTTCACAGATCAATCCCCACGATTTTCTCCGTCTCCGGCCTCAAGAGCCTCGCCGAAACTTATTCTGAACACCGACGGAGATGACGATGACGACCTCCAGACCCCTCCATCTGCTCAACTTTCGATCCGAATTATCCTCCGCCACTCAAGCTCTCTAGAATTCCGCGTTCACCACCGCCACCGTTCGAGCTTACCGGAGACCTCCAGCACCGCCGCCATTAACACCAACCTGCAACGAGAGAAGAAGATGAGATCTTCTTCCTTTGGGCTTGCATAATATTTGGCCCATTTAACACCATAATTAGCAGGCCCAGACTTTGGCCCAATAAGACATCTACCGATCTCCTCACAACCTCTTCAACGCAAGAAGCCACGTTCCCTTCCCCAAAAAAAAAAAAAAAAAAAAAAAAAAAAAAAAAAAAATTCCACCGAGCTCCCAAAAATTAAGGTACCCCTTATCAAAAATTTATTTTATTATTCAAATTCAAATTCAATCACAAGATCCGTTTTTCTGAGCCGAACTCCAAGAAAAGCAGTTCGTGGTCGTAGTTCGTCGATCTGACAGTGCGGCAGTTCGGAGTCGCAGCTCGTCGGTCTAACAGTTAGGTAGCTCGGTCGCAATTCGCTCATCGCGCAGTCGCAATTCGCCGACCTCAACAGCTCCGCCTAACTCACGACCTCAACAGCTCGCCGACCTCCTACTCGCCAAGCTCATGATCGCAGTTCTCCGACCGCGCGACTCGCTGACCTTGTGGTACGATAAATAACTAAACCGATTTTTGAAATTAAACGACTCGGAATCATAGCTCATCGGCCTCGCGCCTAACTAACAAACGCCGAGCTCATCCTCAAGCGCAATCTCGTATCTTTAGCCATTTCTTTTGCAGATCGTAGCTCGTCGATCTGACAGTGAGGCAGTTCGGAGTCGCAGCTCGGTCTAACAGTTAGGTAGCTCGGTCGCAGCTCGCTCATCGCGCAGTCGCAGTTCGCCGACCTCAACAGCTCCGCCTAACTAACGACCACAGCTCGCCGACCTCCTACTCGCCGAACTCACGGTCAGCCCTCTGACTGCACAACCCGCGGCCCACCGACCACGCAGCTCGCTAACTTCGCGGTCTAGCAGTTCACACACGTCCGTCTATCGCTCCCGCCTAACGAAGACCCAGCAGTCAATCCTAAGATCTTGGAGACCGACCTGAGATGCGCCGAGCTAACAAGGATCAACTTCGATGCATTCGCTACACCTCATGACACCGAACTGGGGGGGGCTTATTGTTGGAGGTGGGCTTAGCACCCCCAATTAGCTAGGCCCATCTCAGCAAATAAGGCCCCCGAGCTTCCATCCCGAGCTCGCACCCCGAGCTTCCATCTCGAGCTCGCACCCCGAGCTTCCATCCCGAGCTCGCACCCCGAGCTTCCATCCCGAGCTCGCACCCCGAGCTTCCATCTCGAGCTCGCACCCCGAGCTTCCATCCCGAGCTCGCACCCCGAGCTTCCATCCCGAGCCCGCACCCCGAGCTTCCATCCCGAGCTCGCGCCCCGAGCTAACATTGATGCCGCATAAAGATGTACTGTTCACGACGTACCTTGCACTGTTCACGGGTACTATTCACGGGCACTGTTCACGACGTGCCTCGCACTGTTCACGGGTACTGTTCACAGCATGCCTCGCACTGTTCACGGGTGCTGTTCACTGACACTGTTCACGGCGACTGTTCACGACGTGCCTTGTCAACATCACGGACACTGTTCACGGACACTGTTCACGGTGACTGTTCACGACCCGTCTCGTCAACATCACGTCATCCCCGAATCACGGAGAACCACCTATGCGGCCTTTACTATATATACCCCCCCGCGCGCACTCGCTTAGAGACATCCGGGCTGGGACCCCCGGCTGCGGAAGGATCTCGTAAGCTATCTCGGATTTTGACTCTAGAACAGACTATAAGCTACCCGACCTCTCTCTTTGTAGCAAGACAACACTTTAGAACGCCGAACTGGACGTCCTTCGGAACCAGTTCGTAATTCTAAAGCGTTTACTTCTCTCTCATCAATAAAGCGAAACACGGCCCCGGCCTACTCATATTTCTCCCGACCTGTCTTAAACGTGGTTAAATTGCTCTATTAACGAAAATCTCACCTCCCATCTCCTAATCATTCTTTAAACACACTTAGTGGTGAACGGGATCAACAACTTCTAATGTATAATATATTCATGGGTATGCATTGAACAAATGCAATATTTCTATGTGCCAAGAGGGCTACAGTTGTCATGTGTGATGTCCCAATATATTTATATTCCGAAGATTAAAAGTCAAACATACCGGAATGTGCGTATACTATTACTATGTTTGCTAACCAAATCATGAACACTAATGTCATTAAAAAAACATCTCACATTTTGTTTGACAATTTGAATTTCTTACATCTTACTAGAAAACGATTAATTATTTTTGGGGGTATAATTTAAGTTAGAAACCACGTTGTTACATAGTGGTGGAGCAAATAATTTTCTCATTTTACGTACGCTCCATATGGTTTGGTTTTCTTAGAAGATGAAATACATTGCTATTTACTTTAGATATAATCATTTCTAGTTCTATATGTTATAATTTTTTATATAAAGTTGAACACCTTAACGTTAGTCTGACACGTAAGATAATTTTTACTCACGAAATCATTATATGTGTCATTGTTAATTAAGATTGTGACATGTGTCAAAGAAATAATATAAATTTTCTTATTGTTAGTTATTTTATTTTTTTTAAGGAAAAAATAACAAAAAAGAAAAAAATGTGTTTATAATGGAAACTAATAACATTGAAAAAGTAAAGTAAAAGACAAAATAAAAACTAACAAATAAAAAGTGTTAAATATAAAATATATACGCTTCATAATATATAAAATTAGAAGAAGAAAAAATTGTTATCGTATGTTTGGTAATTCTGAAACCCTCTCATTAGTTTAAAATGATTGTTTATCATATTTATGGTTAATATGAATCAATTTTGAATTTTTTAAAATATAAATTATAAAATAACTAAACAGAAATTTAATTTAAAATCTAACTATAAGAATCATAATTAAACATATTATTAATTTTAGAATTTAAATCTTTTAATTTTCACCCATGTATCACGAAGTCTAATCTAGTATCTCATAAAATACAACGAAAGTTGAATTATCATCTTTACCTTTTTTTTGTCTGTTTCTACTTTCCCTCCAAAAATATAACTAACTTTTGCGGGAAGGAAAAAAACTAACTTTTAAATATTTATGACGGCAAAATTGCAAATATGTACACAAATGTAGATATTTAGAGGTGCTAAAGTTTGACGTGCAAAAAAAAAATTTGAATTGAATTGCGAAAAATTTGACTGCCAAAAAGTTTTAAACTGGTATAAATTTTAGAATAGAAAATTTGATTATTTTGTTATTGAAATGCCTTTTTTGTATAAATTGTTTTGGTGACTTTTTATATAAAAAAAAACACCAAATGAAATGATAGAAGTTTTGTAAAATTAAGGCCTTATTCTGCATTTTAATGGTCAAGTAACAAACTAACAATTGATTCCTTAGTGACAAATATTTTTGTCAATTCTTTCTCATACAAAAATTGAATGTCATCTACTCTCAAAGTGTTCTAATTTTTTGAAATATTTATGAACACTTTAATTGTGCAATATTTAAACTTGGTAAAGTTCATACCTTGTATTTGCAGGGAATCATATCGATCAAGCCATGTGGAGCTCTCTACTGGATCCTCTCGTCTCTGCAAATACCTCTGACTATCTTCTTCACTCTCTGGATTTGCTTCAGTGACAGTGTTCAAAGCAGCTACACATCACCTAACCAAGACACTGAAAAGGTCTTAACATTTGATTAAATTAGCTTTCTGTTAGTCAAAGTCAACAGCTTTGATGAATTTAAAACTGAAATCCACAGGAGATTGGAGATGCGAGAAGGAGCCATGGAGTAAGACTGGACAAGTTTATGCTCCCTCTAATGGCTCTCTTGGCTGGAGTTTTGGGTGGCCTTTTCGGTATTGGCGGTGGAATGCTTATTAGTCCTCTTCTTCTCCAAATATGTTATACCGTATAGTCTACTCTATAGTATGTTGTAGACACTAAGCGGACGACGACCTAGCGCCTTGAACACCAAATCGGGCCTAGGCGATTTAAGGTGTTCTAGGCGTTTACAACATACTTTAGAGTAGACTATACGGTATAACATATGAAATATCATGATTCATAAATAGTACAATTCAAATCTTCTATACAGGTAACTGCAGTAACATGTTCTTTCATGGTTACTGGGCATGGAACATGCTGGAACCGCTGCCATATTCGCTCTGGTCTGCTTTGTAGCGTCTCTGGTCGGACTAATGGTGGTTAAGAAGGTTATAGCCAAGTATGGGAGGGCTTCGATCATTGTGTTTGCAGTTGGTATCGTCATGGCACTGAGTACTGTACTGATGACATCCCATGGAGCTCTTAAAGTCTGGGACGATTTTGTCTCTGGTCACTACATGGGTTTCAAATTACCCTGTTGAGAATAACAACAAAAAGTCTAGCTCTTTATATTGTACCTTGATTTATAGTGTTTTTTGTTTTGGTCTGTTTGAATGATTTAAGCTAAACTACCAATCTCTGATACTGTAATCTCAATAAAAGAATTTTGTAGCATAACATTTATGTGAATGATTAAGTCATCAACCAAATCTTTTAGCCTTATCCTCAACCTCATCTAAAACATATACCAACAATGTCATACCTGAGATTTTCAGTGTCTGTAGGCCATTTTTATAAAAAAAACATGCCTTGAGTTCCGTAAAGCTCCATAGTCGAAGCAAAAGTTTACAAACAAATTTACACTTCACTCGCAATTTCACATAAACATTTACACAAACCTTATTCCAAAGTCACAAACGAAATACACTTTACACAAACTTTATTAGGATCGAGCTCTTTTACCATGGATCTATATATTTCTAAGCAATATGAACATCGCATGAGGACTGAACGAAACCATCGACCCTTTTCTTGATCTCACCAGGGTTTGCACCCACGAGTTTGTCCATCACATTACCATCCTTCAAGAACAGAAAAGTTGGCATCGCCTTTACCTCTAGCCGTGTCGCCACTTCCTGACGAATCCAACATAGCAACAATAAATCATCTAGCAATTGTTAATTTTCACAACAAATGTCAAGAAACAATGTTTCTTTGAGTAGTCTTTTACTCTTAATGATTAAAGAAAAAAAAACTTCTCTTTAACAAAGAAGACACATAAGTATTTTTACCTTGACTTCATCAACATCAACTATGAGAAATAGAGCACCCTTATAGCTCGACGCAAGATCTTCGAAGAACGAGTTCATAAACACAGAAGGAACACACCATGATGCTGTGAAATGAGCCACAATCTGTAAATACCATAAAGTAACAACGTTTGTTGTTAATTCATATAAACAAACAAACAAACCAGAGCCATTCATTTCACAATACTGATTCATTCTCAATAATTCATATCTTAAGGTGGTTCATGTGTTGAGAAATCCAGCCATAACTTTCCTTTGAATCAGTCTTTTCAAAGGATCGGTTTCAACCAAATATAAATCACAACACAACTTCCTTAAAACCCTTGTCCTAAAATCTCAATCCTTTAATGGGTCTGGATCTGAATCAGATTTCATTTTGGTTTGTTGAGTTTTAACCAGAAATCAACTTAGATCTTGATGAATCAATTTGTGTGTAGGTTTAAAGAAGATGTAATCACAAACAACACAAGACAGATTTTGGTCACCCTGAGTTCACCAATTGGCTACGTCTCAGGGGAGGGATTGTTATCCCTCAACAGCATCCAATATCTCAGGTCAATACACCGGCGACAGCAAATCAAACAATTACAGAGATCAAGCTAGAGAGGGAATAAGAGGAATGAACATCCAGAGAAGATCAACCAATGTGAATGTACCTCCAACGTTTCTCAAGCTTCCTGCGTGAGTTATGATCTCTCTTCCTCTCTCTCCTCTGTGTATTTGCAGCTTTCTCTCTCTGTAACAAACTTTGTATATAGTGGTGTTGATAATCGAAGAAGACGATACCTTTAATATGTTTTCTTGTGGGCTGATTTGTTCTAGGGCCCAGATGAATAAGCTTTGACTGATGTTGGGCCTTGAACCCATATTGGTGTTTGATTGAACTCACTTCACATGGCTTATGAAAATAGCTCTGTGATAAGAGGATGAGAGAGACTTACAGGACAACCCTGATTCATGGCTTGACTCACATAAAAGCTCCATGATTCTGCGGAAACGACTTTAACAACACGTGAATTCTTATGCAGTTCTTGATCGTCCATCTTTTCAAGCCTTGTTTTTAAAAAGACGACCTGGCTTCTTGTTTCCACTGTAAAAGAAATAAACACGATTTGGTGATTCAGTGTTTATCTACTTGCAATGATGGGGACAGAGATGACAAACTATGGATGAGTCATAGAAGTGTGACCGTCCCCATTGTTTTTGAACGATTAATTAAAATTAAATTTCATTATTACGTACATAGATATTACGAAGTTGGAAAACACACAATCTTGAGAAAAAGCGTACTATATCTTGAGACCAAAAAACAAAGTGAATAAAATATCTAAAAGTGATTAATTTAAGTAATTTATCATTTTAAAAGAAGGAAATCCTAACGATAAGAAGAAGAAAAGAAGGAAAATCCTAATAAATTCAGAAAAAATATGTGTTAAAATCAAAATTAGTGGAAAACAAAGAGACTCTTTTGTTCAATATATATATTAAACCTGAGGAGGAAGTGGTTAAAACACAAGTCTTTAGTTTTTCAATTCAACACCTCTCAAGTCCCAAGACAAACACACACACAGCCCTAAAATATTTGATGTCCGGGAAACGTCTCAATCTGTTGGAAGATCCGCCGACGGCGTCTTCAAGCGACGATGACGAAGTGGAGACTTCAATCGGAGAAGGTGAAGAAATCGAAGGAAACTCTTCGTCCGAGGAAGAAGATGATGATGTTTCCTCTAGAAACCCACCCGTGAAGAAGCCAGAAACTGCTCTCGCTGCCCCGGAGAAGCAGCAAGTTTCCGATTCCGAATCTGGGTCGGAGGAAGAAACCGATTCCGACTCCGAAACCGAGAGGATAAACCCGGTTAAGAATCCAGGATCCTCCGTTGTGAAATCTGTCACCGAGACCAAGGATTCGGTAGCAGTGAAGAATCAGGATTCCAAAAAGGGCAAACTTTCTGCGAAACCTGCGACCAAGAAGCGATCTTCTAGTGAGACAGATGGAGCAGCAGCCTCAACGGACGCGAAGAAGGCCAAGAGGGTTTCAGGAGCGGAGGAGAAGAAGAGTGGTGGTGGAGGAGAAGAGACGAAGAAAACCTATTTTCAACGAGTTTGGACTGAAGAGGATGAGATTGCGGTTTTACAAGGGCTTATTGATTACAAAACTGATACTGGGGCGAGTCCGTACGATGACTCGAATGGGTTTTATCAGTTGGTGAAGAAATCTATTAGCTTTGATGTCAGTAAAATCCAATTGATGGAGAAGCGAAGGAGCTTGAAGAAAAAGTTTGAGAACAATTTTGGTAAAGTGAAGAACGGAGAGGAACCAACATTTTCCAAACCTCATGATCGCAAGGCCTTTGAGTTGTCCAAGATTATTTGGGGAGCTAATGGGATGGCTTTGGAATCAGCTGTGAAATCTAATGGGAAGTCTAAGAAGAGCGGTAAGTCGAAGAAAGTTGAGCCTGTGAAGCCAGAGCTTGTTTCTTCTTCGCCCAATGGTAAAAATTGTGAAGACGAGGTTGCTGATAAAGGAAAAGTATCGAGCATCGCAGAATTGGATGCTTTTGTGAAGTCTATTCTTGTTAAGTCACTAGCGCGTTTTGGTGTGGATGATCTTGCTGCTCAACAAGGTTGGAGTAGGCTTGCCTCGGAGGATAAGAAGAGATTCGAGGAGCAGTGGAAAGTGTTGCAGCTTAAGGAATTCGAATTCTATTCGCAGAAGAGTGGTTTCATTCATGAGGTGGTAACAAAGATGGCTGAATCATTTCGAGCAATCCCTTAGTTATATTGATTTTTGTTTTTGCTTTTGGTTCTGCTTCTTTTGCCTAGAACTCGGGCCTTTTTCTTCTTTCTCTCTATTGATTTTTGAAGAGTTCATTTTGGAATATTTGCGGATTTATTAATACCAAGGAAGCAACTTTTAACTAAAACTGAAGCAATTCAAGTGTTATGTTGTTAATTTTATACACACACGAAACATATTTTGTCGAAAAGGCAGGATCTTAGGGAAGAAAGTCGGGTTATGCGCGGCTTCTATTTGCTGGATTTTCTTGCTGCGCATTCTCTTTGTCTTCTTTTTTAGTAGCAATGGCGGAAACATAATATGCTGAAGTCACCAGTCCGTGTCCTAGACAGAATATGCCTCCAATAAGGAAGAGCCAACGATTCGGCAAGCTGCAGAATTTATTCGATCTCGAGTTGGCCAATGTAGCTAACATCAACGTTGAGTAGCTGACAACAAAGAAGATCCTAAAACCAAAAAAAAGGTATGTCAAAAAAAAAAACATTTAAGTGAGTTCTGTAAAAATTCTAAATTGTGTTGAATGAAATCTAAAAGACTTCATCTTTGCATTACCAGGAGAGAACAAGGAAAACCACTGCGAGTATCTTGTTCGCTGTTGCTCTCTTGAAATCTTGGTTAGTGCGAATGTAAGTGCAGCCTCCAAGCACATTTGCTGTGACATGGACAATAAACAGAAGCACCATTGCAGCTACTCCCTCAGCAAAAGCTCCAGAGCTCGGGTTTCTTCGACATCCATAATCCTGATGTCTTGAATGTTGTTGATGCTGATGATGATGATGTTGCTGTCTCAAAGGAGAACTATCAAATACAAGAAAAGATTATTGGTAATGAAAATAAACTCCTTTCACTAATGTTATAAAGATTAGAACCTTGCTCTGAGTAATCTCGGCTTTGATCCCAAGGACTGCACCTGTAATGTCTGCACATATGATCATAACAGAAACCAAGAACCCAAGTTCACTTTCCATTTTTTCTTAATTCATAAAACCGTCGTTCCTATTTTGATTTCTGTATTTATTTCCGCTGTTCTATGAAAGTGTTAGGGAAGAGGAAAAGAATTAAAAACAGCATCAGATTACTTTCCTAAGCCTCCCCTCTCACTGCAAGACAAAAGAGAGATTCGGTTTTGGTCTCACCAAGTAAGTAAAGTTTCATTCCTTTTCTTTTTTTTAAATACAATGATATTAATTAAAATAAATATTTTATAAAGATATGAATTTCAGATTGAAACAAGAGGTTGATCATATGTTTGACTTTTTACTTCAAAAAAGTCTAAGCTCAATAGAAGCAGCATGTGGCTTTATACTCTGTTCTGGAACGTGAAGAGAAGTGAAAAAAAGTATGATTACCATATCTTTTTCTTTCTTCTGTAATCATATAGGCTAAATTATTATATTTTTTTCCAGGTTGTAATTGGAAAAGAATCATACCTGGTTAAGATTTGATCAGCTTATTAACATAAACGTTAATCTTAGGCTTTTTAGCTGTGAATTTTCTATTTCTAAAAACGATTTTCTTTTAGGTTCTTTTATGGTATGATATGATATCATACACTTATGGAAGTCTTCAATCTTATTTTGGAAACAGTTTGTGCGGATATGGTGAGGAAGCAGGAAGAGACAGAAAACAGAGTCGTGTCCGAACCAAAGCCTAAATAATTCACATCTCTTCTTGTGAATCCTTAGACGGATCTTGAACAAACATGCGTGGAGTTTGGCTTTATCTCAAGAAGTCTCTTAGCTGTTGCAATGCACAGAAGTCAACTCACGCTGGTGATCCAGACAAGAACCAAATCCAGAAGACTAAGAATCCATCTGGGTGCTCAAGATCAATGTCGAATCTGAGAAATGTCTTCTTGGTCACAAATGGAGATGAACGAGCTATGCAAAATCCAAGCTGCTGCAGCTCACGGTCTCTTGAGAGCTCCAAGTTTATAAATACAATGAAATTTGAAGGCAGTGCCGATAATTCTGGCAGATGTAAAGATTTTCTCAGCGGAGCATCTTCTTCAAATTTACTTACCGGTCGTTGCTCTTCTGAGAGATTTGATGTTGTTGGCTCTGACATCTGCGGTTTTGGAGCTCTCTCTTGTCGGAAATGTCACCAGAGAGTCAGAGATCTTGATGCGTTTGAGAAGCATTACCTTTATAATCACTCTGGTAAAACTCAAATAGATCTCTTTCTCCATCGATTTTTGGTCAATATCTTGAGGAGAATTCGATAATTTTTCTTCTTTTTGCAGTCACTAGACTCCTAGCAGGAGACTTCTCAAGAACAACTGTAGAGTTAATCTGCAATACAGGCTATTCTCACAAGCTTGGCAAAACGAAAAGGAACAACATTTCGGCGATTTTGAAAATCCAAAACTTGCAGAGAGTCGTTGCAGAGTTTGAAGATTACAGAGAAGTCGTGAAAATAAGAGCAAACAAGCTTTCAAAGAAACACTCTCGCTGTATGGCTGATGGGAACGAGTTGCTTGGGTTTCACGGCACAACTCTTTCTTGCGCTCTCGGTTTGAGCAACAGCTCTTCAAACCTCTGTTTCTCGGATCAATGTGGAGTTTGTCATATTCTAAGAAAAGGGTTCAATCCTAAAACAAGACCAGATGGGATTAAAGGGGTTTTCACAGCATCAAATAGCTCTACAGCTCTTGAATCTATCGAAATCGATCAAGGAAGAAACAGAGATTCATTGAAAGCTCTTGTGCTATGTAGAGCCATTGCTGGGAGGGTTCATAAACCTATGCAGAAGTTTGAAGATCCTTTTGGTTTTTCTGAGTTCGATTCATTGGCTTTGAAAATGGGACCAGGTTCTAGAATTGAAGAGCTTTATCTATTGAGTGCTAAAGCTTTGTTACCTTGCTTTGTGATAATCTTCAAGCCATGAAACGAAAGCAAGGTAACAAAGCTTAGTGTTCGGTGCTTCTCATCTTCCTCTAGAGTTGGTTGAGAAAAGTGTAATCATAGGAGCATCCAATGGATGGATAGCTACTTTGAAAGACTGACGTAATGCATCTCGAAGATGATCTAAACCCCAAGTGCATGGGATTAACGCATCTCATTGTCTCCTCTTGTAACTCTACCTCATTGCCAAACCCAAGTTGTGACCAACATGGCCATGTCCTGCTCATCTCCTGAGGTAGATGGCTGTGTTGTGGCTATCAAGTTCTTGGGACCACAACTCAGGTTATGTAGAAGCGATCAAAATAAACCCGATAAGAAAGAAAGGGTAATCCTCATAAATAATTTAAAGTCTTACTATCAATTGTAATGTAATATTTGATTGATATTTTAGTCACCGAACAAAAAAAACCATGGATAATGTGTAGATCAAAAAGTATGGAAGAATCCAGCACATTTTTTTTAAGTGGTTTAACTTAAGCATTTGACCGTTCTCAACTTTGAAGGTTACGAATCCAGCACAATTTTTTTTTTTTTTGGAAGAACCTATTCAACACAAATATGGCATCTAATTAATTGTTTTCTTTTAAATCGAGTCGATTCTTGATTTTTCATTCAGAAGTATTGAATGCGACAGATATATATTTAATTTTGGTAGTTATTAGTGAAAATGAATAAAATATTTTAAGTGATCTTATATATTCAATCAAAAATTACCCGGCACTAGGACTTAACCCGCGTTATAATTAGTGCGGGTAATTTTCTTTAAGATATTGTTTTGAAATTTAAAAAAAATTGCTTATATTTGAATTTTATAATATGCATACCTCATGATTATAAATAGAATTGTCAAAAAATAATTTTCTTGTGTCTAACTTTTTATAAAATTAGTAAAATATTTTTTGGTTTTTATTTTGATATAAATTCAAATAAAATATAATAAATTATAGTGAAAAATATATCAAGATTTCAAATAGATTTTTTTCTTTGAATATATATGGATTGATTATTATTTAAAAATATATAATAGATAATATCTTTAATACAAAATAAATAATTTCTATATTCTTATCACTAATTATAAAAGACAATTATATTTTTCCCTATTTGAATTATTCTTTATTATTTGTAATGACATTTCATGTAATAACTTACAAAACAAAATTCATTTTTAAAAATATCTTCTTAAATAATATTATAGAGATTTGTCTAAGTTGAAGCTTAATTATTGTTTATAAGAAACATGTGGGTTAGACCGCTAAACCGTAGATTACATGTGGATTGAGTTTGGACAAGGAATTTTGGGACCGCAGCCCGCGAGGCGCAACAAAAAAAATTGAAACCGCATCGTGTCGGGCTATTTAAATGCAAATAGTTGATTTCAATAGGGATAGTTTCGTATTTTCGGTTCTTTTTAAGGGTCAAAAGAAAAAGAAAAAACATTTTTCCGTCCATTGAGGAAGTAAATTTTCGATATTTAATAAATCCGAGAGGAGAATTGAGAATCCGAAGCTGAACCAGACGAACCGTAGGGGTCGATAACCGAAGAACCTTGAGAGCGAGAGATTGAGGGAGGTGTTCGTCTTCTTCTTCCCTTCTCCGGCGGCGAAAAACTCAAATATAAATCGGAGAACAGTGGAAAATAAGCGAATAGAATCAGATAAAATAAAGTTGTGCAACGATGTCGAAGAAGAAAGCGGCTGGTAGCACCATGACGCTTAAGGACTTCCATGGCGGCTCCATACCATCTGATCTTCCTCTCCCTTCCGCTCCTGGAGTGTAAGTCTCCTCGGATTCGTATAAATCTTCGCTCCTTTTTTTCCCATTTGGATCGCCTCTTAGTTGGTATGCTTATCGGAGATCAATCGAATCCTTGTTTTGGTTTGTGAGATTCGAGTGATGTTTCGGGTAAATTCTTCGTTTATTCATAGGGCTATTAGATCTGTATCGAAATTTTTGTTTTCTGATTTGTTTAGGTCTATTGTTACTACTACCCTTGTATCGGATGAAAAGCGTCTGCGATTTGATACCTTCGTTTTTGAGCTCTTTTGCTCTTTTTTTTTTATCAATTTTCCTTTGTAGGATTCCGAAGATTACTGCGGATCGACCTGTTTTTGATAGAGCGCCTTGGGGAAACTCGATCGGCCGACCGGATCAGAGGACAAGGCCGAGTTCGTCTCATACTATAAGAAACTTCGATGATAAGTCACTGTTTCTGCCTCACACCACGAATATTGGACGCAATTTCAACGAAGATGAACGGAAGCCTCTGGATGGTCACTCCACTCCCCGTAGAATGGTCAGTGATGATGTTTTCCGGGTCGCAAATAGCCGTTTGGAGGTAAAAGCAGACTCGGTTTTAACTGGGAGACATAGCGGTTGGTCAGCACCGGCTGGTCCTTTCCCTGGGAAGATGAGTGATGTGACTCATTCTGTGACTGGGACCGGTAATGGCGAGAACTCAATGTCAGGAACTCACCCTAATGTTTGGACTGCGAGGAAGGAAGTCCCAGTGGCTAACAATGAGCCTGGACAGTCTCCATGGACTACACAACCAGCTGTTTCTAATTTGGTCCATACAAGTGCGCTTGAGCAAGTGAGATGGCAGACTAAACTTTTTGTTCCTTCTCAGACGGGTTTCGATGTTGTTAAGCATTCAGAGATAGAGAGCAGAGGTTATATGACTAATAACCCTGTCATTAATCAAAGGGATGAGCCACATGGAACACGTGTAGAACGGGGCCTGATCGCTGAAGATGGTATCCAAGGTGGGAAAAAGTTCTCCCGTGAGTATGAAAAAATCCCTGGTCCAAGTTATTTGGACGTTAAGGAAGCAAAAGTTGTACCAAACAGCAGCAATAGGCCTCATCCAAGTTATTCTGACGTTAGGCCTGCTGGACATTTGGTGCAACCAACTGCCCCTTCTGAAGTCGTGGAACGACCTAAGCTTAACCTGCTACCTCGGACAAAACCTCTTGAAACTGTTGAGAAACCTGTGAATGATGGAAAACTGGTATTAGTTCTATGTTTCTGAGCTGCTTCTTTGGTTTTCAGGTTTCCCTCTTGGTTAACTGTGTTTTCTGATGAAATAAACTATATATCTGCAGGAAAATGGTGCTTCGAGTCTTATTCAACGTGAAGCTGGTTATGTGAAACAGAAAAGTATGAACATTTCAAAACCTGGTTTGTCTGCAGATGAGATTTCTAACCAGCCGGTTGAGCGCCCCAAGCTGTATCTGAAGCCTGTGACACAGTTGCTCGAGCAACCAGAAGTTAAGACTGAAAAGGAAAGGTAAGGATTTTCAAGGCTCTATCAAGCTATGGTGGTAATTACAGTTATCTTCTCAACTTAGTAATAAATATTTTGGAGCTTGGGGATGTAAGTAGTGATACAGAATCATTTTTTCTTTTCTCAAAATATGTACTGGCTGATGGCAAATACTGGAAGGATTATGCTCTAGCACGTTTTGGTATCTATTCAATATATTGGCTTTGTGTCAAACTATCCTCAGAAGTCCAAGATTGTAGAATATACTAGAACATTGACTTTAGTTCATAGTTATTTTCACTAGCTTGTTTTTTTTTACTGTCATTCACTTCTCTAGAATATCAACTAGACGCGCTTATGTTATCTGGTTATTGGTGCAGAAATGCGGTTTTTGGCGGTGCTAGACCACGAGAGCTGGTGAGTTCGGTTTGTTTCATCTTGTTGTGTAGCTCTCTACCTTGTTAAGTTTCCCGTTTGTTAATCATCAGTTGATTTCTTGGCTATATAGAGTCATTTGAGTTTTACAACCTATTCTTAACCTCTATTTTGCAACTAGGTTTTGAAGGAGCGAGGCATTGATGGGACCGAGCATCACAAATTGGAGCAACCGTTAGACAGGTAGAACGGGTTTCCTCTAGCCCCTCGCATTATGCGTTTACTGTCTCAGGTCCAACTCGTACAGTTCCATTGAGATCAACTATCTAATGCTAAGTTCTGTTTATGTTTTTTTGTTTATATCAAAAGGATGGTCCTCAAACCCATCGAAAGAGTTCCAGAGCACACAAACCAAAGGCCAATGAGTTCTCCTCGTGACCTGAGAACGAGGAAATTCGACCAAAAGGACGTTCGAGGTGTAAGCGATGTTGCCAGATCCGAAACCCAGAGGAGAAACTGGCGTGATAATGATATCAAGAGCACAAGACAGCAACAGCAGACTCAGGAGAAGACGAGACATCCATCACCAGAGACATGGCGAAAACCGGTTCCCCAGAAACCGGAGTCAACAGATGGAACAGGGCTTCGTCCGGGGAAAGCAGCTTCTCCCCTTGAGCTAGCTCAAGCCTACTCTGACCCTAAATCCGGAACGGGAAGCAACAAATTTAACATGACCCGCAACAACCAAACGCAGCAACCGTTCTCTCGGTTGGTAGGATCGACAACTACACCAAGACAGATTAATGGCTACTGAGTCATTGTTCATTTGTTCTTTCTTCGAACTGGTTTTAGTTCTGACTAATTGGATCTTAATTTCTCCAACACATCTCATGAGGTTTGTGGGATTGTTATGTTATATGTTTCCCTTAAGAATGGGGTCGGATTACATAATCCAAACATGGTTACATTTTGTTCATTCTTCTTTGGTTACACATTTTTCTTTAACCCGAATTTCCGGCACAAAACTGACTGAACACACTATCGAATAATGTTATAAATTACAATACTTTATCGTCCAAACAAATGTAATTATACCCGCAAATCTTTTACTATATTGTTAAAATTGTATGTCGTATAAGAATATTGCCATGGCGCCTTAATATAAATGAAACATGAACTCCGACAAATCTTTCAGCTTAGTAAATCATAACATTGAATCACACGTAGAGAGGTACTGACATACACATGACAATGTCACTAACGTCCTCGAAAACCATATGATTCAGATCGAATTAAAGGTTCTACACCAAACACAAAGTGTTTCATACATACTTATATAATATAAAGGCCTGATGATGAAGAACACTCTTTCAGCAGCAGATTTGCATCCTCTTTCAACTGTTGTCCGATTTTTCCAGAGCTGCAAGGAATAGTATTTGGGTACAGTAAATAAATCGAAAAAAAAAAGACGAGAGTCAAACGAAACACAACATATAGAGATTGGAGAGTGTACTATTGTAGTTGAGAAGCTTCTCAATCAGATCAACATGAGTCATCAGCATACGCCTGCAGCAGTATCTGACTAGCTGGAGCGCATCAAGTGCGTCCCTGCATAAACAAATTGTAACCTTTTACTCATACAGGAAAGCTTAAACAACAATAAGGGCCTAAACAAAGCCTTCTTTATCACAAAAACCTTGAGAAGCAAATCACGAGAAATGCAAAACTAACACTGTTTGAATATCTAGGAACCAAGGGCTCAGATCCTTGTACAGATAGAACATAAGGATTGGAAGCCATCGAGTCTTTGTTCATAATAACAACAATAGAAATAGAGTCTGCAAACTAAACAAGACAGGCACGATAGGTCTCTTCCAAATTCCAATAAAATATAAGCAGCAGAAAAATTAGCTAAGGTCTTCAACCATTAACCCTTTACTGATTTGGTTCTTCATTAGAGGAATGGTGTTAACTAATCTCATACTATCTTCCAACATAAACGACAGACCGAGTGGCTAGTTTTTCTCATGTTTAACCAAAGAACTCAAAATTCCACAAAGTATGATTAGTCCGAAAAGAATCATGTAAATGGGCACACGTACAATCAAAAGCCAACAAGCCTTACTTTCTACTTTTACAATAGAGATAAAAGTTCTGGATAGCAAAAGTAGATGGGCACATAGACATTATACTAGGCAGAAGATCGAAAGAAGCTATATCCTTCAATAACAAATCTCTTTGATTGTTTTTTATTCTTAATCAGACAAGTGGTCTTTACTAATCTCATACCCATTACGATGTCTGGACTAATTTCTCTCAAATTCAGATAAAATTATTCTCTTTTCGCACAAAATATGATTAGAATAATGTTAGCTTACCCTTCAGTGTAGTCTAGCTGGAGAAGATCAAGATACGCATCCCACTTGTTTCCAATCACCTAAACATCACATAGTGAAAGCTTAGTAAAGCTCAAAACTTTATCACTTAAAAAAGATTTTATGAAATCGACCCAGAATGTATCCATCCGATGAAACATTCATATCAGAAAAGAGAGAGAAGAGAAGTCTTGTTTGTCAAATTTTCGAGTAAGTAAAGTAACGAAGAGTGATAATCCCTAACTAAGATTTGAATCGCCCAATTAACCAAATCCAGTGAGAAAAACCGACCTTTCCACATGTAAAGCAACGAACAGGGATAATCATCTTGAGCTGAAACCTGGACTTGGTCTGTCTCTCTTTTCTCGCCTGGGTTTCTAGGGCTTACTGTTTTGGCGCTTCTTTAAAAAGGCTAGGAACACGAAGGGGGGCTTAACGAGGAGATGTTTGACCAAAAAGAAAAAGAGACGCTTCTCCAAACGACGTCGTCTCGAGCTAAATCTGATACACTGAGGTTTCCTTATCTGTGTGAGGCTTCTCCAAACGATGTCGTATCCCGTGAAATCTGATCAGTCATCCGGCCCATTTATAAAAACAATTTTCACATCGGCCCTGTAAGACAGACAATCCCGGCTTATCCGAACCAAACATTGTACCGTTAAACCGAACAGAAAACCAAAACATCTAAGATAACAAGATATTCAAAGTCTCATGTGTTTATATCTCAAACTGAGAATATATAGTATAACATGGTTTTCGGTTTCAGACATTACTGAGAAGCTAGAAGAAAAAAAACAATAACAAACGATTTTAAAGCAGAATAAATCAACTTCCAAAACATTCGTAACTTATCTCTTCTAAATTGAACTATTCTATAGAATGATCAAGGGTGCACCACACCTATTTTAAGTATATTCTTGCTACTTAATTCACTTTTATACATATAACAAAAACTTGTGTACATATTTAGCTTGTTAAATACACGTATTGGCAATTTCAACTACTAGCTTAAAAAAAATATAGTCTACTTGAGGGATTACTTGTCCCATCTTTTTATTTGCCAAGAGAAAAAACCAAGTATTTATGTCATTTATGTCATCTAGGTAAAGATCTTACTCCGAAATCTGATAGCCTCATCTTAGTTATTCGTCTAACATTTTGTTTTCTCCAATGAAACAGAGATGCGAGTTACGTTCAGCGGTGGAAGATTGTGTGATGTTACTGTTTCCCTTTCTCTGTGACCCTTCCAGGGTCCTTCCCACCATCAAGATACTGGTGACGAAACCAGACTGTGTTGACTCACTCTTCCTATTCAAGACGAAGATAATTTCGAAGGCAAGGTTTGAGTTTGTTGATTGTGAAGTTAAAGGTCTTATTATTGATATATTCGGTGAGATGGAGGCTGTCAGAAAAGCCTTCACATCAGTTCTCTTAAGAGTGCGGAGAAACTTTTTGTTGTTTTTAATTCTAGTAATTATTGAGATATATTCTCTATATCTTATATATATATATTTCCCTTGTAGATAATTCTTTATTTTCTAAGTTTACATATTCATATTAGATTTAGGTATATACCCGAAAGGTTGTATATATACTGTGGCCGTATCATCTAATAACACAAGTCAATATTGAGCAATTCATACTTTGTCATGGTATCAGAGAAAAAATCCGATTTTTTGGTCTTCTCGATTGCTTGCTCTTATTGATCTTCTCTTTCTCTTTCAAATAATCTCTTTGACCTAGAACGAATTCTCCTTCTCTCGACTTCTTCCTCTTTCGATTTGCCCCTTTATCGGTGATCTTCTTCGTGAACGATGTCCAACACGGAACCAAAACACAAGACGATCTCACCATACGATCTCACATCTGGTGACAATCCAGGTGCGGTGATCTCTTCTCCGTTGTTAAACGGTACAAATTATGATGAATGGGCACTTAATTTGCGTATGGCTCTAAGCTCCCGCAAGAAATTTGGCTTCATCGATGGCACTCTTTCCAAATCCGCTGCTGATTCTCCCACACTTGGAGATTGGACCGCAAATAATCATCTCTTGGTCGGTTGGATCAAACAAACCATCGAACCCAAGATTCGGTCTTCCATCTCAACTCGTGAAGTCGCAAAAGAATTGTGGGACATCATCACAAAAAGATACTCCATTAAAAGTGGAGCTCGATTACAGCAACTCCGCAATTCTTTGGCTACATGTAAGCAAAACGGCACTTCTGTTGATGACTACTTCGGCCGTTTAACTAAGATTTGGGATGGCATTACTGAGTGTATGACTTCCAAACGCTGCACTTGTGGCCTTTGTACTTGTGATCTTAATTCTGCTCATGATCAGGAATGTGAGACTCTACGCATTCATGATTTTCTTTCGGGACTTGATGATGATGTTCATGGCGTAATTCGCTCTCAAATCTGCGCCATCTCTCCTCTTCCAGATCTGGACAGTGTTTATCAAACTATTGTTCAGAACGAAACCATTCGTTCCAGCGTCATTCAAGAATCTCTAGTGATGAGTTTCGCATCTCAACTCCCACCTTCTTCTTACTCTCGCAAATATGGTACCGTTCTGACACGCGATCTCCCTCGCCAACAAATTCTCACCTCTCCTGCTCCTTCATCGCGACCAATAAACCGGGATCCTTCGCGTCAATGTACTGTATGTGGTCGTACGGGACATGAAGCTGCTTCGTGCTTCAAGGTGGTTGGTTATCTGGAGTGGTACGGTCGGGGTCGTGGCTCTACGGGACGGGGTCGTGGTCTTCTTCCTCGGGTTAATAGCACTCAGGTTATGAGTGCAAATTCGGCTTCCCTTCCGTCTACCTTGGCTCTCACCGATAACGATAGA
Source organism: Eutrema japonicum (assembly GCA_030161315.1). Classification (NCBI taxonomy): domain Eukaryota; kingdom Viridiplantae; phylum Streptophyta; class Magnoliopsida; order Brassicales; family Brassicaceae; genus Eutrema; species Eutrema japonicum. The sequence continues at coordinate 5,629,074 of BSQW01000001.1, read as the reverse complement.
CAAGACTTAAGTGGTGTTACGGACGACCAATGGCAGATTATACAGCGTATGGTGGGTGCTGCAAGTAAGACAGAACCACTAAGCGGTAAGATCAATAACGCTGTGTGGATCTTAGATACAGGTGCTACGCACCATATGACTGGACAAGCCGACTTATTGGAGGATGTTCGCTCTATCTATCCTGTTTCGGTTAAACTACCAGCAGGATCTAATGTTCTTGCGTCCAAGCAGGGCACAGTTCGCCTTACTTCACAACTCTTTTTACACAATGTCTATCTTGTCGATGGCTTTGACACAAATCTGATTTCCTTTGGACAACTGGTCTCAGATAATTTCTTGGTGGGACAGATCACTGATAAACTCTTGATTTTACAGGACCGCACTACGAGGACGCTGATTGGAGCGGGTGAACGAGAGAGAGAGGGACTCTACCGGTTATGCGGCGTTGAGACTCTAACATCGTTGCAAACCAGTGTTCGGGACATCTCTGTTTTGTGGCATCATCGTTTGGGTCATCCTTCGTCTCGTGTTGTTGGTTTGCTTCCTGAAGTTCGCGGCATCAGTAGTAGTAGTGAGCTTTCATTTAAAAATTGTGATGTGTGCTTCCGGGCTAAACAAACCCGTCAATGTTTTCCGGATAGTTTGAATACAGCCACTTCAGTTTTTGATTTAATTAATTGTGATTTATGGGGTCCTTACCGCACAACAGCATTTTGCGGATCTCGTTACTTTCTTACCATTGTTGATGACCATTCTCGAGCAGTTTGGATTTACCTTCTCCCTGATAAAACTACTGTTTCACGACATCAATGGGATTTTTTGACTTTAGTTCATACTCAATTCTCCAAGAAAGTGAAGACAATATGATCTGATAATGGAACGGAGTTCCTATGTCTCTCACGATTCTTTCAGGAACAAGGCATTCTCCATGAAACATCGTGTGTGCATATACCTCAACAAAACGGTCGTGTAGAACGTAAACATCGACACATTTTGAATGTTGCTCGTGCTTTTCGATTTCAAGCTCATCTACCTATCGAATACTGGGGTGAATGTGTTAAGACAGCAGTTTACCTTATGAATCACACTCCCTCACAACTACTTCATGGTAAATCTCCGTTTGAGAAACTGTATGGTCGTGCTCCGTCTCTTAAGCATATCCGTGTTTTTGGATGCTTAGCCTATGCCCACAACTTGAATCATCGAGGGGATAAGTTTGCGACTCGGAGTAGACGTTGTGTGTTTCTCGGATACCCTTCGGGAAAAAAGGATGGATGCTATACAATTTGGACAAAGAAAGCATATTTTCTTCCCGGGATGTCGTCTTTTGCGAAACCACATACCCTTTTGCTTCGTTGTCCGATACTCCTCCACCTACTGCACCCGTCTCCCCCTCTCTCCCGCTTGAGGTCTCCTTTGATGATGAGGAATCGCTCTCTGGGGCTGACATTGGTGTCCCCGTTGCCGCGGATCCTCCTCCTATTGACGTTGCTACTCCTACGCTCGTCAACCCTGTAGTTGATACTATGGTCCCAAATGTCGTTGAGGATCTTGTTAATCTGAATCCTCCTCCTCCAGCAGTGTCTGAGGATGTCGTTGAAGAGGTTTTAGGTCGTGGTCATCGCCCGAAACTACCTTCTACTCGCCTGCGGAATTTCGTTGTGAATGCCGTGACTCTCGACGGCCCTCTCCCTCTCTCTTCATCTTCACTCTCTCCTCAGCTGTCTTCAGGTTCGGTTTATCCTCTCTCTGATTTTATCTCCTTTGATAAATTTTCTACTTCCCATCGCAGCTTCCTTGGGTCGCTTACAGCTCATGTTGAGCCTCGTTCTTTCCGCGAAGCAATGCATGATGAGGTTTGGAAGAATGTTGTGGGATCTGAATTCAAAGCTCTTGATCGCAATCACACTTGGGATCTTGAACATTTGCCGCCTAATAAGAAGGCTCTTGGTAGCAAATGGGTATTTACAGTCAAATACCGATCAGATGGTACAATCGAGCGTCACAAAGCTCGTCTCGTTGTTTTGGGAAATAATCAAAAGGAAGGAGAAGACTATACTGACACATTTTCTCATGTTTCTAAGATGACTACGGTTCGTGTATTTTTAGATTATGCAGCTAAAAAGAATTACGAGGTTCATCAAATGGATGTTCATAATGCGTTTCTTCACGGAGATCTTCATGACGAGGTTTATATGAAACTACCATAGGGCTATTCTTCGCCTAATGATACACGTGTATGTCGTCTTCGAAAGTCTCTCTATGGGTTGAAGCAAGCTCCTCGCTGCTGGTTTGCTAAACTCGTGGATGCTCTTCTCAAGTACGGTTTTTCTCAAACCCGGTCTGATTACTCTCTCTTTGTGTACTCAAAGAATGGAGCCTCCCTTCGCATACTAGTTTACGTCGATGACTTGATAATTTCAGGTAACTCGTCTGCGGTGATACGATCCTTTAAAGAATATCTTTCCACATGCTTCTATATGAAAGATCTCGGTCTTCTCAAATATGTTTTGGGTATAGAAGTGGCTCGAAGTCCGACCGGCTTTTACCTTGTAGATAATTTCTTATTCTCTAAGTTTACATATTCATATTAGGTTTAGGTATGTACCCGAAAGGTTGTATATATACTGTGGCTGTATCATCTAATAACACAAGTCAATATTGAGCAATTCATACTTTGTCAGTTATTGGCAGTGGATTCTCCTAACGAAAACCAGAAGATAATAGAATCAACGAGGGCCGATTAACTAACTTAGCGGTTCACTTTTGCAAAATAGGTTGGAAATTGGTTTTGAACTTTCAACCCGTGGAGAAATTAGTTTCGAACTTTCAAACGGTGGGGAAATAAGTCTTAAACTTTCAAACCGTGGAAATCTGGTACGAGGGTCAAACTTTGTGTGGAATTGGTATTATATCATAGTTCCGAGAGAAAAATATATCGTTTTCCCTAACTTATATATTCTAAATTGAATTTCTCTATAGAATGTAAATGAATAAATAATCAAAGGTGCACCATGTCAATTTTAAATATATACATGCTACTTAATTCACTTTTGTACAGATAACAAAAACTTGTTTACGTATTTAGCTTGTTCAGAAAACGATAAGGGGAAAAGATTTCAGTCGCACAATCCTATGACTTGCCGTTTTCAAGTGATTCTCCAGAGTTACATCAGGAATATTGTAACGCAATTTTATGTTTAAAATTAACTTCAAGTGTGGAAAATAAATGACCTATGGACAAACCACATGATCCATATATTCATTTAAATCTTCAACTTTCAAAATTCAGCGATTAAAAGCACGAACTATCGGATTGTCCATTTAAATCCTCAATTTTTGTTGATTTTGTTTTTAAATCACAAACTTTGTTTGACTCGGCCAAAATAGGTACGTCGTTAAGTCCCCGTTTAAAATTTCCGTTAAACATAAAACGACGTCGTTTTGTTTTAAAATTAAAACGGGAAAATGCCATTTAAATCCTTAACTTTCAAAATTCAGCCATTAAAAACACAAACTATCGGAAAAATGCCATTTAAATCCTCAAATTTCGTTGACTCGGCCAAAAAGAGCACGGCGTTAAGTCCATAAACGGAACGGATTAACGGGGTTACAATTCCGTTAAAACTTAAAGTTAACTCATACGATGTCGTTTTAAAATCCTCAACTTTCTTTGACTCGACCAAAAAAAACACGACGTTAAGTCCGTAAACGGAACGGATTAACGGAGTTACAATTCTGTTAAATCTTAAGGTTAACTCATACGACGTCGTTTTAAAATTCAAAAGTAAAACAAAAACAAAAACAAAAAACTAGATCTATCGACATAGGAAAATCTCACCTCCAACGGCGTCGTATGAGTTAACCTTGAGTTTTAACGGTATTGTAACCACGTTAATCCCTTCCGTTTACGGACTTAACTTCGTGCTCTTTTTAGCCGAGTCAACGAAATTAGATTTTAAAACGACGTCGTATGAGTTAACCTTGAGTTTTAACAGAATTGTAACCTCGTTAATCCGTTCCGTTTATGGACTTAACGTCGTGTTTTTTTTTGCCGAGTCAACGAAAATTAAGGATTTAAATGACATTTTTCCGATAGTTCGTGCTTTTAATGGACGAATTTTGAAAGTTAAGGATTTAAATGGCATTTTTCCCGTTTTAATTTTAAAACAAAACGACGTCGTTTTCTGTTTAACGGAAGTTTTAAACGGGGACTTAACGACATGCCTATTTTGGTCGAGTCAAACAAAATTTGTGATTTAAAAACAAAGTCAACGAAATTTGAGGATTTAAAAACAAAATCAACAAAAATTGAGGATTTAAATGGACAATCCGATAGTTCGTGCTTTTAATCGCTGAATTTTTAAAGTTGAGGATTTAAATGGCATTTTTCCCTATTTGTTTTGGTTTTAAAGATCCATATATTACAACTACCCATTACTAGTATTTTGTTTTCTTTCTTATTTCCTAAACAGTTTCTTCTTTATTTATTTAAACATTTTCCTACTTTATCTTTGCTTATATATATATTTTTGATATGATATGGACTCATCTTTAAAAAAAACTAAAAAAATCCTTATAATAAACTATTAAAAATAGAGATAACAAAGAGTGATTATACATCGTTGTCTCATAAGAAATGTTTTTATAACATTTATTGATCAACCTCGAATATCTTCGATAAGAACTTTGGGCCCAACCATAATACAATAGTTATAAATCAGCTTCAATCAAAAGAATGTCACTTTTGACACATTTGAGGATAACTCCGGTTAATACCTCTGGTAACCATAAGAGGAGATCTCGAACTGACTTCTTTCGATCCGATTCTCATAGCCGTACGGATACGAATCCCCGAAAAGGTAATCGGAAGTCGTCTTCCACGGATCAGAATCGTTGCTTTCCCAGCAAGAAACCTCAGCCGCACGATCCTTTTCATCTTCCTGGCGTCTTTTGTTACGTAACACACAAGGAAAGTAACCTCCGAATATCACCTCACAGAGATCCGTCGCTTCTAAGCCGTAACCAGACGGAACATACAGAGCTTTCACTTCTTCTAATTTATCTACAGCTTCAGATTTAACTTCTTCTTCCTCCTCGTCATCTTCTTCTTCTTCTTCTTCTTCTTCATCGTGTTCTTCTGCTTCTTCTTCTCCGTGATCATCGTCTTCTTCTTCTTTAATGGTTTCCAATGGGTTGGTTTCAGTTAACGGTTCAGAGAAAGTTACACGTTTCTTAACAACTTTTTTTTCACCACCATCATAAATTCCAAGAGGAACAGGAGCGATAATCTCCGGAGGAGAAGGATGTTTTGCCAGAGCAGCGGTTGAAGAAGGGTAGCAAGTTTCCACCGACTGAGGAAGAGGTTTTCCGTAGGTTGCAACGATATCGTAGCCACCACCGTACGGCGTCGGATCGTACTCGTCGAATTCCGGCTCGTTGAATTCCGGCTCGTTGAAGCCTTGAACAGAGCAATAGATGCTAAACTGAGGAGGAGATTCGTAGGTTGTGTAGAAGTTCGGATCATAGAACAAGTGTTTGGGCTCAGACATGGTAGAAACAGAGTATGCAACAGATGCAGAAGATGTCTCATACTCAGATCCATTCCAGTTATTATAACTCATTGGATCGGAACCAAACTGCTGCTGTTGATTGTTATCATAATAATAATTATGATCATAGAGATTAACCTGATTGAAATCGTCGTATGGGATCTGGTAATTCCCATAGAAATTGGCCATCTGAGATTTGATCCTCAGAGAGCTTGAACGAATCGATGATTTTGATTGAAGCTCTCTCTATCGATCTGCTGTTGAAAAGATTAGGTGGAGCACTGATTAAAGTGATTTGAAATGTTTGGTTTTAAGTCCGTCTAGTGATGTGTTGATAAGGTCGGGACGACCAATGTAGATGGTGACACAATTTCTTGTCTTGTCTGAAAATGGTATCAAGAAAACGTGGGGGAAACCAGTGGTGGACAAAGAGATCAAACCAAACCAAACCAATAATTCTAATTTAAATGACAGCAAACCTAAAAAAAACCAAGCCATTGTTGTAGCATTGAGTCAAAATTGATGTGATACCTCGTAAACAAAGCATGGTTATATAACATTTTATTTTGATGGCAAAAACTTAATATGGTTGATATAGTCTCAAATCTCAATGGGACCAAAAATATCAAAAAAGTATTTTCTCCAAAATCAAAAGCATGTTTGTTTAAAACTAGTTAAAGTGTTCCATTCTACATAACCATAAATATTGTTCCAAGAAGGAATGATGATGATACAGTATATCATCATAGCCGATTTTACATCCGAGTTCAATAAGCTAATCGACTAACCGTCTAACCGATCGATCAAAATCTCACACACTCCGTTACAACGGCCTGTCTTATCATCGTTCAAGAGGAATCAGAAGCGGCTGGTTCTTGTCTTGGTTTCCTCTGCTGCTCAGGAGGTGGACCGTCTCTTTTTCTTTCGTACCTCTTACTTTGATACTTGGAGTTATTGCGCTGCTTTGGTTGGTATGTCGGGTATGTGCACGGGATAATCTCTCCATTGATGTACTTGTCGCCTAAACCGAACAAAAACCCATCCAATTATCAGAACAGGGATACATGAGAGAGAGAGAGAGAGAGAGAGGAAGAGAGATCTTTAGACACATTGTAATCACTATTAATAAGGCTTAGATGGGTTACCTCCATAGTCCTTGTTCTTGACATCTATGTAGGAGTCAGGCAAAACCCAGAGAACTCCAGGCAAACCTGTGGAAAATTGAAAGACTGAGCAGTCAGTATCTTGAAGGTTTTCGACGATTACAAGCATATACACTTTCAGTAAGAGGATTAAAGCTTTTCTTGATCACTAACTCTAACTCACCCTTGAACTTCTCAGAAGTTTCTTCGTCAATGGTGCATTGGAATCCAGTATATGTGGTGGTACTGAATGCATACATGTTCTTCTTTGCCTCTTCCATGCTGGAAAATAGACACAAGTACACTCAATACGCATACACAGAGAATTTGTTATACACAGAGAAAATGGACACAAGTAACACTAATTGGTTAGTAAACTGAATGAAGTTTTAGTCATTTCTCGCCAAGAAACAGTCATTTCGCCGCCTTATCCAGGAAATTCTTACTCAGGAGTCCAAATCTACTGCTATTTACTAGTGTACACCACAAACACCTTTGCCATACATAACTTGCTTGCACTGTCCACATCAAATTTAACAAATAGACACGATGGACAACATCTGCAATTTATACATAGCTTGATGGAAAATGTCCAAAAACAGACGTTTCTGTTCCTGCCCCAATTTTTCATTCACAATTACACTAATGAGTGCCAGTTTTGGATGCTCCAAGAACAGCAAGTACACATGTGTTTTTGCAGCCAAATCCATGACGTTTTGCTTTTCATATGCATAACTGGAATAGCTCGAGATCGCCTACTACTCTAATCTGGGTTCCCTTTCTCTATATCGTGTTTGAGTTCGAGAAACTCAAACATCATTTTCAAGTCAAGTTCAAATACATCAATCTATTTGCCTAAAACTTGCTCACAATCTCAGGTGTTCAATGTGTTTGCACATCTCAAGAGATTAAGTTGACTAAATGTTAACACTGATACATTCATAATAAATGAACGTCAACCTACTTTCAACCCAGTTTAAGAACAAATCTGGAAACTAGGTCAACTTCAAAGCAAATTTCAAGCTTAAGGTTTTATTCAGCTCAGTGAAAAACCCAAATCTCATGAATCCCAAATTTTCCTATGCGCAACAACATTGTTTCAATCAAAGAATCATGACGAGTCCACTGAGAACACAATTACAACTTATATATGTCGATATTAATCAACAGCGGAGAAAACTATTCAGAAGAGAAAACGGACCTTCCAAGAACAGTAGCAAGAGTGTTAAGGTAAGTATCAATCATCTGCTCCCTGCTTGGCGCTGGATCCTTGGGGAATTCCATTACAATAAGCCAGTGATTGTAATCGCACCCAGGAAGCATAATCGTCTCTCTCTGCTCGTTGCTACTGCTCCGTTTTGACGAGTAATCCGAATCCACGGTCGCAGCCCTGACTATCGCCATACGACGCCGAGACCCGGCGGTGGAGATACTCCGGAGCAGAGGATTCCACGTGCCGCATAGGCGGATACCGGAGAGTGTAGGGAAATGATTCAGGTAGCTTACGGGAAGTAGGGTTTTGGGGAGAAGCGAGGAAGAAGAAGAAGATGTTGTTAAGGAAGCCATTGCAAGCCAGAGACTGTTCCACTCGACACTAGAATTGAAGGGGATAAGGTATTTTTTTACCTGCTCCGTGTCTAAGACCTAAAACGGCATCATATTATAAAATCTATCATAGGATTGTGGCCTAGTGTTTGGGCCGAGCTAATGTTCAGCCCATATGAACGAATCTTAATCCAATTTAATTAATGCTCCGACATCACCATTCGGATATCGGTTCTTTCGGTTTCGGTACTAATTAGGGCATTTGCATCGTTGGGGGTTTCAATATTGGGGTCTCAACATAAAATATTAATAAAATTATATAAATAAATTGCATTAATTAAATTTTAGTTTAAAAATAAAATTGCACTAATAATCAAATGACACATGTAAGACACCCTATAAGACAGGTGTCTAGTAAAATTACACTAATAATCAAAAGAGCAAGTGCATGAGACACCCCTATTAAACAAATCAAAAAAAAAAAGTAAGAGAGAAGAATTTTAGAATGTCTCAAATGAGACACTTGAGACATCCAAAATAAGATATGGCGATTTTTGATTGGTTCGTTTTTTTGTTTTCATAAATTTTATTATTTAACTTTAAAAAAATTAAATTTTATTAGAAGGGTGTCTCACCAATGCAGATGCTCTAAAGTTATAAACCAATTCGGGTATTTCCTTTTTCCGTATCGGTTTCAATTCGGTTCTGCCCATGTTTGGTTTGGTTTCGGCAAATAGAAATTTATCACAAATACTATACAAAAAAATGGTTTAATTTAAATAAAATTTGGTTAAATTTTGACAACTATAATTAAAGATTTTTGGATGTTTACGATATTTTAGTTATTTTCGTATAAACATAACTAATATATTCGGTTTATAACTGTAATTATGAGTATTTTGCTTATTTCAAGTATAAATATATATAATATTTTTGGGTATATAATTGTATTTCATATATTTAAGATATTCATTCGGGTTTTAGTTTGGTCCAGTTCGGTTCGGATATCCAAAATATTTTATAAGTAAACCCATTTAGGTATTTATGAAAATTCGATTCGGTTCGATACCTCTTAATTCGGTTTGGTTCAGGTTTGGCTTTTTGGTTCCGGGTATTTTGCCAATAACATGTATTGAAATTAAGTTGTGTTATAATTATATGTAACTTGCCCTAAAAATAATATGATAAAAACTAAAGATTTTTATGTGGTGAGTTAACTTACATTTTTATAGTTATGTTACTTTATTATATAACAATATTTGTTTTTAAAAAAAAAATTCTAAATGATGTCGATCAATCCGATTCCAATCAATTTGGTTCTACTAAGTATAGAATCAGTTTCAGTTTGTTTGTCAGCTTTTTAAAACTCAATTCAGATTGTCTGTTTATACGTAAATTATGAGATCAAATCTATGATATTCGATGTTGGTATTTTAAAACATTCTTGTTTATTTTACAAATATAACTTTGCATAGATTTATAAAAATAATTTTCTATATAGACACATTAAATTATGGCTATAAATTCTTGATATAAAGTGACTTTGTACTAATTGTATACGACGTTTTGAAATGTGGTAAACTGCGCTCAGTTTTATTTGTGTGTTTGATGCTTTTTTACAAGTATCTCTCGATTGTTGGTTGGATCTTTCTAAGTATGTGATTTCGATTTAGATAGATCCAACCAACAGATCGATTGTTTATTGTTTTGATTTCGATTTAGATAGATCCAACCAACAGATCGATTGTTGATTGTTGTGATTTCGATTTAGATAGATCCAACCAACAGATCGATTGTTGATTATTGTGATTTCGATTTAGATAGATCCAACCAAAGTATCGAAGTATGTGATTTCGATTGTTGTGTTGGACTACCGATTGTTGCTTGAATCATCAGATTGATCTGGACTTTAATTTATCTTTTGATTTCGTTTTTAATGTGTTTACCCTTTTTTATGGATGCAATTTCATAGATGGAACTTCATCAACTAATCGACGCCCTCGTGGACCGATTCGCTGCCGCAATCGCCGTCGCTGTGGCTCTCGCAATCGCAGCCGCTGTGGCTCCCGCAATCGCCGCCGCTGTGGCTCCCGCAATCGCCGCCGCTGTGGCTCCCGCAATCGCTGTCGATGTGGCTCCTGCAATCGCCGCCGCTGTGGCGCCCGCAACCGCCGCCGTACCCGCCTAACCCGCCGCCGTACCCGCCTAACCCGCCGCTGAAAACACACTTTTTTGTTTTTCTTATTATGTTTTGATTGAATATAACTTTGTTTTGTTATTGTAATTTGTAAAGAAGATATTGCATATGGATGCTATTCCGAGATCAATCCAACTGTGGAGGAGTGGAAGTGATGCTGTGCATGAAGAGCGAGAAAACAAAACATTTTGATTTAGATTTTTTTGACTTTTTTACTTGAGTTGGAAAACACAATTTTGAGAAAAAGCGTTACCAAAAAAAGGATTTTAAGAGCGAGAAAACAAAATGTTTTTTGTATCAGCGATTTCATATGATTTTGAATTACATAACTTGGTGATAGTCACGATTATGTTTAGTCAATTTACAAAACTTTATAATAAAAAAACCACGTATACAGTATCTAAAAGATTACATAATTGGTGAAACCATGTAGGTCATTCCACTGTCCAACCATAGCCCCAGATGGTTTTGTAATCTCTCTTTATAATCAGAAAACAAAATATCGTCATAACAAACAAAAAGTGAACAACTGATTAATTTCCTTGGGTCCACTATAAAATCAATAATCTATTTAGGTAATTTGGTTATGGTAAAGGATATTTTTGGTCCACTATAAAATCAATCTCTATAATATTATTTAAGAAGACATTTTTAAAAATGAACTTTGTTTTGTAAGTTATTACATGAAATGTCATTACAAATAATAAAGAATAATTGAAATAGAAAAATATATAATTATTTTTTACAATTAGTGATAAAAATATATAAATTATTTATTTTGCATTAAAGATGTCATTACAAATGCATGTGATCCATTTGTTGATTACATGAATTACATGAAGGAGAAGTTAAGCAAAGAGAGGGAAGCAAGGAGAATTCTGCATGGAATCATCAGTGAATCGGTGAAAAGAGAAAGAGACAAAATGGAGAAGGTGTGCGAGGAACTGGTGACGAGGATTGACGAACTGAAGGCGGAAACAAGGAGAAGATGGGACCAGACGGAGGAGGAGAGGCAGATGTTGAATATGGCTGAGATGTGGAGGGAGGAAAGGGTTAGAGTTAAGTTGATGGATGCGAAGCTTGCCTTGCAAGAAAAGTATGAGGAGGTGAATTGGTTTGTGGATGAGTTAGAGAGGTGTTTGGAGATGGCGAGAGAAGTAGGAGGAATTGAGGAGATGAGGTTGCGAAGAGGTGAAGGTTTGATTAAGACGGCGAGATCTATGGAAGTTGCATGCTCAGTGGCTATATGTCACCAGAAAATGCAATGGGAGGACTGTTTTCAGAGAAATCTGATTTTTTTTCAGCTTAGGATTGATAATCTTAGAGCAACTTCAATGGGGTGAGATACCTACCATTAAAAAAAAATAAAAAAATTCAAAAGAGAAGTGAGAGATATGGATACATAAAAAAAAACTTGAGATACCCAAAGTATATGTGGCTATTTTTCATTGGTACAATGTTTTTTTAATAAATTTAATTATTTAATTAAAAATAATAATTGATATTGTATTGGTGAGATATTGTCAGTGGAAGAAGAGACTCAAATTCGACTCTTTTAGCTTATGTGAGTTTCTCCTAACTCTACTATTTTTCTTTTAAAAAAACATGAATTTCTTATTGATTTCGATTTATTCGATTTCAGTCAATTTTGTTAGACTATTAAATCAGTTCAGTTTTCTTTTATCTTTGAACTCAATTCGGTTTGTACGAAAATTACGGGATTAAATAAATGAAATTATACCATCTATACGAAATAAGAAATCAAATGATGAAAATACACAAAACAACAATCCGATGCTGGTTGTATATTAAAACTTTCTTTTTTACTTGGTATATTATAACTTTACAAAAATAATTTTGCATACATTTATAAAAAAAAATAACTTTCTATAAAGTAAATAAACAAGTATGGCTACAATCAATTTTAATACTTATAGACTACTATTGTTCTTCATCGAGAAGGTTGTTTTAACGTCCTTGAACGTCGGTGAGAGTAACGTCATTAACAGAACTACCGGTTTCTCCGCTGGGCCAATTACCTGAGCTGCCGCCATTTTTGACGTTTCTCTTCCTTCCCACCGTAAACGCAGGATGCTTCGGAGATGGAAGATTAATGGCGTTATGACCCAACATGAACACAACAGAGGACATGTCTGGTCTGTCCGAAGCGCTTTCTTGCACGCAAAGCAACCCAATGTGTATGCATTTCATCACTTCGCTCTCGTCATAAGTCCCCGCATCCATTAGCGTGTCTATGATCTCTGTTGCTTCACCTTTCTCCCATAGAGCCCAAATCTACAAAGATGAAAGAAACAACATTGTCTTGTTCCTCTGTTCTTTTTACAAGTCCAAAAGTTATGTGAAAAACTGCAGTTTTTTTTACTTACATGTCCGACTAGATTCGAAGATTCGTCGTAGATAGTACTGTTCTTCTTTCCGGTTATGATCTCTAAGATCAATATTCCGAAGCTGTAGACGTCTGATTTTATGGAGAATTGGCCATCCATTGCATACTCCGGTGACATATATCCGCTGTGACAATGAGATTGAAACGATCTTTCTCAGATTGAAATACCAAAAAAAAGACTGGAGAGTATTTTGGAGATTGAGAAAGAATAACTCACTATGTTCCGACAACCCGATTTGTGCTTCCTTCGATTTGATTTCCACCAAATATCCGGGCCATCCCAAAATCCGCAATCTTCGGTATCATGTCATTGTCAAGAAGTACATTGCTGGCCTTGAGGTCTCTGTGGATGATTCTCAGTCTTGAATCTTGATGAAGATATAAGATTCCACGAGCAATCCCGCGGATTATCCCCATCCGTTTTGGCCAATCAAACTCCGCTCTATGCTCCTCACCTAAGGGGACGACAAGAAGAAGAAAAAAAAACAGGGAACCAAAAGCAAAGCCATTGATCTTTCGGAAAGGGAGAATTTGAAACTGTGTTGGAAATGCTAAAACGTACGGAATATGAAATAGTCTAGGCTCTTGTTTGGTAAATACTCGTATATCAACATCTTTTCTTCCAATTCAACGCAACACCCTAAGATCCTCACGAGATTTCGATGCTGCAACTTTGATATCAGCTTGACCTCGTTCTTGAACTCTTCCATTCCTTGGCCCGAGTTTCTTGACAATCTCTTCACTGCTATCTCCATACCGTTTTGTAACACCCCCTGAAGAGAAACAAATGAAACATTACCTACTACTTATTGAACTTAAAATATTGCTCTTTTAAGTTCAGTATTGATAACGATTATGCATATATATATCTTAGGCATGTGTGTGAAGATGGTTTTTTGCTTCTTCGTTACCTTATAAACGGGTCCGAAACCTCCTGCTCCAAGCTTGTTTTGAAAAGAGAAGTTATTCGTTGCTGCAGCGATCGTGCTAAGCTCAAAGATAGGCAAATCCCGGTTTCTTGATTTGTCCTCAAGCTCATCTAATATGAACGAGTCTTCAAGATCAAAAGAGCTCGGGGCGAAGGTTGATGGAGGTTTTCTATGCCTGTTAGACTCTGCACTTGTGCATGTTTTCAGTTTGTTAGCTATAATCTCAGCAAGCAAACATATAAAAACTTTAAAAAACATTATCAGAGAGGTTCTTACGTCGTCGTTTCCTTATGAAACAGAACAAAATGATCATTAGTAACATCACGACTACAGTCAAACCGATGAGAATCAAAGCAAGTCTCCTCTTCCATGATGAGCCGTTTCCATTCCACCGCGCTGTAACAAGCAAACAAATCAATATAATAAGTACTTGGAATTCCTCTGCATTGACGCGTCTCTTCTACCTCCTTTGTTGCAATTATACAGAACAAGTTGCAGAGTTTATGTATATATGTACCTAACTCTGCCTTGTCTACGCGCAGGTAGAAATCTTGTCCTGCGCTCAAGTATGTCCTTGTATCCAACATATCACCGTGCCATGTCAAGCACCCTTTTGCTCCGTCTTCGCTCTCGTGGTAAGCGCTCGCATAAGCGACACAAGAACAGTTCTTCAAGCACCTCTTTCCGCATTCCTTCAATGTTATGTTCATATCCACACTTACAGATGATGTATTGGGAACCTTCACGCGCTTCAACCTCGCAAACCCTTCTCTCCCACTACATATCGAAGCTGTATTGCTCCTCTTGCACCCACCTGAAGCATCCCTCAACGACCAATCCTGGGGCTTTTTGGGCTCGTACCCCGGTAGGCAAGAGCACTCAAACTTGTCTGGACTTGTGGAATTGCAGTAACCGTTAAGGCCACAGTGGTTGTAGTAGTCGCACTTCTCTTCAGGAGCTGACCAGAACCCGATCCATTTCTTATCCCTCCCGTTCCATGTGAACCGTTGCAGGATGCCCGTCTCGTTTAGCACCATTCTTGTTATGACTAAAGGATTCAACACGCCATAAGTGATTGATACTTCATCCGGAGTATTCACAAACGAGATATTGAAGATAAACTTGTTTGTCATTTCAGGCACACCGCTCCATCTCTGCCCTGTCCATGACCCAGTACGCCACCACAGAGTCGGACCCTTGTACATCATCATCTGCGGAAACCCTCTACGCTCTATCCGGTATGTAATGTTTCCGAAACCTGGGTCACCAGGAGATCTCCATGACGTCATAAACCGATCCACGCCGTCTTGACGAGTGAATCCAAACTTCATAAAGGGAAGCAAAGTGTTTGTAGGATGATTAAAGCTCTCCCAGAAACTTTTCCCTGTGACAGGATCAAGAAGAACAAGGTTGCCTAAATCAGATAGCTTCGCAACTAAAGCCGGTTCTGAGATGGTATCCAAGACATCCGTAGACCAGATAGGCTCTGTTCCATTGACAGATGCATAGACACAGAGATTCCCTCTGCTGCTGAACTTTATATGACCAGATGTGTCATTAATAGGATGGTCTCTGTTTGCAACCCATACGACAGTCTGCTCAGAGACTTGAGCATACCAAATCCCAACATACCGGAGATTTGAGTTCCTCAAGCTGAAGAATCCAAAAGCGAATCTCTTTCCTTCAGAGTATATAACATCACCATCTTTCAAAGACTGTCTTCTCAGGATCGTGCTGTCGGAGAAACAAGATTGAATCAGGAGGGAGAATAAGACAAAGAAAAAGATGAAGAAGATCTTCATTCCGTGTTTGTTTTCTGATCAAATTTTGATTGAAACGTGTAAATGCTTGTGTCTTATTAAAGGCCAAGTGGGCCTCACCTGAACTAACATCATTAACTGCATGTATCGATCAGTCACGCTCTGTTCCGGATTTATCTCTCAAAGGTTGAACTTTCAAAAGATGTAAAAACTGATTCATGTGACTTAGAACATGACACGAACTAAAAAAGGTTACCTCCAACACCGTGAAGAAACCTTTCTTCTTCGTCCATTCAATTATTGCCTCTGTCACTGTGCGGGAACCAGTACACGCCACCTCAATTTCCCTACAATGAAAAATACGTACTTAGAGCATCAACAATGGGGTCTCTCCTCCATTAAAAAAAAAAAAAAAAAAAAAAATCAAAAGTGAAGAGACACAAGAGAGTTATAAAACAGGTATTCATTTTCGAGTTATGTTTAGAGCATCATTATTAGGAGAAACCCAAATAGGTTTCTTAACTAATATTTAATTATAAATTTGAAGTTAAGAAACTCTGTTAAGAAACTTCTATTTTTGCTGTTTTATTGGTAGAATCCTATTAGGGGTTCTTAAAAAAAATTAATAATTTTGTTTTATTTTAAATAGAGTTTATTTTTTAATTAAATATAATTGACATAAAAACATAACATTTTAAATATAGATTTTGAAAAAAATGCAAAAGAACGCTCAATTTGTTTTTTTTTCCTGATCTTGTCTATGAATCGCTTCATGTTCACCCACCGAATGATTCCAATTCATTAATATGTAAAAAAAAAGTTTAATATGTAAAGATTCAAATTCATTATGTAAAGATTCTAATTCATTAATATGTAAAAAAAAGTTTAGAATTTTAAAGTTGAAGTTAAGAAAAAGTTTTTTAAAAAAAGGTAAGAATTTTTTTTAAAGTTAAAGTTAAGAAAAAGTAAAAAAAAAAAAAATTTGGCAAAAAAAAAACATCGGCGAATTAGGAATTGACACGTGGCTAAGAACAGTGTAAGAACCCCTTTAAGAACCGGTTCTTACACTGTTCATAATTTTATTTATTTATTTATTTATTTTTTAGGTTAAGAACCCCCTTAAGAGCCCCCAATAATGATGCTCTATGAGCATCCCCATCGGGGGTTCATAGAGGGGTTCTTAGAATAAAAAACAATAAAAAAAAATTGAAAAACCCAAAAATGTTAGGAGACCGTCTCTTAGCGAAAGATTTTTAGGACCGTCTCTTACGCAGGTTCTTAAGACACCTGTCGAAACTGGATTGGTTTCTGTTAAAAAATAATTGGTCTCCTTCTCTCGACAATTTCTTCTTCATCTTCTTCTCTTCTCTCTCTTCGATTCTGATGGAGATTCGATTCGATCTCGGATGTTTAGATCGAGGTATGCAGCAGGGCGATCAGACAGTGCTGAGCTTGAGACATGGTGGCGGTCGAGGAAGCAGACTATGTGTTCTTCGTTCTTCCTCAAACTCCATTATCTTGTCTTATCCGTAAGTTTTTTTTGGGTTTCTCTCAATCTACCCTTTTGGCCCCAATTTGTTTTTTGTTGGTTTGTGATCTCACATTGGTTATATATCTGCTAAGAGACGATCTGATTTAGGTTTATAGACTCGTCGACCTCTTTGATCACTCGTCGGTGGAACTAGTGCTCTTTGACTCATCGCTTTACTGATTATTTTGATTCCTGTAATTGAATCCGTGTATTTCGATGCCGACCGCACGATTGCTTTCGTTTTGGGTTTCTTCCTGATTTTTGTGGGTTAAATTTGGTTTTTCTTGCTGGTGAGTTGTGAAATGTGAACTATCGGAGATTTTTGCAAGTTTCTGTGTGTGGCTCCTTAGAATAGAATGGACTCAAAGTGTGATTCATACGTTTTCATTATATGGGATTGTTTTCAATTTACCTGCTTTTTCGGTTCTAAAATCTGGAATATGATTTTGGTAGAATTCATCCCTTTTATCGGTTATTTTCATCCCTTTTATCGGTTATTTTCACATTTTTCACGCATTCCCTATGTGATTTCTTTCTCCGTGATGCAGAGAGTAAAGGATGAGGTATAGAGAGGAAAGAAGAATGTAATCTCTCAAGAAGCCATAACAATGATCATGACGAGTTTCTCTTTCTTCTTCTTTTTAGGTGGTTCCTTCTGACTCCATGAATGGTTTAAACTTTCAGATAGCCTTTACGTGTTTGTTTCTTTTAATGGCTTTGTTTATTATGCAGGACGAGGCTTAAGTACAGGCTGATGCAGCATGCGTTGAACCTAGATCACGCTGTCCATACTTTTATGAATTCAGATGCAAGTTAGAGCCACTATGTGTTCCTTTAAGAACCTATCCACTTGCCTCCCCACATTTTGAAATTGCCCTCTCTTTTGGTTTCAAGAATTAGATTTTGGTTTTCCTCTTGTCAATTTGCTTTCTGTTCCTTGAGAAAGATGGCTCTTTTTTAGCAAGATATCAACGTGAAAACCAGACTATTACAATGGCGTGTATAAGAGTTAAACTCTTGTTCAAATCTTTGTTGTGGTAATCATACTTGGTTTTTGGTCTGAACAGGGTTACAGATACAACACTTGGGATCTTGCTATCGACTGCATGATATTTCAAATGAATGATATTCTAAAATTTTTTTTTTTTTTTTTTTAAGAACTCCTAAGTGAGGTTCACCATTGGACACTCAAAAACAGATAGAGTTCTTAATTTGGGGTTCACCAAAATAATAATAATTTAATAATCTGAAGAACCCCATTATGGGGTTCAGGGATGAGGATGCTCTAAGGGCATCACCATCAGTGAACCTCTAACAAAAGTTCTTAAGAATATTTTATAATTAATTTGTGAATAATTTAAAGTTTAGAACTCTTAAAGAGTTCTTAATTTTTTTTGGGCTCCAATGGTTGAACCTCATTAAGGGTTCTAAAAAAAACCAATGCTGGCTTTAGGATCTTGTAATTTAGGTGAGATTCTTTAGACTTACGGTTAAGGGCCAGATCGGGATAAGTAATTAATGCTGGCTTTTCTCGGTCTCCATAGACAATGACAGACACAACACCACACGCAGTTTTAACACGATGCTCCTAAACACAAGAAACCAGCAAGTTTTAACAAAAGTAACAACCACCAAAGGATCACGATGTACATATTTTTTTTGTCAAACTGTTAATATTCATATTAATGAAAGTGAGGTTTACAAAAAGCTAACCCAGATTTTTGGTACCATGGCAAAAACAAAAGAAAAAACATGGTAACAAAGATTTAGTGTAGAACTAAACTACACTTAGCGAATCCAGAGAAGCATTAAGTTTCCGAAATGCCGGCGATATCTTCTTGCAGTTATTGAGTTCCTGATTACTCTTTCGATATCCGAAAAGATCTGCGAGGTAGGAGAAGATCGGAGGTTGAAAAACCTGTTGTTTCGTTCCCGCCACACATTGTAAATCAGAGCTTGTGTAGCTAGCTTCCGAAGGAGGGATGGAGATCGATCTCTCCTACGTTTCATCCAAGCTACCATATCTGTCCATGAAAGAAAATTTGTACCTGGAAGACCCATCCTCTGCTGAACCTCAAGCCAAATGTCTTTACTGAACTCGCAATGAAGAAAGAGGTGGTCCCTAGTTTCATCAGAAGAAGAGCAAAGGCAACACGCAGTTGGGATTAACATTCCCCAAGAAGCCAGACGCGATTTCGTAGGTAGTTTGTCGAGATTTGCTGTCCACATTGTAAAAGCTTGTTTTGGAGTGGCTCCCTTGAACCATACAACTTTGTACCAATCCTTGGCTTCTTCTCTTTGTCTAACTGCTTCCCAAGTCAGCTTAGAGGAGAATCCTCTGCACTTTATCCCATCAACAGTCCACCAGACAGAGTCTTGTCGATTAGAGTGACTAGGTAAGGCAATGGTTATTAGGTGACTGTGAAGAGCTAGAGCAGAATCCGATCTCGGATTTTCAACCTTCCAACCACGTTGGTTACAGGCCTCAACCACTCTTGCAGTAACCGGGATACGGCTGCTTCTCGGCCCATCTTCCCCCAGCAGCTTTATCAAAGGACCCAGAGGGGTCCAAGAATCAAACCAAAAGCTTGTTACCTCACCATTACCCACTTTGCACTTTACAAATCTTTCTGCTACATGTCTGAGCCTCAACAAAGATTTCCAGCTCCAAGAGTCACTCGAATGTTCCTCCAAGGCCCAAAAACTTGTATTTCTGAGATGAAGGTTCTTATGCCAAGCAACCCACAATGATCCACTGTTTGAGAACAGAAGCCAAATGAGGCGTAAACAGAGAGTAGTATTCCAAGTGGAGAAGCGACGAAGCCCCAAACCCCCTTCTTTTTTCGGTAAACAAACAGTGGACCAAGCAACCTTTGCCATAAATTTTCCATCAATAGAACCAGACCAGAGGAATCTAGTACATAGTGATTCAATTTTCCTAATGCAACCACGAGGCAGGATAAAGGTTGTGATCCAAAAATTTACCGTGCCAGCTATGACAGATGATATAAGCTGTAGCCTTCCCGCAAAGGAAAGAAGACGCACCGCCCAAGATCTGAATCTTCCCGCTATCTTATCAATAAGGTGAGAGTACTCTGAGATTTTCAGCCTACGGTGCATCAGAGGTAATCCCATGTAGCGGATGGGGAATGAACCACTCGGGAATCCGTAGCTAGCAATAACAGTGGATTCATTCTGGCTCAGTCCTGCATGGAAAAGCTGCGTCTTGTTCTGATTCATAAACAACCCTGACCAGCTAGCAAAGTCGTCAAGTGTTTCCCTTATACCATGCAGTGATGAGCTGTTCCCATTGAAGAAGATCATAACATCATCTGCAAACATGATATGAGATATTTCTAACTCAGAGGTGCCTGGATGGTAGAGAATGTGACCTGAGGCATAGCGAGCTTTGAGAAGACGGGAGAACACCTCCATTGCTAAGACAAACAGATAAGGAGAGAGTGGGTCTCCTTGTCTTAATCCCTTTGAACTCTTGAAATAACCACTCGAAAGACCATTAACCGAAACTGAGAAAGTTGGGGTCGATATGCATTCCGAGATCCATAGAACAAATCGTTCCGGAACATTTAGTCCCCTCAGAGTTGCCAGCACGAAATCCCATCTTACTGAGTCAAAGGCCTTCCTAAGATCAACCTTCAGCATCCCTCGGGGCTCAATATTCTTGCGATTATAACCCTGTACAATTTCAGTGGCTAGGAGGACATTCTCAGCAAGTAAACGCCCTGGAATAAAAGCTGATTGAGAGTGAGAGATTACAGCTTGAAGTACAGATTGTAATCTCACAGACAGAAGTTTTGATATCACCTTGTAGAGAGTGTTAAGACAAGATATGGGACGAAAGTCAGACGTACTAGTCGCATTACTGAACTTTGGAATCAGAACAAGAGTTGAAGCGTTCCACTGCTTTAATATCTGCCCTGACCGGAAGAATTCAAGGATAGCTTCCACTACCTCTGTTCCCACTACACTCCAACAACCAGTGAAGAACTCCGCCGAGAAGCCATCCGGGCCACTTGTTTTATTTCTGGGCAGATCAAAAAAAGCTCTCCTTATATTGTCGACAGAAAAATCTGCTTCGAGAAACTCAATTTGGCCTTGCGAACAACTAAAATCCAGCAAAGCAGTAATGTCCCCTTGTGCAAACATACAAGGGCTCACCTCACCACCTAATAGGTCTGAGAAGTAATTAACACAGTGGGATTGAATATCATCCTGAGATTCAAATTTAGACCCATCATCTCCCTCCAGATAATGGATGTGGTTAATAGAGAACCTTGCAGCCATTATTCTGTGAAAGTACGCCGAATTGCAATCTCCCTTTCTCAGCCATGTGATTCTGGCTCTTTGACAAAGAAAAGCTTCTTCAGCCTTTACTAAAATCAACCACTTCCTTTCTGCTTCAGATTCCAGCTCTGCTAAGGTAGTAGTTGGAGTTGTCAGAAATTGTAATTGGAGATTCTTGAGTACCTCGTGAGCTTCCTCTGTTCTTTTCTCTAGGTCAGAGTATTTTGCTCTGCAGAAAGACCGGATGCTTTGCTTCAAACCCTTTAGTTTCTTGGAGACTCTACACATGGCTGATCCGACCACGTTAATAGAGTACCAAGTGTTACCAACTAGCGGAATGAATTCCTGGTTTTGAAAAAGAAAGTTATAGAACTTAAAGGCCCTTTTCTGCCTTTGAAGCGTCTGATTTAACGTAATGCTACAAAACGCATGGTCAGAGAAGTCTGGCTCTCCAAACCAGCCCAAAGAAGTATGGAATTTAGAATTCCATTCATCATTCACAACAATTCTATCCAGCTTCTTAGCAATTGGGTTTGCTTTTCTCTTGTTCCACCAGGTGAAGGAGCAGCCTCTGAAAGCTAAGTCCGAAAGATCTGCAGCCAACAAACAATCTCTGATTTTTCTGTCCACATTTAACCTGGTAGCTGACGAGTGTTCATGAGGGTTGAGAACCTGGTTAAAATCCCCTAATACAGCCCACGCCTTCCCCACAATATTCGGATGAGACGCTAAACACACTATCTCCTCCCAAAGTCTTTTTCGGATTGCTTCATCATTAGAAGCATAGACAAAAGAAACCACAAAAACGTGTTGATATTCTGGTAACTTCACCTCACAAGTCACCAACTGAAGCGATTTTGAAATAATAGAGACCTTGACACTGGGATGCCAAAGAATCCAAATCTTCCCCAATTCTGAAAAACCGTAATTATCTTCAAAAGACCAACCCGGAAGTATAGAGTTGATGAACTTCCTTTGCTTATGCTGCTTTACATGGGTCTCCAAGAGACCCCCAAAAATAGGTCTATGCTGCTTAAACCATTTTTTTAAACATGTACGGTGACCAACTTTATTTAAACCCCGTACATTCCAGCCAAAAATGTCTCTACACATAATCAGTGTGATTTGGGACCCTTGTCCCGGTTTCTCTTTTGCTGTCTCTTGGACAACACTTTTGTAAAACCCTCTGTTTCCTCTCCCATGACCTCCCTATCCTCAGATTCCGATGATTCAATGTCCGAGGAATCAGACTCTGCCTCTGAAACCTCGGCAGCATTACCAGCCACATCCTCCTGATCCAGAGCATGGCTCTCCCTTACTGCACCACTAAATTCACCTACCACATTCTGGTTAAACAACGAATTCTTGGAAGCTTTCCCTAGGACCATCTTTGATCTCTTCTTTGGCTCAACCGATGTTGTTTTCCCAATAACCAGAGCATTCCCTGCATCCGCAGGATTCCTGCCTTTAGAGACCACCACAGCAGCTGATTCCTGCAAATCCTTAGAGACCACCACAGCAACTGATTTCTGCAAGTCCTTAGGTTTCTTCAAAAGGTTTGGTGCCTTTGCTTTCGATTTTCCTCTCGGACATTGGTCGAGAGAGTGCCCGGAGGATTTACAAACTGAGCATGTGATGGGAGCTCCCTTACAATGCTTAATAATATGCCCAATCTCTTTGCAGTGTGCACAGACTTGAGGCATCCAAGGGCTGGACACAAGAACCCTCTTCACGACACCTGAGTCAAATCTCACATTGACAGCCTCCGGCAAAGGCTTCCGCGGATCAATAATGGTAAGGACCTTTGCCACTTCTAGGTTCGTCTTGTTTGCAGTGGAAGGGTGAAGAAGTTTAGGATGCCCCACTAAACCTGCAATATGTTCTAACCCCTCATCATTGAAGAATTGAAGCGGGACGTGACGAAGCTCGAGCCAAATAGGAGCAGCTGTAAGCTCAGGCTTCACTGGAACCAGACCAGGCTCCCAGTTGGCGACAAACATTGTTTGTCCTTCGATCTGCCAAAAGCGTTGAGTCACCACTCTGTTTCTGGTTTTCACATTCGGAATCCTGAAGAGGAAAGCATGACCCTCCATTTTCGAGACCGAAACATCTCTGAACTGTCGACTCCAAATTCCATTTACGATATTATCCACAATTCCTTGGGAGGGTGGTTCAGAATAGAACTGTCCCAAAATGAAGCTTTCCCATGACTTCATGTTCCTCTCAATTACAGAATTTGGTATCTGCACACACGCCTCGCCTGAAGGGAGAGTGAAAGCCGTACCCTTCTTCTCCAATTTTCGTGAGCCTCCCTTAAAGAGGTCACTCCACGAGCATCCGTCCGTGCCAGGCTCGTTACTTATTTTCGCTGGGTTAGCCACAAAAGCAGCTTTCGCAGATGTTTTTGCCGGTTGAGATGTGATCTCGACGGCAAGGTTTCCTGAAGTCCCAGGGGCAGCTGTGTCCACGGCATTTGCAGTTTTCGCAGAACCTGTTTGAGCAGGAGATTCTGGGTCAGTTGCCTGAGCAGCCTGAACAATGTCGGAAATCAGAGCTGGAGCAGTGATTAACGAAATTTCAGATCTAGAAATTAGATCTTGCTCTGGATCTAGCGATGAAGTCGCAAGAACCAAAGGGGAACCATCCTTCGACGGGTCCAGGGAGGGGTTCGCCGGAGCTGAGGCTGCAGTGTCAGAGATCTCGGGAGAAATCTTATTCGAAGCGTCGGATGCGGCGGAGCTGGGAGGAGAGCTCCCATTTGGTGCCGAAGCGAGCCTGGAGGGAGAAGATTTTCTGGGGGGTTTTTTCTTCCCCATGAGGAGGGGAGGGCCTTGGTCTGAGGTCGGGAGGGGGCACCGACGCCGTGAGAGACGCCGGGCGATTGAAGAAAATGAGGTCACTGTGAAACTGAAATCGCACTTTATGGAGAGAGAAAGTCACTTCACGGGTTAATTCTTTGGTACCGAAATTGAGTTACCAATTATACGATGTACATATTTACACACACATATTTACATAAACACACACATATTTACATAAACACATACATAAACACACACATATTTACATAAACACACACATATTTACATAAACACACACATATTTACAATATCCCATTATTGACAACACCACATATGGACAGATGAAGACGCGTTGAAGAAGAAACCACGCGAGGAAGACGGATTCGATTAGTAGAAATCTTACAGGGAGGTTCGATGAGGTTCGATGACGAAGAATATGACGACGAATCGGCATCATCGGCTACAACTCCGCTCAGAACACAATACCCAAATCGATTTCGCTTTCGCCGTCGCCGATACAATCGAAGAAGGAGAGAAAAATGTCGACATCGGCCAAAAAACAAAGAACAAAATTTTATCCCGTCTTTTCCTTCCCCAATTACAACCTTACACGTGCCATTAAAAACCGATCCTTAAAATCCTTATTTAAGGATCGGTCCTAAACATTTGATCAGTTTTTCCTTCTTTTTTTTTTTTTCGCTAAGATACTCACGCTGAACCCCTCATAAACCTCCGATGGAGATGGTCTAAGGTTCTCATTTTTGACCTCGGTCCGAGAACATCCCATCCTCCGCAACAGAAGACTAAAAAAAAATAATTATCTAACTAAAAAAAATAAAATAATAATATATTTTATTTTGAGACACCTCAAGGTATCTCAGGGATGCTGATGCTCTTATGTATTAAATGACAATCATATTATGATATTTAAAACCTGATTGATTAGACACGAGTTAATAGATAACTGAAACTTAAACAAACAAAATTCAGTTTTACGACAAATATCCTTTCTCTGTAGTGGTTATGTCGACATTTTATGAGTTTGTGTATTTGTCGGTCCCTCTAAAAATCCTTGAAAATGCCAAAGTATGAGTCAAAAAGGTATTATGTTGAGCAAAAAGTTGGACTTTAAAACTTTCAGGTAAAGACCTGCGATCCAAAATCAAAATTTTTGTTTTACTTCTCATGAAACAACAACATCATGCCAGTTAGTAAGACTGCAGCAGCAGTTAAATTAATGACCATCAGATTTTCCATTTTCCAGATGAAGCATGTTTATTCAATTGATCTGATCTAGGAAGCTTCTATTGACATACTCTGATTTTTTTTTTTTTTTTGGAATGTAAAGATGTTTTCCTAGGTCAAATCATGTGTGTAATATACACTTAAACATCCCATAGCAGGTGAAGATAAAGTTGATAATGACTGGCAATCAAAGTCAGCAAATGCAACCTCCAACAAGCATAATCAAGAATTTATAGTTGGTTGTTATTCTTGAGAGTTAAAAAAAGAAGAAGAAAAAAACCTTGACTGTAGTAGCTCCATATGGTTATCATCTAAAACTCTTGCCAAGAAAATGAAAGAGCTAAAAAGGCCGTACTTAAAAATATTCTATGGGCCTTGATTGGGCTCATTAGGATCAATTTTGTATATTCTCGAATAATGAAGTCAAATTGAAATTATAAAAAATAGTGGGGGAGCTAAAAGTGATTTACGTAGAATTGAATAAAAACAAACTAAAAGGCGCTACAAATTGAGATTCTCCCGCTTGCCACTTTTCCCCAAATTTTGAAATTGGATCTCTCTCTCTCTTTCCTCCAATAACTCAAAAAGGTTTTCTTTTTCTCCGAATACATCCTTCCTCTCTCTTGTTTCCTATTCTCCTTTCTACCAAAACCATGAAGCGACCTGAACCTGAAGCGGATCTGTGCTTTATCGGAGAACCAGTCCCAGCCGATGAAGCTATGCGTAAATGGCCCTTTCGCTATAGGTCTTCAAAGGCTAGAAAATCTGTGACACTGGAAAATCCCAAGGATGGGTAAAATGTCAAATTCTTCGAAATGTCTGTGTTATTACGATTTTGTTTTGTTAATCTCCTCTCGTGGTTCCTAACACAGTGACAACGAGGAGGAGAAGCAGCAGGCGAAACAACATTATAACCGAGCTATTGTTGATGGAAATCTCTTCAAGCTTGGTGATGATGTCTATGTTAAGGTACTTATTTAATCTGTTGTCTCTATAGCTTCGAGAAAACTTCTTGTTTACTTCTGGTTTGGTCTTGTGTATCCGTCATACCAATGTATCTGATGTAAAGTATTTTCCGCTTAGGCTGAAGAGGGAAAACCGAATTATATCGCAAAAATTCTTGAGCTTTTTGAAACAATTGATGGTGAGCCGTGTTTTCGAGCTCGATGGTTCTACAGACCAGAAGATACGGTGAGGTTTACTGTGTTTGTGTTGACTATATTTTTTTCGTGCTTAAGTAGAAATCTCTCTTGCTCTTGCTAATCGATGTTCTCATTTCCGTTCTTTGTACTCGTAGGTTATCAAAGCCCTTGCACACGAGCTGCAAGATAATAGAGTATTTCTTTCGAATGTTGAGGATGATAATCCCCTCAATTGCATCGTTTCTAGCTTAAAAATTGTTAAAGTTCCACCAAAGGTATCAGTTACCCTGAAATCAATGGTGTGATGCATGAAAAGCTTTATGCGTTGGCTTCTCATGGATGTATTCATTTAGATTACTTTCTTACTACAGATTGTTTCAAGAACCGAGGAGAGAATAATACCGGAGTGCGATTTCTACTACGATATGAAATACGAGCTTGCACACCTGACATTTTCAAGTGCAGTTGATGGTACTTGATTTTATATTGCCCATGGTTTAACTAGTTTCCTTTGAACTTCAGTGCCCGTCTTAATTACTATCCTAGACTGGATATTTATATGAGCACTATCTTATCTAAGTTGTCATTTTAAGCTTTAGTTTTAGCATTAACTTTCTTCATTGTGTTTTAAAGAAAACTGATGATTTCTGTCTTGTCAAAATATCCCAACACAGATGGTGATGGATCATCAACAATTTCAAGCGAATCTGATTCCAATTCCATTGAAATTCCCCACAAGAATGAAAAGTTCTTACTTGATCTATATAGTGGATGTGGAGCAATGTCAACTGGGTTGTCTATGGGCGCTTCCCTGTCAGGCATAAAATTGATTACGGTATATACAGCTTTTCATGAATAATCATGTTCCACATTAACATTTTTGTTGTATTTGAGCAAGATTTACTTACCCCTTTCTGATTTGCAGAAATGGGCAGTAGATATCAACAAATTTGCTTGTGATAGTTTGAGACTCAATCATCCTGAAACTGAGGTAATTTTTAGTGCTGATTTCGTATAGTGTGTTTAGGGAGTAGATTCAATGTCCACACATGTAATTAATTGATTTTGAATGTTGAGCAGGTGAGAAACGAAGCTGCGGAAGACTTTCTAAGATTGCTCAAAGAATGGAGAAAGCTATGCATAAAGTTTGCACTTATTCCCAGTACCGAGCAAATAGAATCAGATGGTGATGAAGAAGATGGCGACGAAAACGATGATGCAGATGGGGATAGTAATGGGTCTGAAATTCCTTCTGAAGAGTTCGAGGTAGATGAGTTCCTTGCTATTTGTTTTGGAGATCCCAATGGATTAAAGGCGGCATCTGCACTTCATCTTAAGGTACAAGTACTTGACTATAAGCTGAAATCTCCATTAGGTACAAACAAAGTTTATCCTTTGTAAGATGTAATTCAGACATTGGTTTTCTTTTTATTTCAAAACTCTCAGGTGCGTTGGAAAGGTTATGGTCCTGATGAAGATACTTGGGAGCCTTATGATGGATTAAGGTAACTATTTCATTTTACTCCATTTTTTTTCCTTTTGTATTGATGTTTAATCGTTATTGATATGGTTCACTTTATATACAACAGAAAATGCAAAGACAAGTTAAAGGTGTTTGTGACAAACGGGTTTAACACTAACCTATTGCCCCTTCCTGTAAGTCATTTTACTTGCTTTGACTATTATGTTTAGCTGTTTATCAATGCTTACTATGTTTTTGATGTATAAAGCAAACCCTATTATCCCTGTTAACAGAATAGTGATCAGTTTAAATAATTTTGTTTGGTTCATAAAGAATACATCCTCTGAAGTTTTTATGGTTTTTCACTCCGGAATATCTTTAGTCTCTTCAAAACTTGTTTCTTTTTCAGGGTGGTGTTCATTTTGTGTGTGGAGGTCCTCCATGTCAAGGGGTTAGTGGCTTTAACCGTTTCAGAAATAAAGATGCACCGCTTGAAGATGAAAAAAACAAGCAGTTGTTGGTTTATATGGACATTATCGACTATCTGAAGCCAAATTACGTGCTCATGGAAAATGTCGTCGATCTTTTAAAGTTTTCGGAGGGGTTTTGTGCCCGTTATGCTGTCGCTCGTCTAGTTGCGTTGAACTATCAAGCGAGATTAGGCATGATGACTGCGGGTTCTTATGGTGTACCACAAATCAGAAACAGAGTGTTCCTATGGGGCGCTAAACCAACTGAGGTAAATATTTGTTAGATAATAGTTAGCACTAATACATTGTCGTAGAAGACATGATCTTTATTGCTCTCTCATAATTTGGTTAACAGAAACTGCCACCATACCCTTTGCCCACTCATGAGATTCTCGGTAAAGGCTCTACCCCTGTAGAATTTGAGGCAAGTCATTTTTTAATGATGTACTTTTCAATCTCATGGACTCTTGGTTTTATGCATTGCTTATTCATTTGTTGTAAATGCAGGAAATACAAGTTGGACATTGTCAAAAGAATCTTCTTCAGTTAGAAAAGGCTCTTACTCTTGCAGATGCAATAAGCGATCTCCCACCAGTGTGTATCTAAACCTTAAAGTGGTCATATTTAGTTATGAAACATGATGTGTATATCGTTCATTGTTCAATGCTTTTTTATGCTGCAGGCGACAAATTGTGAGGAAAAAGATGTTAGGATCTATGGGACAAGACCCCAAACAGACTTTCAGAAGTTCATACGTCTTTCTAGAGCTGGTGAGAATCTTAAACTCCATAGATTTGTCTCTAACGCTTACCTAATATTAATGAACATTCTTGTGTCAAGAGTCACTAATCCCCATGGATGGTGGAGATGCTTCACAGTCGAGAATGTTGTATGATCACCAACCACTTCAACTAAATGATGACGATTTTGAACGGGTTTGCCGAATTGAAAAGAAGAAGGTGTCGCTATCTTTTGATGTTATGTTATAGTATTTGCTTTGATGGTTCAGTGTGTAATAATCTCTTGGTCATGTTATTGTACTCTTACTGCTACAGGGTGCTAACTTCAGAGATTTGGGTGGTGTTTTAGTCAAAGACAACAGAGTAAAATTGGACCCTTCTGTAGAGCGACCTAAAGTGAAATCTGGAAAATTTCTGGTACAAATGAATCCATTCCCAGCCTTATGGTTTTTCAGTTCCCATTTTTCTGCAGCTACTTTATGACATGGCGTGTGTTTTCTTCAGGTTCCTGATTATGCAATAACATTCGTCAATGGAAGATCAAAAAAGTGACTTTCTCTATCTAAAATGCTTTTCTTGGATTCTATTTCCATAAACTGGTAATGTTAGATTCACTAAAGTAACTCATCTGCTATCTGAATGTCAGGCCATTTGGTCGTTTGTGGTGGGATGAGATCGTTAATACGGTCGTGACAAGAGCTGAACCTCACAACCAGGTAAGTCTTTTCTTTTTACATTTCCATTTGCTTTTTGCGTTTGAATTCATTAGTGACCTCTTTGTCGTTAAACTGGTTTCTGCAGACTGTCATCCATCCGTTGCAAGATCGTGTGTTGACTGTCCGTGAGAACGCCAGATTACAAGGGTTTCCTGATTTTTATAAGCTATGCGGCCCAATAAAGGAAAAGTAAGTCCTTAGTTCCTGCTCCTTTACAAGCATGTTTCTAGATTTTGCTGTGTGTTTGGTGTTGGAGATTCTAATATGAAAAACTGGTTTTTGCATCTTGATTTCCAGATACACCCAGGTTGGTAATGCGGTGGCTGTACCGGTAGGGGTCGCCTTAGGATATGCATTCGGGTTGGCAAGTCAAGGGCTCTGCGATGATAAGCCTGTAATAAAGCTCCCCTTCAAGTATCCTCAATGTATGCAAGGAAATTCGGGTTGAGAATAAAAAAGAAAATGTCTGTCTGGAAGAAGAGGAAGATCTTGTGATTGGTTTGTACTGAAAGGTAGCTGTGGGTACTAATGGCCATGTGGGTCTCATTTTGAACAAATTGTAATTGTGTCAAGTATTGGGTTTCTATGTCAGACCTAACAGTTTGTGACAGTTTTAATTCTTCAAACTACCAAGTGATTGATCGATTGATGTTTGCTACAGCAATGTTATGCCATCTATTTGAAAGAACATGCTTTTAGATGAAGACCACACACAAACACAACACAAAGTGGCATCGATTCCCATGAGAATTTAGGCATTGCGCCAAGTTCATTAGCCAGATTTCTGGCAAAAGCTTAGAACAGCCTCCTTTTCACTGATACAAATTCAGATTGGTTCCAGCAATTTCATGAGAAAAGCTACAACCTATCTAATAGCTAGACAATTCATGTCAATGCTGCAGAAAGCTAAGTCGCTTTATCCTCCAAAGCCTTGAGTTCTTGCTTCCATTCCTCCAACTTAGAGAATTTCTCCAATTGCTCAGGCGTTAGGTCTCGGGGAGCAGTCTTCTGCTGTTGAGCTTCTGTGAGTCGGATCTGCAAAAGTTTAAGGTCACAAACTGACAATTACACAAAACCGCTAGAATGTCAACTTGGGTAGCATTACCCTCGTATCAAGGACAATATTGTTGTGAGTTGAAGACAATTTATCAAAAATCATTCGGAACAAAAACACGTTACGGTTTGCGAGCCACAATGAGGAATCTAGAGGGTGAAGATCATCTTGCACGCTAAAACGTTCTCTAATGTCTTATTCTAGTTAAATCAGCTGAGAAAGCTCGAAATCTTACTTTCTTCTTTAGTGCACGTATTCTTTTCTCAGTGTTTTCTCCTGCACTTTCAGGATTGGGTACTTGTCCAAGGTCCGAAGTACGAGACAGCACATCATTATTTGAAGAAACGTCCAAAGCCTCCAAACCAGAAACCAATACATTCACAGATTGGGATCCATTACTTGGAGTAGCAATATCTTCCTTGTCTACATTACTAGCTGATCCATCCTCGGAGCTGTTACCTTTTTCTGCAGTAGCCTGCAGGGGTGATAACTTGTAAGCATGTTCCAACAACTGAAGACGAAGCTAGTAACATATGGATAGAGTTGAAACACATACCTGTAATTTCTTCTCTTTCCTACGTTCGTTCTTCTTAGCAGATTTAGTCTTTGGTTTAGGAGTTGGATCAGGTTCATAACCTGGAGGTACTTGTGAGGCCATCCCCTTCTTCATCTATTGCAAAGGAGCAAAAATTTGGAGAGAATTTGACTTGAGTTAAATCAAACTCAAACGATTCATTTCCACAAAAATCAACAAACGTGTCCAAGAAGAGAATATAGTGTTGAGGGAATAAAGATTCCATACCAGAGAACCTTTGGACTGATAAATGCCAACTTCATCTTGTGGAACATAATTAGCTCGAATCCGGATGGGTTTCCGGTAAGTGCCATCAGGTCTACGTGTAGGCTCCAGAATCCTCTCGCCTTCTTTAAGGTTTTTGCTCAGTTCTTCCATTTGCTTTTTTTGTTCTCCGCTTCTGTTGCTGCTTCCCATCTGATTCCTTCAGATTTTCAATCACCCTTTCTCAGCTATCAAGTTCTCTGTTTTCTGAATCAAATTTAAGGGGTTCATCAAAAATTCATCAATAATTTAATTCCCCTCGTAATCATCAATAACCTCATTTTTCACAACGTAAATACGCAGAAGCTGCAAACATAAGCAACCACTCAAGAAATTCGACATATCAAACTTTCAAACACTAACTAATGACTTCCTACAACCACACAAACTATCAGTGACTCAATGCCTTCAAATTCATGCAATCAAACTTAAAAAAAAAAAAAAACTAATCAAGACAGGTGGCCAATTACTCAATTCAATAGTTGACATTCTCTAGGGTATACCCATTAACCCACATCTTAATCGTCAACAAAACACAATGTATCTTTCTGTATGATCATCAAAGTATAAATCTTTGGTGACACAAAGCCAATACAGATCCTAAAACCATACATACAGAAAAAAGACTTTTGCGGATTCAAAGTTTGACCACTCTTAAAGCTCCATTCAATTTTCTCTAATTCGTCTCCTTACAGTTAACCAGCACTGTAAAGCAATCAAATTTAGCTAACCTATCTTTTTCTCCGGCGGCCAGAGTTAACCTAGAGAGAGAGAGAGAGGAAAAGGAAACTGACCTAGGAGATGGAGCTTTTTCTCCGTCGCCGGAGAGCCTAAATCCGGCGGTTAATATTGAATGAAATAGGTTTTTTTGTCGACCGTGACTTCTAAGGAATGAGATCGAGACAGGTTAATGGGTTTAACATTCTTCGTGAATTCGATTGGAAAAACAAATACGTAAACTAAAAAAAAAAAAAAAATTGTTTTTGACAAATTCAGAAAAGGAACAAAAAAAAATAGAGAAGAGCCTTTTTCCATTTTTAATGGGAAGAACAAAAATCAAATTTAAGTTTTAAGACAACATTAAATTACCGGCTTTGAACACACAAAAAAAATACAGACCTTTGGCTTTTATGGTTTCACATTTTTGGGGACTGACAATTTTATTCCAAAACATATATAATCAGAGTATTTTGATTTGGTTTTTACTTGAGGGAAGCTGATTTTACATGTACATAATAGATATTCACGTTCTACAAAATAAAAAGATTTGGTTAGGACAGGTTGTCTTTGGACCGACCAAGGTTCTGTTTGTTCACACATCATTGCTCACATCATTGCTTGGGTTGACAATGTCACACGTCGACTAAATCAAATTTAGCGTTAAGCTAAAGCCCACGAGACCTCAATTTTGCTTTTGTGGGCCTCCCTCTCTCTCTCTCTCTCTCTCTCTCTCCCTCCGTGTCGGCTTTAGGTTTTCTCCGGGAGGTATTTTTTTCGAACCCAATTAACGCCGGGAGGAAAAACGGTGACCGACTAATCCTTGCCCTTACCCCCCAAAGTTGAAGTCAATGAGAAAATGCTCCTCAATCTTAACGTTTTAGAGATCCATACCCAACAATCGGCGTTTTCACATTTTCTTGCCGTGGTTTCTCGCCATCGCCGCCATGTCAAGGTTTGTTCATATTTTTATAGACCCATCCAGTTTCGTATTTTTTTTTGGTCTGTCATGAATTCTGATCCGTTGTTTTTGTTTCCCATTTCCTCGGAGACTCATTTATGATTCCTAATGTGAATTTTATACTGAATTTTTGTATACGGAATTTAGGAGTTTCATTGGTTTATTCCTCTTAATGATGATCGGATTCTTCTTTTGGCTCTCTTAGCTGATGATTTTCTTGATCTTCATTGGTTTCTTGCTATTGCAGATTTTTTATCTTTAGAATCGTTGGAAAACACACGCAATCTCTTTTGTCGAACCAGAAAGAGAAAGGGTCCCAATGGGGAAGCTATAGAATTGCTGTTACAGTTGCTCTAAGGTCGCCTCAGTTCAGAGTTTACTCTTCCTCTACTAGAATTCCGAGTAATGGGCATTGTACATTTTCCCTTCGAGACCCTAAAGGAAGTTTTTTGAGGAATCACCTGTCGCGGAGTTATTCTACCGTCTCTGCAAGAAATGTAGTTACTCATCATGCTCAAGTTGCTTGGAAAAGGCTTCATCATAAGTATTCTGTGCGCCAATGGAGCTTACTTCGTATAAGTGCTATTGCTCAAGCGTTCTGCTTGTCTATTACCCGTTCACACTTGTTAATACCCGGCATCGTTGCTGTCACTGGTGGACAAGTAGCATGGGCGCAAAGAGCTCCCAGTTCTGCGTTAGATCCCTATCCTTCACATAAATCCCTCTATACAAGGGCAAAGAATGGTCCCATCTTTCTGTCTTCGTTATTGTTTTCGGTTATAGAGGGTTTTATTTTGATTGGGAGGGCTTTTTATATAGCTTGTTTGTTTACTCCTAGTATTCTGATGGGTCTGGTTGTGGAGGTATGTGGGCCTCGTTTTAGGAAAATATGGCTTGAGATGGTCCATGGAACTCTGGAAAGAGCAGGTCCTGCTTTCATCAAATGGGGTCAATGGGCAGCCACGCGACCAGATCTCTTCCCCAAGGATTTGTGTTCACAGCTCTCAAAGCTTCACAGTAATGCTCCTGAGCATAGTTTTGCCTACACTAAGAAAACTATTGAGAAGGCATTTGGTCGTAAACTTTCTGAGATATTTGAGGAGTTTGAAGAGGTGCCAGTGGCATCCGGGAGTATTGCCCAAGTACATAGAGCTTCTTTGAGGTTTCAGTATCCAGGACAAAAGTCCAAGTCTTCGTTGGTTGCTGTAAAAGTTAGACATCCTGGTGTTGGTGAATCGATTAGGAGAGATTTTGTGATAATTAACTTGGTGGCAAAGATATCGACTTTAATTCCGGCTTTGAAATGGTTGAGATTGGACGAGAGTGTGCAACAGTTTGGTGTATTCATGTTGTCTCAAGTTGATCTCGCGAGGGAAGCTTCTCATTTGAGTCGGTTCATATACAACTTCCGCAGATGGAAAGATGTCTCTTTTCCTAAACCTGTGTATCCACTTGTACATCCTGCTGTTTTGGTGGAGACATATGAGCACGGAGAAAGTGTGGCACGTTATGTTGATGGCATGGAAGGACATGAATGGATTAAGACTAGATTGGCTCACATCGGGACTCATGCTCTCTTGAAGATGCTCTTGGTATTAGCATCTTTGTAGTCTTTGTAGATCGCTTATAACTGATATACGCTTCATCGATGCTCTTAATCTCAAGTGAATTATGATTTCAGGTTGATAACTTTATTCACGCTGACATGCATCCGGGAAATATCCTTGTCCGGAAAAAGGCTTCCCGTGGAGGCATTTTCAAAACAAAGAAGCCACACATCGTTTTCCTTGATGTGGGAATGACTGCGGAACTCTCAAAGAACGACCGAGAGAACTTACTTGAATTTTTCAAGGCGGTTGCGCGTAGGGATGGCCGGACTGCTGCTGAGAGAACACTTAAATTATCAAGAAAGCAAAATTGTCCCAATCCAGAAGCTTTTATCGAGGTATTCATATCTTTGCCCCAAGGTTCCTTATACCTCAGAAAACAAAATTGTCAAATATATGGAAGATATCGTTCGGAATTCTTTATTATGTGATGGCTGATACGTTTATATTCTGACAGGAAGTAGAAGAAGCATTTAAATTCTGGGGAACCCCTGAGGGAGATTTAGTACATCCAGCAGATTGCATGCACGAATTACTTGAGAAAGTAAGACGTCATAGAGTTAATATTGACGGGAATGTGTGCACCGTGATGGTAACAACATTAGTTCTCGAGGTGAGTCAAAATCTTTTCTTTCTTTTTGTTAAAATTTAGTGTAGATTTCAGATCACGCCTAGTTTCATGGAACTTGGTAATAGAAATGCATTCCCAAAGAGCACCGGACTGAAAATTAAGCTTATTATAGAAACAAAGCTTAGAGATTTTACCTTTGAAACTGTTTTCAGGTTAGAGCATGGTGTGACTATAGCCTAGTTTGATCCAGTTACTGCTTATAAATTCTGGAGAGATTAAGTTTGCTTTATTCTATTGTAATCGGTTTTGGTTATAGGGTTGGCAACGGAAACTTGATCCAGGATACGATGTGATGCACACGCTGCAAACAATGGTACTGAAAACTGACTGGGCTAAGTCTCTTTCTTACACGGTGGATGGTCTGATGGCGCCGTAGGAGAAAGAAGGTATCAACTTTGTCAAATTTTGTTTGTCATCATCATAGGAGTCGAAGCAATTTTTACACATCTTAGATGAGAGAACATAGAAAGAAAGTACATGTTCTTGTGTTCCTCTTGTTTAATTTTCATCTTTTCTTTTCTTTTCCTTTCGCTTTTTGTTGTTATGGATTTTGGTTCATTCTAACTACATAGATTGTATTTACACGGTTGGTTTCCTATATTAACCGCCCGGTGTTCTCTGAACCGAAGAACAGTGAACATAAAACAATGAAAAAAGACTGCCTGAGAATGGCATAGAGAATTTGAATAAAGTGTTTACATCCATGTATGTCTGTGTATCTATCAATTTGTAATCGTCTCTTTCCCTTTTGGCTTTTCTAGTCTGATTTTGACAAGGATTTAACAGAACCGAACCAGAGCAAAATGCCACCCAACAGATTGTTTCTGTTGTCTCCTTTTTTTTTTTGCAGTTTATGATTTCTAGTGGACGAACATCAAACATGATCTCTTGTTTTTAAATACCACAAACTGTATCCAATATTTGGATTGAAAAAAGTTAATAATATCCTCGGAGTCTAGTCAACAACCTTCATTTACCCAAGAAGCCGAGTAACCCAAATCTTTGTCTATAGATTACAACAGTTTTATGTGTTCATCATCATCAAATGCATTATCGTACAAATAGGTGGTTGTATTCACATAACTTGCAATGGTACACTATTAGCATACAAATGGCTTCTCAACGTTTTTCCTTTTAAACCCTAAAAGGGCTTTCAAACCGAACTTCCATGTTTGCTGTATATCACAGTTTCGAAAACAAACATGAAAGTTTTCTTCTGACATGATTCTGTTTCAATGGTGTAATGAATCAATCACCATATCAGCAGATGATGATACCAACGCCTATGGATATGGGAGGCGCAGAGCTTGGTTTCAGTTTATATGCAACTCTGTTGTGTGTTGTTAGGGTTCAGATGACATTGTTGACACAATGACTGGAGGCGAATGCAGCTCGAGAAAAGCTTTTCCTTCGGGAAAGCCACCTATGCATAGTGTGTCACCTCGACCATGCCAGATACCGTCATGGACATTGTTCATCTCTAGTGTTTTCGATTCCTGCATCACATCAAAAGCAAGTTGAACAAAAAGGGCATAACGGATACAGCTGGAATGATCTGTGAACAATACACACCTGAGTTAGTGTACAGAATGGGCAGATGAGATGGTGGATGCAATCGTCAAAGAAACCATCAGTGCCCTGTAAAAAAGTAAGAGAATCGAAAGGTCATGATGCAGGACACAAGACAGAGAAGGAGGATATGCATGCTTACTCTAATGTTAAACTTCCTTCTTATCTGCATACGGAAGAAACCCAAGTAGGATGCAATCAAGAGGACGAAAGCAATAGCCAGGTAGAGAAAGCAGTGCCTCTTGGTTACAGCAAAAGCTGCAACGTTGAAAATAGCTCCGGCAATAAGAATCATATGAACAGTACCCTGACACACACAAAATTGGTCAAGTCAATGAGAAGTCAAATACATAGAAAAGTCAGCATCTTTCAATTGTATCTATCAAAAATGCTAAAGGGATTATTATACCTGAAGAAAGCAAGAACCAAAGCCGGTCCTTGTCATGTTTCTCCCGAATCTGTAGCATGGACAGCTGAAAAAACAAGATAAAAAAAAAACACTATTACACAAAAGCCTCTTGCTTCATAATCACTCTTTCAGGAATGGTAAACAACTCAATTACTCTTTCCTGGAAAATTTTAGGAATGATTAAAAAAAAACCAGAATTTTCGCCGGAAAATCTTTCTTGGAAAATTCCAATTTCTA
This sequence comes from Eutrema japonicum, assembly GCA_030161315.1. Lineage (NCBI taxonomy): Eukaryota > Viridiplantae > Streptophyta > Magnoliopsida > Brassicales > Brassicaceae > Eutrema > Eutrema japonicum. The sequence goes on along the minus strand of BSQW01000001.1, from coordinate 5,591,107 downwards.
TTCGAATGAAAGGATGATATGAGAAGAAGAAGAAGAAACTCACCAAGCGGATTCGATGCAGAGATGAAGATCCTCGAAGCAATCCATAACATCGCCTTCCCAGAGTCGTAAAACGCCGCCGCCATATTCATCATCCGCGGCGTCTTCTCCATCCGAGCTCTCGAGTTTCCTCCATTTCCCCTGCGTCTGAAGCGCAACCGTCGAGCAAAGCAGATCGAAATCCAACACAGATATCCCTTCTAATTCCGCTAGCATCTCCCTCTCTTCCACCGCTGCAACGCCGCCGCCGCCTCCGTCGTCTTTTCCAATGTCGCCGATTACGGCGGCTCCTCCACTCTCTAGTTTATCCGAATCCGCCATTGATAAAAGGAAAACTTAGGGTTTTTCTCTCTTCTTAAATTCCTCTTTTCTGTTTGATATCTCTTCTCCAAATCTTAAAATTCCTTTTTTGTGAAACGTCTTTTGATACTTTTGTTTTTTGTTTTTGTTTTTATTGTTTTAAGCGTTGGTGATTTGGCGGGTAATTAATTATTCATAAACCCAGCTAAAGCAGCCATTATTAACGGTACAGCTGTTGCCACGTGGATATTTCGGATAGTGGAGAGTGATTGATGTTTATTCTTATCCTATCTGCTCAATTATTCGATTCCTTAAATTTATATTTTATAATTTCGAAAAGGTAACAGAAAAAACTAAATTGTGTTTTTATCATCAAATGTAACAGAAAAGAAGCCTTCTAGCTTCCATCGGTTTTGGGGCGAAAATGCAATTTTATAGTTTTGGTGAAAACACAATTTTAGCGAAAAACATGGTTTTGCGATTTTGATGCGAAAACGCAATTTTGATAATCAAAACCCTTCTTGGTAAGGAATATCGGTAGAATTAAGCCACAATTCTCCATATATGAGATTCGCCACCGTGAAACTCGCCGTTTCCTTGGGATCAATAATGACTCTGAATCCTTTTCAGTTGACCCTTTTGCTTGTATCTGCTCCAAGACCTCTGTTCTGGTATTCACCGTAATACAGAGTGCAGAGTTCAGTATCGTCTTCCCAAGGAGCCTAACCTGCGAGATCAATAAGATCGTCGATAAAAGATTGTAGAAATAGGACCCTTGAATACATCCTTGAATACATCCTTCACATACGAACTAGAAATGTCTTCACGGTTCGTTTGGTTTGAGCGAGTTCCAAACTAACCGTACTATTGCAATTCTGAAACGAGAAGATGTCCGCTCATTGGCTTTCGAACCTGAATTTCACAGTTCTGGAACACGATCGAAACTGTTGAAAGAATAACATATCTTACTGAAAAGAAACCAACTTTGGTTTCTTATAAGACGATGAAAAATAACTGTGTATGTATGGATGGCCAGTGAAACATAACAAAAAATGATATTAGTGGATGATCAGTGGCGGATCTAGAAAATATTTTTATTAAAGTCAAAATATATATATTATATATAATTTAACTATCTAAAATATCTTAACAAAAATTTTTTTACTTTTTTCCATTTGTTTTTCCTTATATTTTGTTGATATGTTGCTTATATTTTGCTTATATTCTACTTAGTTTTGAACTTTATCAAAACACAAATAATATATATTTACATGAATCACCATTATAATAATGTTTTTTTCTCCACCAAATTTTTTTTTTTGTTTCTATTATTATAATGGTGAATTTTATAAATTTAAAACGGTAGCCCATCAATGTTTATATAAAGCCCATCGTGGATAATTTAGAAATATGGCCTCATTAGAAACCCAATTTGAAGCAGATAATGAAACGACGGACAAAACTATGTTGGTTTCTTTTCGGTAAACGTTAATTTTGTGTTGTGTTTTCTCTATTGAATATAGGCCCTCAGTAGGAACGCCGACCTTGTTGTTGCCAAGGATGGCACCGGAAACTATAAAACGGTGAAGGAGGCGGTTGCGGTGGCACCTGAGAATAGCAAGAGACGTTTCATCATACATGTGAAGAAAGGAATCTACAATGAGACCGTTTACGTAGGAAATACGAAGACAAACTTGACACTTGTAGGCGACGGTAGCGACGCAACGATTATCACCGGTAGTTTGAGCAACATAACCGGATACAGCATCGTGAACTCCGCCACTCTTGGTAAAATGTGATGCATCTTTTTTGCTTGTAAATTGATCGCATGAGTCATGTTCCCTTATACTGAAATGGAAATTCTTAGTTCTGTTGACTAAGAGCCCGGTTTGATAAAATTACAGGCGTCGATGGAACGGGATTTATGGCCCAAGACATTTGTTTCCAGAACACGGCCGGTCCCGATAAGGGACAAGCCGTAGCTCTCCGCGTCGATGCCGATGTCACGTGATGTCTTCTTTCTTTATTATGGCGATTATTACAATGGCGATTCATGTAAATATATATTATTTGTGTTTTGATAAAGTTCAAAACTAAGTAGAATATAAGCAAAACATAAGCAACATATCAACAAAATATAAGGAAAAACAAAAGGAAAAAAAGTAAAAAATTTGTTGTTAAGATATTTTAGATAGTTAAATTATATATAATATATATTTTGACATTGATAAAAATATTTTCTAGATCCGCCACTGATCATCCACTAATATCATTTTTTGTTATGTTTTACTAGCCATCCATGCATACACAAAGTTATTTTTCATCGTCTTATAAGAAACCAAAGTTGGTTTCTTTTCAGTAAGATACGTTATTCTCTCAACGGCTTCAACCGTGTTCCAGAAATGTGAAATTCAGGCTCGAAAGCCAATGAATGGACAAAGCTTCTCGTTTCAGAATTTCAATAGTACGGCTAGTTTGGAATTCGCTCAAGCCAAACGAACCGTGAAGACATTTCTAGTTCGTATGTGAAGGATGTATTCAAGGGTCGTATTTCTACAATCTTTTATCGACGATCTTATTGATCCCGCATGTTAGGCTCCTTAGGAAGGCGATACTGAACTCTCCATTTTGTATTACGGTGAATTCCAGAACAAAAGTCCTGGAGCAGATACAAGCAAAAGGGTCAACTGAAAAGGATTCAGAGTCATTATTGATCTCAAGGAAACGGCGAGTTTCACGGTGGCAAATCTCATCTATGGAGAATTGTGGCTTAATTCCACTGGGGTTCCTTACCAAGAAGGGTTTTGATCATCAAAATTGCGTTTTCGCACCAAAACCGCAAAACCATGTTTTTCGCCAAAATTGTGTTTTCACCAAAACTATAAAATTGCGTTTTCGCACCAAAATCGCAAAACTATGTTTTTCCGCCAAAATTGTGTTTTTGCCAAACTGTAAAATTGTGTTTTCGCCAACACTGTAATTTTCCGTTTTCCCGCCAACATTTATTAGTTTGTTGTTTATAAAATTAAAAGAGATAAACCTTAAGCGAAAAATAATACAAATTTACAGAATATTTTTACACAGTAGGATTTTAGGGCAGTGAATAATTATTGTTTTGAAAATTATAGGAAGAAAGAAATAAGATATATATATATATATATATATATATATATCTTACAAAATAAAGGTTTAATGCAATTGGGTGTCCATGGACATGCTCATATGGATATGGACAATTTTTGGACCATTTTCCATTATGGACTGACCAATTACAGTCCACAAAAATACTGGTCCACTTGGACAGGTACAAACAGACGCGGACAACCCATTTGACAGTTCTACTTTGATGAAATTGTGTTTATGTGACTATTAGTTAACTATAGATCCTGCCCCGCTTATTTTCGCTAGGCATAATAGGCCTCTCTCACTCCTCACCGAAACTGCGAAGGGACGGTGAAAAAATGGCGGCTTGGCTTACCGCAAGTCCCTACACAAGAGCTTGTTGACCATAGCAGAGACGGCCGTACTGGTTGGGCGATGGCACAGTACGCAGGACCCTCATATGAAACCCCACTGAGCTTCCGGTGGAAGTACTTAACTAGCATAAATATGAACATATAATCTAAGGTATTTGTTAAAAATGTTATTTACGAATTCATATTGAAAAGATAGTTATTGCCTCAATCAATCAATTAGATACAAAGTTTCGTCTTGGAATTCTCCATTTCTAACTCTTTTGTAAAATTATTAGTTTTTTTTCTTCAAAATCCATTAACTTATGTTGTGGTAGAGGTTAAAGAACATCTTCAATATTTGAGACACCCATGCCACATGTCCATTTATTATTCGCTCTACTCTTTTTTAAATTAAAATTTAATAATAAAATCAAATTCTATTAAAATACTAATATTAATTTGTTGAAATATTCTTTTTGAGAAACTCACAATTGCAGGTGCTCTAAGCGACTTGAGCCTTGGCTTTAAGATTATACAACCCATAATCATGTAAGTTGTAATTACTATTTACACCATTAATGAAAGTAAATTAAATAAATCATTCTCGTATATATCCACAAGATTGGTAAATTTAGATATTTGTTTTATTTTGTGCTATTCATCCCAAATTTGTTCTACGACTGAAATGTATAATTTCTTTTTTAAAAAAAGAAGAATGAAATCTATAATTTTAGAAGCTAGCGTATACAAACTGCCAAAAACGTAAATTATATGTTGAATGCTTTGACTTAAATCATGTTATCATGGTAAGTATCTTGACATTAATATTTGAAGAAATGTTTTGATCTATATAAATCTCAAATAAGTTGTCAAACATTTCGAGCTCACAAAATGGTTGCATACGTCAAAAAAAACTTTTTAATGGTTCTTATAGTGAGTTTACTTTCTTTCATCGTCTTATCAGATGCAAGATCTAGTATGAAGGTTGAAAAGAGTAAAATCGACTCCATCTGCACAAATGAAGGAGTCAATTCTTCACTTTGTTATGAGGTTCTAAAACCAACTCCGGAAATTGCAGCATTGGATTTTCCTGGCCTCGCCAGATTTTTGATCAATTATGAATCTCGAAATATTTCAGATATACTGAAACAGGTAAAGTTGTTGGAAGACAACACAACGGATTATCGTTTGAAACATTTATATTATGAATGTGCAATGTCATATGAACACTTTTTTTATTATAAAAAGCATACCCTCGAAGCTTTGGCAGCCAGGGATTACGACACCGTAAACAGTTTTGTGTCTGCTACGAGGGTAGAGATGGCTGCATGTAATAATATATTGTCAACAATCAAACCAATACCACAATTCTTGATTACGAAGAATACTGTCATTGAAAAGCTGTCTGTTATTGTAATTGTGATTGTCGAATGTTTCATAAACAAAGATAAATCATTTTGTAATCCCCTGTAATCGTAATTTTGTTGACCCACAATTCTCAGGTGTTTCCGTTTTTATTTCACTGACATTTATTACCACCTCAATAGCCGTTAGATCTTAAACCCATCAATCGGACGGTTCTTAACAATATCCATTTTTACAAAAGGACAAGTACACCGTACAGAGTCTTTTCTCCTCTCTTTTGTTCGTATCTTTTCTCCACCGTCAAAGCTCATTCCTTTTTTACAAAGAAACCACTCTTCATCGCCGAGAAAACATGACTTCACCGGGAAAATCTCCGAGATCCGACCGTCAATCGCCGACAGTTGTCACGGTGCAGCCGTCATCTCCCAGATTCCCGATCGGCACACCGACAGCTGGAGCTCAACGTAAGATCGGGATCGCTGTCGATCTGAGCGACGAGAGTGCTTACGCAGTCCAGTGGGCTGTTCAGAACTATCTCCGAGCAGGCGACGCCGTCGTTCTCCTCCACGTTCAGCCGACGAGCGTCCTCTACGGAGCCGATTGGGGCGCCATTGACCTGTCGCCGCAGTGGGACCCGGAGAACGAGGAGTCTCAGAGGAAGCTGGAGGACGATTTCGACATTTTCACGAACAAGAAGGCGAGCGACGTTGCTCAGCCCTTGGTGGAGGCGGATATACCGTTTAAGATCCACATCGTCAAGGATCACGACATGAAGGAGAGACTGTGTTTGGAAGTGGAGAGGTTAGGGCTAAGCACTTTGATAATGGGAAGCAGAGGATTCGGCGCTACAAAGCGGACCAGCAAAGGGAGGTTAGGGAGCGTCAGCGATTACTCCGTCCACCACTGTGCTTGTCCGGTGGTGGTTGTTAGATTTCCAGATGACAAGGACGGAGAAGATGAGAAATCCAGCGAAAATGGTGCCGAGAATCTGGTAGACAGTGATAAACTTCATACAGTGCCTGAGGTTGCCGAGGAGGAGTATCATGATGCTTCTGATAAACAGTAGCAAAGGTCAATTTCAATTTTCTTCTAAAACTGTTATGTTTGCATCTTTCAGATTCATTACTTTTGCTTTGTCCTGTCAATCAAGGGTGTTTCATTCAAGCATTTCTAACGAGTGTTGATTCTGTCAAAAGAAACGAATTATATAAACTCATTCCTTACCCCTGCAAATTGCATCTTGAGTAGATTATTTCTTCATAAGCTGGACCAATCAATGATTTCTTATCTGTGACGACTGATCTTGAGTCAGCTTCCCTGTTGCAGAAGGAGACTTCCCTAAGGAGACATGGAAGGAAAAGAAAGTGTTCCTATACCCTTGGTTTTTGTTCTTTAGCGTGCTTCATCATCTGGTGTTTGGGGTATTCTAGATCGTCGTTGTAAGTATGGTCTTGTTTCTGGGTTTTGTTTTAAACTGTGTGGAAGTTGAGAGATGAATGGATTCCATGTCTTTGTTTGCGTCTTTGAAAATGCAGTTAAAAAAGATTTCAATGTTTCACCGAACATTGATACGGTCTTGTATATCTCGTACACAATTTGGTTTCATAAGTGGTTTTTAATCCCAAAACTGACAAACTTGTCTGAAATACGCTCTTTAATCCAATCATTTAATATACACAGAATGATAGCATATTTATGAATCTCAAGCCGTGAATGAATTAAAACACTATGGTGTTGTGTTTTGGTTTGCTCAGTATATACAGAAAGAAACCTGGATAGTGGATAATATCAGTGTTTTGACTTTCATAGATTCATTAAATACACAACAACCTTCGACTTTTCTACAGAAAATTATTGAATTGAAGCCAACAAAACAACACAAAGAAGCCAAGACAGAGCAAGAAGTAAAAGCCATCCATCTTAGACTTCATCACAAGATGTCCATCATTTATTCAAGCTCTATTCCTAGATAAATCCATTATACAATAGTAATCAGAATATAATATGTATTTTGAGAAACTCCTATCGTTACATATCTATTATTGTAGGCCGTAATGATTATTGTTGGTGTTCTTTTAGTTCTGTGTCATGTTCACAGTCACATGAATCAGTTCTTGCATCCTTTGAGAAATGATCGGAACTGGGCGTGACTAATCGATTTTCACAAAAGACAGAGAACTTTACAATTAATGTTGTTAGTTTGTGTGTGATCCACTTGGCTTTTGAGTACTATACAGCATTTATACGTTTCATCACATCAAACCGCTTGTTCATAAACAAACACAGAAATGAAGATCGTCTTCGTCATCTTCTTTTTCTCCCTCGTCCAATCTTGTATCTCCAGTGATACAATCATGAGAAGACAATCCTTGAGAGATGGTGATGTCATATTATCACAAGGCAAGAGATTTGCATTTGGATTCTTCAGCCTTGGGGATTCAAAGCTTCGGTATGTCGGGATTTGGTATGCTCAAATCTCTGTGCAGACTACTGTATGGGTTGCAAACAGAGACCATCCTGTTAATGATACATCTGGGCTGATAAAGTTCAACAACAGAGGGAATCTCTGTGTCTATGCATCAGTTAGTGAAACAGGGCCTCTCTGGTCGACTAAAGTTTCGGATAGTATCTTGGAACCAACTTTAGTTGCAAGACTCTCTGATTTGGGGAACCTTGTTCTTCTTGATTCAGTCACAGGGAGAGCTTTTTGGGAGAGCTTTGATCATCCTACAGACACTTTTCTTCCATTTATGAGATTGGGGTTCACACCAAAAGACGGTTTGGATCGCTTTCTAACATCATGGAGATCTCCTGGTGACCCTGGTTCCGGAAACCGTACATTTCGGATGGAACGTAGAGGTTTTCCGCAGCTGATTCTGTACAAAGGTCAGATCCCGTGGTGGCGTACGGGGTCGTGGACTGGGCAGAGGTGGAGCGGTGTGCCTGAAATGACAAACAAGTTTATCTTCAATAACTCATTTGTAAATAATCAGGACGAAGTATCATTCACTTACGGTGTCACGGATTCTTCTGTCATAACAAGATTGATAGTGAACGAGAGAGGAAACATACAACGGTTCACATGGATTGCGAGGGACAAGAGATGGAACGATTTCTGGTCAGTTCCTAAAGAGGAATGCGACTACTACGCACACTGTGGCGTTAACGGTCTCTGCGATCCCACGAGCTCAAAAACGTTTGAGTGCACATGCCTACCTGGTTTTGAGCCCAAGATTCCCCGGCATTGGTTCTTGAGGGACTATTTGGGCGGGTGTACAAAGAAAAATAGAGCTTCATTATGCCATGAGAAAGACGGGTTTGTGAAGTTAAAGCGCGCGAAGATTCCCGACACATCAGATGCAAGTGTCGATATGAACATAACATTGAAGGAGTGCAAACAGAGGTGCTTGAGGAACTGCTCTTGTGTTGCTTACGCAAGCGCTTACCACGAGGGTAAAGAAGGAGAAACAGGGTGCTTGACATGGCTCGGCGATATGTTTGATACGAGGACATACTTGAATTCTGGACAAGATTTCTACATACGTGTAGATGCGGAAGAGTTAGGTACATATATAAATCTATTCTCTAAGTTCCTATTGGTTTCTAGAACATGCCTCAGATGTTTACCCTCCAACTTCTTTAACAACCGTTCTGTTTCATTGCAACAAAGAGAATGGAAGAAACATGTCAATGTGGAGGATTTTGATGTACTTAAGTATCTATTTTCTTGCTTGTTTCAGCGCGGTGGAACAGAAATGGCTCATCAGGGAAGAGGAGAGTCGTGGTGATTCTAATCAGTTTGATTGCAGCCGTAGTGTTACTAACAGTCATTTTGTTCTGTTTCGTGAGGAAGCGGCGGGGTAAGTAAAACTTCGAAGATGTATCTTTCAAGCTCATATGTTTCTTGCATAGCTGACAACTACCTATTTAAAACATGCTCACCCGCAGAGTCGAACAGCCTTAGAAGATCTTCAACAACCTCCTCTCGGGGTTCTTTTTATATTGAAGACTCATTCAAATTTGAGGAGGACAAGGAGAGAAACTGGGAGTTACCTCTCTTTGAGCTTAACACGATCGCTGCAGCGACAAATAACTTCTCTTCCCATAACAAGCTTGGAGCAGGTGGTTTTGGACCTGTTTATAAGGTAAGGAAGATGCAGAATCCATCTTCACATATGCCGAGAGTATATTTACACAAATCTTCATCAATATTCCTCCAAAAGAGCAATCATTAAGTTCAATAAGTAGTAGGGAATGTTTCCTTTGTATCTATTCAGGGCGTGTTACAAGACGGTCTAGAAATAGCGGTGAAGAGGTTGTCGAAAAACTCGGGCCAAGGAATGGAAGAGTTCAAGAACGAGGTCAAGCTGTTATCGAAATTGCAGCATCGAAATCTAGTGAGGATCCTAGGTTGCTGCGTTGAACTGGAAGAGAAGATGTTGATATATGAGTATTTACCAAACAAAAGCCTGGACTATTTCATATTCTGTACGTTTAGCATTTCTAATACATTTAGTCTATATTTTCAACTCTCCCATTCAGAAAGATCATTCCTATATTCTTTATTGCCATCCTCTTAGATGAAGAGCAGAGAGCGGAATTGGATTGGCAAAAACGGATGAAGATAATCTGCGGGATTGCTCGTGGAATCTTGTATCTCCATCAAGATTCAAGACTGAGGATCATCCACAGAGACCTCAAGGCCAGCAATGTACTTCTTGACAACGAAATGATCCCCAAGATTGCGGATTTCGGCATGGCGAGAATCTTTGGGGGCAACCAAATCGAAGGAATCACAAATCGGGTCGTCGGAACATAGTGAGTTAGCTTTCTCAATCCCCATAAAACTGTCTAATTTTTTTTTATTTTTAAAAGAACTGTCTAGTTGTTTCAATCTCACTGCGCAGCGGATATATGTCACCTGAGTATGCAATGGAGGGCCAGTTCTCTGTTAAGTCTGATGTCTACAGCTTTGGAGTATTGATCTTAGAGATCATAACCGGAATGAAAAACAACGCTTTCCACGAAGAATCTTCGACCCTGATCGGACATGTAACTAAAAACTCCATTTTTCTTACATAAACAGAGGAACAAGACAGAACATAAGAACCAAGTTGCCTTGGCCCAGTGGTAAGGGAATGTCTATGTGGGCTTCCCCCACCTGGGTTCGAGTCACCTTGGCCACAGTGGATTTAACATGACTTCCTCTGGCCTATGGGGATTAGTCGGGTGTGTAGCAAGCCCCGGATTACCCCATATTAATCAAAAAAAAAAAAAAAAAAAAAAAGAAAAGAAAAGACAGAACATAAGCAAATGTTGTTTCTTCATATTGTAGATTTGGGATCTATGGAACAAATGTGAAGCAACAGATCTCATAGACATATTAATGGATCAAGAGATTTATGATGAGGGTGAAGTGATGAAGTGCATACACATTGGGTTGCTTTGCGTGCAAGAAAACGCTGCGGATAGACCAGACATGTCCTCTGTTGTGTTCATGTTAGGTCATAACGCCATTGATCTTCCATCTCCGAAGCATCCTGTGTTTACGGCGGGAAGAAAGAGAGGCAACGTAAATGGTGCTTGGCTCAAGGGAGAAACCGGTAATTCTGTTAATGAAATTTACCCTCACTGTCACTGATGTTCAAGGTCGTTAAAAAAAATTCCATATATAAACCTTATACTGAAGAAATTTTTGACAAACTAAATTTAGTAATAATTGCAGAAGAACCAAAAAAAGAAGCAATTAACTAATATAGATGTAAAAGTAATCTATAGAATAACTTTTACTTCTTAGTTCTTACTCTGTTTTTGGCTTCTGTTTGCTGTTTTGTTTGACTAAGAACAAAAGAGAGAAAATTCTTGGCTTCACTCTCGAATAATTGTCTGCAGAAAAGGTCAAAGTTGGTATGTACATAAAAAAAATTAATGAATCCAATCGATAATCAAATTTGGTCTTATCCAGATCTGCATCAATATATATAGCATACCAAAACACGGAAGTCATATGCACAGTTTAAATTCTTTCTCTCAGACATAAGCTACAGTGACTTCCCAAGAACATTGGGTCGTTTTTGTTCTTCTACTTCTCCTTCAGATTTCAGATTCTTCATCCAGGTTAGTTAATTCCAAAAATCTGATTAGTTTTATGAGGTGTTTTAGCTGTTGTAATAATACCAAATCTGTTATCATGGAATCTGAACATAACTTCTCTGAAAAACATCTCTTATTCTTTAATCCAACCTTTGAACATACGCCTAATGATACAAATTTGTAACCATAGGAGTCTCACAAAACATATATATGTATATGTATATATAAACAGACTGAGATTGGCTTTGTCGTGAGCTTAACGTCCTGTGACAGCTGTGAGGCTCACATCATTGACAGATGCCTTTTGACTACTCTGGTCAGAAGATTCAGCTTCAGAAAATCCTCTTCTTGCTATAAACGCAGGCTGCTTCGGCTCAGGGAGGTTCGTGTTCTCGGTAGTTAGCATCCAAATCACGGTTGAAACATTCGGTCTATCGTTTGCAACTTCTTGCACACATAACAGACCAATCTGAACACATTTCGTTATCTCTTTCTCAAATGACTCATCAAAGACGATTGGATCTGCTAGAGAAGCAGCCTCACCTTCATTCCACAGCTTCCACGCCTGTTAATAACCAAAATTTTCTGTAAGTTTTAAAGCTTGTCCGTAAGTTACTAAACACTAATTAGTACACACTTACATAAGCTAAAAGGTTCAGATTATTCTCTTCCTTGTGAGAGTTTCTTCTCCCACTTATGATCTCTAGCAATATAACCCCCAAGCTGAAAACGTCTGATTTTTCTGAAAAGAAACCTTCCATTGCATATTCCGGTGACATATAGCCGCTGCAAAAACAAGAATTTCATTCACATTGGTTATGATAAAACCGACTTTCAAAATGTTTGTTTTGTGTTTTGGGAATGGATACTTACTATGTTCCAACAACCCTTCTCGTGTTAGCTTCATCTTCATTGGCTCTGAAAACTCTTGCAAGTCCAAAATCAGATATCTTCGGGTTTAGATTCTCATCTAACAAAATGTTGCTGGCTTTTAGATCTCTGTGTATGATCTTCAGTCTTGAATCTCTGTGAAGGTACAAAAGACCTCTGCAAATTCCTTCCATTATGTTGAACCGAGTCTTCCAATCAAGAATCTTTTGCTTCAATGGGTCTGAGAGAAGCTAACAAAATCATTAGCTTTCTCTTCCCGAGCCAAATAGTAAAAAACAGAGGTGATAAGTTTACCAAATAGATATGCATCCAAGCTTTTCTTTGGCATATATTCATAGACTAGCAACCTTTCTTCACCTTCTATGCAACAGCCAAGTAACTTCACCAGATTCCGATGTTGCAACTTCGAAATCACGACCACTTCGTTCATAAGTTCCTCTAGTCCTTGCCCCGATGCCCGTGAGAGCCTCTTCACTGCAATTTCTTGGCCTTCTGGCAATTTTCCCTGAAGACAATATTACCAATCAATTAGTCTGAGATTATACACACACATCTGTTTTCAGAAGGATTCTTGTTTGATGCTTTACCTTGTAAACAGGACCAAATCCGCCTTGCCCGAGCTTGTTTCTGAGAGAGAAGTTGTCGGTTGATGTAGCTAACACTTGAAACTCAAAGAGCGGAAGCTCCTTGAGCTTGACTTGGTTAGAAGCAGACTCATTTCCACTTGTAAGTGCTTCCATTCTATGAAACAATACCTCTGCACTTCTATCTTTCTCTGGTTCTGCTAAGGGAATAAAGCAAACAAATTATGGTAAAAAGGAACAATCTGAAACTATCAATATTATCAATGAGTAAAGAAAACTCTAACCTGGACGTTTTTTGAATTTCCGGCATGCTAAAAGAACGCAGACCGCAGCAACAAAAGCAACGCCTAGCACGGGTGCTGTGATCAGTATTGCTCGCTTGCTATTTGTTTCTACAAGATTTGGTGAGAAAACATAAGTCAATTAAGTAAACAAGTGAGACTAGTAGAGATTTTTACTCACTGAGTTCAGAATGCGCAACCCGAATATAAAGATCAATGCCACTTCCCAAGAATGATTGCATATCAACTAAGTTACCACTCCAAATCATGCATCCGATTCCTCGATCATAAGCGTAAGCCGTGCAAGAACAGTTATCTAAACAAACCGTAGGACAATTTTGCGCATTAGCTAGAGACTGTTCCGCCGAGATTGGTACTTTCATCTTCTGCAGTTTGAAGAACCCATCTCCTTTTCCTCCACCACCACCACCATTACTACTTACATTCCCCTGTATTTCGCACCGCAATGGAGCTCTTCTCACACATCCATTACTCCAATTCCCTCCGTTCCACTCTGTGTTATTCCTCGGTACAAACCCTTTTACGCATTTACAAGGCGGATTTTCCCGGGGATGGCAACTCCCGTATGGACCACATCTTGCATATGCATCACACGCTGTTGATGGAAACCTTACACCTATTCTCCAATCTCTCATGGAAGTACTCCAATCTCTCTGATATATAGCTCCATCAGGATCCAAGTTGAAGTGATACATGAAAGAATCATTAGCATAAGACATTGAAACCGTTCCTTGGTTATCACTGTTTAGGTTAAACCCATCAAGAAACAGAAGGGAATCCATATCCGGTAGACCGATAAAAACCTGACCGTTCCAGGGACCGCTACGCCACTGAGGGACATTGTTCTTCCAGATTAGAAGCTCAGGAAACGTGAAAGGAGCAATACCAGCTGTGTAGTTCCCTGTCGAAGGATCTACATAGCTTCTCCAAGAAGTAAGCAGTAGATTCTCTCCGGTTCTACCGTCGGTCCCAAGATTCATTCTTGGCAAGAAAGAATTGTAAGGATGCTTGAAACTCTCCCACAGAATCTCACCGTTGTTCCTGTTATCTTGTAACCTAAGATTCCCAGTATCCATTAGCTGAACCCAAATAGCATTTGGAGCCACTGCTACTGTGACGTTCGTCGACCAAAGAAGGCGGTTTCGAGCATCCGTAACCACAAGATTTCCGTTGTCAGAGATCGAGATAACACCGGAAGTGTCGTTGATGGGAGTGTCTTTGTTAGCAACCCAAACCACAGTTTGAATTGGAATCGTGTCGTACCAGATCCCAACATAACGTAACCGAGTAGTGGAATTTACAGGAGTGAAGAAACCGAACCTGAAAACACCAGTTTTGCAGAGAAGGGTCTCCGAGTCTTTAATCGGAGTTGAGAGCGTGATTCTGTCTTCGCCGAAACAGAGTCTCGGAGAGAAGCACGAGAATACAGCAAGTAGAAGACGAAGAAGAACAAAACGACGACGTGTATTTACTGGAGCCACCATAACTGGTTCCATTTTGTTTGCTTTGTTGTTTCGCTATCGGAAGATTTTCATCCAAGAGAGGTTAAATAATAATAATAATAAAGTAGTTTGGAATGTCTTCGTCTCTGTGAGAGGACTTAGAAAATGTTTGGAGATTTGTTCTGTGGTGGGAGTAATAATGTTTGGTGGATTCATTGAATTCCCAATTAGTAATGAGAGTGGAATAAACCACCAATCTTGACTTTTCTTAGGAAATTTGTAATGGAACGAAGAAAGTGAGAAGACTAGTTGCGTGAGTGCGATTTTGATGAGCTCACCACCTATATATCTATCTACATAGAGAACTTGCTTTGGCCTCTCTAAAGAGCTCCAAGAATCCACACATTCCTTTTCTTGTTTAGTTGTTTTTTGTGCGAGTAGCTAAATGCAAACTGCTTCAGCTCCGGATTAACATCCAAAACGACACTCTTATAAGAAGAGCGGAAAAACTCGTATTCTCAGAAAGTCTAATATTGGATATAGAAAGGGTACATGCATAGATTACCTTTTTGCCATGGCGGTCTTCAAAGGATCATCAAATTGAGTCCTGAGAAGATGGCCATTAACTTCGACAGAAGAGGGTCTACAGATTTTGTACGTTAGTGAGAAATGTAAGGTCCTCATGGCTCTCAACATGATTTTTGTCTTTTGTAAAGTCACATACTACCTATTATAATGACTACTATATGTTTAAGAAATTTTGTTTACTTCTTTCACCTAAACTTAAAAATGCATTATTTCAGTAAAAATGGACTATTAATTTCTCTCAAAAATGCAATCAGTGGTAAATAGAACTATGACTGTACATGGAAAGAGTAGCATTGAGATCACAGAGACCAGTGAGACTGAAGCATAAGACCTATGGTTCTTCCGTTACTGTTTGTGAGATAAACAAGACCTGGACTCAAGCTTAACCGATTGCCTATGTTGAATTTCAGATACGATTCCACCTGAAACCGATCATGATTTCTTGAACCATCCACGACTCCCCCAACGCTCATGCCCCAGCCCACTTCATCCTCTGGTTTGTCTGTAATAGACACTGACCATCTTACTTGCTTCTCTCTTGAGTTCTGCATTTCAATCCATCCCCCAATTCTCGTAGACTCGTCCATTAGAGAGTCTAACTTCAAAGCAATGAAACCAGACGACACATGATCCGTGCTTCTGCTCATCTCCAGAGGCGGTGTTGATGATTCAGGCTCCATAGCAATACGTCGCCTTAGGAAACTTACTGGAACTGTAATTGCTCCAGCAGAATGGAGGTTGTTAGATGGTGTTAAAATTTGGTGACAGCCCAGTAGAGATAGTTTTACACCTCCCAGAATGTGACAGGTTACTTGCCCGAAAGTTCTGAAACAACGATTCGTTGCATTTAAACCCTGTTCAACTTCAAGGTTTGTGATGGATTGTGCCAGTGAAGCTGCGATGTTTGACTTTCTGACTGTTAACCCTATGGCACTACCGTTATGCTGGTTTAAAAGAGGTGGTCCAAGTTCAGAAATTTCTGTAAGATTCATTCCCTGCAAGACGAAGGTAGTTGTATTATTGATAATTTATGAGATATATGAGGAAGTAAAATTTAACGTGCAATTGGCAGAGATAAATTTTAGCATAAAGGAAACCATGGAAACAGTTTGGCTTAGAGTTTCTAACTTTAAAACCGCTGAGGCTGCTCTGATAAAGTTGATATACTATCACATAGAACGATGTGAAAGTGAAATCAATTGTAAGATCTCAATGATTTACCCTTTTGTGCTTAAGATGATCCAATCAATTTTAACGCAGAATACAAAAGCAAAAACACAACTAATACAGAAACAAAATTTGCAACAATTGATGGATACCTGGTAAGAAGACACTATAGCAGCATCAATGTCTCTGAAATGCGCGCCAACGGGAATAGCAACTGCAGAGAACCAATCATTAATATCTGCCTTGTAGAAGACTTTGGCTAAAGAAAGCTGGTTCCCTGAAACATCACTGTGGTTTCCTTCCCCTTTGTATCCAGCAACAAGCTCAGCCACAAGCCTATCTGTCTCCCTAAGGCTCGTTTCAAACATGAACCTAGAAAGCAATCCAGGTCTCACTCCTTCTCTATCGAGTCCATTGAAACTCTCCTCGTCAGTGATTTCCATCAGCAACATTGCTCCAAGGACATCAACCTCACCCTTCACACGGGTGCTAGTCTCTTGGAACGGACCTCCTTTTGATAGTTTATACGAGGAAACTATTCGCTCCACTTTCTCTTGTCTGTCTCTAAGTTTCATCAGATCCGAGAATGCTTCTCGTTGTAATCGCTTCAAGATTTCAATCTGGAACATAATTCCCAAATTTTCTTTAAGGTCAAAGATCACGTTTTTATGAATCACATTACTGAAACATAGTTGAATTTTCTGGTACAGAAGAAGGGAAATGGTCGAACAACAATGCAGAAGCTCAAACTAAAGATTGGATAAATCGAAACTGGAATCAAGAGAGGCCGAATCCAAGAAGAAGGAGTAAAGGGGGTGGATGAAGATACCGGATTTTGGCGAGAATGATTCTCATGGAAGCCGAGGTGGCGAGAGACTAAGTCCTGGCTCGACTTCGCAAAGCCCTTCACTTTCTCCACCACAGAAGCAATTGGGTCCATTTTTTTCTCAGAAACTGATGGGAAAAGGTCGATGATTCTAGAAAATTGACGATTAATTCGTTTCGTAGACACTAACCCAACGACTAAAAATCACAAAAAGACTATGCAAAGGAGGACGATGCAACGGAAGAAAGAGAGGCAGGTGTAGAGGGGAAATGTGCGTGACGATGATTTCTACCGGTGACGAGAAAATTGAGTAAAATGTTTAGGGTTTCTGAGTTTGGATTTTGGAGGTTTGAGGATTTGATTTCAAAATCTGGGTTTAGATTTAATGTTTGGCCATTCCATTTCTTAGGTCGGTTCAATTCGGTTTTCTTCTAATGTTGATAATTATCGAGGATTTGGTCGAAGCTAAAACCAAAATTTAGTTGGATTCGGTCCGTTAAAAACTTGGTTCAGTTTGGTTTTTTTTCCAGCTTTTGACAGCTTTATGACGAAAATTGAATGTTGGTCTGATCTGATGCTTTGGCCTTTGTGTATCAAATTGGGCAAACAAGTAGTATGTGGTAGGTATTTGGATACCCGTTCGGTTTAGTTCTTTCGGGTTTTGGGTATTCAAATTTTAGAAATCTATGACATATTCAGGTATTTCATTTTTTTGATTGGGTTCAGTTCGGTTCTGCCCGGGTTTGAATCTGGTTTCGAGTATCCAAATTTTACCTCAATTCTTAAAAAAAACTAAAAAAAATTGTTTAATTTAAAGACAATTTAGTTAAATTTTGTAAAAAAATATTTAATTTTGACAAATATAACTAAAGTTTTCGAATATTTTGAGTATTTTGGTTATTTCGATCTAAACATAACTAATATTTTCGGTTTATAATTGTAATTTTGAGTATTTTGGTTATTTTAAAACTAAAGATACATAATATTTTTAAATATATAATTGTATTTCGTATATTTCGGATACCTGTTCGGATTTTGGTTCGATTTCGGTTTGGTTCGAATATCCAAAATATTTTATAAAAAGAACCATTCGGATATTTATAAATATTTAGTTCGATTCGGTACCTTCTAATTCGGTTTAATTCTAATTTAAGTTTTTGGTTCCGGGTATTTTGGCCGAGTAGTAGTATGTGGTGCATTTGCATCCAAACAATGTATACGCATAAACGAAGGGCCCAACATATAACTTTCTGTCAAAATATTCCATTATTAAATAAAAATAAAGTTGATATGTTTCGATTATAAAGAAAAAGATGTATTAAGCGTAAATAAATGATAAAAATACAACATATCCGTTGAAACGGGTTTGAGCACGTCTCCCACAAATTAATTTTTATCGGGGAGGTTTGGGGATTTTCTGTTAAGGTAGAGCCGGTTGTGTTCCGGTCGGCAAATGAGGAGGAAGAGGTGATTTATAGCTGTGCCCGGAGGGCTGCCTACGTACCCCGGATTGGGGATCAAGTCATTCGTAGTTCGTTGCTGAGGCGGGTAGGAGAGAACTGGAGAGCGGAGGGCTGCGGAGAGCTGCGGAGAGCTGGGAGCTCGGGAGAGTTGCGGAGAGCTGGGAGCTCGGGAGAGCTGCGGAGAGCTGCGGAGAGCTGGGAGCTCGGGAGAGCTGCGGAGAGCTGGGAGCTCGGGAGAGCTGCGGAGAGCTGCGGAGAGCCGCGGAGAGCTGCGGAGAGCTGGGAGAGCTGGGAGCTCGGGAGAGCTGCGGAGAGAGCTCCTTTTAGAGAGGGAAAGTTATTTAGAGAGAGAGAGAATGAGAGTTTTTTTGTGTCTCTCTAATGAATACCAAAGAGGTATTTATAGTGGGAGTTGAGCAGACCGCTCTCCGGTTTTTAGGGACGACGTGATGGTTCGTGAACAGTACCCGGCACGTCGTGAACAGTACCCGTCATGTCGTGAACAGTGCGGAGCAGGTCGGGAACAGTAACCAGCATGTCGTGAACAGTACCCGGCACGTCGTGAACAGTGCGGAACAGGTCGGAAACAGTAACAGGCATGTCATGAACAGTACCCGGCATGTCGGGAACAGTGCGGAGCAGGTCGGGAACAGTAACAGGCATGTCGTGAACAGTACCCGGCACGTCGTGAACAGTGCGGAGCAGGTCGGGAACAGTACCGGCATGTCGTGAACAATACCGTATCTGCATAGCGGATACTGGGCTTTTGGTGTTGGACCTTTTGCTTTGGAATAGGCTAAAAAATGGGGTGTGCTCATCACCACACCCACAATATCGTTTTTGTCTTCACGTTTGATCGATCTAGTCATCGTGTCGTCTTAATTTATTTCCAAATCATATTCAAATGTGACTAACACGTCTTCACATTTCCATACGATCTTCTTGATTAAACATTACGCCTCAACAACAATTGTACCACATACAAAATGTGTTTTTTTTTTATTTTAAATTTTGATATACATTAAATGTTCATTAATTAAATTATTATATTTCTAACTCTCTGTGACTATTGACACTATTCCAAGATTTCAAAGAAAAAAAAAAGATTTCAAAGAGTTAATAAACAATGTATGTTTTTCTTTTTTTGTTCGTATGTTTAATTGTTTACACGAATAATTTTTGCCGACAAATGTTTTTTTTTGTCTACGTAACTCTTATCTATGTTAAATAAATGGAAGTAAAAAAAAAACATATTTTTAGCAAAAAAAAAAAAAATACACATATACACAATCTCCACGCTCCATAGTTTCTTATATACATGTGTAGTTTAAATTATAAACGTATATCGACAAAGAAGAAAAATTATAAATTAATGTGTATCATCGATTCCTCAGTATTTTTCTGTCAGCATGATCTGATTTTTATACTTAAATATATGTCAACTTGCACTCTATATTAGATGTTTAATCTTTTTTTCTGCCAGTCTCATTGTTTAATAACATGTCAAGTAAGCACCACTCTTGTTATTTTAAAGATATTACCGGAGATCTGACAAAAATATGTATTATATATATCTTTGTATAGTTTGCGCCTTGTGGACAGGTCCGGTCAAGAGATTAGGGCCATGGCTTTGAATTAGTCTTCAGACTCTTAGAGGCTAGACCATGTTACGATAACAAGTATTTTATTACTAAGATTAGTATATTAAAATTTGAAGCAAGTTGAGAATAGGGAAAAAGAAAAACTAAATGGAGTATAAGCGTACGAGCTTTCCAACGAGATCCCATTATGGTAATGTTATCATTATTTATATAAATCTCAAGTGGCCATTTGATATAGCTTTTTAGTTATAGAACCAAAACAGAACAAATAAGATACACAAACAAAAACAAAATATATAAAACAAAACTAAACGACTAACGAATCAAATTCAAAATTTCATTATTCTTTCTGTACATTTTTTTTCATTTCATTAAAAGCAAATCCAGCTGAACCAAAATTTAAATGTTACTCCATCTATTTCACAGAGTTTGATTTTTTAGATTTTTATATTGTTTCACAAAGATTGATTTTCTAGGATTTTTATTGATTAATATTAATAAATGATTAACTTTAAAAGTTATTATTAATAAAGAATATTTGAATTTTATAAATTATTATTGGTTCTTCTTCATAGAAAAATGTTTAGTAAAATAAAATAATGTATTTATAATTAAACATTGATTGTTTTTTAATTTGTGTGAAAAATTCAAAAAATTAAACTTTCTATATTTTAATAATCAATTTGCCAACCAGAAATCGAAAAGATCTGAAGTGAAATGAAAACAAAAACATGATTGACCCACAAATAGGAATAACAATAAATAAGAAAATGCACAAAAAAAAAGAAGACACGGTGATAATTGATAAGTCGTCACATGCTGAACAATTTCGAAAGTCAAAAACGTTGAATGCTTCTAAAAAAGACGTCGCCTTTAAACTTTAGTTTACAGTAGTATCATTGCGGGTCTTATCTTCATCTACTTCTTCTTCTTTCTTTCGCCTTCTCATGGCTCCTCTATATTGACATAACTGTGTTTTTCAAAATTGCGTAGCGTACTAATTAAAAAATTGATTCAGCAAAAGAAGAACACGAAACTCCGTGTGTCTTTCTCTGTGTTTCTATTATATTAAAAGACCAGATTTTTGTAAAGGAAGAGAGTCATTTGGGATTTTTTTTTTTAAAAAACTTTCAAAAATTGAGCTCTGATGGCGAATCAAGTAAAAGAGCGGACTTTAGAGCAGACGTCTACGTGGGCAGTCGCTGTGGTTTGCTTCGTCTTACTATTCATTTCGATTGTTATAGAACATTTGATTCACAAAATTGGAACCGTAAGTCCCTTAGATTCCTCCTTGTTCCTCATCTTCTTCATTTTTCCAGATATTTTAAGATTCCTCTGTTTCTTGCTCTTGCTCTGTTTCTTCTTTTTTTTTCCCCGATTTTCTGCGGAATTTATTTTTTTAGATCTTCTTCTTGCTCATTTTATGTTCTTCTTCTTGTCTTGCTTCCTGCTCTTTTTTTGTTGTTGTTGTTTTAGACTCTAATTTATTTTCACTTCCGTTTAGTTCTTCTTCTCTTATGTCTAAATCTGCTATTTGTTTTATAATTGACAGTTGTTTAAACAGAAGCACAAGAAGGCTCTTTATGAAGCTCTTGAAAAGGTCAAAGCAGGTAACATTGAAAGCACTAAATCCCCCCAAAAAAAAAAATATATATATTTTGCTTACCACCTAACTTCATCCATTAACAAGCTTCTTAATTAAACACAAGTGATTTTTTTGTATTCAGAGCTTATGCTGTTGGGATTCATATCACTACTGCTCACAATTGGACAAACACCAATCTCAAATATCTGCATCTCCGAGAGTGTTGCATCAACAATGCACCCTTGCAGCGCCGCGGAAGAAGATAAAAAATACGGCAAGAAAGACACCGGAAAAAAAGATGACGATGAAGAAAAATCGGGTCGAAGACTTCTCCTCGAGTTAGCTGAATCTTACATCCCTAGAAGAAGTTTAGCCACCAAAGGTTATGACAAATGCGCAGCGAAGGTATAACTAATAATCTCCCATATATGTATGTATACAAACCATTCTCCGATTGTTAATCATCCTCTAATTTTGATGGATTATCTCAGGGGAAAGTGGCTTTTGTGTCTGCTTATGGAATCCACCAGCTGCATATATTCATCTTCGTGCTCGCGGTTGTTCATGTTATTTACTGCATTGTTACTTATGCTCTAGGAAAGACTAAGGTAAGTAACTGTTCTTGTGAATTCTGCAGTGGCTAGAGAATCAAGAAAGATTGTATGCAAAAGATTTGATTTTTGTATTCTTGAGTAATGCAGATGAGGAGGTGGAAGCAGTGGGAGAATGAGACGAAGACAATAGAATATCAGTATTCTAACGGTATGTACTATTAGATCGAGTATTCGATAACAGATCTAAATATCGATATAGAAAATTTACTGTGAATGCATTCTTGTTATGCAGACCCCGAGAGGTTTAGGTTTGCGAGGGACACATCTTTCGGGCGAAGACATCTCAATTTCTGGAGCAAGACGAGTGTTACGCTATGGGTTGTGTGTTTTTTCAGACAGTTCTTTGGTTCTGTCACCAAAGTTGATTACTTAGCGCTGCGGCATGGTTTCATCACGGTAGGGAATTTTATAGTGATCTTTTGTTCTGTTTTGTCTACTGGTTGTTATAACAGTTATTATCAGACGTAGAAGATGAAGAGAATAAGCATGAAAGACAGAGAGAGCTAAAAGAATGTTTTGTCTGTGTTGACTTAATGTGTACATTGTTTATATTACTCTTAATCGTTATCTCTGGAGAAAATGATCTAACTTACTCTCTTTTTTTCAGGCGCATTTTCATGGGAGCGAAAGTAGATTCGATTTCCGCAAGTATATTCAGAGATCATTAGAAGAAGACTTCAAAACCGTCGTTGAAATCAGGTTTGGATCTACTTAGTGACATTTTATAATCTTTGAAAAATCCAATTTGGAATTTTTGTCTTAATCTATGCTAACTTTATGCAGTCCGGTTATCTGGTTTGTCGCCGTGCTATTCCTCTTGACCAACACAAATGGTAACACTCATTGCTTACCGCGCAAAACACAATATCTCTGCATCAATATTCCCACAAAACTGACATCGGTTTTCATTTCAAACAGGACTACGTTCTTACCTCTGGTTACCATTCATTCCACTAATTGTAAGTACAAAAAACTATTGAACTAATAAACATTTCTTCGATTTTGTCCATTTACCGCCTTTTTTTATAACAAAATGAATGTAATCTGCAGGTGATTCTAATAGTTGGAACAAAGCTTCAAGTCATTATAACCAAATTGGGTCTAAGAATCCAAGAGAAAGGCGATGTGGTGAGAGGCGCCCCGGTGGTTCAGCCTGGTGATGATCTCTTCTGGTTTGGCCGCCCACGGTTCATCCTTTTCCTAATCCATTTGGTTCTTTTCACGGTACGAGTCAATATCCTTTACTGCTCGGTTTATCCTCCTAAGTGTATAATAAACTCATGAATACCAAAAACCTTCACTTTGCAGAATGCATTTCAACTTGCCTTCTTTGCCTGGAGTACGGTAAGCGATCCATTTCACATATTTTCACAAATATCGTTATTTTGAAGCCATACTAATTGTTATATCATGAATTTTTGGTATCTGCAGTATGAATTTAATCTCAAGAATTGTTTCCATGAAAGCAATGCAGATGTGGTCATTAGAATTGTAATTGGGTAAGCTATAACATTAACCTTGACTGTTGATTCTGAGAATACCAGGGAAAAAGAATTAGACCTTTTAACTGACAAACTTACAACTTTTTTTTCTTACTCTATCAATCTTGCAGAGCTGTTGTACAGATACTTTGCAGCTATGTGACACTTCCACTCTATGCTCTTGTTACTCAGGTACTTACTACACATAACTTTTGCAGTGAGATCAATGAAGGCTTTTCCATATGATCTTAGGTTTTTTTCTGACATTGTGTTTCATAACAAATGTGTAGATGGGTACTACGATGAAGCCAACGGTATTTAACGAAAGAGTAGCCTCAGCGTTAAAGAAGTGGCATCACACAGCAAAGAAGCAGACAAAACACGGAAGACACTCTGAATCAAACACACCTTACTCTAGCCGTCCAACTACACCAACTCATGGCTCATCTCCAATCCATCTCCTTCACAATTTCAATAACCGAAGCGTTGAAAGTTACCCGAATTCTCCTTCTCCTAGATACTCTGATCATCATGACCACCACCAGTTTTGGGACCCTGAGTCTCAACACCAAGAAGCTGAAACTTCCACACATCATTCTCTTGCACAGGAAAGCTCGGAAAAGAAGCCTGTTCTTGCATCCGTGGAACTTCCTCCTATACGGACTAGCAAAAGCTTAAGAGATTTTTCTTTTAAGAGATGATGATTCTTGTTTTTTTACATTTTTTTATCTCGTACAGTGGGAATTTGTTTTAAAAAAAAAAAGTACTTGTATATTACTACATGTATGGGGAAGACGTAAACCATCTATAAAGATATATTCTCTGGCAACTCTTCAAGAGTTTCGTGATTTACACATGCATTTTTGATTTTGCGGGTTCTAACGTCCTGTCACATCGGTGATGGTGACATCGTTGATAGAGCCTTTAGGGTCACTGTTCTCAGAGGACTCAGCTTCTGAAACACCGTTCCTTGATATAAAAGCAGGCTGTTTCGGATCTGGGATGTCTACAATCTCGCTGCTGAGCATCGAACACACTGTAGCAACACTTGGCCTATCGCTAGCAGATTCTTGCACACACAAAAGCCCAATGTGAACGCAGTTCCGTATTTCTTTCTCAAAGACTTGGTCAAAGATCACAGGATCTACCAGACCACTTATCTCCCCTTCGTTCCAGATTGACCATGCCTATAAAACAGAGAGCTTTTTTGGATAACAATCTCAAGAGACCTAAGAAAGTACTTAGAAGAGTTAGCTAGACTTACATAAGCTAAAAGGGTCGAATTAGAGTTTCTTCTTCCACTGACAATCTCTAAGATTATCACTCCTAAGCTGAAAACATCAGATTTCTCTGAAAACAGTCCTCCCATTGCATATTCCGGTGACATATAGCCGCTGCACGATACATTTCTTTTCTCGGTTTATGACTCATCTTTATGGAAAAAAGGTGTAACATTTGGTTGTAATGGAGTTAACTTACTATGTTCCAACGACCCTTCTGGTGTTTGCTTCATCTTCATTCCCTGGGAAAATCCTGGCCAACCCGAAATCAGATATTTTCGGAATCAGATTCTCATCTAACAAGATGTTGCTGGCTTTTAGATCTCTGTGAATGATTCTCAGCCTAGAATCTCTGTGAAGGTACAAAAGACCTCTACATATTCCATTGATTATGTTAAACCGCATCTTCCAATCGAGAAGTTTTGCCTTTATAGGGTCTGAACAACACAACATTAGCTTCTGTTAATTGACCTGGTGTTAACACTGGAACAGAGTTTAAAAACAAAACAAAAATAGTGATAGGTTACCAAATAGATAAAAGTCTAAGCTTTTCTTGGGCATGAACTCATAGACTAACATCCTCTCTTCTCCTGCAATGCAGCAACCAAGTAATTTCACCAGATTCCGGTGTTGCAACTTAGAAATCACAACTACTTCATTAACAAGTTCCTCAAGCCCTTGTCCAGATGCTCGTGACAGTCTCTTCACAGCAATATCTTGCCCTTCTTGCAACTTCCCCTGCAATAGATATTGAAGTTAAAAGTAAATTCTTGTTGCCATAACCCTATTAAAGTCATACTTACTTTGTAAACAGGACCAAATCCGCCTTGTCCGAGCTTATTTCTCAGAGAGAAATTATCAGTCGCTGCAGCCAACACTTGAAACTCAAACAATGGTAGCTCTTTCAACTTCCCTTTATTACCACCAGCTAAAGCTTCTACTCTCTCAAAAATCTGCTCTGCATCTGTTCCTTTCTTTCGCTCTGATAACGAATCCAAGATATTATCGAAACTAAAAAAACACAAAATGCTAATAAACACCTACTAGTGTATTTAAAATCTAACCTCTTTTCTTCATGACAATCCGTCGCGCCAAAAGACCACAAGCTGCCAGAACAAAAATACCGCCTGCTAATGATGTACCGATTATAACCGGTCGTCTGTCCGGCTTTTCTAGTAGAGTTGGCAGGAAATAACTAAATTAGTAAAGCTGGAATCAGTGAATCATAGGAGAGAAGTTAAGGAATAATACTTAACTGATTTCTGAATGTGCAAGACGGATATAAAGATCCATTCCACTAGCAGACAACTCCTGTGAATCAACTAAGCTTCCATTCCAAATCATGCAACCATAACCTAAGCCATGAGCACAAGCTATACAAGAACATGTCTGTAAACAAGTGCTTAAGCATTCTGGTTCACTAGCTTCGGATCTTCTTGCAAAGTCAGGCAATTTCATTCGTCTCAGCCTCACAAACCCATCAGCACTCCCATTACTGTTCTGTCTTTCACACTGCAAAGGGACCCTTCTTATGCATCCACCACTCCAGTTTCCATTGTTCCACTCTGTGAGGTTCCTGGGCGTAAACCCTCTAATGCAAGAACAAGGCGTGGTTTTCCGGGGATTGCAGGTAGCGAATTGGCCACATCTTTGGTAAATATCACACTGGGTTGCTGGAACTTGTAACCCGACCGTCCAGTTTCTCCTGGCCTCACTCCAATCTCTCCGGATCACGGATCCTGTATAATCCATGTAGAAGTATCTTAAAGTCGAATCATTAGCATATGACATGGTGACTGATCCATTGGTATCATCATTAACTATGAATCTGTAAAGAAAGACGCCCGCATACACATCTGGTAAACCGTTAAACATCTGGCCGTTCCATGGGCCACTGCGCCACACCGTAGCATTATTATTATTGTTGTTCAAAATGAAGAGCTCTGGATATGCAGCAAGAACTAGTGCAGCAGTGTAGCTCCCGGGAGAAGGATCTGAAGGGGTTTTCCAAGAAGTTACCGTGATGTTCCCTCCTCCGGTTCTTGCGTTTGTCCCAACCAACATATTTGGCAACCAAGAATCAGTAGGATACCTGAAACTCTCCCAAATATATGCGTCGTTATTCGCATCTTTTAGCACGAGGTTCCCGGAATCCAAAAGCTCAGCGACAGTAGAATTGCCACGGACTTGAGTAGAGATGTTAGTTGACCACAGAACACGCCTCTGACCATCCGTAACTAGGAGGTTTCCATCTTCAGATACCGAAATAACTCCAGAGGAGTCATTGATCGGCTTATCTTTGTTAGCAACCCATATCACAGTTTGTACAGGAATGCTGTTGTACCATATACCCGCATACCGACTTGTGGAATTAACAGGGCTGAAGAAACCGAACCTGAACGTGCGAAAGCTGGAGACAATCGTCTCGGAATCACTGAGGTTGCCGGAAAAGAAAGCTCTTTCCTGAGCAAGGCAGACACTTGACAAGAACCAAGATAGTACAAGAACAAAAGGACTCATGCACTCATGAAGTCCCATAGCTTCAGTCCCAGCCTCTCAAGAACAGAAACTTCCAATATAGCTTTGCTTTCTTAATATACCTTTCCTAAAAAGAAACCAAACACAACAGATCAATATATAGAAAGATCTCAGTATCATCAAATGTAGAATTTAAGAATCATAGAGTTATGAGTTGAATGACGCTGTGATGGTGTGTGGTGAGCATTAAATTATCAAAAGAAAGGTCCAAATATTGTTGTTGAAATTTAACCCTATAGTCAAGTGGCACTGTTCTAATTCTAAAGATGATGCAAGATGCATCCTTTTTTCTATATTAATGGCGGTCTTTGTACGTTTGATTGACCAAAATTAGCCCATCTTTTACGACTTGGTCTTATTCACACTTCATCTTCTTCTACGGAATCAACTCACGTCACTGTCAATCAATGAAATCCAGACATTGACGATAATGTCTGCTCTGTTGTTATGGCACATGTTCGTTCGTCTGCTATAGAAAAGGGCAAAACTAGAATCAGAAGAAGATTTTCTGGGACCTGTAAGAGAAGGAATTGTCAATTGAGCATTGATTTTGAAGAACAAAACCATGAGCTCTGTAAGAGAAGAATTGTCAGTGTAGTCTTCATTTTTTTCTCTAAGATGTGGAACTTTGCAGACACAACTCTAATCTTCATCCCTGAAACCCAATTCTCATTGGAGCTACTTAAATTTTTTTAGGAGAACAACCAATTAGTCACCCATACTATCAAAAATTAACATTTAAATTGCATGTTACAGAAAACCGGCTTTGAACTTGGGTATAAAATAATGATACAATGCCTCTAATAAAGACTAACCGGATCAGGAATTTAGGACCATCAAAATTTGTATAATCACATTCATCACTGAAATAAAGCTCAGTAAAATCTGAAAGAATAGTGTATATTGCTTCACGAGATAAGAAGAAAAATCTCGGCTATTACAATGATGACAAAAAAAAAAGAACAATCTCTATAACTTTATAAGACTGTTGACAAAAAAAAAAGAACAAAATCTCATACTATGTTCAATCACACTGAAACCAAATAGTACAAAGTCTAAGAAGAAACTTATTTTGCAACCAAAGCGAATGAAAGCTGGGTTAGGAGATCTCGAATATAACCGAAAATCAATTTCCATGAACAAGCTTTCAAAAGCTCGGTCAATGCCGGGTCTATTGTTTTTCAACACAAAAAGACAATGAATCCATCATCTGAGAGGTGAAAAGGACCTCTCCGAGCGGGTCAAGGGCTAGTATGCCCTTATTGATTAGAAAAAGGGTTCAGATGTCCCTGTAGGGTAAAATGTTAATTTTACCTTTAATGAAGAGTTTTAAAAGTTAAATAGAATTAAATCGTTAAGGGGACAACGAAAAACATGGTAGGTCAGTGGTTGCGAGCTCCACGCGCGTCACCCGCGGGCGCGCGCGACCAGGGTTCGAATCCCCTCTGCCTGGTAATACTAGGGGATACTGGTAATACCAGTACAACTAGTGGTAATACTAGGGGATATCAGTAATACTGGTACAACTGATGTTATAACTATGGCGTTTATATTTCATTAAAAAAAATAATTAGGGAGTTGATATTTAATTTAAAAAGTTTCAGGGGTATTTTCGTCCTTTCCTAAAAGTGAGGGGCTATAGGGATTAGTCGGGGACAATAGTGATTTAAAAAGTCCTCTGAGGGACATAGGAGACGATTACCCTCTTCGAGCTGTCTTTTTGGCTTGTTGGCATCCCTGATCATCAATGAGCAATCTCAAATGTTGAGGTTTTATTTCACTCAATCCCGTCTTTTTCAGCCGTTTCAAACATTTTGCTGGAAGTTGTTTTTTACCATCAGGACTTGCAGGTAAATCCTCCATATTCATAGATACCACCACGATCAAAAGCAATGCGACTTCTCAAGTTATCTCTGGTATAAGCTCTCCTCCAAACAAAAATCGTAGGTACTTGTCTCTTAATAGACCGTTGAATGGTGGTTAATACTGTGTCCGGCGAGCGGTGAATGTTACGATGTAACCTTTCATTCCTCTCCCTCATAGATCAAAATACGGCTGCAGCAAGTGAACTAGGGTTTTCTGTCCTCTCCGGCACTTGCCTTGGTTACATCTTTAGTCTGGGCCTTGGGCCAACTAATTCTCTTCACTTGGTTGGAGATCTCCTAACAAGCTGTCATTTCCTTTCCTCCCATCATCTGAACAATAGACTCATTCTGCTTCCCTTTGTGGACAATTATAAAAGTTTCAGTAGAAAACATAACTCAGGGAAATAACCAGCATCCACACATATGAACTCTGATTCCTCAAGAAGAAGGTGAATGGCATGGCCTCCGTTGATGACCTCCATACAAAGATGCAGGAGATTACGGGCAGCTGCTATCGTAGGTGATGGTCCTGCAAACGCTTCTTCTGCATATAGGTCGACAACAAAGAATCTTGGTGTTGATAGATGAAAGTTGATTTTACATGAGGTGTATGTGAGAAGTTTAAAAACTAATATAGATAAAAATGTTGCATTACCAACCACACTGTAGACATAAGTGCATTATTGGTGCATATCTGGAAAAAAAAATCGGACCTACTCCAAAGCCATCAACTGTGGATCTTGAGTAAGATGATAAGATCAATGACATAAAGTCATCAACAGTGGATCTTCCAAAGCCAAAAGAACTTATGTTTGTTTTGCATTGGAGTAACGACAATTCTGATGATCATAAGGATTTGATCTCTAATGATGAAGAAACGGGAATTCCCATTAATAAAAAACCAATTTTATTTGTTTCATGTGGATCCCAAAAGTAATTGAAATTTTCCTATACAAATAAGAAATTAAATTAGAAAATAGGTACACACAAAAAAAACTCTTGATTGGCTATCAGTTCAATCCTCTTAGTTAGTCAACAAATAGCAAATTTTGTTGTATATTTAACTTACCAAAGAAACATAGTACACACAAAAAGTATCTTGATTGGCTATTGTTATGCATTGTTGTATTCATATGATTGATCGACATGTAGTTAACTAGTTACCGTCGTTTACCATTGAAATATGATCAAATGATCATGACTGTGTCCAATTCCCTAGACTCAACGTCAACGACAAATTAATAAAGTAAGTTCTGTAGCATTCAAGTAACATACATCATTTTGGGATTCCTGTTTTAAGTTTAAATTGTGGATAATTGTTCCCTTATTTTTGATTGCTCTATTCACGCATCAATGATTAGAAAATTTGTAAAAAAAAAAATGATCAATGTTATGTTTCTCGTGGAATCATGAGAATCTCGAACTTTGTAGTTTGTAACTTCAGGTGGTAGTGGAACAGGTTACAATCCTTGAGTGAATCCCAAATAAACATTATTTTTAAAAAATTTAATTAGCTAACTAAATCTTTTATTTTCAATGAATTAGATATTTTCACTTAATTAGATAAAATAACCTCTGTTCTAAAAAGTGGCCGCCTAGCCACCTAGGCGCTAGTCAGTGATGGACCGCCGCGATTAGTACCTAAGCGGTTAATTAGACGGTCAACCGATTTTTTCAAAAAGTCAATGTTTTTTTTTTTAAAAGCAATTTTTAACGATTTTTTCTGAAAAATCGTTGATTTTTCTTCAAAAAGTCAACTTTTTTTTTTTTAAGTGAGGGACATATGGTCTGTTACAAAGTTTTGAAAATACATCTAGAAATACAACACACATTATAATTTGATCATTGAAGAAGATGATGAAGATTTTTCTCTTTGTACTTTTTTGTCTCTCAATATCAAGACAAATCTAATTTTTGCATCATATGTTTGTACTTCTTTTTGTTTTTGGAATTTAGACGTGAAATTGAATTTAATTTTTTAATGTTTTTTTATTTTGATAATAAAAAAAACTTATTTCATAGTTCTTTTGATTCCTATATTCATAACATATAGCTTATATATATATATAAACTTTAAAATTAAAAAAAAAATGTTCAAAATTAATCGCTGATTAATCGATGATTAATCACCGTTTTTCGGTTTAGACGCAAATCGGTGCCCGACCGCCTGCCTAGCGTCTAGCGTCTAGCGCCTTTTGGAACCTTGAAAATAACTAATGGTCAATCTAAGCATACCGGTTATGAAGTTTCCATCTCAGGAAATCTGGTATAAAAACCTGTATAAGAAATCCAGTTATATAACTTTAGTTAATGGAATATTTAAAGGAATACAAAAGAATAAATAATATATTTACGGATTTCTTTTACTTTGTTTCTAATTATGACAAAGGAAATGGGTTATGGGTTCAATTTCAAAGCCCAATTGAAAATCAAGGCCCAAAAGAGGAAGAAAAAAGGTGTTAGTAACTGCCGGATCTGAGTTTCCGATGAGATTTCTTTCTCTCTCCTTCGCCGGTGAGAGCCGCCGGATCGACATCGACACTCATAGAATAAATATTGTTCTATGGATATATATAGAGAGAAATCGATTCCTGAGGATCGGAAAAGGGAAAAGCCTGTGGATGAATGATTTGATTCCTCACGTTTCCAGGAAAGACAGTTGATCCGTCGTAGGCAATCACGAGGTCCAGATGCTCGAAGATTTGTGTTTGGGTATGATCTTAAAACGTCAATAATTACCAAACAAAGATTTTAAAAATGAGGTGTTTGGCTCCCCAAGTCCTAGGCTTGGCTTCGGTAAAGACAAACACATACAAGCCGGTTTTGATATATGTGTTGGATTCTTCAGGGCGGCAACAAGACATGGAAGATAATGTGTTGCTTAGATCTCACCAAAACTTTTTCTTGGTTTGAGGAACCCGAGTTTGCGCTGTCTTGATTCTGGAGAAGAACAAGTTGTTGCTTTAAGGTCGTGATTACTCTGACGCACTGGTGATACATGATCTCCATACCAAATCTTATGATTTACTCTTCCAACCTACCCGACTCCGTAGCTCCTGTTTCTTATTTCCAAAGTTTGTTTTCTACTTTAATGGTTTAGTTCACAGGACTCTTTTGCCTATTAACAATTCTAGAATAGGCCAAACTAGGAACATGACGGATCCGACGTGGAAGATGATCGGAAAGTTGCAATCCAGTGGACACGTGTCCGGTAAATGGTCTAAACATTATCCAATTCGACTGCTCGATTACGAGAGCTCTGGCCAATCTGAGAATAGGTACACACAAAAAGTCTCTTTTGAAATTCCTGAAAATAAGAAACAATAGGCATTCGTGAAAGTAGGGCCCTGTTTTTCGTTGATACATTCAAAGTGTTGTACTTTATTCCGTATAACAACTCTGAGACCTTTTTATGATTGTTGTATTCATGCAACAAGGATTATAAAAAAAATTAAAAAAAAGTCAAAGTAATGTAAAATATGACTTTGGTCAGTTTGGGATGTTTGAGTTAATGTAAAATATGCCAATAAGATTGATTGGCCAAGATAAGTTGTTTGAATATCAGAACATCTATTAGGTTTCATTCATATTCATCTGAAAAGAAAAATACAGTTTTTACATAGAAATCTCTGGAGGAAGATCTCTTGCAGACACATATAGAGAGAGAGGAAAGATAAAGAAAGATGGGTATTTTTTACTTTTGCTGCTTGTTTTTGTTAACCATGTTCTCAAGTTATGGCTTTGCAGATATAACCAAATCGAGTCCTTTGTCAATAAGTCAAACTCTGAGCTCTCCAGATGGATCCTTTGAACTAGGATTCTTCAGTCCTAACAGCTCTCAAAACCATCGATATGTTGGAATCTGGTTCAAGAGAGTCACTCCTCGGGTATATGTTTGGGTAGCTAACAGAGAAAATCCAGTCACCAGCTCCACGGCCATTCTTACAGTCAGCAGTAATGGAAGTCTCATCTTGCTTGATGATAAACAAAAAGCTCTCTGGTCATCTGGAGAAGAAGTTCTCACATCTAACGAATCTCGTGCTGAGCTTTTAAACTCCGGAAATCTTCTTCTCATAGATAATGTTACTGGAACATATCTATGGCAAAGTTTTGAGCATCCTACTGATACTATGCTTCCTCTGTCATCGCTTATGTATGATATTCCTAACAACACGAGGCGTGTGTTGGCTTCTTGGAAGAGTAACACAGATCCATCTCCTGGGGAGTTTCTAGCAGAGCTTACTTCAGACGTTCCGCCTCAAGGACTTGTATGGAAAGGCTCATCACTTTATTGGAGAAGCGGGCCATGGGCGGATACAAGGTTCTCAGGGATACCAGAAATGGATGCAACATATGTAAACCCATTTACAATGGTCCAAGATGTGGTGAATGGCACGGGAGTTTTGACTTTTTGTGCACTAAGAAATTTTGATGTGTCATACATCACGCTAACATTAGATGGATCACTGGATATTCACCGTAGTAATGGTGGCACCACCGGGTGGATTAAGCGTTTCGAAAGTCCTCTAAGCTCATGTGATCTATACGGTACATGTGGACCTTATGGTTTGTGTATAAGGTCCATTAGTACTCCAACCTGCAAATGCGTGAGAGGGTTTGTGCCAAAGTCAGATGACGAGTGGAACAGTGGAAACTGGACCCGTGGGTGTGTGAGACGAACAGAGTTATCATCATGTCAGGGGAATTTTTCTTCAACAACACAAAGCAAAGACACAACTGACGGGTTTTACCGTGTTGCCAATATGAAGCCTCCGGATGCTTACGAATTGACAAACTTTGGTGATGCAGAACAATGCCGTCAAGGATGTCTCCGCAGCTGTTCTTGCTCGGCCTTTGCCTATATTAATGGAATTGGATGCTTAGTGTGGAACCAGGAGCTATTGGACATGGTTCAGTTTACTGAAGGAGGAGAATTTATTTCCATCCGCCTTGCACGTTCTGAGTTAGGTATAAGGCTTAAAGACATCACAAATCACATTTTTGTTTTCGGTTTACATTATCATAGCTTTCTTTACTCTGTTTTTTATCAATAGCAATATGATTTTACAGTTTAGTTTCTTGGGGACTCTCTCAGCTGGAAACAAGCGCAAGCGAATCAAGATCATCGCTTTTAGCACTATCAGCCTCTGTGTGTTTATAATCTTGGGGCTCACGGCATTAGCTTGTTGGAGATACAGACTGAAACAAAATGGTGGGACTTCACTCTTTATGTCTCTCTTTTGCGGTCTATTCATTTGTTTTCTTGCTCTTTTCTCCCTTTAGTTGTCAGATGTTACATGCTTGAAGCTCGTTGATTTTTTTAGCTTTGGACTAATCCTCAAAGGCTAGAAATGTAAGTACTGATACATGGATGGATACATGTAACTCGTAGGTGAAGCTCGTGTAGCCATGGAGATTTCAGAAGATTCATGGAAGAATAATTTGAAATCACAAGATGTCTCAGGTTTAAATTTCTATGAGATGCATACCATACAAACTGCTGCTGATAATTTCAGCATCTCAAATAAACTCGGTCAAGGTGGATTCGGAACAGTTTATAAGGTAAAAGATAATATATGATGCTCTTTTCTATTATTGTCTTTCTTGCTCTCTAGATGAATCTCTCTGCAACTCTTTCTGCTTACAGGGGAAGCTAAAAGATGGGAAAGAAATAGCTGTAAAACGCCTCTCTAGCAGCTCTGGAGAAGGCACAGAGGAATTCATGAACGAATTAAAACTCATTTCAAAACTACAACACAGAAACTTGGTTCGGCTTTTAGGATATTGCATTGAAGGAGAAGAGAAGCTATTGATTTATGAGTTTATGGTGAACAAAAGCCTCGATACTTTTCTCTTCGGTTAGTCCCTACTTTTCTTCATCTACCTCTGCATTTGTCGTTTTCCTTATGTGGCTTACATGCTAATCGGTTTCTGTTTAATTTCTGTGATAATCTATAGATTTGAAGAAGAAGCTGGAGATTGATTGGCCTAAGAGGTTCGACATCATTCAAGGTATCGCACGTGGACTTGTTTATCTCCATCGCGACTCATTCCTCAGAGTTGTACATCGTGATCTAAAAGCCAGCAACATTCTCTTGGACGAGAAGCTGAATCCAAAAATATCGGATTTTGGGTTGGCTCGGATGTTTCAAGGAACTCAAAATCATGACAACACTAACAGAGTATTTGGAACTTTGTAAGAATCACTCTTCTTCTCCTAAATTTCACATGTTAGAGTCAAAGTTTCACCTTCTATATACTGAACTATTTTTTTTCTTTCTAAAATCATTCAATAATTCGAACAGGGGATACATGTCTCCTGAGTATGCGTGGACAGGGACATTCTCTGAGAAATCTGACATTTATAGCTTTGGAGTTTTGATGTTGGAAATCATCAGTGGAAAAGAGATATCGAGCTTTATCTGTGGAAAAGAAGACAAGAACCTTCTTGCATATGTAAGAAACACACTTTACAATCAAGTTGAGACAAACCCTAGTTTCTTGATTCTTATAGTTTTTGCGGGTTTTGGATCGTTGTAACAGGCATGGGATTCATGGAGTGATACCGGAGGTGTAGATCTACTGGATCAAGATATCGCTGATTCTGAGTCAGATTCAGTTGCAGTGATGAGATGTTGTCAGATAGGTTTGCTCTGTGTTCAACACCAAGCAATGGACAGACCAAACATCAAACAAGTTGTGACAATGCTCACGTCGACAATCGATCTTCCAAAGCCAAAACAACCTATGTTTGTTTTGGATACGAGTGACGAGGATTCTCTGTCTTTTGAGTCTAATTATCATAAGGATTTGTTCTCTGATGATGAAAACAAACCGGCTCAGGAGAAACCGTAGTCCCCATGAGTATTAAACCAGTTGCATGTATGGTTCAATGTGGATCCAAATGTAACTGAAATTGTTCAATGGAATAAGAATGTAAATTGGCTTTAAACGAAATTTAAATAACTGTTTTGGTTTGGATTATTGACGAATAATGGGGAAGCGTATATCAAACATTATCACGAATTAAAAACATGTGTGTATATTTTCGTTCGACTTTTGAGATGCTGCATCGATGGTGAAGAGAAGCTACCGATTTATGAGTTTTATGGTGAGCAGAAGCCTCCACAATTTTCTCTTTGGTCTGCTCCTTGTAACTCTGTAAGTATCTAATCCCAACTCACATTCTCAATCAAAGTATTACTTACATAAACTTAGCAAACTGTTTGTAACTTGAACAGAGGATACATGTCTCCTGAGCATGCATGGACAAGGATGTTCTCATAGAAGTCCGACATCTATGCTTTCGGAGTTCTGCAATTAGAAATCATAAGCGGCAAAAAGATTTAAACCTTTAGCTGTGGAGATGAAAGGCAAAAGCCTTCTTGAATATGTAAGACATTTGCTCTATCCTCCTAGTGTTCCAACAGATTGGCCTACTCAGCATCCAACAGAAAGCTATTGACAGACCAAACATTACACAAGTAGTGTCTTGATCACGAAAACAATTTCAAAATGATTTGACACAAACTACGCGATACATGGGCTATAAAGTTTCCCTATATATCAACTTGATGCAAACTGACATGCAAAACCCATAGTGGAATGTGATCACCTAACTTTAACTACACATGAGTACATGACTAGGTTTTGGTTATTAAAACAAATCTCAGTCTGAAGTTTTTGTGTGCTTGTATTCCTAAGAGCACGAATTTTCTTAAAATTCCATCTTAATATGCATCAAAAGGACCCAATGAGAGTGTTAGAGATCAGACAGAGAGACAGAA
Source organism: Eutrema japonicum (assembly GCA_030161315.1). Taxonomy (NCBI): domain Eukaryota; kingdom Viridiplantae; phylum Streptophyta; class Magnoliopsida; order Brassicales; family Brassicaceae; genus Eutrema; species Eutrema japonicum. Next base: position 5,553,841 of record BSQW01000001.1, on the reverse strand, counting down.
CAGAAGCAGAGAGTGGACCTCAACACTCTCAGAGAGTGAACAAAAACAGATCTTTCGGTTTTTTTCTCTGTTCTTTTGCAAGATCTTTCAATCTTTGTTTGCAAGAGTGCTTAGTTCACTTCAGGACAGTTCAAAGATCGAGGATCTGTCTCCGTGTCCTATGCTAACAGCTTGTTGTTATATCATTTTCTTTTGGACTCGGAAGGTAAAGTGTTTAAGAGAGATTGGAGCAAGAATGGAGGATCGGGTTAAGGCTTCCATCGACAAAGAGTGATATATACGCCAAATGCGGTCAATAACGGGGAAGTTACGAGAAGGGCAAGAGATCGCTGTGAAGAGGCTCTCGCGAATTTCTGGAAAAGGGCTCGAAGAGTTCGTAAATGAAGTTGTTGTGTTGCAACATCAGAATCTCGTGAGATTGCTTGGTTTCTGCATTGAAGGAGAAGATATGATGTTGATCTACGAGTTCATGCCAAGAGAACTGTTTAGATGCATATCTATTTGATAGTAAATCATTTGGTTTTTAACTCTGTTAGTTTCCTTGTTGGGCCAGGAACAGAGCTTAATGTTAGTCTTGTTGCTGTTTTAACATAATCGATGGGATTTGTAGAGATTTTATGTACCTTCACAGAGATTCAAGGCTTAAGATCACACACAGAGATCCAAAAGCAAACAATATCTTGTAAGAACTAACAGTTTTACTATCTTGTTAGATGTGATGAAGTCTAAGATGGATGGTTTTTACTTCTTGCTATGTATTGGCTTCTCTTTGTGGTTTTGTTGAGCTAATTAGTAAAACAATGGCTAAAAACAAATAAAAGGAATTTTCTTGGCTTCACCAAAATCATTTTCTGCAGAAAATCAAGGTGTTGTGTAACGCCCACCTCTGTCTGGTGCGTTATTTTTTGTCGGTCCGACCGAGTAATTTACTGACCCTGCAATTACCACATGACTTTTTCCCGTGTTTTGTCCTCGCTTACACGCTACCTCGAATCACTTTCCGGAAGGTCACCCATCCTTAGACTACTCCAGCTCAAGCACGCTTAACTCTGGAGTTCTTTCGGACAAGTGATCGAAAAAGGTAAGTGCACTTTGTTGACATAGGTAGCCAAATTAATTCATTTAAGCCTTTCTCAAATGGGTCGGGCCCAGGATGTTACAATTATCCCCCACTTAACGGGAATTCGTCCTCGAATTCCGCATCTTGTTAGGGCCCGACTCATAACCGGAGCAGCCATAACCCTCAAACCCCAAGATTGTCTCCCGAGACAGAATCGGTTTGACTTCCTTGAGCTCTGATACCACTTGTAACGCCCTGTCCGCCCCTACCAGTGAGTCACCCATCCCTCTATCGGGCTCGTGGGCCCCACCCCAGTCCGACGGTCGGTGCGTTATTTTTTTTCAGTCCGACCGAGTAATTTACTGACCCTGCAATCACCACGTGACTTTTTCCCGTGTTTCCTTAAACTACTCCAGCCCAAGCACGCTTAACTCTGGAGTTCTTTCGAGCAAGTGATCGGAAAAAGGTAAGTGCACTTTGTTGACATAGATAACCAAATTAATTCATTTAAACATTTCTCAAATGGGCCGGGCCAGAATGTTACATGTTGTGTATTTAATGAATCCATCAAAAGTCAAAACTATTCAGTTTCTGCATTCAGGTTAGTAGTTACAAATTTGTTCTCTTTAGGTTGAATGCACTGCTATTTTTCATGATTCCAAATTTTCAAGTACTAATAAAGTATAAAGTAGAAAAATTTCAGAGATACGATAATCCACATAAAATTCAGTTAAGTCTAGTAGATCCTAAAGAACAGAAAAAGAAAAAGTCTATAGTGTTGTCTCGTATATGATGAATTAATAAAGAAGAAAATAAAAACTATTTCACTGTCGGGTCCAACAAACGGTCCCTAACCAATTGATGAACCAAATTCGAATAAGAGACGACGGAACCAAACGACCATAAACGTAGCTCTCATCTCCTCCGAAATTCACAAAAGAAAAATATTGCCTACAAATGTAAATATCATTAAGAATGAAAAGTTGAAATTTTACAAAAAAAAAGAGACCTAAATATTTGTTACCTTGGCAAAAAAAGAAATTAAAAACAGAGGAGTTGAAACAAGAGTGTATGTCCTCATCAAAGCCAAAGTGTCATTAAATTTCCAAATTTGTTCAGCGCAAATATTTTGCTATGTATTATACTATTTTGTTATTTCATCTTTCCATTTCAGAAACTGTGGAGTAAATTAACAACAAATAAAGCACGCTGAATATATGAAAAAGAATCATATGCATAATGTCCCCACCATGTGATACTGAATTATATAAATATAAACATAAATATATCTAGACTAATACACTTTTTTTCTTTGCGAAATTAGAAATTACAAATATTTTTTTCTTTCTTAAATCTTTTCACAACTAAAAATCAAACACGTTTAGTTCCTTGGTTGCTGCTCTTGCCCATCTCGATCCCATTCCCAAACTCACCATCCTCCACAAACCTTGACCAATACCAATGTGACCTCCACACTTGTCCCATCTCCTCTATCGGAATCCCTTTCGTCTCCGGTAAGAATATGTAGACGAAAATCGACATCACCACCACGAAGAAGGCGAATACGAGGAATAACCCGAACTTCAAATGGCAAAGCATCGTCAAGAAGATCTGCGCGATTATGAACGTGAAGATCATGTTCACCGACACTGTGATACTCTGCGCGGCCGACCTTATCTCCAACGGGAAGATCTCACTCGGTACTAACCACCCTAGCGGACCCCATGACCACGCGAAACCCGCCACATAGATGCATATAAAAGTTACAACCACTATAGCATACCACTTTGGTAGCTCACCAGGGGTCCCGTCTACCCCGAACTTGGCCCCGATGCATGCTGCAACCACAGCCTACAATCACACAAGAAAATACGAACCACATATTTTGAATACATCAGTGCAATTGATGATATATAGTATTTATAAAAATTCGATCCCTAATCGCATCTAGACCAATTGAAATACATTCATCATCGTCTAATATATAGTAGATATGTTTCCTTACCTGGCATATTAGCATTTGTGTACCGCCTTCAAGAAAGAGAAACCGACGTCCCCACTTGTCAACACCGTAGATCGAAACGAGCGTTGCGGCGACGTTGACCGAGCCGGTGACCACGGCGGACATGAGAGCAGCGTCGGTCGTGAAACCGATGGTGTTGAACAAAACCGGAGCGTAAAACATGATCACATTGATTCCTGTTAGCTGCTGAAAGAACGGAATCATAATGGCCATAGTAAGATGTGGTCGGTATTTACGGCGGAGGAGGTTTGTCCACGGGTTCTCTATGGACTGCGACTCTTTACTAGCGGCGACTAAATCGTCAAACTCTTGGCTGACGTCATCGACGCCTCGGATTCGCCTGAGCTTGGTTTTGGCCTTCTCGTGGTGGCCTCGCTCGATCATCGAATTGGGAGTGTCAGGGAGGACAAGAGAGCCGAGGGTTATGATCAGGGCGGGGACCACCGCGCCTCCGAGACTGAGCCGCCATCCCCAACCGCCTTTGATCTTGGCAAAGAAGTAGTTGAGAACTTCGGCGACGAGGATTCCGATTGTGATTGAGAGCTGGAAACCAATGTTCAAAGCTCCTCTGTATTTGTATGGAGCCATCTCGGAGAGGTATAGTGGCACGGCCTGTAAATAGATAAATTAAACAGGGTTAGTTACGTCATTTAAAGAGGGTAAGCTACGTCATTAATGCTTTTAAATGTACACGCGTCCGAATCTGACTTTGTTAAAGTGAAGATTCGAACGACCATTTCTAATGTATTGCATTTTATTTTAGATTTGAGTTTTACTTCCATACCACTTTATTTTAGAATCATGAACAAAAAAAATAAAATTAATTTTAAATATAAAATCAAATATTAAAAACTCTATTTTTGACTCTAAAATATAATAGAATTAGAAAATAATTGACTCTAAAATAAAGTTTGAAATCAAAAATAGAAATTGATTGGAGATGCTCTTAGTATCGAACAGGGCATAGACTTAAAATACGAGGTTTAAACAGGGTCATTTACGTCATTCTGTATAACCTCAGGAAGATAGGGTCCGAATATGACCTTTTTTCTAACAAAAGATCCGTATATCAATGAGTGATCAAAAAAGCTGTAATGAGATATATACGATATGACGTCAAAAACAATAGTATATCAATTGATTAGATCATTGAAACTGGAGAGAAAGAGGCATCACGGGTTAAAGACCAGACCATGTGGAATTGTAGATATTCAACCGAAAACAAATCAATCACATATTAAATAATCGTTGTAGCATATAATATCATATAATATAATGTGGAAAATAATGATCGGATAGCAAAAGCAAGAGAAAAAAATAATAATGTCAACTTGACCCAACTATATGATGATTATGTTCAATGGAAGTAGTTGGTCCATAACTTTTTCCAAAACCAAGGTACATTTACAGCTAAATATATACAAGTTTCAACACATTAAATTTTACTATAAAATGTACCTTGGTTTTTTAAGAAAAAATATACGATTTAAATTTAATGCGTTGAAACTTGTATATATTTCGTTATAAAATGTACATTGATTTTTTCTTAAATAACTCTTCTGCTTGTTATTTTTTTTAAAATGTACAAGTAGAAGAGTTATTTAATTTGATTTTTTCTTACTCGTGAATCCGTGATGTAAATGTGAAAGAAAAATAAGAGAAAATGCAAAAAGAAAAAAAATGAACAGAATCTAATTTGATTAGCAATAATTTAAATCATCCTGTAATAATTAAAAATTATGGTTTTTAGTGACGGACCTGATTAGCGAAACCGATACCGAAACCGAGCAAGATGCGACCGACGATGAGCATCCAAACGTGTTTAGCGAAGCCATTGATGAGAGCTCCGGCGCAGAAGAGTATGCCGCCGAAGAGCATCGAGAGCCGCCGTCCGAACTTCCTCGTCACGGTGGAAGCCACCAGCGACGAAATTAGCGCCGCCAGATACAACGACGAAGTGAAGAGCGTAAGCGTCGGGCTATCGTATTGACAGTACTGATTCGTTGTCGCGTCCTCTTTCTGTTTCCGGTACACAGATGGGAAGAATCGCCGGAGGAAAGACGGCATCGACGTCACACCACCTGTGATTTTTTAATTAAATTTTCAGAAATTTCCACACACAAAAAAATGATCAGGCAGGGTTTTCATGACTGTATAGAAACATATGGGGCTATTTTGTAAATTTTAAAACTTATAATACCGTTGATGATTCTGTATTTTGGAGTTTTCATGACTATATAGAAACATATGGGGCTATTTTGTAAATTTTAAAACTTATAATACCGTTGATGTATTTTGGAGTCATATGGTTGTTTATGAATGAAGAGAAACATAAGAGGCAATTTTGTTCATATAGATACTTATGGGTTGGAAATGTAAAAGCCAGGAAATAGTGAGACACTTACCGGAGATTCCGATATCGTATCCAAAGATGAGACCACCCATGGCAGCGACGACGCAAGTGAAGAGAACAAAGGGAGTGAGTTTGCCGGGATAAGCCTTTTGGCCATCTCCGACGACGAATCCACCGGCTACCATTTTTTTAAAGAAATTCTAAAAGAGATCCCTAAGTATTTAGCTTTCTTTTTCTGACCCTCTTTTTTTGCAAACAAAAGGATAGTGGAAGCGAAATTGAGAAGAAATTAGATGGAGAGATCAGAGATTACTTATTATAGTTATATAGACAGTGTGGAAGAGAAGGGGAAAAGTGTTGAGCTGTCTTTTCGTATTTTCTTAGCTGTGAATCCAGAATAATTTGATTTACTCATAATTAATGTAGTATGTTTTACTAATTATCAACATCATAAGATAATTGAATAAAATGTGTCGCTGTTACATGATTTTGAGCAACTTGTTGACCGTTATGTGAACATGTTATTAACTGCATCATGTACGTATTGACTTTAAGAGCATTTGGACTTTTTGCCAGTGTTAGTAGTTTGGTAGTCATATTTACGATAGGATATTTTTCTCATAAACAATTTTTTTACTAAGAGTGGAATAGTAAAGAACTTAAAGATAATGGATTAGTGAAATAGAATAATCATGAAACGTTTCAAAACTGGTTTTAGTAAATTTTATATTTCATAAAGTGAAAAAAAAGAGAAATATCTGAACAAATTAAATCCAACCAAAAACTGACAAATCAATCTTTGGGAAGAAAAAAAGTGGAATGGCCACATCTAAAAATGTAATGTGCATGTGTGAATAAAATTGTCGCCGATGTACGCATGACTGTATAAATCAAATACAATTTGCTGACTTTTTTTTAAGACCCATCAGGTTCAACGGCTCTATCCAATTCCAAGCTAATTTTGTTCATTTTTAAGACTTTTTTGTTTTACCGATAATGTTTTGTACATCCCAGAAAAGTTACTAGCTAGCTGGGTATTAGAAGACGTGGATAAATATAAAGATATTTAGATTGCGAGTAAAAGATAACATAGATGTATTTGTTAATTAGAATAACTCAAACAAACCATTTATAGAATAATAACCTAGGGCAAAAGCATAACATCGAACCACTCATATCCAATTTTTTTTTTTAATAAGTCCAAGTATCCAACATAGTACTCTAAAGTCTAAACTATATTATATGCTGTACTCTGTACCCATATGTAGACTAATTAATATCCATACATTATCGAAGAAATATTCACTATCGAAATTCGCTAATTATAGCGCACACTAAATTTTTTTAAAAGAAATTGTTTTGAAATTTAAAAAATTGCTTTTATCTGAATTTTAAAATATAGCTAACTAATGATTATAGATAAAACTGTCAATTTGTAATAATTTGTCTATTTAACCCGTTTCACAGTGAACGAAAATATTATTCGGGTTAACCTGCAAAAACTTATAATCTTGAAAACATAACTTTAATATTCACCGTTAAATGACTATAGTTTTTGTGGTTAAACATACTAAGTTTTACATAAAATTAGTAAAATATTTATAATAATATTTCATATAATAACTTACAAAACAAAATTTAATTTTTAAAATATCTTCTTAACTAATATTATAGAGATACTTCAAAACCAGATAACCGTAACGTTTGTAAATTGTGTGTCACGAGTTATCATAATATTAAACTTTACCAAAAAGAAGAGTTGAGGTCGGTGGATTGGTGGCAAAATTAATTGTACACGTCATATACTAATCAGCAAGGATCGCATTTCATTCGTCGGTCCAACTAATTTTCTTTATCTATTTGGATAACATTGAATTCGCTTTGGATAATGGTTTTAGAATTAATTTGTTTCATGGGATGCAGCATGGTTTTTCTTATAACGTGACTTCAAATTTTTCTTTACAGATATAAAGTTTTTTCACAAATAGTTATCGTTTTCGACCACTCAAGAATCTGTTTTTTCTAGAAACAACATAACGATGCACCACTAATTACGTGGAATGCTTATTCATATGTTTTCTTTCAAGTTTGAAAGTTTTTCTTACGTTCACATATATTATTCCGTGATAATAGGATAAATTCATACGTATGTAATACTACTTTTATTAAAATTCAAAAATATTTATATATTTCTGCAATCTTCCTTTATATTCTATATACATAATATAGAGTCTATAATATATGTAATGTGACCATCTCCTGACAAAATTATTACTTATGTCATTTAATTATATATGCTTTTGCCCTAGGTTATAGATAGAATTGATGTTCAATTATTATTTATTTTGTCACGAACTGCTTGACCATGTTAACCATTGATTTTTTCAATGTAACAAAACTCCGCCGGTAAATTTGTTTACCGAGGTAAAAGAGGGAAGTTGGTTGACGCCAAAATTAGGAAGAGTAAATTTGGATTATAAAAAAAAGGTAAAAGGGTTTATAGAGAATTTATTTAAAATAAAGGGGTTAAACGTAATTTAAAAAAAGGTGGGGTCGTTCTTTTCCCAGATTCGCGGCACTAGTTTTCACTTCTGAGTTCTGAACTAAAGTAAGATATCCTTACGATTATCATATATCCAAATTTCCTAAACTGCCCTTGTACCACTCCCAGGTTTCCTAACACAACCAAACGTTCTTTCCAAATTACATAATCGTCAAATTTCTTGAAAGATTTGTGTGAATATATAGGAAATGAAATATAATTTCTTCTACAACAGTGATATTATATGAAATGGATGAATTATGACGTGTTTGGCTGTTTGGGATTTTTAAATATTAAAATGTCGTAGTGATGCGTGATAAAAGATAAATTATTTATACATAAATCTCATCAAATATAGGATATTTTGTACGAATAAAATAAAGGATAGACACTAAATTTGTATACACAAGATGGGGGGGGGGGGGGGGGGGGGGGAAAGATGGTCCCGTGGGGGTGATGTCAAGGGAAAACAAAATATAAAATTTGAAAAAGAAAAGAAAATATATGCAAAAAATAAAATAAATGATGTTTGTGCGCATATTTTGTATTCAAACTTCTCTCGTCTAATGTAAAGACAATTTAAAGGAAAATTAAAATTATTGGGCTTACACTAATAAATTAGTTAGCGTTCAGACGATTTTTTTTTTCATGAAAATCAACAAAAATAATAAAGATCAAATGAAATATTATTATTTTATACTAATTAGTATGTTCACAATACATTACCGTCTCAGCAAAAGAAATTAATTTATTTTAAATTAATCAGCTTTTTGGAAAAATAATTAATTAATTAGCCTTACCAAAAAAAGGAAAGAGATTGATCACTAATATTTTGGTTCCAAAAAAACCATTCGACCAGTTGAATATATTTATACGTAATTAACTTCTGATAAATATATTATGTTATTTGAGGGTGTTCAATATTGTCATTTGAAAATTACTTCTGTTCAGTAAACACCATATTACATGTTCTAAGAAAATTAGTCAAGAATAAAACTAAAGGAAAAAAAAGGTATTCAGAAATTATATATTTTTAAAAAAAGTATTCAGAAAGAAATCATTCTAATTTTTTTTTTTTTTTTAGCGTCTGAAACTTTTTTTTTTATTACAGATTAGAAAAACTATTACAAAGAATAAATTTTCAACTGATAATATATCCGTTGCACAAGAATCCATATAAACTAGATCCACACCGAACAACTTTCCATGCACCACGCTGAAATTTTTCTTATAAAATTATATCCATTAATAACATGCACAAATCACATTTTCTGAAAATTAAAACCCAAACTTTCTAACGTAGAACCACTAATTAATTTTTAGACTAAAGGCTTTCACAATCATTCTAAATCTAAAACCAACAAATAGTTATAGGAGAAAGAAAATAAAGGGGGAAAAAAATAAAAAGAAGTCAAAGTAAACTAAAAGAAGGCTGGTCACTAGCGTCTAGCGAGTGGCGCCCATAGTGTTTAATTGGTTTCCGCATAAAGGTTAACTCCAAGACTTGTGGGTCCCGTCGCTGCTTTGACATCACGCGCTAAAACAAAATGGTTGACGTTAAACAATATACGTGCTTGTTCGGTTTTAACAAAAATTAAATCAAAGTAGAGTAACAATGCCTCATGAATTATTTAACGAGTTATTAAGTTTTAAACACGTTAATCACTACATGATACATGGTGTTATCATCTATTCATGTTTATACATGTTTATCCTGGTTGGCAAATCAAAGTTTACGTGTTTTGTAAAAGAAATTTGAAAAATCTCGAGATATTCAGAGGTGTAATAATCAGTTTTGGAGTTGTGTTGTTCGTATTAAAAATATGTCAATCGAATAAAAGTAAAAGAACCCAATATTCGTGACTATTGACTTGACTCCTTACAAATCGAAAACTACAATGTCTCGATAATCCTATGGAAAGGGAAATGTATGAACTAGATTTAAATTCTTAAATGGCAGGAAACAAAAAAAAAAGGCAAGAAGGTTAAGTAAAATGCCCCCACCTTATTAATGATCATGTCTCTAGTACGGAAATATGACATATAAACTTTTCAAGAACAAAACCACAAACTTGTTCAAAATTTGCTTTGGAGTAAAAATCGCTCTCCTTATGAGAATCTTTATATATACAAGTCACCAAGCTAAGCCCACTCATGCCCACATGTTGTGAGTTGTGACTTTTTCCCCCGTTTTGAATTTTTATATATATAGTGCCTAGTTGCCTACCAATGAAATTTAATAAGACTTTTGTTTTTCCTCGTAAGAGTCCAAAATTAAGAAATCATATTATTTGAAAATAATATGATTTTAACTATGAAGTGTCGACGAATGACTTTTCTCATTTAGATTTATTTTGCGGTGAAACTCTCGTCTACACTTGCACCAAATCAAGGGCCAATCTCAATACAAAGACCGAAGAAGATAGATCTGATGGATAAAAAAAAAAGTATATAGACCTCTATATATCGAGAATCGAATCTAGACTTATGTTTCAACTTAATTCTGTGTTTTTTTGTTTTCCTAAAAAAACTGATTTCTTTGATCGACTAAATACGATGAATGCAAAAATGTTAACAACAAAAGAGAGAGCAAACGACGTTTCTATGCCGCTTTTAAGGCGAATTATATTTTTATATTTTTAGCTATTATACGCATCCATTTGAATGATGAACTGATAGATTTCCGAATATAAAACTATAAATTATAATTGTGAAGTATATAACGTAGCCCTATACTTTCCACATTCGTAATAATGTAAATATCATACACACATTTCAACATCCATTGAAAGTGACTTGACTCTGTAATTGTTTGTGTGATAAAATTATATTGAAATTAAATAGAAGGGCGTTGACGGAAGAATCATGTTCATGCGTGCCGAACGGCTGAAACTAATGGTGCCATTAAAGCAAATTTACACAGCAAGACCTAGCTGGTCTGGTCTCTATTTCCGTTGACTTTTGTCTTTTATATAATTCTAAGAAATTTTTGAGGAGAAGCTCAAACAAATAATGCGTACATTATACTCGTATCTTAGCTTCTTGCACAAATAAATAATTGAAGAATTAATTCATCAACCGACATTCTGAAGAGTGATCAAGTGTGTTAATGAAGATTAAACTATAACTCGTTGTACTGTTTTGTTCTTTTCCAGGGATAATTGCCATAAATAGATAAATTATGTACTGTTTTGAAATTTAAGTAATTAACCACCAGTTTTTGGAAATTGTTAATGTAAAAACACATATTACAAATGGTATTTTCAGGAGGAAAAAAAACTTGTAGTAGTTTATAAAAAAGTATTGCAGACTGTGTTTTTGTTTTTTTTTAACAAAGCAGACTGTGGTATTTCATTACAAATTTTATAGTCATTACCATTAATTTATCACTCATACCATAAAAATCAGTAACTAAGGGTCTATTAATATTTTAGATCTATATTCGTTTGCCAAACAATTTCTTCTTCTATTTAAACTCCAATTTCGTTATCAAACCAATAGCAATACTTTCTATTAAAAATGTTTGAATTTATAAAACATTTTTATAATATAAAACCAATTGTTGTTGGAAAATGACTGAAATGATTGTAATAAAGACTCATGAGTTAAGAAACACACACCACAATACGATCTATATAACAATATTCTTTCTTACTGATACAAAGTAGGATATTAAAGATGATTTCATACGGTAGCAATTAAATCTTAAACAATTCAAGATCAATCTTACCGCCAAAAATCAAATTAATAGAACTCGGAAAACCAAGCCTGATGCCGATATATGACTTGCCGATTTGCCATAGGCCCATTAACATAAGACCCAAGTTTTTTTTTCTCCTCGCTAGCTTCTCATGGCCAAAGCTAAACAAAGTTCTGGGGAGATGTTTCAAACTGACTCCTCTGTCTCCTCCTTGAATGACTTTTTCTGGATTTTTTTCTGGCTGTGCCTCTGCGGCTGAGGAAATATTTTTCTTTCCCTTGAAGATTTCTGTATGGATTATTTGTTTTTTAGTATTTTTAAAGATTAGTTTGTGGGTGAAATCTCTATCTAAACCATGTTCAAGATTTTGTTACACGACGTTATTCGGACGTTCGAAAGAAACTTAACTACTAGTCAAATAATCAGATTTAAATTGAGGATTATCTAGAAAATTATTTTTCTGTATTTTTATATACTTCATAACCGTGTTATTATAGTTGTCTTCGCAGGTTTAAGATAGAAACTGCACGTTTTAGCAACAAAAAAAAACAAAAAAAATAGAGAATGCACGGCTTTGTTTTTCTCTTTTTGTTTGACACTAATGAATTGTGAAATGAACAATGGTTCCGCGTCATTATAGATGCTATGTTGTTGTTTCTTTAAGCCATTGTGCGTTCCTTGTATGCTTCCATATTTTTGTTTTGTCTACGCACTCTGGTTAAATATATTTATTTGCCAAACATTAACTGCTATTTATTTATTTATTTACTTAATGCTTAAATTTAATTAGGTGAGTGGCCCGCGCTAACACGCGGGTATTTTTATTTAAATGTTTTTGGTGTTTTTTTTTTAAATCGTAACAAATGCATATCTAGAGAGACATCATGCCAGCTGATATTCCGATTATTACTACAAAGTCGTAACCCATTATATCTATTTATTAAGCCAAATACATACGCTCATACTCTGAATCATGCAACATATGCTTATCCAAAGACATTTAAACCACAATATGAGCACATGCATTGCTATAAAACACAAGAGGTTACATCAAGAGCGTACCATGAATAGTTTGAGTAGCCATGAAACGAGCCGTCAGCATCTGAATCTTTGCCATACCCTCTTTTCCCAGTATCTGAATCAGGATAAGCATTAGGCATGCTCTAACCTCTAAAGTAAGATCCCAGAACAGATAGACCATCACCAACACCTGGCTCACCAATACCACCCATCTGGCTCGACTGCAACTAATCATGGCTCAACCCACCGTGGAGTTGAGTACTCGCCAACATCGGATACATGTAACCTCCTCCGGCTGCTGCTGCTAAAGCTGGATTCCCCAATATTACAGTTACGTAAACCGGATGGTATTGGTTCCCTAGCATAAACGGCGATGCATCCATTCCACCACCGGTAAATACATATTGCCCATCTTCACCGGACCCGCTTGGTGATGCCCCTTTCCCAACGACACATGCCCCATTGAATCAAGCTTGCATGTTGCCGTTCGATTAAGAACCCTCTTCTTCGGCTCCTTAAACGCCTCTGTTGCTCCTTTCTTCGTCCGAAATCTTTAGCCTTGCCCCTTGTAATTCATGAGATTGAATCCGCGATCATTTCTATTCCAAAACGAATCATCGCTGGAAGAGTCTTGTTTATATGTTATATATATTTTCTAATTTTTGTTTAGTAAAATATGATTTTTTATTTTTTAGTTTAACAAATACAACCTAATTTAAGATAGATGCCATTTGATGAATTTATTTTATTACTGTATAATTAATTTGTGTTCTCTAATTTTCTTTATTATTAAACTAAAATAAATATATAAAATAAAACAATGTGTTTATAATATTGTGATGAGCCCATGTGTGTTTACAAATAAAACTGTTTGACTTTCATCTTCTTGTAATCTTTGCCTTCTTTTCTAGGGTTTGCATATGTCTCCCCCAAACTTTGAAACTATTCACTATGTGTTACCACCATGTTCTGATGCCTCCATTGATTCATAGAATTCTTTATCACCATCAAAGAGTCTTATGACATAACAATTTTCTTTACAAAATTTATGTGTAACGCATCTAACGGTTCGAATATTTTCATATAATTTCTTTTGTGGTTTATCATCATTCGTAGATAATATAGCTCACATGCTGATGAATTAATGTTAAATATCTTTTCGGTGTTCTTTCCTCTTAGTCGTGTTTTTTATCCTAAACAAATATTGTAGGAAACTCGTCATATGTTAGACTGTTTGCATGCCAAAAAGTAGCCAAATTTCTTTCTTGTGCAACTATAAATAACATACTTAAGAGAATCAACACTTGCAATAATATACATAATACATATGTTAAATTTGTACTTAAAAGAACAATTTAACATACCTTTGAATTTAGACAGAATTTATTATATGAATAGAATATCAACCATTGAGTGGGTATTTATATATTTTTTTCTTTATATATATTAAATGTTTGAAGTTAATGTAGTCTTCTCGTTTTTCATAGATACATTTTAGATATATCAATAACATAAATTTAGACTTGTTTTAGTCATTTTTTACTTTAAAATTATCATAAATGAATAAGTATTGATTATTTTTTCAATTATTTGATAATTAAAAAATAAACTGACCAATAAGGGGGAGATAAGTGTCAGCCCTGAAGAGCCCCTTTCACTCTTTATAAGGTAGATTTAACATATCTTGTTAAGAGAATATTATGGTGGAAATGTAGTTGTTTAATTTTTAAATATGTTTGGTATTTGATCATAATACAAAATACTTTGAAGTTGTATGCAATTTTGGAAAACAATCGTCTGATTTTTACTTTCGATGGGCACTCGCATGAGAGGTAAAAATACTTAGGCCATGTTCGTTTGCTCATCTGGATGCTCCGTCAAAAACGCAAAATCCCGTTTTCCCGTCAAAAACATAAAATCACATTTTTTACGCAAAAATGTAAATCCCGTTTTCCCGTCAAAAACGTAAAATGCTATTTTCTCGCAAAAAACGTAAAATCTCGCTTTTCCGTCAAAAACGAAAATTCCATTTTTCTATCAAAAACGTAAAATCTCGTTTTCCATTAAAAACGTAAAATCCCGTTTTCCCGCAAAAACGTAAAATCCTGTTTCACGTCAAAACGTAAAATCCCGTTTTCCGCCAAAAACGTAAAATCTCGTTTTCCGCCAAAAACGTAAAATTCGGTTTTTCCGCCAAAAACGTAAAATCTCGTTTTTTCGCAAAAAACGTTAAATCTCGTTTTCCCGTCTAAAACCGTTCCCCCCCCCCCCCCCCCCCCAAACATAAAATTCCATTTTCCCGCAAAAACATCAAATCCCGTTTTGCGCCAAAAACGTAAAATCCCGCTTTTCCGCAAAAAAAAAATGTAAAATCCTGTTTTCCCATCAAAAACACCAAATCCCGTTTTTCCGCTAAAAACATTAACTCATGTTTTTTTCCCTTAAAAAGCGTAAAATCCCGTTTTCCAGTAAAAAATTGTAAAATCTCGTTTTTTCGTCGAAAACTTCAAATCTCGTTTTCCTGACAAAAACGTAAAATCTCGTTTTTCCGCAAAAACGTAAAATCATGTTTTTACGTCAAAAACGTAAAATCATGTTTGTCCTCAAACATGTTTGCCTTCATACACGTAAAATCTCATTTTCCCACCCAAACACGAAAATGGGATACAAAAATAATAACAAAATTAAATTATTTTTGTAAATATTAAATTTAATGTATAGTAATATTTTCTATGTAATGATTAAATACTTTTAAGGACTAAAAATGAACAAGTCTTATGTTCTGGTTATTAATTATTATTTTCGTAATTATTTGTCAAATTATATATAAGATACGAGATTTTATAATAGGGTCAAAAAGATTCGCGTATTTTTTAACTGGGTCACAATAAAGTAAATCAGAAACAAAATAAAAAAACCAGATTCATTAGCCAATGAAAACATAACATTAATACAAGTGGCATTGACATCATCTTTTTGATTGGCTGAGAATCATCTATAGCTTAAGTGTCTTGTCAATTAATAGTAAGATGACTTAATTAATTCACACATTTTTTAATAATTATTAATTCACATACTTTTTACTAATTATTATTTTCATTAAAAAGGAGAAGAACACTAACTAAAGCTAATGACTCTATTAATTCACAAACTTTTTATAATTATTATTATTCATCAAAACAAAATTTACAAAAAACATTGAAAGATAAAAAAAAATAAAAACAAGAAATATACAGCACAAAAAAATGAATAGAAACTAGATGAATATAAATTATATAATTATATATTAACATAGAGTTAATGGAGCAACAATTGCTATTTAAGAAATAGAGAAAATAATTATCACGTTAAAGTATATGAAATGGATCAAAAAGCATTTTTTAATATTTAAAAATTATTCAGTTTAGTAAAATAAAAATGATTTGTCCACAAAACTTGTTTTCCATCACCGCCCATACATGACCATGCATTAGCGACCAACAAATTATCGGATAATCTAACCCGCACCGAGATAATTTAAAAGAAAATATTTCAAAATTTAACAAAAATAAATTTATCTGAATTTTATAATATGTCTAACTAATAATTATCACGTTAAAATATATTAAATCTTTTTTACTCTACATGATTGTTTATCCTGATATTTGTATTCTTATGTCTTTATATTATTAAATGGGAAGCAAAAAAAGAAATGTAAACTTAAATTTGATAAATATTACATGAAATGCCATTGAGATTTATAAAAATTTCTAAAATATCATTAAGGATAAAAATGTCAAACCATTTTCCAACTAATTTACTCACAATATCTTTTAATATCTTTATTTATTCTATATAAATGTTTATTATATTTTTTTATTATAACAAAATCTTTTCAAAATATATATTTTCAACTTTTTCTAAAATAGAAAAACGTAAATATTATTATAAATATTATAAATTAATTATAATAATAATTTAAAGTATAAAATGAAATAAAAAGTGGAAAACCCATCTGATTTTTATATATAATCCTGTTTAACATATTAAAATAATTAAAATCAATATATAAATGTAAGTAAATACAATTAATATAACATTATTTTTATAAATTAAATAATCAAATTTAATTATTTTAATTCATTTTATTATGTGTATACTTAAATTTGATATACAAAAAAAACTCACCTAAAAAGGATAAGAATCTTGCACCTATAATTTTTTCCTTTATATTTGGATATACGGTCCATATTTAGACATGTAACAAATCTATAATTCATTAGGTTCACATATTATCTATTGTTTTAAAATTAGATGAATTTTAGAAATAGTAAAAATAGTGTTTTTCTTTCTTAATTAAATTATAAACTTATTGTATGCATATCTTATGTACTGTATCCATGATTTTTTTTCTCCCACTATCAAATAATGTTTTTTTGGTATTTATGAATTTTTTTTTATTTTAATAAAAATATAAAATAGTTAAAAATCGAAGATTACAAATCTCTTATGGACATGCACCTTTATGTTTTTCAGATACGTTATTAGATAAAGCAAAAAAAGATTATTGTGAGATACATGTCTTTTTATATAAATTGGAGTAGGGTAGGCTTTAGGTTATTTAAAGAGATTGAGTTCTCTAGTTTCTAATGTCTCTCAGTCCGATGGATTCTCTTTCTCCGGGTTCTGATGGACCAAGATGGTCCAAGCTTCCTTCTGATCTCCTGCACTTGGTTTTTGAACGTCTTGGGTTTGCAGATTTTCAACGAGCTAAATCTGTTTGTTCATCGTGGCAATCCGCTTCCAGACAATCATCGCCAAACAATCAGATCCCTTGGCTGATTATATTTCTTGAAAAAGGTAAAGATTCTTCTTGTCTCTTGTTTAATTCTGAGGAAAAAGATAAGATGTATAGAATTCAAGATCTTGGTGTCAACTTTGCAAATAGTCATTGTTTGGCCATTTGTGGAAGTTGGCTCTTTATGCAAGATCATCGATATAAGTTCTACATCATGAATTTATTCACCCGCGAAAGAATCGATCTGCCGTCTGTGGAGTCACAACTTGGCGTGATAAAGATTGAACGAACCATAGATGATATGTTCCTAGTAAAATTAGCTGACGCAGAAGTCGGATCTCATGGAAAACACATCAACATTCAATTGCCTTTATTATGGATAGACGAGAAAACCAAAAACTATGTTGTTATCTGGTTAATCCAATGCCTAGATGAATGGGCTTTGGTTCATTCCAAAAATGGAGATAGTTTTTGGAAACAAACTAAGCTTACTAAGCTTTACAACACTCTTGACTGGGTATATAAAAATCATAAGCTTTACTTGTATAGTATCTCTCGCAATGTCAAAGTATTGGATTTTTCTGGAGATATTCCGAGGCAAATCTTTGAAACTCAAGTTAACTATAAGAGAAAGCCATTTCGCAAATACCCACGTCCTGTGTGTTATGATAAGACTACACGTCTTGTAGCCACGGTGACTGGAGAAATCCTGAGAGTTAAAAGCATAACAAGGAGTGATTCTCATGTTTGGTCCTTCCGCATCTACAAGATGGAATCATCACATAGCGAGTGGGAGAAACTTACTTCTTTGGGAGACGAAGCAATACTTTTGGATCTTGGTATCACCGTGCTTGCCAACGCCATCAAAGGAATAAATAGAAATTCAATATATTTCAGTGGTATTCGTGATGATGATTTTTTAGGTCCTGTTTGGAGTGAAAAAGATATATTTGTCTTCAATCTCGACACACACAGGGTTGAAAGACCACATCGAAATATATGTTCGTCCATTCAATTATCTGATGCTCGATGGTTTGTGCCAAATTTCAAAACGAAATGATTTATCTCAACTCTGTTGTATCTTTTCAGTGCTTTTTTTTTAATTATTCCCTAAACACACCTCTCTTGGACTTGTGTCTCTATGTAAAATACTCTATCTGTTCTATAATAAATGATGTTTTCGAAGGTTTTTTTTTTATAAGTGATGTTCTCACAAATCAATGTAAAATTAAATAGTTTTTTTTTATTGTTTTTGACCCTTTGTATTTTGCAGATTGATTTCTTATTGGTTGAAAAATATGTTTAAATGTACAATAAATGATGTTTTTAGCATAGACAAAATAAATGAATCTTTAATTTGTGTGCAAAAACCTTAAAGATCACTTATATAAGAACATAGGGAATATATCATATAATAAATGTGTTTTTTTAAATCATATTGGAATAATATCAGATTTATATCACATCAGGAAAGTTAACTTGTTGTAGAGAGATATGTTGAAACGGAAATGATTGATATCAACTATGTTGTATATTTTCTACGCTTTGGACTTGTGTCTCTCTTTTTTTGTAAGCCTGAAATTAAATTATATTTTCTATGCTTTGGACTTGATTCTTGTCGGAGAGGAAAACAATCAATATATGTCCGAACTAAAAGCTTCATCCGTCCATTTATTAATGTCATATGCCTAAACACACTCACATAAATATGCGCTATATACTGAAGATGATAGAAACATAGAAGTGAATTTGACGATGTTTATTTGTAAAATATTATTCGCTAACAGATTATTAAATCTGTTATTAAATCCGTTTTTCTATCAATTTTTATTTCTTAATAAAGAACATGATATATGAGTAAAAATATAAGCCCATTCAAATAACTGAAAATCCTAAAAGCCTATGGTGAAACCCATAATCAAAATCATTATGAACCAAATTAAATATTAAAAGCCCAATGTCCAATCTCAGAAAGAAGCCCAATGTTTTTGGGAACGAATGTTATAGTGTGATATAATGATTTTGCTGTTTAACCCAGTTATATATTATCATGTTAAACATAAAATTAATACAAAACAAGCCCAATGTTTGAGAGAAGAATAAATACAATACAAATAAATGAATCATGTTTATTAAAACTTGCTTTAACTTTAATCGGATCAAATTTTGGTTGTAGTTGATCCGATTAATTAGTACATGTTAAACAAAGTTTGAAAGTGGTGGGGTTGTTTTGTTTTAAAGTCCATTACTTTTCTATTAACGACAGAGGAAGCATATATAAGTTTTTTAGCTAAGTTTAGATGCAAATTGAAACCAAACTGCTACTTTATGTTTCCATTCTCGCATGATATTTAAAAGTTTTTTCAATTAGAATATCTTACAAATATCATGTATTTTTTTATGTTGAATTCAAGCTGTTACAAATCTTTCTCTATTTGTTTTTAAAACTAAATATGCCACCTTCTGAAATATTACGAAACGTCAACAAGAGTTGGTATAACCAATTAATATCATTCAAATTATTATTTTCTATTTGCTTTAATCAATTTTGTATCTTGAACAAGACGGTAATTGTTGATTTTTTACACATAATTGTTTGTTTTGAAACAAATAATGTTTACTCGCAAACAACAACAACCAAATCAGGTTAACTTTTTAATATGTAATGTAAGTATGTTTTGATAGAAAGTAGAAAACAAAATTCAAAATGTCAGATAATATAAATAATAGATATGCAGATACATAATGTAATTAATTAAGATATATATATATATGTATATTACATTACATAATATATATATATATATATATATATATGTTATCTAACTTAGGGAAACACATGATTTATGGTATATATATATATATTTTATTGAATCATGTCACATCAATATGTGTATACATTTCCTTATTCCTAGATGAAATCGGGAGAGAAAGCTTACAGTAGGTCTCTTCAATTTCTTTTGTTTAAAAGGCCTCTTCAATTCACCAAGGTTAATAATACTTAATATATAAACCTTTATAGATTAATTCTTGAAAATCTGTTACTAATAGGCTAATAGCGACAGGTTCTATTTGTTACGCTTATGTTACCAAACGCAACAGATTCGTTGGTTTATCAATCAATGTTGGATTATGAATAATATATTTGGGTTGGATACAAATATCTGAACCTACAATTCATAGTATTCATATTCTATAAATGTGATATACTATTATTTGTTTCCGAACCTGAGATCTATTTAGAAGAAACTATATTAAACAAATAAAATAATATTTTTTAAAAAATATGAAAAATTATTATAGTACTAATTTTAATTTAACGTGATAATATATAACTGGGTTGGATACAATTATTTGAACCTAAGACCGCGGGACCAATCAATACCAATATCATATAGGATTGAATCTCTTGGATAATTTTTCCATGTCTAAGAGAAAATTCTAAAATATGTTCTTTAAGTATGAATTTAAGATGTTTAAAAACAAACTCAGATTTTAACAAACATAAAATGAGAGTATCATTGTCCACAGTCCACACGTCATTGTTCTTCTCAAAAGTAAAAATCATTTATTAGAGGTTAGGTTACAATTTTGAATTTGTTTTCTCCTTTATTTTCGTTTTTGGGTTTTAGAAGAAAACCATAAGAACGAGATAAACACCAAAAAGAAAACGTTAATATAGCAAATGACGTTGACAGTGTAAACTATTTTTCAACGCGCGCAGTAGGGTAATCATGAAATACAAGTGATGATTTTTTTTTTTAACTTTTATCTTAATCCTTCCTATTTCCCTTTCCATACACTATATACGTAACATTAATTGAGTTTTTTTCCCTCATCAATATTCCTTTGAATTCCTCAGGTTTTGCTTTTCTGTCAAAAGGCCATTAATCAAAAATTATTTGTAACAAAAAAAAAAGAAGAAATTAATCAATTTAGTAAGATGTAGAAGATTATTTTTCATTATCCACAAATGAATGTACCAAATGTGTATATATACATATATATGATTAAGCAAAAGGAAACTTAACCAAGTAATTTCATATGTTAAACCAATACTAAACTAACTGACTATTCTAATACACCCACCTCAAGCCTCTGAATATAAAACCAGAGGAATAGTGGAGTCAAGGTCAGGTGGAGGATCTGGTATAGGAAAAGGAAGAAAGATGCTTGACATAGACATTCGTTGAAGTAGTGAATGAAATGGACATGGATGTAGCGCATTCGTTAGAAGAACATCATGTTGATTAGCACTAGAAACATGAAATAGCTTCAGAAAACCGTTCTTGACTTGATCTCGGACTGTATGACAGTCAATCTCTATATGCTTGGTCCTCTCATGGAAAACAAGATTAGTTGCAATGTGTATAGCCGATTTATTATCACAAAAAGCTTTGATGATGTCGTAACTGTGACCTTTAGATCTTTGAGAAGCTGATTGAGCCAAAGAAGTTCACAAGTAGCAAGGGACATGCTACGATACTCTGCCTCTTTGCTGCTGCGACTCACTGTTTGTTGCTTCTTTCACTTCCAAGTGATCAAAGATTTGCCCAGATAAACACAAAAACCACTGTTTGATCTTCGAGAATCAGGGCATGTAGCATAATATGCATCAACAAATGCATTGAGGCACAATTCAGAATCAACAGCATAGAACAAACCTTGACCAGGATTATTCTTCAAGTATCGCAGTTCGCAGAATCCTATGAGCAGCTTGAAGATGTATGTATGTTGGACATGACAGAAACTGACTCAAGTAGTTCACATCAAAGGTGATGTCAGGTCTGGTAATGGTCAAATAGAGAAGACGACCAATGAGCTCGCGATGTGGAGTAGTAGTGTCCAATTTAGAACCAGCGTCTCTACTCAAGTGAATTGTTGGATCCATGGGCACAACAACAGGTTTACAAGCCAACATACCAGTTGAAGTAAGTAT
Source organism: Eutrema japonicum (assembly GCA_030161315.1). Classification (NCBI taxonomy): domain Eukaryota; kingdom Viridiplantae; phylum Streptophyta; class Magnoliopsida; order Brassicales; family Brassicaceae; genus Eutrema; species Eutrema japonicum. The sequence continues at coordinate 5,531,427 of BSQW01000001.1, read as the reverse complement.
ATCCAGAGCATACTTTCGCTGGCACACTGATAGCAATCTCCAAGCCTAAAAAGAATTTTGGAGAGCCCATATATTTTATCTGAAATGCCTTATGAAGAGCATCCTTGAGAAGCTGTAATTCTGAGTCATTGTTGGAGGCGATTAAGATATCATCTACATACACCAATAAGGCAGTAAATGATGATTCAGTTTGCTTAACAAAGAGAGTTGTATCACTAGGAGACTGAATAAAACCAGTCTGCAGAACAACTTTGGAAAAACAGTGATACCACTATCTTGAAGCTTGCTTTAAGCTATAGAGTGACTTGTGAAGACGACATACTGGATTAGGTGGAAGAGAATCAGGCTGAGCTGGAGTATAACCTTGAGGTAGGCTCATGAATATCTCTTCGTCCAAGTCACCATGCAAGAAAGCATTGGTGACATCCATATGGGTAAGATTCCATCCAAAACAAGAGGCCAAACCTAGAACCAGTTTAACACTCGCAAGCTTAGCAACATGTGAGAAAGTATCGATATAATCAATACCTTCCTGTTGAGTGTATCCTTTGGCCACTAATCGGGCCTTGTATCTATCAATAGATCCATCTGGATTATACTTAATAGTATAAACCCATTTGCATCCAATAACATGCTTACCAGGCGGCAAAGACTCAATACTCCATGTTCCCTTAGACTCAAGAGCAAACAACTCCACATCCATTGCCTTAGGAAAATGAGGATGAGCCATAGATTGTTTAAAATTTTGTGGTTCTGTCTCAATAGTACAAGATAGAACAAAAGACTGATAGTGTGGAGAAACGTTTGAGTAAGTGAGAACAGAAGAAAGATGATAAAGAACAGGAGAGGAAGAAATTTGAGAAAGGTTGCAATGATAATTGGATAAGTAACCTGGAGCCTTCACTTGTCTCTTAGGCCTGCCAATGGGAAATGTAACATGTCCTGTACCATGAGTGACAGTCTCTAGTGGTGTAGATGAGGCACTAGGGTGTGATGCAGATGCATGAGGAACATAAAAGATGCAGCAGGAGAAGCATGATGAGATGTAGCAGCAAGTGAATCAGGAAAGGACAGGTTACTATCTATATCAACATGAATTGGCAAAGGCAATATAGTCTTACAGAACAAATCAGTGGAATGTAAAGTAGGAGCATCCTTATAAGGGAATATATTTTCATAGAAAACGATATTCCTAGAAATAGAAACCACATTTGTATATAGATCTAAAACTTTATAACCTTTGTATCCTGGTGGATATCCCAGAAAAACACAAGGTTTAGCTCTAGGTGTGAACTTGTTTATGTCTTTAGCGTGTGTTGAAACATAACATAAGCAACCAAATGTTATGAGAAAAGAATACTCATGTGCTTTTTTGCATAGTTTTTCAAATGGAGACAACTTGTTCAAAAGCAGAGATGGAGTTCTATTGATTAAAAATACTGCAGTAACAACACAATAAGACCAATAAACCAAAGGGACATTTGACTGAAATAGTAAAGTCCGAGACACATTCAGTATATGCTGATGCTTTCTTTCAACAACAGAGTTTTGTTATGGTGTATATGCACAAGAAAAATGATGAATAATGACATGTTCTTTAACAAGCTGAGCAAAAGCAAGTTCTGGTGCATTATCACTACGAATGGTCTTAATGAAAGAATGAAACTGAGTTTTGACAAGTTTAATGAAAGCTGGGAAAACCGAAGCAACATCACTTTTATTCCTTAACATGTAAAGCCATGTAACTCTGGTACAATCATCAACAATGGTCAGAAAATATCTATACCCTTCTACTGATTCTACTGAAAAAGGTCCCCAAATGTCTAAATGAACAAGATCAAATGGAGACTCAGACATACGATGATGAGAAACAAATGGTAATCTTTTTTGTTTAGCTAAAGGACAGACACTACAATGCGTAATACTAGTTTTAAACATAGGTAAGGAACCTGAAATGTGTTGTAACTTGAGAGGAGATGGATGTCCAAGGCGCTGGTGCCAGAGATGTCCATCCTCTAACAAGGATCCACAGAAGTTGGTAGAGGGATGAATTACAGCAGTCTCTAGGATGTAAAGACTGTGTATAAGATTGCATCTGCCAATCGTCAAGTCCTGAGTATTGTCCTGAAGATAACAAGAATCAGTGTAAAAGTGAGCTGAACAGTTATTATGTTTCAGCAAAGAGCTAACACTTAACAAATTGAATTTAAAAGTGAAAACATAAATAACATCATGTAGTACTAAACAAGTAGAAATATGCACGGTGCATGTGTGTGTAATGGGAACCCTAGTGCCATTTGGAAGTGACACTGTTACTCCTGTGACAGGATAAGTGACACTAAACATGGACAGGTCTGAGCAGACATGGCTAGTGGCTCTACTGTCAATTATCCAAGCATCATTAGGAAGGACAGAATATATAGAAGATAGACAGTGATGTTGAAAAGTAAAGTAATGATTGTCAAATCGAAGACTAGAAGAAGGAAATACTATTAAGACAGTACCATATGTAGATGTGGTAGCCATGACTCCGTTTTCAGTGATGGAAGCTGTTGGGAAATGAGTTGGCTGATCTGGAATCCGTACATGAGCACTGAGATGATGGATCAAAGATTGAACTTGATCATTATTAAACTGAGTAAGATCAAGGTTACTTGCAGCATGAGCTGAACTAGTCACTGCATTTGCCATTGCACCAGATTTAGGAAAAGACTGCTGCTGAAACTGAGACTGTGGTGGAAAGCTGGGACGAGGACCAGTCTGAAATTGACCACGAGGCTGAAGTGATTGTTGTTGAAACTGAGATGGAGGTTTCTGTGACATCTTATCGCAAGCAGGATATCCAGTAAGCTTGTAACACTTCTGAATAGTGTGACCATTCTGGCCACAATGAATACAGTATGGACGTTGCTGCTGAGGTCTATAAGCTGCATAAGCAGTGTTCTCAGCAGGGACGTTATAACCACCAGGAACTGATTCCATAGAAGCCTAAAAAGCAACATTCTCCAACTTTGTAGACGGCTTGACACACTTTTGTCTTTCATCTTATGTCACCATGTTGAACACATCTTCAATTGAGGGAATACGCTTCAATATCAAGATATGTCTTCTAGTTGGTTCAAAGACCTCATTAAGCCCCATTAGAAACTTAGTGACACGACTCCTCTGTTGAAGCTTTTCCCAAAGAATTGCAGCACTGCATTCACATTTTCCACAGGTGCAAACCGACAATTCCACATAATTTTTGTATTCCTCCCAAAGAGTCAACAATTCAGTGTAGTAAGTGCTAACATCCATCGAACCTTGCAATATGGAATTCAATCTATGTTATATTTCATAAACTCTTGGTGCATCATCTTGTTTGAAGCATGACATCAAATTTTTCCAAATTGCATCAGTCGTAGGCATAAAAAGCAGACTCTAACCAATTTTCTTCGATACAGAATTCATTAACCAAGTAGCTACCATATCATTACATCTAGACCAAGAACCGGCATCTATATGATCCAAAGAAGGTCTAGGAATAGTACCGTCTATGAAGCCGAGTTTGTTTCTGACATTGAGTGCTATACGAACGGAACGGCGCCAAGAGTGAAACTATGATCCAGAGTAGAGTCGATCTGAGACGAGAACCAAACCAGCATGATCCGACGCATGGAGGAAATATGGATTCTCGTATTGATCGAGAGGATGCGACAATACGGGATTCACAGTGCTAGTTGCATGATTTAGATTAGAATGAGACGATGTCATTTCCGAGGAAGAAATTGAACACGCCGAAGAAAAATCAAGCCGATCTGAGGTAAGTAAACGAGAAACGACGTTGATTTTAGGTCAAAGAAGAGAAGAAAAGCGGAAACAAGAAGATGAAGAAGACAAGCGAAAGAAGCTCAATCACTGCGTAAATCAACCGGAGGATGAAATCGGAAACCAGTTGAGTAATCGATACACTCCTGATTGAAGAACACAACTCGACTTCAAGAAGGTTGAAGAAAATCAAACGAGAAAAGAGTGGCTCTGATACCATATTAAAATGTAGAAGATTATTTTTCATTACCCACAAATGAATGTACTAAATGTGTATATTATACATTATTAAGTAAAAGGAAACTTAACCAAATAATTTCATATATTAATTCAATACTAAACCAACTGACTATTCTAATACAATCTTCAATGATTTCTATATACATATAGTAATCTTAAACTTAATAATTGCCTCGTGATCTTGTACATTTTGGTTCGAGGAGGGATATCAATTATAATACTATCCATATACTAGAGTGACTTTTTTGTTGACATCATCCATATACTAGAGTGACTATTATACGAATGATTTTAAGACACAAACGGGTACGTACTGTAAATGGAAAATCTCAGGGATTTTAGCCTATTCCCCTATGAAATATTCCTCTCCTGATTATTCATACACGAAGTATTGAGTCATGCCAAAAACAACATCAATTATTTAATAATTTGAATTTTCTACATAAACTTCTGAAATTCGGTCAATTTCATCAAAACCGTAAACGGTGTTAATTTTTCCGTCAACAGTAGTGACGTGGCTGACAGGTGGAAAGCTGGTTTGAGATTTGGTCAATAATTTTTTTTTTTTTATTCAACATTGCCAAAACGACGTCGTTTGGAAAAATGAATAAAAATAAAATAAAATTATTGCCCAACTCGATTGTTTGGTCAGAAACCCATACACTCTTCTTCCACCATTTCCTTGACAGATCTAACAGATTAATGTTGAAAATCGATACCCCACTCAACCACAAACTCTCCAACCATAACCAATTTCTCTTCTTCTCCCATCTTCCTTCATTTAATCCTCATCTCTTCCTCTTTCAAATCCACATGCTGACAAAACTCTCCCCATAGAATCTCACCGCTTTTCTTCATCGCCTCTCGTCTCTGTTCCGAGACCGTGTTTGCTTTCCCGATTTCTCTAGCCAAATCCTTCGCCAGCTCCGAATCGCTCATACTTTTCTTCTTCTTCTTAGGCTTCCTCGTCCTCCGGTTGCTGATGATGCCATCGTCTTCATCATCTCTCCTTATGCACTGAATCATGGTTACGAGTCGGGTCAACAAACGGCGATATTCGAGACTTCGAGTAAAGGAAGTGTTTTGGGGAAGAAGATGAAGTAATCTCAGCGACATTTTTCTGCGCTTCTCTCCCTCTCTCTTCTTCCCTTTTATCCCCAAATCATAATATATATCATTATCCGATTCATCATTTTTATTGGATAATATTATCTGATTCATCAAATTCGACGCCTCCAATGGTGGATTCATTGGCAGGAACTTTCCGGCCAGCTTCGCCGATACCGATACCGAATTACTCACCATCGCATAGAAATCGTAATCCGAGGAGTAGCAATCACACTAGTAAAAATCCGAAACCACAATCAAATCAGACCTATCTCGTAATAATCCTTCTTCGGTTTTATCTTTCTGACGACCGAGATATGTTCTTCGGTGTAGGACGACGATGAAGTCGTCGACGATCCGCGTTGGCGTAAAGAAGGCCGATCTGAAGAATTGAGCGAGTCTTTTGCGGCGGCAGATCCGGGAGATTTTCCCGACCCTGGTTCATCTGACTGGTTTCTCGAAGACGAGAGGAGAAGAGAAGAAGTAAGGTTTTGGGAAATTCTTTTTTTTTTTAATTGATCTTGCCAAAACGACGTCGTTTTGGCAATGTTGAATCTTGAAATCTAGATTAAAACGACAACGTTTTGGTCTGATAAAAAAAACAAATTGACCAAATCTCAAACCGGCCTTCCACCTGTCAGCCACGTCACTACCGTTGACGGAGAAATTAACACCGTTTACGGTTTTGATGAAATTGACCAAATTTCTGAAGTTCATGTAGGAAATTCAAATTATTAAATAATTGATGTTGTTTTTGGCATGACTCAATACTTCGTGTATGAATAATCAGGAGAGGAATACTTCATAGGGGAATAGGCTAAAATCCCGAAAATCTCAATATCATGATCAAAATACAAGTGACAGCATATTAAAATTCAAGTAAAATTATTAAGCAAAAATAAACCTCGATATTGTTGCATGATAAATCATATTGGGTTTTAGAAGAAAACCATAAGAAGGAGATAAAAACCAAAAAGAAAACGTTAGAGTTTAATATAGCAAATGACGTTTTAATTGAGAGTATCATTGTCCACAGTCCACACACCACACGTCATTGTTCTTCTCAAAAGTAAAAATCATTTATTAGAGGTTAGGTTAGAATTTTGAATTTGTTTTCTCCTTTATTTCACTACAAGAAAAAACAGTTTTTGCGACCACTTTTTGTGACTCTTTTTTTGGTCGCAAAAAGTGGGACGAAAGTGTGACCACTTTGCAACGGATTTGCGACCACTGGTATTGCAGTGGCAAAAGAGTCCCAAATTACCGACTAAAATAATTGGTCAGAAAAGAGTCGCTTATTTGCGACTGTTTAAGGACTTGCAAAAGTAGTCCCAAATTTGTGACTGATTTGCTTCGATTTAGCAACTCCACTCGATTTTTTTTTAAATAAACATCAAATAATATTTTAAAATATAAACTCTAAATTCTAAACCCTAAACCATCAAATAATATACAAAAATTCAAATAATAATAAAAAAAATTCAAACTTACTATTTTTAAAAATATAATCATTTATAAATCCTAAATTCTAAACCCTAAACCTCTAACCCTTAATCATAAACTCTAAATCTTAAATTGTAAAATATATATTACACATAAACATAAATAATATACAAAATATTAAATTGTAAACTAAATCTTACACATAAACATCAAATAATATACAAAATATTCAACACTTACAATTTTTTTAAAATATAATCATTTTAGGGTTTAGGGTAACATGTACACTCATTTGCAAACCCTAAATCTTAAATCATAAACTATAAATCTTAAATCATAAACATCTAACTCTCAATCATAAACTCTATATCTTAAATCATAAACCTCTAACCCTTAATCATAAATTCTAAATCTACTAAGTGTTACATGTGTTTTATAAGAAATAATTTTGAAAGATAAAAATTATCTCAAAATTTACTTATTTTAAGTTTTAACAAATTTTTGAAATGCTAGATATACACAAAATCATTGTAAAATCATATTCAAACCTTATAGGTTCTTAAAGTTTAGGGTTTAGGTTAAATGTTTTTTATTGTCACAAATTGGTCTCAAATTTGGGACTCTTTAGCGACTCCACACGATTTTTTTAATAGGAGTCACAAAGTAGTCTCAAATTTGCGACTACTTTTTAATAGTAGTCACAAAATAGTCCCAAATTTGAGACTAAATTGCAACTCCACTTGATTTGTTTTATAGAAATCAATAAATTCTAAACTCAAACCACAAACCCTTAGCCCTAAACCCTAAACCTCTAACCCTTCATCATAAATTTGATCTAAATCTTAAATTTTAAGCTAAATCTTACACATAAACATCAAATAATATACAAAAAATTCAAAACTTACAATTTTTTTAATATGATCATTTATAATCCATTTTATAAATCCTAAATTCTAAACCATAAACCTCTAACCCTTAATCATAAACTATAAATCTTAAATTATAAATAGATCTTACACATAAACATCAAATAATAAACAAAAAAATATAACACTTACAAAATTTTCAATCTAATCATAACATCTACTAAGTGTTACATGTGTTTTATAAGGAATTATTTTGAAAAATAGAAATTTTCTCAAAATTTATTTATTTTTAAGGTTTAACATATTTTTAAACATCTATATACACATAATCATTGTAAAGTGATATTCAAACCTTATAGGGTCTTAAAGTTTAGGATTTAGGATAAAGATTTTTGATTCTACTCATAACATTTATAAGTAGTCACAAAATAGTTTCAAATTTGGGACTGATTTGCAACTCCAGACGAATTTTTTAATTGGAGTCACAAAATAGTCACAAATTTGCGACTAATTTGCGACCAAATGACAAAAAAATGAAAGCTTCTCATTGGTTACTTCATTGAGACGAGGATTGAGATCTCCACCGTTGATTGGTTTAATCCAACGGTGGATGATTTAAACTGATTTATTTTTTATTTTTTTTATTGTTTCTTCTTCTTCCTTCTCTTTTTCTCTGTCCTTCCTACGATTCTTTTTCTTCTTCTTCCTTCCTTGTTTTTTTTTCCAGATCTTTTCTCTTCCATTGTTGTGATTAAAGAACAATCCATCTTTTTTTTTCCAGATCCAGGGACGACAGCGCCGGCGAAGATGGGGGAGGAGTAGATCGGCGCGACGAGGGAGAAGAAGATCCAGGCGGAAGAGAAAGAGAAAGAGAAAGAGGGAGAAGAAGATCGAAGGTCGGTGCCGGCGATATCACGGGACTGGTTCACCACCGGAGCAGATCCTGGCCATAGAGGGAGAAGAAGAGCGAAGGTCGGTGCCGGAGGGATAAGAAGATCGAAGAACGGCGCCGGAGAGGGGAAGAAGATCTGCGATCTTCGATCTTCTTTTTTCATTTATTTTTATTTTTTAATTTTTTAATTTTTTTAATTTTTTAATTTTTTGTAATTAATTAATTAATTTAATAAATAAAATTTTTTTTTTTGAATTTTGGTTTTTGTTTTTTTTTTAATATTTTTTTTATAAGTAGTCACAAAATCAGTCTCTAAATTAGGACTGATATTATAGTCACATATTAGTCTCAAATTTGCGACCGTTTTGCGATCACTTTATTTTGCGACCAAATATTTGCGACTACTTTTTTTGGTCACAAAATGGTCGCAAATGAGTCATTTGCGACCATTTTGTGACTCTTTTGGTGGTCGCAAAAACTGTGTTTTCTTGTAGTGTTTTCGTTTTTGGGTTTTAGAAGAAACCCATAAGAAGGATATAAAAACCAAAAAGAAAACGTGAGTTTAATATAGCAAATGACATTGACAGTGTAAACTATTTTTCAACGCGCGCAGTAGGGACAATTGGTGAATTTTTTTACTTTTTACTTATTACTTAATCCTTCCCATTTCAAATGTTTGTCTGAGCCAGGTTCTCTCCAATCCCACCAGTTCTATAAATAAAAGGGATAATGAGTTGCATAAAAAGTCATATCAGAAATTAAGAAGATAAAAAAGAGAGAAAGAGATGGATAGATTAAAATTTGAGAGCGTTATTGTTATTGCAGTTTTTGTTTCTCTCGTCATCCCAGCTCTTACAGATAATTATGAAGGTTTTTGCATTTTATTAATATGTTTATGTGCTTAATTATCTATAGATCTTTACTTTTTAATATCTTTCAGTGCAAGCCATCGTGAGAGTCACATTAAAAAAGGATACTTTTTTTGTTAACAACGATGGAGTTGGACTACATAATGACCGTGACAGCATCTACTATGGCGAGATCAAGGTAGGGACTCCGGGTCAGACCTTCAAGATTCTGTTTGATACCGGAAGTTCGGACCTTTGGGTCCCATCTAAGGGTTGGCCGCTCGGCGGACACAAATACAAATCAGCCGCGTCTACAACCTACATACATAAGGGTATGTTGTATTTATAGTTTTTTATGGATATCTTTATTTAATTAGTGTAAAGTTTATGGTATAATAATTCTTTGTTTTTCTTAAAAAGATTGAAGTAGCACGTGTGCCTTGTATAATGATCTCAGTGTAGGGTTCATTTTCCTTCTCCAACGTTGGAGTGATTATGTCACATTATAATATAATACTTATAAAGACAAGAAAAAACGTCCTAGGGTTTTATATATTCATATGAGATAATATATATATATATACATAAACAAATCGGTGTGTGTATGTGTTGGCTGTGGATCTCAAAATCTGAAATCTCACTAGTTTATTAAACTGTTATGTTCAACAGGAACACCTGCAGCCATCAAATATGGGACAGGTTCTCTTACAGGCTTTCTTAGCATTGACACTGTCGAGATTGGAGGGATTAGCATCACCGGACAATCCTTCATAGAGGCTACTCAAACCAAGAAAAAAGGTCATTTTGCGAGTCAACGTTTCGATGGTATATTGGGACTTGGGAGTCCGTTAAATTCTGTGACAAAAACCACTCCCGTTTGGAACACGATGATGGAGCAAGGGAAGATTAAAACCAAAGTATTTTCAATTTGGCTAAAACGGTACTCCGACTCTGGAAGAGAAGGCCGCGAGGGAGGAGAAATTGTTTTTGGAGGAGTCGTCCCAGGGCACTTCAAAGGGGAGCATACTTATGTTAATGTGGAAGGAAAAAGGAACCTCTTCAAAATGAACAATATTTTGGTCGGCGGAAAAGACACAAGAATTTGCTCCAAGGGATGTAAAGTTTTCGCTGATTCCGGGGCTACAAACATTCTTGGTCCATCGGTAATAAGCCTTGACTCAAAAGATATTTAGATTTGTCTCTCACTTGTTAATTGACTCTTTATTTTCTGTTATTATAAAGAAATTGATCGCGGAAATCAATCGGGAAATCGGAGCAGCAGAAGACTATGCGAACTATGAGAAGCTGCCTCGTGTCACTTTCACGATTGCCGGAAAACATTTCGCCCTCACACCACGTGATGTAAGTCGGGCGAATAATGTTTTTTTCTTTCATTTAATTTACTAATTTTCTCTATTCTTTTAGTATATACATAAGGGGAAGCGGGGAAGACAGGTGACATGCACGACTGTCTTCGAGGCGGTTGAATTTAAAGACAATAAGTGGTAAGTTTTTAATATCGTTACACTTATATTTTTTATTTGAAGAAACATATATAAATCTTCTTAATTTGTCTGCTTGTGGTTTGTTTGTATAGGATATTGGGCGTACCATTTATGCGAGCCTTTCACACCGTTTTTGACTACCAGACTTCAACTGTGAAAGTCGGATTCGCCGAGTCGATCTCTCTTTAGTTTTTTTGTTCATCATGTATGAATTATAGACTATAAGAGTAAAATATTATTAAATAAAAGAATCTCAGATTTTAACAAATATTATTATTATTATTATTTAGTTATTTACTCTTGTTAACGGGTAATTTACTTGTTAGTTTGAAACTTCATGTTTCAATTAACATATTTTTTCTTCATAAAACGATTCCTAAGTTTATTGATGGGAGCCTCCTCGTACTCTTCAACCGAAAACTAACCGAATATCCCTATCCGACATTCTCACTAAACCGACATAAACCGTGTGTGATCTCGGTGGTAAAGTTCAGGTCTGAGACTAACTTGGACCGGTGGTTAAGCTAACCTAGTCTGATCAAACCGGAACTATAGCGAGGAACAACTCCAACATCTTCTTAACGTGTCTCATTTGACAGATAGGGGCATACATGTCAATTTACAGTCTTCGCCATATTCGATTTTAAGCGCAAAATTCGTTTGATGATGACTTGTCTTTTTTTTTCTTTACACGAATTTTATTAATTGCAAGATAAAAATATGTCGAGATTTGCTTTGTTTGTTTTTTTTTTGCCGTTTGGAGTAAAGACCATGTGATACGATCGACTAGATGAAACGTGGGACAGAGGGTGAAGAAAACTGAAACCAAACATTTCTATAAATAGAAACTGTCATATAGTCTGGTCTTTATAAGGGTTTGACTTAGAATTCAAATAACCTCTTTAATCCTGCTTCCAAAAAGCTTGAAGACGGAAAGAATCTCAGATTTCTTTTAACAAACATAAAATGAGAGTATCATTGTCCACACACCACACGTCATTGTTCTTCTCAAAAGTAAAAATCATTTATTAGAGGTTAGGTTAGAATTTTGAATTTGTTTTCTCCTTTATTTTCGTTTTTGGGTTTTAGAAGAAACCCATAAGAAGGATATAAAAACCAAAAAGAAAACGTGAGTTTAATATAGCAAATGACGTTGACAGTGTAAACTATTTTTCAACGCGCGCAGTAGGGTAATCATGAAATATTAAGTGGTGAATTTAGTTATTTGATAAAAACATTAAAAAAAAAATTATTTGATTGGCATAGAATTCAATGGCAAATCTATTATATAATGAGAGAGTTCTCTCCGTCTAAACTGTCCACATCAACACTAGACTACTCAATTAATGGATTCATCTATTTAAAAATATTGCTAATTAAAAGCTGTGTTATTTTATTGTGTCACGTAACTGATCAATAATTGAAAGCTGTGTCAAATCTTACTAATCGAAAATATATGCGTGTGGTATTGTATTAGGTATTTATTTGTTCATTTTTCGATTTTTCATAGCTCTCCCTAAGAGATTATCAGAAACCATGTGGTCTGAGTTTTCTGAATTTTCCAGAAAATTAAAGTATCTTGTGGGTGTTCTCGAAAACAATTGATTAGTTTAATTTGATTATAAATAAATATTAATTATTAGGAGAAAAGAGACATCGGTTTATCAAACCCACGCTCAACCGCTTCTTACTTCTATTTTTCAAATCGGTTTATCGAACGAGGTTAGAAAAAAATGTCTTCTAACAGATATCTTATTGTGAAATTAGAAAATAATTCCTAAAAATAGCATATAAACAAATTTAAAAATATGAATGTAAATATGTAAAATAAATATAAAACTATAATTAAAATCACACAATAGTGAAATACAAAATATAAACACATAAAAAAGAACAATATTTGAATCTAACCTAATAGTAAGAGTAACGAAGACACATTTATTTGATTTATCACGTTCACATATCTCTTTTGTCTCTCCATTCATCTCTTAATGCCTATTTTAATCTCTTAGGATTTTTGTTCCGATCAATTCCTAACAATTTTTGTATATACTTCCAAATACACTTCTTTTGATAATGCCAATCCCAAAATTTAGTTTCATTTTCCCTAATCAAATCCCTATTTTGAATCTAAGAAAAGGTTGCGTGACTGGTTTGTAAACAGTTATATTATATAAACAAAAGCTGTGAAGATCTGATCAACAAACTCCGTAAATAAAAAATTTCTCAGAAACATTGACAACTTTTAAGAGTCCAACCTATATTATTACTTAAAATCATATTTCTGTGTCATTCAACAAATTAAAATTGAAGGACAAAATACCCTTGAAGAGGAATTTTGGAGATTACACGGAACTGATATCTAGAGGCAAGAAGAGAAACTAAAATAAACACCTTTCGTAAATATACATACACTCAAAAACTTCACAAACAAAATATTTGAAAAATCAAACAGTAGAAAATATAACGTTTTTTAGGAATGCCAAATACCGCCAAGTATGGTGCGGAGTCTCTTCTTAGAAAGCTTCTTCACAAGTTTCTTAGCATCTGAATCTTCTCCTCCTGCTAGTTTCTCTATGCTTTTCAAGTACCCAGAAGCCGAGATCTTTCTTCTCGCGCTATTGCAGCTCGTTAACAACATCAATATCGAAATCAAAAACTTCGTGCCACCCAAATCATTTTTCTCATTCCTCGTTTCCTCCTGATCTAGCAACTGAAGAATGTAGCTAATGTTACCGTCGTCCTGCAAAAACTTCTTCCTGTTCTTTGGGACCGAGATTAAGCAACACAGAGCTTCGCTCGCTATCTCCCGGACATGTAAAGATTTAGCATCCAAGAATCTAACTAGCTCGGGCATAAAACCTGCATCGCCCATTATCCTTTTAACCTCCGTTGGCAAACTACATAGCCTGGATGTGACTTTTAAAGCCGATTTTTGAACAAAAATCTCCCCATTTCTCAACAAATACAGCAAATGAACTAAGAATTGGCTACTCATCAATGCATTCAAGTAACTCACTGACCCAAAACACAAGTTATGAATTGCTCTCAACGCCATTTCCTTAGCTTTCGAAGAGGACAATGAATTGGGATCTGCTACAAGCACAAGCTCTTGGATTCCTCCTTCTCTAACCAAGATCTCACGGCTTTGTTCATCTGTAGAACACATACTTGACAAGAGCTCAATGGAATTTACCTGAACAATCTCGTCCTTTGATCCTATAAGCTTGATGAAAGTGGAAACCATGTCTTCTTCGATCATATACCTCTTGATTTCTTCAACACCCACTAGATTTCTCAACACTCCGCACGAGCTAGCGATCAACTCGCCACCGAATTCACCGCAAGCACAAATCATTAACAGAGCCGCGACTCCTCCATGAGCAGAGACCGACCAAGCATTCTCTGAGTTCTCGGTTAATTCCATCAAACACCTTGCGGACGCTTCTCTACCAACATCGTTTCCGTTTTCCAGAACCCTAACCAGGGGACCAACAACGCAAGATCGGATCAAAACTGGTTTATACGAATCAAACACAGAGATCAAGAGCATAGCTTTAGAAGCTTCCTCTTGAATCCCCATCTCAGAATCCAGAAGCTCAATAAGGATATTAACCATGCCGCTGATTTCGACAACCATCTTCGTGTAACTATCGTCTTCTTCCATGGACTCGTTCAGCTTGATCAAAGCTTGTCTCTTCATCTCCACATCCCCAATCTTCATCCTCGTGAGCAAATCCCTAACGTAAAACCTCATGTCGTCTCTGCAAGCTTTACCACTGGGCTTCGAGACAACGATCGCGAACCCGTGGCTGAGAATCCCGGCGGAGTAAATCAGGGAGAGATTCCTCACATGGCGGTCTAATTTCCCGGAGATGACATCCAAATCGCTCTGCATCAGGAGCTTCCCGCCGTACGAGACATTCAAGCATCGCGACGCGAGGTCGTGGCATTCCTTTAGAGAACCTAGAATGGCTTTAACCAAGCAGGAGAGAGATGGGTCGAAGCCGGAATCAAGATTCTCGACGGCAGAGATTCCCGAGTAGAGTTCCTCGAGCTTGCTCCGTATCAACTGCCATTTCACGCTGAATGATTTGATCGAGTGAGAGAGTGAGATTAAAGAAGATATCGATTCGATTGCTCTCTCGACGCTGGGTCTCGATTCGTCCTCTGATTCTTCGCCCATTACGTGGAATGGTTCTTTCTCAGTGGTTTAGAAGCGAACCCATCACAATTCACAAATCTCTCCTCGGAAACTGAAGAAGAAGAAGAAGGATCTTTCAAAAGTTTTCTCGTTGGATTTTATTCAATTTGTTCGTCTTTTTGTGAACAGAAGAAGGAAAAGGGGAAAAAGAGAGAGAGAGATTTTATGGCGATATTACGGGAGTGACTTCTTGGTGGGGTTAGAAGTTAGAACAGTGACAAGACGACGAAGATGAATGTATGGGTATAATGGTCATTTCGACTTGAGAGTCTCGGGATAGTTATTAAATTCGATATTATTTTTTACTCTTTAAAAAGGGAGAAAAGGTGAGCGGACAAAATGGTTAATCAACTTAATCCCTTTGCATATATGTCCAAAAACAAAAAATATATATAGTCGAATTCTTGATTTCGATATTGAGGTTGAGATCAATTTGATTATAGACTCATTTTAATGCCAAAAGTGGAGAAAAAATTATAGACTCATTTTAATGCCAAAATTTGATTATATCATCAAAGTGGAGAAAAAATTATAGACTCATTTTAATGCCAAAAAAAAAACTACATTTTTATAGTCGAATTTTATATACTTGGAACTAAAACTAATATATTTCTGATATTATTATTTTATGTGTAGGCTAGAGAACAGATTAATCCAAAAATATCTCAATCGCTAAGCTGATAGTATTATAATAACTTATCCTAAAGGTTGCTTTCAAGATCACTCATACATTACCAAATATATTATATGTACAAGCTTTTCATATATATATGTCTCGGTATTAACTCTTAACTTAAGGGATTTGCTTATATTATATTTTTCTGTTTCACAAAAAATATTATTTTGATATATTTTATATATAATTTTAAAAAAAAAAAATTTTTAAAAAAAAATCTTATTAATACAGTAAACAAATTTTTTATCTCTAATTAATATATTAAAACAACAATAGTAAAATTGAATTTTTATTCAAAATTATGCATTAAAAACATAAAACGACATTTTTTGTAAAACAAAAATAAAACCTTAAAATGACAGTTTTTGTAAAATGGAAGGAATATATGCATACTTCAACTCTAGTGAAAAACTGTAGTTAATAGTTTGATGAGTAATTCATTCAACGTTTTGTAATTTAGAGAAACAATGCATCGTATGTGACCAAACGCAACAAAAAAAAAGGAGCCAAAACAAATGTTTTGTTTGTTTGTTGAAAGCCAAAATAAATGTTAACATAATGCAAATTTAAGCCACCGATAACTTAGTCATCTTAAAAGGTTAGTTTTATTTCTGTCACGAACTACTTTGAACACCCATTGACTCGAAATGCCTATACTCCTTATATTTTCAGTTTTACACGACATATACAATTACATAGATATATAATGTAATTTTGAAAACAAAGTTAGTTTTATTTCTGTCACGAACTACTTTGAACACCCACTGACTCGAAATGCAAGAGCATCTCCATTAGTGAATTTTTTTTGGGGGTTCTTAAGATTATTTTAATAATTTTTTTGTTATTATTGAATAGTTAAGAACCTTTGTTTTTTTTACTCATCCATTGATAAATCCCTTAGGGGTTTTTAAAAATAAAACAAGATTACTAGTTTATTACATTAATTTTTTTATTTATTGTAATATTAATTTTAAACATATAATAATTATAAAACAAGATTACTAGTTTATTACATGAATTTTAAGACATACAAAATATAGTTTCTATGTTATTTGAATGGGTATATTTATATAACTAGTGTATCTTCTTTTTTACCAGATATTGGATGCATCAAAACAAAACACTTGAATCTAGAGACGTTCATGAATTCTTATATTTTGTAAGAAAAATGTTTGGAACACTGGAAAGAGCAGGCTTCACAAATAAGTCCATAAGAAAACTTGGAGTGCTCTAAATGGTACATTGATCATGAGAGTAAGAAGAAGCAGCTCTGCTTCCTCCCTCTTTAATGCCATCAAAGAGCAAACTTCTTCCACCACGAGGCTATACAGAGTTAGTAACAAACAAAGAGACTATAAGTCCGGATAATAGAACCTACAAACGTAAATATGCATCTGAACTGAAAGCAACGACTTTGTTAATAAGAGATTCAAGAGAGACAATCATCTGAAACACTAATCGCCACTTAATTGGTTTTACATATCAGATTAATGGAGGAAGATCTTAATTGGTTTTACATATCAAGTAGCAAAAAAATCTAGAATTTATGAGACATCTCTTTTCTTAATCTTAACACTAATTGCCACTTAATTCCAACATCTCGCAAGAACAGTAACCAAATAAGTGAATCCAAAAGAGATGGAACTTAACAAAACCGAAACGAAAGAAGTTTCCGAAGCAAACCTGAAACGAAACTTAACAAAACCGAAACGAACCTTTTGAGTTTGGCGTAAGCCTGGGATCGACGCTCCTGAATCTCAAACAGTCTCCGAAGCAAAACCAGCCTTTGGGAGGCGACGCCGGAACCAACCGTTGAACTAGTAGACCCACCTCCTGAAATGCCGCATTCGATTTCGATTTCGCCGGTGAGATCGTCGAGAATGACGGAAAAAAAAAATTGCTTCCGCCAATTACACAAGGCCACGTCTCCTTAAAAGACCGTCTCTTAAACCTCTTAGTTAAGGAGCGCTCCTTAACTTTTGTCACCATTTTCATTTATTTTTAATCAAAAAAATCCTAAGAACCTGTGCCAAATTTTGTTAAAGACTTTTGATGGAGATGCTCTAAATACTCCTTATATTTTCAGTTTTACACGACATATACAATTACATAGATACTCGGATAAAAGCAGTTAATGTAATTTTGAAAACAAAGTTAGGTGTCAAAATATATTACAGATACTCGGATATACATATAAAGTGAAGGAATAAGTGATTGAAATAGACGTTGAGTAGTTGAGAAGGGAAATAGTCATTATATATTGTTTTTATACAGCAATTCCTTTGTTTTCACGAAAAAGATAAAAGCACCGATCCCATCATATATGATTTTTTTATTTTTTATTTTTTGATAAAGATCATATATGATTCACGATGATTTTTGTCACTTAATTACGCTGATCCCTAACCATTAATGGATAAACAATTATAAATTACTTTACCATTTAAATGATTGAGTGATAATGTTTTATATTATTGACTTATAGTCCTACTCCTATAGTCCTATGCTTAAATCTCAATTTATGCAAAATTTGGTCCAAGTTCAGAAAAATATTTACTTTTGCTCAATTACTCAATTACAGAATATTATTTTCTTCAGTTTTTTCTTTCATAATGTTATTTCCTTAAAACTTAGACAAAAAAATTAAGAAATAAAACATATTGAGACATCCTATTGGTCAACAAAAAAACTGGAAATAATTTATTGACCAAAAAACCAGTTAGATTTTTGAAAAATCATTTTTCATATTCGTAAATCGATAAATAAATCGGAAAATGTCAAAGGCTCAAAGCATATCAAGATGGGCCACTTTTGTATCAGTGTATGGGCCTAGGTGTAGACGAGCCTTTTTGTGACGTGATGAGACACGTTAATAACTGGTTTTAAAAAACTTTCTGAACGTCTTCTTACTTAGCAGATAAAAAATCACATAAACCACTTCCAAATGTTGATAATAAAAAAAACACTTCCAAATTAACCAAAAGAGATGGAAAGATTGAGTTAAATAAATCTCTATTTCTTGTCAATTCTCTTTGCAAAACCATAAAAGTAATAATAATATATACATATATTTACATAAAAGGGCCAAACTTAGCATTTCAAAGATCCTATCATACCTCTTTCTATCTAACAACAATTTACAGAGACCTATCAAACCAAAACCCCAAGAAGAAAATTAAACAAGACTCTAATTTAAACCGGTTCTTCAACCAAAGCTCTTGACGATACCGGGTCGTGTGATTGCGTCTAGTGACGAATCTTTTGACTAGGTCTCCAACCAACAACATGGGGGGACAAGACTACTTGATCCTTAAACCCAAGTTGTCAGATTCATTTGAAAAGAGCCATTGAGATTTTAGAAACTTTCTTGTCGCAGATAATCCTCGAAAGACGGTACTTTTTCAGCATTGGAGCTTGGATTTCATCTCCCAAATCGATCAACGAATCAAGCCTACCCCGGAAAAACAGAGTTTTCCTTGGTGTGCTAAATTCAAAATGCGAGTTCTTTGCGATCAATGTCTGTGACAGGAAACAAATGATCAGAAGCAGTAGAAGATTTCAATCAATCTCTACTAATGTGCCATTTACTTACAGCTTCTCTTATAGTCTTGGACACATTAAACAATTGCTTTAAGTCTTCATGCTCCACTCCACAGATAATCCTTACCTGCAAATAAACCAATGAAAATTTTCAGTAACTTCAATCTCACCCATTAAATTTGAAACAACATCTCTGGAGATTCAACAACAAACATTAACTTTCTCTGGCCTATGGGGATTAGTCGGGTTTGTAGCAAGCCCCGGATTATCCCATATTAATCAAAAAAAAAAAAAAAAACAACAACAAACATTAAATGATTTTTTTTTCCCACAAATAGAAACATTTCACAGAGAAAAACTGAAAACTTTCCATTTCCAATATTGACTTTGTTCTTATATACAGAAAGGAATCAACTTTCAGCTCTGTTTGCTTAATCATCGGCACAAGTACACTAAAAATCAACTAATACACATAACCCAGATAATAGAAAACCGATTAAAACGAGTTTGTGAGATCAATTTAAAAGGAGACGAACCAGAATATCTTGAGGAAGACCTTCAAGCTCTCGAGTCTTGCCCACTGTTTTTTCGCAGATTTTCCCGGAATCCCGAATCTTGCCACCGGAAATCAAAACCCTCTTCCTCCCAAATCCTCTCTTGTACTTAACAAACTCTAACCCTAACACTAACCCTAATCCTCCATCGCCCACTACGTTTTGATTCGAGTTGGATGATGATTTCGCGGCACGTAATTTCTTCTTCCTCAATGCCATTTCGCCCAAATTACGAAAAACCCACGATTCCTGCATATGAAAAAGTGTAACAAAATATGAACTTGGAATGTAGAAACCGAGATTCAATGGACCCAGAAACAGTGGGAGCACAGAGAAAAAAACAGTGGATATTGGGAAGAAAGAAATATTATGAACAGAAACTACTTACCTTTTAATAAACACTAACAGTGAGAGAGAGTTTTAGAGAAAAATCCAAAGTTTCTGATGATATGGTAGCTATCAATTTCTCTCAAATATTTAGGTTGTTACGCCAAAGAAAAATGAGTGATTTTTAGTTTTTTCTTTTGAAACAGGCAAGAAATAAAGTGAACTAGTTATAGTTGAGATATTTTGCTTATTTAACGATCTTTTTTCTTTAATTTGAAGAAAAAAAATGTATACCTCCTCCTTTTTTGGTGGTAGTAATCCTTTGGCGGTAAAAAAGGAGAACACGGCACAAAGAACTAGCCGTTGAAGGACGACGTGGCGAGCATTGATTCGTAGAGGGAACCCAACGTGAGGTGGATGAGATGACGTGGCGACAGCTTCCTTGGTTTATTCGGTTTAATCCATATACAGCAGATTTTGTTGGTACCTCGGATTCCATGTATAAGTAAAGAGCAAAACAACTCTGACACTGTTTTGTGCTCTTTTCCCGAACCACGTGTGTTGTCTTTATTAAATTCTTATCACCGACCGACCTTGGATTATTACATTTTGTTATCATTGTATTTTTGCCAACTCTTAGAAAAATTAATTTATACATCAGAAAGAGGCTTTCTAAAAATAAAAATAAAGAAATTTGGTGAACACTGCACGTGATGCATCATAAAAATTTAATAGAGATAATTACTGAGCCATTTAACTGCTTTTATACACTTGGTTCAAACTTTTTTTTGGCATCATATAACACTGAATTTCAGAAGTTTGTGACAAAGAGTAAATAACATGTTGGAGTAGTTGTAACTTGTAACCGATATTCATAGGATAGATGTCGAACAATCCAAGTTTGTAGTTTCTTTTCATGATTTTTAGTAAAGTTTGATAAGAAAACTGTTAGGATTCATAGGTTCAAAGGCGTCACCTTTCAGAGCATA
The DNA here is from genome assembly GCA_030161315.1 of Eutrema japonicum. Taxonomy (NCBI): domain Eukaryota; kingdom Viridiplantae; phylum Streptophyta; class Magnoliopsida; order Brassicales; family Brassicaceae; genus Eutrema; species Eutrema japonicum. The sequence goes on along the minus strand of BSQW01000001.1, from coordinate 5,510,429 downwards.
AATCCCAGCAAATCAAAACTTGAATCAGTTATCGTCATAATACAGAGAGTAGCACAGGAAGCAGAGTAACACACACTTGTATCATGTGTAACACAGAAAAATGTAGAAAAACAGAGATACAGAGAAAGAGAAGAAGGAAGGGAGCACACACATGATTTAACGAGTTCACGCCCATAACCGGGTCGTTAGATCTCGCCGAGACTCACCTCGAAATCCACTATAACACATAGGTTACAAAAGAGTTCCACAAACCCCCAAAGCTCTCTTATACAAAAGCTTATCTTGGTTCTCACTCTTTACCTATGTCTACATTGTGATGTTACTCACTTCCAACTCACTTAGCTCTCTCTCATGTCTACCTCTACATTTATATATGAGGAGACATCCTTAAAACCTAGTGCAGCTGCCCAAACGCCAAAGTGAGCTTCATTTAGTCACGTTTGCTTTGGCCAAACAAGCCTTAGTCACAAGATGACAAAGTGTGGTCCCAAGTTCTTAACTCAACTCATGTTTAATCTTTATTAACCTGAGTTAGTTCTTGAATCTTGTTCATCACGTTCACATCTTCACAAAAACAAAAATCTTAGTTCTGGTGGTAGAAGAGAAGCTAGGTCACAAATATTTAACGAATGAATATTTCTGAACTTTATGTATCTCGCATTTGTAAGTTTTGTAACTGAGTTATTCTCATCTAAAAGGAGTGTGGCTTGTCTCATTTTTATCGGAAATTATGTAATCTGATAGACTTAAAAAAAAAATCAATAAAGTTTACCATTTATGGATAAGTCTTTTCCGTTTTGAATGAAAAATAAGTACATTGGTCACAAAGCTATAAGATTCGAAAGCATAGACTAAAGAATATTTGTATGAAGACCAAAACTCCCGCCAACAAAAGCATTACCCAGTTGCCGAGATAGACCATCCATTGCAAGGACAACAAAAAGGTATAATGATTTATACCAACAAAAAAGCTTGATGATTGAGAATTTCTTTGCCATTTTTTTTTTATAAAGAACCCAATGTAGCCAGGCCCATCCCAACCAAAATTGGGGCCTCTAGGCAAAAAAAAAATTAAGGGCCCTAATTATATAAAAATGCTATTTTTAAAAAAGAAATTATATATTTTTTTTAAAAAATCTGGGCCCATTTTTGGGCTATTTCAAAAAATTTAAACAAAATAAAGATTAATTTTTGGGTTATTGTCGTTTTTCAAATAATTTGGGCCCATTTTGTTAAGAAAACATAAAATTCGGGCATCTTTTTGTATGTAATTTTGTCCAAAAATTTTCGAACCTCTGAGCCATCGCATCTCTGTCCGGCCCACCCTATTTGGGCCGGGCCTGAATGTAGCTAACTAGTTTGAAAAGTATAGAGTAAGAAGATGAAGATGTATAATATAATGCAGGGCCTTGTTCAATAGACTAAGATGTGAAGTCTGAGATTCCATTCTATGGTGTAGAAAGTTGTTAATAAGTCAGTTTTAATTTTTAAAACACTTTACACACATCAACATAGTTAACAAAAATCTCTATACCTATCATAAACACAAGCTAGTGAAAAAAAATCCCTACTCTCAATCTGTCAGTTTATCAATTTTCTCAAGTGTAAATACCATAAATTTTGTCATACTATTTTTATTTATTGTTTCCAAATTGCTTATCATTATTTTTTGGGTCAAAGTTGATACGGAGAAATATCTTTTATGAGAATATAGTGGAGATGCATGTAAAAGTGAAAAATAAAGAAGATATCAAAAGATTGAGAGTGTGTAAAGAGGGTTAAACTTGTTTAACTTACAATGCATATGCTTCTTTGTAACATATCAATATACACTTCTTTTTTTTTAACAGCAACATATCAATATACACAACGTTGTCACATTAATCACTAAAGATGGAGATAATATATCCAAATTCAGGATGTCATAAAAGATTTACATGGTAATAACGAACCGGTGTTTCAAAACTTTTTCTACACATTCCTCTCCATATGGTTTCACCGTAATCTAACTATCCCATCCCACAAAGCAAAAAGGAAGAAGAAAGAATAAGCGAAGAGATGATTTTGAGAATCAATATCATGCTCTTTAGCAATTTCACTTCAACATGAGCATAATATGGGGTAGTGCGGGAATAAGGAGGAGGATAAAGACGACGATGAAGAGAATGATGGCGTAACAAGTCCATTTCCTTGAGCTCTTTTGGTACTCCCTTGCGTCTTGAAGCTGATCCGTCCCTCTTCTCACAAACGAGCTCGCCTTCGCCACATGGCTCTCTATGTTGTTCAATTGTTGCCCTTGCGCTTCCACTAGGGCTGCCATGTCCAAGAAAACTTGGTGCAGCTCGAGTAGATTCTTCTCAATCTCCTTCACTGCGTCGTGTCTTTCTTGGATCTCAGATATCGTGTCTAGGATCTGACCTCTTCCTTGCTCTTGAATCGCTTTTTGGAGAAAATTTTCGCTCTCACCGCTCTCAATCAAGTTATCGATTGTTTGCTCGTCCGCTTGTTCTCCCGTTATTGTGAAATACCTGCGCCGATTCCAACAGAGTCATATAACTTACAATCCAAGAGTAAAAACAGAGCAATAGCCTTGCAATGCAAGAAACCTAAAAAAAAAGACCTGCGCTCTACGGTTTCCTTATACTCAGCGTTCATACGAGCACGTAGACCTTGGAAACTATCCATCAAGTCCTTGAGTTTCTTCCCAAGACCACTAACCACAGAAGACCGAGTCCTATCCGTAGAAGAACCGGGTCCACAACCCGGGACATTACGGCTATTAGCGTTAGCTTTCTCTAAGGCTTCGAGCTTCTGCTTGATGATTTTGACTCTCTTAAGGACCTGCGATACGTCTCCATCCATCTTAGCTCGTAGCTCCTTCACCTTATTGGCATTGTGCACCGTCTTGCATTCTTCGTTCGAGTCTTGAAGCTTCTTGTAAAGACTTTCCACTCCTTTCATGTCATCCTTCACATTTTCGACATCCTCGAAGAATTTGTCGAGATTCATCGTTTCTTGACCTGCCTCGACATCGCTCAACTGAGCCTGATTCTTCTTGAATGAATTTGAGAATAAGTCGTTCATTTTTCACTATGTTTTTTTTTTCCTTCTGGGATTATATACAAATTTTTTTTTGTTTGCGTGCGTTTTTTTCTTTCTAGTGCTTTTGTTCAAAAGCAATGGCCTTTGATGATGATGATCACCATCGTCATCCTCTGTCTGAGTACGAGGAAGATGCGAGGAGGTTTTTTTATTTATTATTTTGTTTATTTTGAGTGAAAAAGAAGAACATTAGTTTTATTGTTATGTTAGAATGAGAATCACAAGCAGTTTTGGTAATTGTCTAAAACTAGTCAATGGCATAACTTTTTCTTAACCAAATTAGCTCACTTTGTTAAAAGACGCTACTATCCTTGTAATGGGCCGAGCCTAGAGCCCAATTAAAAGTCCAAATTTTTTTTTCTTCCTGCTTCTTCTTCTTCTTCTTCTTCTTCTTCTTCTTCTGCTAAGACTTGCTTTAGTACTTTGGTTAAACCTCAAGCCCTAATTTTTTTACCTGAATCGCTTCGTTTCCGATCGGAGGAAGTATTTGGCGATGCAGGTAGGCTTGGGTGATGAGGAGGCGGGTTCGCTGGCTCCGCCGACCAGAGCTAGGCACATTGGAAAGAGAGCTCTCAGGAACAAAAGCCTCACCGTCTCTTTTGACGAGAAAGATCTCAAGTATCGTGAAAATTCTTAATTTGCTGCTGTCTCAATTTCAATTTGAATAATCGGAGTCAGAATCACATGTACAACCTGTGTATAGTCAGTCGCTGTTTGTTCGCATGATTAGTTGATTTTCTGCTACGTGTTGTTTTGTTGCTAGGGATTTTGTGACTGGTTTTCACAAGAGGAAGAAGAAAAGGAGAAAGGAAGCCCAGAAGCAGCAGGAGGAATGTATGAGACGGAAGCGCATCGAGGCCCGTAAGAAGGTGAGGATGAATCTGTTGCTTTTCAATTGAAATCTCGTGTGTTTCTTCGTTCTGATTCATTTCGATGGAAGTTTGAGAGTTTCTTTTGTTTTGACTGCAAATACAAATCCTAATTTACTTCTTTCAGAGCGTTAAGCTCCTATTGTTCTTTGATAGTTTCAGAACAACATCATGTGGATGATATGTCAGAGAGATTGTTAATGTTCGAACATTTGTATTATGTCGGTTTCGATTCCTGGCCTCAAGCTCGTCTTATTTATTATTGTCCTGAGTCTTGTCTCTGCGCTTTGCAGAGGAAATTGGAGGAGCGAATGGTAGCGGGTCATGGTGAGGATAGTGAAGATGGGGAAGCTGAAGAGGATGCAGAGAATGAAGAAGCAGAGCCTGATGCTTCAACTTCTAGTAAGTTTTTTTCAATATGAAGATATTTCACATTTTGTCTGTGAGAGAGAGTTCTACATCACACAATGGTTGATAGTTTGTCGCCGTAACGTGAAAATTGGTTGATTGGAATCGAGAAGTTGCAGTATAAGCATCATTGAGTGTCTTTTTATTCTCCATTGAATGCTTTGAGAACTGTTTTGCTTTGACTGGCCATGTTCTAATATTTGCTGTGTTTCTTTGTGGATGAAAGGAACGACAACATATGATACAGGGGAGCTGAAAGTAACGGTGACAACCAGCGAGATATCTCGTGAAGAGGATGAGCCTGTTCGCAAGGAAAAGACCCAATCAACAGAATTGGGTTCCACGGCCAAAGCTTCCACAAAGCAGCCTGTGCCTGTGAGGAAAACCAAACCGTCGAAGCAGAACCGGAAGCACAGGTCAACCACCAAAACCATGAAGAAAAGAGATAAGAAGAAACAAGCAAGAGGAATCAAGACTTCGCGGTAGCTATAGAGATTTGTGCTGTGTCCTCTGAAGCGAAGCGATGCTTTTTGGAGCTTATGATGGTTCGAATTCTCAAGCGTTTGGATCGTTTGATGCGGTTGAAAGTGCGGGTAACAATCAGAAGCACATTTATCAATCAAATTTGTAATGTTTGGAGACTAGAAGAGAGAAGATTTTACATTGGAGAAAGAAAAAAACATTTTGTTTAGAGGTAAATTAGTTACTTCACGTCTTAAAGCCAATGACTTTCGAATGTGGTTTGTTTTATCTTCTATCTTCTAAGGTCAACAAACTTGGAACCAATTGTCACGTAGTTATGCGACCTCGTGGTCTATACTGGCCAAGTCAGAAGTCATGACAGAGAAGGGACTGTGCTGAATAACGAAACTTCTTTAGATTCATAACTCGCCAATTCTGGATATGCTATTTTTTCGTAATATCTTTGTCGTAATTGGTTTGATAGAAAAAATATATACTATATCGCGAATGGTCAAAATAAGTATTGATTAATCGTCGTAGAAGTGATGAAAAAAAGTGGAGAGCCACTTTGAGAAGTTATAACTCTGGAGTAGGAGAAATGAATAGCACAGGGACACACAAGATCTTTTAGACCCGACGGCTTTCCTCAAATGACGGCCATATATATGGCCGCTAATAATTGGAACTCGATCGAGCTTGGACTTTCTTGAGGAGATAAACATTTTGAATCCAATAATTGTCGCCGAGAGTCCGAAACGATTCCTTTGGTAGGCTTTTGTTCTTGTCATCAGCAATATGGAATAAAGTCCAAAATCGAGTACTTTGCATTATGCATTTCTTTTTGGGTAGACGATTTATTTCCCTACGAAGTATGGCTATATATTTCCAGATCTCCACCGAACTATGACCTCTGTATATCTCTCCATAAAATGAAAGTTAAAGATCTAAATCCCCCCGAAAACAAAGTTGTAGGTTTAAATCCTCACAAATGTCGGTTTTAATGGTTTTTGATCTAAACCAGATACCAAACCACTAAACCACAAAACTAAACCGAAAAAACCCGATTCCCTAAAACCCGATCCGTATATCCGCCCAAAACACCCAAATATATATATTTTTAATTATAATAATATTTTAAAACAAAAAAATCAGAAAAAAACAAAAAATAAAATTTCCTTAATCTCATTCGTTGTTTCCTTCGTTGATCAAATTGGGATTTTGATTTTGATTGACTTAAAATTGTCGAAATCGAATTGAAGTGGTTACCTGAATTCTCTCCTCCACTTGATCTCTCCTCCACTTGATCCTCTCGGTACAGGCGGTGGTCTCGACGCCGATGATGACAAAGCCGCAAAGGAGGAGGTAGCGGTGGCGAAGGACCCTTCTTAGGCGGAGGAGGAGGAGACGCTGCTGCACTCTGTTACACCGGAATCGGCGACGGTGGAGGCGATGCTGCACTCGGAATCGGAGATGGCGGCGGTGGTGGAGACTATACCGCCCAATATCTTTTTTCTTCATCTTCCTCACTCGACTCTCCTTCTCTCTTCTCTCTTCCCTCTTCCTCTCGTATTTGATTTTGGCCAATAAGCTCGAAGAGGTCAAATTTGTATAAAACCCAATTAGAGTCTTTTGTATAAAACCCAATTAGTTAAAGTTAAGACTCGTTCATTAGCAAAGCTCGAAGATGTTCAATTTTTGGGTTTTATTTCATCATCATATATTCTTAAAACCAAAATATAAATTCCAGTGATGGATTGATACTAAGTGAGTTTCTCTAAAGTCAGATTCTTTTTTCCCATATGGATTCTGTGGGCTGAGTCTTAGATCGGGGATCAAAATTTCGACATCGCTTGTCGAGTGAAGAAGACAAAGAATTGGGAAGAACATGCGGGTCGGTTTTTTTTAGCGGGTCAGGTTTTTTGGATAAGGTCGGGTCGTTTTTGGATTGGGTCGTAATCGGTTAAGAGTCGGGTTTAAGATGGTTAACAACGATTACCAAACAGTAAACCATCTTAAACCGATTTCTATGGGGATTTAAGGCTTGAACTTTTTTTTCTGTGGAGATTTAAGTTTTGAACTTTTTTTTGGGGGGATTTAGATCTTTAACTTTCATTTTATGTGGAGATATACATAGGTTATAGTTCGGTGGGGATCTGGAGGAATATGGATATAGTTCGTGGGGAAATATATCGTCTACCCTTTTTTTATATATATATATATATATTCTCCTTATTTTTTTAAATGTAGAATTAGACCGGTACATACTTTAGTACTGGTCTATTTCCGTTTGTGGGGAAATAGATCACTTCCGTTTGTTTGTTTTTCATCTGCATGCATGTTCTTGATCAAAGTTAGAATATCGAACATATCAATATTTTTTTGAATTTGGATTTAGAAGGAGAAATCAAATTAAATACTATACATGTAAAACAATTATTTTGGAGATTGAACAGAATGGACGCGTGGCTTTTGTTGGAACGTGTATGAGCACGTCTCTCATAAATCAAATGTATCGGGGAGGTTCGGGGATTTTCTGTTAAGATAGACCCGGTTGCGTTCCGGTCGGCAAATGAGGAGGAAGAAATGATTTATGGTTGTGCCCGGAGAGCTGCCTACGTAACCCAGGTTGGGGATCAAGCCATTCATAGTTCGTTGTTGAGCAGAGCTGGGAGCTCGTTGGGTCGTCGTCAGGTCGTCGGGTCGGTTGGAACGTTGGAGAGCTGCGCTGAGCTGGGAGAGCTGCGCCGAGCTGGGAGAGCTGCTGAGCTGAGAGAGTTGCGCCGAGCTGGGAGAGCTAGGAGAGCTGTAGAGCTGGGAGAGCTGCCGAGCTGGGAGAGTTGCGCCGAGCTGGGAGAGCTGCCGAGCTGGGAGAGCTGCGCCGAGCTGGGAGAGCTGCGCCGAGCTGGGAGAGCTGCCGAGCTGGGAGTGCTGTGTTGAGCTGGGAGAGCTGCCGAGCTGGGAGAGCTGCCGAGCTCGGAAAGCTGCCGAGTTAGGAGAGCTGCGGAGCTGGGAGAGCTGCGCCGAGCTGGGAGAGCTGCGGAGCTGGGAGAGCTGCCGAGCTGGGAGAGTTGCCGAGCTGGGAGAACTGCGCCGAGTTGGGAGAGCTGCGGAGCTGGGAGAACTGCCGAGCTGGGAGAGCTGTCGAGTTGGGAGAGCTGCAACGAGCTGGGAGAGCTGTCGAGCTGGGAGAGCTGCCGAGCTGGGAGAGCTGCCGAGCTGGGAGAGCTGCCTAGTTGCGCCGAGCTGGGAGAGCTGCCGAGCTGGGAGAGCTGCTGAGCTGGGAGTGCTGTGTCGAGCTGGGAGAGCTGCCGAGCTGGGAGAGATGCCGAGCTGAGAGAACTGCCGAGCTGGAAGAGCTGCGGAGAGCTGGGGAGAGTTGGGAGAGCTCTTTTTAGAGAGGGAAAGTTATTTAGAGAGAGAGAATGAAAGTTTTTTTGTGTATGTCCTTGATGCTTATCCTCCTTCCTCTATTTATAGAGAGTCCAAGGGTAAGGTGGAGTCATGTGATTGGATGAGAGAGAGGGGTTGTTGGCAAGTGAATAGGGGTTGTTGGCAAGTAGATGATGCGCTTTTGGTGTTGAACTTTTTACTTTGGAATGAACCAAAAATAGGAGTGGGCTAATCCCCACACCTACAGCTTTCTTTTTTGGGGCTAGCTGCAAAAACTCACGTGCCGCCACGTCTTATATATTGCTATTGGTATTAATCAATCCTAACCGTCCATATTCCTATCCTTAGAACCAACGGTGTATATCAAATCATAACCTAGCCTCCCCATCAGCTCCACCTATATAATAATAACTCAACAGTCGATAGATCACGAGAATCCCAAAATCGGAAAAAATGGTATCGTCGACCATCAAGGCGGTGCTAATCTCCACCGGAATCACCGTCGTGGCTCTGTTTCTAAAAGCTTCGGTTCCTATCGCATTGGATTTCTCCTTATCGCGATCTCCGATCCTTTGGAGCTCATTTCTCTCGTGGCTGAAACCGCCGTACCTCTTCGTCCTCATCAATGTCATAATCACCATTATTGTAGCTTCTTCCAGTTACAACGAGGGTGAAGACGACGAGATTTTTCACGGTGGCGACTATAAGATTCAGGCTGAGCCAATCGTCCACCGAGCTAGGCTGGAGGTTAAGGATGTGGATTTCGATTTTATGGTCACATTTCCGCCGCCGATCGTCGTTACGGAGGATGTGTATGAAGAGAAGAAGGCGGAGGAGATTTCCGTTTCAGGAGTGATGAATGGTGGAGATGAGTTTGTGGTGTTGACATCGAAGTTGAATCAAGTTCCGTCGATGTCTGGTGAATCGGAGAATCTCTCTCCTCTGGTTTCGGCAAGATCCGACGGCCACCGGAAACCGGTCAAATCGAATCCAAAAGGTACTCTAATTTTTAATTTAAAATATTAATATAATAATTGAGGGAAAAGGTGACGTCATTGAAAATAACGGCTAGTTAGATATTTTTTGAAACTTCAAACAATGAGACTGACAATAAAAACGGAGGTAAAACCGTATCGGGGGTAAATTGGTCATTTCCGAGAGTAACTATTCTTTTTTTCCAGGCGGTAAGAAAAGGAAGGCGTTGGGAGTGGCGAAACCAAAGCGGCACGAGACGACGCTGGAGAACGCGTGGAAGATGATAACGGAGAGAGAGAAGTCAACGCCATTGACCAGCCAATACCGGAGACCCGACACGTTCGGACTTGACGCCGGCGAGGTACAACCTGCCTTGAGGAAATCGGTGACGTTGAGGGACATGACTAATTATCAAAAGCCACCGACGGTGAAGATGAAGAAGGAGATGTCGCCGAGTCGGGAGGAGCTGAATCGAAGAGTAGAAGCGTTTATAAAGAAGTGTAAGGAAGAGAGGCTGATGTCGATGAGACTGGACAAACACGTGGCTTAGAGCATCCACATTAGACACCCAAGTGGGGTGTCTTCCGGTTAAAAAAAAAAAAAAAAAAAAGTTGTTTTTTTTATGTCGCGACACGTCATCATTTTTTGGGGGAGACATATATCTTCCGCGAGACTTATGTCTCGGATGAAGATGGTCTTAGACGCCATATTTGTCTTGATTATATTAATCGTTTTTACTGTTTTCATTGTCCATTTTTATTTTTTTTGGATATTCACAACAAGAAATGAATCAAAAGAGATTAAGATAATTTAAAAAAAAACGTTACAATTGAATGTAAATGTAAGAGCATCTCTAACCATGGAATTCTTAAAATTAGTATAAAAATTCTTAATGTTATATATTAATTATATGGATGTCCATTATAAGGCACATATTCTAGGAGGTTTAAAATATTCTCGGTTTCCTTATTCTCTTTATTCAGCTTGCTTTTCAAGTCTATGTAAACCTATATATACCTCTCTTTATTCATGGAATAAGACAACAATTTACTCTCTCTCTCTTTTATTCACAACACGTTATCAGCACGAAACCCTAGCCGTTTGAGCTAACCCTAGAATTCGAGCCGTCTCCTTGCACTGTGATTTTCCGACGAACCACGATGAGTCTCACGACGAGTCACACATGTTAGGAAAGCTCTTCGAGTCAGCTTTCCAGCGCCACCGACCTCGCGTAATTTGAGTCCACGGTCAGAGAGATTTCATCATTTTTCTGAAACCGGTGCAGTCTGCCCAAGCTCTCCAATCTGCCACTTTTCAGGGTAATTTTCCGGCGAACCACCCGGATCCTCATGGCGATTCAACCACCCACGGATAGATCTTTGAATCAGATTTTCATAAACACTGGTAGCACCTCAATTGAATCCACCGTTCTGGAGTTATGACCGAAACCGTGAAGCCGATGCAGTCTGGTCGAGCTCTCCGCCGGTGATTCCGATCAGGCACCTTCAACGACGTGTTACCGGCGACTCCGGAAGGATCAGGCGACGTTCCGGCTATCCACAGAAAGCCCTGAACGTCGTCTTTCTAGGAAGTCTAGAATCGCCCCCAAAAGAAGTTGTACAAAGAGAGATATGACAAGTTCTTCACAACAGGTGCAATCTGCCAAACCCTAAGCCTCAAATCCGTTATGCCAAGTTATCGCCTAGCCGTTATCGAGATAAGTACAACATACTCTCCATATTAATTAGATCTGATTGGTTCATATATCCATGGCATAATTGATTACCGTGTGCTTTAGAGTCACTTCTGGATGAATTTTATTTTGCAATAATAATAAGGTTATGTTATGATGTGGCTGTCGAGATTTAAAATCTGATCAATAAATTCATATTACATTATAAAATTGATGTATTGAGATCAATCAACATATGATGTATAGTTTCATTTAATATTATTGATATAGTTTCATTCAGTAATTGTTGATCTAGTATTAATGCTACTAAATTGCTTTATTGTCCTAGAGTAACGTTTATTGCTTGGGAAGCAATCAAACCCCTAAGAGAGAAAAAGACAACTTGTTTACTGGATTCGAGAATGAATTTTCGGTCTATAACATCCTGGAAGATCGAAAGCAGGGAACACCATCAATTTGATACACTAACTTCATCCTCACATCTTGATTGAAGGTACGATTTCCCTTTTTATTGAACGGATAATTGAAGCATTACTTTATAAAATCTGAGTTTTAGCAAATTGATGTTTTTCGATTATTTTTATTCAAGTACTTGACCATAGAAGATCCACATGTTATTTGGAGTAATCTAAAAGAAAGATATGATCACTAGAATGTGATATTGCTTAAAGCTCGTTATGACTGATTAATCTAAGATTACATGACTTGAAGTTTGTAAGTAGACATTACTCAGCTATGTTCAGAATTATTTGTAAATTGATATTATGTGGAGATAATATCATTGATGCAAAGAAGCTAAAAGACATAAATTACATTTTAGACCAGTAATGTTGTCATGAAGACACATTACTATGAAAAGAGGGTTTGAGAAGTATTCTAAACTTATATATTGTCTAATTGAGACTGAGCAAAATAATGAGTTAAAGATGAAAATACATGATACACTTCTAATTGGTTATGCTCCATTCCCTGAAGCGAATGTGACACCATATACTAAGAAAGAAAAGAACCACACTAATAACATTGACCGAGAAAATGGCTATAGAAGTGGTCGTAGATGTGAACGTGGATATGTATATGGATAAGCTAAATGTCAAAGAGTTTCTTTCAAGAACTCAGATTCTCACTAGAAGAGAGAAAGTAAAGATGGTATCATACAAGAGATATTTTCTCATGTGAAGATAAAATAAGCTAGTGTGAGTACAAGATGAGGTAGTATAAAGATTTTTGAATGCTCCAGAAGAGAGATAAATTTGCCTTTGGGAACGCAATCATTTATGTGTTATACTTTCCCAAGTCTCAAAAGTTATCTAAGATAAAATACATGACCCAAGTTGGATATGTTGTTGGTTATAGAGTGGGATTCAATTCGAGATGGAGGGAGCTGAAGTGTCATCATCTCGAGGGGGAGAATTGAAGAGTTCCACAATCCATCGTAATGAAATATCCAGAAGATTTCACACTCAAAATAGATTTGATGAATTATTTATAAAGAAAATCCAGGAGATTTCAAGATTACTCATGTTGAGACAATAAGTGAATGAAATATTGAATATCTTCACATCATGAGTATTACCTAAGGCAATAAAAGTGTTTTGGAGAAACTACCTACATTCTCTACTAGATTGTACTACACAATAAATTAGTGTAATGGATAAAATAGTAAACACAAAGTTTACTGAAAATCTCACTGTTTTGGCTTGACCGGTTTGGCCATTCCGGTTTAATAGTAATGCGAAAAAGAATCAAAAAATTATGTGGACATTCATTAAAGAACTAGAAGATTCTTATATGTTGTCCATAAATCAAGTTGATAATACGACTTTCACTCTCCAATAAATTTGGAATATATTAGTTTTCTGGTACGTATACAAGGAGATATTTTGGACTGATCACCCACTATGTATCTTTGCGAAAGTATTTGGTTAATTGATTAGAGTGAAACCGCATTGATTCGCATTATGCCAACGAATAATTCTGAGTTCTCCCCCACGATTGGTTTTTGGTCAGGAACCAGATATTTCCCAACAAAAGTTTTTGGATGTAATGTTGCTCCACCACATTGATCTAAGTTGGGGCCTCAAAGGGGGTTAAGAATTGTTGGATATGAACCTCCCTTATGAGTAAATGTATTGAGCCATCAATAAGGGATAAGGTTCGATTTACAGACTGTAATTTTAGTGAGTCAGTCTTTCCAACAATTAAGGGGTGAGAAGAAAATAAACAGCTGAAAAAAAAATCAGTGAAAGAAATTATCTTGATCCTCATAAAGAATGTGCACTAGAAGTTCAAAAGATAATTCATTTGCAGAGTTAGCAAATTTGATGCCATAAGCATTTCCTGATCCCGATTGAGTGACGAAGTCACATATACCAGCTGCGCTCCAATATTGATGTCCTGGGGGGACAATATCAACTGTTATTGAGTCTAGAGATCGCATGAAGCGTTATAGACCTATTGGTTCCAAAGTTTAGAATCCTCAAAAAGAAATGGAGCAGATTATGAAATGGCAAGATCGAGGAATCAATGAATTATGGAGGATCTCCATAAGAGACATTAGACTTGACTAAGAAGAAAATCCAGGTACCTGGTAATGATAAGAGATTTCAACTAGTTGTGTCATGTCTGGAATAAAATGGAACCAAAAGCAAATCGACGTCGATAATATTTTTGCATGCAATGAAGCAGTTGATGAGATTTGAGGATCATAAACCCCGGTAATAGAAGGTTTATTGAAAAAATGTACATAAAGTGATGATTGGCCAATCATGAAAAAAGCCGTAGAGGCATAATTATAATCTCTTGCAGAGAAGTATTTGGACCAGTAGTCCGTACATTTGAAAGTGTAAGACTAGTAAGACATAAGTGGATCTTTATGCGAAAGATGAATGAAAATATATGAAGAGATACACTCTCTTGTGGTGGATGCAACTATTTTCATATCCCTTATGAGTTTTATAATGAGAGAAAGACTTGATTAGTCTCAAAGAATTTAAACTATTAGAAGCAACAAATTCTAGTGAATATGTTTCATGGGGTATACTCTTAAAGCGGATATTATAAGATAATCGATATACCCATGTGTATTATCAAAAGATTATGGATCAATGTGATCTTTGATTTGAACATAATCGAAACTCTTGAAGAGTTATCGGAAGTCAAAATTTGGAAGAAAACGACTTTAGAAAGATAACATTTTCTTTATGTTTTCCAAATTGTAAATCTAAGGAAAGAGATGTTATCTCAAAAGATCCTTGCATGATTTGAGATAAAGAATGCTCACATGTGTTTGGTCTTGAAGTACCACACTTAAAATGCTATTTGAGTAGTTTATTGATCTCTTTCATGATTGAAAGATGTCATTTCATATAACAAGAAGGAAAGTCAAAACAATACCTTTTACAACAAGGAATAGCTCGTATGTACAAGTATGTACAATATGAATGTTTATAAGATTGTATGTAAAAGAAAATTTGGCATGAAGTCCAAATAGACGAATAAAACATCTTTTATGTGAAAAAGATGTTATGGATTAGAAGTCCAATAACCTGAAAAATTATGATAATCATACGAGTGTATTAACCAAGGTTATACTTATATCAATTCCCTAAAGATGATATATATGATGGTAATGCATCTCTTGAAGAAGATGTTTCTAGGGGGACAAATATGATGATGTGCGTGGTTGTACTCTTTTTCCTTATCATGGTTTTTATCCCACTGGGTTTTTCCATGACAAGGTTTTAACGAGGCAGCAAAGAACACGCAAATGATAGAAACCTAAAGGAATGTAAATATGAAAGTCTATCACCATTCCAAAGATTAATGAGATCATTAGAAGCAAAGAGAATGATCAAGATGGGTCATCCGCGACATCCATTTATTGCAGAAGAATGGCGATATACTTCTACTACAAATTCGTTCAAGTGAAGATTTTGGCGATCAAGACATCTCCAATTGCTACTTTCAAGAAACTAGTTCAACATATTGGATCACGCCGTCTCAAAACTTTCAAGTGATGTACTCATGAGGGGGAGTAATAGCGCGTTGCACTCTTTTTCCCTTAAATATGGTTTTTCCCATTGGGTTTTCCTAGTAAGGTTTTTAATGAGGCAGTATCTTATGCGCATTAAGATCATTTTTGTATAATGGTCATCCAAGGGGGAGTGTTATGAATTAATTATATGGATGTCCATTATAAAGCACATATTCTAGGAGGTTTAGAATATTCTCGGTTTCCTTATTCTCTTTATTCAGCTTGCTCTCCAAGTCTATGTAAACCTATATATACCTCTCTTTATTCATGGAATAAGACACAACAATTTACTCTCTCTCTTTTATTCACAACACTTAAAAAATTATATAAAATAAAATCATGTTAAAAGAGGAGAGAGAGATTCTTAAAATAGGAGAGAGAAATTTTTAAATAAACAACTTTAGATACCATCTCTCCTCTTTTAAGAACATCTCTAATATTTAATTATTATTTTATATACATACAATGTTAAGAACCTCTTTCTAAGAACTCTCTTTGGAAATGGTCTAATGGATATTGCAATTTGTGTACAATGTATATAAAAGGTTTTTATTTACTTGATGAGACCGTTGTTTTAGGGGAGATCCAAACATCTTGTGCTTGTGAGGAAAACTAAATCCTTGCAGCAGAACAGAAAACATAAATTATGGCTCTGTTCGTTTGACAGTCATCATCGACTGTCATACGAACAACATTAAGTTGCTGTTGCTGGTTGCAGTCGTTAGCGATTCCCAAACAACGAAAAAGATAAAAAAAGAAACAATTAAAAGGGATTAAATTTCAATTGAGATTCCAATGAGGTCAAAATTGGGCTTCTGATGATCCAATTTTGGCGGGTAACAATCAGAGAATGTTACTATAAATCTATTTTCACCGGCAAACACATTTATGATTCAAGTTGTTATGTTTTTTTTTAAATCAGAAGAGGTATTTACAAAACCAATGCCTTCAAAACTACAACGGTTCTAAAAGCATCCGCATCGGTTCTAAAAAATGGGTGTCTCATGGGTGTCTTATCCATAAAATAATAAAAAAAAATTGGAAAAGTATGAGAGGGAGAAATAAGGGGTCTCAAACGAGATATCCAACAAAAAAATTTGAGATCCTTTGCTCATAGTTGTCGATTCTTTATTAGTCAAATTTTAGCTTTTAAAGTATATTTTATGTTTGAGAAATAAAGGGTCTCAAACTATTAATATTTTATGTTTGAGACACTTTTGAGAGTGTCTAAGCGTTGGAGATGCTCTAAGGGGCGAATCTACTGTTTACAGGGTGTGAGCAGGTGCCACCAATCAATTTTTTATTATTAGTATTTGTTTTAAAAAAAATTTATGCCACTACTAAAAAATAAAAAAATGGCTCCCACATAGCTTTTTCTGATTTAAGATCCAAAAGCCCACCTAACAAAATTTTTTCATAATTTATGAATAAGCCAATTTTGTTATAAAATAATCAAAAATTTATTATGTTATATTTTTGCCTACACTGATTATATTTTATAGATCCGCCATTAACGGTCCTCGTTTTTATTTCGTTAGGAAACCATAAAAGAAAAAAAAAAAAAAAATAGCTGCCCACCATTCCTACTACGACTCAGTCTTCAACACAAACCCCTCCAAAAAACATACAAACAACACTTGGAGACACAGATTGTTTCACCCCCAAATTCAAGTTGTTATGTTAAAAGCCTAGATTGTTTCAAACACAATTATGCGTTTGTGTTTAGAGAGAGAGAGAGAGAGAGAGAGAGAGAGAGAGAGAGAGAGAGAGAGAGAGAGAGAGAGAGAGAAAGAGAGAAAGAGAGAGAGAGAGAGAGATCGGGTAAAAAATACATTTGTTAAATATTAAACATCTTTTACTTTTTCAGAAAATATTTTGCAAAGTGTAAACGCCAACGGTAGATTGCCTTCCGTTTCCATTTTTGACATTTGCACAATTAACAGCAAAAGTTTCTTTAAATGACTAAGATCGTGAATTAGTTTGGAAAAACAATATACACTAAACACAAACAATCAATGCTTAAATCCTGTTAGTTACTTAGAACTTAGAAGAATGGCTTTACCGTTTACAATCGCCACTCTCACAATACATATTTGTTATAACTTAAAAGACAATAAATATGAACAATTAGAGACATATATAGAAGATGTTAGAGATTACCAAGCCAAAAGGGAAATGTTGCACAAACATCCAAAGTTTAGTCGTTCAACTATGGACGGATCCAACTAATGGTTTTTTGTTTTGTTTTAATTCTCCTCTAAAAGACTAAAAAAAACGTCATACAAACTCGCGACTCACTCTCAACAGTCAACACCACAGTTACATCACAGGGCAGTTGGAAACGCTGTCGTTGTGTGCCCGTTGTGTATTTCGACGAAGGTGCCATTTGCCTTTTTTCTTATGTCGGTAATATAAGCAAATAATGTATCTTCTCATTGTTTCTTGAATTGGGTGAGATGTGAATCAAAGTGAATTACGAGCACATGTTATTGTGACCAAAGTCAAAAATAGCTTCTGAAAAATTCTTATCGTCATTCGTCACTAACATCACAAAAGGTAAATTATTGATTCTAACAAACTCTTTGTAGGGTATAACACAAAATATCATTTGAAAGATATAAATCCATATCTAGGCAAATGATTATTTTGATAAATAGTTTTTCCAAGTGGCAATGGCGATAGTATTTACCCAAAAGTGTTTTAGATATTTCCAAATTTAATTAATCACTCCAACTTGAATCCGAAAAGAAACAACCATATCAAACAAAGATTTGAAATTACGTGAAACAACCATTTTAAGCAAAAAATGGGAACTATTGTCTCTTTAATACTTATTAAAGGATTATTGTCCCCTTAGTATTTATATTAAGGGTAATCCAATTTTACCCCTTAAAGTAATAATAATCATAAATTTTAAAAAAGGATTCGAAAAAGAAAAAAAAGTTTTTAAAAAAGGAAAAAAACAAGATTACACGACAAAGGAAATATTTTTTGAATATTTTTTTAGGAAAAAACGTTTTCAAAACGATATAAAAAAGAAAAAAAAATTTTAAAAAGGAAAAAAAAAGGAAAAAAATTTTAAAAAAGGGAAAGAAAAAAAAGATTACACGACAAAGGAAATATTTTTTGAATATTTTTTTAGGAAAAAACGTTTTCAAAACGATTTTAAAAAGGAAAAAAAAATATTTTTTGAAGATTTTCAGTTGTTCCTAGATTATCTCTCAGATTTTGTTAACCGCTTGGTAGAATATGTATTCTACATTCAGTAGAATCAAGACAAAATAGTAGAACTTATATTCTACAACAAAGTAAAATATAGAGAAAATGGTATAACTTCTATTCTACAAAAAGTAGAATATAGAGAACATGATAGAATGCGAATTATACAATTAGTAGAATACATACAACATTGTAGATAACGGATTCTATAGGGATAGTAGAATGCTATACAAATAGTAGAATACATATTCTATACTTGGTAGATTTTAGAGCAAATAATAGAAATCAAATTCTACAATTAGTAGAACATTTTTATTAAATATTTTCTTTTAAAATTGTTTTTCCTATGATAAATTACACAATATATATTACTTACTTAATATGAATTTTCCGAATTTCTAAAATTAGTATAAATATTTATTTTGATTTTTTATATTTAATAAAGAGTATTTTAGTCTAAAAGTGGCATATCTCAAATAAGTACTAAGGGGACAATAGTTCTCATTTTTTTGCTCTAAATTCCCAATTATCCCTTATTTTAATATATCTCTTTAAAACCCTATAGAAAACAAACTAAATACATATATAAAAAATCAGAGAAACTATTTTCATTCAACCAATGATTAATTTATATTTTCCAACTTTTAGTAAAACTAAAAACATAAAAAACGAGCTCTCATCTACTGTAACATGTTTGACCAAAATTTATTTTTGTAGTTACAATTAACATGATTATTTGTGTTGTCATCCGAATTCAAATTTTTCAGAAAATGTTTATATATTGTAGAAGAAAAAAAAACACTTTAACGCTATATATTTTAAAAAATTATCAATAAAAATATCAAACAAAAACTTAAAAGCTTCTCTAAATATATTAAAAAGGTAGGGAATAATGAGGGAGCAGGATATTTATTTTCATCATTGATCTAAGCTAAACATAGTGGTCGACAAAGAAAACAAAAACTAAATAGTAAAAGAGTGGATAGCCACTTGGTACGAGTCGGGGTCAAGTATACGACAGTTTTAGAATAATTTACCTCAACCTTGCCCCGTTTTGATAAAATAGATAGGGTTTGGCTTTCAAAGACGTTTGTAGCCAAGTTTCATCAGTGAGCACATGAGTGTCAAGGATCCGTTTTGGCTTTTGATGTAAATGACACAGAAGCATGTTTGTGAAAGTGTTTTTGAGTCTCTTAGAACACCTCCATCTATGGTAAAAGACGAAGATGAATACAATATCTTTAGTAGGTTTCTGCCTTTTGGGATAACTCCATAACAAATCTTTCATTCTAATCAAGTGACATTTTTGAACAATTTAATTTTTGACATTTTTTCGGTAAAATCTTTTTGACTACAGATATTATCTCTCTACTTTTAATATTATCAAGTGACGTTTAGCCAATATATTTTTTCAAATGATATTTTACTTTGTCAATGCAAAAATATTGTTTTTATTTGTTTGTCCTTACATAAAATGACAAAAATAGTTTTAATACTTATTAAAAGGATAATAGTATATTTTGATATCAGATATTTAGAACTTTTTACTATATGTATATCCAATAAATCATCACTTATGATAAAACAAAAGATATAACTTCGAATAAATAATAAAATAACTTATATAATTGCTTCTTATTTTTTGTCTGACCAAATACATCATATTCAAATATTTTGTTTGCGAGATAAGGCTAAAAAGACGTGGCCATAGCGTGGGAAACGATTGGAGACAAAAATAAGGAAGTTATATCGTGGTTCATATACACTTAAGTAACCCAATTCTAGACGATGGTCATACACTCATACTAGGTTGACTAATAGGATAATTATTATTTGACGTAAATAAAAAAAAAAGAGAGAATTATAATTAACCTTTTTAATGATGAAATTTGAGATAAAGAGTGTGGACACGTGAATTCTCCTATTAGTATCAATAAGACAGCAACAATTGAGAAAAAAAAGTTTATTTTCTAATCTTGTTTTGTTACCTAAATACCCGCAACAATCCTGACTGTTCATCTACCAAATCTTAGATCCAACGGCGTATATCAGTTAGTCCCCTCTCTATATAAACCGAAAGAATATATCAGCTAAGAGCGTGACAAGAACAAATACATCACTAGATAAATCCGAAGAGACACACAGAGACTAGACTGAATCGGAAAAATGGCGTCGTGGATAAAACCGGTGCTAATCTCCACTGGCTTCGTGGCCATGGGTATGCATCTAAAAGTCATTGTTCCTGTGGCAGTAGATTTCTCGCAAGCTCCGATACTTTTGAGTTCCTTTATCTCGTGGCTGAAACCGCCGTATCTCTACGTCATCACCAACGTCATCATCGTCGTTATCGGAGTTTCGTCCAGGTATTACCGTGGGTGCATCACCAGCAACGACGGAAAAGACTACGAGGTTTCATACGGTGGCGACTACAAGAATCATCAGACTGATCAGCATCAGAACGTCCACCGAGCTCCTCCGCGGCGGCAGGAGACCAAGGATGAAGATTTCAGTTTCTTCGCCGCAACTCCGCCGTCGAAGATCATCGCTGAGGGGAAGGAGAGACCGGATGCGGTCACGGAGAGGCTAGCAGAATCGGCGGCGAAAGTAGAGGAGGAGAAGAGGTGTTTAGTGGTGGTGGCCAAATCGGAAAATCTGACTCCGGTTGAGAAGCCTCTGGTTTCGGCTAGGATCGGCCAACGGAAACCGGTCAAGACCACCACAGCAGGTAATAAAATTTTAACTTTTAAGAAAATAAGAAGGGTGACGTCATACAAGTTTTAGATTTTTTTTTTATTATTTGTGAAAATCGAAACACTGTTTATTAAAGGGGTAAAATCGTAATTGTACAGAGAGAAACTCTTTGAGAGCGTTAAGAGTGGCGAAGCCGAAGAAGAACGAGACGCTGGAGAACACGTGGAAGATGATAACGGAAGGGAAGCCGTTGACTAGTTACTACCGGAGACCGGACACTTTCGGAATTGGCGTTAGCGATTCGTACAAGACAAAACAAACCGGCGGTTTGAAGAAATCGGAGACGTTTAGTGACAGAACCAATTATTACCTGTCACCGGCGGTTTCGCGGAGTCGAGATGAGCTGAATCGAAGATCAGAAGCGTTTATTAAAAAATGCAACGACGAGAGGTTCGAGTCGATGAGACAGGACAAAGAAGTGGCTCGTCGTGGTCTTTCCTTTTAATTATGGATTATGTTTTTTTTCTTCTTCTTCTTTGTATCTAATTTTGATTGCGCATTTCATCTATACGCCAAATAACAAATGAACAGAAAGGAAGTTTCCGACAAATGTAGAAAATTCCATTTTTGTACTATTTGATTGGGTAAGAATGGTTCATCTAGTGGTTGTATCGCATATTTCATTTACGTTGTAAAGTCATTAATAATAGATATATTTCTCTGGTTAGAGATAAATCTATTTAAAACGTGGCTATAATTTAGCTGGTTGGAATATTATATTGGTCTATGGGAGTGTTCATCTCGAAATAACAGTTCGTGTATTGTACGGTATGTACTACTTATAATATTCGAAGTAACAGTATCTCCAGGTGGAGTTTGAATCGAGTAGTTGTGTGTTGTATTTGTAGATGATTTTGTGTAGTTAGGTAGTGTTGATATTAAAATATAGAAATATTTGAGATATATATAATTAGAAAATAGATTGTGGTTGCAGTCCAAAAAAGAAAGAAAAATAGAGTGTACACAGTACACACCTTTACAATAAGAACAAAAAATAAGTAAATATTTCAAGCATATCGATGATGTGACTAGGAAATAGAACATAATGGGTTTATTTTTTGTATATTTTAGTCATTTATCTCTTTGTAGAGATCCCTAATTATGTCTATCATTTTTGTAATCTTCACTTACCTATTGAAGTGCGTGTAAACACTTTAGCCATTCTTTGTTTTACGTTGGTGATCATGCTGTGTGGTAAATGATGGATTCTATATAAAAGATAATTGGTCTTTTGTATAAATTGCTTAGATTTGAATTTCCAAAGAATGTCTTATATATCAAAAAAACAATAAACATCATTTATTATCTATTTAAATACAATTCAACAAAATAATGAAACAAACTACATAATACAAATTGAAAACATCAAATAAATAACTTTTTTTTCCTAAAACATCAATTATTTTAAAACAGAAGAAATACTTTAATAGCACTTGAAAATTTGGAATCATGAAAAACAATATTGCATTGTATCTTAAGCTAAAGAGAACAAATTCAAAAAAGTTTTGGATGAGATAATTCTAACTATATCTACATTATAGTT
Organism: Eutrema japonicum; assembly: GCA_030161315.1. Classification (NCBI taxonomy): domain Eukaryota; kingdom Viridiplantae; phylum Streptophyta; class Magnoliopsida; order Brassicales; family Brassicaceae; genus Eutrema; species Eutrema japonicum. Next base: position 5,487,981 of record BSQW01000001.1, on the reverse strand, counting down.
GAGAGTATCAATGTTTCATGTCAAAGACTTGATTTGTCCTTTCAATTCAATTGAACCAAAAATCATAAACAAGAGTAAAATTTGCATATGAATTAATTATAGGCATGCATACATTAATATGTAGCTTTAAACAAATTTGGGAACTAATTGTGATAAACAAGTGAATATAAGAAAGAGAGAAGCAAGATGTCCACATATCCAGGGAACAATGCATTGTGTATTCTCCCATGTAAGCATGTTTTAAAACGTATATCCAAATTTTTTCACATATATGCACAAGTGATGCACATATGTCTACTATGTGGTTGGTATTGCAAAAATTTCTCTTTGGAAAGCTTTCAAGAGCGAAATCAAGACACAAATATATACGTTTTCTCATATTTTGTATTTCTTCATCCGAGGTAGAATGACCGACTAGACTTTTTTTTATTTTATTTTATTGAGAATATGGATAGCATATCATGATTTGCAAGTTTTGTAGGAAAAGTCTAAAACAATTAAACCAATAGCTAAACTTATGAGGTTTTGTTGTGACTTACCCGACAAGCCCCACCTCACACAGTTGCTTGTTGGGGATTGCCTCATAGGTCTTGTGTCGGACGAGTTGAAGTCTTTTAACACCAACTTCATCTCGTTCTTGGACACTTGGGCTTCTTTCTGTCTCAGGCAACGATGCATCGATGAAGTATCTGCGTGTGTGATAAAGGGCGACAATAAGTCTCAGAAATTTATTATTCGGGTTTATTTTAGTGTTTTGATTAATTTTATTTGTTTTTATTGCCACAGATTTTGAGAACTATTAGGGCGCTGGAAAGAGCGATGTCATTAGGTAGTTGAGGTCACATGCCTTCACAGGTGTGTAGAGGTCTCTCTCACTTTAAAACTCATTGTCTTCTCATACACTAAAGCCCAAAAAAAAACATATACTGAAACTGATATTTTCTTTCTTATATTTTGTTGTTTGGTTAATCTACAAGTTGTGCTAATTTGAGGGCCTGAAAATGCTAACCAAATTTGGCAACAAAGTCAACAAAATATAAGTAAATTAAAGATTTCGACCATCAAACATATCCATTATGTAAAATCCATTGGCATATATTATTTCATTTTCTAAGATTTCATTTTCTTTTTTTGCGGTCAAGATTGTCCAAAAAATTTAAGCCTGGTTTAAAATATATATCTAACGTCCACCATATAAATCAACAAGGGGACCATCTAACTAAAACAATAACATTAACCACACAAAAACAGTTTAAGGTTTCTTTGTTTTTCATTAAGTTTTTTCAAAACTCGTATAAGTCTGTTTGATTACTAATTTATTCACGTGATAACTATAGGTTGTAAGATTAATATTGATTTGGACCACAAAACATATACATTATGTAATCCGTTGGAATTTATCATTTCATTGTCTCAAAGTGTGCCTTGTGGTAAATGCGGCAGGGGAATGATTGAAAACTGGAGTTCAAAGAAACTTGAAACTGGATCAACCGTACAGTAAATTTTGTATTATTGTAAACGGATTTTAGTATTCTCTTTTCCTTTTTGTGTGAGTGTATTCATGTAAATGGATTTTATATTTCTCTTTTACTTTCTGTGTGATTTTGTTTATTTGTGTTTTGAAAATTTTGGGTCACTTTTTTCTTTTCGACATTTTGTGGAGACTATTCTTGATTCTGAGGATAAGAAAAAGAGAATTTCTTAACTAGAAACAGAGATCAGAAGTGGCGATCGAGGAGATGGAAAAGATTCGGGTCTGGTATAAAATTATGTTTTTCAAGATGTTTTTAAATCATCCTATTGAAGTGATGAAGACGTTGAAGCACATTTGACCCTGTTTGGTTTATCCACATCTTATTGGATTGTGTCTTTTTTTTTTTTTAATTAAGATCTAATTGTGTATTTTTTTTTGGTTGTTGATTCATTACCATAACTCATATTAATATGCGTGGAATTGTTTCACTTCTCGTTATCCGTTATTGTTATTTGCTAAACGGTAGTATAAATTAATTATTTGGAATAAATTATTTTTCGGTGTTAGAAAAAAAGGCAAAATAAAAAACAAAGCTAAATTTTTTCTCAAATGCTTTATCTCTCTATTGTCACATCATATTAGATCTTTCTAAAATGCTTTATCTCAATTGTAATTCTCTTAATTTTCTCATTTGTATGGGAAAAAAACAAAAAGCAAAAAGGTATTTTATTAATTACCAACTAAACAAAAAGCAAAAAGGTATTTTATTAACAGAAAACATAGATAATAACATTCACATTAACAAAATAAAAAACAAAGCTAAAAATTTTCTCTGGTCTAAAATTTGGAAAAAGGGTCTGTCTTCTCTCCGGATCAGTCCCTCTTGTTCATTCTCATCTTAGCTTCGGTTTCTCCACTATAAGGAGCAACATGAAAAGCGTATTGTTGCATAACGGAGAAGACGATCATCTCAACACACACAAGCACGTTTTGCATAGCTTCCTCAAGCTGCTCCACCTCCAACCAGAAATGATGCGATTTTATTAATCCCAGTCCCACCAATATCTCCAGCACTACTCCCTGCACAACACACACAATATCCAGAGATTAAGAGACTAAGGAACAATGTGCAAAATACATGGATGCTTTCAACTTTCATAATGTTCAATTACTTAACCAAATGCAGTGACTGGTGATCCTAAATCTATTGAGATGAGACTTTGTTTGCCTTAAGGACCAATCAACGAGTTCTAAAGGGTTTTGGTTCGCTACACCATTTCTGGCTCATGTCTATTCATAAGATCCAAACTAGAAAACTCCTTTCTACAATTCACCAAAGACGTATACTATACCATCGAGAGACTTTGATTAACGAGTTACCAAAACCATTAACAAAACCCTAGACCAAAGGGTTCTCCTTTAAACCTCCAGCTCTCAACTAAAAAATGTAAGGTCTGTTGCTGGCAAAGCTACAATTCCCTGCATATCCACTAGGCTAGTTAAAATAGTCATGCGCTAGTCTTGAGAAGAAGACCTTAATGGCAGTAAAATAAGACAGAAACCCCTAAAATATCTTCCGATAGTCCAGAAACTAGGTATCTTTCCATTGTCTTTATCAGCAGAACGAAGAGAAATCGATTGAATTTCTCATCAGAAACAGTTTGTTGATTGAAGAAACTAGTAGACAAAAGAGCCTTGACTCGATAGGCAAAGGAAACATTAGATAGTAAGTACGTACCTGCCAAAAGCAGAAGAAGACGATCCCTTTCACACACATGAACTTTGTAAGTGGTTTATGCGGCTCCAACTCTTTGCCAAAAACATGGTAGAATTTCACCAAAGAATACAAAGCCAGGGATACCGAAACGTTTAGAATGACGGTGAAAACCCAGCTCAACCACGGAGGATAAATCCCGAGGAGCTGTAGTGTTATCATCAAGATGGAACACACTGGGCGGATAATACAAAACTGCCATGTCCACTGCTTGAGCTGTTCCAGTGTGCGGTGATCCAGATGCGTGGTCCGGGGGACGAAAAGAGTCATTGGAAATGAATGGTGGATTTCTCTCCCTTTGATCTCATCCGGGATAATCCGTGCGCTCATTGATATGTTCAGGTAGCTATACATCAAAGCCAAGAATTTAGCAATGACCTGAAACAAACAGAGTAATACAACAAGTCAGGAAATAAGCAGAGAGAGAGAGAGAGAGAGAGAGAGAGAGAGAGACAATGTAGGGGAATTGAGATACGAGGGAATCTAGAAACCTACAAGTGCCTCATAGCAATCCTTAACGGCGTCTAGAAACATGAAGAAGGGTTTGCTTCCCTTAGCATCTAACAAGCCCACAAAAGAGTTGATAGCGTAAACAGGAGCCATAAGTATAATGATTAAAATGGCTTTCTGCTCTTTCGGGTTCTTCCAGTAAAACAGGTGCTGGGATACGAGCTGCATCGTGAAGTGCATCGAGAGCAGAACGCAGAACACGGATCCCATCACCGTGATCTCCGCAGGAGACAGAGTAGATAGGTCTATCATTCTGCATCAAATGAAACGAATTCACTACTCCTCGTGAATGATTCCCACAAAACGGAACAATATTTTTGAATTTCCAATCAGATGTAGCAGCTAGCACAATTATGAAGTGTTGTTATAGAACAAAATCATCCTTGAGATACAAATACTTCATCAGAAACTCACTAGTTCTCAATCACTTCAGGATCCCTTGTATGTATAGAGAAACAATTTAGGAAACACCCCAGTGATTAACTAGTAAGCTCACTGGTTTGGCATACAATTCATATAGAAAGCAGAGAGTGTTGAAGAAGGAGGAATCAAAATTAGGTCATGGATCTTATACTCTAGAAAACCCAGAATCAAATGATTCATGAACGAGCCAAGAGATTCAAAATCAAACGAAGACCCAGCTGAATCGGGCTAAGAGGAGTAGGAATTCGCAGGAAACCCTATCATTTGAAGCTCTTCAGGGTCACAAAACGATGAAAAATAGACGAAGAAGCAGAGAGGACAAACCTGATTGAAACAAGAATGTGATTATCGAAGAAGACGATTCAAGTAGAGAACTTCACCGTATTGTGATGTTACGATTCTTCAATGGAGGTTTCAAAAGAAAAAAGAAAAAGGACCAAAAGTTGTTCATCATTGACCGGTTAAAAATCAGCCGGAGAAAAGAAATCCGATGGTTTAAGAATATTTTTTCGTTCCAACTGGTTTTACTGTTCCGGTTAAAAAACCTGGTTAACTATTTGATGATTATGTTCAATGGATATCAGTTCGGTCCATAAAACAAATGAAATTAAAAATACTGACATTCCTTTTCTAAAGTAAAAGAAATTAAAAAACGTTTTGCATATATATATATATATATATATATGTCACGCAGGGAAGATGCTGTTACAATTGAGGAATATACTTTAATTAATAAAATGACGACTGTTTATCTTAATGTTATATCTCGTGTTCATATTGTCAACTTTACGAGGAGGAGCGTATGATGTTGGAGGTGGGCCTAGCACCCCCAATTAGTTAGGCCCATCTTAGGAAAAGCCGTTCTTCGGTGCGGTCACCGGACTTAATATCACCGACCTGCAAGACCACTCTTCAGCTCGATAGCCGATCTGAAAGCAACGTACCCCGGGCCCGTGCTGATGCCCCGCCAGAGCAGGAAGTGTCAGAAGAGTAGGCGCGTGGGAGTTGGTAAGGCAGTACCCTACCCGCGTAGGGACGTGCCTTCGACCCGACGTCCCACCAACCCTGCAGAGCTGACAAGGGCAGGAGGGAGCAGGTGGAGCAGAGTTGGTAAAACAGTGCATTGCTCTGCAACACGCCACGCCGAGCTCATCATGACCTCTCTCCTCGAAAGCCGGGACACGCCTCCTAGGCCACCTTACCCGCAAAAGAGGCCGTAGACGACACGTGGCCCGAGATCCCGGGGAGCAGGAAGCCGACCCCGACTATATATACCCCTCATATGTCATTAATGAGGGGGGGTCTGATTTTTACTCTCTCACCTACCACAAGTTACCCGACCTCTCTATCTTTGTAACGAGACAACACTTTAGAACGCCGAACTGGACGTCCTTCGGAACCAGTTCGTAATTCAAAAGCGTTTACTTCTCTTTCATCAATAAAACGAAACACGGCCCCCGGCCTACTCATATTTCTCCCGACCTGTCTTAATTGTGGTTAAATTGTTCTATTAACGAAAATCTCACCTCCCGTCTCCTAATCATTCTTTAAACACACTTAGTGATCCGATGGATCAACATATGAGACTCGCAATGTCTTGCTTGCACACAAACTCAGCATCTTCTATCAGATGTTACTTGTAATTAACATAACTTGCAAGTCCATTCTTGTCTCTATATTAATAATATCTCTCTTTATGTTCTGTTTGCAAATTCTATGAGGTCGTTGTTGTTGTAAACAAGAGAAAATAGAGAAGACACTCTTATTAATACAAGAAGAGATCATTTGATACAAGATTTGAAGATATGGAATCGGCTTTTAGATCATCCACGAGGTTGAATATTGTATATGGTGTATTTGTTAAATATAATAGAATGGAATATATTATTGAGTTGTCTTGATACAAGATCATAAGACACATATATAGTGTTTAACATTGACATATTGGTAACACCAAATAATGTAAATCTTCCTAATCCTTATCAATAGGATATCTATGAGAATATTCTCCGGTTGGGTTCACGGGCTTCACTTCATAACCGGACTCTTATGGCCCACAACACTTGGTTCGCATTTTGCTCCCCAAGATATCTCCAATACTCCCCCGCACGACAAAGGTGGGATGCGAAACACGAAATCCGCAATCACAAAGCAAAACACCTTTGTTGTGGACACTTGTCGAGGACGGACAAAACAAACATGTCAACTGACTCCTCCGGATTAAACGTCAATCTTCAAAAAAATAGGGATGGAACTTTAGCTCGTCTTCAGTCTTGAAAAAGGGAATAATAACATCCCGTGGGTGCAAATCCTGCAACTCCACAAATAATCGTCCTTGTCTCGGACAATCCATAAATCGGACTAGAAAATGACCTAAAAAAACATGACCGTTCCAAAAAAAATCCCTAAAACCATAACCAACTCCTCCGTAATAGAAGAAGCCAAAACATATAAACTCTGAGAAATTCTAAACTTTAGAATAGATCTGAAAGATTAAAAATAATAACCAAATTGTGAAAACTCCAAAACCCTTAACTTAATAATTCCTAAAAGATACGTCATTGATTTTTATACTAAAACAAACCACAAATAAAGATTTAAACCAAAACTTTAACTAAAAAACAAAAGAAAACTAAACCAAAAAAAAAAAAATCCTTAAACTTAATTAAAAGGTTGACGTGGAGACAATTTTTTTTTTTTTTTTTTTTTTTTGCTTCACATTGTCGTCATCCGGATCGTCTCCAACTTCTTCCCCGTCGTCTTCTCCGATGGATACCATCACCATAATCTCGGAATCACGAGGTTTCTATAGCAGAAGCGTTAACTTCGATCCACAAGAATCGTCTGCTCTGATACCATGATAAATTGATGAGAGTAAGAACACAAAAGTGTTTAGGAATAATTATTATTAGACTCTCATAAGAATAAAGTTTTATAAGATGCATAAATTTATATAGCGATGAAAACAACTTAATTTCCTAAATTAATATGGAAATATTATATTTAAGATAAAGCTAAATTTCTTAATCAAAGATATTGGTAAATATTCATATTCTTCTTGATCTTCATGTTTTCCATAATTTCTATATGGTCGATCTCATCGATGTCTCAATACCTTCCCGCAAGCTCAAACGTGGTAACACGTGTGAGATTGGACAAATCTTCAAAATATCGGCGTTATACCCGGCCGTTGGGTCAGATCGCGGCGTTATACCCGGCCATCGGGTCATCAACGATGTTTATACCCGATCGTAGGGTCAAATCGACTACAACATCCATCTGTTGGGTCATCAACGACGTTTATACCCGGTCGTATGGTCAAATTAGTTCGATGAATAATCCATCATGAACACCGTAATAATTCACGATTGCGAAATCGAAAAACAACTCATAAAAACGAGAAGTCAAATTAACATGTCAAACTCGCGACGACGAGATAACATCATCATCACCACCAAACATGAACGAATCAATCAAAGGTTCATGCTCATAATTTAGTGATTTGTTCTTCAAAAAACTAGCAATTTTGCTAGCCAATATAAAATCGTCTTGGCCAATCATTGGCAAGATCGATAAAAATAAGCCATCCATGGAAAAATCTCTTCACCACATCCCCGTTGGTGTTGGGGACACCAACAAATTCATTGTCTCCTTCAAAGTTCTTTAACCGAATCAGCTCTGGCTCCGTCTTCGGTGTCGTTGAAGACACGTCATGTCCTAATTTTTTTGTTGTAATCGATAAAAAAAAAACTTAATTCCAAACAAAGCAAAGCAAACTTGTAAGAAAATTCCAACGAACATAAATCGAAGGAAACAAGGTCAAAGAAAAGAGGATGAAATCGATAGAATATCATAGGATTTTTTTTTTTCATAATCGCGGAAGCAAACGAAATCTTAACCCATAGGAATTGGATCAAGGCTCTGATACCATGATAAATATAATAGAATGGAATATATTATTGAGTTGTCTTGATACAAGATCATAAGACACATATATAGTGTTTAACATTGACATATTGGTAACACCAAATAATGTAAATCTTCCTAATCCTTATCAATAGGATATCTATGAGAATATTCTCCGGTTGGGTTCACGGGCTTCACTTCATAACCGGACTCTTATGGCCCACAACACTTGGTTCGCATTTTGCTCCCCAAGATATCTCCAATAGTATTGGTTTTGTGTTCGGTTTCTCCTGTCCAAAGTTGGAGTAAAGAAGGTCATGTTCTTACATGCCGAATTGCTCAAGTAAGTTGATGATCTAGTGTTTTTTTGGATCACGTATTTTGGCTGTCTTTTGTCAGTCAATTTGGACCGGATAATAGGACATAATAGAGCTGATAATGAAGTAGATATCACGATAATTTAAAATTGTTGTAAAACCGTACAAATCTTCCTTATTTTTACTAGTAACGTCTAATATCTCATATAGGCAGACAAGTAAGATTATTGAGATACTAAGGCGTATCAACTTTAACGATTCTTGCTAGAGATTTGACATTTCTAACAAAAGTTATTGTGTGTGTGTGTTTATGTGGTGTGAACAGAGTCTTTTAGAAGCAGGACCGGCACATGTCGTAGAGAATCTATTACCGGATTACGTGAAAGGAGATTTATCGGCATTGTGTGTGTGGCCTGACCAGATCCGACATTGGTACAAGTACCGTTGGACCAGCTCTCTCCATTACATCGACACTCCCGACCAAGCCTGTTCTTACGAATACTCCAGTAAGTCATAAGTTCATAACTCAAACATTTTTAGTCGGCTACATATAATTCGGTTCTATTTCTCTTGAACCGGAGTTAACCAAAACTCAAGTTCAACGACAACCAGAACCGGATTACTTTCAAAACATTAGTAGTTACCTATAATTCAATCCTTTTTTCTTTTGATAACCTTATACGCTATGTTTTACTTCTACGAAAAAAAATGTGAAATTTTTAATATATATAAAAAATAAAAAAATAGGGGATTGTCAAGATCAACATGGGTTAAAGGATATGTGTGTGGATGGAGCAATCCAGAATTTCACGTCTCAGCTTCAGCATTACGGTGAAGGAACATCTGATCGTCGACGTAAGTGATCTTTATTTATTTACTATACAAATTTTAACTCCATATTTCGTTTTTGATGTGACTTAAATTTCTATAAAGGAGATTATTTTATTCTTATTACACGTTCATCTTGTTCAATTTCATAGATAACATGACCGAAGCCCTTCTGTTCTTGTCTCATTTCATGGGAGATATTCATCAGGTTTCTTCCAAATCATTCCACATATATATATAATAGTGACATTTTCCTGTCAGATATTTAATTATACTTAGTTCGTAACATAATTATATTTTATTCTTTTTAAAAAAAAGCCTATGCATGTCGGATTCACAAGTGATGAAGGAGGAAACACGATAGATTTACGTTGGTACAGACACAAATCAAATTTACATCATGTAAGCTTTTTTAATTTGTAACTTTTACAACTTTGAAGAATTTCATTACGAAAAAAACAGGATTTACTTAAATGAAAAAAAAATGTGAAGGTATGGGACAGAGAGATTATCCTCACGGCTCAAAAAGAATACTACGACAAGGACTTGGATCTTCTCCAAGAGGATCTTGAGAAGAACATCACCAATGTAATAAACAAATTACTTATATTTTACTCTAATTTTCATGTATTATTGTTTTTTTTTACCGTTGAGTGATCATATATCTAATGGTTTATCATATATTGTAGGGATTATGGCACGACGATCTATCTTTGTGGACAGAATGCAACGATGTCATCGCTTGTTCACATAAGTAAGTTTTAAATAATTTGGATTGAAACCCGGTTCAATACGCGTTAAAACTAGCCTTTACAATCTTGAAATTTATCTGGTTCAAAAAGAAATTGAACAAGAATAGGTTCTAATCATTTTTTTCCGGGTTGAATAGGATTAGACTCGAACACCGATTACTAATAAAGTATTTACATCATAACTAGAGATTCTGAAATTAGTTTGGTTTCGGTAGAGGAAACCTAATTTTTTTATAAAAAAAACTCTATATAGAAATGAATAAATTATAATTTATTTTGCAAGGTATGCTTCGGAGAGTATACAATTAGCTTGTAAATGGGGCTACGAAGGCGTGAAGTCCGGTGAAACGCTATCAGGTACATATCGTTTGCTTCTTCTTTTTCTTGTACGCAAACAAAAGTTGTTTGAAATTTTATATTCATAATTGAATTGAGGTTTTAGGAAACTATGTGATATAGTTCAATGGGTTAATTTGGTGATCTGAATAATATTAACATTAGTCACTCTTCTCTTTATTTTATTTTTGTTGGATATATTTCCTGTAAATAATTTTGCAGAGGAATATTTCAATACAAGGCTGCCAATAGTGATGAAGAGAATTGTACAGGGAGGAGTTAGACTAGCCATGATACTAAACCGGGTTTTTAGTGATACTCATGCTGATGTTGCTGCCACTTAAACCGAACCAGACCAGACCGGATCATCAAAGCATTTATTTATTTAGGAGATTATTTGGACATTCTTTTCTTAGTAGCTAATATCCCAGTTGACAGCTAGTGCCTGCGGACTATTTATTTATATAGAAGTGTTTAGGATTATATCATATATGCTAATTCTAAAATAATATTTCCTAATTTGATTGTTTTATATATTATGGTTCTGATAAAAAAAGGTTATTTAGTTGAAATGTTGAACTATTTAAATATTTACTATTTTAAGGCAAACATTTTTATATCAATCGAGTTGGTAGTAGTTTTTTCCATGAGTATGGATGAACTGAATTTTAGAGATCAAATTGACAAAAAAAAAAAAAGGAAATCTAAAGGAAATGTAGAAAATATATATATATTTATAAAGGTAAGCTACATAACATTTGTACAAAAAGAAAAGATAAAATGAAAACGAATTCAACAACCTAGAGACTAAACAAGATCACCACTCTTAAATAAGAAATCTTTCTCTAATAAACCAAAAAAAAATAAAGTTTCTCGTGAAGCTAAAGATGGAAATGAGAAGCAGGAGATTAAAATTAGGGTCCATGGAAGTTTCTCGTGAAGCCAAAGATGGAAGCAAAAGAATTAGCAAAGCCAAGCAAGATCCCAACTTTGACTTGCCCTCTCTTCGGTATCGGACGGCTATTGCGTTCTCTACCACTTCCCCTAGTTCCATCTCCACCGTTGATCATGCTGACATATCTTCTCCCTTCCATTTTGTGCTTACCGGAGTCAAATCAAAAAGTCGAAAGTCTTCTGGAAAGTGTAGTGAGAAGAAAAGTGAAAGACAAGAATGTTTGATTTGTTACAATCACAAAGAAATTAATAGGTCTTATATAAGTTTCAAAGTGCTCTCCAAAATAACCTTGCTTTTTGGCTAATATTACAAGTTTGACCCATTTTTATTATTATTCACCATTTGCCTTTGGCTAAAGTGTGTGAATCATAATTATAATTTATAAAGCATAATAGATTAGACTCTATCCAGATACATTGCATCAATGTCTGCAAGCTTATTGTTAATAATTTAGTAATGAAAAAAGTAAGTAGCTTTACTTTAAAGTGGACACCAACTTGTGAATTGTGATCCCACTAGGCTGCCTAAAAGACTTAGATCCGTTCGTGAGGCTAGATTGGTCATTTTCAATCAATAAAGATACAAAACAAAATTCTCAGTGCTCCATGATTGGGTAAATAGACACTAAATTCACGTGCCTAAAACCAGAAAGAGCTTACATTTTTTTTAGGCAGTCGATGCATTAACCGAAAGTTAAATAAATAAAATGTTTCTTAATGATTTGCAGAAAACAGCAAAATTCACGTGAGAAAAAGTTATTGGGGGAAAGGAGGGATATATATATACACTACAGTCATGAGTCATCTAATGGCTGTATAATATAAAAGTTAGGAACACTAATATAATAGTCTATGAAACCAAATTTTATATTTCTGAGAGAAAGTGGTGTAAGAAATCTGAACTCAAATTGAACAAACACAAAAATATACATGAGCTTTACTTTTACTACTTTTAAGAACAACTGATGAAGACAAAAAATAAAAAGCTCAAGAAAAAATCGATCAGCGAAGCTAAATAAAACAACTGAAGAAGAAGAGTGTAAACACTACACAATCACAACCAAATGCTTCAGTAGAGATGAATTCAATCATTGCATCATATGGCAGCTCTCATGGCTCCTCTTGCAGCTTCCTGTCTCATCTCATTCGCTTTCCCGCTTCCTCGGAAGTACATGTATACTTGCTGCATAAATAAAATGGCCAATTCAAAATGTTAGACGAGTTTCTGCCTCGGAAACTAGATCGAACCAGAGACTATATGTTTTCGATTTAGAGATTGGGAAAGAGACCTGGATAACCCAGATGCTGACCACTGATTCAAGGCAGAAAAACGCAAACCCGATGAAGTAGAAGATCTGTGATGGGCAAAACAAGAAATCAATGATCAATTATTATATAATCAGGAGTCTTTAGGTTAATCAGACAAAATCAATTGGTTGCAGAAACTTGGAGGAAATGGAAAATGACACAATCCAAGAGCTCATAAGGGATAAAAAGAGCTTACTCCGACCAATGCCTGACCGTTCAACACATCTATTGCAGGTAATATCCCCCTGTAAATTTGAAGATCATCAAATAATTTATAACAGGCTGGATATGCATATATTCAACTATCAACTGTGTTAACACTAGATGTCTTAAAGTTTTTGAGGAAACTTACGCAAGTGATTTTCCTTTGAAGACAACAGGAGGAGCAACTGCAGCAAAGACGCAGAAAAGTATGTGGAGCTGTGGCCAGAGAGGAAGGTGTCAGATGAATTTCTAGAAAAGTCTGTTTAAAACTATGCGATATATCTGCCATTAAAATCAGTAAACAATAGGGACTTACCATGTAGAACAAGAAAAACCATCCAAAGCTCAATGCGCTATCATTTCTGCAGGAAACAACACAAATGAAACATTGAGTTAGAGAATGTTGAAAAAATATATTGTGAACACTTTTCCACACAAAATACGCCTACAGTTTTCAGTGACTAGGTATGAGAAATAAGAACCTGAAGGCACGGTAGAGAGGCCGATACCATAACACATAGCCTCCTGGGACACCCGATATGAAGTAAATAAGGGCGAGAAGCCAAATTGTTACTCCTGAAATAAATAAACAAACCCAAGGCTGTAAAATATGCAGAAAAGGCCCATTACAGAAGACTTGGTCAGTGGAAAGGGAAAGTAAGAGAGCAAGAAGAGACCTTCTCCTTTGATCCACGCTGTAGTAACGGCGATGATATTCCAGAAAAGTGCAAGAACCAACCCTGTTGGACATGGACACACAAGTAAAATTTCACCATCTTCTCAATTTTCTTACTTAACCTATATAGGTGAAGTTAACACAAGAGTGCCAGGGGAAAGTGACTGTATTTACGTACCCAAATATGTTGCAAATGCAATATACTGTAGCCTTTGGAGCCGAATCGGAATTTCATTTGCAATGTCATGGTGGATAAGTGGGAAGAAGGGCGGCCAGTTTTTCACCTCGATAACAATTCCGGCTACAAAGAGAGGTAATATAAGAGCAAATTAGATGACTATTTATAGGAAAATGAATCAACCGATAGAGACACATATCAGCGATGACAGTTAATTGAAATACTCTAGGTAACAGTATTGCAACATGTGCTGAAAAGAGGTAGTTTTCACGTAAACCATAAAAGACATGTACCTCGTGCAGCAGCATCCTCTTTCCGTTTGAGATCCTACAGAGATACAAAATAAATCATCTATTTGAAAATGGAAGACACTCAAAATACTTTCAAAGGCTTTTTCTTTAAATAAAAAGTTTGAAAGATCCCACTTCAGCAAAATGAATTTTCTTCAGGAACTGTAAGGGTGAGTTTCAAAGGGTGTTTGCTTGAGTTTAAATTTTGAGTATTCTTAGCAGTTGATACCTGCTCCCGCCGTCTTAGCTCAGCTTCTTTGGCTTGGAGCTCCTTCTCTTTCTTTTTCAAATCCTGTATTCCAACAACAATAAGAATAAAACAAGGAAGAATCAGTACAACAAATTCAAATATATCTACCTAATCCAATAATGTATGATATCTACTCCATCATCAATCGAACCTGTGTACCAGACCCCGGTCTGTCAAGAGGAATGTCGACGGTGCGACCATAGCCAAAACCAGCAGGTTCCGGAGGCAAAGGCGATAGTCTGGAATTCGAAGCAGCGGGTACACTTCCGGGATTCTAAGAAAGTAGACAAAATAAAAAATCATTAGGCACCATTACCAATACGTTCTTCAGAATCAAAGAGGACCACATAGCCAGAAATCAAGAACCTGAGAACAACCCTAAAGCGATCTACTAGCCAGAATGGAATTCATGAAGTGTTCAACTACGTTAATCCACAGTCTCAGCAATTGGGAGTTACAAAAGTTCAACAAATCTGGATTACATTCTCACAATGGTTAATTCGTTTATCGATTCCTTAACAGTATCCAAAGTTTAAAGCTCGGATAAATCAACACGAACAGCAATCGTATTCGATAAAGCCAAGTAAAGCAAACACAGAACCAAATAAACGCAAAGTAAAGGACTGATAAGATCCGAATACACCAATTTCGAAAACAAGAAGCTAGGTTTAAGGGAGATTACGCCGGAGTCTCACTGGTAAAGAAAAAGTAAGACGCTTACAGCGAAAGGATTGACTTCTTCTTCTTGGTCGAAGGGGTTCCGATCGTAGCGACCAGCCATGGTAACGAAAAAGCTTATCTCGAATCACAAAATCAGGATCAAGACCTTGAATTCGATCTGAGATCTTCACAAGGATCAAAACCTCAAAAGACCCCATCTGTTAACCCCAATTTTCAAATGACCCGACAAAAAATCAATTTTTTTTCTTTTTTTTTTTAATTGAAAAGTGGGCGAAAACCCAAATAAACCATGGAAGTTTCACTTAATTACGAACTCAACCTGACGGATCCGACCCATTCTTTGTAAAATCGGACAATTTCCGAATCCTAAAATCAAAACTTCAAATCGCGACTTTTCTTCTTCCTCTTCTTCTTTTCTTCGTTTCAAAACAAAGAAATTCCCTCTAAAAATCGCACAACCGAGTAACACTAAGCTTGCAATTCGGAGGATTTATCCTTGCAACTCAACTCTTATCCCAATTCCTCTTCTCTAAGGTATTGAATCAATCCCAATTCGAAACCTAATTCTTTTCTCTTTCTTTTCGATTTCGATTAAAGATAATCCGACCAAACCTAATTCTTCTCTTTGTCGATTTGTTAGATCATGAAGGGAACCGTCAAGGCCCGTAAGGCCCGTACAAAAAGAGCCTCTGTTTCGGAAGATGGAACTCCTATAAACGAAAGAGTTCCTCGGAGCGTTCCAACTATAGTTGATTCTACGGAATCAGAGGAAGCGGCGAAAACCGGGACAGAAGCTGGGTCTGAGGAAGACACTCCAAATTCGAATCGAAACAGAAAGGGGAAGGTATGTAAAGGAATCGAGAGTCGAAATTTGTTGTTAAAAAGAAACGTAACACTAGGTAACACTGGAGAACTACTGTGTTATAAGAATTTGTACAACTGGAGAACTACTGGATATAATGCGTGGTACAACTGGAGAACTACTGTGATTTAAATTTGTTTTTTGATTGCAGGGAGTAGCTGAGGAGGAAACTGAAGCATTGAAGCCGACAAATATGTTCTTTCCAACAACTCAGTATAATAAGTCCATAAAGATTGAGACAAGGTGTTCTCTGTTGAAGACAATCGAGACGTTGAAAAAGGTTCTTACGGAGAAGGAGCTAGGATGGTTTCATGACCATCCTCAGTTCAAGCATTTCTTCCACATGCCGGAGCTTAAAAACCACAAGTCCATGGGCATGTGGATGCTTCTTCTTCGGACTGTGTGCACATCGAAGATCCGGGAGGCTTGGTTTTTGGTCAATGGAACTCCCATCCGTTATTCCATAAGAGAACATGGAATCATCTCTGGATTATTCTGTCACAACTATCCACTGGATTGGGAGAGGATGGGAGGAACTGCGTTTATTGAGAGGCACTTCGAAATGGGTTCAACAATTAGGTTGGCGGATGTGGAGAGGAAGTTTAAGGGGATGAGAAATTGCAAAGATAGGTTGAATATGGCGGTCCTCTACTTCTTATCGAGTGTTATAGTTGGAAAGAAGAAGACCGGAGCAGAAGCACCGTCCGTGGAGAGTTTATTTTTGAGAGCTGTTAACGATTTGGAGTTGTGCAAGACATTTCCCTGGGGAAGATTTTCTTTTTATGACAATTTGTGCCACATCAATGAGATACGACTGAAATTCCATGGCGTCGTCGACAAAGAACAGTGGTGCTTCCCCTCTTTCCTTATTCCTCTAGAGGTAATTGATTCATATTTTAAATCAAACTTTCATTATTACTTTACTAAATTTTAGTTTTAATATCTATTCAAATTGTTCATGTCTTTCTCTTCTCTTATTGTGTAGCTTCTTGCGTTTGAGACAATTCCGGCTCTGAAGGCGGCGTTCTTCAATGATCCTAAGCAACCAGCAAACCCTTCTTGTCCTCGGATGTGCAAGTCGCAATTCAAATATAGTCCGATGAAAGGGCTTCCGCTTGAAGAAATTTACGAAAAACTTGGTAAAACTGAGGTTAGTGTTACTTTTCTGTTATTGTGTAGCAAGAACTTTTTTTAGATGTAATCTTTCAATAATTGTATTGTTTTTTAACATCCACAGGACATAGATAGTATCTTGGTACCGACTCATCGTGAACGTTGTCTTTTGGCTGCAATCTTTGATGACGAGGAGGACCGTCGTGATACCGATTGTCCCATGGTTGATAGTTGGATGAAACGGCTTTTGAAAGACGAAAAGCCTGTTTTCTGGAAAGAACTGTTGGAACTTGATTTTAAAGGTCGATCCCAACCTTTAAAACCAAAAAAGGCTGAAGTTGAGGGTGTAGGTCAAGATGAAATCAAGAAAGTGTTGCTTTCCATACAAGAAGGAATGGTCAAGATGAATCAAACCATGAAAGAGGGTTTTGAAATGGTGCAAAGTACGTTTTCTGGGTATGAAACAAGGTTGAAGGCTGTGGAAGCGTTTGTGGAAGCTCAATGCTTTGATTTTGCTGGTGATGATTATAATCCTCCATCTATGTTTTTTGATAAGGGTGGTAGCTCTCATGGTGGTGGTGTACAAGTAGAGAAGGACCCACATATGGAGACACAAACCGAAGGTGAGAAGACAACAGAGGCAAAGGAGACAGAGAAGGAGCCAGAGGAGACAACAGAGGCAAAGGAGACAGAGAAGGAGGCAGAGGAGACAGATAAGGGGGCAGAGAAGGATGCAGAGAAGGAGGCAGAGGAGGATGCAGAGATGACAGAGAATGAGGCAGAGAAGAAGGAGACAGAGGGAGGGGAGAAGGATGCAGAGGAGAAGGAGAAGGAGGTAGAAGCTGCAGAGGATCCGGCTGCAGAAGAGAATGAAGTTGTTGAGAAGAGGATTAAGAGGCCAGCAGCAGCAGTAAGACCTCCCTACGAGGCCGGGAACCGAAGAAATAGGAGAAAGAAGAACCCAGCACCAAGCAATTAGGATTATCCATCTTTTTATCGTTTTATGGCAAACTGTGAACGTATATTTGTTTCCAAACTGGATTTAGTATTTAATCTACTAGTACTTTTATTAAAAATTGTGAACCGGTGTTTGTACTTCTAGTACAACTAGAGTAAAACTATGAAAGTATGTTTGTACTACTAGTACAACTAGAGTAAAACTATGAACAACGCATACCACAAATCGAAATGGTGTCTGGAGAAGCAAGCAGAATTGCAGAGAGGAAGAGAAACGAGAGGCGATAAGACATCTTTGTTTTTCTCTGGATCATTACAAAAGCGGATACAGACAGCTTTTGCGGTTTCTTTCAAGCAAGAACAAGCAATCGTGGATTGAATACTCTTTCGAGCAGCAAAAAGCAAGAAAAAGCATTTGTGTTTGATTACAACATTGTGTTATCCTTGTAGCTTTGCAAAGCCAAACATGATAACAAGCCCAACGATAACCCCAATACATTGTACCTTCCAAAATCCTCTCTTTGCATCAGATATTGCTAATTCAATCCTCTCAGTCAACCTCTCCTCGACCTCAATTTCCATCTGCTGAAGCTTCTTTCTCTCAAACTCGATACTCTCACTCAAGTTTTGCTTCATCTCCAGCAGTTCTTCTTCAATTGTCTTTGACTTCAAATTACCAGAAACTTCATCAACCCACTTAAAATAATGGCCATCATTCGTCAGCTAATAGAAATCCCACAAACAGAACCATGAATCAATATGTTTCATAATCATAACTCATTAAGCATCAAATTGTGAACTAATTTTTTAATCAAAGTACCCTATTATCAGCAGCATATGAGCAACGATTATACATTCGACCTGGATTGCGAGTGCTCTTCGACTTAAGCTCCACAACTGAGTGACCACACCAACAAAGTGGTGGGTTCCCGACGACTCTTCCTCTCACATTCGCAGATGCATTCGACGACGAACCTGCGGACTGACTTACTTGGAGATTCGAATTCGACCTCATGTTAGCTGCGTCCTCAATTTCGCCTTTGACTAAACCCATAAATTCAGATTTCATCCGATTTCAATTTGGAAAATTAGGGTTCTTTAGGATTCTTTAGGCTCGTCAGTGTCTTTTTTAAGTCTGAGCAAATTGGTGCGAAGCTTTGGTTAGGGTCAAAACCGGAAACCAGTGAGTTGGACCAAAATAATAATACCTCTATCGGTTCAAGGTCGATATTAAAAAACCCGACAATTTTTGTCTTCTATTTAAAAAAAAAAAAAAAAAAAAATGGCGCCGTCATTTTTAACCTCACGTGCGACATGTGCGCCGTCATTTTTCACTTAGTTGTGCCCTAGTTTTTTAGTTGTGCAGTTTTCTTAATAGTTGTACATTTGGTGATTTAGCTATTATTTAGTTTTACTATATTTTTTAGAACAAATTTTCAGTTGTACAACAGTTTTTTAGAAATAAAAACACATTTCTTTAGTCACCATGAAAAAATATGTTGCATTTCATATTTCATGTCAGTTTTTGCATCGTAAGGTGAACAACACTATCAAACTATACTTAAAAGTGTAATGTGATACATGGAAGATTGTAAAAATTATAATTCGTTTAAGTTTGAAGACAAATGTGAAAATTATAATTTTTATTTTATTTTTACATTACTTAAATTTTGTTCGACAAATTATATTTTAAAACACAATTCAAACGAATCCCATTTGAAAAACAATAGCCTTAGTTGTACAATCACAATAACCAGTAGTACTTAGTTGTACAAACACAATTAATAACCATTACTACTCAGTTGTACAAATACAATTACCAGTAGTACTTAGTTTTACAACCACAAATACCAGTAGTACTTAGTTTTACAAACACAAATACCAGTAGTACGCTCACTCGCCACCACCAACACCACTTGGGCCACCTACTTCACCACCAGCTACTTCACCACCGCCACCACTTGGGTTCTCAAGCTCAGCAATTTGAATCGTCTTCTTCTTTGGTTGAGGTTCTCCTGTTGATGGAA
This sequence comes from Eutrema japonicum, assembly GCA_030161315.1. Lineage (NCBI taxonomy): Eukaryota > Viridiplantae > Streptophyta > Magnoliopsida > Brassicales > Brassicaceae > Eutrema > Eutrema japonicum. The sequence continues at coordinate 5,468,161 of BSQW01000001.1, read as the reverse complement.
GCCTTCTTACTTGACGTCTTCCCTTTTTGTTCTTTTTCTTCTTCGGAGGTAACATACTTTTTGCTTCTACATCTGCGGGAATATCCCACTCAGACTTATGCGGCACTGGATAAATGGTCTTGGAATATGCGAAAATCCACTGCTCAACGTAATACTTTGGTGAACACAACTCAAATATCTCGAAGCTCCTCGTTCTCGATTCTTCCTTCATGAGGCTATAGAGTGCGGCTAAAGCATGGACACAAGCAAACTGGTCAATATCAAAAGTTTTGCAACTACATTTTTTGTTTCGCAAATCCACCTTATAATGAATCCCATCCTGTCCAACCACACTATATTCAAGCATGTACATGTTTAGCTCGGTCGCAATCAAATGAGTCGCTTCTGCACATCTCTCGTGCACTACGTCATTCACCTTCAGCACTAGTCGCTTCCCGTAGTTTCCGTAGTTAATGCTATCTTTCCTATGCTTGTTAAACCATTCGCAAATTTTGTCGATAATCGCATCCATCATAGGTAACAAATTGTAGTGTCTTGCCTTCTCAATCACTTTGTTCAGAGACTCTACACAATTACTTGTGTCTATGTTGTACCTTGCTCCGGGAAAATAGCATCTCACCCATTTTTCCACCTTAACGCTTTTATCTAGATATTCCGCTACTTTAGGATATCGTCTTCTAAAATCATCATACCTTCTTAGGAACTCATGCTCTGTATAAATCTGAGCAATATCTCTGAATGTTTGTGCAACTACTTCTTTGTTGACGTGCGAAACTTTTAGCCTTACGTTTTGGGACAAGTGGAAGATACAATACCCATGTGTAGACTCGGGGTACACCTCACGCACTGCCTTAATGAGGCTTGTATTTCTGTCACTCACAAATACCAGCTCCTTCTCATCCTTAATAGCGGTTTTCAGAGTCGTGAAAAACCAATTCCAACTCAAATCATTTTCACCATCCGTTACAGCAAATGCAATCGGATAAGTGTGACGATTAGGATCCTGAGCTGTAGCAATCATTAGCACACCACCGTAACAAGTCTTCAAAAAAGTAGAATCCACAATGAGAACTTGCCTCATCGATTTAAACCCTTCAATACAAGCTCCTAGTGCGATGAATACATACTTGAACCTTCCTTCCTTATCCAACTCAACATTTGTTATTGTTCCAAGATTCACTTTCTTTAGCATATGCAAATAAGAGTACAACTGATTGTATCCTTCTTCTGGATCACCACGCAAGTCGTTAGCAGCATCATTCCTTCCCCTCCAACATGTAGTATATGACGGTGCGACACCAAATTTTCTTTGAACCAAACCCATGAGATGTTTAGCACTTGGAGTCTGCATTATACCAGGATAGTATTCTCTCAAAAGACCAGCAACTAATCCCGCTGTAGCATTGTTTCTATTCTCGCTGCTTGTAGTAGCACTAGCCCGAGAGCATGTGTGCGTGCTGTTGTATACTTTAACACAAAAGCAGTCTGAACCCTTCACATTTGTGGTTCGTAAATACCATTGACACCCTTGTCCAGATTGACGACATTTCAACACATATCTACCTTTCTCACTCTTGCTTGTTGAGAAGGCAAAACAACCTTTATGTGCACCTCTCTCAACAAAAGCTTTCACTTCCTTCTTATTATTGAATTCTTGACCAACTTTCAAATCCATACCATCTTCCCATCCCTGAGCAAACTGATCCATTCCTTCCCCTTCACTTGGAAAATATTCATGCTCCATATTGTTACCCATACTCCTATCCGAAGAGTAATCCATTCCGTTATCTTCATCATCACTTGAAGAAATATTCTCAAACTCTCCACGACCATCATTATCCTCAGGCTCATAATGTTCTTCCAACTGTGTTTCGTAAAGAGTAAGAGCACCACCATTGCCACAACCTCTTGGAACCACTTCCTCGTAATTCAAACCAACTGAACTACCTTCCTCTCTACTTGAAAGTACACCCTTACCCTTCTCCAGCTCATTCCTTCTCGAAACTAGACCCTTACCCTTCTCCACATGCAATACACTTTTACATTTATTTGCATCCATCGACGTTAGATAAACATAAACGTCATCATCATCAACGATATATGATTTTCTCAAAGGTCTTGTGTCCCGTGGTATGAAACTCAATTTAAGTTCTCTTGTAGCTGAATCTATCACAACCTTCTTGCATACACTTTCCAATAACATCGTATAAGTAATCTCCTCAGCAGATAATCTCTTGAACAATAGTGGATACATGCGATCTTCTTCTGAAATCCATTCATAACCATTCCCGTTCTTAATATAATGGCCTCCATAATCAAAATATAGGCTTGTGCTCATTGTCTCCTGAGAAAAAAAAAAATAACTAAATCAGTCATAACAGTTGTACCCAGTTGTATCCAGTTGTACTAAGTGTCAGTACTACCCAGTTCTACTCAGTTGTACTCAGTTGTACGCAACGTTGCCTTTATCAGTAGTACCCAGTGTTACCCAGTTTTACCCAGGTGTTCTAAGTCGAATTTTTTCAATCCCCATATCATACTCACTAATCCTCAACGATTTTCAACAAATATGAGTCTACATTACTTGATATAATGAACTCATGCATAGCTAACGAATAAGCTAATAAGATCCAAGATAATGAGAGACCTAATCCCAAATCCAATTGAATTTAAAGCTAAAACTCAATGTTGGGATTGAGCTACTAAATTTCAAGAAAACTCACCTCAATTGTGTTATCCTTTTTGCTCCAAATTGGTCCGATTTGCTCCAAAAATAACTCCAAAACTCAATGTGCTCCAAATTGGTCCGATTTGCTTCAATGGCCGGAATAATCTCAGAGAAGAAGAAAGAAGAAGTCGCGTGGAGGAGGAGGAGGAGGAGGATTGGGAGTTGGATCTGATTTTCTTTTTATTTTCTTTTTCGATTTTTTTTTTAATTATTAGGTTAGGGTTTTTTGTCATTTCACACCTCATTAAAGGTTAGAGGGTTATATGGAGTTATTTTTTGGTGTTGAGAAAAGGTATTGAGAGAAAGGGTGTTATAAGGTTTTGATCCTCTTCACAATGGCCCGAGGATGGTAACTTTGAAAGGGAGAAAGGAAAAAAGACAACAAATTTTATATGGGAAATCAGCCAAAAAAATCCCGAACTTTGTCAAACTGGCCAAAAAAAACACAATCTTTTAGTCTAGCTAAACAAACCACGAACTTTTGTTGACTTGCCAATTAATTCCCAATGTTTTCGTTGACCCGCCAATTAAACACAACCTTAAAAACTTAACAGAATTTTTTGTTAAATAAAACGACGTCGTTTCAACTAGTTTTGAGATTTATGAAAATGAGCCAAAACGACGTCATTTTGATTAATTTTGTAAAATATGCATTTTTCGGCATTCGAACTCGGAACCTCTAGGTCGAATAAAGAGGGGTTTTACCATTGAGCCATGACAACTTTGGAAGGTATGTATAACAAATTATATTTTATTTAGTAGGGAAGGGAGTTCGGATTCGTTTCAGGAAATTCGGGTTTTGAGAAATTTGAAATATGAAAAATATGTCCGAATGAAAAATTTGAAATTTCAGGAAATTTCAAAATTCCCGAAACTCGAATTTCTCCAAAATTTCAAATTTTCCGAACTTCGGTTGGTTACGTTTTCAAATTTCCCGAAATTTTGGAGAAATTCAGTTTTCGGGAATTTTGAAATTTTGGAAAGATTCGGGTTTCGGGAAACCCAAATTTGAAAACGTAACCGAAATTCGGGAAATTTGAAATTTTGGAGAAATTCGGGTTTCGGAAAATTTTAAAAATATAACCGAAATTTGAAAATTTTGAAATTTCCTGGAATTTCCTGAAATTTTAAATTTTCCATTCGGACATATTCTTCATATTTCAAATTTCTCAAAACCCGAATTTCCTGAAACGAATCCGAACCGTTTAACCGAACTCCTTTCCCTACTAAATAAAATGAAATTTGTTATACATACCTTCCAAAGTGATCATGGCTCAATGGTAAAACCCCTCTTTATTCGACCTAGAGGTTCCGAGTTCGAATCCCGAAAAATGCAAATTTTACAAAATTAATCAAAATGACGTCAACAAAAGTTCGTGGTTTGTTTGGCTAGACTAAAAAATCGTGTTTTTATTTGACCAATTTGACAAAGTTAGGGATTTTTTTGGCTGATTTCCCAATTTTATATACATCCATTTACATACAAGACAGACTCGGATTTTTTTATTTTCAACAATTTTCCTTATTATTTCTTTTTGTCAATCTTATCTTTTGGTATATACATAAAATAGATTATATAATTAATTTATGTATATACCAAAAGAAGAGGATGAGATATACAAATTACCAATAACATTAATTAATTATATAATCTATTTCAAAAAATTATCTATAAGATAAACTATCTAGAAGATTTATAAACTTATTTATATCATCAACATTTAGAGAAAACAAATTACTATATCTTTTATGATAATTCAAATATCTAGAGAGCGTATTATCATCTAATATTTTCATTAAAAAAAAGTCAATTGCTTTAAATTGGGTTTCCATTGATCAGTAATTTTATTTTTCTTCAGTGATAGATAACATATAATTTGTGAAAGTTTCCAAATGTGACAAATAGAGAAACTCAAAAAGTAGTGGAGAAGAAAAAAGTGACGGAGAGAAATTCAAATTAGAGTAGTCGTAGGTTTGAAAAAAATGTCATTTGAGTCGACATCACATCTTCTTCATTTATATACTTGATGGTTTAAAGTCTATTTGGAAATTAATTTGTTTCGGTTCGATAAGAATAATTTAGAAGATGGAATACGGTTTACTGATGAAAATAGACATGAGTTTCTTTTTTCTGGAACAAGACGTTAGCTTCAATAGATTTTTTTTTTAAAATAGGTCAATTGTTCAAAATATCACATTTTAAATATTTTGTTCCAATTTATTACCATTAGTTAAAAATGATAATAATATTGATTTTATCAATTAGATTCAGTTTTTAGTTATATAAGATTTAAAATTTAGTTATGGAACTGTCATTCATTTTTAAAAAATTGTTTATAGGTAATATAGATTAATTTTGAATTTTTTTTTATTATTAATTACAAAACGTTATTTTTAGATAACTAAACGAGTGTTTTATTTTAAAATCAAATTGTATGAATCATAATTATATGGATGATCAATTTTAGAATTTAAATATTTTTTATTTCATCGGGACCTAATAAATGTAAATAATATATGTACTAACTAATTACATAAAGAAAGTATTCTAAATGTGTATAAAAAATCCTTCTTTTGCTATATGTGTGTTATGCTGTTGCCGTCTCTTGAGCTCTCTTATGCTTTACCCGGTGCGTACCACCACGCCTCAACCTTCTGTTATTACCGTTTCTCTTCAGCTTCGTCTTCGAGCTCGACGACGATGGATCGATCCAGTTCTTGTCTTCTTCGACCGCTCTGTTCCATCGTTCTTTAAAAGTTTGAAGCTCCCATGTCGATTGCCTCCTTATCTACTTGTTTCATCAAAACCATACAAACACTATAATGCTAAGTTTTCCCTTCTATCGACGACATGCCCAAGAAGAATTTGATAGGTATTTCATCGGATAACTCACCGAGGTTCTCGAATCAAATGTTGTATGGCCATGTCTCTTGAAATATCCACCAAAAAAGAATCATAAAGGTGTGAGATTTTTTTACTTAAGAGGCCAAAAGATTGGGAAATGGAGAGTGTTTTGAAGTCAATAAAACTTACGCTAGTCCCAACATCACGAGCAGCGGCCTGTGGGTATTAGCAAAACAACAGCTTATATAAAAAATTGTTCTTTCAACGGTATCAAAACGAGTTCTTTGATCTCGGTTTTAAAAGAGTATACCTTCTTCTCAGAATGTTCACTTTCACCTAAAGTTTGAATGCCTTGATGAAAGATATACTCGCTATCCACGATCCCTACCTTCTTCGTCCTGTCTCCCTACAACATTTAAACCAGGCTCGTAAATCGAAGACAGTAGAAAATGCTGAGTAATTTCAGAAATAGGAAGAAGATTGGTGACAGCTTTTGGCGAAATCCTGAGCAAAATGTAAGTTTTTGAAGGGGCAATCAGAATGTTTATTTCTGGAAATAAGGATGTTTCGACTATTTCCAGGTTTCGAATGGGCAAAACTCAAAAGGGTTAAGCAATAAATTTTGACTAAAGCTGAGATTCTAGAGCCACAAACAAGGACTAGATTGTTCATTTCAGTAAGGTAACAAGTAGCACAAATGAGAATTGTGATTTATAAAGAAAGTCAGATCACCTGTGCACAATACCCGAGTTTCATATCCATTCCCCATCCATGAACCAAATCATTCTACAAAACCCAAAACAAAAATGTCAGAAAGTGAAAAATTTCTAAAGGGTCAGTTAACTTCAATACATGAATAACCGCAAGTGAAAATTTACCTGTATAAGATTCCAAGTGCAAAACCAAGCAGCTCTTGAAAACACCGGAGCCATTCCTTCAACAAATCTACGAACAGAGAAAACAGAGCAAAGTGTATCAATATACCAAACGAATTCCAAGAACTTATTAAAAACCTACTAAACCATTACCCTGTGCAAGGAGGATCTTCGCTAGCATTAGAACACTTTTTATTGCCTCTACTGATGTAAACTCTCCTGTGTGTTTTGGCAACATGTTGTAGTAAGTACCAAATGCGTCAGAAAACCAAAAAAAACAAAAAACTTCCCTAATGAAGAGTTTGAACCTGTGAAATTTCTTTGTTCGAGAACGGAGTGTGATTTTATGGTGGATTTCAGTCGAGTTAGAGTCCAAAGCCGGTTGAGATATCTCCAGTCCCTCTGATTTAACTATCTTCAAATACCTGCAGAAAATGGTGTCACACTCAGTTCTGCTCATGATTTCTTGTAGAAGAATAGAGTAAAAGAAGATTAAAAAATCTGAGTTTTACCTCTCTGGTGATAAATTCTCTACTCCAAGATCCTCGTCCCAAAGAAAAATATAATCATAAATGGATACAACATCCGGATGGAGAAATCGTTTCGCAAACCACCTAAAATCAAAGAGAGGAATATTTATAAACCAATGTTACAAAATTGAACATATAAAGACGCTTAGACTCTACCAAACTCAACAAAAACCATATTATCATTCGATATAATTCGATATCCCACGTTGAAGCAGATCAACTGAGAACAGAGAATGAGAAAGATAAATTACCATTTAGTCTGGTTCTGTGCAACTATATGTATGGCCTTTGAACTCCACTCCAGATCCCACCATTTATCCATATTTCCATCATAATGGAAAAGAACAATCGTGAAATTCGCTGGAATAAACTGAGAGACACAAGAACTTTACATTAAGAGGAAACCTCTTTTCTTCAATGCCTAGGATTACGATAACCTTAGCAAAAAATTTGCAATACCTTCTTTACTATAGCGTCAACATTACCCTTTTGCTTAATTCCCACGGGTATTGCCAACAAGTTACGGTTAGTCATTTCGACACCCTGTGTTTAATAATCACAGCACACATCAGAAATTCCTCTAGCTACAGAGATATTCGATTATATATGCCACGATTCTTGATGCAAAAGCTCTAACCTTTGACCTCAAACTACTACTAGACCAGAGAGGCTTTAATTCGAGGTCCGATCTAGGCTGTATGATACCACGCGGCAAGCCTTTTAATTTCTCGTCGACTGGTTCTGATTCCTGGATACAATCCAGTATTGAACTCTACATTAAACTGGTGATGCGCGACAAAATGAAGAAAATAAGATAATTTAGAGTATCAAAATATTACCGTTGCCATATCAGACGGATAATCTGCTTCTTCTAGCTGAAGGGTAGAACAAAAAAAAAAGGAGTGTACTTATCAAATAATCAAATCACCAAAACCAAAGAAATCAAAACGATAGCATTGGTTCCAACATTACCTCTGTCTGTTCGAATTGAATATTTGTGGTCTTATACCAAAAGATCAAAAGTGCTGTACACATGAGAGCCAAAAAGGGCTTCATTTTCCACCAGGATTTATTCTGCAAGACTCGAGCAAGCTAATAGTCTAAACGGCATAATAACTCGAACATAATCGAGGTTCTACAAACTAAACGAAGCGTACCACTTCTTGAGCATTGTTTCTTTTCTTAACAAGTGACTTCAATGATTTGATCGACTTCATAGACGGCGAACCATGTTCCATAATCTATCTGCAACACAATCAAACAAACCCCAATTCAACCGAAGACTAAGTTTGCAAGAAATTTCAAAATCTTTTCAAGAATCAAGACTTTTACCTGCCTTTGTGTTCTCCCAAGAACAGAGAACAAGAAGACACCTTCACCAGACCTCACTGGTCACCTAAACTCAGGTCTGATAGGCTGATGATTTCAAAACCACGCATGTTGCTTATATCAGTCTGAATACCCCACAAGAACAGTTGTCAAGTTTAGAACCAACATTACAAAGAGACAAAATACTCACGCTAAACAAAGCACAAACGAGGGTAGCAAACAAAGCTTAACAGTGAAAATTGAAATTCAGAGGCTCCAGATAACCTAATGCACAATACCCAATATCTAAAAACCGGAACTTTAAGAATGCATCATATATATAACGCCAACTTTATTTTTTCCCCCGGAAAACAGCAATGAGAAATTGAAGCGGCAAGTTTGTAACAGCAAGAAAATAGATGGCTTCTCACAGGTTTTACTTATAGCTTAATAACTAGAAAACGAGGAATCATCTGGGCCCGAGAAAGCGAAACGGCTAAGGATTTTTAAAGGACGGAATAGAAAATTAGGAAGAGAAAAAAGGCAAGATTTTTTTTTAATTGTATAGATCTAAAGAAGATAATCACCTGTTTACTTATATGAGTAATATATAATAACGAGGATTCCTTTTGAAAGCCTCTCATTGATTGCAAAAGACAGAGAAGAGACATAGAGAGAGAACGGAATCAATGAGACAAAGGTCAAGGATGAAATGAATGGCGCTCGTGATTAAAAATTTAGGATCTTTAGCTACAGAGACAACAAAAATATGAGAGACCCTGAAAAATAAAAATTACGGAACACAAAAGATCTCAGGAATCAGACGAGACCTTAAAAGAAGAGAATCTGAAGGCATGCAGAATCACTGTGATGATAGTAGACAAGAGCCAGCTCGAGAGAGAGAAAAAAACAGAAAAGAAGAGATTTATTTGCTTTGCATGAAAGGAAGACAAACGCTGGAGAATTTTTATAGCCACGATAATTTTCTATAATCGATCGATCTTTTATGAAACAAAATGAAACGAAGCCTAATAACAGATATTTTAGAGGAAAATAAAAGTAAACAAATAAAAACAAAAGTCTTTAACAAAAACTAGCGCCACTCGTGTCCTACTCCTATGTCTTACTTTAGAAAGGTTGACGAAAATAAATAAAATAATAATAATGATACTTTGAAATTTTTGGATTCTACGAGTAATACTAATAGAGAGTATTTTATAATATAGAAAAAGATACTAAAAAATAGTTGGACAAAAAAAAACTAATTTAAAAAAAAAAAAATGTATTCCATGTTTTGCGTTCTTCCATTATTTTAATGTTGCGTCATTAAGACAGTAGTGTCTGTGTAGTTCACTCCCTTAAGCAACAACTCCGAAACCCAATTAAGTTACAATTTTTGTTGTTCTTCTTCTTCTTGATTTGTGCAACCAATGTATGTGACTTACTATTATAGATCCTCAATCTAATTTTTAGTTTTATGTTTTTTTTTTTTGGTTTTAGATTTTTGGGTTTAATCAAATCTGATTTGAATCCAATATAGCTTAGTTGATTAGATTCGATTGTTTTGCCAAACTAATACTATTAAAGTTTATGTTTGATTTTTGTTTTCTTCAATTCTATTCTGATTATATTTTTTAAAGAAATTTATCTTTGTTTTTAAATTTTTTTTAAAAAAGATTAAACTTTTATTTAGTTTTCATATAAAAACATAAAACTTTAATATTTCTTCAAACTTTTTAACGTTACAGAAAGTCAACTCAGTATCTAAATACTACTAGATGGTAAATCTCTTGTACAAAAATTTATCGTAAACCAAAGATAATAAAAAGTTATATGTTAGTTGTGGAATTTAATCTTTCAGACCAACTGTGTGATTCGACGTTCGAACAGCAGCTGATCCTAACATGCATCATAACTTAGTGTCTTCATTTGATTCTGATTTACATCTTTATATTTTTGTGGTTTAAGCGTCTGTTATTTCGTTTTCTCTATTTGAAAATGAACCGAACAAATTGTAGATTATCTTTCGTCAAACGCAATTCATATTCATTCGTTTCTGATGACAGCACCGAAACAACATCTCTCTCTAACCAGTTTGAGCTACCAATACCTAAATTATTTTATACTTATTCCACGATTGTTTATACGTTCATTTGCCTTAATTAATTTCATCGTACGTAGAAAGTAACATCAAATATTTAGCCAATGAAAATTAATATTTAGTTTATGTAACATGAACTAGAACTGCAAAAAAGTTTGAAGAAATCCTAAAACTGCAAAAGCGGTAAAACGTTAAAGACTAAACTTTTATTTATAAATTTTGTAGAATATAGAAGAACAGAGTTTGCAAGTTTTCTCATTGATATTTAGATGGTATAAAGTGATTTCTTGGTTAACCAACAAAAAAAAAGACGTGATTTCATCATAGAAGTCATGCAGGAGCAGGACGTTATATATTTTTAGTCTCATGAAATTACTTTAGTAATAATATCTAAAGATTGAAGAAATCCTCTAAACGGAGAAAAGGTTAAGACTACTATTTTCGAATAACCAAAAGTGGAAGAGTTTTAATGTGTAACGGTATATAAACTCGATAATTGACCCCGTTAAGCAATCAGGGCAATAAACGCAACGTATCCCTCTTTTGCTTCCAAAATAATACTAATGACAATTGACATAATACCATTCTAGCTGTTAATTGTGAGTTTTTGGCTTGCATAATCATGAGCTTTTTTTTTTTTTTTTTTTTTTTTTTTTTGTGGTGATCAACGACTTTGTTTTAGTTATAAAACAAAAATTCTGGTTGATAAATATAGTTGCTTATTGCCAACAAATCGTTTTGTGTGCCAATGTAACTGTTTTTAGTTTTACGTAAGAACACATATTTGTTAGCATAATTATTTAAAATTGTCTACAACAAACTGGACGAAAATATTTTCTGACTCTATAACATGTATGTGTTTAATTGAACATGTTGTTACATGAATTAATATAAAATTTCAAACTAAACTCAAACTCAAGTCTATTACAAGTGATATTGTAGAAAACATAAGAAAGACCTATTAGCACATCGGTTAGGAATTAAACTCAGAATTACATCAATGTGAGTTACAGTTCCACGGAACAACAACAACTACAAGAAATCAAGAATTGAAGCTAATTAGACCAAAAATGATTTACAAACAACCATATACCAAATTAGTTTCCAAGTATTTATTCTGGAGATTACATTAGTTCGAACCCGCAGCACAAGACTCTTGCCTTTCTAACTAATATATGAATCCGCATATATAAAAAAGTTCCGTGAGATGGGTGGGACTCGAGAGACACAAGATGCTTCTTTGCAATGTACAGTTACAAGAGCTTGCGGAGCAGTTATATGATCATTGTTGGTTTTGCATGTGGCTATGGTTCTTGAAGAACTAGGTTTAGTTCTTGAGCCTTTCTTGTTATCAGACCGCCTCTTCTGTATTTAAGACCGAAGAAGAGAGAACCAAAACAAGAAATATAAGCAAAGAATCCGATTTCCAATAACCTTAACCGTTAGATTCATTAGGAAGTTGATGAGAGCAAGATGCTTCGGATATTTACCTTGCGAGAATTGGAAGAATCCTTTGAATCTTGTGCAGTCCCGCAGAACAAATTTGACAGATTTGTATCCTGCATTGTGGTTCATTTACTTTTCTTGATAAATAAGAATCAATATATTTAACTAACTGAGGTTCTATAGAGTGGTGTGAGAGCTCGAGTACCTTTCATCCGCATGAAGATCAACGCCGACAATCCGTGGAGCTGAGGCAGTTGAGCGTATAACTGTACCGAACACTGCTACAAGCTTCAAGAGCATTTCCAAGGAGACATTTACCGGCCTGCACAATAATGTAACAATCTCAAATTTAACAAGACAACAGATAAAACACAAGATTGTTTATAAAAAAAGGTTTCTTTCCTCAATCATAAATTATGGAGTTGAGTTTATCATTTGAACTGAATGCTTATCAGCAATGGTCTAACTGCCCTGTGCTCATTTAGATGCCAAATCATGGAATCCTTAAAGCTCAAACGCAAAAAAATATTGGGCTACAAGGGAAATATAATATGGTGTTTTTACCTCTCTGTCCTGCTACCCAATAAGCTTGTGAGGACGGGGACCAATTGAGAAAACATATCCAATGTGAGAATCTCTATCTTGTCGGTTAGAATACTAATCACATCTGCTTGAACCTGTCCCAGTATCTATGAGTTAGCTTATCTAGACTAAACATCCAAACATCAAATAAAAAGCCAATTCTACTAAGAATCTGAGATACCCACAGACTGATCTGTCAGCTTTCTCAAGGCCCCGATCGCGCCTTTAACATCGCTACGCTCCCAAAAATGTCTAACAATCTGCATGTTTTTGAGAAATCAATCACTTGCAAATGAACACTATAACAAATAATAGTCAGAGAAAAGAAAAGAAAGAAGAATGCTTACTTGTAATTTTGTCAACCTCGATTGAAGAGTGCTTAAGAACTCATCATGAGTTTGCATTAGATTTTCAGTGATGTCACTATCTTTCTCTCTCCCAGATATCTGAGGCTCTTCCTTCTGCACAAACCAAACAATCAAATACCTTCATCATGTATATAGTACTCTTTCAAGAAAAAGAAAAAGAAAAAGAAAAATACTTCCATCCTAGTGATCTTGTGCTACATGTGTCTTAGTTGCTAAAATCAGATATAGAACAAGCTGCATTTTAAACCAAAGTTGTATATCTATTAGTTGCCAAAGCTAATCATTGCAAGGTACCTGGGTTAAGATATCGCAAGGTGGTTGAGTTAGTGATACATGTGTCTCATCCAATGTCATATTGACTACCTGATCACTCACAGTGGGTGTAGCCAGCATTTCAGTTGGACTAACTCGGTGCATGGATGCGATATGAGATGTATCACATGTCATGTCATCAGATTGATTGAGTTTCGTGGCCATTACACGGGCTGGAGAAGTCCTAGCTGGACGTGTTGATGTTACAGGACACTCATGAGATTTCATGTCCATTGCCTGACTGAGTGACATAGGCCTTACTCGAGCTGAGGAAGTCCTGCGTGATCTTCTTGACGTAACAGAAGCCTCATCATATGCAATATTTGTTGCCTGATTGAGTGTCACAGGCAATATCCGGGCTGGAGAAACTCTAGATTGTTGTGTTAATGTTACAGAAGGCTCATCGTAGTGTGTGACATTAGTAGCCTGATTGAGTATCATAGGCATCACTGGAACTGAAGAAGTCCTAGCTGGTTGTGTTAAAGGAGGCTCATCAGATTTCATGTTACTATCCCGATTGAGTACGACAGGCATCACTCGGGCTGGAGTACTCCTAGCTCGTCGTGTTGATATTACAGGAGTTTCACCTGTCTGTCTTGATGTCTTATGCGGATCTTCGTGCACCGCATTAGTATTCCGAGTTATTGTTGTACTGGCTGCTTCGATATGAGTAATTTGTTCTCCTCTCTCAAACCTCTCAACCAACGAGCGTGTCCTCCCCGAGACAACTTTTACTGAAAACATAGAAATTTAAGCAAACAATAGTTAGCTGACTTAGATGTTACCAAGGAAAACCAAAGACAGCACAAGTTTTGAACTCCTAACCTCCTCCAACAATCTTCGCGGGATTCAATTCTCTGCTGCCGCCAGGGTATTCAGTGTCTACATGATATAAATTTCATCCCAGCCAATTACTACATGATTGTTGCCTCAAAACAAAGTAATTGAACCAAAACAGACTAGAGATGATGAACAGTGTGAAGCAAGTTCTTACAGTAGCTAAAAATTTAGATTGTAACAACCTATACGCTACTGCTAGAGACTTTTCTGCCAATTTATTTATTCTTCTCCAAGATTTGGTAACTAGATATAGTCTAGTAGCTCTTTCAAATAGATGTCTTTTGGCATCATAGACTGTCTTTTAGTTCAAACATATTCAATTTTTGGCGAAAAACTTTCTTAGCAAGAAAATGCCCATACATTAGTCAGTTCTGATTTTGAATCAAGAACTTACTTTTCTGTTCATCACCAGTTTTTTCTGGTGAGAGAAGTCTGTCAGTTTTGGTGGAAATGTGCTGGTTATTGATATCCTCTTTGCATAAGTTTCTACCTGTCGGCAAGTTTCCTGAGTAATCCAACCCACCTTTGTTTTCATCAAAAGTCCCAGAATCAACAGACATTGCTCGTCTTGACTCATTGTACTTGTCATATGATGACCTCTGTACTCGAGGTGGTTTATGCAGCATACCTGAGGCAAGATTGCAGAGATATTCAAAAGATAAACTAAATATCTAAAAGCTGAACTTTTAATGAAACTAAACTCTGAAAACAGGGAACCTACGATTCGTTTCGTCAGTTGGTGGTTCCGATGATAAAGCTTTTTCAAACTTGTACGTAATTCCCTTGATGGTAGAATCTTCAACATCAAATGGTTTACTAGCACTCTGTTCTGAAAGGAATACATTTTGAGTGTGTGGCTCCTCTTCAACATCCAATCTGCTTTTCTTCCCAGTTCCAGATTGAACAGCCACTGACAGCTTTGATTCTTCAAACTTTGCTAGCGTCTTTCTTACATAAGCTGGTCTTAGCAACATACCCGGTTTTGTTTTTGAGAAAGTGATAGATTCCCTTCCTGAGTGAGAAGACTCTTCCCCACTATCACTATCCCGCGATCCAACACTATGCATCCTGGAAGACTTATTCCCTGCTTGTCCAAAATATGTTGCATTCTGCTTCTCGCTCGTCGTATTAGCGACATTTCCTGATTCCAAAGGAAATGTCACTTTCAGAGATCCTGGATATTGCGCTACAGTCAGATGTCCACCTATGGCTTTTAAAGAAGAGAGGTTCATATTAGACCAAGCACAAGCAACAAGCACACAGAAGTGAAAGACAAAAAAAATTATGTTAATCGGGCACAGAAACTGACATCAAAGACTAAAAATCACATGCCACCTCCCCAGGTATGTCTAAGACTACTTTGTTTGATGCAGTAAAGAAAACCGCGATTCGCATTTTAGACTCATTCAGTTTCAATACCTACAAAGTTTAAAAAAGGTCACAACAATAGCACAGCTTAAAGTCTAGATACCTCTTTTTGTTGCTCATCACAAGAGTTACTACTACGGTTGCAATGGTCTACATTAAAACACTTTTGACTTTTTTCAGAATTTCTTTGAATTATACATCAACTCATCCAGGTGCCAAGATAGCAACTAGATAAACCTCTTATATCAGATGTGATTTATACTGATAGATGAAGCCTTAGTATAGATTCTGCCATACCACACTTGAAAGGACATGAGCATAAAAACAAAATTAACATTCACTCACAGTCGACATATATGTTCTTTATCTCTTTTGTCTCATAATCGGGGGATGAACTGCCCCTTGGGAAACTCCCCGTTCTCTCAGACGACTGATCATCCAAGACGCTGAATCTTTTCACCATGTATTCATTCTTATCCTCAGATCCGGCTCCATATGGTTCAAGTTTCTGGTTAAAATGAAATGAAAAGCAAACAAACACAAACCGTTTCAAAACATTCAAGATTCATTTATTCACATAATCTTACAGACTTACGGACAATTGCAATAGGTGACATACCGATATATCTGAGACCCAAATCCCAACAGAATTTCGGTAATATGAACATCCAATGAACTTTCCTTCGTTGATGCAGAAGTCACCAAGTGTTGACCATCCCATATCAACACCATCCCGGCATATCACTGGCTCCCATGAATAAACCTGCATTATGAGCATGACCTTGTTATATCAATGTTTGACTCTGGACATCATCTAAGCTGCTTAGTTAATCACAAAGACAATCAAAACCTTCAAGCCGTCATCCAATCCACAGAAAAGGGTTCGTCCATCTGGATGAAAAGTGATTGCACGAACTCCAGTAGCCTGTGAAACAAAGGAAACCACATGCCAGGAAGAAGGTTGACAATAGTGCACATAAAAACCAAGCTTTATGAAAAGATTATCAAGTAGACCCAAAGCTAAAACAAAGTCATCAGACGCTACTTTGTTGGTTTCAATTACTTTATTTGACTTCTATGGTATCCCTTAAAGAGACTACATTATCACTTGGCACATATCTTACAGGTTCTTCTCAAAGCAAGACTGTAAATAAGGATATCTTCGATATTGATGTATGAGGTTTCCGTAAACAGAGAGAAAGTCACACACCATATCTCCAGAACCGGTCATGTTATAAGGCAATGGAGGCGAAAAAAAATTGAGATAAGATCTCTTGGGAAAAAAGCAAATACCAAAACAAAACACAAGCTAGGGTACCTCTGGTCTAGTAGATCCAATCAGCTCAAACGTTTCCAAATCCCAGAATTTCACAGTCCGGTCAGCAGAACCTGAATAGTGAATGGCGTAGTAAATGAAATCAGGAGACCTCAAAACAAAAGTTTTGGATGTAAACTAACCGAAAGCTGCCAACAGTTTACCACTAAAATGCGTGAAAAAAAAGACAGCCAAGAACTCACCTGTGGCTAGGAGAAACTCAAGCGGGTGGAAATCTAGGGAACGGATAGGTCCTTCATGAAACTTAAACTCATGCAAGAGCTTTCCAGCAGTTACATCCCAAATCTATTGGGTACAATAAAGAGTGCATTGTTACAATAACATTTACTGAGAAGACAAAACAATGCACAAGCTCCACTTATTGATACTGCTGCTCTTACCTTTACAACGTTGTCAAGTCCTCCAGACACTACCCAACGACCATCAGGACTAAATTTGATAGTGCCAATGCCACGAGTATGACCCTGGTATGTTTGGATGCATCCCTTCTTTCTGATATCCCAAATCTTTAGATTTGTGTCACTGGATCCCGACGCAAGATATTGACCAAATGGATGAAACTCAACAGCAGAACAATTGGCTCTGTGTCCAATAAAAGCTCGAACCACTACACTTCAAGAGCAACAGTTAAAAATATTAGACCTCATTATCTGAAAGAAACTAACAATTAATATAGCTGGTGTAGACAGCTCAATCACAGGACTGATAACTATCCCGGACAACATCTCCAGTGCCTCTCATATACTCTCATTTGTCACAATAAACTAGGCATATATGGAATAGCAAAAAGCTGTAAATGAGAAAAGAAAATTAATCAGCTTACTCTTTGCTTCTTCTAGATTCCACTGCTTAATCACACCGGAAGAAGCTCCAGCGAGCACCAAATCTTCTTCCAAGTTAAAAGCTACTGAGTCAACCGGGCTTGTATGCCCACAAAGACTCTGCCAACAACACAGGAAAGAAAATTGCAACATTCTTCCATCAATAGAAACAAGAGCAAAAAATATTACATGCTTTTTTTGCAAATCAAGAGGCCCCAAAATGGTAATGCCGGCTATTTACACAAACATCTGATGTAGCTCTAGCTGAAATAACTATAGTTATGGCTATTGACACAAAGGTTACTAAAAAACCAACAAAAAGAACAAATTACAAAAGAGAGAAATGTGAAACAGACCATTAGCGAAGTGGGTTTGCCGATCGACCAAAGGTTGACCTTATAATCATCTCCGCCGGTTATAAGGAGCCGTGATGTCTTCTTTCCGATACTTAGACAATTCACATTTGCGGAATGTGCCAAAAACTCCTCTTTATATTTTTTTTTCCAAATCAAGTCAAGTTATAAACAAGAACAAATCAATATAGCTCAAATCATATCCAGAAAATAAAAATCAAGACAAACAGAGGAAATACAATAACAATGTCTCTTCTACCATCTGGTCTCGGTTTGGTTTAAGATGACAGAGGCAGAAAACCCATAAGAAATTTCATGGGAAATCCCAAAAAAACTCAGGCTTGTCAATGGCATTTTACAAACAAAAACAAAAAGAACATAAAACCTCACTAATGCAGATAAACCCTAACGCTGCAGTGATAGATTTTTAAGGATAGGGGTGAGAATAATCAAAAATCTAGCTAAAGCTTTGTTCTTTGTATTTGACAAAAAAAAAAAAAATTGTTCTTTGTAATCAGATTAAGTTTCCAACAATATGACCAGAGTAGTACAAGGATACGCAGCTTATATCCACGCTTCGCCATTTTCCTACTCGATTTCAGTCAATTCATGTGAATACAAAGCTGAAACCGAATCTCCAGCTTCCGTTATCAATCTAAGAATTAGATATCAGAGCTGGGAAACAAAAAAAATAATATTCAAATGTCACTACACGACAGAGTTCGAAGTTTCTCGGAGATTTTGAAAATAGAAACTTCAAATGTCATATGACACGACAGACTCAAATACTCGATAGAGTTAGACTTTTCCAGAGAAACAAGAACTTGGTAAGAAACGAGAAAACTTTTGATTCAAAGAGTGGCACGACGCAGACGAAAAATACAGAGACGATTAAAAAAGGTAAAGCGAAGAATTTTTCTTTCCGCTTTTCAGATTCTGTCATTTTCATTATTTTTTTATAAAAGTTCCGGTTGGTATATTTTATTTATGTCACTGATATATAAAATAAAATCATTGAAAATTTCAGGTTTGAATGTCATACAAAGGATATACAATCTACAATTAGATCAGAGTTTTAAAATAAATAAAGAACTTCCAGTATAATTTGTATATATAACATGTAATTGTTCTCAAACAATGCAACTTGTGAGTGGATAATTGATCACAAACTCGGATTAGATTGACATATGACTCATATGTATTATTATCTTGATTTGATCGTTCATTTCAAGGTTGACTATGCAAACAAATCTTTATTAAAGTTTTAATTTTCTAAAAATATTTGTGTTTGGGTTTAAACCTTACTTCCTCTGTTTCTTTTTAATTATTTTAATTTTGTTTCATTTTAAGTGTTGTTTTACATTTTCAATACAGATTTTTAATAAATTTTCTATTTTTTATCCCTATTTTTCAGCTCATTAATGAGTGTGAACACATTATATAGTACATTAATAAGAGGCAAAACAAAAAATTATATTGTTTTATTAATATGTATGAAAAAATTTTAAACGACATTTAAAAAAGAAACGGAGGGAGTAATTATTAGTATTAAATATTATGTTCACTCTTTTCTATCGTCGGCTGCTTTAATATTGTTTTCAAATTATAAACGCAGAAAATTTGAGATCACAAAATTGGGGTTGACAAAAACAATAATCACAAAATTGAGGTAACGTTATCGTGCCTTGTTAAGTTATTTTTAGTGAAGATCACAGTTGAGATCCTGCTTGGTATGATCTGTAACATTTGCTTATAATGTATTCAATTGAATATTTTGTAAGTTAGGAATTAATTAATATGGTTGTTATAATTTGTTTCTTTTTTGGGGCATGAGCACAACATGATCTATAAGTGCTTGCCATGTTTGTTGCCTTTAAAGATTACAAAAAAAAACATCAACTAATTAACAACAAAAATGTTTGGTTACATGGATTGACATTAAACCGAAACCAAATAAAACATTATTTTTGTTATCTCGATGCATTTTTGAAATCATCCACCGAACCAACCGGTCTTGCATGCATATATGCATAAGAATCGACAGACATTTATTTTTATTTTTGCTAAAAAGGCTTTAAGAACCGAGAGCATCATTATTGGTAGAAATCCATTTGGGTTTCTTAAGTATTATTTTAATATAAATTTTAAGTTAAGAAATTGTGTTATAAAAACTTCTGTTTTTGCCTTTATTGGTAGAACCCTTAATGGGGTTCTTAAAAAAAAAAAATTATAATTTTGTTTTACCTTACTTTGTAAAGACTAAATCGAGTGAAGGCAAAATTGTGTGGTTTAAAGTTGTCAAAAACTCATTTCTTCATGAATGCTAAAGCAAGACCCCTACAGAGATAGGAACCTTTATAGCTTTCTAATGAGCATCAATCCAACTCTGTCCAATAGTCTTTGCTACTCCTCTTCTCACCATTAACCTACGAATCTTGAGTGCATCACCATGGCGACCTAACGACTTGTACATGTTACTTAGAAGCACATAACTCATGTGGTACTTTGGTTCCAACTCCATCATTCTCTTTGCAACCTGCTCTGCAATACCGGAGGCATCTGCATTTGTAGCACAAGGTCCAAGAAGAACTCCCCACAGAGACACATCATCTCTACACTCTGCTCTCTCCAACATATTCTCTGCTTCTTCAAACAAACCTGCACGGCCTTCAAACAAACTGAGAATATGAGAATATGAAACAAAGTTATAACAATATGAGATTCTGCAAAAACTTTAAACTAGTTTCAACAATACAGAATTAACCTCAAGCTCCTGCAAAAACTTTAAACCAATTTATTCATCAGATTCAGTGAGATGATGATAGTATGATCTCTTACTTAGGGAAGATGAAGTTACTGGCCAATGAGTTTTGCATTGACGGGATAATCTCTTCGCGTGTAGGTAAGCCCTTGTAGCCTTTGAAGGCCCTGGGAAAAGCTCTCCTGTGCATATTCAACAAGCACAAGGTTTCAGATTCGAGAGTGTAGTTACTCAGCAACTCTATTTCAGATCATCTTGATTCTGCATTTGGATTTGAAAATGTCTATCTAGCTTGCCAAAAGAAGAATCAGAGGAACTTAAACTCAAAATTCAGAATTGAAATTGGAAATGAGCACTTGCATTTTGAAATTCGAACAGTGAGAAAGTTAGCCAGCAATCACAGGGGACGAAAGCTCACCTTCATCTCAGCTTCGGCGACCATAGCTGCAGAGATATCGCTAGCAGAGACGATTGCACCTTAGCAAGTGGAATGGAGAGAGATCCGGTTCCGCATCCGGCGTCGCAGACCGTGACAGTACTATAGAGAGATCAGAGATGGCTGGATCTGGAGAATTCAAAATTCTGAGGAGATTGAGAACGGAAACTTTGATTCTAGCACGAGCCTGTAAAGAACGATCTTCAATTTCAAATCGGAACCACGAGATTCAACAAAAGAGAGAAACATGAATCAGAATTTGGAGGTTGGCAATGGAGAGAGGGAGGAGAAGCGTAGAGAGAGAGAGGAAAGAGAGAGTTTTTTTCCTGCTCAACACGGGTTACTTAAAGAACCGTTTCTTAAAGTTCCTAATTAAGAAACGGTTCTTAGTTATTTTATTTGTTTTGATTTAATTTTATTCTAAAATAAGCTAAGATATCAACTTAAGAAACTGCAATAAAGATGCTCTGACAGACATGAATGTAAAACTTTATGAATTTCGACATGTACAATTTCTATAATAGTTTTTCGTATAGTACAAATGCAGAATCTAAATCTATATATTAGGTATTTTTTATACTAAGAACTTCAATCTAAAATACTTCCAACAACATATTTTACATTTTTTCTTTTATGTTTCATATCGGTTACCGGTTATAGTTCAATTTTATTTTAGATGAGTAAAAAGATAGAGATAATGCATGATATCCGAGATCTGGATAACTAGATGATAACTATTACGGATTTTGCTATTTGTTTCAAATGATTCAGGTTCAAAAGCATTATATGTTCTGTCCGAAACTAGAGGTTGTGATTGCATGGCCAATGTTACACCTATATATCATGTATCACAATCATTGTTTACAGCAATATTGAGAAAATCATGACATATATATTTTTGTTACGAGAATATCTCTCTCTTACCCAATTTCTTTATTTGTGTATATCATTTGTTCATATATTTAGGCAACTATCCTTTTCGATATATGCAAATACTTAGGAAGTTGTGTAACCTAATATGTATATACGGGTTTATGCCGTCAATGAAATAAACAGAAAACCTTTCATATATTCGTTCTTCTTCTCTAGACTTGAACCCCTCAATATCAAGCATATAATTCTCTACTCTTTGAGTTCTACTCACTATTTCGGAGTGATCTGCAATGGGTGGAACTGAGAGTTCTGAGGAACAAATCTTTAAGCTGAAACTTCTTGTCGACAAGGAGAAAAACAAGGTTGTCTTGGCTGAGGCTGGTAAGGATTTTGTCGATGTACTCTTTAGTTTTCTGGCGCTGCCAATGGGGACCATTGTGAGATTGCTGCAGAGATATCAACAGAATCAAGAGTCTCAATCCGCCGCTACAATAGGATGTTTCAACAATCTCTACAAAAGTGTTGTTGATATGGGCAATGATGATTTCTTGACTGATGCTTGTAAGGATATACTTTTGCATCCGAGATATGTGAAGGAGAGTCAATGCAAACGGCTTAAGCTTAACATAAACGACACCAATGTCCTCAAGTACTATAGGTGCCCTAGTTTGGAAACTTCCAAGTCATGCGCTGAGGCTTATAGTAACTTCTGCTCCTTAAGATGTTCTTGTGGCAAGTTGATGTCGGAGGAGATTAAAGTAGCTGATGCTCGTGATGAAATATTTGTCAGCCAGAAGACCTCTTTCATCATTACCGAAAATATGAAAGTGGGATTTGCTTCTATTCCTCTCACCGTGAAGACACTTAGAGGTCTCGGTTATAAAGATCTTGATAAGGTGGAGGAGAAGCTTGTAGATGTTGGCCACAAAGAGGTAACTACATTTTTATGGAATCGCTCTTTTACCATTCCATTACTTGAACATTGTTTGCACTCTGATTTATGGAAATCCAAATCTAGGTATTAGCTTTGCTGGAATGCCTATTCTTTTCGGATACTCCCTTGACTGATGTTTTTTTTTTTTTGCTACGAATGTAAATATCATATAAAATGAAGGAGAGAACCTACAAAAGTAAGAACTTTAGTCTGTACAACCTTGGCAAAAAGAAATAAAAACAAGGAAGTACAACAGTAAGGGCATGAACTCAGGGCGATCAACGAAGCCATAGAGACATTAACTTGCGAAAATGTCTCCGATGTCTTCTTGCGGTGATTATGTTGCGAATCTCTCCCTTGACTGATGTTCTCTTGAAGAAACGGAGCTCGTGTATCATTACAAAGATGCATAACATGCCAAGTCCAGCCGTTCAAGATGGAGGTGAAGCTGAATCAAATGAACTAGTGTCTGTCACTCTATTTGTTAGGAAGCAGGATATGAAGGTTCTTTATGCGGAAAGCGGACAAGACTTTGTGGATATACTGTTCATGTTCCTAGCTATACCTTTGGAGTCAGTGTGGGAATCATCTGGAAGCAATATTGGAATGGGATGCATTGACAGCTTTTGTGAAAGCATGAAAAGCTTGCACTCTAGCGGAGGTGTAAATGCATCAACTAACACATGTATGCTTCCCAGCAATTATAGGCTCCAGGCACCGCTCCTTGATGTTTGTTGCAAACGTAGTTCCAATGCGTGGACATTGCAAATAAACTCTCGCCCCTATGCTTTGAAACTGATGTATCCAAACTATGATGGAAGTGCCGAATCAACAACTCATTGTAGCAGAGGGCTTGTAAGGAGAGGGGCAACATACATGATTTCAGATGATCTTACCATCACAGCTGCAAACTCGTTTTCAACTATTTCTATAGTGAAGAAGTGGAACGTGGACTTGGATGACTTTGAGGAGCATGTAATCAACATTGGCAAAACACAGGTATATATGTCTCTAATACTAATCTTAATAATCACCAGTACATACACATATCTTTACATAAATATTTTTGTTTATGTTGAACCTTACATTAATGCAGGCTAATAGTTTATTGAGAGCTTCATTGATGACATCCAGTGCATTGACCACAGCTTTAGGGAGCTTACTCCCAAAGAAGCCAAAAGAAGAGAAACTATGATATATTTGTTGTGCAATCTTAAAAGAAGCAGACGAAAGAAAAGAAAATTGGTGCAACTTTAGATTCTTATTAAGCAACGATTCACAATGTTGGTTAAGCATTCCGTTTTAGGCACTCTACAGTGAAATCGCCGTATTGTTCTCTTTTTCTATCATAACTTACCGTCTTCAATTATAACACTTGCTTAATCTAGAGTCTATAATGGTTCTGCGTTTTGTTTTGCTGTTTTTTCTATCACAATGTTGTTGGGTTATCTCAAGTGTTATGATGCCTTATAGATTACTTAAAGCAACAATTTTAAGTCATGATGTTTCTGAGTTTCAGTCTTCATGTATTTTTGCGTAATAGTGTTATTATTTCGGAACATGGCAGTTAATCTAAACACACGACCACAATGGTGTATAATGCTAATTTGTTACATAATGATGACCCCATAGTTCATTTCCATACAAACACAAGTGTTATTATAATACAAAAGAAATAGGTTGTACGAATTTCATTCATAAAAGGATGATGTTGACGCACATAGAACAAGAATCTGGCAGTAAAAAATTATGGCTTCTGCCTGGTAGTTCAAGGTTGCATATCTTAGATCATATGTTGAAGATCTTGGACAATTTCTGATATAGGCGGTCTGAATCCTGGTTCCATCTAAAGACAGAAAGATCATCACGCAGAGATGTCAAAAATGACATTGCTTTCTCATCTAGATTGGTGATGAATGAAGTGAACTTTACCTGCAGAGAACGTGATATGATATCTGCAAAACGTGACAACGATTTCATTGGATATGCTCCGTGTAGCGACGGATCAACCATTCTTGTTAATGCATCGATGTCATGAAGCCGAGGAATCGCCCACTGAGCTAGTGTCTGATGTCCCCTCGGCCTTGTCCTGCAAAACCAGGGATTTGTCTTAAGTCAGAAATATGTTCTCATTTGTGTTCTATCTGTTGTCTCTTCAGAGTATGCTAACCTGTCAAATGGTCTGCGTCCAGTGAGAAGTTCTAACATCACGACCCCAAGGCTATATACATCGCTCTGACAAGTGTAGCTCCCGTACTCAACCTCAGGAGCAGCATAACCCGCCATCTACAATTTTATAAGCAAACATCATTTACTTTACAGTAGTACTCACTCCTATGTCAGGATTTGGGATCTTCAAAATCAGACAACAAAGAGAAATTTTTTACCTGACTCGTTGGGCGTGGTGGTAACATATAAGCCAGACCGCTGTCTGCAACACGTACTGAGAGCTTTTCATCAAGGAGAACCTTGGAAGACTTGAAATTCTGGTTTACAACTGGCGGTTGGCATACCTCATGAAGAAACCTGAAACCAAACTCTTAAGTTCCTAGATGTTCCAAATATAGATTGGCATAACATTTTGAGGCTCTTTTACTTACTGCAATGCCCTGGAAGCTCCTAACGCAACATTCATACGCACATTCCAAGTGAGCTTCCTGTGCAATTTGCGATCCCAATGTAGTGCATCTTGAAGTGATCCATTAGGACAGTACTCATACACAAGCAGCCTTTGACCATACTCATTACAGTAACCAAGAAGCTCCAATATATTCCCACGTTTAAGTTTCAACACATTGGAGACTAAATTGAGGAATTCGCCATCACTCTGCGTTCTGTTGATGGTATTGCTCAGCTTCTTCACCGCGAGAAACTACACATCACAGAGAGTTTGAAACATAATAAGATGTTAATAAGAGTGCACAATGGCCAAATAATAGATAAGAGGAAAGTGTCACACCTTCCCATGAGGAAACACGGCTCTATAGACATTACCAAGCGACCCTTCCCCGATTATATGCTCTTCTGAGAAATTATTTGTGTATTGCTGAAGTGAAGCAACGGTGAAGACGGTAGCTGAAGATGAAGAATTCAAACCCGGAGGAAAATGAGCCGCTCTCTTTGAAGCAGCATCATTGGCCTGGAAATGCCTTGGTGGTTGTTGTAGCGTTTTTTGTGGCGTATTAACATCCTTATTATAATATGAAGCAGGAAGCATTGGTCTCCGGCTCTCTTCAGCACGTGGTGGCATAGGGTACCCGTACTTCCTGTCTCCAGCTCCATATCCATCGTAAGGCTTAACCATGGGTTCCCGGGAGACTGTAAAACAAAAGAAAACACCCGCAGCATTTTGCGGATAGCTAATGAGCCAAAACTCCAAAAAAAAATTCTCAGAAGGAACAGAATCAGTGTACCTTTTCCCATGGTGGGGATTGGTTGAGATGGAGGTTTATTGAAGTATGGTCGTTGTAAATCTTTACGAGCTTCAGCGCCATATCGGTTAGATTTCTTGCTTATACAACATCTCCAAAGTGTAACACACAAACCCGATACAAGAACAATTATGGCCACTGAAGAAACGACTAGAATGATTCTTTGCGTTGACCAGAATTTTCCTGATCCTGAACCTGAAGGAGGTGATATTTGCAAGGTAGGTTGCCCCGACACAGGGTTCCAGGGATCTCCTCCTCCATTATCAGAAGGAGGTGACCAAACCAGAGGTGGTGATGGTGGTAATGGTGGTGGCAATGGAGCAAAAGGGGCAAAAGGAGCAGGGGGAACACTGGAAACAGGAGGGACACGGGCAACAGGAGGAGCACGGTGAGTAGCTGGAGGAGGATCAACCGCAGGCGGAGGTGGTGTTATAATCGACGTATTGAAGGGAGTTCCATCTTTTCTGCGGTTATAATGAAGATAAAACTTGAATGGCTAGAGAGAATAATAAAAAAGCAGCTTTTCTTTAAATGTACGTACTTGAAATTTGGAATTTTCAATAGATTTGGCGGTATAGGTCCAGAGAATAAGTTGTTTGCTACGTTCCTGAACCAAAGATGAAAGATATCATAAACCATAGTGAGTTATTGAAGTTGGCTTTATGGTTGGAGTCAAGAACAAAGAGTATGCAAGGCGAAAGAAAATATTACAAATCGGTTAAGAAAAGATCCTCTAGAACATCAAGTTTTCCAATGAGCTTGTTGTCCTGCAAATACCTGCAGTCTAACCACATGAGATACAAAACCAATGGTAACAATCTGTTTTTACGGCTTCATATTAAAAAATATGTGCACTTACAATATCTTAAGAGCCGCTAAGTCTCCCATGGAGGGAGGTAAACGCCCGTTCAGTATGTTAGACGATAAGTCCCTGCATTATAAACTAAACACGTAAGCGAAAGACCCCGAGGGGAGGAAAGATAATGAAAGTGAAGAAAAGGAGAAAACATACAGTTTTGTCAGTTTTGATAACTGCTGAAAGTAATCGGGTATCTCTCCCGATAGAAGATTGTTTCCCAACGACCTGAAGGGAAAAGAAAAGTATGCTTTAAAACCGAGGAAAAGATCGCAGATGCAAGAAGAAACAGTATCTTCTTTAACAAAGACTTACAGTTCTGACAACTCGGATAAAAAGGACAATGTAAAGGGAATATTCCCAGTGAAGCGATTGCCAGAGAGAGATCTGAGACAAGAGAATGAAACCAAAAGTGGAGTGTCTTTTAACTGTTTAAAACTGTTGAATCATAAGTATTGCCACTAAAAAAATGGTCAATTCTCAAACGAACAGGTTTCGGATGGTAGAAGGCAAAGCCTGCGGAATTGTCCCTGAAATATGATTGTTACTGAAGTCCCTGTCCATTCAAACAAGGAAGAGAGAAATAGTATTATAAAGCTATCAAAGATTATAACTACAGCCAAAGGCAACATCTTGTTATGTTCTTTATTTAGCAAGAAGCCTCAAAAGAAACATGATGATGAAACAAAACAAAACAAGAAGCTTTGCTTACATCACTTGGATCGATGAAAAATCAGCCAAAGTATCACTTAAGCCTCCACCTACCTTCATGCCGTGTATCCTTCTGCAGCCAACAACAATAATCACCTGGTAAGAACCTGAATAAAGTTTCTTCTTTTGTTTGTGACTCTTAAGCAAACCATAACAGGAGTTTAAAAAAAAACAGAAGAGGAAGTATACATTTCTGTGATGTTTGAGGAATCACAGACCACACCTTGCCACTTTTCTCCACAAGGGTCTCCTCCAAAAGCAAGCCACCGAGATAGAGATGGTGCGCCCAAAGTAATGTACAAGTTATTAATCGCTGAAACTGCAAGAGGTTAAACAACAAACCAACCCATCACAAAATCATTTATTTCTCTTCCATAAGTTCCAAAAATCAAAGAGTAATTCTGAACATAACCCATTTAATTGAGGACAAGCACAAATTTCAGGGCTTTGAACTAAACCCTAGCAAAAGCTTATATGTCAAAAAACAAAACTTTTAGGGTTTTTGAATCTTGTCTCAGAGCAATAGAATCTGGAGCATCGAAGACAAAGCTAATGCGTTATCTACTTTACTCTAAAACTGATGCAAGTCAGTTTCACTTGACAGAACTCAAAACCTAGTGCGTTCAATAAACCAAAATAAACAGACAAAGCAAAACCAAAATTGAAAATTTGCAGACAGAAGAAGAGAGATTATTACCATCTCGTAGATTGGTGACTCCAGCCGAGAACGGCATTGTCAAGGCTAAAACAGAGAGAACAAAGAACACTTCTCGCCTTGTAAAGCTCATAGCTTCAGCGTCCACTGAAGATGAGGAAACCCTTAAACTTGGATTAGACTGTTTTGTTTCCAAGAAAATTTCAGGTAAACGAAGGTTTTAAGGTAATGTGGAAGAAACCCCCAAGGAAGGAGAAGGAAAAACAGGGATTTTCCTGATTAAAAGGGAAAGTGAAACATAATTTCGTCGGATTTTAAGGGGAGAGAGAAAGAGGAAAATAGTTGAAGAGTGAGTGAGTGAGTGAGAGAGAGAGTAGTGTGATTTGTCTCGAAGAACGAGCGGCTTACAAAAGCCAACGGCTTTGTTTTGTTTTCTCAGTTCAAGGTTCCGTCTCAAAGTGTGAAACAGAAAAACTTTCAAAGACTTCTCTCTCTTGTCCAAATTTTTATGTTTTTTCTTTGTCCCCCTAATGCTCATCTAACTATATATAGTTTCTTCATGTATTTTATTTTTATGCGTATGGTTTTTTCTAATGCCATCAGGTAGAAGTGAATTATCATATTGATCCAATTCAAAAGAAGAAGAAAAAAAACATTTGGGGAGGGGGTGTTATTCAATCATGGTTTTTTATAGAATTTAAATCCAATCATAATTTGTTGTTATTCAATTAATGATTCTAAATTATGTTTTAAAATTCAGTGGGGTTATTGGTTCTTGTATTTTAATGGATTTCTCAGATTTAAAAATTCTAATGAATCCATTGATTTTAAAATCAGATAAGTGGATTTCAAAGTTAAATAATTGGATTTCAAAATCAAATAAATGGATTATTGTAAATCAACCAAATAGATTTACAAGAATTTTAGTATTATAAGAAAATAAAATAAAAACAAACCAAAAAAAAATTCTTTCTTTTTCTTTCACTAATCATCTAATATTCTCCTAAAGTATAGAATATGTCCACATATTTGTTACAATTATTGCTCTCAATTGATTGACATGTTCTCTTTCTTGATCATTGGTTCCAAAAATTTCTTCATCATTGTTATTAATTTCTTCAAGATCTTCTTCTTCTTCATCATCAGAATTTGTTTCTTCAATAAAACTATATGTTCGACAGTACTTTCGAAGAAAGTTATGTAAACCAGCACATGCAAGTACGATTCATGTATGTGTTTTATAAGGAAAATGAGGAGCAGACTTAAAAATCAGGAATCGAGATTTGAAGATACCAAAGATTTTTTCAACAACGTTTTTCAATGAGCCATGTCGATGGTTAAACAACTCTTTTTCATTTCGTGGAGTAGAATCTTGCCCAGAAAACCATTTCTTCAAGGCTAATATATCTTGTATCACATAAACTTGTCTTCTCTCAGATGAGATTGCATAACATTAAAAAAATATTTGGATACATACGATATAGCTCTCGAAAATGAAGAGGATCTTCCTTTAGCACATTTTCTATATAGTCCTGGCCAGCTCTTGTGATTTCACGTCGAATAGGACGTTCAATTTGCAATTTATTATTATCTATTGTTGGATTGATTATTTTATATGTTCGATTAGACTATGAATTTTTATAATGAAATTGGTTTTTCTATCTATCTTTTTTACCATTTCAAAAATCTATTTTAAGTTTAGCAATCGTGCAGAACAATCACAATTTTTGTTTGTACATTAGCAAACGCTGATTACATAAAACCTGAGAGATCTCACGGACAGTGTTTTGAACCTCCACTTAGAAACTAGCTAGCCTCGTATCCAGCATGTAGTAGATGTTACATATCCACTTAGAAACTAGCCTTGTAACATGTAGTAGCTTAATGTTACGTGTAGTTATTTATTGTATCTTCTTCTACACATTAATTGATAGGTGTCTTTCTATTTTTAATTCTACGTAGTAGTTTCATCTTGAAAAAAAAACACTTGTAAATCCAAATCCAACCAAATAACAAGGTTTCACTCGATATTTGCTCATTTGTATTTTGGTCTTAAAAATACTTGTAAATCCATTCAAATCCAAATTAAAATCAAATCCTTATGAAAATCCTTATGAAAATCCTTACTATTGAATAACACTTGATTTTAACATAGATTTTAAAATCATAGAACCAATAACACAAGATTTGAATATGGATTTCAAAATTATAGAACCAATAACACTTGATTTGGTTTAGATTTTCAAATCTATTAAAATGCAAGAACCAATCAACCCCCTCAGTGTTATTAGATCATTTATTTATAAATCATGTTTAATAGATTTTAAAGTCTGGTGTTATTCAATCAAGATTTCAAATACTTCAATTAAAATATAGTGTTATTCAAAACTAAATAACTTTAAAAATAATTATATATTGAGTCATTTCAAATGAATTTCAATAGAGTTTTATGAGTAAATTATAAAAACAAAATCTAAAGTATATTGGAGAGATTTTAGAATCTACACACATGAATTCTTAAAATTGATATCATCTTTCAAATTGATAAAACCTAGAGAATTCACTTTAACTCAATGATTGAATAAGACTCCATTGTCTATTCCAAGAATACAAAGGAAATTATGTGTTTGAAATAAAGATATGCAAACAAAAATTGGGATATGAAAACATATAAAATCCAAGTAATATATGTGATCCACTAATTCACCTATTAAATCCGTTAGTTCACGTATTACATATGTGATCCGTTAATTAAACTCGTAATAAATCGAAATTATGTAATTATCTGCTGACTAATTTACATCATCAAGACATCAAACAATATTTACTTAGAAAGTTGAAACGCTTACAATACTACAACTTTAAAACTATTACAGATATTTTCTATAGTTTTATAAATGGCTAAAACTTAATTTTGTTGTAGAACCTTTAGAAAAAGAGACAAATTCATGATTACACTTTATTGTTTTTCTATCAACAATTAAGAAATCTGGTTTTATGTTTACAGTTACAACTTACAATCACTGTTTATCAATTTCTTATGAATATATCTTTAATTTGTATTTTATTGTTTTGTTAATGTGATGGAGTTGTGAACAATTCAATCGTAATAATAAAATGGTATCGTTTCATAGTTTGAGATGAGGTTAACTTTGATATACTTCATATGTGATTAATTCTGATGATCTACATGAACTATTTAGGACCCGAGTAATAACAGCAAAAATAAGATGTATGATCAAATACAGAATAAACATGGTTGGTGAGTTTAAGTTTTGATAGTTTCTGTTTTTAAAAACAATTCAATTCTTATCAATCATGTTGCTTTTGTTTGGTCTGAACTTATCAATCAGTTAAGTTCTCCAGACAATAATAAGTTGCTAAAACTCTTTTTCGTAGACAATCTTAACAAGAATGCTTGTTGAGACTAAAAACCACACCACCATTCTAATGGGCTACACAAACGGGCCCAAATTGGTCGATAATGTGCCTCGTTGGCCTAATAACGCAAAGAGATTACAACGGCTACCCTTCAATCTTTAAAGAATACTACCGTACCATTTCTTTACTCAATCCAAAGTCCAAACCAAGGTGCCAGACAGGATAAACCGATCCAAATATCAAATATTTCAGACGGCAAAAAAAAACAAAATCTACATTCGAGAACAACTTTTTATTATACAACCATAGATAGACCGAAACCCAAACTAATCATAACTTAGAATCTTCTTATCATCTCTATTCTTTATATTATTATTTAAAGAGTCATTTTAAAAAATAATTTTATTTTGTAAGTTATTACATAAAATATCATTACCAAAAAAAATAAATAGGAATGATATAACTGTCTTTTATCGAAAAGAAAATAGAAATTTGTGTTTCTTTCAACATACATTTAAGATTTTATTTAATTTATTTGCTTATGAAGATATTCTTTTAAATAATAATCAATCCATGTAAATTCCAAAAAAAATTGTAATATTTTTCATTAAAATTTTTATAATTAATTTGTATTATATTCAAAACAATTCTTGAAAAAAAAAATATTGCGCACAACACAGATTAAATCTTAGTTTAAGACATTCGTAGATACTATAAATTAATTGCATGGTAAAATTTTAACATGATCTCTCACTTTACAGAATTCGTCTTTCAACTACTAAACATTGATATTAAAATTGAATTAAACTGTACAAGATTCAAAATTAAATATATATTTTGAAAATTTTCCGTACATTATTATAAGTTATTACGAAACTGAACTCGAACCAAAACCATATCATATACAAAATAATACTAAATTGGGAGTCACTTTGATTCTTGTACTTCAATAACCTGAAAAACCCAAATCAATAGCTGTGTTATATAAACCACTGGTTGAACCATCAATTCAGACGTTATGTTATTGTGAATAATGATTGTTATACTGATATATATATATACAAACAAAAATTAGTTATGAGATTGGAAGATGTATATTAATGTGAATTCAAACTATTGGTCTCTTTAAAAAAGTGTTTAGGCAAAATATATAGATCTTGTAAAGTTGGGCTTTATTTTTTTAAAAAGGGTCTCTCATTACCTAAAAAAGCGAAACAAGATTAAAGAATGCAAACGGTACTTTTTGGTCACCTGTTAGACCAGAGGATCCAAGGCACATAACGAATGTTTCACTTATTAGTTTCCTTTTACTTCAAATTTTGGTTTTACATTGTCCTTCCCAGCATTTTCTGCCCTACCATTTTTCGACCCGTTAAAAATCAGATTCACAACAATATAAAAAAGTTTTGGTTTTTTCGAGGGACAATATGAAATTCGATATGCATATCAAAGTTTAAAGGAAAAAAGTTATGGTTTCTCAGAGTGTCCAACATCTGAAATTCGATACGCATCAAACTTGATCAGTCCAAATTTCAAACTTGGATGCATATAAATTTGCTGTGATGCACTTGACAGTTTTTAAATAATATTAAATTGATGAGAACTTATGGTCTCATCCTGTTTTCATTTTTAATATGACCACAGACTTGAAAAAAGAAATGAAAAGAAAATATAAAGTATTACCACCACAAACTTTATAGAGAATTCAATTAACGGTAAAAAAAAACATTTTTCTCGCCGAAATTATTCATCCAAATTTTTAGTTTATGTGATTTGGGGTACAAAAGGACAAGCAAGAAAGCGTTAATAAAGCAAAATCTGTTTACAGTGCTCTCTCTAAAAGATGAGCCTAAATTGGCATGGAACAAAAAAAACGTTTGAATGATTTACCAGACAAAAGAAAATCGAATTTTGTAATATACAAAAAAATAAACCTAAATCTCAAAG
Organism: Eutrema japonicum; assembly: GCA_030161315.1. Classification (NCBI taxonomy): domain Eukaryota; kingdom Viridiplantae; phylum Streptophyta; class Magnoliopsida; order Brassicales; family Brassicaceae; genus Eutrema; species Eutrema japonicum. The sequence goes on along the minus strand of BSQW01000001.1, from coordinate 5,434,363 downwards.
TATAAAAGGGGTTTTAATTATACTTTCATACTACCTGGTGACCAAATTGGTGGTTCCCAATATTGTTTTACACGATTGAAGATCCAAGCTAAGGTGACAGAGTTAGATATAGAAAATAAACGATTATAAAATAATATTCGATAAACTAGTTTTTGTCATTTGTTACATGAACAATCTAATATGTTATCACTATATTTTAACGTTTTACTACTGACTATTTCTGTGTGTCTAGAATATACGAATCTCATTATATAATATCGAGTATCAATTGTCTAATCCAAACTATCAAATATTGATATTTGCTCGTCATGTAAAAGGGCATGAGAATCTTTAAAATCGTCATTCAATTATATTATATAGAATATGTTTAGCAATTGAACTCTATACATACAAATATAAAAGCTTAATCTATGAATCAACTCTTAGACCAATATAAAAGAACAATAGTTTGATTCGATCAATTAAATAATTCAATTGCTAAATATCTCATTTAATTTATTATAGTTCACACAACGTATTCAAATAGTAGGTTATTGTAGATGACAACACAAGGATACTAGTATAAACTTTTAAAATTTAGTCTATATGTTAGAGTCTAGTCGTTTAGATGATGAAAATTCAAATATGCATTTCCCTTTTTTGAACGAGAAGAAAATTAATAATAAAAATTTCATTCAAATAAATTAAACTAAATTTAGTGTATGGTAACTTTTTGGGGGAGTCAAAGTTAGGAAGCCTTTGCTTGCGTCTGATTTTTACTGTCAGAAAATATAATAATTGATGTCACAGAAGTAAATCTTTTGCCGTCCAACTCACACATCATATTGTTTCAGTGATTTTATCTTCCTTTTCTTTTCTTATAATCACCCAAAAAATTGAAAATATATTTGACGAGACATAACCAAACAAATCTTGTAATTGCGAAACTTGTGAATACTAAGATCATTTAATGTATTGTTCTATTTTTTATTCTAAAATAGAATAATTTTTTTTTAGAGTTGAATTTTACTCAAATACCATTCTATTTTAGAGTTTAAAATAGAATCATAAAAAAAAATAGAATTAACTCTAAATATACAGCCAAATATTAAAAACTCTATTTTTAGCTCTAAAAAAAATTAACTATAAAATAGAGTTTGGAGCAAAAAATAGAGATGGATTGGAAATGCCCTAATAGATGAATAACTTCGAGATATATAATCAACACAAAGGTAAATTAACGACATATTTGGATTAAATCCCGGCGATAATTCGAGATTATTATTCCCCGGAATATTCTTTCTTCGTAATAATTTTTATAGAAAGATGAAACACTCTAAGGAAACAAGAGGGTTCTCAAACGAGTCGTTAGGGGTAGAATTGTAATTCAGTCCAGCCGCACCGCAACTCGACAGATGATGACAGTCTTGATCTGACCCGTTGTAATTCGGATCAAATTTGACCCGACCCGGAGACTGGCCTTTTTTCCTCATTGCTTCACCATTGTCCGTACTATAACGACTCGAATTTCGAGTCGGACCCATCATCACGGACCTGTTCATTGCCGGCGACCTGGACCTCCTCCTCTCGGACCTTTCAGTCGGGTCTCTCTGACCAGTACCCGATGGCACCAGCCTCACCGACCCAGCTCCTTCTCCTCCTACTTCGGCGTTTCTCTTACGGGGAGACATATCGGTTCTCCGGGTCGGGTAGTTAACCATGATCCGGTTTCGAGGTTTCGCCGGAGATCTCTGTCTCACTCCCTGCGATTTCATCTGTTTTACTTCTTCTCCGTCGTACCCATTCACGATCGAAAGCAGGCTCTCGCTCAAACTACAAATTTCCGAAACCTCCGACCCTTTTTCCGGTTCAACCTTGGTTAAAACCGGGTCTGGAGCAACGTCGACAGCTCCGGGTTTCTTCTCCTCGTCTTCCGGAATCTTGTTCGTCGTCGTCTCCATTGCCGAGTTGTCGTTCGAGGAAGTTATCAATGTGGTTTCGGACAAGACTTCTTTGACAACTGTCACTTCCTCGACGACGGATGGAGGCGTCGCTGTGTTCTTGCCGGAGACGGGATCATCTTTCTGGTCGGAGGTGGCGGAGCTGACGCAACAACCCATAACAGAGAACGGGCGTTGGTTAAGTGGAGTTAGTGAGTTTCTTTTTCGTGTTGTGTGATGGCAGGAGACTGAATGTGAAGCGAGACTTTTTTTGGGTATTTATTGGCAAATATTTTGGATTTACTCTATGTGAGTGACAAATTAACTTTCACTAAAGTTTTTATATTTATTTATTTATTCATAACAGTGAGACTAATAATGTATCATCGTGACCCAAAAAAGTATAATAACCTAAGGGTTTTTTTTTACATAATTTTGTTGTGTGCAACATGGCACATAATGGCCATTGCGTTAACTACACAGCAAATTGAATTAAATTAAGAAAATGACTAGTAAATTTGCCATGCAAAAAAAAAAAAAAAACCCGCTCTCCCCATTCCATGTACATACTGCCATGCAAAGCAAAAATGATTTTTATTATGAGTTATTTCATATTTTGACTAAGTAAAAACGAATAGTGCTTTCTATTTTACATAGTGGTATAATATGACATTAGACAAAAGTACAATTTCATCAGTGAATGACTATGAATGTGATTGTGAACTCGTACGCCTTATTTTGCCCGTACTGTAACGGACTCGGTCAATCCAAACCGTGAACTGAAACTCATGTGTTGAGAAAATATCGACTCTAATTCAATCCGTCTAAGTCACAAAAACTCGTGAAATTCATACGCAATTTTAAAACATTGATAAAGACAAGAGTAACAATTTATTTTGACGCAAATATACGTGCTCTCTAAAATCTATTAAGAATCATGCATCTATTTCTGCTCATACATATAATGGGCCAACAAAGAAGAATAAGGCTCAAATCGAAAACCAAAAAACAGAGGACAGTGTGGGCCTTAGACTAAACATCAACAAGTCCACTCCAGCTCAATCATCATCCCCTCACAACGAGAACAAAGCATTCTCGAACTTTCGTCTCAGTCAACAAGAAAAAGGATATCCAGCTGTAGCAATTCAGTTACACAACGGATTTGATATCCTTGGATCATGTGCAATGATTGATGATTGATGGATACGTGTATTTGGCATTACTCGATTAGCTCTTCCTATATAAACATCGTTGTTTCTCTTGTAAAGGTAAGCAAAAATCATAAATAAAGTTTTGTCTTCTTTCCAATATTTAAAGCTCAAAGCTTCATAGCTTTCATGGTATCAGAGCTCCAGTCGATTGATGGAGCCATGGCAAGTCACACTTTACAACCAGCAACAACAACTCCGACAGCAACACCGCTACCTTCTCCAGCTGCGACTCCGGCGGCTGCTCATCGAGCTTCATCGGGGCAGATTCGAGCTCCGCTGCCTGCAAATCGATTTTCAGCTCCACCAGACCCGTCATCTTCATCACCTATATGTCCTCCAACGTTCCATCAGTATTTCCCAGCGACGCCTCAGGTTGTTATCTCGTCGCCACTAAACATTTCTCATTGTGTGACTCTAAAGCTCAACGCATCCAACTACCTCTTGTGGAAGACACAGTTTGAGCACTGGCTCTCCAGTCAGAAGCTTGTAGGGCATGTCACAGGTGGTACTCCTCGTCCTCAACCCACGATTATGCTTCAGTTTGGCACTACCCTCTCAGAAAATCCAAACCCATATCTCTTGACTTGGATCCAGAATGATCAGACTGTCCTTGCTTGGCTTTTTGGATCAATGTCTGAAGATGCACTCAGATCTGTCTATGGTCTCCACACAGCCTATGAGGTATGGTTTGCTTTGGCTAAGAAATATAAGCGAATCTCATCATCTAGAAGGTTTGATCTGCAACGTCGTTTACAAACGGTGTCTAAGATAGGAAAGAATATGGGGGATTATCTAAACGAGGTTAAGTTGATTTGTGATCAGTTAGACTCTATAGGCTGTCATGTTGAAGATAATGAAAAGATCTATGGGATTTTGAATGGTTTGGGTCAGGAATATGAAGTTATTGCTGCTGTGATTGAAAACTCTGTGGATTCTTATCCTGCCCCTAGCTTTGAAGATGTTGTGGTTAAGCTAACAAACTTTGATGATAAGATTCAGACCTATGCTTCTCACGCTACAATCACTCCTCACTTGGCTTTCACTATTGATAGAGGAGGATACTCTAATCGTGGGAGAGGAAACAACTATGGCAGAGGTCAATCAACAGATGGATCTCGGGGCAGAGGTTCTTACTCAACTCGTGGAAGGGGCTTTTCTCAGCAGTTTAGCAACAACAACAACTCCGCAGATGGATCTAGACCAACCTGTCAGATATGTAACAAGTATGGCCATCCAGCCTACAAGTGCTACAAACGATTTGATCAAGAATATCAATGCCCTGATTTCAATAATGCCCTTGCTGCTATGAGGATCTCTGATTCACCTGCTTCTTCCGGTCATGAATGGTATCCAGATACGGGTGCTACCGCTCATATCACGAGCTTTGCCTCTCAACCACAATCCAGTCAGCCTTATTCAGGTGAGGATGATGTTATCGTTGGAAATGGGGAATCGAAGCTTCATAGCTTTCAAAATCCACACAAGCCAAAGACATGTACAAGTCAACTTTTCCGAAAAATAATTGTACTACATATTACACATGACACAAGTAGCATTTACAATGACCAGACGAGAAAAAGTCATTAAAAAAAAAGATGTACCATTTACACAACAGCCGAATCCACACATTGACTACACAACAAAAGACTTATGTCTGCTTTCCAAAATCTATCATATTTCAGATTCTTTCACTCACTAACTTAAAGATTTATAGTTTACAGAAGAAAAAAAGTAACAACTACCGAATCCGAAATCATATGTCTATCCAAAAACTAAACCGTTTCCTTGCTTTCACCTGTCTTTCAGTAACCCATTGATTCTCTAATTAAACTCAATCGTACCTTTAGTTTTCAGTGATGAATGTGATTATACAAATTTCGATGGTCCTAAATTCCCTGATCCAGTTTGAACCAGGTTTTTCAATCTAGTAGTCTCTATTAGAGATAATGTATCATTATTATATCCAAGTTCAAAAACGATTTTCTATAAAATGCAATTTAAATGTTGATTTTTTATATCAGTTTATACTTTATAGTATGGGTAACTAATTGGTTGTTCTTCACAAAAAGATTAAGTAGCTCCAATGAGAATTGGGTTTTAGTGATGAAGATTAGAGTTGTGCAAAGTTCCAAATCTTAGAGAAAGAAAAAAGACTCTGCACTCTCTTTTCTCTGTAACTGATTCACGTAACTAGCAAATGACAGAGAAACTATAAAAACTCGGGTCAAATCTTGAATATATGCTTAATTATGCTAAGGGCATAAACCAGTTTTCGATCCTAAAGCTATATGTACACAAAATACGGATAAATAATTTCCCCGAACCCAATCAATGTAGCGAAATCATCGGGAGAAACAAAAAGAACAAAACAAAATGAGAAAACAAAAACATCCGATGCCAAACTCAACTCAAATTAATGTGGTTGGTCGCTCGAATGTTTACGAAGCCAATGCTGGTACGAGATTAATAAACAGTCTTCAACATTCTTGAATGGAGTTTGAGTTGGAAGAATCTCTTGATGAGCTATGTTGATGCTGAGACTGTGAGATGTGTTGAGGAGGACAAGGCACTGGCGCTGGATGAGCGATGAAAGTAGGGATATCATCTCCTGGCATTAATACCGATACCCCGTTTGCGTAAACAGTCATCTGCATTTCGATACATCAGAAAACCAGTCATTCATAAACTTAAGAAAAAACAAACCAGAAAAATACAGCACACACAATATCCAACAGATAGAAGAAGCAAGCAAAGATTCTCATAAAGAAATTTATTTCATGAGCCAACAAAACATAAGCAAATGAGAATTTGAGTGGGAGAAGACAATGACAGATCTAAACATGTGTCATTGTTCCCCAACAGCAGCTCAGGTTAAGAGGAAGAAAAGGGCAAACACACTTGTCTTAAGTTTACACTTATGGGTCCTCCTATGTTTTCGAATGGTCTTTGATCACATGGTTTGTTCCATAACCATGTTAAATCATTCTATATATGCCAATCAGTCTTAATCAAAACGACTATCTCTAACAAGAAAACAAGGTATAAAAAGAGGACCCACGGTCATTAGGGATGAAGAGCAGCTAATCTAAGTTTAAAACCCATTTTCAATCGCCGTTTGTGACCAAAGTTAAGCTGCTGTTTGGTATTAAAAGATATGATAAGAGTCAAAGAACTCTCAACGAAACTATTACCCCAAGAATATGACAATGAAGAACAAACTCTTTAAAGTGTTACCCATTTCTCTAATTCCTTTCAAGTTCACATATGGATTGAGATATCATTAATCTCTTTACTCTTTTATTCTTTAGATGAGATGAGACTCAAGACTCAAGAGAACTATGCAATCTCCATGAAACTATTTAACCCCCAAGAACATGATTAAACTATAGCATAGGAGCAATGTTAGGTTTCAAGAAAGCTTGTGGGGCCATTTGTGTTCCTAGGAAATGTCAGTCACACATGGCTTCGAATTAGACGTTAGACCTCATTTTTCATCTACAACACGCATAGTTTGGATATACGTGTCAATAATACTTACAAACGAATCAATCTTCAACAAACAAAACTTTATTACAGTTCTTTCTTGTCTCCTTCGTCATTATGAAGAAGAGAAAAAAAAACAGGAGATTCTGAATGACGAAAGAAATCAATGAATGCACCATATATACATCGATATATATACTCAACAGTGTATGCATGTGTGTGTGATTGAGGAAGCTTATTAGACATCTTTAATGTTGATGATGTAAAAGCATGTGCAATGTTGGGTCTCTTTCAATACTCAAATAGTACACAGAATCAAAACCCTATGATGTTTTCTTCTTCTGCTTTTGAGATTAACGTGTTTGCATCAAATGAAAATAACGCCCAAGATTAGTAATGTAATCTTTTTTTTTTTTTTGAATAATTAACCAAAAGACTAAACCTTTTTTTGTCTATAGACCAAATTTGCATCATTAAACACAAATCCGAAGATTTAAGTACGAAAGCATCACAAAAACTGAAGCTTTTCTTTAGTTCCTGTTTTAACCAATGTTAATCTCAAGTGTTAAAGTCAGACTTGGGCAGGAAAATAAAATAGAAATCTCTAGATCGGTCAATAAAATGTGTCAACATTTAACAGTAATAAGTAGACAATGATGCGAAACTTAAGGAATTTGTTTTTACGACTTTATTCTCCGAATTGTTTTTTGAAGGGAAGAAGTAAAAAACTTGCCTTGGGAGATTGATAGCCGAGCTTAGTTGCAGCGCCATTGAACCCGACCCGAGAGTCCATACCCGAAGAGTAATCTGGGTTAGTAGTTGTGGTTCGAATCAGTCTCTCGACGATGGCCATGACGAGGAACATTGAGATGAGAATCGCAGTAGCGACGAACCCAAAGGAGACGGCGTTAACTGAGTCGTCGAATCGAGATTTCCACGGCTCTTCTCGCCGGAGATTCATCGGAGCTCCAATCGGCGGCCATGGATGGTCCATGCTCGTCTTCAAGCGCTCAAGCTCTCTCATTGCTGTGTTAAAACCGAAGAAAAGTTAGTTTGGCTTTAGTGTTGTTCGTTTTTGGGAGTTCATAAGGTGAAACAGAGAGAGAGAAAGAGAGAGAGATGACGAAGGAGAAGAGAGGGAGCAAGTGGGGCTAATATGTGAGAATGTGAAAGTTTTGGGATTTTAAGAGAACTTAAAAAAAAAAAAAGCTGTAACTTTTCGGGGACACACATGTTGTCCTTTATTGCACAGCTTTTCTTGAAAACTTACAAAGAGAATAGTGATTTTTGTTTGCTAAAATTAAGAAAAAAAACATAATTATGCAGAATCTTTGAACAAAAGTTGTAACGAACATACTTTGTTACCATTAACGACACGCGTGACTGGATGATTATACATACTAGTAAACATAATTGGTTAATCCTAAAGTTTAAACTAACAAATAAAATAACACTTTTGCTATTGTTCGAGTGATCGAGTCTTGAGAAGTTACAAAGATCTAAACCAAAACTTATAACAAACATAGTTTAATTCGGACATAATTGCATGTAATGTCACTTATTTCAATTTTTATTATTAAGTTAACACTTTTTTTTGGTTTTTTAGCGTGTAAATAACGAATATACCTATTTTCTGTCTATCTATGTACAGTCCACATACGTACACGTTACGTTGTACTGAACATGGACTAAATTATCATAAATAATGAAATAATTGTTATTTTTTTAAACAAATTCAAAAAATGTTAAAAAAAAATTAGAAACTTCAAATAAATGACTTTACATTCAAAAACTCCTTTAATCCGATTAATCGCTGTTTTGATTTACTATCAACGAATAATCTCAAAATTAACTGAAAGTTTGGTCAACAAAACCGAAGCTTTTATCAACAAAAACAAACAAAACCGAAGCAACCGTAACAAAAAAAAAAGAAAAGCAAGGAAATATTTTGCAAGCAATTATTTTTTTAATAAAAGTCCACAGAGACAGAATAGAAAGGGCTGGAACAAGATTAGAGAGAAACAGAGTAAAATAAAATGCATCACGACAAGGAAGAACATGAGCGATGGAATGCATCCATGATTTAAAGCAATTGCGCAGGAGCGTTGAAAATCCAGTAAAAGTGATCCATCGATATCGTGCATGGAGTTCGAGAATGGATAAGGAAGTGTGTCAAATTATCCAGTAAAAGTGATCCATCAATATTTTTTTTTTAAAATAATTAGTCTTCTTTCTGCCGTATTATTGTGTTTGTTCAATTCTGTTTGTTTTTTAACTTTTTTTCCTTGTTACATCATCTATGAAATATTTTCTGGATAGAATAAGAAAATATAAATTAATGACGTGGGATTTACATGTTTAGGGGTGGACATTTTAACCGAACCGAATCAAACCAAACTCATACCGACCCAAACCAAATCAGAGTTAATACTCAATTATTTGATTGAAGTTTTTTTCAATCCGAACGGTTCGGTTTGGTTTGGTTTAAAACCGAACCGATAAACCAATATGTTTTTGTTAATTAGTTAATTAATAATATGAAAAATAATAATACATATGGTGGTAGTTTTATATTATTGTTGTAAGCCTATAATGATTTATATAAGAGATGAATAAACATTAACTTGTATAATTAGCTTATATTTAAGTTATTGACTTGTTGTAGATTCATTTTAGTGACATGAGAGAAACGAAGCCATTGATTTTTTCATTTTTTTTTTATTAAGTGTAATAATTTCATTTTAGTTTTAAACTTTTAGGGAATGAATTTTTTTATTACTTCGTTTTGTTTACGTTTCGTTAGGATTCTTGTTTTCATAAGTTGATTTTTTAAAAACCGAACTAAAACCAAACAAAAGTACAACCGAACCGAACTAAACCAAACTAAACTAAATCCAAACCGAACACAAACCGAACCAAACTTATTTCGGTTGAATTCGGCTAGAGTTTTATTCAATCCGAATCAACCGAACCAAACAGAACCCGAACCGAACCTGAAAATAAACCGAAATGCCCACCCCTAGTTCCACTGCTTAACTAGTAAAAATTAAATATATTGACTGCATATGATGAAGAAAAACCTAACTGTAAACTTATATGAATTTTAGACATTTTATTATCTCGAGTATGTGTAGACATTTACATGACAACACTGATTTTTATAAGAGAATTTATAACTTAATTTTGAATTTTTACTAAATTCTCTTATAAAAATCTAGTAACCAAGACCATAAACTCGTTAAACACAAACACAAACAAAAAACTTAACGGATTCATTTCACATAAAGTATGAAATAAACGGGTGTAGGGTGGCACATTGATCATCATTTTAGAACCAATACCTTAAACTCGTTACAATCTCAAATCTAATTTTCACCATGTTACAATTAGCTTTACATGTGGTTGGTTGGCGGAAAACTCTTCCCTAAAAAATCTGGTCAACTCCAAGATTATTCGGATGCTTTAACACTTACCAACAAACCTATTTATACACCAAAATCTACCAATCAGCCATAAAATACAGTCAAAATCTAAAATAAACAAAATAAATGTGAAAGTATTGATATTCTCAGATACAGTAAAATCTCAACAACAAATAAAATCTCAGTATATCTGATTTTATTTGTCAGAATATTGATATTCTTAGAGACATTAAATTCAAAATATCAATGAGTAAATCCTCTGATTCTTTAAAGTATTTTTACTAAATATTTTTGTTTTTTTTTAAAATATAAAAAAGAATGTTAAGAAGAAAAAAAAAAAGAATATTGATTCGTTGAGATAGTAGGAGACAAAGACCAAAGAGTTCAATAAAAAAAAAAACAGAGTATCCGAAAATGATGTTTTAGGCACTCTGCCCAAAGTTTCTTCTTCTTCCTCTTCCTCTGTTATATCTCTTTCTCGTGACCCCCAATGTAAATTCCTCACACGTATTCAACTACCAAAAAACGAGCTCCTCACTTTTTCTTCAATCCTCTCTTCTTTTTCTGCTTCAATTCCCCCCAAAGATCGAAACTTTCATCCATTTCCAAAAGACCCCTTAAAGCTTTAAAACCCAGAAAGGGTTTATTTGAATTTGCTGAGTAAAATGAGACTGGAGGATAGATTCGAGGCGGTGAATCAGTACCGGAAAAAAATGTTCCGAAGGGTGAAGGCGGCGGTGAAGAAGAGGACGAAGAAGAGGAAGCAGACTATGTTTCAGTATGATCCATGGAGTTACGCCTTGAACTTCGACGACGGAGGAGAGAATCCTCAGAGATTCTCCGGCGACAGTAAACCCTGCAAAATCACTTTGATTTATGTTGTTTCTGTCAAATTTTGACCAATTCTCTTTCTCTCTATCTCATTCTTTTACAGTTTTTTTAGCAGTCCACATTTGTTTCAGTTTCTCCCTCTCCCTCTCTCTTTTATGTGTGGCATTGTCCATCGAGCTTGTTATTTCTTTTTTTTTTCTTCAGTGAAAGATGTTTTCCTCGAAACTTGAATCTTTTGTTTCCATGTACTGCAAAAGATCGAAAGCGTTGTTTCTTCTACATTCGAATGAAGCTTCTGAAAATCGGTTTATTTGGCAAGATTTGATATCGTGAAGAACACACTTTTGGTTACTAATCCTTGTGCAAATTCCAATGTAAAACCGTAATTACTTGTTGAACAACACAACGGAATATTGTTATTTAAATTCATGACCACGTTTTTGGGGTACTAATCTTTGTGTAAGTCCCAATGTTCAAAACATAAGTTGCAAAAATCGAAATTGACTATTTCTTGACCATTTTGAATTTTTGATAAACAATTAAATATGGAATTTATCAAGACTAATTGTAAATCTAATAATGGAAAAAAATGAATTTGATTTCGTTGGATCACCTCAAATTTGAATTTATGTTTATCGACTTAGTCTATTTCATTCGAATCCAGAAAATTGCATGCTTGGAAGAGAAACACCATTGACTCACACCAAACACTTTTCTAAAAAAGAATGTTTTTTGGTGAGATGTAGAGATAAGCAAAACAGAGCTTAGGAAGTACATTGAATAACAGTAATATAAGTAGACAAAGAAGCAACTTTTTTGGTTCGTTGGTCAAAACACCCAACAAACTTCAAAATCAATTCAATAGCCCCTTCACAAGTAGCTTTCTCGGCACAGTACCCATGTTGGAAAATAAAAGCCAAACCAGTAACCAACATTGAGAACAGCCTCTTGTTGATAAAGACAGATGCGGAGAAGGGTGGAGTTGAGATTTTGGCTCAAAGAAAAAAGATACCGCCAAATTCTCAGAAGAAGGGCACAGAGAAGAGGAATCGAGGGAATTGTGAATCTGTCTGGTCCTCTCGCTAAAGTTTCATGGTTTAGAGTTGTTCTAGATGAAGCACCACCCTACGCTTAGCATGAAGGCACCAACATGCCTTTTGTGATTCTTGATGCTTTGTGCTTCATCTAGAACTGTCTGTTGTTCATGGCGGATACATGAGAGCCTGGCCTGATCAAAACTCTTCTGACAAACTCAGTTACATATGTAGTTATTCCTGTTTTTTTAGCATATGAAAACCATTGAACTAACTATATAGGTTTTTGTAAAGAAGTAACTAGAAAAAGGTTAGATTTGCTTATAGAATGAAACTGAGCATTACCAGAACAATATGCAAGAGCAACGTGATTGACCTGTACATCAATTTCTAGTCACTGACCCAAATATATAATTCCATGATAAAATATGACTATACACGACATTACATCAATAAATAAACAGAGAGAATCAACACAAATGAATTCAAACCTGGGTTTTATCTCCAGGGCATCTATCATTCAACCAACTAACAATATCCTTACGAACAATCTCGATGTTGTCGTCCGGTTCACCGAACAACATTGAATGCATCATGCCTTCGTAGATCTTTAATGTCTTGTCTTTGCTCTTGGCATCTTCGTACAACTCTCTGCTCACCTCAGGGTCAGTGACAGCATCTGCACTTCCGTGTAACACAATGAAGGGAATGCTCACGTCTTTTAGCTTCTTCCCTAAGTAATCCGTAACCCTAAGTAGCTCCATCACTGTACCCAGCCTCGGTTTCTCATTGTACCTCATCGGATTCCTCTTCGCAATCGGTTTCTTCTCTTCCACTTTGATCGATTTCTCCAACAGATCTTCCGTCGGAACAATCGCCCAAGTCGGTAAGAATCTGGAGATCACAATCAGAAACTGATCAATCGGCCATTTAGGTCTCACCTTGTCGGAGATTTTACACATGGGCGCGACAAGAACCGCTCCATCGAACCCTGACGGATCTGCGAAATGGATCAGAAGACAAATCGCGCCTCCCATTGATTCCCCGAAGAGAAACCGAGGCAAGCCCTGAAATTTAGGGTTCTGCTTGATCGAATCGAAGAAAGAGATGATGTCATCGACGACGAGACCAACGGAGGGAACGTAGGCGCGGACGCCGTCGGATCGGCCATGGCCTTCGATGTCGAGAGCGAAGCAAGCGAAACCCATCTGGGCGAGGAAGATGGGAGTGGACTGGAAGGTCCAGCTGACGTCATTGCCGTACCCATGGACCATGAAGATGAGGCCACGTGGCGGAGAGGAAGAAGAAGGAAACCATGAACGAGTGAAGAGGTTGATTCCTCGAGGGGAAGTGAAGAATGATTTGGAGCCGATGATGCCTTTGAGATTGAAGAAGTCTTCCTCCGAAGTCTCTCCCCAGAAGTTGATCTCAGACATCGATCGACGCGAGAGAGAGATTTGGTTTTTCCTTGTGACTTGTGGTTTCTGATGAGTGGTTCTGAGCAAACGTTTCTTTGGCGTTTACTGTGTCTGCGTTTGGAAGAAAAGTCAAAGTTTTGCCGTAACTTTGGGCTGCGAAAGTTGGGTGGAACAAGTCAGGCCCAAGTAAAGGTCCAGATTGATTTTTATTTTTTTAATTCGGGATTGGATCTCATCTAACCGATGTAAGAATGTTGTGATAATAACTCACAAATCACAATGATTTTTTGTTGTTGCAAAACTAGTATTGATTTGTTTTGTTAATCTCTCTACATATTGTCGATTACAGAATCGGATCGTGTTTTGCGACGTGAAAGTTCTTTCAAGACTCAATTCACAGGATGCTTCTGATATTACAATTCATAGAAGAGACGATTAAATATAATGATTAGTTTTCAATGAAATAATTTGAATCTTGAATCTTTAATCTCTCAGAAGGATTTGTCTCTTCGTACGTAGTGGGCATTTCACTTAAGAGTGTGTAAATCGATTCGACCGAACTACATGATCGTACCAAAAAATAATCAAGATTTTTGAATTGAGTTTTATAATACGAATAATATTTTTTGTATCTATATAAATCTAGTTGAAACCAAAACTGACCGATAGAAAAAACAAGACTTGTTTTTATGGACATCCTTCAAACGAATTATACCTTTCGGCGTTTGCTACGGAAAACCAAACGTGTATACCAAAAAACCAACTCCTCCATATTATGTCACACTGAACAAGATTTAGTTTTCATTCGGTTTTATGATTCATAAATAAATTTAATAACTTAAAATCCATAAAATATCTAACGAGAATCCGGATTAAGCACACTGCACACTTTTTTTTTTTTTTGGGGACAAATCGCACACTGCACACCTAAGTAGACTTATCTATATCCCTTTTCTGATAATTTTTTTTAAAAAAAAATTCATTTAAAGGTATTTTCGTGTCAACTATATGCGCAAATTTTATATTTCAAATGAAAAAGTGATTAGTAGAAGATTCCATAACCTATAAAATCTCTTGTTTGTTTGTGGAAGAGTGGATATAGTCAAAAAAGCCTTCAAATGAACTTATGTTATGCGCACTTTCAATCTTTGGATGGATAAGAATCACTGGTAAAAAGTGAGATTTTCGCAATACTTTGACCGTTCTAACGAAGTTGGAATTCGACTAATCACCATGTCCCATCCAATGCTGTTGTTATATGACAACTCATCTTATTATCGTGCAAAGTTATCTCTCAGTACATGTTAGTATTATCATGTGAATATCTCTGTTTGTCTGCATGGAGACTCACATATTAAAGTTTATAAATCCTTTAAAACTTCACGAGTTTCCTTCAAGTCCAGTCCAAAGCACAAGCAAATGACGTCATCAACTAGGACCTCGAGTTTTCAAAATTTTAGTTTTTCTACAGCAAAAAATTGGAGTTTTAAATTTTACATTGACCGGTCTTGATTTCCTTTGGATTTATATGGATAGCCGTGTCAATCGGACCCGAGTCCAAATGAGTCATTATATTTTGGTCCGATGCAAGATTTCTAGTACCAAGCTATTTCGCATGTGATCGGGTCCGAGTTGAAGTAGGTTAGAGCTGTCTCAAACCCAGCCCTAAAGTAAAAAAATGTTGATTATTTAACCTGCAATTATCCGCAAACATTTTTATAAGTGATTTTGCTTTTATGTGGTTGAAACCAATAGTAAACAAATGTTTTGCACCGTTTTATAACATTATGAATCAAAAATTAATTATCTGGAATCGGGTATTCTATTTTTTTTTTTAAAGTAATTATCCGGATTAGGATTTGGTTCCGAAAATCTCACATATCCTATTTTTCGGACCGGATCGGATTGGATTTCAGATCAGATCATGAATCTCGGATATTTTGTTCAGTCCTACGCATCATATTATATTTTTAATTTGTTAATTGGACTCTCACATGCTACCACATTCATTGTTAATTAGTTATGGTTAGCACGTATATGCACTTGTTTACAAGTCCAACAGTTCAATAACGCTAATAATCTTCGGTAAACGCCATCAACTAGAGTTACATATTTGCGTCGTAAATCATGAAAAAAAAAGAATTCCAAAAAATATACATTAGTGAACAGAACAAAAAATGATTAAAAAAAAATCGATCATAAACCTTATAGAACTGTCTGAATCTTTTTTATAAAACCAGATAAAATCTAATCCAAAAACAAATTAAAATAATTTTCGTACCCAAAAAAACAGTCTTGCCGCTAAAACTTTTTCTAGCACCGGCCGACTCTAATTGACATTTGACACCTAATAAACATAACAGTATATATAGTATATAGATGTGATGATGGGTAAGAGAATACGAATAAATATATCAACGAATGGTTTATGTCATAGAAATAGCTAAGGAATGTAGCATAAAACCTAATAGTTTGTAGATGGGTCCAATCGTTGAGGATCAAGAGTCTCGCATAGGGCATGTCTCTAGTACTAGACTAGCAGTAGTGTGTGATTAGATTCCATATGCTCATATAATCCTTCAAGTACTCATTGAAAAAGGTGGAACCTATACCTTCTATCTTTAATAGTGACGATCAAACATTTCATCTTTTCTCTCTTTTAGTGCGCATTATATACGATATTAATTACCATCAATAATCTCATTTCTCTGCTGATTTTCCCGTAGTCAATTGGTAAACTTTTTTTTTGTTTTTAATTATCAAAGAGGTTCTGGGCCGAAGGCCGTACATCCCCCAAACTCAGGACCGAAGCATTTTAAATGGTCCCGTCCCAAGCGTCATTCAATCATGTGACCTCAAAGTTTCGTCCATAATATTTTTACCAGTCGAGCTGACGATACTTATATTTATCTATTTATGGATAAACTTGTGTATATCTATCTAATTATTTATCTATCAACTCATCTATTTAATCAGTGTATTTGTCTATACCAATAAAATTGGACTAAAATAAAAGCGATATATTTTTTTTTTTTGGTAACCTTCTTAGTTGAATTTTTCCATCGAGAATATCAAACAGACGGAAAGAAAGAGCAGAAGAGATCATAAGTTTTGGTATATAAATAGTATGAAATTATACCCATAACTAATAATAGCTTAAACCAATTCAAAGGTTACTTTTTTTTATTGACAATATAACATTGTAAATTATACCTAATCAACATCGATGGTTTAGTAAGTTGAGTTTGATATTTTTTAAGAAGCGTACCAGAATCGCGAGTTTAAATCCTAGTAATTAAAAATACTTACTTGTTCTAATTAGTTGCACAAAAATTAATTGGTCATTGTGCATGTATAGTAAGTAAATTAGTAATTTTATTTGAAATCAACGATATATTAATAAAAATAACTACATTAAAAATAATCGATAAGGAAACTGCGTAGTACTTAAAAAATCAACAAAAAATTGATCTTATATATATATATATATATTTTGAACAGAAAATTGATCTTATATTCAAAAATATGAACATCCCCCCCCCTAACAAAAAAAAAATGTCTAAAACGCCGTTTACTATTTCTCCACAAAGCCACCCCCATAAGAATCAATCAAATCTTACTTAGACGATTTCTAATGATTTACAAAACCAAAATTATCTCTTAGATTAGTTAACACTGAGACAAAGTGGTGGTCTTATAGTTTACCAAAAAAAAAAGTGGTCTTATAGTTTACTAAGACAAAGTGGTAACTAAGACAAAAAAAAAGGTGGTCTTATAAGTCATCAAACAGTGTGAGACTTGGTTATGGAATCTCAAATTGGATGGTTAAATATGAATTTCCTAATTGTTTTCTTGAGTTTTCTTTATCAAATGATCCATCAATAAGATCTCGACGCGTGTCTTGTTATGGGATGCCTTTGTCCTAGATAATTTAAGAATACATTGACCGATTTACAAATTATCTAGAAACATATCCCCAAAATCTATTGGCCAATACGGTTATTACAATTGCACGCATTTTAATAATATTCATAGTTAAGTGGGAATCCATAGTTCTCAGAATCATATAAGTGGACATCCATTGGCCAGTTTGGACTCATGGAGTCTGGTCTAACAGTTAATTAAGAGGTCCCCATGTTGAACACAAACTATCATTTTTTACATGTTAATTACGCAAAAAAAAAAAAAAAAAGCAATACAACTATTTGAAGGTGATTAGATAAATCATTAGCTCCTACTTATACATTATTAGAGTATAACCTGGAAGTTTCAAGCTAGTGGCCATTCACCAATGCAAGGGATCCAAGTAGGGTGGATTATTAGAATATTATAATTTAAGATTCAACCATATTTATCGACAAAAAATAAAATTTGTTCGGCCATTACTTTAAACTTTTTTCTAATGGAGACATTCCATATCAAAATAAAATTCGCTCTATGACCTTAACCAGCAAAACAATGATCACTTTTACATAATTTACTTGTAGTTTTATAAATAAGAAATCGAAATAGTATCAGTAATTTTGGTTAGAATCATATAAATCTATTTGCATTTTCATGTGTTCTCTCTATGCTCTGTCTATATATAGCTCAAGGCACGGTATCTCTGTAAGGGAAAGGAAAAATACACAATTAACAGGGGAATATGATTTCATTTTAATTAACCAAAAAAAACCCATAAATATATGGTTTATGTGTGTGAACTTAGACATCGTGAACAGAAGGAAAAAGTGGTTGACTAACGATTTAACTAGGCAACAAAATTGCATGGATATATCAAAATATAAATCTTCATATATTTCTGTGTGTGCTATTAAGCTATTTTCTTATAAAGTTTAACAATATGGTATACTACCTTATATTGTTAAATAAAAAAGATTAGTAAAATTTCAAGACTGAACCATGTATTAATTTGGAAAATAGATTTTCATATTTAATAGTTATTAAAGAAATTTCAATATAATTTTATTTATAGAAAATGAAGGTACACAATTAATTTTTTCTGCGAATGCTCTATCGGGAATTTGGCATATAGAGAGAGCCAAACTATTCAAAATTAATGACAACGGAAGCTATCCATGGATTGCTTCTTGACATATACACCAAATAAGTTAAAGTTCATTGAGCATAATATTCTTTTATTATATGCATACTAGGACTTAATCTGCGTTAATTACAGCGTAAGATAATTGTTTTTGAAAGAAATTATTTTGAAATTTAAGAAAAAATATTTTTATCTGAATTTTACAATATGTCTAACTAATAATTATAAATAAAACTGTCAATTCGTAATAATTTTTCTATTTAATCCATTTTGCACTTGATTAAAATATTATTCGAGCTAACCAGCAAAAACCTATAATTTTGAAAAATATAACTCTAATATGCACCGTTTAATGACTCTGGTTTTTGTGGTTATTCCACGAACTCTTTAAAAAAAAAAATCTTGTGTATAACTTTTTATAAAATTAGTACAATATTTTCAACCTTTGTTTTGATATATAATTAAATAAAATATAATAAATTATGGTAAAAAATAAAGCACAATTTTGAATATATTTTTTTCTTTGAATATATAGATAGATTATTATTTAAAAATATATAGTATTAAAAATAATTAAGAAATTAAATAATAAATAAACTCTTTAATGGCAATAAATACTTTCCATATTATTTTCAATAATTTTAAAAGACGATTATATCATTTTCTATTTCAATTATTTTTTGTTATTTTTAATATCATATAATATATAATAGCTTAAGTTCATTTTTCTAAATTATTTTTTAAATAATATTATAGAGATAGACATTACCTTCCCAACAAAAAGACAAAAAAGAACAATTAATTGGAGAAAAAAATGTATATCCAATATGAAACGTAACATATATAATCCGGACATGATTTCCCTATCATTCCTCATAAAAAAAAGTTGGAGTCCATGTCATAACCATTCAACAAAAACACTTTTATTTCTTTCTCTAATTTTCTAAACATCTATTTAAACTATTGCCGAGACGTACAACTGCCAATTTGAATTATGCAAGAGTAAAATGTGTATGCATATTTACGATTATCAAGTGAACTATATATATAACGTTCAAGTGTACGGATCAATTGAAAATCCATTGTAGTCTTGACCAACATGATTAAACCACTCAATTTATACAATTATTTAAATTGTTCGATGTGTAGTGGCATAGTGGTTGTGTGCTAAAGTTCTTAGAGACTCCGTGGTTCAATTCCTCTCGTGGGACTACTACTTAGTGGTATATGAATTAGATCTTCACCAATTAATTAATTAGCTATCTTAAAACTATATATTAGTACATCAAATTGAATTCAAGAATCCCAACGCATAAGGTTCGCCACAAAACTACATTTTTCTACTTTGCTCATGATGAGGTTCTTATGGATTTATTTAAAAATCAAAATATCTTTACAAAATAAAACTAAAGGGCACCATCAATTTGGAATATATACCCCCATTTGCCTTTCTCAACAGTTAATCCTTGCTCAAAGACGTTGCAACGTGACATGTCTCTTTTCTTATTTTTTATTACAAGTATTTTTTTTAATGAAATAAACCATCTTTTTCTTTAGGAATATCCGCATCATATATAACCTATGAGTCTATGCATGACGTTGGCGATAGTTGTGAGAAGTTATTCGTTGGTTTCATAAATTTTGATAATGATATATTGGTTCGTAAAAAGAGATCTTCTAATCTTATTCATATATTCTGGAAATTGATGCAACATATTACCTATAAAACTTTTTTCTTGAATCTGCATAATTAGTAAATCACTACTCCCTATATTTCAGTTTATAGATTGTTTAAGTTTGTTTCACATAAATTAAAAAATATTTTTTTTTGTTATATCTCTATTAATACATTACATAATTTTCTTTCTATTATTAATGCATTACAATAATAAGATTAAAATTGAAAATTTATCTAAAATTATGCATCGAAAATCGAAAACAATACTTAATTTTAAATAAAAAATCAATCGTATAATAACTTATAAAATGAAACGAATAGAGCATTTAATTCCAAAATTTTCTCACAACAATATTTCGCTTAGATCATAATTTTATAACGTAATTTATAGTAATAGACATATGATTTAAATGCAGTAAATCTAACTCACTCAATTAGATAATAAAACTATTGCGACCAAAAACCAAAAATCAATTACAACACTATATTTAAAAAAGAAAAGAAAAATAGACGTCTTGTAAACGTTATAAATATTATCAACGATTGGGTTTTTAAATATATTAAAAAGCAATTAATATATGAGCAATTGATCAAAATAACACACTTATATATGATCAATATATACTGTTGGTGTATAATCTCGAAGGTTGTTAAGTTATTCTTTAACAAAAAAAGGTTGTTAAGTTATTCGTTAGAATCCTAATAAATGTGGACTTATTACAAACCTACACAGCTGCACTAAGTACATTACTAGCTTATTTGACTTCGGTTTTAGTGGGCGATACATATATATATATATATATATATATATATTTTTTTTTTTGAATACATATTACTAAGGACCATGTGCATAACAAGTAGTACAAGTGAGCTTCACTAACCAATATATGTATATAACACAAATCATCATCGAAAAGTTTTAATTAATTTATAATCCACAATCTTTTGAATATATAATTAGCAGTTGATAATATTTATTGTTAGTGAAACTATATATGTTGTATAGCCATACATCAAAAAAAATTTCCTATGAATACAAGTCATAAACTGTCCTAATTAGGTCAATCACCGACACCATGACCATTTAAAAATACAACTTTGTCCTTCAAAGAATATTAATAAACTTTAAATATTTGTATCATTACTCTATTTCATGGAATTCTACATAAAAAGATAATTTTTCAATGCAGAACATATTATTTCTTTCATGGAATTCTATTTATAACAGTATAGTTTTTTTTTCTTCATAGCCGTCTAAATAACAAAATGTATATTATTATACTGTTAAATAGTATGAAAGAAAAATATTATCATAGTAGAAACGGATTCTAAATAATACGATAACAACAAAATGTATATTAATTGTGGGATTTTATGGTGGAAAATAATATGTAAAGATCTATGATATCCTATGTCTAGATCTGACATTCGTGTTAGGGTTAAGGTTGTGTGGATTAAGATTTACTTTAGAGAGTACAATTTATATATGTATAATGGTTTGAGTTTATATGTTGACCAAACATTTTTTTGTTTTGTTTGAGTTTATATATATGTATTTGGGAAACATGGTATCGCATATATCATGTTTTTAGGAATAAACAAATATTCTATTTTTTTCTTCTATGTATTTAACTTTTTTTTTAAAGGATACTTTCGAGTTAGTGGTGTTGCATATGTCACTTGAAAACACTATTTATAAAAATATCGTTTATTCATATACAAATTCACATAAATACCATTGGGGTTGTATTTGAGTTTAAAATTAAAATTAAAATTTTCCAGTTGAATTAACAAAATTTGATCTAATATGAGTGAGTTTCGAACGAACAGAGAAGATTGATCAGAAAACTAGTATATAATAAAGTAATCGAAAGGATCAGTTTTCTCGTCAAATTCGAATTTAATATGTAATATGCATATATATATATATATGTGTATATTTTACTGTAAAAATTTTAGATTGAAACTCAAACTAATTTTCGAGAGTGGAGTGTTTAACTTCAAGTCTAAACTCAGAAAATAAAATCCCCACTTAAAAGCCGCCGGTAAACATATCACGTACGGGTTTGATACTGCAAAATCTATTAATATTTTTTTGAGACAATATTGTATATATATTACCTTGACTTATGAATCATACGTATTTAAGTTTGATCAATGATAAAAATATTGCTAGGTATTATTAATTATCTTCTTGCTTAGGCTAGCATTCGTAGCATATATACAGTGTTTTTTTTTCTTCCAATTTCCTCATTTATATATTTCCTCACTAGATAAGCTTATGTTATTGTGGGGGTCGATTAATCCGCTTATATATATTCTTAGGTTAAATAGGATAATTGTATTTACTAATTAAAATTATATTACTTTTGGCCATGACGTGGTTCAAACCCATCAAAAAGAAAGTGCTTCATCCACTCCATACAAGTCAAGTATACGAATTCTCTCGAATTTGTCTCTATAAATCTTAGTTTTTAAGATGGAATTATTCGACCAACTGAACAAATTAAAGCCACCAATTGCCACATAGGACTATTCTTCCATATCCACTTAACTAAACTTTTCATATTAAAAAAAAAAAAAATCAAAAACCAAAACAAAAATTTCATGATCTTAGCTTATAAATAGACATCTGAGACTTAGATATTCTTACCATCTTATTACAATTCCTTGATCTTCTTCACAACTTATACCTCAAATGGATTATCACACCAAAAACATATGTAATCTGTTAATCTCTTTGTGTTTTACCACTCTTTTAATATTACTCCCGGTGGTTGTATGCACTAGACAACACCGGTTTGATAGCCCAAAACATAGGAGTTTGTTGGCCAACGAGCGAGATCTCGTGACAGATTTGCCTGGACAGCCTGATGTGAGTTTCAAACATTACGCCGGTTATGTCCCTGTCGACTTACCCAATGGAAGAGCTATGTTTTATTGGTTCTTTGAGGCCATGGATCTTCCCAGGGAGAAACCTTTAGTTCTCTGGCTTAATGGAGGTAATCCAATCTTTTGAATTATTCTCATGCATGCATCAGAAACTATTTTATATTCTCATATTTTCATCTTGATTGATAAACTGGCCGTTCTGCCATTTTCCCATTCCAACGTCAAATATACATTTTAATTTTTATTGTCATTCACCTATTCCGCATATTATGTTTAAAAAAAAAAAATCATTCCGCATTTTTTTTTTACTTTACGATTTTGTTTTTTGTTAAAGAACTTTACGATTTTATATATATCAACTAATCTAGAGCTCTTACAATAAAACCTAGTGTTCAATGTGTTATTTTTTTGTATGCTGTCTCATAAGGAGAACACATTTAGAATATAATCATTTATATATTGTATATATAGGTCCAGGTTGTTCTTCTGTGGGATATGGAGCAACACAAGAAATTGGTCCTTTTCTCGTGGACACCAACGAAAACGGACTTAAATCTAATCCATACGCATGGAATAAAGGTAATCCTTTTTGTTTTTAAATAACTTTCTTATCTATAAGTAAATGAAAATGAATATCATAATGAAAAAGGTTGATTTGCTGATGCAGAGGCCAACATGCTGTTTTTAGAATCTCCCGTCGGCGTTGGCTTCTCGTATTCAAACACAACTAGCGATTATCAAAAACTTGACGATGCCTTTACAGGCAGGTCCATTATTATTATTATAATAAGTTATATATAATATAGTCTCTAGCTATCCTTAGACGAAGAATATAATATATGTTAAGTTACATGGGCTTCCAACTCAAAACCAATTGGCAATGAGTGGATTGGCCCATGTCCCTTATATATTATTTAGGATCCCTTCCAACTTCCGATGTGGGATAATATTCCCTAATACGCCCCCTCGAGATGATGGCTCTTTGCCTATCAATCTCGGTATGTTCGGGCATGGATCGATGGACCAACTTTGGGTCGGGTCGATAATGGATCGGGTTGGACAATATGGATCGGGCTCTGATACCATGTTAAGTTACATGGGCTTCCAACTCAAAACCAATTGGCAATGAGTGGATTGGTCCATGTCCCTTATATATTATTTAGGATCCCTTCCAACTTCCGATGTGGGATAATATTCCCTAATAATATATAGTACGGACGTACTCTATAAACATAACTATATGCTTCGTTATTTCTTTGATAAAAACTCATATGCTTTATTCTCTCTTCTTTCCTTTTCTTTCTACGATCAGCAAGAGACGCATACACTTTTCTTTGCAACTGGTTCGAGAAGTTCCCAGAACACAAGGGAAATACGTTCTACATCGCAGGCGAAAGTTACGCAGGTTAACTAACGAATCATTTTTATTATACTGTTAATATCTCTAAATCTAATGCGTTCTTATAATTATTATTTTTGGTCAACGTATGTATATTTGCAGGAAAATACGTACCCGAGCTAGCAGAGGTCGTGTACGATAACAATAAGAAGAACAATGTTTCATCGCTTAATATCAATCTTAAGGGTATTTTGGTACGTTTGAATCTCTTAATTAGTATTACTAGCTAGTGTTTATAACCAAAATAATGTAAAATAATACTAGCTAGTGTGAATTTCAAATAAACCAAGCTAGTGGTTGTAATCTAATGGTTTTTGTCTATTTGCATGGCGAGGTTCTAAATTAGCATAAAAATCTAGTGAACAAATAATATAGTTACGTCGTATGTTTTTTTTGGGTTCGATATAGTTGGGGAATCCTGAGACATCAGATGCAGAAGATTGGAGAGGTTGGGTTGATTACGCATGGAGCCACGCGGTGATTTCGGATGAGACACATAGGATCATAAGCAGGACGTGCAATTTCAGCAGCGACAATACTTGGAGCGACGACGAGTGCTCTGGTGCCGTAGCAGAAGTTCAAAAGCAGTACGATGAGATCGATATCTATAGCCTCTATACCTCGGTTTGTATAGGAGATTCTGCGGGATCCTCTTACTTGGATTCAACAAAATTCAAAACAAATTCTCACATTATCTCCAAGAGGGTACGTACGTACGTGTTTAAATATTGTATAAGTGTTTGATACTTTTTTTCAAGATCTTTGGACCGAAAGTTAGACTAATCTTTTATTTTGTTCGGATGCCTTAGGTGCCGCCAAGGCGCTTGGGTGGATATGACCCATGCTTAGACGATTACGCGAGAACATTTTATAACAGAGCAGATGTTCAGAAGTCTCTTCATGCGAGTGATGGAGTTAATCTCAAGAAATGGAAGATTTGCAAGTACATATCGTCTGCCCATTAATCTTCATGCATGTGTTATATTGTTTTTTCAGTATAATATACGATGGAGCTTGTCTGAATATTAATATTTGGTATTGCAGCATGGATATCTTTCATAACTGGACTTATTTAAAGCCATCGGTTTTGCCTATATACGAGAAACTCATCGCTGGAGGATTAAGAATTTGGGTTTACAGGTAAGATGCGTTCATGACCACTATATAATTATAATTTAGTGGTCATCGTCTTATACATCATGATTTAAAAAAATTGATACATTATTTCTATATGGATCTATACAGAAATCACATGCATGATAGATTTATGTCACATCATTAGTTTGAGCTTCTAGTTGGAATCTCCAGGTCATAGAAACAATTTACACCCATGATTCAACCAACTAAATTTCTAATTAATTTCACCTCGATTTAAAAACTTATAACAAAAATGAGTAAACTTGAACAAATTTAATCTTTTTTTTGCTTTTAATTACTTTGACTTCTTTTTAATTTGGTTGGTTCTACTTAATTATATATGAAAAAAAGTTTTGTTATTATTCTCCAATGCATAAAGAACATTGATTTCCACTAAACCGTTGGTTTAATGTGATGGCTCAGTGGTGACACAGACGGAAGAGTTCCAGTACTCGCAACTCGGTATAGCTTAAGCGCACTCGACTTACCCATCAAGACCGCTTGGAGGCCATGGTACCATGAGAAACAGGTACCCATATATCTCATTAGCCGGTTATTTTAGATTCTTAATTTGAGTTTGGTTAGACCGATTAATTTCTTGATGATGTATTTGGCTATATTAGGCTTTTATGTTGGGTTGTATATTCTGCCTTGAACGGCAAGTGTATCGTTTAAGGGTTTCTTAACCTTACATATATATGTTTGTATCGCCGTTTGACATACATAAGAATCATATTCTCTTTTTCTACATGATGTTTAATTTCTAATTATAAAATAAACAAACAGGTAAGTGGGTGGCTTCAAGAGTACGAAGGTCTAACGTTTGCAACGTTCAGAGGAGCTGGACATGCGGTGCCTTGTTTCAAACCAAGCAGTTCTCTTGCATTTTTTTCGGCCTTTCTCACCGGAATTCCTCCGCCGCCGTCACGGTAGAGAAGCAAGTTAACGATTCAAAATATGATTTACATGAGGATCTTTAAGTTTTCAGAAAGCTTGAAAGATTTTGGGGTTTTGTTACGTTAACTTGTCAGACACGTCATAGAGGGGAAACGGGATTGTAACTTGCAAGAGAAGTTGTATGTGACTTTCTATATGTATCAACGGAAAAACTTTCACCACTTTAAGATTGTGTAATCACTAAGAGCATGTCCAATGGTGAGGTTCTAAAAATGGGTATCTAAAATTTTTAGAACCTCACCTTTTAGAATCCCAACATTTTGTATGTTAATTTTTAGAATCTGTATCTAAAAGTTCTAACTTTAGAACCCTTCTCTCTTCTTTTTAGAACCTCTCCAATATTTATCAATTATATATCATTATAATTTTTTAGAACTCTTCTATTTAGAACCCCCATTGAACATGCTCTAAAAAAAAGTGTTTGGAATACAACCAATTTAAGATTATAATGATCAAAGGAAAACCTTCAACACTTTAAGATAATGTTGAAAATAATTAGAAAAGTTTTTTGTTTTGGTGCAATATCATTTATATTCATTGAAATGAAATCCAAATTGTTAGAGTGGTTGCATCCAAACACTTTTTTGGTCACAAAAATAGTAATTATAATATCGAATATATAAAAAATAGCTTGTTTTAAAAAAAAAACTTTATACTGCCATTGCTGCAAAAGATCAATTGTTTGGAACACTCTACCAATAAGAAAGGCATATTCATATGCGAATCTTTTTCTTACAAGAACATGCGGTGGAAAAATATATATATATGTATGTTTTCTGATTTTTTCAGGCACATATTTATTTCATTTTCTGTAACTAGCTTCTAAAATAATTTTCAAGTTTTAAAATTGAACAGCTAAATATTTATTAATCTGAAAGCATATAAAAACATTTACTTATGATACACCATATTATTTTATTTTATTTTTATTTATCATGTAACCGTAGATTTTTGTCAATTACTCATTAAACGATTACTGCCACTGTTTTTTTTTTTGTAATAATAATTACTGCCACTGTTGGTCAAAATCAAAGGCATATACATATACACAAATGTACATGTATGATACATGATGTATCTCTCTTTAATTTGGGTAAGAATTAGAAGATGCATGCATCTATTTTAAATTTTCATCTATTCTAAATGTTTCCATCTTTATTTTATATTTCTTTCCATCTTACACCCATATTTACTTTTTATTAACATTATTATTGTTATTATCTTATATATATATATATATATATATCTTGCTTTGACCACCAATAAAAAAAGAAGATATTATAATATTAGGGTAAACTTCCTAAACTCAAACTAATTTAAAGAATCCGTAAAAAAATCGAATACAACTGTCATTTCTAATGGACAACCATAATAGAGATATTTGAACTATGGTCCTTTAATTGACATAGACTAATTTATATGGTAAATTATTGGTTGAATAATTTATTATTAGATTAGAAAACCGTGGTTCAAGTTATTTTATTGCCGTTTTAATCGTAGTTGACTACACTAAACGTTTCAAATTGTAAAAATGTCGAGTTTTTCATAAATCAAGATTACTTCGAGTGTCAATTCGGATTTGCCTTAGTTATTAAAAAATATATATGATAATTTTAAAACCATTTGACCACCATAAATTGATTAATATTTTACATTCTTGATTAAAAAATTATTATCATTAATTTTTATATTTAGTCATCTATTCCATTATTTGTTAGGAGAGTACATTTCAATTGTGAAAGAAAAAAAAAAGCGTCTCACTTTATATCACACTTTGATTTCAAGTCAAAACAAAACATGTTTAGGCCGCATTAACGGTAATATTTTTCCTCCGTAATAGAAATTTAAAATTTCACGGTAATTTTTGTTATTATCCTCTTATTACCTATTCTACTAAACTCAATTCTTCTACTTTTAGGATCCTTTAGAAATAAAATAATTTTTCCATTTGTGTTTGTAACTTCTTATTTCGAGAAATCTATATGATGATGCCACGTGTCACAATTGGATAAGTAATAGATTCGATATATGTGGAGCGTTAGCGTTAATAAATACTCTTAAGCTTCACATGTTTTATCTCTTACACTCCTTAAGTATATTTAACTTTGTAATCAATATAAGTATATCAACACTTTCACTCTCTCGTTTTCTCCGCTAATGAGTGTCAAAACCTGTAAAGTTGAGGTAAATTAAGCACGCTTTTATATTGTTCTCTTATTGTTTGTTACTGAAACTTGATTTGATATCCTTATTGATTTCTTGTTGTTATGAACTAATTTGTTACAGCCTGTAAAAAGGCAAGCATCACTTAGAAGTAGTGAAACCAAACAAGATGTTAAACCTTCTTTGGTTTCTCCATCATCATCGATCAAGGCGTCTAGATCTCCATTCGTGACCCAAAAAACTCTAAGACGTGTTGCTTCGTCGGCTAAAGATATAAAAAATGCTCCAAGAGAGATAACAAAGATCTCAAGTTCGAGCTGCGACTCGAGCAAATGGACTGGAAATTTCATTCTCATGGTCGAGCTTCGAAGGAAGATCATCACATTTAGGGGCATCATTGATCTTCCTCCTCTTACCGGTTATCTTTCCATAACCAATGTAAGTTTGCGATTTTTTGGGATAACTATTAAGGACTGATATTCAATGTATCTTCTTACATCTTTTGTGCGCATTCTTTTGTTCTTACAAAGACAAAAGTAAAAGAATGTTCTCTTTTTAGTCGTGAACTGTTTTTGTTATGTGAATTTTTGCATTGGCCAAATAGGTAAAACTAGTGAAAATTGATTCCCAGCTTTGACGAAAATCGCCACTTGATTTTTTTCATACGTTATATATAATTGATATTTTTTGCGTTTTTGTTGTTGTTGGGGGCTATTGCCCTAATATTGGTAGATGGTGATGCGTACGATGAAAGATCTCCATAAGCTTTGTCCTGAGATCGTTGAGAGCTCGCATCTCTTGGATATAAGACGTACAGATATCGATAAGGTTTTATGCAAATTCATCTCATAATTACTAAATCATCTGTGAGACTGATGAGTTAAGTTAAGTTGTGATTTTTTTTTTTTTTTCTGATCAAAACTTCTCTTGCAACAGTTGCTTGACCACTTTTACAACGCTTTGAAATCAATTGGAGATTCTTGGATCGATGACCACGAATGGGTCATTAAATCCAAGTATAGGAACAGTAGCCTTAGGAAGAATCCATCCGATCGACTTGGTAAGCCATCCCAAAAGCTCTTATGATACTCTTTTCATACAGATTTTGCTCCATTGTTCTCACACAATCTCTATAAAATGGTTTCTTGCAGTGGAAAAGGTGTTAGCTGCATTAGATGGACTTATTAAAGGGATGAACGAGAGGTTCAATATGACAGAGATCGGCAATGAGGAAAAGAAGAAAAGGGTTAGTCCGCAGAGTAAAACATCGAGCAACCAAGCCTTCTCGCCATCAAAATCAGTCACGCCAAGAACGGTGATGAATCCACGGAATAAAGTTGGAGACTTTGCGATTTCTGTTTCGAATCTTCCAAGAAACGTGAGAATGCAAACGCTTGTAAAGCTGAGTCCTATCGATGTAAAGAGACTTGCTATCCAAAATATGTGCCACAAAGAAGCTCAGAGCAATAATGGTGATGGTGATAACGAGAGTGCTAAAGAGAAGAATAATGAAACAGAGAAAATGGAGAAAGCAAAAGAAGCTATCCTTGAGGAGAAAGATAGTGTGAAGAATGAGACTGATGATAAAAGTTGCTCAAAAGTTTCAGAGAAATCTGAAATTGTTCCGGAGTCTTTGGCTCCGCTTCCTCCACCTCC
The DNA here is from genome assembly GCA_030161315.1 of Eutrema japonicum. Lineage (NCBI taxonomy): Eukaryota > Viridiplantae > Streptophyta > Magnoliopsida > Brassicales > Brassicaceae > Eutrema > Eutrema japonicum. Next base: position 5,404,119 of record BSQW01000001.1, on the reverse strand, counting down.
AGGAAATGCAACCCTACCGCCGCCACAACAACTTCCAAAAGGGCCGGGTGCACAGCCTCCTCCACCTCCAGGAGCTGCAGCAATACTGCCACCACCACCGCCAGTTCCAATGGCAGCAGGAAAGGGACCGGGTGCACCACCACCACCACCACCTCGCTTGGGAGTCAAGAAAGCAACGGGTAAACTGAAGAGATCAAAACAATTAGGGGAACTCTACAGATTCCTCAAGGCGAAAATCGAAGGGAAGGATCCAGAAGCAAGAACCCGTGGCGCGGGCGGAGGAAGCAAAGTCGGGATTGGAACCGCTCCAGCCGGCGGAAAGCAAGGAATGGCTGATGCTCTTGCTGAGATAACAAAGAAGTAAAATCACATAACAACACACTTATGAACAACAAAACCACACAACAACGGTCAAAAACTGATACTTGGTTTATGTTTTATGGCCAAACAGGTCACCTTACTTTCAGCAGATAGAAGCGGATGTTCAAATGTATATGAAAGCAATCAATGAGCTTAAAACAGAGATTTCCAAGTTCCAGAGTAAGGACATGACTGAGCTTCAGAAATTCCACCGGTATGTCGAATCAGTGCTTGAGAGATTAACAGATGAAACACAGGTCAGTTACAACAACAAAAGTGATCGGTCGATGTCACAAACTTTCTTCATCATGTTATGGTTCTGTGATCCCAAAAAATGTTTGAACTTGGTTAGGTTCTAGCGAGATGTGAAGGGTTCCCGCAGAGCAAACTCGAAGCGATAAGAATGGCTGCTGCGTTGTACTCGAAGCTGCAGGGAATGGTCAAAGAGCTGAAGAACTGGAAGATTGAGTCTCCAGCGAACCAGCTTTTCGACAAGACTGAACGTTACTTTGCAAAGGCAAGTCATTGGAATACTGATTTCACAATAGTTTCTTTTCCTCTTCCAGGTAGCTGAATTGATCTGAAGAGTAATGATAAACTTAAACAGATCAGAAAAGAGATTGAAACTCTAGACCAGATCAAAGTAGAGGAGGAAAACAAGTTCAAGAGCCATAACATCCATTTCAACTTCAATATCCTTGTTCAGATCAAGGAATCAATGGTTGACATCTCATCAGGCTGCATGGAACTTGCATTAAAGGTAGGACTAACTGTACAACACACTTTGCAAACATCTGATCGATGTTTTTGAAATCCTACTGAACGGAGTCTCTTGGTTTAAAACTCACAGGAAAAAAGAGAAGCAAAGATTGCATCGCATACTACAGAAACACGCGGGGCAAAGCCGAGCATGGTCAAGAATAAGACTGTAGGATGGGCTAAAACGCTGTGGAGGGCATTTCAGTTTGCATTCAAAGTTTACACATTTGCCGGCGGACACGACGAACGAGCTGATAAGCTTACCAGAGAGTTGAGTGATGAGATCAAACTGATTCTCTGAATCCAATGACTCCACCACTCCTGTTAGTATGTTTCACCTGAAAATGTCAGAAAAAAATGTTCCGTCTTTTTAGAAGACACTTGAAGAGATATTTGATATCTAACAAAATGTTGTAATCTAATCACCAAGAAGCTGTTGTAATGTGATATGTGTCTTCTCACTGAACCTATACATAAGAAAGTAGAGTTATATTAGGCTCAAGGCCATGACAACATCAAAGTTCAATTACAAGAAACAGAGATAATTTCGAAGAATACAGAATTAGATGGCGAAGGTCAGCCAATGAAGGTTACCCAAACGTTTCTGAGCTCGAATCATACACGCATACACGCATCACGCATGGAAGACGGATCTCAGGATCAAACCGAGTCCACTCATCCTTGATTAGTGAGGTTTGAACGTGAAGTTACACCAAACGAGATCAATTGTTTTTTGCCGACTTTTTTTTACAGCTTGAAAAAACTCTAGTAAGCTGCGAATTTATTATATGTACACTAAAAAGTAGATGTTCATATAATCATTTAGCCATGTAAATGTAACAAATTAAAAATAAAAAGAAAGCCGTAAAGCAAACTTGTATATATGATTAAGGGTATGAAGAAAACTACATAAGAATGGAGTGTAGAAGTAAAAGACAGCTAAAACAACCCTAAGCCGAGGCAGACAGAACGTAAAACAAACTCTAAAAAGTGAGATCTAACATACTAATTGTAGCCTTATATCAATACATCAACATGATCACTATGAATCATAGTCTATGATCACCAGAGTCAGTGATCACCCCAAAGCATTCCAAGTTTTTTTTTTGCAGATGCTGTACAGAGAATAAGGAGAATGAAGAATTCATTTGCCCGTTTTCGATCCGTTTTTTACGGTAATTTGCAGGACTCGATCACTTCCATTACTGCTTTGTGTGTCTCCGGAGGGATCATGTTCAGAGTGGTGTGAAATGCCTGGACAAAACAAAGAACACAGTTACATTAAAGGATCTTGAGATTTCTCAAGCCTGAAACCGAGCAGCAATAAGATGTTAAAGAGACACATACCACAAATCTCTCCAAGACCGGTACAAGAATTGCGAGATTGCGTTTCGGGAGATAGTCTTTGATGGAGTTGCGTATACTTCTACTGCTAGTGGATCCAAGAACATGTTTAGTTTCTTGAGAAAGTTTAGATGGATTATGACATAAAAATACTATTGAAAACGGAAAAGACCTTTCAGTTGAAAGAAAGGCAAGTAGTAGAGCAGAGTATGCCTCCACAATCATCTTTTCCGCTTCCTTTTCGCCTTCTAATACTGCCTCTTCGTCATCCTGAATACCAAAAAAACAAAAACAGAGCAGGTTTAATAAAAAAATAAAGCCCTTTTCTGGCGATCTCATAAGTAGGAACAAGAAATAGTTAGATGCTGCTACTCACTAAGGTGAAAGTAGTTGTTTCTTCTTTGGTTTCTGCTGATCCTTGATTGGTTAGAAAGATTGAACATAATAAAGGAATCATCTCCTGTTCACTCTCTTGCAACCCTTCTGGTTTTGTAATAGGAAAACTAGCTGAAGCAAGCCGTGATCTAGAACAAGAATCAGTTACCTGATTAGAGAAGAAAGACTACGCCCACTGTGTCTAAGGGTTTAAAGACGGAAAGAGTATGACTAGTTGTTCAATTTGTATTGACTCAACCACATGATGGTATTAAATTCTGACTGCAAGAAATTTTGTACCTGTTCACTCCGTCTTTCTCAACCAAATTTACCAGCAAACCCAAGATGGCAACAAGAAAATCTAACTCCTGATCTGTAAGATGCTTGTCTTTCTTCTGATGGGATCCCGTCTTTTCCATCTCACTGAAAAGCGGAGATCTGGTGAAAGACGGAAAGTGTCTGGCAATTAATTCAGCCATGCTTTCCAGACCTCTGCACCCACCAACTTGCCGACAACCGACAGTGTTATCATTTGTTAAGTTCATCAAAACCTGCAAACAGATAACCATGAACTAAATTAATACTATTCGGGCTACAGTTACAGACCAGAAAACAGATGTTAGAAGACTGTAAGAAAATTACCTTTACGGCTGTTAGAAGGCAATCAGACAAGAGACATAGACATTCTTCATCAATGTCATTTGTAGAAGAAGATACTTGCAGCGATATTCTGCAGCCTCTGTCACTTGATTCTTCCTGGGAATTCAACCTATGGTTTGATGATTCCTCTTGGCTCGAGAACAGCTGATACAAACGTTCATCTTTACTCTGTTTGTAGCATCCTTTCTTCTTTTGAGCTCTAGATTTCTTTTGCTTTACAGATACTATTTCCCACTTGGAAGGTTTAGAATCTTCCAAGTCAAACGCAAAAGGATCTTGGTTTTCCTCTAGGGATGCAAAATTTCCATTTTTTTTACAACTTGGTTCTCCAACTTGACTAGTCCTTGAAGTACTTCTGGCAATGCCACTACCCAATGACGCCAATCTGCCTGCAAATGAACCAGAGATGGCGGAACCGACTCTTGTTGGTGACGTCGTGGTCTCATTTCCTGATACACTTGACTGAGAACCCGACATTGATGTCGGTGAGAAATCTAAATCGATTATGGATTGACTTTTCTGGGATACACTCCCATTCCTCGTGGAGATAGAGCCAAGGGTTGAGCATGTATCTGAACTGATTGTCACGACCTCATTGTTAACTGCAAAAGATAGAAGCGGCTTAACATAGAAAAATACAGAGACCAGAGGGGTAGGGAGGGGGGTAGCGAGACAGAGACTCATTTGTGGCTATAAGAATATATACCTTTACAATCTGCTCCCATGATAGAATCACGATTACCACTATTTGAACAGTGAGGATTTACATTGTTCCTGTGAGGTCTTGGAAAACCTCCACGTAGGTGAAGACCTAGCCATCAGTCCAACCAGCTAACAGGATAAGAGATGAAAGAACGGGAAGAAGTAATAATGTGTAACAATTCAAAACCAGACATTTTATCAATTGCGAACCTGAAAGCATCTTAATGACACTTATCGTGAGCTCTGTGAAAGACATTCGGGATTCATGAGAACCCAAACATTTCTTAAATCCAAGCAAATGATTCTGACAAACAAAATTAGTGTTACAGTTAATATTATCTCGGGAACAAAGTTATATATACTGCAACTTGATAACAGGTGATTAACGTCAGAATCTCCAGAATATTGCCATGAATCTAGCAACCAATATACATCAAAGATACCTGGTTGTCTGTGCTGAGGAACGTAGCATTTTCCATGATTTTCAGACATTTCAGAAGCAACATTAAATTCTGCTTATGCAGGGTATCTTTCTTATCCTGGAAGGAAAGTGCGTCGTGTTCCACCCAGCGCTGCATATAAAATCTGTATTAGATTTTCTCGTCAAATATAACATATGCGATTGCAAACTTCCAGCAATCAAAGACAATTCATGCACAAAGGAGAGTATAGATATGCATTAAAAAGATTCTGACAGGTAATCTATCAATGACAGGTAATCTATCAATGACAGGTAATCTATCAATAAAAGTCTCTTCAAAAGAGCTTTTTATGAGTTTAACAAAATATCTCTCTCTCGATATATACAAAGAAAGCACCTTTCACTTGAACCATTTTTCAGCAGTAAACTGGATCTAAAATAGACCCTGACAATACCCAAGCAATTTACAAAGGTAGAAATCTAAGATGCTTTATACAAGTTATCCACGTCCTAGGCAGTTATAGACCACAATTTGTATCTTATGATTCTTATTATAAAAGATAGTGGTGCAGACGATAAAAAAAATACAGGCCCACACCTCCATAACAGTGTGACAATCCATAACAACCTCAAGGACTGCATCGAGTCCTCCTAGTTCTCGCAGTTTCTCCTTGAAATTCCCTCCGGTCTTTTTCACAGAACCAGAAGTATCTGGATGGGGGAAAATGAAACAAATTATTAACAATAAACAAAGGATCACAATATATCACAGTAGAATATATGGTAAAATGAATCTACGGAAGTAAAATAAATTACTGGAGAGAACATGAACTTTTTATTATCTATTATCTAAATCTTACTAATTCTAAGATGATCTTCTCTGAAATAGTTAGCTAGTCATTACTTCCAACAGAAGAGGCAAAAAATTCAAATACCATCAAAAGAAATTTTGGATACGCACGCCCTCTCCATGGCCAACAAAGCTACCCATTTCGTACATAGCTCAGGTCTCGCTGTTTCAGTTTTATAGATATCAATCGATCTCACTTCCTTGCAATTAACAAGAAGTTCCTGAACTCTAGAAAGTATAACACTGGAGCTTGGATCATTCATTTTCACTACATCCCGTGCTGCATCAACATCCTTAAGTAATGATAAGAGCTTAAATCCTATATTGCGCGGCTTCCCTTGGGTGCTAGTAACAATCACAGGTTTCAACAACTTTATCAGAAACTTGATGCACTTGGGTGACTCCATAAAGTGCTCGTCTTGACCCTGGAATCATGAAAATGGATTGGTAGAGTTATATAAAAAATGTCAATGAATCAAAGAATAAACAACATCAAAAACATATTTCACAGCATCTCACTTACATCAGCAGTTAGCACAAAGAAAAGAGTGGCCGCGGCAAGATTGCTTGGTATGTCATCAAGGCTAAGACTCAAAATCTCATCAATAATGGATTGGGAGATCCTGAAACAATAAGCTCCCACAAAATTAGGGAAACTTTTTTTGTGAGATTTCAAGATACTCGCATCCATTTAGAACTTCTCGCCGACTCAACCAACGAATCAATTGAAGGGGAAGATACAAAATTTCCAGTCCTTGGAGAGAACAAAACATATTCCCAAAACCTTACTTGGAGTGCATCATGATACGAACCTATTCTATACTATACAGTTCCAATTCACTACAAACCAGAAACCCTAATAATTCTCTACACTTCCATGCCCTAATCAAAGCGACCGATTCCATCACAAATCTGATTCAACTAAAGCGCAATCTGATCCAGAATACAAGAGAGAGAGAGAAAACGAAGCCACTGACTTCGTCGGCGTCGGTGAATTTGTATACAATCGCGCCCTAATCCAGAAGACCGGAAAATAACGAAAACCCAGAACTCAAACAAATCTGTTCTCACAAAACCCACATGCCAAATCGATAAATTTCCAATAAATTGAACAAAATGAAACCCAAGAACGAATGGAGAAATATAAGAAAAAAGGGGCTAACGTACCCTTGAGCTCTCAAGGAGCGGCGCTGGTGTTGAGATGCGCAAATCGCCAGAAGAGACGACAGGCTTGCCCTTCTGATCCTCAGCTGCTGTCCTTTCCTCAACCCATCAAGCGCGAAGTTAACCTCGTCCTCGTGCTCCATCAGCTCTCCAAACTCCTGCGCCTCAAGCAACGTGGAAGTAAATGCGAAAGCCCCGCCGTTCCTCACTCTTTTCGCCTTCCGGACGCCTCCGTTCTGTGAATAATCATCCTCTTGGGAATTCGATCTCGAAGAAGAATGCCAGAGAGAGGACGACTCTTGACTGGAGAAAGGAAGAAGAGAGTAATCAAGGGGTTCGATGTCCGGCGACGAAGAGGAAGAGAGGTATTCCGCCTGCGAAACGGTATCGTTCAAAGAGTCGGATAGGGTCCTCGGCGGCATGCCCGGCTTGCGGCGGGCGTACGTTCGCTCCATCATCGCCGAGCTCGTCGTCGAATTTGCAAATTTGGGGGAGATTTTAGGTGAGAAATCAAAAGAAGGGTATTTCGGGAATAAAAGACAAAGAAAAAAAGAAAAATAGTGCTCGTAAGATCTCTCTCTCTTTGTCTTTAGTCTGGAGAAGAGAGAGAGAGCAGCAAAGGCAATGGCCGTTGTTTTATGAACCTTTTAAATACAATGTTTTAAAATGTTTATATTCCACTTTTTACCAAATTAATCAATTTTAGCATAATATAAACACATTATTTTTGAGACTTTTTTAAGTTTTTGATTTTGGGGGTTCCAAATTGTGCTTGGTTTTTTAACGGGTCTAAATCGTAAAAAAAATTGTTGCTCAACTATTTGATTTGTTGGTTTTAGATTTTTACTATAATTCTGACCCCCAAAACAAAAAATCATAGAATTTTCTTACATCTGTGATATTAACACACTGCAAAAACAAATTGACTTGATGATCTTTGTAATTGTATCCATGTGAAATGTATGTAAAAGTGTTGATTGAGTGGGCTTGTGAAATCCAAGAGTATGGAAGATTCGAAATTAACACGTTATATGGTCTCATCAACTTGTTCGAGTCTAAAAATTAAAAGTTCAGATAAGATTTTTTGTTTGACCAGACAAAACCAAAAATGTTAAGAAATTTATCTGTAATTATTCATTATTATTGAAATTTTCTTTTGGTTTATGGCAATGATGGAAAGTTCAGATTTTATGCTAGTTTTGATAATTATATATTCAACGTATGTATAACTCTGATCCAGGAAAATTTTCTAAAATATCTTTTAGAAAAAAACTACATATTTGACAAGCAGAAAATAAAGAGTAAAGTATATAGTATATTATTCAAAGCACAATCATATATTTTATTTTGAGTCAATTAAAATAAAGAGTAAAGTATATATGCTATTCTAAGCACGATATTGTTTAAATTGGCTCGATTTTGTTTATCCCTATAAATACATCTATATAAACTTTATCAAGATTCACATAATTATAAATAAAAATCATTTTCAACTCTAAGAAAAACAAATGGAGACAAAAATGCTTAAGTTGGTCTTCTTCTGCTCTCTTTTTATCACTGCAACGCGTAAGTTCTCTTTTTCGGGGTAATTTGCATCGCAAAAGTTTCTTCTTCTGTTTTCACTTCTTTTTCTAACAATTTTTTCAGTGTAACAAGTTTTGTAAAGGACTATAGTTTCATTTCTTGGTTTATTTTGATTTATATGTCTCGTTATTTATATTTTTTTACTGTAAATGATAAACTTGCATGTCTTTTTTTTGTCAAAGAAACCTACATTTCTTATTGTAAATCATAAACGTATATTCAAAATTATATATATATATATATATATATGAGTTTGAGCACAAATCCCTGTTTTCAAAAAACTTGCATAATACAATGTTGCTGATGCTCGTAAGATATAACTTTCAATGATCGAATGTACTAATATTACTTCCACTTATAAATTTTAAGTTTGACAAATAAAAAACAAATTATGGTGGTAGCAGATTTTTATATGATGGCTGATGCTAGAGGACCAATAGTGAGCAGAAGGTGCCTCAATGAGGACCACTGCGAATTATGGTGCTACGGCTGCACCCTATGCGAGTGCCTTAACCACTTATGCGAGTGCGTCAGCAAAACTCCACCAGACTTCTAATTTGTTTTAAAATATAATATTTGTAATAGGGAACTACATATGTTTTCTTATTAGAAGATGTGATATTTGCATTCAAAATATCTACAAATAAAATCTAAACTCCATACATGAGTCTACCTTTTCTAAATTTATCGGAGCATATCTCCCGGATGTATTTGTAGCCCGCTAAGCGCAGGCGATATAGTGAAACCGTTTCCGTCAATGCGGTATGATGGATGCGCGAGCGGGACTGGTCGGTCGGGAATTGAAGGAACTTCGATGTCTCCTTCAAGCATTTTCAATGCATCTAATATAGTTGGCCTTAAAGCAACCAATACATGAGCGCACAAAATCCCAACTTGCAAGAATCTCTCCATTATCCCTTTTGGATTCGAGATCCCCAAGCCCTCGTCTCTCAACAAAGAAGGTGCAAGAGCTTCCTCTGTTTTACCGGCTTTCACCAATGACCAAGCCCAATCCGTTATCAGAAACGTGCTTGGCGACCCGGAAGTAGACAGATCGAGAGCTTTCCTTCCGCACATTATCTCCAATATAACAACCCCGAAGCTGTACACATCGCTTTTTTCTGTTAATTGACCGTAGAGTGCGTACTCGGGAGCCAAATAACCGTGTGTTCCCGCCACTCTGGTAGTGAGATGAGACTCCCCTTCTCTGCTCTGTTTAGCTAACCCGAAATCAGCAACCCTCGCTCTCATATCGACATCTAACAATATATTTGTACCTTTAATGTCGCGGTGGTAGATGGCGGGTTTCACGCCGTAATGCAAATAAGCCAACCCTTTGGCTACATCCAAAATGATACTCTTTCTCTGAGGCCAGCTCAATGGAGTCTCAACCCGAGGAAACAAGTGATCATCGAGATTCCCATTCGACATGTAATCGTAAACAAGATATCTCTGACTCTCACCATCATCATCCACCATACTACAGCCTCTAAGCGGAACAAGATTCCTATGCTTCAAATTGCTAATGATCTCAACCTCGTTGCGAAACTCTGCATCCCCTTGAAACTCGGATTCTATCACCTTCTTAACCGCGATAACCGATCCATCCGGTAAAACCCCTTTGTAAACGAAACCAAACCCGCCTCGACCGATGAAATTCTTCTGCGAGAAATTGTTCGTAGCCTTCTCGAGTTCCTCGATTTTGAACCAGATCGAGCCAGTGTTTGGTCTCCATTTCGGTCTAGACTCTTGATCCTCCCAACCAACTTCTCCTCCCTTAACCGCTCTACCGAACCGTAAATACAAACCGGCAATAACGAGAGCCGCGACAAGAGCTCCGGTTATCCCTAAAACAAGAGCCACCTTGTGTTTTTTCTTCTTCGAGCTCAATGGAGAGCTCAAGCTTAAGGAGAAGAGGCAAGACAAAGCGTCATCGCTCTCAGGTCCTTTCTTATTGACGATACCAGCAGCGTAAAGAACAACGAAATGGTAACAGTCGACACCGTGAGAGCTATTACCGTCCAAATTGATCAGCTGTTTCTGAACCCTAGTTCCAGCCGACACGCAAGCGTCGCAGCGTGTGAGATCTGTGAGGCCACTGCTGCAGGCGGAGTCGAGCGCCGTCGTGGGGCCGAGACGGGAGACCCAATCTTGTGTTGTTTGGATTCCGGCACAGGTCTCGTTATTGATGACGAATTGGTTCGGATCGAAGCAGACGGAGGTGAGATTCGAAGGGAGAGAGAGGGAATCGAGCTTCGTCTGGAGGTCGTTGAGGCAGGAAACGGAGGTGGCGAGATCTGGGAGACGGTAAATGGATATTTGCTTGAGACGATGAGCCAGAGGGATTCCAACTAGAGTTAAGACCGATTGGCAGCAACTGTTCTTCCTCTCGATTGATCTATCGTAGCTTCGACAATCGGTAGTGTTCCATGGGATTCTCAGGACATGGCTGAAATCCAAAGGACAAGTCGGCGACGGCGACGGTGACGGAGATGGAGCGCAGCTTGAGAGATGGACCAAGGCGAAGAAGAGAGAGAGAAGAAAGAGAAGGTAACGGAGGTTCGAGGTATGTGGTGGAATCGATTTCGCCATGTTTGTTTTGGAGTTTGGAGAAATCGGCGATATGGGTATGAGAGAATCTGAGGTTTTTGGGGGAAAGTGAGTGATTGATTTGGAAATGGCCATGAAAGTTGGATTCGTTTGGGTGGGTCAAAGAGGCTGCTTTGATCTGTTGACTTGGGAAGCAACATGGAAGCTTCATAGCTTAGTTTTTCCCCACCTTGCAACTGCCAACACTGACGATGAAGATATTCTTTTATAATCACGTTTTACTATAAAAGTCGTGCAGAAATGTTAATTGATATGTTCCCCACAAATGTCAAATTGTCAATTAAAGGAGATCACATTTTGGATCCAAAAGTGAAAAAAAACAAAAAAAAACTCGACTCCACCACCAAGTCACCAACTGTGCTTTCTCTCTGTTTTTTTCCAAACTTGCTAAATGTGTCCAGATTGTAAATTACTTTACTAGTTATCTTTGTTACAACATTTCTTACTTGTAGACAAAAATTAACAAGGGGAAAATTCTATAAACATATCCCAAGCTATTTAATATCCGAACTATTGTTGTACCCAATTAAATATCCAAACTAATTTTTTTGTCCATTTTAAACCTGCAACTATAAACCGTATAATTAAATTACATCGTATACGAAACGGAAGTTATCGGAAATGTGAACGGCATTATAATTCCGTTATAAAATTAATTACAGTTACCTGTAATGCTACAGTGGTTAAATTACCTGGATCCAAAACCGGATAAAATGGATAAAACCCGACCCGAGATATAAATAGCTTATCGGAATAAAGTTGAGGTATTTTTAATTTGTTTTCGTTGAGGTTTTTCTTACGTTATTATATCTGACATTGTGTATCATCGGATGTCTTACAAATTTACAATAAGATAACGAAACTTTAATTCAGCTAAATGTTTTTTTTAGTGTATGTTTTTTGTCTATATAGAAAAACTATAAACTTTAATTTATATAAAAAAAGGATAAAAGTCAAATCTGAAATGAAACCAAAAAATAAAAATATTTGTTCTCTTGATAATTGAAAAAGGAGAAACAGAATTTTCCTAATAAAAGCCTCCCAAACAACTCGGCTCTTCGTCTGTCTGGTAATCTTATTCCTACGCAGGACAAACTTCCTAATCTCTCTCTCTCTCTCTCTTCTCTTTCAGCCATTTTCCCGATCATCTTCTTCTTCTTCTTCTTCTTCATATTCTCGATGCAATGGGGACTCCTCGATCGCCGGCGACAGATTTCTTCGGAATTTCCAAGACAGCATGCAAAGCATACAAGTCCCTCGTCACCAAATTGCATCCTCTTTCTTCTCATCGCAAATCAGATTCCCACTCCGACGCCGATTCCGTACGTTTTTATTTTATTTTATCATCTTCTCAATGGAATTTTCAATGGGCCAAACAAATATCTGATTTTTCTCCTTATGGATTTCGGTTTGTCGAAAAATCTTTTGTTTGAGAACTGAAACTCTGTTTCGTAATATACAAATGGATTTTTTCAGTTTTCCAATTTTAATAATCCAGTTCGTGAGAATGTAATGAATTCATCGTTTGTAAAATTTTCAGGCAATCCACCGGAGATATCTGGAGGAGAAATTTGCGGAGGAGGATGATCTGATTGCTGCTCGGAGAGGTCTCCGGCTACAGAGCATGGACGATAGCACCGTCTTCAAACGCCGATCATCTCTCCTATCAAACTCAAGTAGCCGCCGCAGCCACACGCCGCAAGCCAGACCGACATACCTCTCCTCCTCCGCCTCTTCCAACCGCAGATCTGCTTTCTCCAGAAGCACAAGCCGTAGAGACGAAGGCAGCAGCCACGGCGGCGTAGGGAGAAGCCATGGTCTGAAATTACGCCCGGTCTCGAACAACGCGAGCCCGAAGGCGTCACCTTTCACAAGCCCGAGAGGGAAAGATCAAACCTTAGGTGATTTGTTTGGCCCCGTACATGGACTATCTTCTCCTCCAAGCTATAGCCCGATAAACGGCTTGAAGTCGTCTCCTCCGTCGTCGATTTCGAAGAGCGTTAGCAAGAGAGATAAAGATGACAGAGGCTCGGCGACGTCGACGTCTGTGCCGTTTTCGAAGAGCACGAGCACGAGACAATCGGAGAGGGATACGGTTGGGTCAATGGGGAAGAGCATAAGCCGGAGGAGCACAGCGCCGATAGTTTTTTCGCAGTCAACGCCGCCGAAAAAACCGCCGGCTGTGGAGAAAAAGCTTGAGTGTACGTTGGAAGAACTCTGCCATGGCGGAGTCAAGAACATCAAGATAACTAGAGACATCATCACCGATGAAGGGTTTGTCTCTTTGCTCTTGATCTCATTTTTTGTAACTGGGAATTTGCATTTCGGTTAAATTCGGTTCAGGTTTGGTTTTAAGTGAAAATTTACCCCCAAGTCCAACTAATTTAACTACGGTTTAACATTTGATATGGGTTTGGGTTCGGTTTGGTTGGGATGGGGGATTAAGGAGTAACCATGCTCTAATCCGGTTCGATATAGTTTAGTACGGACTAGTTGGGTTTATCCTACTAGGCCATTTCCTTTTTACACAACGGATGGTTCATTGTATGTTTCGATGAAGAAAGTGTGCATTTGTTATCTTGTTTTCGGTTTAGGCTTGGTTTTGGTGAAATTAAAATAATTTACTACGTACCCTCTGATTTGGTTCGGTCTAGTTTGGTATGAATTATCTGCACATTCCCTTCTATTTTTACTCAGTGAATTCATTCATTATGTTCCGTTATGAACAGATTGATTAAGAAACAAGAAGAAACGTTAAGAGTGAACATCAAACCAGGATGGAAGAAAGGGACGAAGATCACATTCGAAGGAGTAGGGAACGAAAAACCGGGCTATCTCCCGGAAGACATCACATTCGTGGTTGAAGAAAAGAGACACCCTTTGTTCAAAAGACGCGGAGATGACTTAGAGATTGCGGTCGAGATTCCTCTTCTAAAGGCTTTAACGGGATGTAAACTCTCAGTGCCGCTACTGAGCGGTGAGTCAATGTCAATATCTGTAGGAGAAGTGATCTTTCATGGATTTGAGAAGGCGATTAAAGGTCAAGGTTTGCCAAATGCTAAAGAAGAAGGTAAACGAGGAGATTTGAAAATAACGTTTTTAGTGAATTTCCCAAAAGAGTTAAGCGAAGAACAACGATCAATGGCCTACGAGGTTTTGAAAGATTGTTCTTGGGCATAAGGGTTTCAATATATATATATATATATATGGGTTTCATGCCATTCACTTCATGTCTTTTTCTTTATTCTTCATTGTATATAAGTTTCACGGTTTGAGGCTTTAGAAAGTTGAGACTCGTTGACTCTTAGGCTTACTTTATATATAATTTATGTTTTTTTTTATTTGACCAAGCTGTTTTTATATTTCTTGCTGTGAATGATACAATTGTCTTCTTTTACATCGACAGTTTATCGTCATTCTTGTGTAGCCTAAGGCTTAATTGATTGGTTGGCATTTCTCTGCGGCTAACAACTTAAGTTTTTTGTTCATAATCCTCAGCTTTGTATTGCTCGATTGGTTACAATTATTTTTCAGGTTGAATTTAAACACGTTTTATATTTTTAAAACATGCGATAGAACATATAACGACCGCATAGCGCAGTGGATTAGCGCGTCTGACTTCGGATCAGAAGGTCGTGGGTTCGACTCCCACTGTGGTCGCATATTTTTATATTTCGATTTAGGAGTTGTCTAGGAAATTGAAGCTGCATTGCTTACTAGATGCAACTCAAAGGAACACTAATCCCTCTTCTCGTGAGCTTTTTTGTATCGGCTAAAGATTCATGAAAGAGAAGCAGTGAAACAACAGTCGATATCAATATCTTTAGTATTCACTCCAAAAAGCAGTAGCGCTGCTTCACCACAAATATATATATATATATATATATAAAGACAACCTATTCATTAGATACTACTTATCACCGAGCGATCAAGAATACAAAGACAATCTCTATGAACAAACATGGATAAACTTGTGCCCGAAACTCCATATGACCTTTATTTGCAATTAAAGGACGGTCACATAAGTTTCAGCATTTTCAGTCTTCCTTCGTGCTCTGCATCCAGCTTCGGGGGAGTGTAACATCCGTGAAGATCCTCCACAATGTACTCCTTTGTGAGCTCTCTCTTGGTTAGAATATGGTAATGTCTCTGCCATATCCTTTGAATAGCCATAGTAGCAGCAAGGAAACCATAAGCCAGGCCAAGAATGGCAAAGATGACGACAAAAACAACAAGAAGAGCGAAGCACGCTTCCATTGATGCAGGGAAACAATCCAAGATACCCCATCCGTAACAGCAGTTCTGGCACCCAGCCATCCTCGGGTCATTACCGTTGAGAGAAGAGCAATGTAGGATGAGCCCAAGAAACCCAATCAGTACAAAGAAGGTTACAACCCCTAAAATTCATGATACACCAAATGCTTAAATCGCATGATAGGTTATCCGTGGTTATGAAAAGAAAAGGACTGAAAGATTCAGGATTACCGATGCAGTAGTAAAACGGGATGGGATGTTTTGACAATATACGATCCCAATCATCGTTGAAAGAGTTGCGAAACTCTCCGTCTTTGTCCATCATGTATGCAAATCCGGCCATCACAGCTATAACCTAGAATATCAACAATCTTCTTCTTTCAGACAATCTCTATGGAAAACAGGCTTCAATAATCACAATGGACAATTTGACAGTCATCAAGTTCCATTGTCAAATTTATGGGAAATTCCGCAGTGAGCAGGTCAAGATTGACATCTAGATTCACTTTGTGAGACTATGGAGGGAAGAGAGAGAGAAAGACTCACAGTCTGCACAGCGATGAATACCAAAAGCACATCCCTCGCGACAAAGAGTCTGAATTTGGCTTTTCGACGCCAAGAGTTGTTATCTTCAAAGGGTTCGACACGGAGGTGAAACTGTGCTTTGCAGGTGGTGCAGTGAGAGAAAGCAAACCCTTCCTTGACCGATCGCCAATGATCGAGACATGACCGATGCACGAATTGCTGAGTGCCTTTGCACATACACGGTGATATCAATTCATCGCCTAGCAAATCGCTATCGTTCTCCAGACAAATACGACAGCAAGGAGCTGAAGCAGAACCACTCTCCAAATCTTCAGCATTTATCTCATCGGAACTTCCAGCCACCACAGACGCTGAAGAAGAAGAAGAAGAAGAAGACGGAGAATTTCCCAACAAGGGAGCGGAATCACTCAGCTTCTGAGAATCCGGTGGCTGCAATTGTACTTCACCTTGCATCATTGATCAAACCTACGCTAACCCTAAATTTCAGAGAAAAAAAAAAGAAATAAATCTATGGATATAAATCGATTGGTGAGATCGAAGGATTTAAATCGAATCGATCAAAACAAAATTCGTGCGAGGATGTGAGAAGATTACAGAAGTGGAGAGAGCCAAAACTGGACAAGGTCAATGCGAGAGAGAGAGAAAAGAAAGAAAGCTTCTTTGCGAGAGGAGTACAAAAAATTATAATCTGGGGTGAGAGAGGCTCGAACTCTCGACCTCAGGATTACTCAGTAGCTATGAGACCTACGCGCTAGCCAACTGCGCCACCACCCCATTGATTTCTTTTGGGACCTTGTATCTTTTTATTGTGCCAAATTAGGAGAGGTGGTTATGTTGTATGTACAGGCCTGTGTATGTATGATATATATCGAATGATGCAAGTTTTGAAAACAAATCCGCGGCCGCCACCGTTTCCCCTCTGCTCCCTGCGTATGCCAACTCATGACTATATTGCCTTATAGAGTCTCAACTAGCGTTTTTGACTACATAAACTTTATCTTGAAAATGTAAGAAAGATACATAACACATACTTACGAAGAGGTTTCCAATTTAGTATATCTTTTGTTACGTTTTGCTTCTCTTATCTGGTACCTTCATTTTGTTTTTGCTCAAGTATTTTTTTCTCATCCTAAATAGATAAAATTGAAAAACTTGGACATTTGAAATTTTTACAAATGCAAAGTGTTTTGCATAACCAAATATATACAATTCGTCTCTAATTTAACTATGGAGTCGGTGATTTTAATCAAACGTATGAGTTTTATGGAAGGAAAACAATTTTAAAAAAATGATCACTTTGTCTTTAGTTTTGTTGTAAACTATGTTCTCGAAGTTTTTTAGATTTTTATTTTTTAAGAGAAAGATTGAGATTTTGTCAAAATCAGTTATGGGCAAAATACAATATTATCTTATATATGTGTAATTGACTATGAACAAAATAACGTATAATCAATCTTTCTCTTCTAAGCTTAAATATGTTGATTGATTCTTTAGATACAGTTTTGCAGAAAAGAAAAGGCACACAAGTTTTTCTCTAGATGGTTTCCAATACCTCATGAGTTGGTTCTCCATAATGAATCTATCAAACATGAGAAAAAACTATCGTCCAATGTAAAAGTTCAAATCATGTATCAATATTATGTTTGTAGTATGAACTTGTAGTTAATATTCATGACGAGAAAGTGTTTGTCATTGAGATTTTTTGGTTTGTGTAAGGAATTATTAATTATGAGAGTTTTGGAGTTTCTAACTTGGGTAATAAAATGTAGAAATGTAAATCACATGCTTGAAATTGATATTGAAATAAAAATATGTCCAAAACGCCATGCTCAAAACTTGCACGAATGAATAGTGATACTAAAAATGTATACGAATACGATACGCGCATAATCATTAATGTTTAGAATTTTATTATATTTTATGATATAAATAAAATGTTCATATTTCATATTTTGTCTAAGGTCGTCAATATCATTAAGACGGGCCTGGTTGGGTTGCAATGGGAGGAAAAAAGCGCAAACATAACAAACGCTCTCACAGGTTCTTCTCAAATTTGAATTGTCTTACGGTTATTTGACTCACTTCAGCGCAAAGGTTCTCTTCTCTAACAAGGAATTTTGGAATTGCATGTATCTTCTCTCTCGTCTCTTTCTCTTCTTCTTCTCCAACAAATTCAAAGTTGATTTCGTCTTCTTCTTCTGCAGAACACACAATTGTTTGAAGAATCTGGAACGATAGAGCTACAGAACCAAACCTGCGACTGTGAGTTTGATTGTTTCCTTCATTTGATTTCTTCTGCTTATGCTACTGCTAAACATGCGTTATTTGATTTCTTCTCTTCTACTAATACAATGCTAGGTAATACTGCTGCAAGAGAGGCTGCCACAACAAATTTCATTGTAGAAGCAGCAAAACTGGCATCTGAGGCTGTTTCACAAGCTGAAAAGCTTGTTTCGATGTGCAATCTTCCGTCTCTCAATGAGCTGATGGAGGTGGTTGTTCCAAGTAGTTACTTGACAAATATTAGTCTTGGACTTGAGAAGCAGATCAAGGAAAGGCAGGAAATGGAGAAGAAACTTCAAAATCATGCAAAAACTATGGATTATTTGGAACGAGAAAAGAGAGAAGAGGATGATTCATTGATTGAAGCTGCATATCAACGAATACTGGTAGAAGAAAGAGAGATTTATGAGCGCGAGCAACAGGTAAAACCTTAAAATAGTCTGATACAGATTATATTATGGTTAAGGTCTTTTAATTAATTAGTTTTGGTGCTTTTTCCTTTTTATGTTAGATTTAAGTTTTGAGATTTTTCCTTTTTGCCTTTGGTTTAAGATGCTTTTCCTTTTTGGTTTAGGTTTAGGGTTTGTTGTAAGGGTCTCTTATGATCAATAAGAGAATCAACTTCCAAAAATCTCTATAATATTATTTAAGAAGACATTTTTAAAAATGGATTTTATTTTGTAAGTTATTACATGAAATGTCATTACAAATAACAAAGAATAATTGAAATAAGAAATGATATAATAGTCTTTTAAAATTATTGATTAGAATATGGAAAGTATATATTTTGCATTAAAGATATTATTTATTATTTAATTTCTTAATTATTTTTAATACTATATATTTTAAAATAATAATCAATTCATATATATTCCAATACAAAAATATATTCAAAATCTTGCTATATTTTTCACTATAATTTATTATATTTTATTTGAATATATATCAAAACAAAAGTTGAAAAATATTTTACTAATTTTATAAAAAGTTAGACACAAAAAACTATTTTTTAAAGAATTCGTAGACTAACCACAAAAACTAGAGTCATTTAACGGTGCATATTAGGGTTATGTTTTCAATATTATAAGTTTTTGCGGATTACCCCGAATAATATTTTAGTTCACTAGAAAACATGTTAAATTGACAGATTTATCTATAATCATTAGTTAACTATATTCTAAAATTCAGATAAAATCAATTTTCTTAAATTTCAAAATAATTTATTTTTTAAAAATTATTCCGCGCTATAATTAGCACGGGTTAAATCCTAGTTAACCTTAATCTCTAAGAGAGACTAGGGTTAAGTGGAAGCTTGGCTTAAATTTCTATCTAATTATTACGTGAACAAAGGTTCATATCAGTCTTTCTTTTCTTTTCTTTCTTTTCAGAAACAGCTTCTGATGACAATTCCTTGATTTTATGTTTGATTTTAAAGGAACGTGAAAAGGAGCAGTTAACTAAGACACTTGCGGCAAAGCTTGAGGAGAAGAGGAAAGAGGAGATGAAGAGGAATCAGAAGAAGAAATAAAGTGAAAATTATCTTTAGGTTGGTTATATTTTTCATACAGTTTCATTTCATAACAGTTCCCTCGTTTATGATGTTACAAATGGAAGACCATTATTTTGAATGTTATCATTTGCTTACTACACATACATAGAGATGTATACTCATAGATATGGTGAGCCTAAAACACGAGTAAATTAAAATAGCAATATCATTCCAATCCATATATAACATCAGCGTCAAAATTGTGCTTGATTGAATCCTTTCCAGTCTTTTTAAAAGTCTTTATCATTTATATATATATAAATGGTTAAATTATGTTTAATGGTATAATCTCATGTATTCATAGATATGGTGAAGCCTAAAGCATCATCTCTCGTCTTGCTTTTTACATGTTGGCTGAATGAAACAATCTGGCAGTGGATATGTTGAATCTTGTATAATCTAAACTAATTTGAAAATAGAAAGTGTCATTTATATTTTGTATTGATCATTTGTGTTCTAATTTTATATTTATCGAGCAAATACACACAACTCAAGTAAACACCAATGAATATGTCAAAGTAGTTATGTCATATGACGATTATGCTATTTTTTCTTTCTTTGACATCGATTATGCTATTCATCTAGGAAAAAAATAGCATGCGTCTTCTCAGATATACTGTAGCTTTTCTAAGACAATATAAAATATTTTGTTATGTAATCATTAACTAGTCTACAAGTATATTTTGTAGACTACAACACATGTGTAACACAAAATTTTGGACGAGACGAATTAATCGTATTTTGTTCGCATAAGTATTATATGAACTGTTAAATGAAAACAAATGATTCGTGTTTTGTACTTCGTTTAGACGACTTCCGTAAAGTGTTTATGTCCGTTAAAACGGGGTGTCAGAGTACACATACAAATGTTAATTCTTGTATTAAATTTGAGTAACAAGTTTTCGTGTAGTTTTTATTTGTGTTAAAAGGCTATGTATTTTTCAAAAACTTATCAAATAGTTGGTGTATTATTTTTATAATTTAAAAGGATAAAGAGGCAACAACACCAGACCAAACATTAGTAGGATTATAGATTCGGCCAATGACAATTTTCTGTTCTTATAAAACATTCCAAAATCCTCAAAACAATGGAAGATAGATTGCTGACAGTAGAAACCCCTTCAATTAAGAGCTTGATGCTTGACAGCTCCCCTTCACACGTTTGCGCCATGTCCATCGTAGAACCAACTTGGACGTTCAAGGTGTCATAGTCCTTGGCTTCCAAAACTACGAGGGCGGAATCAAAATTACTAATAGCAAGGTCAAAAGTGTGTGAGCATACTCTATAGGAACCCTTAGAACTACGATCGGTTGTACTGTTTTCGAGTGACTGGAATTGCTTCAGTAGATCTGAGGTTTTTCGAGAATTATAATTGATCAAAAATTTGGCGACGCCCGAAAGATCGAATGTTGGGTTAGTTTTAGAACTTCAAAACAAAGTGATGTATTGATATCTTTATCTATGCAGATGGAGTCGATTTCACTTTTTGTAACTTTCGTACTGAATCTTGCATATGATGAGACCACAAAAAGAAGTAAAACTGGAACTAATAAAAAATTGTGTTTGATGTATGCAACCATTTTTTTTTTGTTCCAAAGTTTTTGAGAACTTGTATGAGATTTATTTATATAGGCTGAAACATATCTTCAAATTTAAATTAACATATTTTGCTTTAATTTTTACCATAAACGCTAACAGATTTTGTACCATAATTAAATGATTTGAAAGCAATTAATATTTTTCTTTTGTATGTTTTTAAGTGGTTTAGATAATTTCTCAAATTGCAGATTTTTTTTTTTTTGGGGTTTAAGCCAAATAACAGATTTCATTGATGTAAAAAAGATATAATTATTTTTTGTTGGAATGTGAATCACACAAAATTCAGTAATAAATTATTTTTGTTCTTAACACAAAACTAGATCTACGCGATAAAGTTTTTTGTAATATATAAAATATGAAATGAGGAAGAAAAATTAATTTAAGTGTTATTGATTCAAATATGTTTACTTTGTAATTTTTAGTTTATAATAGATTTAATAAATGTTTGGCAACATGTTTTATATCTGTTTGACAATAGGTTCAATTAAAAAAACAGTTTTGAAAACAGATTCCAAAAGCGTTTATGTTTTAATAGTATAGATAAATATATAAAAAGATTTTATTTGAGATTTTCGTTTCTTTGTAGTGGAGATATGGTATATGATTATAGATTTCATTCACGTAAAAAACAAATAGCACAAATTTGGGTCAAATAGCACAATATTCATTTTAGGTAGTATATTCTCATTTTTTGGGTGAATATCTCAAAAATAACAATAACACATATATCTATTGGAGAAAAAGTAAAAATAAAAATAAAATAATTAACTTTTAAGTTTTGGTCAGAAAAAGGCCCGACTTTTTAATGTTACTATTTTCGTAGGTTATAAACTGCTTATGAATCTAAATAGTAATTATTACAACCTACATAATCGGTAAGCAGTTTCATGAAAAATATTACATGATTGGATAATGAAGAAGATAAGTTTATAGGTTGCATTTGCATTATCTTTAAGTTAAGGCCCAAGTTAATTAAATTAACTTTACCACAATATGAAAATATAGATAGGCTTTGAAGAGCGTGTTTTTATTTATTCATTCTACTAAACAAATGACCGTTCACCATCTAATAATTTTACAAATGAATTAGCTAGAGATGGGAGACTAGTGAAAACAAGAAAAGTAACTCCGTATCTGAGGCTTCAATGGTGGACGAAATATATTTTCAAAGTTAAATGCTAACAAATTTTATTTTATCTTTGTAAGTTGCTATTAGATAGCAGCAATATATCAAACGGTCAAAACATTTAATGTTTTTTCTTTCCTTTGTTTTGCTAGTGTAGGGAACTTATAAAAATCGATTAGAAAGAAAAAAATATACAAATTTCCAAATGTAAAAAGACATTTTTGTAGGTAACAGATAATTCACCTTCGAATATGTTTTTGTAGATAACATTTTTCAAATATCTTAATTAAGTTATATGTATATGCATATATTAATTAGTATCAATTAACATCACATATAGAAAGGGTAATGTAATCAAAGACCATCCTCGTAAGGAACTCCGGTGGATTTAAGCCACAAATGTCCTTGTATAAGTCCCCTTACCGTGAACTTTTCAGCTTCGTTGGGAGCCGTAATTATCTTGAATCCCTTCCACGTGACTCGTTTGTTTGTATCTACTCCAGGCCCTGTGTTTTTGTATTCCCCGTAATACAATGTGGATAGACGTGGTTCTTTGTCGTCCTCCCACGGAGCCCAATCCGCCGGATCAATGTGGTCATCTATGAAGAATTGCATAATCACCACCGTTGCGAGCACATCTCATGGGCGTCTTAGAAATGTCTTTATGTTTCCTTTGAAAGGAACGAGATCCGGAGCTGGCTTTATTTTGCATTTTTGGATCGAAAATGCCGACTTCCTCTTGTCGTTGGTTTGTTGAGCAATTATCATGTTTTTCTGTTTCTCACCCGGCTTTCGTGCCTCGATTTGGCAATGCTGAAACAAAGTCGACGCATATCTACATATTAAATTTACTGTGCCGGTGATAAAACATTCGCTTTTTATCGAAGTCAAAAATATATAAAAAAAATGTGTGTATGCATAGAAGACTAGTGAAACATAACAAAAATGATATTAGTGGATGATAAATGGCGGATCTAAAATATTTTTTTATCGAGGTCAATAAATATATTATATATAATTTAACTATCTAAAATATTTGAACATAAAAATATTATTTCTCTCTCTTTGTTTTTCCTTATATTTCGTTGATATTTTACTTATGTTTTGCTTATTTTTGAACTTTAACAAAAATAATAATAATATATCTTTACATAATACATATTACCCAAATATTAACCTTCAACGTTTCACCAACTGCTAAAGGATTTCCACCCTATTGTATTTTCGTTTGCTTGTATCCGCTCCAGGACCTGTGTTTTTGTATTCCCCGTAATACAACGTGGATAGACGTGGTTCTTTGTCGTCCTCCCAGAGAGCCCAACCCGTCGGATCAATGAGGTCATCTATGAAGGATTGCATAAACACCACCGTTGAGAGCCCATTCCATGGGCGTCCTAAGAAAGTCTTGACCGTTGTTTTGTTCGGAGCGAGATCACAACACGATCGGGATTACTTTTGAGCGCCTGTAGTTTTGTAGTGTAATAAAAATTAACAGAGGAATTTCAATAATTATGCTATAAGGAACATAAGAAATTCAATAAGCAATTGAAAACAAAATTTCCCTCTCGGTTGTTGTTATTCTATTCGACAAACGTCACAATTACGCTCCTTCGCTTTAGCGAGGAAGAAGACTTAGGGTTTTGGGCTTTAATTCAATGGATCCGTATTGGTTCATATTGGGCCATTTTATTGGCGACATTTGATGTATCGACAGTTTCAATTTATATACAGAAGAAATATAAATTATAGCAGAAACACATTATAGAAGTTTGTTTGGGTTAAAAAGAAATTATAGAGCTATAATATAAACGTGTATTAGTTAATTATCTGCGTGTTTCCGAAGTCAGGAGAATCGTGGCAACGGTAAGCTGAGAAGCGCCAGCAGCGACAGTGCCTTCGACAGCAGCATCGACGGTTTACACACAAGACTTAGTATCATTAGGTTCTTAAAATATATATAATTACTTGGAATACAAATAAATGAAAGCATTAATACGATCTAGAAAAGAAAATGAATATTACCAAGGGTTGCATATTCGAAGGTTCCGACACCATCATGAGCGTTCAAATTTCCGATGAGAACTGTTGAGTCTTCGCCATCGCCTAGGATGGTTATGTTTGAACGCTCATGATGGTGTCGGAAATGCCGACTTCCTCTTGTCGTTGGCTTGTTGAGCAATTATCATGTTTTTCTGTTTCTCACCCGGCTTTCGTGCCTCGATTTGGCAGTGCTGAAACACAGCCGACGCATATCCACAGATGAAATCTACTATACCGGTGATGAAATATTCGCTTTTTATCGAAGTCAAAAAATATATATAAGTAAATGTGTGTATGCATGGATGACTAGTGAAACATAACAAAAATGATGTAAGTGGATAATCAATGGCAGATCTAAAATAATTTTTTATTGAGGTCAATAAATATATTATATATAATTTAACTATTTAAAATATTTGAACATAAAAAATATATTTTTTTCTCTTATATTTCGCTTTTGTTTTGCTTATATTTTGCTTATGTTTTGTTTATTTTTGAACTTTAACCGAAAAATAATAATATATCTTTACATAATATATATTACCTAAATATTAACCTTCAACGTTTCACCAACTGCTAAAGGATTTCCACCCTATTGTAATTTCCTTTTGAGGTTAGGCATGAGTTTACCCCAATTTTTTCTGCAGTGAAACGAAAATGTCTTTGTCCAAACATGTTTTTAAGACTACAAACAGCTTTCATAGTAAAATACTTTTTTTCTTTACATTTTTTATTTTTTATTTATTTTTACAGTCACGACGACTGCAATGCCATTTAGTTCCATAGCCCTCTTGCATTGTATAGTATAATAGGTCATGACGCATGGGGTTCACATATAAAAGAGTTATACTGCATAAGTAATAAAAAAAAAATTATTAACTAAAGAACAATGTAGATTTTGTAAAGGAGCATTTTATAAACCTACATTTTCGATGAATTTTGTAAAATTAAACTAGTTGTACTTTTATTTTGATATCTAACTCGATCTTTGTTAGTCCACAAAACAGAGCATGCCATTGGTTAAGTCCATACAAAATAAAGAAAGACATCAAAGCATAACACACAAATACAAGACACAAAGTACAAGAATAAGACATAAAATCAAAGCCAGTCTTGGTTAAGTCCATAAATTTATGATTTTTCGTTACTAATGTTAACAAAACGTCTTCTGTCAGAACTATTAATGGAGGGTAGTGTGGCTACAACAACAATTAGGGACTCATAATTGCAAATAATAACAACTTAAGTACTTAAATTTTAGGAGTGCCTTCTTCAGATACACGTAGCTTCTAATATTAACCGCCGTTTATTAATAGATCATGTCGTGTATTAAAACGGTTGAACCGGCCGGTCAAGTCCGGCATTTGTGTGTGCATTATTAATCTAACGAGGCAGCACATGAGAAGCATTAATGAAAGCAATGAATGAATAAAGAAAGAGAAAGAGAAAGAGCGTTGGAGAAGAAGAAGAAGAAGAAGAAGAGGAGGAGGAAGCGAGCATGTGCGGCGGTTTCTACTTGGTGCAGCATTCCATGAGCTTGACTGGAGTATTTTATTTCAAATATTAAATGAAGAGAAAGAACTAAAAAAGAGCTAAACTTTTTAGTATTATTCTCTCGCAGATGCAGATCCCTTCACAATTTTTCTCGGGAGAAGCGACTTTCCCGGAAAGTCATGGAGCATCTGATGAAAGAAGGGAGGTCTCTGGCAGAGACGCCGACTTACTATGTTGCTTCGGTTGTTACTGTTTTGGTCTTTGTTTGCTTTCTCGTAGAACGCGCCATCTACAGATTTGGAAAGGTGAGAGATTTCGTACCCTTTTTCTTTTCTTTTCTACTCTACCAAGTGTTTGTAGAAATGCTCACCTCAAATATTAATGTTTCTGCACTTGGGTACTAAAAGTCTTTGCTCTCCCTGATCTGTGAATAGAATACTTGTTATTATTCCTTCTGATAATGGGTACTAGAAAGTGTGAGAATTTTAGTAGCCGAGATGTTTATTCTTTGGGGATTATTGTGTTTATGTTTTCTAAATTGTTAGGAGGAGCAGTGTTGATGCTCTCACGTTAGGAGAATTAGTCATTTATTACATAATGATTGTTTAACTGGACAAGACAGTGTTTCATGCTAGATGAAGATGAGACGCTTATTTTATGCTCTTCTGTGTTTCAGTGGTTAAAGAAGACTAGAAGAAAGGCACTTTTTACTTCATTGGAGAAGATGAAAGAAGGTATGTCATATAGACTAGTGGTGAAGTTTTTGAGTTGTATCGGTCCTAACAAGTTTTCTTTAAGGATTTTGATTTGCTAAACTTTCTTCGTAGAGTTGATGTTGCTGGGACTTATATCACTGCTGTTGTCACAAAGCGCGAGGTGGATTTCAGAAATCTGTGTAAACTCTTCCCTTTTCAACAGCAAATTCTACATCTGCTCTGAAGAGGACTATGGAATCCATAAGAAAGTTCTTCTGGAACACACCTCTTCTACAAGCAACACTTCCTTACCACATCATGGAATACATGGAGCCTCTCATCAATGTGGTCATGTAAATGTCTAGTTATCTACCGACTAAGAGGTCTCTTTTCCATTTATCTTTTAATGATATATAGCTGAACTGGAAACTTGTAATCCAATTTCAGGGCCGGGAACCATTTGTGTCGTATGAGGGCCTCGAGCAACTCCTGAGATTCTTATTTGTCCTGGGTATCACTCATGTTCTGTACAGTGGTATTGCCATTGGTTTAGCCATGAGCAAGGTACACATTCTAGTTCCTCAATCTGCATATATGAGTGTTGCATTTTTATTCTTGGGTACGTATTTCTATGTTGCTGGGGAAGAAAGACATATACCATACTTGCTATCACCTTCATTCTCGTATTTAGAGGATGTAAAGAACCATATGATCAAATATTTTGTGGTCTATCTTAAGTATATCTGTATATGTCAATAGATTTTTATCTTCAATCTGAAAGTTGAAGTTATGCAGACGGACAGAACACGATACAATCAGAAACATTATTGTCTTTTTTATCATTTGACACAGATTTACAGTTGGAGAAAATGGGAAGCCCAAACGATCATAATGGCTGAAGCAGATATCCATGGTAAATGACAGAGATTTTCTGTTTCTCCTTCAAGTATAAGCTTGTATGTTTCTTTGATAAATCTCGCCTCGAGGCACATTAGGAACTGTGTTGTCTTAGGATTGGGAACAGCGTGAAACTAGGATTATTTAAGTTGTGCATTTCTTGAACTCACTTCAGTCGTGGAGATGCTTTTATGCAGCAGTTGCAATTATCTTTTTTAACTACACAAATTGGATGCTTTGATGTTCAAATTCTTCTTGATATATCCTCTTCTGCTTGATATTGTTCAATAGCAAAGAAGACGAAGGTGATGATGCGGCAGTCTACATTTGTCTTCCATCATGCCTCTCATCCTTGGAGTAACAATCGTTTTCTCATCTGGATGGTAACTCTCCATGATTTTACCTTTTCAATAATTTCATTTTTCCAGTTGAGAACATTTTTGATACAGATGGTTATTCATAAGTAGAGACCCTCAGACTATCGAAGAACATTTTTGAAAGAAAGAACAAAGACAATTACTTGATGCTCCATAATTTTTAGAATATATGTTTTGTTGATCCGTAAATCACACAAAAAGGGGTAAAACAGTACTTTTAGTCGGAATCTCGTTTATTGATCTAAGTCGGCGATTACAACAGAGTTTAAGTGAGAAGGCAAAGACAAAAGACTTGAGATCGGTAATGAGCTTTCTCTTGTATTCTCTGTCTCTGCGGAAGTTGTCGATGTCTCGAACGAATGAGCCTCCTCTTTTATTTATAGTGTCTTTGAGGCGGTTGAAAGGAAGATTTCCTTTTCCGAATTCAATTAGGAAAAGGAAATCTTCCGGTTTTCTCTCCGAGATAAGGATAAGTTCCTGATATCTCGAAGAGTCGACCGAAGAGAATATTTCCTTTTCCGAGGTCGGTGGGAAAAGGGAAATATCCCGGTTTCATCTGTTGTAACGGACTGGGCTTGTGATGGGCCTAGATCGGTAGCCGGGATGGGCTTTTAGCGAGATTCCGAGCTCGGCCCAACGTTTTTCGGGCCGACTTGTCTTTGATCCGAACCATCGTAAACCGGTTTTGATCGAACCGATCTCGGTTCGAACCGAGTTAAACCAGGGGGTGCTAATCCACCCCTCTAACAATTGGTCCCCCCCTCAGTTCGGCGAGGGAGTTTATGAGTTCGGCGAATTTTTGGGGAGTATTCTTTAGCTCGGTTAAAACTGAGATCGGTATGATCTGATCAGATTCTGTTTCGAGTTCGGTGGATTCCTTTTAGGATCAGGATTTGAGTCGATTTTTACGAACTTACGAGTTCGGTAATCTGTTTCGCGATTGTTCCCAAGTTTGGAATCTCAAATTCGGAATATTCGACTCGTGGATCTTGATATCGATCCTGGATGTTTTGCCTTCGGTAGGTTTTTCTTGGGAACGGGGTGTCGTTTCATCTTCTTCAGCCGTGGAGCTCGAAGAGTCGCGTGTCGATTCGTTTTCTTTGCTCGCAGATTTCGAGGAATCGTCATCATTGTTTTTTTTTTTTCTTCTATAAATATCGCTCAAACCTCTTTTTTTTTTTTTTTTTACTTCTGCTTTCTTCCTTCACAGAAAAAGGTACTTTCTCTCTCTAAACGCTCTCCCTTCTCTCTAGGATTTTATCTATTTTCCTTTCTCCGATCGTCTCCTCCGCCGTGATTTCTCCGATCTGTTCGAAGATCTTCAAACTTTCTGGCCGATCTTCAACTGTTCTTCATCAGTTTTTAAGTTGTTCTTCATCGATTATTTCTTCCGATCGAGATGACCTCCGAAGGTGACTCTATTTCTGTTGATAACCGATCTCCGAATCAAGACTTTCCAGACCTTAGACGTTTTATGGATGATTCCGTTTCGAGTTCGGACATGCAAGATTTATTCAGGCATAACTCGCGTCGTGGTGGAGCAGGTGGTTCCAGGGTTGCTGATGCCGGGCCGAGTAGTCCTAGGGTTACGATCGAAGTCCCGCATCTCCTCGATGAAGATCTGCCCGAGGAAACGGCTGCTGAGTCGTTTGATCAAGTTCGGGCAGATGCCGAATTTGCTGCTCGGCTTGCCGAGGACGAGGATGCGGCCGATCTCGACGACTGCCCTGTCTCTTCAGCAGTTCGTCCTGACGTAGAGGGCGATAGTCCCGTGTCGGTTGCCAGACGGGTAGTTGAGAGGCCCGCTAGTATCGGACCATCTCGTTCCACTGCGGAGACGATCCAGATTACCTTGGAACGGTGCGGTGCTCCGAACGATCTTCTATTCAAAACCCCGAAGGCTACTGATCGCCCGTGGGATGCTCCTGACGGCTATATTTGCGTCTACGAGGAGCATTTTAGAAGTTGCGGGCTTCGGTTTCCCATCCCGGAACTCGTTTATAAATACTGTAAGAGGCGGCACGTCGCAATCTCTCAGTTGATGCCGGCCACAGTGATTAATCTTATGGGTCTTCTTTCTTTGGGGGAGGAGTGCGATATCCCTATCACGGCGAAGATTTTTGAAAGACTATTCCGGGTGAATTTGTCGAAGGCGAAGCCTTGGTTTTTATCGGCAAACGCAAAGCCTGAAGCCGATCTTGTTACCGGGAACAAACCGAGCAAGGTTAATAATTGGAACGCCCGGTATTTCTTCGTGAAGATCGACGAATTTTCCGTTGATTACCCGGGAGGGAGTTACCGAACTCAGTGGAGGACTCCTATTGGTAGATACTTGTTCTTGATTTCACCTTAGTGCCTTATTTTGCCTAAATTATATTTTTCTTTTCTGTTTTCAGCTCATCATCCTCCAAGCTTCCTTATCACCACGCCAGGATTCACTTTTGCTCACGCTAAGCAGCTGAGTGCGGCTGGAAAAGTTCGGTGGCCTGAAGCTTACCAGGACAAGCTCGATTTGAAGGCGAAGAGAGTTTTCAGAGGTTGGTCGGTTGAATTTTTTTTTTTTTTTTTTTTTTTGTAGTTCGCCGATACCGATCTCTTAGTCCCCTTTGTTTTTACCTATCGTTCTTTTCTTTTACAGCAAAGTCATCTCGTCGTCGGAAGATGAAGTTCGATGATATACCCGATCTCTCCACCGAGATGGATGGCGATGAAATGGACGCGGAAATTCCTTTGGCTGCCGACCAGATGGATTCCGAAAATTTGGTTGTTGAAGAAACCGGCCAGGACGAGGTTCCTGTAATGGCCGAACCTGATGGTCCGGCTGAAGAGATCGGTCAGGACGAAGTTCCTACTGGGGAACACACTTCTCTTCCGGCCGAAAAGAAGAGGAGAAAAAGACAAAGAAGGGGTCTCGGCAGGCTGCTGATCCAACTGCTAGGGTCGGTACCGAGCATACCGAAGGTGGCGAAGGCGGCGAGGGGAGTACCGAACCCCAAATTGCTGAAGGAGAAACAATTGTCTTATCGGATGACTCTCCAGCGCCAAAGAGGCGTCGGGCGTCCGATCCTGAGGCCAATTCTTGGGATTATGTCGAATCGTATCGGCGCTTGAGTTTCGGCCCGGACTTCCTTCCGCCGATTGATTGCCTTCGCCAATCTGAGGCCTATAAAAAACTGGCCCAGACTACTGCCGAGGTAAACCCTTCTCTCCTTTTATTCCTGAGTTCGTCGTTCCTTGTTTTTTCTTTTTTCTAAGGTTCGTTGTTTTGACAGATGGTTGCCCAGACGAATGAGATCGTCGGGTCTTATGACCGTGAGCTCGGGGCCTCCCGTCGTCAGGCTTCTGAAGCGAGGGTTCAAGTGGTGGAGCTTCGTAAGGAGCTGAATGTGTCCGAAGACAGGGTGGAGGCGGGTGATCGCGCGGTAGCCGAGCTGACCCGCGAGATTGCTGCCTTGAAGAGATCCAACGCTGAGCTGAAGTTGGAAAAGGATGCGCTTGCGATGAAGTTATTCGCGGAGACTTCTCGATTGAGGGCTGGTCGTGCTCAACAAATCTCGAAGAGGAAGGTGGTTACCGAGAAGTGTCAAGTTCGGCTGCAGAAGGTAAAGGATCATCTGTCGGCGATTGATCAGGCGAAGAAGCCATTTCTTGCTATCAACCAACTCCAGGGAATGCTCGGTTTTTGTGAGATCCTCAACAAGAAGCACGGTATTATCGTCCCGCCCTCTCGTATCGAAAGACTCGAGAAGCTCAAGGCAGAAAAGTCTGCGGAGTACGCTGCGATCGATCTCCGCGAGTTGGAAGACGCGGATCTGGTTGTCTCGCCATTTAGTGATCCAGTGCACCCGGAGGTCTCGACTTCGATGGGTAACGAGGTCCCACCTGGTCTTGACGAGTTTGGATCCAACCGGGCCTCGATGTCGGCGGATCGGGCTGATGCGATGCGGAAGCAAAATGTCTGAATCGTTTTTTTTTTTTTGTAATATGACTAGTTTTTCCTTTGCCCGAATGGGCTTAAAACCTGACCTCTTGGACCGGAGGGTTTTTAAAGTCCGGTATCCGTTTTGCCCGAGGGGCTTTTCTGAATGAATCTTTCGATATTTTGTTTGACTTTTTATATTTAGTCTTTTTTTTTTTTGTTTAAATCGTGTCTTGATATATTTGAAGTCGTAGTTTATACGAACTTCTCAAACTTGTCGTACATAGTGGTGCCGTAAATAGTACGGTCTTAGCCGGGTGAAGAGGACAAGTTTGACTGAACCTGTTCGAGGTCGGCAATCCATATTGTAGATCGGCTCATCGATTTTGCGATTGTTGAGAAACCGGCTTACTGGTTTTGCGATTGTTGAGAAAACGGCTTACTAGTTTTGCGACTGTTGAGAAATCGGCTTGGATTTGCGAGGAAAGACGTTCGGCTTGGCCCTAGAGTTTAGTTTTAAGAGTACGTGAACAGCTCATCTTAATATGCTCTAGGTTTCTCACATTGAATCTGAGTGTGCGAGACGGGCTCGGCTTATTTGGCTCGGATAATCTGAGAAGTTGGTGCGAGACTGATCTCGGCTTTGAATGTGGAAATTGTATTATCCATTGCACCATGAGGATGCGTGCGAGCTAAGCTCGGCTTTATTAGATCGTCTGGCCAGGACGTTGATATGTAACCGTTGTGGTTGAGAATGCGAACTGTTGAAGTTCGGCAAACGTAAAGTTTGATTTGGAAGATACGAACTGTTGGAGTTCGGCAAACGAAAAGTTTGACTTAGAAAATACGAACTGTTGGAGTTCGGCAAACTAAAAGTTTGACTTAGAAGATACGAACTGTTGGAGTTCGGCAAACTAAAAGTTTGACTTTAGAAGATACGAACTTGGAGTTCGGTTGCAATGCCTTTGCGTAATAAAGTTTTATAAATGTTATAGCTGCGCCTTGTGAGGGCTGCCTACGTACCTTCGAAAGAAGGATCAAGCCATTCGTAGTTCATATTACATATTAGAATCGAGCGTATGTGTAATAGCTCGGTGATCTCTTTTTTTTTTTTTTTTTTTTTTTTTTTTTTTGGCGCTAGAGGGAGGGGCCTAGATGTAGTACCGCTTGAGGTTCATGGAATTCCACGAACGGGGAATGGGGGTTCCGTCTAGCTTCATGAGCTCGTAGACGCCTGGTTTGACTACCCTCATGACCTGATAAGGTCCTTCCCAGTTTGTGCCGAGCTTGCCGGCATTCTTTTCTTCGGTGCCTTCGAAGACTTTTCTCAGAACAAGGTCGCCATCGGTGAAATGACGTCCGCGGACCTTTTTGTTGTAGTAGCGTGCTGCCAAGTTCTGATAATTTTGAATCCGAAGTAAGGCTTGATCGCGTTGTTCCTCGAGATTGTCGAGGTTGTCGAGCATGATTTCGTCGTTAAGATCAGGATTTTGTACGAGCATCGTCCGACGGATAGTCGGGATGGTGAGTTCGGCGGGGCATAGGGCTTCCACGCCATAGGCCATGTAGAAGGGGGATTGCCCCGTTGACGATCTTGGGGTCGTTCGGTATGACCATAAGACTCCGTCGAGTTTATCTGACCATGTCCCTTTATGAGTATCCAATCGTTTCTTGAGGCCGGCTATGATTGTTTTGTTTGTTGCTTCGGCCTGACCGTTGCTCGGCGGGTATCTTGGTGTGGAAAAACTTAGTCGAATTTTCCACTTAGCGCAGAAGTCGTTGAATAGTGTTGATATGAATTGGGGACCGTTATCGGTGATAATCTCGTACGGAATTCCATGTCGGCAGATAATGAATTTCCAGACGAATTTCTGAACGTCAGAGGCGAGGATGACGGGATATGCCTCGGCTTCTACCCATTTGGTAAAGTAATCCGTCATGACGAGGACGAACTTTTTCTGCGTAGTGGATCGTCTGAAAGGACCGATGATGTCCATCCCCCATCGCATGAATGGATACGGAGCTGTCGAAGTGGTTAGCAGCTCGGTAGGAAGATGTATCATTGGGCCATGTCTTTGGCATTTGTCGCACTTCGCGACGAACCTCTCGCAGTCTTCTTGCATACTTGGCCAATAATAGCTTGCTCTCTTGATTTTCAGGGCTAGAGATCGGCCGCCGGAGTGATTGCCGCCATCGCCTTCGTGTATTTTTTTCATGACTTCCTGAATTTCATCGCCTGAGATGCATTTGAGGAGGATTCCTGCTGCACTCCAACGAAACAGTCCGTCTTTGATAAGTATGTAGCGAGCGGCTCGCATTTTGAGTCGTCGAGCGGCCCATCTATCGGCCGGAATTTCGCCATCGATGATGTACATTTTTATCTCCAGTGTCCAATTGGCGGGAGTCTGCTCGTCGGACTGTTCGAGGTCTATTGGCTCGTGAAGTCCGTCGGTCTGTTCCTCCGTTTGATCGTCTGATCGGGCCGATTCGTCGACTTGCAGCGTGTCGTTGTTGCCTTCGGCGGTACTAGAGTGTTCGGGCTCGGTGTCTTGATCGGGCTCGATGGTTGGAGTCCGTCTCTGTCGACGTAAGACAGGTTCAGTCGCAGGATTTTCCTCGTAATCCCGTCTACGAGTCGTGACGATGCATTGTTCTGTGCTTCCGATACTAGGTTCCGATATACTTTCCACCGGGATCGTTCGTTTGAGGTGAGGGTCGGAGCTCGAAGCCAAGGCAGCGAGTGCGTCGGCTGGAGCGTTTTCGCCCCGCGGAATCTTGGTAAGTTCGAACGAATCGAATTCGGCAACGAGTTGTTTGACGAGCTTGAGGTATGCGTCCATTCGATCATTCTTGGCGTCATACTCCCCGCTGAACTGACTTGCGACGAGCTGTGAGTCGCAGTAGGCGTGAATGCGTGTAACGCCGATGGCTTTGGCCAAACGTAGTCCGGCAATTAGCGCTTCGTATTCTGCCTCGTTGTTAGACGCGTTGAACGTCAGGCGGAAAGATTGCTCCAAGATTTCTCCCGTTGGAGATTTGAGGCGAATGCCTATTCCAGAGCCTCGGTGAGACGACGACCCATCGACGTGAAGGATCCATTGTTCGGCGGTTATGACATCAGTGTTGACGTATTCCGGAGATAGTTCAATGAGGAAATCGGCGAGGACTTGTGATTTGATGCTTGTCCGGCTTTTGTAATCGATGTCGTACTCGCTGAGTTCGATAGCCCATTTAGCCAACCGACCGGACTGGCTTGGGCTATGTAGGATTGTCCGGAGTGGTTGATCGGTTAGCACGGTGACTGAGTGTGATTGGAAATAAGGGCGCAATTTCCGAGCTGAAACAACAACGGCGAGGGCCAGCTTTTCGAGAGTCGGATATCGCCCTTCAGCTCCATCTAGTGATTTGCTGATATAGAAGATCGGTTTTTGTTCGCCCCGGTCTTCCCGAACGAGGACCCCGCTGATCGCCGAGGTTGAGATCGCGATGTAGAGATAGAGGGTCTCGCCGTCTTCAGGTTTTGCCAAAACTGGTGGTGTTGATAAGTATTCTTTGAGCTGCTTGAATGCTTCCTCGCACTTATCATCCCACTCAAGATTTTTGTTTCCGCGCAGCAATTGGTAGAAAGGGAGACACTTATCGGTGGACCGGGAGATAAACCGGTTGAGTGCGGTGATGCGTCCTGTGAGTCTTTGCACCTCCCTTCTCGTTGTTGGAGATGGTAAGTCAAGGATTGCTGAGATCTGTTTAGGATTGGCTTCGATTCCCCTTTGAGTCACGATATACCCGAGGAATTCTCCGGAGGTTACACCGAATGTGCATTTGGTCGGGTTAAGCTTCATGCCGTACTCGTTTAGGATGTCGAAACAGGTGTTAAGATGTCCGGCGTGATCCTTTGCAACCAGTGATTTGACGAGCATGTCGTCGATGTAAACCTCCATTGTTTTGCCGAGCTGGCTAGCGAACATCCGATTAACGAGGCGTTGGTAGGTAGCACCGGCGTTTTTTAGGCCGAACGGCATCACTTTGTAGCAATAGATACCGCGATCGGTAATGAATGAGGTCTTCTCGCGATCGTCCGGGTGCATGAGTATCTGATTGTAGCCTGAAAAGGCGTCCATGAATGAGAGGAGTTCGTTCCCGGCGGTGGCTTCGACGAGTCTGTCGATATGTGGGAGTGGGAAGCTATCCTTTGGGCAGGCTTTGTTCAGGTCGGTAAAGTCGACGCATATCCTCCACTTTCCGTTCTTCTTCTTCACAACGACCGGGTTTGCCAACCAGTCGGGATACCGAACTTCTGTAATCGATCCTGCGCTAAGTAATCTTTCGACTTCATCGTTTACAGCTCGGGCTTTCTCGGGACCGAGCTTGCGTCGTTTCTGTTTGATTGGTTTGAAGGTGTTGTCGATGTTGAGTTCATGGCGTATTATCTTGGGGTTGATTCCGGGCATATCTGTGATTGACCAGGCGAAGGTCGAAACGTTTCTTTTGAGGAGTCGGATTAAATCCTCTTTGATGTCTTTGTCCAGCTCGGCTCCGATTCCTACGCATTTTTCCGGATTGAAATCATCGATATTGACTTGGACGATCGTTTCGCGTCGCGGCAGATCGGGATCGTTTGGGATTTTCTTCTTATTGATCACGCAGGTGCGGGGAGTGGTCCTCAGTTTGCATTCGTTTATGAAACACGTTCGGGACATCACCTGGTCGCCTCTAAGGGTGAAAACTCCGGAAGGTGTCGGGAACTTGACGCATTGATGATACGTTGACACGACTGCTTTCATCGAGAATATCCACGGCGTGCCGAGTATTACGTTGTAGATCGCGGGTTTGTTTAGCACCAAGAACTTGACCATTCGACATATTCCCCCGGTATACATAGGAATTTTGACCGTTCCTGCTGTCATGGTTTGCTCGCTTGAGAATCCGGTGAGTGGTTCGATGTTCGGTCTGATTTGGTTGTCGGGAAAATCCATATTTTTCAGCGTATCCTTGAAAATCACGTTAACCGAGCTCCCAGTGTCGACTAAAATTCGCCCGACTACGACATCACCGATGAGTGTCTCGACGACTAACGGGTCGTTATGCGGCATATGAAGTCCTTCCGTGTCGGCCTCAGAGAAGGTGATCGGCGTTCCGCAGGGTGTAGTCTGATGTGACTGTTTTGCGGCCACTGCTTCCTTACTGTATGTCTTCAGAGCTCGGACGGAGTAGTTGCATGTTTCCAATGCACCCATGATCATGTTGACACGTTTTCGAACCTGCGGAGGTTGTTGAGTTTCCACGTTGTCCTCCCGATCCCGTTTCGGTTGTTCGTCGTCGGTTTTGTATTTCTTTTGCTCGGCAGGCTTGTTCGGTTTGGAGTTACGTCTCCTACCGTTATCGTTACGGCGCGGTCTGTTCGAGGGTTGGAAGGCTCCTTCGACTGGAACTTCCCCCTTTTTGTACTTCATCATCAGGAACTCCTGTAGATGTCGGCACTCTTCGGTCGAATGGTTTCCATACCGGTTATGGAAATTACAGTACGGTACGGATCCAGTGGTGTCGGGCTCTTTTGGCTCATCCAACCGAACCCAAGTGTTTGACCAGGATTGCTGAGTTTAGACCGTATTGACGAGTTGTTTCGGGGGAACGTACAGTTTGTCCTTAGTGGCGGGCTGTTTCGTGATTGCGTATCGCCTATCTTTCTCGGATCTTTCCTCCTCCTCCATGATGAAGATATGCGCCCTGTGCAGGATGTCCTCCAGTGTCTTTGGATTATTGCGTTTGATCTCCCTGTGAAAGTCCGATTCGTACCAGGTGGCTTTGTAAAGAGCCTCGATTGCAGCTTCGTCGTCGATCGTGCAATGGGATACAACCGCTTTGAAACGTTCCATGAAGTTGCGTAGGGGCTCGTCCTGCTTCTGCTCGAGGGCCCAGAGTTCGGCGTTCTTTGTTTTCTGCTTGATAAACATGGTGAAGCGTTTGAGGAATTTGGTAGTGAGCTCGTTATAGCTGTTTACCGAACTTGGCTCGAGCGTTGAAAACCAATCGAGCGCGGCTCCGGATAAGTTCTCCACGAATAGTTGGCACATGGCTGCGTCCTTCTCGGTTTCCGAGCCGAAACGAAATCGGTTCATTGTGATGACAAACGAGGTCAAGAAGTGTTTAGGATCGGTAAACCCGTCGTATGATGTGATCTTGACTCTTTCCAATCGTCGGACTGGAGTGTTGACGACTTTGTCGGTAAACGGCGTCCTCTGTGACTCTTGAATTACTCGGTCGATCTCCGGCGCCGAACTCGTAGCCTGATGGACTTTGGTCCGCATATCTTGTAGTTGGGCCTGGACCTTGGCGAATTCCAAATTCACGGCGGCTTGGTCCGTGATGTTGATTTCCGAACCGGTCGCGGAGGATCTTCTTGTCGGCGGGTCGATCGTGCCTGGGGGTTGAGCGTCGGTTAAGTCGGACAAGAGATTTCGGCGTAACGTGTTTTCGTTGGCGGGGGTGACCGGGTTTGGATCGAGGATACCGATCTGATTTCGGCGCTCAAAATGGGATGCTATGAGAGACGCGATCCGCTCTTCGTTCTTTTTGTTAATTTCGGCGAACTGCGCTGTCATAGCTTCTATGAAGACGGTCGGATCCGTGAATATCGAAGCAGCCGGAGGCTGTGGAAGAGTCCGAGATGGATTGACCTGATTGTCTTCTCCAACAGGTATGGTCGGAGGGGGTCTTCCTCCGGTTGTCTGTAGTTCGGTATCGATAGGATTGAGCTCGTCGATCTGTGGGTTTTGATCATCGGTTTCTGAGCTGTTGACGGGGGCTGCGGTGGTATCGACTGGAAGAAACATTGCCGAACTTCAATCAAACGATATCCGAAAGTACTGTTCTATCTGTCCCCACAGACGGCGCCAATTGTTGATCCGTAAATCACACAAAAAGGGGTAAAACAGTACTTTTAGTCGGAATCTCGTTTATTGATCTAAGTCGGCGATTACAACAGAGTTTAAGTGAGAAGGCAAAGACAAAAGACTTGAGATCGGTAATGAGCTTTCTCTTGTATTCTCTGTCTCTGCGGAAGTTGTGGATGTCTCGAACGAATGAGCCTCCTCCTTTATTTATAGTGTCTTTGAGGCGGTTGAAAGGAAGATTTCCTTTTCCGAATTCAATTAGGAAAAGGAAATCTTCCGGTTTTCTCTCCGAGATAAGGATAAGTTCCTGATATCTCGAAGAGTCGACCGAAGAGAATATTTCCTTTTCCGAGGTCGGTGGGAAAAGGGAAATATCCCGGTTTCATCTGTTGTAACGGACTGGGCTTGTGATGGGCCTAGATCGGTAGCCGGGATGG
Source organism: Eutrema japonicum (assembly GCA_030161315.1). Classification (NCBI taxonomy): domain Eukaryota; kingdom Viridiplantae; phylum Streptophyta; class Magnoliopsida; order Brassicales; family Brassicaceae; genus Eutrema; species Eutrema japonicum. The sequence goes on along the minus strand of BSQW01000001.1, from coordinate 5,365,180 downwards.
GCTTTTAGCGAGATTCCGAGCTCGGCCCAACGTTTTTCGGGCCGACTTGTCTTTGATCCGAACCATCGTAAACCGGTTTTGATCGAACCGATCTCGGTTCGAACCGAGTTAAACCAGGGGGTGCTAATCCCCCCTCTAACATGTTTGTTGTTGCAGCTTTGTTTCCTGCGGCAGTTTAGAGGCTCCATACGGAAGTCTGACTACTTTGCGCTTCGGTTAGGTTTCCTCACTGTGAGTATTTTTTTTTTTTGTTCTCTCTCTCTCAGCCTTTCCCTTCATATGGCTGTTCTCAGACTTCTCATCTGATCTGGTAGCTGGCATTATTGTACTGAATTCGTGTTTCATTACTTTGAATATTCAGAAACATAACTTGCCATTTACATACAAATTCCATATGTATATGGTACGGAGCATGGAAGATGAGTTTCATGGCATTGTTGGAATAAGGTATGCTTTTATTAGAATTCAGAATTTATCTATTCAACTACAGTCAGAAAATTTCATGAGGCAATTACAGAATGGGACTGATGAATGTTTCTTGATGACTCAACAGCTGGCCGCTTTGGGTTTACGCTATAGTATGTATCTGCATAAATGTTCATGGTAACTTAACGGTTATATAAATACACAGTGAATTCCATTTCTATCTCCACATTTAAGCTTTGTCTTATTAATACGATGATACTGTTGCAGGCCTGAATATGTACTTTTGGTTATCATTCATCCCTGCCATTGTAAGTGAACAAAGCAAGAATAAGCAAGTAGAAAGCTTGAAATTAGTAAGAGGCACTAACACTCAAAGCATGTGCTCGTGTCTGTTTTGTTGTGTAAGCTTGTCATGTTGGTTGGAACAAAACTTGAGCACGTTGTCTCAAAGCTTGCTCTTGAGGTTAAGGAGCAGCAGACAGGCACATCTGGTGGGGCTCAAGTGAAACCACGCGATGGACTCTTCTGGTTTGGGAAACCAGAAATTCTGTTACGGTTGATACAGTTTATCATTTTTCAAGTAAACAAAAAGAACCTTTCCTTTCTCAATTACACAAAACATGATTTTTGTTTATTCACAGAAATTATCCTTATTTATCCTACCAATGCAGAATGCATTTGAGATGGCGACATTCATCTGGTTCTTGGTAAGACCTCCATACAACATTCTACACTTAAATCCACTTTGTAAAAAAATTCAGATTTCTGACAAGATCTTTCATTTCATGTATCAGTGGGGAATCAAGGAAAGATCTTGCTTCATGAAGAACCACGTCATGATGTCGAGCCGTCTTATTTCTGGGTGCATTTCAAACACATAACAATTTCGAAGCAACCTGCTGTCTCTAACGGTTTTCTTTGTGTGAATGCAGGGTTCTTGTTCAGTTCTGGTGTAGTTATGGCACTGTGCCTCTCAATGTAATAGTCACTCAGGTTCGTCTAAATCTTTCCTCTATATCTACAAGCTCCATAATCAAAGTCATTGACTAAAAATTGTTCATCTGGATTTACCTGAATCTGAACAGATGGGATCTCGGTGCAAGAAAGCCGTGATAGCAGAGAGTGTAAGAGACTCGCTTCACAGCTGGTGCAAGAGAGTGAAAGAGAGATCTAAGCACGCGAGGTCTGTGTGTTCGCTCGACACGGCAACAATAGACGAGAGAGATGAGATGACAGTGGGAACATTGTCGAGGAGCTCATCGATGACTTCGCTGAATCAGATCACCATAAACTCCACAGACCAGGCAGAGTCCATATTCGGAGCAGCAGCCTCGTCGAGCAGTCCACAAGATGAATACACTTCGAGAGTCGAAGAATATCTGTCTGAAACATACAATAACATAGGTTCGATGCAGCCTTTAAACGATGAGATTGAGATTGAGATTGAAAGTGAAGAAGAAAATGGAAGGAGAGAGAGTGGGAGTGAAGAGAATAATGGAGAAACACTTTTTGAGTTGTTTAGGAGGACTTGATCTTGTTTCTTCTTTCTCTTATTGAAGCTTGTAATTACTTGACATCCATATAAAAGCATAAACTACTATATAACAAAGATATTATTCCTTTCTTTCTCCTTAATTAACAAAGATGTTATCTATCGATTACTAGGAGTATAATAATACTGCTAGTAAAGAAAGAAGGGAAAAAAGAGGATAACGTGAAAATGTCGACATAGTTAGGCAAGTATAGACAAGACTGAGAAACTGAGTATGTGATCTTGTGATCCTCTTGGCAACCCCAACTTCCTGACAATGTCGACACTCTTTCGCTCTTTCTCCAACTTGCTTCCTTCTTCTCGATTCCTCCTTTTTGATAAAGGTTCCTCCTTTTTTAATAAAGGTTTCGCTTTCTGCTCATTGATCCCGAGGAAGAAACCACTCTTGTTCTCATGATCATCATCGCCGATGTGGGATTCCATTCGTCTCCTCCAATTTGTTTTTATTCAGATTTATGGGTTTTTTTTTGTTTGTTATTAATTGTGGAATTCTCTTCTCTTGTTCTTAGGTTCTTTGGAAATCGTTTCCTTTATACTTGTTCGGATCAGGAAGAGATTCAGATTCTCCCTCAGGTATTTCATCCAACACTTTCTTTCATTTGAAACCCACAATTGAGTGAGATTCTGTTTTCTGCCTCGAAATTTCCAAATTCTCTAGCTTCTTCCATCTTCTAATCGAATTTAGCTGAGAGTAATTAAATGAGATTTGTCCTTGATTGTAAATGTTCTGAATTGCGTTATCTGTTACTATATGGACCATGGAAACCAAAAAAAGAGTCCATCTTGCAGATAATTCCCGAGACAATGGCTTCCTCTAAAATCCTCTGTCGAGACGATTCAGCTGCGTTTCTTCTCAAATTCGTAGCCATTGCCTCCATTCTCCTAGCTGGAGCTGCAGGTGTAGCCATACCTCTCATTGGCAGGAACCGCCGATTCCTTCAAACCGAGGGGAATCTCTTTGTAGCTGCTAAAGCCTTTGCAGCCGGTGTCATACTCGCCACTGGCTTTGTCCATATGCTTGCAGGCGGCACGGAAGCTCTGACCAACCCGTGCTTACCGGATTATCCGTGGTCCAAGTTTCCCTTTCCCGGCTTCTTTGCAATGGTGGCTGCTTTGGTAACTCTACTTGTGGATTTCATGGGGACACAGTACTATGAGAGGAAGCAAGAGAGGAATGAGGCTGCTAGTGCTAGCAAAGCCGCTGTTGTTGAGCCCGGTCGTGAAGAGACTGCTGTTGTTCCTGAAAGAGTAAACGATAGTAAAGTGTTTGGTGGCGGGATTCACATTGTTGGCATTCGTGCTCATGCTGCTCACCATAGACAGTCACTCTAATGGCCATGGTACATGTGATGGCCATGCTCACGGACATGGTCATGTGCACGGAAATTCCGATGTCGAAAATGGAGCTAGGCATGTTGTTGTTTCTCAGGTTTAAATGTCTTATTCCTCACAAGCCAGCTTCGTTTACTAGTCCTTCTCCTTTCGAATGTGGGATCTTTACATCATCTTGTCAATTTATCTAACCTTTTTATATTGATTTTGCAGATATTGGAGCTTGGGATTGTATCGCACTCAATCATCATCGGTTTATCCCTCGGGGTGTCGCAGTCTCCATGCACAATCAGGCCTCTAATAGCAGCTCTATCATTTCACCAGTTCTTTGAAGGAATTGCGTTGGGAGGCTGCATCTCTCAGGAACAAATCAGCGACCATAATGGCTTGCTTCTTCGCTCTAACAACACCGGTAGGGATCGGGATAGGAACCGCAGTGGCGTCGTCTTTCAACTCGCACAGCCCGGGAGCTCTGGTGACTGAAGGGATACTTGACTCGCTCTCCGCTGGGATACTGGTGTACATGGCTCTGGTGGACCTAATCGCAGCTGATTTTCTAAGCAAGAGGATGAGTTGTAATGTGAGGCTTCAAGTTGTGTCTTATGTAATGTTGTTCCTTGGAGCTGGACTTATGTCCGCCCTCGCCATATGGGCTTAGCTTTTAAATTTGGATATTATCTGTTGTAGAATCAAATAATATACAACTTCTTCTCTTTTTGATTCTTTTAATATAGAGATATTGCATGTATATTGAGGAACATGTTAAAAGGATATTGAAATTTGTGATCCAATGATCTTCTAATTAGCGAAGTAACAAGAGAAAGATACATCCAAATGAACAAATTCATTGATGAAGCTTTAGAGGTAATTTAAATATCTTAAACAATGGCTTCTTCTTTGTGGGTTTCGATGACGACATCAGAGGTTGGGTAAGCGACGCAGGTGAGAACATACCCGTCGTTCATCTGGTCATCGTCTAAGAAGCTCTGGTCCGACTGGTCAACGGAGCCAGCGACGACTTTCCCGGCGCAGCTCGAGCAAGATCCGGCACGGCATGAGTACGGCAAATCGATTCCGGCTTCCTCCGCGGCGTCGAGGACGTAGACGTCGTCTTCGCACTCCACTTCTTGCTCTCCCTCTGGTGTGATGAACTTGACCTTGTAGGTAGCCATGGCGGTGACGCGGCCGCCGCGTGCGGTTGAGGATTTGAGGCCGAAGAGGGATTGTGTGTTTGCCGCCGGGAGAGATCTGAGGCTGATTGGTGTCTGTTGACGGCGGAGGAAGGAGGTGCTTACGATCGCGCTGGAGAGAGCAGTGGAAGCCATTGGGATGGAAAGATTCTTCTTCTTCTGTTTGTGAGAGTGTGTGTGGCTTTGTTGAAATGGCGTCCAAGGTGTGAGGGGGAGAGGATTATAAAGGAGGAGGTGAGTTTTTGAACGCTATCTGCCACGTGGCGTATGATATGTGGGTTCTTCTTGGTGATTGTTAAAGTTTTCATTTTTTTTAGCTAAAAAATAAAAAAATATTAAATTTTGGCCTCAAATTTTGGGAGCCAAAGAACAATTTTAAAGTTTTCATTTTTTTAGCTAAAAAATGAAAAATAAATAAATTTTAGAAGCCAAAAAATGAAAAAAAAAAATTTGAAGCCCAAAAAAATGAAAAAAAAAATGGGCTCAAAGCAAATGTTTCAATGAGCTTGGCCTAGTACCGGCCCTGTCTGTGTGTTTACATTTGTGCACTCTCCCGTTGATCAGAGTAATATGTGGTTAGATTTGGGACATGTCACCATCAGAAAGCCAAAGGAATTGGAAAATTCTAGACTTGTTTGGGTTCTCTGTAACTAATTGAATTTTCTATCTGAACTATTTAAAATTTTGAATTTCCTACGTGAACTTTTGAAAATTGGTCAATTCCACCAAAATTTTGGTTTAATCGCAAACCAAACTAAACCATTAAACCACGTGTCAGCCACGTCAGATTCCGTTAACGAAAACCAAACACCGTTTACGGTTTTAGAGGAATTGGCCAATTTTCAAAAGTTCATGTATAAACGGTGTTTGGTGGAATTGGCCAATTTTCAAAAGTTCATGTAGGAAATTCAAAATTATAAATAGTTCATGATGGTTTTGACATTCCTCGATACCTCGTGTATGAATAATCAGCCGAATAGTTCATGGAGAATAGGCTAAAATCCAATGGAAACACAATCTGATTCTGCATCTTGTGACCGTTTTTGGTCGCGGGTCCCACCTAAGCTTTCAGATTGCATGTAATTTTCTTCGAAAGACTGTAAATTTTTTCTTAGAGAGACAGTGTTAGTGTATATTCCAAATCACGGGCATTACGGACACCCAATAAAGGTGCCTCGTGAAACCAATTTAAACTCAACTCCCATGCACGAGTGTTGACGTCTCCAAATGCACACAAACGAAAAAAAAAGTGGACTCTATCCAATTGCTCCTTAAGGACACCATAGTCAATGATCTAAAGTAAAGAGAACAAAAATAAAATCAAAAGCGAAAAATGATTACAGGTAGTAGTAGTAGTAGTAGTAGTAGTATAGTACACCGACTCGATTCTAATCTAATGAGAACAATTCACTTACCAAAAAAGGGAAGAAAATAAGACAGAGAAGATGAAGATGCATATTTAAGAATATATATATATGTTCAATCCACCTCAATCTCAATTTCTCTCCCTCTCTACTGTGTTTATATAATATATAACCCCATAAAAAGCTTCCTTCTAATTGGATGTTTTTTTCCTCTTTTTCAACAATTCGTTTTACCTCTCCTCTAGTCGCACTTGATGTTTCTGTAGATCCTCCTTACAAACAGATTTGATCCCAAGAATCCAACAGCTCCTGCAAAATTTTCACAGGAACAAATTTTAGTCAAATCAGTAACATCACTCCCTAGTTTGAAGAGAGTGAGTGCTCTCACCGCAAAGGATTCCAAGTCCAAGACAGAACATCATGGTGTATCCAAAGTAGAAGCTTGTCTGGAAGAATCCAGACATCTTCGTCTTTACGTAGTAGTAATAGATGGAGTATAAGTAGACATAGACGGCCGTTGAAGCAGCAGAGAAAAACGAAGTCCATTGCCAGTGATAGTTCTCTGCATTCAGCAGGAAATAAGTTCCCACAATTGTCACACAGACCGTCACTATTACCAGAATCACAAAAACCAGCAGCATGAACCCGTACACATAGTAAACCTGTCAACCCAAAGCAAAAAAATAAAAAAACCCATCAGGAATAGCCAATCACATTTACTACAAGTATGATAAGCCAGGACACAGTGGGTCTACATGAAGAAGTTCAGCTGCTCCAACTTAAGCTATAGGTCTATAATAACTAGCCTGGGTCTTATTGTAGTAGATTATAGCTGCTGTGAGTTGCTTAGAGAGCAGTTTAGTGAGGGCTGGATTTATAAGGTTGTCTCCGCAGAATGCTGATGGAGGGGGATTTTCAGGGGTTTGATTGAGAGTTGAGAGTCTCTCATTAATCAAGTCTCTCTGGTTTGGTCAATTGGAATAAGTATCAGCATTTTCATAGCTTTGTTCTTATCAAAGTAACAATTTTTACCTTGTAATTCCAGAAGGATGTGAAGACAAAGTACATCTCGATGAAGATGCTTCCAAATGGTAGCAAACCTCCCATCAGGGAGACAACCGATGGAGTTAAGTACCATTTCTTCTCAGGGATTGGGCGCGGAATGGTCTTCACACGGCATGGATTGTTTGGAGCGCCGCTCCAGTTTCTTCCAACAACTGTCCCGAGGAGTGCTAAGGGAAATGAAATGAAACCCCAAATTACAAACACAACAACCATTGTCCCGAAAGGAATAGCCGCAAGGGATCCATAGAATATGGCAATCGTGTTTAGGAGAAAGCCAATTCCAAAGCACAAAAAGGGGAAGAGAGAAGCCGTGAGGACCATGCACTTGATCCAATGTTTACCTGAACAAAATTAGGCATTAAAATAAATTTGAAAAATCAAAGGCGAAAGTAACACTGGAGAGATCCGCCAAGAAGAATAAGTCATACCCCCGCTTCTTGAGTACATTCCACCACTCACGTAACCAGAGATAAAAGAAGTCAGAGCATAGCAAACTATGAAAGTTGTGACGATTGCTCCTCTCCTGAAAATAATCAGAATACGAAGTGAGCAAAATCCAGCCAGCAAGCAGAAATCTGCTGCCAAATATACAGGCAAACCAAATATACTACAAAGAATAGAGGGGAAATAACAGCACACAAAGTTGGTTGCAAGTGAAAAAAAGAGTGTAATACTACCCAACATAGAGAGTCCCCACGATGGCCATTAATATGACAAGAAGAACAAGCAACGCCAACTGTGCACCTGTGCCAACAACAGCTGAGAGAAGAACTAGACTACATGGTGGTCTGAACACATCCCCATGCACAAGTTTCCAACCAGATTCTTCACTTACATCCCGTTCCTGTGCTCATCAATACTAATGTCAGAAATGGTTATACAGCCTCAAAAATAAAGAGAGAAGCGTTGGACAAACTGCCGAGAGAGTGGTAACAGCAAAAACAAATTGACAAATAAAAGTTGAGGAAACATCACCAAGCTCTCGAGATCATCATCTTCACGAGCATACTTCGCATAATCATTTCTGAGAGTCCTCATCAATATCATTGAGACCAAACCAGTGAGAAATATAACCATCATGAACGAGTTAAAGATGGAGAACCAATGGATCTGTAATACGGAAAAAACTCTTAGAAAGCTTGTTCAAACATCATGAAGATATGATATTTAAAGAAAAATTGCTTTATGAAACTGTGAAACAATCATAATAAAAAAAAAAGCAGGAGACATTAGGTATGATACATTATGAAACGTTACCTGGTGCTCAAAGAATGGATAATCCAGATATACGTCAAAACGGCGAGCAAATGTGACATTTGTTGGAATCCATTGCACAGAATACGTCAGATCCACTGTCCTCCCTGCTTCCAGTGGCCTTGGGTTGTCTTGAGTGAGATTAACATGAATGATCTATGAAAATAAATAAATAAGATCAGAGCATGTAGCTCACATGATATCTATAATATTGCTCAATGGCGTAGCAACAACCGACCTGGTCTTTGTTGTATTTGACAACAATATTCTTATGTGTGTAGAGGACATGCTTTACGTTTTCACTATTTTTGTCAGGATGCAGCTCACCCACGAAGCCTACAATAGCGATGAGAAAGTATTAATACTATCTAAAACTTAAAAAATAAAATGATTAATTTTGGATATTTCAAGTAAATATACAAAAGTTCATACCCCACAAAGGCAGATCATCTGAAGTTAGAACCACCCGATGAAAGTCCACGCAAATTAGATGCCACAAAAAAGAAAGTTGTGAGAAATAAGGTTACGATCCAAAGAAGTTACCTTTCCATGTCTATTAGTATGAGAAATAGTACAAATATATATAGCCTACGACTTTTAATGATACTGGCAACGCAGTGAAGATAATTATAGGGATATTTTATATTTGCATGATTAAAAAAGAGCCAAAAGCAAACAAAAAATGTTTCCAAACTTTACATAATAGAAATCTTTTTTTTGTTTCATGCTACTTCAGCAAACTTTAAATAAAAGCAAACTCAGCAAACAAGAGAATGTGAAACATACCCATAAAGAATTCAAACCAGTAGCTAGATTCAATGGCATCTTTAAAGTGCTTGACCTTAGCTTCATTGAGTTCAAGCTGACAGATAACATTTCTGTCAACATTCTCTGTGAAAAAGGGTATTGTAATTAGAGCGCCAGTAAGATAACCAGTATTAAACAGAAGCTAGGATAAGAATTAAAACATACTCAAGAACTTTATCGCGATCTCGCTGTCAATCAGCTCATTTCCACCAAGAACTTCACCAAGACCACCCCATTTGTGAACATCATTGTTAGATGGGCGGCAAAATGGAAGACTGTAATAGTTGTATGTTTCTTGTGGATTGTTATATGGGCCAACTTTGTTCACCCACAGGGTAACCCGCTCATCAGCTTGATACTGAAAAAAAAGTGAAAGCAAAAGCATTGAGTTGGCAGAAATGATAATTGGATCGTTACATTATAATTTTGGGTTTTCAGAGAAATATAGGTTGCTAGACTAATCTCTTGATAGGCTAACAGATTTCACTAGCAATAACGCATGACCTGCCTATATCTATGGCCTTTTCAAACAGAGAAGATTTAGTTGAAATCGAACAATTTTGAGCTAAAACTGACCATCAGCAGGGAATACTGTAATATTTACATAAAAAGACGCGATTGCAGAAGCCTAAATCACATTACTCGATCCGAGAACGAACAGATCCAAGAAAGAAAAAAGTCAATCACAAACACCATGCGAATCACGAGATCTACAGACACAGTAGTGGATTCAAGCTGTGTAAAAAACGAAACGGCAGGCACCGGAGATCCGACTCTAACCTTGTGATCTGAATCGGAGCCGAGAGCAGACGCTAGAAGGGAAACGAGAAGAAGAAATACGACGGCGGAGGAGGAAGACGACATCGCGAGAACTGGCGGACGATCAGATCTGAGGAAGACGGAGACGGTGGTGGAAATGCGTTAGACGAATGATTATACTCGATGATCTGAATCAATTTGGCGTATATTGCATCTTGACAATACAATATGAGCTCTCTCGTATCTCGGCAGCGAGCGATCGAGAGAGCGAGGGACCAACGACCAAGGAAGAGAAAGAGAGCACAGTGTTGCTCGGCAGAGATCCTCGCTTTGGAGAGATTTTGGGTAATAAAAAAAAAAAAATGATAAAAGCTCGTTTCAATCAGCTAATTGGGCCTATAGACCTCAAAACTTATATACTAGTTTAAAGGCCCATTTATTGAGTGATATCTTATTGTGATTACTACTAAAACTTTGAGTATCGAAGTTTAGATATTTCGGCTATATCTTGTGAGTAAACTTGTGTAATTGTGAGTACTTTTAAAATATTAGATACTTACTCAATTCGAGTATTTGTGTCCATATCCGATTTGTACTTTTATTCGTTGGTAAAATCATGTTTTAGTGTCGAAATTGTATAATGAATTTTTTTTTTCCAAAAAATTATGAAACTCTCTATTTTCTACAAATTGGTGAAACCATGTTATTTTTTATTTTATTTTTGAAAGAAGGGTTTGCATTGGTGAAAACATGTTTAGACAATAAAATTGTAAAAAAAAAATGTACAGAAGTTCGTTTTTGATGTCAAAATTGAAAAATATTTGTTGGCACTAAAGCATGTGAATTCTATTTCATAATTAAAATATTGGAATTTTGATTTGACGCCAAATTGTTTGACTTTTTCGTATTTTTGGTAAAATTTTAATTTTTAAAATAAAATATACGAAAACAAATAAATTTTGTTTTTTTTAATAAAAAAAAACAATAAAACATGCCCTTTTTGAATCATTTTGTAATTAGTTTACAACATCCAAACAAAACAAAAGTTGCATCTAAATTCAACCAAAATGAAAAACGAACAATGTGTGAATATAATAATATTTGGATGATACAAAGCTATAAGTTATTTTAATTTCCGTTAATTAGGGGAAAGAAAAAAGTAACTGTATTCCTTTTTCCGTACAACGGGACTCGAATCGCATGGAAACTTGTGGGTCCCGCTGTGTTAATTACGAATTACTAAGTGATTAATTAATTAAAAGAAAGAAAGAAGCATCATGAGAGCGAGAGATTCTTCATTCTCTCATCTCTCCATCATTATTATTCTTTGGAAGAAAAATCAAATTCCATCTCTCCTTATTTATTTCACACCCCAAAAACAAGAGTCGATTCTTCGCTTTGCCTTGAAATCTCTCCAATCCAAATTTCAATCACCTTCCATCGTTATCTCTTTCCTTTTTTTCACTTTCTTCGCGAGATCTCAGAATCACATCCTTTATTTTGGGATACTGATTGGGTTTACGATTTCACCTCAAATTATTGTGCTTGTAGGGTTCAATTTTGACCACAATTTCGAGATTTTGTTTGTTTCATTAGGGTTGTCGATTTTGGGGAGCGAACATGGACAAGTACGAGCTGGTGAAAGACATAGGTGCTGGGAATTTCGGAGTGGCCAGGCTCATGAAAGTCAAAAACTCTAAGGAACTTGTTGCCATGAAATACATCGAGCGTGGTCCAAAGGTCCGCCTCTATATACTTCTTCTCTGCACTTTCTCGCTTATATCTCTCTTTCGATATTGCTGGCTTCCTTTTTGTGCGTTTTCAATGTTCTTATCATCTCTCATTTCCCTTACTCTCATTACCAATATAAGAAATCGCTAGTTTAAGGACAAGAGTGAAAAAAATTTCTTAGTTTTGCTAAATCTCTTTAGCTGATTGTTCACACACACAAGAAAATGTAGTGCTAGTTATTTTAGAGTTGTATTATTTCCCCCCTCGGAGATTGAGAATTGGCGTTTTTTTTTTTTTTTTTTTGGATACAGATTGATGAGAACGTGGCAAGAGAGATCATAAATCACAGATCACTCCGCCATCCAAATATAATCCGGTTCAAGGAGGTTAGTGAATTTCTTACTGCTGGACATCGGCTTGTGTTCTTGCTATGATGAAAATGTTCTACTCAAGTTGACGCTTTACTAAATCTCATAGCTTTCGTCTTCCATACATGATGCCTGGGGATTTATGGATTTTACAGGTGGTCTTGACTCCGACCCATCTTGCCATTGCCATGGAATATGCTGCTGGTGGTGAACTATTTGAACGTATTTGCAGTGCTGGAAGGTTTAGTGAGGATGAGGTTAGCTTGCCATTTTAAGATATGTGACCTATTTGTTACATCGTCTATAGCTGCTGCTTTGATGATGAGACCCATGCCTTCTTTCTAATCCTTTTTGTTTTCTCCAGGCGAGATACTTCTTCCAGCAGCTTATATCCGGTGTTAGCTATTGCCATGCCATGGTAAGGCAGAGAAACGACTTAAGCAGGATTATTAACCCCTTAGATGTTTGAAATCGTTTTGTTTATCCATCATGTGCTCACCTTGTATCCATTTTTGTCGTAGCAAATATGCCATAGAGACCTGAAGCTCGAGAATACGCTCCTCGATGGAAATCCTGCTCCACGTCTGAAAATCTGTGATTTTGGTTATTCCAAGGTCTGGCACTTTATAAAACATCAATGTTCTCACCGTGTCTATGAGATCCTCTTTTGTTCTTCCCCATTGTCGTAAAAGCATTGTCAAGTGTTTTGTTATTCTTCTTTTGTAGTCATCTCTGCTGCACTCTAGGCCCAAATCAACAGTTGGAACTCCAGCATATATTGCACCTGAGGTCCTTTCTCGGAGAGAATATGATGGCAAGGTAATTAGGCATCATGCACAATTGCAATGAACTTGCTTAATCCAATGGGTTTCTATGAAACTGTCATGCTCTTTACTTCTTCTTTTTTCTTCTTTCTGAATTTGGAAAATTATCTTTGTGGAAATCGCTAAGATACGTAATATTATGTTCCTCTTTCAGATGGCTGATGTATGGTCTTGTGGTGTGACTCTTTATGTCATGCTGGTTGGTGCATACCCATTTGAAGACCAGGAAGACCCAAAAAACTTCAGGAAAACAATACAAGTAGGTTTTTTCTTTTGGAGCCATGCATATGCATATCTCGTGCTAAGTATGCTACATCCTATTCATCAATGTGTGATCTTGTTATACAGAAAATAATGGCTGTTCAGTACAAGATCCCAGACTACGTCCATATTTCCCAGGATTGTAAACATCTCCTTTCCCGTATATTTGTCGCCAATTCACTCAAGGTATACGTCAATCAAATGAGCTAAATGTTTTTCAAAAAAATAAAAAAAAAGGTTTTCTTTGACAGTTTGAGCTACTGGTTGTTGCTGCAGAGGATTACCATTGCAGAAATCAAGAAACACCCATGGTTCCTGAAAAACCTACCAAGGGAACTCACAGAGACAGCTCAAGCTGCATATTTCAGGAAAGAGAATCCAACCTTCTCCCTCCAGACCGTTGAAGAGATCATGAAGATAGTGGATGAGGCCAAAACGCCTCCTCCTGTTTCCCGATCCATTGGAGGTTTTGGGTGGGGAGGAGAGGAAGATGCAGAGGGGAAAGAGGAAGAGGAGGAGGAAGCGGAGGAAGAGGAGGAGGAAGCGGAGGAAGAGGAAGACGAAGAAGATGAATACGACAAGACTGTAAAGGAAGTACACGCAAGTGGAGGAGTGAATATCAGTTGATTTTTTGGGGTTTTTGTTTGTGTAAGAAAGAAGTTCTCGTTGGTTTGCTGAAACTTAAAAGTCTTTTTTTTGTTGTGTTTGCCATTTACTATGCTTTGGTTTTGGAGATTTGTAAAATTTGCAGTATAAGAAGAACAAACAGAGGTCGATTTGTGAGTCTATGAACATCGTGACCTCAAATAAATATCTTGTAAATGAGATTTTTATTTTCGGAGAGGTTTTGTGTATTTCATACTCTTATCTTCTCCAAACCAGGTTACTAATCGGTTTTGTCTTGTTTAGGAGTTAGTGTTTTGACGAGAATTTCAAACCATTTTTGGGGTTCTTTTTCTTCTTCTTCTTCTGATTTGTGGATTTTAGTGCGAATACGAGAGATAGGTGCTGGGCTAAGGGTCAACGTCTCCTATGCCCCTATCGATTAGAAATAGAGTTGGGATATCCTGGGTAGTAAAATGACAATTTCACCCTTAATGAAAAATTGTAAGGGTTAAATGTAATTAAATCGGTAAGAGGACAACGAAAACCACGGTAGTTCAGTGGTTTTGAGCTCTACGCTCGGCACCCGCGCACGCGCGCGACCAGGGTTCGAATCCCCCATGCGTGGTATTACCTGCGTGCGCGACCAGGGTTCGAATCCCCCATGCGTGGTATTACCTGGTAATAGTATTACCCTAGTACAATTAGGTAATACTTGGTCGGTGATATTTCATTAAAAAAACAATTAAAAAGGTGATATTTCATTTAAAAAAAATTTAGGGGTATTTTCGTCATTTCGTTAAAGTGAGGGGCTATAGGGATTAGTCGGGGGCTATAGTGATTTGAAGTGTCCCCATAGGGGCATATGTGGTGATTACCCGCGAATATGAGAGGGAAGCTATCCCGCCATTAGGAAACCGCATAATCCAAACTCAGTCGGTGTCGACCCTTTAATCTTTCTCGAGTTGCTTCGCCGGAGAGTAGAAGCTACTGATTCTAAAATGTATGGTTTTTTTTCTCTGTCACATCGATGCGTTTCTTGAGCCTGTGAATATCACTGCTTGCTGTTTAGTTTTCGATTAGGGTTTTCGTTGCCTTTGGGTAAAGAGATTTCTTTTGAGTGGTCGATTTCCTGTTTTTGGAGCGTATTTTATCGTTTTTCCTTGCACTCTCCGGTTTATTCCAAAATTTCTGGCTGTTTCTTCTTTCTGTTTGCTCTCCGTAACTCACTGTTCAAATGCAGGAGTCATCTCCCTGAAGTTCAGAAACCTAAAGGTCCTCAAACTAATTGGTCAGAACACGCAAAGTCGCTCGAGAGTCCGTCCTCCGCGACAAAGTTTCTGAGCTCCAATTTCCTCTACGGTCTAGAAAGTCAAAAGCCTAGAAGAAATAGAGATATGGCTGCAAGGTATTTTGACTATATGTTTATTCTTTCGAGAACAATCATCTCCCTATACTGTCATTGTTCCTTGGTTTTCTTTTACTTTGGCCCACTACTATCTGCTGTTTGGATTAGTACAAGTAGACAAACAAATTCAGTGATTTCAAGGATAGCTTATCGCCACATTGTATTATCTGGCTTTTCCAGCATCATTTGCATCTTTATGCCGATGCGTGTTTTGCTCTCTTATTAATAGCTTTGAACAAAATAGAGGCTTGGGCTGATGTATGGGTTGACTCTCATACTAACAAACTACCCCAAATTATATTGAGTGTGATGTGCTTACTATTTCCCTTTGATGTCTCTTGTAAGGATATGTCAGTGAGGGAAACTTTTGTGAGATTTTCTTAGTCTTCTTCATGGATCTGCTTACAACTAACTGATTCACAATTATTTTAAAAAGCTTCCTTTTCTCTGTCTAGGTCAATTTCGTTTCCCAGTGTAAATGTGCATACTTTGGCGCACCCGCAAATTGCCAAGGTAATACTGTTGTAAGGGAAATTGTGGTGGTAGTTATAATTTTTATCTGATGCATTCCCCTCGTCATGAGGAGGATCTTCATTACATGCTTTTATTTTCTTTCCATTTCTTTTAATAAATCATTTATCTCATTGTAGTTCTTATATTTCCCTAGTTTCTGTATGACCTTCCCTTTTTAGATAGACCTCTATTCTTGAACTGCACATATAAGTTAGTTATTGGTATTCTGTGTTGGCAGGCTTGGCGTGCTCTTTCAAGTCTCTCCGTAAATAATTCCTACCTAAGACCTGGCATTACTCCCCCAGTTGATGATGGTGCCACTAATGGCTCATATTCTGCAAGAGAGAGATCCACTCTGAAAGTTACATGTAGCACAGAGAGAGATCCGAGCAGTCGGCAAAATCAAAGTCACATGAGTGTTTCAGGAACTGGAAGATACTTTCACAGTTTCTCTGCCCCGGGTGATGATAAATTAGTTGCTGAAAAGTTTGCACGGGTAAATGATGAGGTCAGAGAATCAGAAACTAGTTGCACGCATTTAAATGGTGTGGTGAAACCATTCAGAAATTCTGCATTCCCAGCTGAGCAGTTGGAATCTGGAGAAGCATGTATTGATGAGATTGATGACGATGACATACTTATGGTAATGTTACCGGTTAAAGTTGCACATAGTTTTTCCTTATGTAGTACTCCATGTGAAAAAGCCGAATTTTTGAATCTGGTATTTGTAGTATCTGTAAATTGTAGCATATTTCGACGACAGCAAAGATCAAAACTAGTTATATCTTGCCTTGTAGATGCTTACGCAGAAAAGGGCTTTGTGGTGAAAATACGTCAACTCAAGCATGTTAACACTTTGTGATGCAGAATATTGATCTCGACCAAATTGTGATGGAACACTCTCAATCAAGAAATACTACTCAACCATCAGTATCTAATTTTCCATTAAGAAATCCACCTGTGGATAGACGTGCTTCCAGAAGAGAAGAAGAATGTTGTCTGCCTCCTGAATTATGTTTCAACTGTAGTCATGGAATAAAGGTATGACTACTGCTTTTCTCTCTCTTTTTGTTATAAGGTTTGAAACCTATTGGTTTTTCTCATTTTGTTTGATTTTGGTATCTACTCAGCTAGGGCTTTGTCCAGAAGCTTCAACCCATTTGGAACAAATGAAGAACGTGTTGATTGCAATATCAAACGAACTCCTTGACGATGATACTGATCTGAGTCCTGATCGTGTTGCACAGCTTCGTCAAGAGAGGTCTATATCCCAATCAATTTTGTTACCGTTAAAATTGCCTTTTTCTATCAGAGTAATAGTTTAGCTCCCTTTTGGAGGCTGTAGTATATTACCCGGCAAAATTTATCGGGAATAAATAATAATACAGCGAAAAGAGGTTAGGCTTAAAGAAATAATAGAGACTGCATCTTTTTCTTGAGTCTGAGTAAGGGTATCACAACTGTGAGTATGCCTTGACCTTTGGTTAGTTTTGTAATGTATCACAACTTGTGTTGTTTGCTAGGTTACAGCTGAAGAAGCAAATTCAACAGCTCGAGAACCATATCCGAGATAAAGAAAGGCAAAAATCTCAGTCTTTGTCATCTACACCTACTCCTGCTTTCCAGTATGAAACACCTAAATCAACAAATCGAAAAATGGATCATCCACAAACTGATTTTCAAGCACATCTTAGTGAGCAAGGCAGATATGCATGTGATAGCTGGAACATACCAAGAGATTCTTCATTTTCTGTAGATAGGTATGGTCTTTCATCTGCTCCTGTAGAGAGGGAACAATATGTTCCGAGGATTATTGACGTGACGTACACTGAAGGTTCAAACGACAAAAAGTGGAGCAGTAGTGATTTTCCTTGGACAAAAAAATTGGAGGTGATTAGCTGAGTTTCTGTTTTCTTTGTTCACTTTCATTCCATGTGCTCATGTGTTTACTTACAACGTTCAGGTTAGTAACAAAAAAGTGTTTGGAAATCACTCGTTTCGACCTAACCAGAGAGAAATCATCAATGCTACAATGAGTGGCTCTGATGTTTTTGTTTTGATGCCAACTGGAGGAGGGAAGAGTTTGACGTATCAGGTCACTATACTCAATCCATTACTTCTTTAATTTCATCTCTGATTCTTCAATCTATTTCTTGTTTTCCAATGAGATATTGTTTACATCATACGCAAAAGATATGAAAGTTTCAAGTTGCGTTCTCCAAACTATTTTCTAACATCTTTCGTTTGCAGCTCCCCGCTCTGATCTGTAAAGGAATAACATTAGTCATTTCTCCACTTGTGTCACTTATTCAAGACCAAATAATGAACCTATTGCAGGTGAACACTTCAGCAACGCCAAGAGATTCTATTTGTATCTTCTGTTCTATTGAAAAATTATTCTCATAGAGGATCCGTTCCATTTCACACTTTGATTTTCGAATCATGGTTACAGGCCAGTATACCCGCTGCTTCCCTAAGTGCCGGCATGGAATGGGCTGAACAACTAAAGATCTTTCAGGAGCTTAGTTCCGAGCATTCCAAGTACAAATTACTATATGTCACGCCCGAAAAAGTGGCACAGTGAGTTGTTATTTTTTTTATACAAAAACTCTCTTTCTGTTTTTTTTTTATTTGTTCAGTATTCCTCTTTTACTAGCCTCGGGTAGGATATATTGTGACCTAGGATATATGCAGTACTACCAGAGGTTTCTTTTAATTCTAGATTGGTTAGTAGCATGTCGTGGACAAGTTATCCAAGGCTTGCCACACTGAATGATATTACTGTTAATCCGGAGCTAAGAAGTTTCTCTTTCTTGACTACAGAAGCGATTATCTTTTGCGGAATCTAGAAAACTTAAATTCTCGTGGTTTGCTAGCTCGATTTGTTATTGATGAAGCTCATTGTGTGAGCCAATGGGGACATGATTTTCGACCAGACTACCAGGTTAGGCCATCAAAAGCCTCAAACAAGCACTTCTCTTACTTTTTCGAGAAACATAATCTTCTTTTTTAACCCACAAAAAAATATTGTGGAATATGCAGAGTCTTGGTATTCTGAAGCAGAAGTTTCCCAACATTCCCGTGCTAGCTTTAACAGCTACTGCAACAGCCAGTGTGAAAGAAGATGTTGTACAAGCCCTTGGTCTTGTAAACTGTGTTGTGTTCCGGCAAAGTTTTAATCGCCCAAATCTATGGTAAAGTAAAACTACCTAAAACCATATATATATATATATATATATATATATATATATATATATTCCAGAATGTGGCTTACCAAGAAGTTTGCAGGTATTCCGTTGTTCCCAAGACAAAAAAGTGTCTGGAAGATATTGACAAATTCATCAAGGACAACCATTTTGATGAATGTGGAATTGTATATTGTCTTTCAAGAATGGACTGCGAGAAAGTCGCTGAAAGGTTGCAGGTCGGTCATTTGTCTATTGAAGCTTTATCATGTCCTGTGCATACCACAAATGTCATGTTTAAATGTTGAATTGGATACTATTTTCAGGAGTTTGGTCATAAAGCAGCATTTTACCATGGCAGTATTGAGCCTGCTCAACGTGCCTTAGTACAGAAACAATGGAGCAAGGATGAAATCAATATAATATGTGCTACTGTGGCCTTTGGAATGGGTACTGGTTTTTGCTAATGTTGTTTTAATTGATGCAATGTTCCTGCCGATTAACATTTCACATTCCAGGAATTAACAAGCCTGATGTCCGCTTTGTTATTCATCACTCGCTCCCGAAGTCTATAGAAGGCTATCATCAGGTATTTAATTGTACAATCAATCATGAAAATCTTATTCAATTGACTGCACATAAAGCTAGATACTGGTATTTCTTCTAGAAACTCACATAAGCTATATATTTAAAAATCCAAGGAATGCGGTCGTGCTGGCAGGGATGGCCAGCGGTCATCTTGTGTTTTGTATTACGGTTATGGCGACTATGTAAGCTGCATTTATACTAACAAATTGTATTTTTTTCGGTTCTTATCTCCGCGTTGTTAGTCTGGAACGATGAATTTCTTTCATCTTTCATCTTTCTTCTCTTGGTCATGTTTATGATACACAATATTATTTCAGATACGAGTAAAGCATATGATTAGCCAAGGAGGAGTTGACCAAAGCCCCATGGCAACTGGTTATAATCGTGTAGCAAGTTCAGGGAGGATACTTGAAACGAATACTGAAAACCTTCTCCGCATGGTACATAACATGAAGATTCCTGTTATTTGCTTTCGAAGTTATACTTGCTGAGATATTTCTCCAAATTTTTATTGCTTCAGGTCAGATACTGTGAAAATGAGGTGGACTGCCGACGTTACTTACAACTAGTCCATTTTGGGGAAAAATTTGAGTCCACAAACTGCAAAAAGACGTGTGATAATTGTTGCAGTAGCCAGAGTTTGATTGACAAAGATGTCACCTTGATTACAAGGCAACTGGTATAGGAATTGTTTAAAGTTCATCATGTATATCTCACTTGTTGGATGTGTATGTGGTCACAAGTGATCTTCTGTGACTTGCACAGGTTGAACTGGTGAAGCAAACAGGAGAAAGATTTTCTTCATCTCATATTCTTGAAGTCTACAGAGGTTCCTTAAACCAAATGGTATGCACAAATAATAATAATCTGCATCTCTTTCAAGCTTTAGGAATATTTTATATCCATATATTCCGTTTTTCTTCCAGATTCTGCTAAAACCTAAAACACGTTACGCCTCATAAACCATGGTCCCTTTTTTGTACTTGGTACTAATTGTTAATTAAAGCCTTGGCTTATCAATCCCAGCAATCCAATCAGTGTGGCTCGATCTCTTGAAATTATAACTGTCTTCTCTGCATCTAGGTCAAGAAACACAGACATGAGACTTTACAGCTCCATGGAGCTGGAAAACATTTATCGAAAATTGAAGTCTCTCGTATTGTGCACTATCTCGTAACAGAGGACATTCTTGTGGAAGATGTTAGGAAAAGCGATATGTATGGAACTGTGTCATCGTTGCTCAAGGTACTTTGTTGTGATATTTTCCATTTCGCTTCTCCCTCTCATTGATGATTAAGGATGATAGTACGCGAAATGGAACCCTGGTTCTGTGTGTGCACATAACATCCATTCTTGAAGCTGTTACACACCTAACGTCTATTTACCTATCTGCATCTAGGTGAATAATTTAAAGGCTGCATCACTCTTTTCGGGAAGCCAGACTATAATGATGAGGTTTGACTTTGTGCTTGAGATATATCTTTCTTTTAACTTTTAAGGTTCACATGAACTAGGTTCAAGCAAATCATTGCAATTAGCTATGATTTATGTGTTATCGGGCTTGTTAAAGATAACTTTAGCTAAGACTTCCATGTTCAATTGCAGATTCCCTTCTTCTGTAAAAGTATCAAAGCTGAGTAAACCCGCAGCAACCCCAGCAAAAGGTCCGTTAACATCAGCAGATGCTCCTCCAGGAAATGTGGTATATCACTTTCTAATTAATCTCCTATTTCCTGTTGAGGTTAATCTACCACTTTTTGAATAGCTGAGAGGTTGGTTCATTGATCTTTTTCTTTAGAAACTCTCCGCCAACATGTACACAGCCTTGAGGAAGCTTCGTACGCTTCTTCTCAAAGAAGCCCCTGACGGTGTCATGGCATATCATATATTCGGGTAAGTTCTAAAAACCATTTCACTTCTCATTTGCCATGATCTTCCAAGCTCTTTACTTGATCATGGTCAATTTGATTCGTATCCCCACAAAATCATTCTGTTTGTGGTGGCAGCAATGCAACGCTTCAGCAGATAAGTATGAAAATTCCGAGAACCAAAGAGGAACTCCTCGAGATAAGTGGCCTTGGGAAGTATGTTATTTTTAGCTATCAAAACCTGTAGTCGTAATCATCACCAAAGCAATGGAGAAAAACACTTTGATGATGGTGTGCATCTTATAAACCTTCTTTCAGGGCCAAAGTAAGCAAGTACGGTGATCGATTGTTGGAAACAATAGAATCAACGGTCAGTGAGTACTATGGAACCAATAAGAAAGACTCCATCATTAGTAATGACAGTCCGGATTCAGGGAAGAGGAGAAGAGACGAGAACATTAGTCCGAATGTAGCCGGGGATGATGATTTCGCAGAGAGCTCAACCCAGGCCTGCAAAAAAACAGTGAGAAACAAAAGCAATGAGGTTTGTCGAGGTGAAAATGTAGATGGGTATGGAGTCATGGAGAAGCTTGATTTTGATTTTGAAGACGAAGATGGGTCGGAGATACGACCAGAGGGAAGAGTACTACCTTGGTGAAACTATGACCACTGAAATTTTAATTGTAAAGAGAATTTTTGCTGCACTTTTTTTTGTAAACTTGTATGGCCTACTCGATTGTACCTTAATGTTCAGTATATTGCAGAAACTATTTGTTAGATGTTGAATTCTTCAATGATCTTTCTAAGTAGTGCTACCCGATTCGGTATGCTTTAACCAATCTGCATGTAAACCGAAATCTGAGTAATGATTTTCGATCGGATTATAGTCAACGATTCACAGTTTTGTCGAAAACTGAAATATTTTAACAGTTATAGAGTGGCTCAACGATTAATAAATAAGGTAGACTTAACTTTGATAAATGATTGCTTTAAATTAAGTCAATGGTTAATAAATAAGTCTATATAATTTATTTATTAATTTAAAATTCAAATTTTATAATTGAATTAATTAAGAATTTTCTTATTATAATTTTAAATTTAAAAAATAATTAGTTAACTAAAAAATAAGGGTATTTTGGTGTTTTTACATTTAAATAGTTTACTTTTCAAATTGTTTAAAAATTCAGTGTACTTTTAAAATTTTCTATAAATTTTGGGGTATTTATCAAAATCTCCCTAAAAAAATAAAAATATTTCAAGGGTTTGGCGCATCTACAAATTTGACTATCTCATCTATTTCGTGAAACAAAATACATACATCTATTACATTATAAGAGGGACAGAAAGAAAGAAAAAATTACATTCTTATTTACCTCGGGCCTCTAAATTTCGGCGCCGATCGAGATTTTATCATCGTCCTTGATGCTATATGATGCTTAGACAAGATCTCTGCGATGAGTTGCCGACCAAACAAATTAGAGTTTTTGAGAATGAGGTTTCTTGTCGAGGAGTCAACAACGTATCCTTGACCAGGCATCCATTGTAGAAGTTGAAGAAGCAATTCCTTTTTATCGGGCTGCGAAATGTATCGAGATATCGCAATCTCAAACTGAACCTGAAAACAAAAGAACACAGACAGAGAAAAATGAGATACAGCAGTATGATCAAAGCACAAAAGTTCTTTTTCGTGATTCCTAGGATAACTCAACTGTAATGTAAATTATATCCAAGCAAAACGTGTAATAGATAGCTTTAAATTGTTCCCGGTTGGTTATTTACCTGATCGATTTTGTGGCCAGAACCATGCAAGACCTTCAGAACATCGTTCACTAAATTAACATTCCCGGAAAACATGAAAGCTCTGCCAAATCTCTTCAAACTAGGCTGTGAGATCATCTTTGCATTGTCCTGGTACAGAATTTTGATCAAATTAATCAGAAAAATTGGGTCCAGATCTCTCCAGCGGGGATCATTTGGAAGATCCAAAACCAAAAAGATTGATCCTTCCAATATAGTCCCTATGGGTACATAAGAAATGTATTGAATCGATTCTTTTTAATAAAGAGACATGATCACAACTTCGAATATGGAATTCAAAGGTTTCCTAAGAGAGTGATTTCAAACCTTCACTACAACGTATGCGTCTTTAAGGAGTTTCCCTTGGATTAGAGTGTGAAGAATTTTCTCATGCAGATCTTTGCAGATGGTTCTTTTGCTGTATCGTAGCATATTGTAGACTGAGAATGCTTCTGAATGAGCTCGAATTTTACCGAGATGGTAAATCAAGGAGGAACAAAGTTCCTACAAATTTCAACAAAGTTGTGAAAGACGCAACATTTTGATTAAAAAAGGTTTGGCCGAAATGCATTGATGCTAGTTACCTCCTCAAGCCGGTTGCCTTTACTGTGCATGTCAAGTAAGGTTTGGTACGCAAGTAGGTGCAATTTCTCCTTGATGAAATATTTGATCAAGATATGGAAAGTATTATAGTCAGGACTAACGGCTTGCTCATCCATCTTCTTCATCATTCGCATAACACTTTCCATTTCTCCTGCTCTGCAATAGGCACAGAGCATTGTGTTTAACATAACTAAGTCGCATTTTTCATAACTGGATTCAGAGTCCCTTGCCAGTTGTTTTGCCTCCTCGAAACGCTTACTTCGACATAAAGCAGATATCATGATGCTGTTTGCAAAGCCATCTGAAAACAGGAAACTGAAATCATTCTCTAGTAAAACAGAGAAAGAAGCTGTACGATTCTTAAAACTTCCTGTGCTTAAAATGTGTAGTGATTCGGACGGAGGGAACCAAATCCTTCTTATCGTCCTCTATTAGGTTCTGACAAATCTGAGAAAAGCTCTAACCCCTAGGACACCCCAAATTGTAGCAAATTGCAAAGTTTTGCTAATCTTAAACTCATAAGAGATAAGTCCTCAAGGGCAGAACAACTTTTTCCATCCAAGAACAATCCTGAATAGACTTAACGTTATCCCAAGAGTGGCGCAGCATATAGTGCAAAAAATTTCCGACCCTATCCTGTAGTGGAATATATCCCATAAATTAAAGCAGCAACCGATGGAAGAGTCAAGAATTAAATATGAAAGCTAACTTGCTAACTAATCATTAGTTAAAAAAACATACCAGATTTAACACCTTTCCCTTTCATATAATCAAAGATTGACCTCGCTTCTTCTAACTTTCCCGCCTTTGAAAGACCATCCATCAGCATACAATATGGCATCTAGAGAAGAAAATCATTTTTTTTACCATAAGATAATTGCAGGCTAAAGATGAGCATTATATGAGCATCACTTATAGTTATCCCAAGGTAGTAAACCAATAATTGTCCATTGATCGTCACAACATGATAAATAATATTGCTGTTTACTCCACTCAACATTTTGCACAAATTACAAATTTGCAGCCAGGTTTATATTGCTCCTTCCTAGAGTATGTACAGCGAGCTTTGCTGAAAATTAGTATTGCTTAACTACCTCGTTCTCGGCATAGCCTGCAGATTCAAGTTCAGAAAGTAATTCTCTTGATCTTTCAAACAAACCTCCTCTAATATAAACCTTGAGTAAAGTTGTCATCATCACCTGCCAATATTTGCAGCTACTGTTATACAAGCGAGAAGGAATCAAAATAATGAGAGAACAAATTTCTCATATAATAACAAGAAAAATGAATCATATGGTTGCATGAGAAGTCATATAAAAAATACTGACAAAAGCAAACCTTGTTTGGCACTAATCCTACTGATTTCATCTCAGTCATCAGCTCATCAGCTTTCTTGTAATCTCCTTTCCAAGAATAAGAATTGAGCAAGGAGCTGTAATGAAATATGTTCGGTGAATGACCTTTAACTTTCATCTGCTGGATAAAGCTTTCAGCTTCTTCACATCGACCATTTGAAGCACAAACGGCTAAGACAGTCCCATACATCACACCATCCATCTGTATTCCGTTATGTGGCAGCTCTCCAACGAGTTCCATCGCCTTAGAGTATCCATTTTTTACCTTGATGCAACCTGCAAGCAGCTAAGACATCAAAGAGAAGATATATTATAGAAGCTAAGCAAAACAAGACGCTACATATACAGTCCTCGTTCTTTCAACTGTGAAAGAAACGTTTCAGTACGTCTCAATCAGCTAAAGGATCTAAATCACAGGTGAAAGGGGGAATCTTTTTAAGCTTCAAGGGAAGAAAATATGCAGACTATTTTGTCATTTACAGTCGTAGTTGAAAACTTGAGGTGGCATACCGTATTATACGTAATCACATCTGGTTTTAGACCATCGCGCATCATCTGATCAAACAACTTGATGCAGCTTTCAAGCTTCCCATTCTTGACCAGACAACTAAGAATGGAGTTACAAATAAAGACATTGATTTTGGTTGAGTCGTCTGGAATGGTTTGGTATATTTCTAGAGCCTTGGAGACACTTTTTGCCCCCACAAACTTTATGCAGCTGCTGTAAGTTGAAACACTAATATTTCCATGTTGCTGCATCCAATCAAAGAGCTGCGAACATAAAATGCATTGGTTATGCTCATCTTTGATATGTTTAACGAAGCTTTAAAATCAACAAAACCTGAATAAGATCCTGCCACCGTCCAGAGATTCCAAAATCACGCAATATCACATTCAAGTCTTGTACCTTCAAAACTCCTGCTAACCTGTAGAGAGGACAGTAATATAATTGAGAAGCTAGAAAGTTTAAGACAAGACGAAGGCTGCGATAAATGGAAAACCTCTGCAGAGAGGAGAGGAAATCCGGGGAGCGTTGGACTTCATAGATGGCGGATTTCCTCGTCAGGTAGGATTTGGAATGACGCTTCGAACGAATAGCCGGTGATTCCACGACGGTAGATACCGCCGCCGCCGACGTAGCCGGTGCCGCCGTGAGAATACGTACGGAGACGGAGGGAAGGGAGAGAGACGAAGAGGGACGAGAGTTAGTGCTGAAGAGATGAGGAAACCGAAGCTCAAGCCCCAGAATTGGCGTCTCCATTTTTATCCGAGCGAGGCAGTATACTATCTTCTTACTTAACGGAACATGTTTCTAATATCTTCAAGGTTAATTTACTATAGTACCCCCCGGGCTTGGAGGAGGGAGGGAGGTGAAGATTAGTACACTAAATTAATAACTGATTAGTGATTAGTGATTAGTGATTAGTGATTAGTGATTAGTGATATCCCTTATTAAACTCGAAACTTGAAAACCCAAATAGACGTGATTCAAAGCAGTTTTCGGGGTTTTGAAAAATGGGCCTTTCAGCATTAAATTGACCTACGAGCGATTATCCAACGGGCCTTACGCACTGTTCATCGTGCATCTTATGTGACTATGTGAGGACTGAGGAGCCTATTTTCTTTAACTAACAATTTTGCACGTTTGCTAGTTAAAGTAAATATCTACTTAATATATTTATGTAAAAAACTGATGCATGAACAGTGCTACTGACCTTTTTTTAACATGGCAAATTAGGCCTGGGCATAATAACCGAACCGAATGAAACCGAACCGAACCGAACCGAAATTAATGGTTTGGTTAGGTTATGGTTACTTCATAATAACCGAATGGTTTTTATTTTTGATATCCATTGGTTATGATAACCGAATGGTTATTAACCGATAACCAATGGGTATCCATGGATATCAAAAAAAAAAAAAATTATGTTTATTTCCCCTAATTAACCAAAATAACCGAACCGAAATAACCGAAATAACCGAAACTAACCGAAATAACCGAAATAACCGAAACTAACCGAAATATTTCCGAAATTTAACCGAAATAACCGAAATATTTTGAAATTTAACCGAAAATAACCGAAAATATTTGAAATTTAACCGAAAATAACCAAAAATAACCAAAAATAACCGAAAATAACCGAAACCATTCGGTTAACCGAAAATAACCGAAATATTTCGGTTACCAAACGGTTATTAATTTTGATAACCATACCGAACCGAACCGAATGGTAACCGAACCGAAACCGAACCGAAAACTGTTACTAACCGAATGGATAGTAAAAGACATAACCGAACGTAACCGAAAACCGAAATAACCGAACCGAACCGAACCGAATAACCATTTGCCCACCCCTATGGCAAATGTATAGAAATTTGAAAATGTAGTCTTTGCTTTTAATTTTTGTGTGTTGCAAATGAAAAAGGACAAAAGAAACGATTAGACATATTTAATTTAAATTAATTTAAATGTATATTGTATAAGAAGGAAAATAAAGAAATCAGATTCTTTGCAACAAATTGAACGGCAGGAGACCGACAAGGAACCACACAGCCCCACTTCCCACTTCCCACTTCCCACTTCACCACTTTTCTCACTTTAATCTTAATTCATCAAGTTCTTAATCTATTCGAATTATATATATATTTTTTTTGTTGTTCGTTCGTAATGTAGGATATTCTAACCCAATTTTTTTGTTGCAATTTGTGTATTTAGTCACTAATAGTATTTGCTTCTTGAGTTTATTTGTGTAAAATGAATATATCGTCTTTTATTCTAGAAAGCGATTTTGATAACAAAAAAAGACACTAAAAATCACATATCTAAATTGAATTCTAATCATATGTCGATCTGTGTATTGATGTAATATAATTCTCGTGTGAGTAAATTACTCGTCGCCGTCATTTGGAATATTTTTGTTATATATGATTATATCTTTTAATATAATATTGGTCATCATATAGTATTATGGTTTTTGCATTATACTGTACAGTATGCATGCAAGCAAATTAAAAGTCATTGAATTGTTGCCAATCATAAAATTATTATCGAATATCATTTGATATATTATAAGTAATCGGAAGATTTCATACTAAAGTCCCATACTAGAACCTTATTTCCCCAACCCTAGAATAGATATGAGTTAGTTTATCAACGTGTATATTGAAGTGGTTTATCAACGTATGTATATACTGATGAGACAAACAAATTTAAATTTCATATATCTAATTATTAAGGCATTAAAGCAAACATAAAAACTAACAAGCAATGTGGCCTATCATCATTTGTCTTCTTCTGCTGTGTTGTCACAATTCACGAAGTCGCAAATCCCTTTTAATAGGAGGAGTATTTCACAACATCGTTCACATATCTGTTCTATTTTTCTGAAGTCAACATCGTCCATATCTAACTTTAGTTATTTAAAAATATGTCTGGTCGGTCTTTTTTATTCAGTGATATCAATCTGTTCCTGGACGGTGCAATATCTTTTTCTGATTTTCAACCCAAAAAATATTATTTTCTGATTTTTAGATGATTTCATTGGGTTTCTAAAACCTATGACACACAAACAAAATAAGGTTTTTGAAGTGTTATTTATTATTTATTTTTATTTTTGGTCAAGAAACATAAGATTTAATTAAATTAACAAAATCGTTCACTTTTAGTCAACTAACAGAAGGGGCTTTTTATAAACAAAAAAGGTTTATGTCATTATTAACAAAATTCGGAGCTCTAGGAGTGGTCAACTTCAATAAACACCTTCATTTTTTTTAATATCCAATACTTTTTAGTTTATTTGGTCTTAAGTCCGTGCGATGATGATAATTAATTCCAACGTAAAATTTCGTACATGTGTGTATATTAAATATGATCGACATTGGTTGAATTTTTTATTTTATTTTTGCTTTTGTCATCTTCTTTTGGTCATCGGTTGAACTGTCCCTTTTTGTCTCACATTGGTTGAACTAATATTATATCGAGAAATATATATATAAGAAATTATTGCTCAACTATTCTAACATTTAACAAATAATTGAGTGAACTTTGACGGAAAAAAAGAATTGGTTTAACATTTTTTAAAAAATTGGTTAAATAACTACACAAATCACATTTATTCTTTTTTTTTTCTTTCTAAAAACACGTTTCTTTTTTTTACTATTAAAGACAAATCACATTTCTTCAACGCAACCAGACACTTGTAGGGATTTTGAGTAAATGCCTTTATCTCAAGGGAATAAAGCTTTTATTCGACTTGTAGTTAATGGCTTGGCCCTGTGGGTACTCATTTAAATCACATTTTTGAAAGATGGAATGGGTTGTGTAATGTTTTGATTGATGAAGTATCTATTTAATTTACATACTTTATTCACCTGTGATCATCAATGAATACCAATGTCGTCTCTTCAAAGCTTCTAACTTTCCACAAAACAAAATTAACAAATGAAACACTTTTGAAGGAGGAAACGTGTTTACATACTTTAATTGATGAAGTATATAACTTCAAAGCTTCTAACTCCCTACATTTTTGTATTGTTGTTAGTTTTGTCCTTTCCATTTTTTTTAACAATATTTATTGTCAGTTTAAGTGAATGATATACTAGCAGATAACTTACATTTATTATTGTTTGGTGTTAAGACAAAAAAAAATATTATTGTGAACCAGTCAATTATATTAATAAAATATTTATAAGTGAAGAAAAAAAAAGTGGCATAAATTCGCAAAAAAAGAAAGGTGTTTTGAATGGGAACTTGGTGCATGGGCAACAGTCAGAAATATTGTATTTTTTACAAAACAAAGAATAAATTCTCAGAAAAGCTTAAGCTTCCTCAAATCAGCTCTTGCTCAATCCACCATGGCCATGGGTTTTCTTCTTCTCTCCTCTTAGATTTTACAAGGTCAGTAATCACACTGCGATTCCGCGCGAATTCGGCTGTCTTTGATTTTGTTTCTATTCACAAAAATCTCTGAAATTGTCATTTCCTGAGATTCGAGCTCGAGATTCTTACGGCTGTGTATTATTCAGAGATTAGTTCTCTGTTTCCAGTCTACAAATTAGAAGATCTGTTTTTTACTCCTATCACTTGTCTGGATTTTTTTTTTAATTCAGAATCTGGATTTGAGTTGAAGCATGGTGATCGATCTTTAGATTGAATATCTGATCTTCATTTTTTTCTTAGCTTATGCAGAAAAGTGGACCATGTGCTCAAGAAGACAGGCAAAAACATCATACGTAAGGCGCAAACCAATGTTCTAGGATCACTATAAGCATGGCTTGTTCCTTGGATACGAGGTGTGTTCTGTTTTTAACAAATCAATTTCAGTATTTGACCTATTTCTAAACTTCCTAGCTTGCTAATACTTTGTCTAGTGTCCTCAGGCCTGGAGATAGAGAATTCTCAAATGGTGATTTTTATTCTGGTGAAGTTAAAGGATTACTTCCTCATGGGAAGGGAAAGTATGCATGGTCAGATGGAACTATCTACGAGGGAGATTGGGATGAAGGGAAAATCTCTGGTAAAGGAGAGCTTATGTGGTCATCTGGAGCCAAATATGAGGGAGATTTCTCTGGTGGATACCTTCATGGTGTTGGCACCATGACTTCACCTGATGAATCTGTTTATAGTGGAGCCTGGAGAATGAATGTAAGGCATGGTCTTGGGAGTAAACAGTATTGTAACTCAGATCTATATGATGGTTCCTGGAAAGAAGGATTACAAGACGGGCGTGGTAGTTATTCTTGGACCAACGGAAATAGGTACATTGGGAACTGGAAAAAGGGTATAATGTGTGGGAGAGGGGTTATGAGATGGGCAAATGGTGATCTTTTCGACGGCTTTTGGTTGAATGGGTCTAGACATGGCTATGGAGTTTACAAGTTTGATGATGGATGTTTATATCTTGGAACCTGGTCTCGTGGCCTTAAAGACGGGAAAGGAGTCTTTTATCCTGCTGGAAGTAAACATCCATCTCTAAAGAAGTGGTGTCGCTCTCTTGAATGTGATGACACTGGAAAGTTTCTACTTTCTTCTAGTTCGTCAGTAAATGTTGAGGAGCTAAGGAATTTGAGCACTGTGACGCGGAGCCTTTCCGTGAAAACTTCAGCTAGTGGAACGACCAAAAATTCGGGTAGAATATCGGATAGGTTTCCAGATGAGAATTGGAGGACCTCTGATGGAGACTTTACATGTCATGTCCCGTCATCTAAGTCTGCTGCACGGTCTTCTGGCTCAGGCCAAAGCGAGGGACAAGATAAGAACCGTATCGCTTATGAAAGGGAATACATGCAAGGAGTTCTGATTAGAGAAACTATTACGAGTTCTGTTGACAAGTCACACAAAATTAGACCTCCAAATCTTCCTAAAGAAGGCAGGGCTACGTCTTTAATGACCTTTCTAAAGGAGGAACGTAATTATTATCTAATGCTAAATCTCCAACTTGGTATCAGGTAAACTAAATCAACATCCTCTGCATACTTCTCTAAGATTGCATTATAGTTAGTTATTCCTCTAACATAATTACAACCTTTTTTAAGTTCACAGGTATACTGTTGGAAAAATTACACCAGTGCCTAGGCGAGAAGTACGTTCTTCTGACTTCGGTAAGAAGGCCAGAACAATGATGTTCTTCCCTAGAGACGGCTCCAATTTTACGCCTCCACACAAATCTATCAACTTCTCTTGGAAAGACTACTGTCCTATGGTTTTCAGGTAAAACAGTTTTCTTCAGGCGGATACCAAAGAAGTTTATTATGAACTTGCCTTATCTCTCTGTTGTTCCTCTTTGATAAGATAAAGTATCGTTCTTAAAGATCGAACAATTATGAAATAAATGATTGTTTGTTCTTTAAATTGATATTATGTTTTTCAATGAAATGTTTCAGGAATTTGAGGGAGATGTTCAAGTTAGACGCTGCAGAGTACATGATGTCTATATGTGGTGATGATGGCCTGACAGAAATTTGTTCCCCCGGGAAAAGTGGCAGTATCTTCTACCTCTCCCACGACGACAGATTTGTCATCAAGACATTAAAAAAATCTGAGTTGAAGGTTTGAACTAACTAAACAAAGACGTGATTTGATTCTTGCTCGTCGTTACTCATAATATTGGCTTAGGGTGGTATTGTAAGCCCTTTCTTAATATGTCACAGAAATGTTTCTTAGTATATTGCTAACTCTTTAGTTTGGAGTTAACATTCCAAATGTCAATATTACAGAAACTTAATAACTAAAATCATCAAGCTTTTTTGCTTTCTAGGTTCTACTCAGAATGTTGCCTAGGTACTATAAACATGTAGGGGACCATGAAAACACACTTATAACCAAATTCTTTGGGGTTCACAGAATAACACTCAAGTGGGGGAAAAAGGTAAGAACTTCTCTGGCCACTTTTATAGCTTAAATTCCCTTGTGTTTCCATTTTTTTTTTAGCATGAGATTTGTGCTCTTTTGATAGGTACGCTTTGTGGTCATGGGGAATATGTTTTGCACAGAATTGAAAATTCATCGTCGTTATGATCTTAAGGGGTCAACTCAAGGGAGATTTACTGAAAAGATTAAAATCCAAGAGAAGACCACCTTGAAAGATCTTGATCTAGCTTATGAATTTCATATGGACAAGCTGTTACGGGAGGCCCTCTTCAAGTGAGTTCAATACATTTTTTCTTTATATATATACTATACTCAGCTAAAGGGATCCTCTAGCTTTATGTGACATGGCTATTTTCTACATAAATCTCCTAAGCAGCTTTAACATGGCAGGCAAATTTACTTAGACTGCTCCTTCTTGGAATCTCTGCACATCATTGACTACAGTCTTTTACTGGGAGTACATTTTAGAGCTCCCGAGCAGCTTAATGATATACTTGGGCCTCCTAACACAATGTCAGATCAAGAGAGCGTTTCTTCTGTAGACGGTAGGTGTCAGAGGATATCCTTCGTGCATAATATAAAAAGCTTGAATTCAATCAGTATCCTAATGAAAAGCTTTTAAGCCATTTCATATTAGAAGATTATTAGAGAACCGAGCAATGAAGCCGTTTCATATTTGTATTTCAGTTGGTCTGACTCAGGAACTCTCCATTCCTCCAAAAGGATTGCTATTGGTGACTCACGAACCCAATTCCGTGAATACTGCCCCGGGTCCTCACATCAGAGGAAGCACACTCAGAGCATTTTCCGTTGGCGAGCAGGAAGTTGATCTTCTTCTTCCCGGAACTGCAAGGTTTTCCTTTCTCGCTCTATTCATTTGTCATGTGCTTTTATAGCTGAACAATGCCATTGCATCTATTGTTTTAGGTTGCGGGTACAATTAGGAGTGAACATGCCGGCTCAAGCTCATCATAAGCTTATTGAGGACAAGGAAGAGTCAGCGACAATTGAGCTCTTTGAAGTATACGACGTGGTTGTGTACATGGGGATTATAGATATTCTGCAGGAATATAACACCAAGAAGAAAGTGGAGCATAAATGCAAGTCTTTGCAGTATGATCCGATGACAATATCTGTCACCGAACCCACCATTTACTCTAAACGCTTTGTCGATTTTCTACATAAGGTTTTCCCAGAAGAAAGCTAGGATCAACCAAATCATTTGTCTTCCTTTTAGATCATCTGGTTTCCTCACTGCTTTTTATACATCCTTGATGTACATTGACATTTTATTAAAACCTCACAGTGAAAATTTCGTTATTTTGTTTTCGTTAAATTTGTGGTAATGTGCCTATGGATGATGCTTCAATTGCAAGATCTATGGAAAATCCAGTGTATGGTTTTGATGATGAAACACAAACAGGAATGAATCATGGTTTTTATACCGGTCGGTTAACCAATCCAGTCAGATGTTCAGAAACATAGACTATTCAGAAGAATCAAACTCGGTAAATATCACCTAAGATACAAACGAGATGCCAGAAGCGTAATAATAAAGATGCCTTTTTAGAAGAAGAAGATGCATATCATTACAACAAAATAATTTCCATTTTTTTTCATCCATTCACTTGGAGCTTAAGGCAAAAGACAACTTAGGGCGTGATTTGTTTTTACCCAACAGTTTCATCTGTTTCAGACGTTCTTCTTCCTCTTCTGCTTTCTTCCTTCGCATTGCTTCTTCCTTCTGTCGTTGCAGCTCCTCGAGCTCCCGATAACGTTCCTCCTCTTTCCTTTGCCTCTCCATTGCTTCTTTTCTTTGAGCTTCGTCCACTTTCTGACGGTTCACCTCCTCTATTCTCTCCATCTCGTCTCTCTCTAGTTGCTCTCTTTCCTGCGACAAACACCGCATAACGCCCTGAAAAAAGGCTCTTTCTTCAACAATGTTCCATGATACACAGATTCATAATAGCGTTTTAATAACCAATTCGAATTTATTGAAAAACGCCAAGAGCATGGTTCTTTTCGAATGACAAACCATGTCACTGTGTAATAAGGAATTTGGCAAGAGCATCAAAAATTTAACAAAGTGAAAAGAAGCCAGACAGTTTCCACCTAGAAAACTAATTAAAAAACTTAGAATTGAGAAGATGTTATTATGGATCATTACCTCTTTTTCTTTAGCCTCGATAAGAGAAGCTTCCTTCTCCTTCTCAAGTTGAGCAGCGACTTCTTGATTAAGTCTCTTCCGTCCTTCCTCCAACAGTGTTAGAATTTCCATTTTGATTTTCTCTGATTGTAAGCCTTCTTCAACCTTTTTTCTAATA
Source organism: Eutrema japonicum (assembly GCA_030161315.1). Taxonomy (NCBI): domain Eukaryota; kingdom Viridiplantae; phylum Streptophyta; class Magnoliopsida; order Brassicales; family Brassicaceae; genus Eutrema; species Eutrema japonicum. The sequence goes on along the minus strand of BSQW01000001.1, from coordinate 5,330,634 downwards.
GCTTCTTCAATCCGTTTCATAGTTTCTTCCTCTATTAGCTTCACTTCTGCTTCCCGCTGTCGCCTGGTAGCAAATATAGTTAATAGTTAGAGGACGCCCACAGCAGATTCAGAACCGTAAATATCACCTGGACTTTCTCATATCTTGATGTCTTCAATCTTGAATAGAAAAAGAACCTAAATTTTATTCCAAGTCCGAGAAAAATTGTTGAGACTGTTTCCGTTTTCCCTCCTCCCAACGCCAAGGGTAAATTTCGTGAAGGATATTTTTACATCACCATAGACACAAACAAACCTTCACTAAGATATACTTATGCATATATATCTCTAACTCAATCACGATCCATGTAAATGACTCTCAGAACTCATCAAATGGAGATAATACGAATATTTGTGCCAGAGGATCAAATATGAACAAGTCAAATTATAGCTTATCTTACTTAAGCGAAGCCTGTGAGTGCCATAAAACCTGTTGCACTTTTAAGACTAATAATCAAGCACTTCCACATTACACTAGAATAGCATTTGAGAACACAAAACTTTAATTTGAAGTTTTGAACATAACATCCATTCCAATCAATTTTTGTTTTAGTTGATTTACCTTTTCCGCTCTTCCTCTTCTCTTCTTAGTTTTTCTTCATTCCTCTGATTAGCTGCCTCAAGCGTTGTGGCAGGAGATCTTTTTGCAGGAGATGGAGAAGAGCTCCTACTCTTTTGTCTTTTGTAACGATTTGGTGTTGGAGAACGTCGCTTAGGAGTAACAGATCGGCTCCGATGGCGCCTATGGGAAATAGAACGACTTTTTCGTCTGTACAACACCCAAAATAAAGCAGTAAGCAAAAGCTGTAACTGATGAACTACCACGCACATGAAGACTAGGCATCAGGTAGCCCACAACTTCACATAGCGAAAACAAAAAGTATGTGCAGTTACCTCATACAGTGTTAAGAATTATCAGCTCCAACTTTTATCACATGAAGAAGCTAATGTGACAAAGGATCAATGAAAGAACACCCAACAGCAATCCATCACCTGCTCACTTCCCCTCCCATAGAACGGGAAGAAATTGAGCTTTTAATATAATGGCAAGAGCATGCATCCTCTTCCTAATTTCTCAGTCATGTTCTCAATATATTATTTTATATTATCTTACTTAGAAATATAAGTGGTTTTGTCTCTTTATTGTTAACAATCTCCATTTCAAAAAAATCATCACAATGAATGCTCAAAAGCACACAAAGACAAACCATCAACAGGAATAAAAAGAATGATTTTAACAAGTAATCACGCCATCTAGACATTATCACTAGAAATTCAGAGAGAAACTAGATCAGAAAGCCAGTAACATTATCCCAACAAAAATTCTGCCTTTACTGAATAGGCGGGCTGCATTGCCTAAAACGCGAAGCTGAGGTCATAAACGTATACATTCCAGACAAAGCTGCTCACAACAATCTAAAAAATTAAGATAAGTTTCCAACAAAACCATCACCCAAAAAAACGATAACGATAGAGCCTGTAGCATCCATATAGAGCACTTTCCATTTGGAGAAGAATAGGCAAATAAGTAGGAATCTTTAGTAAAAGCATTTGAGAAAGATAAGATGCATAGAGCTCAGAGATATAACTATGAATCACCTGCTATATGAATAAGATGAGTATGGAGAACGGCTTCTGTCTCTTCTACTCCTCCTACTATGCCTATGCCTATGCCTATGCCTTTGAGGAGACCTCGAGTGCTTTCTGCGACGTAGTGAAGGTGATGGAGACGGTGACCTCGATCTTGACAAGTCCCGAGGCATCTCTAAAATGCCGCAGCAGTAGTAATCTTACTTTATAACAAGGCACAGATGAAATCTCTCAACTTCCAGGGAAAGTAACGGACTTTTTCTGCAAAAAATCTCAGATTCAACAACTCAGATTGAAAGAGTCTATCGGTATGGTCACAATCGAGAAGATAAACAGAAGCCCGCATAATAATAACAAACAGTAACCTAGGGAGCAAATTCAGATTGCGGACACATACATAATCTCCCCCAAGAGGAAAGAAATCTCGCATAAAACCATACAAATTTGCTGGGAAAATCAGCTGAAATCGTCTGACTTACCGGAGAATCGCGTTGTTGTTATGGTTGGATCGCCTCAAGAGTCAACAACAACACACGGTGAGAGGAAGACGGGTTAAACTCGTCGGATTCGGATTCGGATACAGCTTTGTATATTGTAAGTTTGTAAAAATGGAAAGCCTTTTGGGCTTTAAATAATACGATAAGGCTTTTTAACCTTTCTTAAGTGTAAGAGTCCTTCCAAGTTTTTAAGTTTTGTGCAAAATATACACAATGTCAAAATTAGTAGTAGTATTTACTTATATTAATTTTAAAGATATTTTTCATCACTCATAAACCATAAATCTGTTTGTTGAAAAGTCAAGTGGTTGGTTGACTAAAAATTCATTAATACTTCTATATCAGAAAATGTAATTTTTATGGATTAATGGAAGCAAACTTACAGAAAATATTCATCGTGGTGCAAGCATAGTCGTTCATCGTGGTCGTGGATCCTATTACAGCAGAGAAAATTATCCGTTGTTGAATTGTCTTGTAATTGTTGTCATAATTTGTGCGTAAGTGTTAAAAAAAAATCATTAATATGTTTCTTTTTTTTCTTTTTCTTTTTGCTAAAGAATTTGTTTCGTATTTCAAATGAAGTAAAATTTCTAAATACAATGTTATTTGTGTTGAGTAGATTGTTGGCTTGTTGCCTAATTTGAATAGAATAATAATCACTCAGATATAATACAACTACAAGTCTACATTTCGAAAGTTTCAGTTTATTTATTTATTTATTGATACGATTGCCGCATGTCTAGACGCAAGGAAAGAAAAGTTATGACTAATGATGTAAAATCAAAGATAACGCATATGGCTTCTTTTGTTAATCTATTTCACGTTTTTTTTAACATAACAATAATTTAGTTAACAAAGAAAAAAAATATAGCAATTATTTAACATTGCCCGCAAATTGCATGCAATCTTCTCTTCTTTTTCACTTGACTAAAACACGTTTCACTAAACCCACAATTCTCATGCACATTTCTTCACACCATGCACGTCCATCCATATATATACATACATATATGAATACATGATCATGCCTAGGTTTATGAAGATACTGATCCTGACTCCTGAGTTTGGAAATACGTTATCATATTTTTTTCTATATGAACAAAACCAACTGATAATTAATTGTAGAACTTTCGATCCATTATTTAAAGACTTATTTTTTGGCCAAAAGGCCCAAAACGGTAATCTTATTCTAAAATAATAGAGGCACATATTCTCATGCACTATATATATATATTTACACAAAATGAGATCGGACTTGAATGACGTAAGCAGAGCAAGCCAAAGAACTAAGAGTAGAATTAATTAGTACTATATACAAAATGATGAAGAAGCAAAAGATTACAACGTTTGTTAAAGAACTGAACGTACGCATGAAGAAAGAACCGATCACTCTCCGATACATTCACATCCTCGGCACCGTCGTATTATTCTCCTCCATCTCATCTCTCGTTATACTCCTCGCTCTTTACCTCAACCAACGCCTCCAAACATCACTCTTCCTCGTCGACGACCTCTCCTCAAATCCTCTCACTTCTCCTTCTCTCACTTCTCCTCCTCATGCTCACAGCTCCGGTAGTGACATGGCGGACGAAGAGCTGATGCGGCGAGCAGTGATGGCACCACGTGGCGTGGTGATGAATGATGAGGCTCATCATCCAAAGGTTGCGTTCATGTTTCTGACGAGGTGGGATTTGCCTTTGTCCCCTCTTTGGGAAATATTCTTCAAAGGCCATGAAGGGTTTTATTCCATTTATGTTCATACCTCGCCGGAGTTCACCGAGGATCCGCCGGAATCTTCAGTGTTTTACAAGAAACGGATACCAAGCAAGGTATATATGGTTAATATAGTATACATTCATTCATTAATAGGGTTTTTTGTCTAACAAATAATCAATCCAGGCCGTTGAATGGGGAAGATCGTCGATGATGGAGGCAGAGAAACGTCTTTTATCTCACGCGCTTCTGGAACCTTCCAACGCTCGCTTCGTCCTCCTCTCGGAGACTTGCATCCCTCTCTTCAACTTCACCACAGCTTACACTTACCTCACGCGCTCCACTCGCTCTTTCCTCGGCTCATTCGACGACCCAAGGCCCATGGGCCAAGGCCGTTACAGCCCCAAAATGCTCCCACACGTGTCGCTCTCCGATTGGCGGAAAGGAAACCAGTGGTTCGAGATCTCACGGAGAATCGCCGCTGAGATAGTCTCCGATCGCCGGTACTACGCCGTCTTTTTGGCTCACTGCCGGCCGCCGTGTTACATCGATGAGCATTATCTAACGACGTTGGTTAACAAGATCTGCCCGGAGATGAATTCGAACCGGACCGTGACGTGGGTGGATTGGTCGCGAGGTGGGTCCCATCCAGCGAGGTTCGTGAGGAAGGATATCCGGGTCGGGTTTTTGGATCGGATCCGGTTTGGGTCGAATTGTAGCTACGAGGGTGAGGTGACGAATGTGTGTTTTCTTTTCGCGAGGAAGTTCCATGTGAGCACCCTCGAGAGTCTCATGAAGCTTGCTCCATATTTGTATGGAAGTTACACCTTATAATTCTTTTTATTTAGTAATATATTACTAAACTCTCATTCTTTAAATAATGCATACTTGCGAGACTGTTTATTTATTCGAATATAATCTACTCCAAGTCTCAAATATGTGCATATGGTTTGATATACAAAGAAAGAAAAAAGTGCATACATATTGCATAAGTGAGTAAGAAACCGTAAAGCAGCCCTTTTTATAATTACTACTATGTCACTTCGAAAATATGGTAGGGTTGGAGATGCCCTAAATGTTTGGAATTTTCTCAAATATTATAAGAAAATACGAACATATATACTCAATTTTTAACAAAAACAAACTATATACTCAATCGCGATATATTTTCTCAAGTTCTGTTTGTTTTATTAATGGATAATGGACACACCCGAAACATATATCTATCTATATATAACGTAAGTCTAAAAAAAAATCAAACACGAAATTGCTCAACTTACCAAAATACCTTATTTTATAGTGAGGTGGAATTAAACTAAGAGAATAAAAGGTGGCAAAATGGTGAACTTTCTTGGTGTGCAAACCAAGTTTCAAATAATATTTTTAATTACGTAGACTTAGGGGAGCTTATATCAAAGTCTCAGCACTCTCTATTTTCTAACTCAGACAATTGTAAACCCTTTGTCTAAAAACTAACTTTTCTTCAGCTTTTCTTACAAGAGCTATCTTAATTTTTGCCGAGGCTATGGAGGTCACAAAAAATAGCAGAAAGAAAGCTAATGGAAATGTAGGACATCGGGATCTCGATGAACCCAAGAGGAATCAATGCAGTTTTTCGAAGTCGATAAAAGAGAATGAGAAGATGGTGGAGGAGATGCAACAACAAATGCTTCAAATCGAAAGAAAAATCACGGAGAAAAAGGTATATATTTGTTTGAGAAATCATTCAATCTCTCTCTAAGTCTCTCTATATATCTATACATAGTACGTGGATCAAATTAACTAAGCTGGTGAAACTTGTGAATAATGTTTCTTTTAAGCACAGCTTTATCATGAAAAAGCCATCCACTACAAGAAAACAGGTGGAAATCCGACGGAAATTCCGACAGCAATAATTCCGTCGGAAATTTCCGACGGATTTCCGACGGATTTCCGACTAACTTCTCATCCGTCGGACATCCGTCGGAAATCCGTCGGACATCCGTCGGAAATCCGTCGGACATCCGTCGGAAATCCGTCGGAAATATTAACCCGTCGGAAATCCGTCGGAAATTCCGACGGATTTCCGACGACAATAATCCGTCGGACACTTTCCGACGGATTTCCGACGACTTTTTGACGCTGCCGACATACTGCCGACGGATTTCCGACGACGTTCATCCGTCGCGGATTTCCGACGGATTTCCGACGGATATCCGACGGATGTCCGACGGATATCCGACAGATGCCGACATGGCTGCCGACATGGTTGCCGACATCGATAATATCTGCTTTATATCCGTCGGAAATCCGTCGGAAAAGGACAAAATTTTCCTTATAAAAACGTTTCCACGCTTCATTTATAAGCACAACCAAAAAAAATCTCTGTTATCTAATTCCTTACGAAAATGTCTTCTTCAAATCCTTATAATTATTTTCGATCATCGATGGACAAGCCTCATCAAATTCCGGACACGGGCCTAGTTACGGAGGAATTCAAAAAAGGTCTACAGGAATTCATGGCATTTGTGGGTATGCAGAAGAAAGCAAAAAAAACCGGTAAAATCTATTGCCCTTGTACCAATTGTGGGAATCGTAGATTTATCGTGATAGATGAAGTATGGTCACACTTGTATTGTCATGGGTTTATGTCGGGTTACAAGATTTGGTATTATCATGGAGAAAATGATACAATGGTGGATAATTATGCTAGTACTAGTGAACATTATATTGGGGATAACACTAGCTTAGAAGAACCCGCAATGGAAGAACAAAGTACGGTAGGTCATGTTCAGATGGTGAACGATGCATATCGTGAAAATATACCATCGGTTGCTGAGTATGGAGATAGGGGAGAAGAACCTAATTTAGAAGCTCGAAGATTTTTTGATATGTTAGACGCTGCTAAACATCCGTTATATGATGGGTGTAGAGGTGAACATTCCCCTTTATCAACTGCAACAAGGATGATGGGTATAAAGACGGATTTCAATTTGAGTGAGGAGTGCGTGGATGCAATCGCTGATTTTGTGAAAGAAATTTTGCCAGAAGATAATCTTGCACCGGCATCATACTATGAGATACAGAAACTTGTTCAAGGTCTAGGATTGCCGTATCAAATGATAGATGTATGCATAGACAACTGTATGCTCTACTGGAGAGAGGACGCAGATCGTACGACATGTCGTTTTTGTCGCAAACCTCGGTATAAGGAAACAGGTGGAAGAGTGCCAGTGCCATATAAACGGATGTGGTATTTACCGTTAATAGAGAGATTGAAAAGGTTATATCAGTCAGAGCGCACAGCAGGAGCAATGAGATGGCATGCAGAGCATACAACAGATGGACAAATCGCCCATCCGTCAGATGCAGGAGCATGGAAACATTTTCAATCCATTTATCCCAGCTTTGCGTTTGAGGCAAGGAACGTATACCTTGGATTATGTACCGATGGTTTCAGCCCTTTTGGGAAGCACGGCAGAAAATATTCTTTGTGGCCAGTAATTGTAACACCTTACAATTTGCCGCCATCTTTGTGCATGCGAAGGGAGTTCTTGTTCCTTAGCATTCTCGTTCCTGGACCAGAGCATCCGAAGAGATCACTTGATGTGTTTTTGCAACCATTGATTTATGAGCTGCGAATGTTATGGGACCAAGGTATTGAAGCGTTTGATGTTTCTTGTCACCAAAATTTCATCATGCGGTCGGTACTTTTGTGGACTATTAGCGATTTTCCAGCATATGGCATGTTATCAGGATGGACAACGCACGAAAGGTTATCGTGCCCGTACTGTCAAGATAACACTGATGCGTTCCAATTGAAGCACGGACGGAAAACGTCTTGGTTTGATTGTCATAGGCGATACCTACCTAGCGATCATCCTTATCGTCGGAGCACCACATTGTTTAGGAAGAACCGGAAAGTATTTGACGGTCCTCCTCCTGAGTTAGATGGTGAGTATTTGTTGACTCAGTTCAGAGATTTTGGTGCAGAGAGGACCGTTGATTGTGGTGGTAACGGACATCATCCTGTTGATGGTTGTGGCAACGTTCATAATTGGCACAAGAGGAGCATTTTCTGGGATTTGCCTTATTGGAAGAACCATCTTTTGAGGCATAATCTGGATGTCATGCACATTGAGAAGAATTTTTTCGACAACATTATGAACACCGTTCTCAATGTCAAAGGGAAGACGAAGGACAATCTGAAGTCTAGATTGGACTTGCCAGACATTTGTTCTCGTAGAGCACTACATGTGACAGGGAACGGGAAGCCTCCGGTCCCGGCTTTTCGTTTCGATGAACCTTCAAAGGCCGAGTTTTTTGACTGGATTACCGAAAGTGTTAGATTCCCGGACGGATACGCATCTAACCTTCGGAACTGCGTTGATCATGGAGAATGGAAGTTTACTGGGATGAAGAGTCATGATTGTCATGTGGTGATGCAGCGCCTCCTTCCATTTGCCTTTGCATGTCTTCTACCACGTAATGTCCACGAAGCAATTGCAGGTACAATCATGAAATTATTTATTTACTACTTTATACAATATATACTTCATTATTTAATTATTCATTTGTTATCCATATATTGCAGGGATTGGTGCATTTTTCCGAGATATATGTTCTCGCTCTCTTACATCAGACGGTATCCGCAATCTTGGGGCTAATATACCTGTAATCCTTTGCAATTTGGAGAAGATATTTCCTCCTTCATTCTTTGATGTTATGGAACATTTAACAATTCATCTCCCTCGAGAAGCAGAGCTTGGGGGTCCGGTTCAGTACCGTTGGATGTATCCTTTCGAACGGTATATGTTACATCTAAAGAAGAAGGTGAAAAATTTGAGTAGAGTGGAGGGTTCTATCGTCGCACAGACCATCAATGAAGAAACCTCACATTTTGCCGAGTCCTACTTTCCATCACAAGTCAAAACAAAGAGTCGTAGAGCAGCTCGACATGATGACGGAGGCGTCCTACCTTTCTATCCGGTCGATGTACCTCATATATTTTTACAGATTGGACGACTTAGTGGAAAAGGCAAGAAGAGGAGACTTTCACCACAAGAGCGAGAGCATTTGCATATGTATATTCTCACAAACTGCGACGGAGTTGATGAATATGAGAGGTATTATATATTGAACATAATTATTAATTACGTATTGGGTTTTTGATTATATATATATATGTACTAACGTGATAATTGTTTCAATCTCACAGGATGTATATGGCTTATCAACGTTTTGCATTTCCTGACAAAACAGAGGACGAGCTAATCGAGCTCAAACAGGAAGAGTTCGGACGTTGGTTAAGAGATTATGTAAGTCTTTTAATTGCCTTGTTTTTAGCAATCATCATATGTAATGAAAGATTTAATTATTTGAAGTATTTTTATTTTAATTGTGCAGGTGACGACAGAGAAGGCTAACGGACAAACATTTCCCACGTGGTTAGAAGAAATTGTGAGATTTCCACTAGCAACCGTGCAGTCACATGTGATGTATAGCACACGGGGGTACGCTTTTAAGATTCTTCGGGATGATAGGAGTGCTACAACATCAGATTACGGTGTATCAACTCAGTCAGGTGATCTTGTATACTATGGTGTCGTACGTGAGATTTTCGATGTTCAGTACCCGGGAATGCTCGGTCTAAGATGTGTTGCATTTTTATGCGACTGGAACGACCCATTAGTAGGAAGCGGTGTGCGACACGACCAATTTGGTGTTACATCATTACATAGCAGAAGAAAACTCCAGAGATACGAGCCATTTGTACTTGCATCACAAGCAGACCAGGTTTGTATTTCTTTTACGTTAATTTTTAATTAAGTTTTGTTGCATTCCCGTGGTTAAATTTGTACATGGTGTAGGTATGCTACATTCCCTATCCGCGGGTGACAAACAAGCAAGACCCGTGGGTTACAGTCACATCGATAAACCCGAGAGGTAGAGTTCATGGGATGTCTGATCATGAACCCCTCCAACAAAGCTCCGTAGGTTTGGGTTCAATCGAGCATTCCCTTGAGGTCGACCTTGTCGTTGATTTCACCATACAGTCAGACGATCGAGTATTTGAGGATTCAGAAGAAGAATTTGACGAATTTGGGGAACCTTCCGATTCAGGAGAATCAGATTACTCATCACCGGATTGACAGTAGTTTTAATTATAAAATTTGCACCGTAAAATATGTACATATATTTGAACTAGAAGTGTAATGTGTAATATATCAGTTATGTCGAAGTTTTATAAAGTTAGACATTTGATTAAGTGTAACAAAATTGTAATTTGGCAACAAAAAAAATATTATAACTTCTATATAAATTCTATATAACACATTTTCTTGATGTATATACAAGGTTACCTTTTTATATACATCATACAAGTGTTTGTAAACTTTTGCCACAAAAAAAACCTATACACTATACCCTAAACAAGATTTTTAAATATCCGTCGGAAATCCGTCGGAAATTTCCGACGGCTTTCCGACGGATTTAGCTGCCTCGGATAAAACCTGGGTTATATCCGAGGGATCGATTTTTTAGCCGATGCAACTCAATCCGTCGGAAATCCGTCGGAAATTTCCGACGGATTCAGTTGCATCGGCTAAAAAATCGATCCCTCGGATATAACCCAGATTCAACTAAATCCGTCGGAAATCCGTCGGAAATTTCCGACGGATTTCCGACGGATATTTAAAAATCTTGTTTAGGGTATAGGGTATAGGTTTTTTTTTTGTGGCAAAAGTTTACAAACACTTGTATGATGTATATAAAATAGGTTAACCTTGTATATATATCAAGAAAATGTGTTATATAGATTTTAAAATTTTTGATGGAAGTGTTTGTATAAGTTATAGTATAAGATATAGTTGATTTATGTGAAACGATATGTTTTGATGTTGTATAATTTTTAAACTAATGCAAACCCTTTAATATTGATGAACTTAATATATTTATTGAATGAAACATGTAAATAACATGTCCCTAAATCATATAAAGAAACCCTAAACCCTAAACCCCAAATATACCCTAAATCCGTCGGAAATCCGTCGGAAATTTCCGACGGATTTCCGACGGATATGAAAAATAGACACGTGTTTGTTGACTGACCAATCGAAAAACATGCAAGGAATATACCTTATCCGTCGGAAATCCGTCGGAAATTTCCGACGAATTTCCGACGAATGCGAAAAATTAGACACGTGCATGTTGACTGAGTCCTTATCTTCTCCAATCCGTCGGAAATTTCCGACGGATTTCCGACGGATTTAGATATTTTCGAGACCGCGGGAATATCAACCGCGTAAATGAAATTATTTTTCGAAATCCGACGGATTTCCGACGGATTTCCGACGGCCATCGAATTATATCGAAGAAACGTAAGTTTTTTTCTTATTTCTCTCTTCTTCCTCTCTCTCTTCCGTCGCTTCTTCTTCCTCTTCTCTCAAAATTTCTCTAATCGAAAATCTCTTCTTCTCCCTCTTATCTTCTTCTACTTCACAATTTCAGTTTTTATCTTCAATTCATCAACTCCTCTTCTTCAATTCCTCAATTCTTCTCCAACAAAACCATGTAAGTTTTTATAATATGTGTATATATTAAAATCCTTTGTAATATTTTATAACTAATAAAAACGTTTTTAATATATTTCTATATATTTAAGTTGATGTTAAAATATTTTTTTAATAATACAAACCTTTTTCAAATATTATTTTAGAAATAAAATCGTTTTAAATATTTTTTATAGTAATAAAACGTTTTCTAAATATTTTTATATATTAAAACTGATTTTAAAATATTTTAGCAAATTTTGTAATTTTTTGAAATATTTGAATTTTTAGTAAACTTTGAATTTTTCGGAAACTGTGAATTTCCGGATAATTTGAATTTTTCCTAAATTTTTTTCCGGAACTTTTGAATTTATTGTTAATTTACTAACAATTTTACCGTTTTCTGCAGGGATCACGATGATGTTCTTCAGTTGGGAGGCGGCAACCAAGGACGCCGTTCTCGGAGTTCTCGGTGTACGCCTCCTCCGGGACCAACGAGCTCGGGAACTCACATCCCAGATTCCCAGCAATCCGCTGCTCGGAGCCACATTGAGATCGAGGAGCTAGTCCGGCAGCCTAACCGGGGCCATTGCATTCGACTCGACCCGAAGTTTGAGGACGGCACTTGGTAAGAAATTTTTGGTACATTATTTCAATTTATTTAGATTTTTAAACTTAACATATTTATATCTTTTCATAATGTTTTCAGGTTTAAGCTGTCGACTCAGATCAACAAGGCGATATTACGGATGCTCCACAACATGTTGGACAAACCGTACGAGAAGTATTCCGACATGCCTGCCGAGGAGAAAGACGTGTGGCACCGGACTTTCGCGGTACTTTCTTTATTGATATATTATTTATTTTGAATTTCATTTTGTCAATTTTTCTTTTTGATATGTAACAAATTTTTTTAAAATATTGTAGCAAGAGTTCACGTGGGACTCTCATCATACGCGGAAAGTCATTGACACCTTCGACAAGTATGCCGCAAACTCGTACTCGAAGCACATGTACGAGTGGAAACAGAAGTGGAAGCATAACAAAGACAAGCCGAAGGACCTTGACGACGACGTCTGGAAAGGCTTCTGTGAGTACTGGAGTAGGCCTGCGACGAAAAAGACCTCCGAGCAACAGTCGAAGAACAGAACTAGCCAACGAGGCGGGAAAGGGGTCTACATCCACAACGCGGGCGCAAAGACCATCGAACGGGAAGCGATGGAAATGGTAAGTTTAATTTAAATTTTTTATTGTGAATTCTGTTTTTTTTATTTATTTAACTTAACAAATTTTCGCAGGCGAGAGCATCTGGTTCCGAACCCGATTATCTTCAACTCATCGAGAGTAGACACACCAACAAGAAAACCGGTCAGATACAGGACTTGGGGATGCGGGATGTTGTCGAGAAGAGCAAGAAGACGAAGCTGGATCGTGAACTATCAGCATCGCAGCTCAGTCTCGAAGGATCGACGTCCTCGACCGCTTTGTCCCGGGAAGAGATAAACCAGATTGTACTTGAGGTAAGTTTTAATTTCATTTCGTTTTTTTTTTATTTTCGTTATTTATTAATTATCGGTTTTAATTATTCGCAGCAAACCCGGCAAGTGAAAGGTCGATTCGCTGGGTTAGGCACCCTTCCGACCCAGGAATCTTCTTCCTCGCTTCCTCGTTATCCTTCGGAGTACCGGGTAGAAATCGAGAGGCTCACCCAAACGGTGATAGACCGTGACCGGCAGGTTGAAGAGCTATGGACGGAGCAACAGACTACCACCAAGAAGCTCTCCTGCTTGGAGAAGATGATGGAAAAATGCTTCCCGCATATGTTTCGGGATAATAATCCCGACGACGGAGATTCTCCAACCGTTTAAATATTTGCTTTTAATGCTTTTTTTTGAACACTTTATTTTAATGTGTAATGACTTTTTTAATTTTGTTTAATGAATTTATATATTTATTATTTCTATTTTTAATTTATATTTCAAATTTCTATAATTTTAATATATAAATTTCCAAAAAATAAATAATTAAATAAAATTCAAAATACCAATTCTGTCGGAAAACCGTCGGAATAAGTTACTGTAACATCCCGATTTCTTGTATATGCGGAGAGGCTTATAAGAATTGATTTGGCTAGCTATGACACCAAAGTGCACTTAGCTTTTCCGATCACTTGCCCGAAAGAACTCCAGAGTTAAGCGTGCTTGAGCTGGAGTAGTCTAAGGATGGGTGACATTCCGGGAAGTTATTCGCGGTATCGTGTGAGTGAGGACAAAACACGGGGAAAGATCACGTGGTGATTGCAGGGTCAGTAAACAAGTATTACAAGCCTCCCGGATTAACGCACCGGCCGTCGGACAAGGGTGGGGCCCACGGGCCTAGATAAGGCATGGGGCCCACGGGCCGAGATAAGGCATGGGGCCCACGGGCCGAGAGCAGGCATGGGGCCCACAGGTATGGGTGGTCGGGGCGTTATAGTTACCGTCGTAAATCCTTCGGAACCTATTTCCGACGAAGAACCGACGGACTTCCGAGACAACTTCCGATCAAATTATCCGTCGTAACGCCGTCGAATATCCGTCGGAAATCCGTCGGTAATATATCCGTCGGACATCCGTCGGAAATTTCCGACGGAGTTCCGACGGCATTTACGACTGAATATCCGTCGGAGTATCCGTCGGTACTCCGTCGGTAATATATCCGTCGGAAATCCGTCGGAAATATCCGACGGATTTCCGACGGCCTTTACGACTGAATATCCGTCGGAGTATCCGTCGGAAATCCGTCGGTAATATATCCGTCGGAAATCCGTCGGAAATTTCCGACGGAGTTCCGACGGCATTTACGACTGAATATCCGTCGGAGTATCCGTCGGAAGTCCGTCGAATATCCGTCGGAACTTACGCGGTCGGAAATCCGTCGGAAATGTCTGACGGCGTTCCGACGGAACAAATCCGTCGGAAATTTCCGACGGATTCCGACGGAAACCACATTTCCGACGAACTGTAACCGACAGCTTAAATCCGTCGGAAATCCGTCGGAAAAGACCCTTTCCGACGGATTTCCGACGGATTTGACCGTCGGAAATAGCCCTGTTTTCTTGTAGTGATCTCAGGACTAGAATACAACTTGCGTTATGGATGGATTTATAATGAAAAATGGACACCTATCGATGATGACCAGAGTTTCCGATCAGATTGTCCTAAGAAGATGGAGCTAGACAAGTTAACTTTCGCTAATAGCGCATATCGTGACAAGAAAGCTGTTATATCATTCTCGTCTGGGGAACGAGAAATTAACATCCATGTTAGAAACCCTAATTTCTATTTACCCTTTTTTATTGATCTTGAAAATGTTTATTCAAACGAAATCTGATATTTCTTTTTCTTTCCCTCCAATATCTTACGTACAGAACCTAAACCATCGGATGTTACACGAGGCACATAGCATGGATGGTGAGAAACGTCTTCTCAAGCTGTTGAATCCAAATAAGAATCTGGACTCTGGATTATCTCTTAAACAACTTGAAGAACAAGTTAAGTGTAAATTATATATATACGTTCTATAACCATATTTTCTAATTGATTTTCTAACTATGATCTTAATTGTTCAATGATCTGAGTTTCAGTTTCAGTTTTTTTTTTTTTTGCTTTTTTTGTTAATCGATCGGTTTATTTATATCGAACAGGTGCGGAAGTTATATAGCTGGAAGAAATGGCCACAGTATAATAATAGCACAGGCAAAATCGATGGAGAAGAATGTGAGAGAAAGCTAAGGGAACTTGAATGGGAGAGAGATAAAGTGTTTGTTAATGCTCCTTGTAAAGCTTCTTTATGGCATGCATTACCTTCTACCAAGGACTTGCGCAACCAGATTCACGTATATATAACTGGTTTTCTTAATTCCATTTGGATGGTTAGGATTAACCGGATTTGAACCGAAATTGATTCGGTTAAGAGAAATACTGGCTGATTTGGCATTTTCTGTAATTCGTAGGCTATGGAGGCACGAGATGAAGAAGAAAGGAAAATGGTTTTAGGAAGAAGAAAGAAGATAGAATCGAAGGAGAGAAAGATAAAGAAGGCAGAGGATGAGATTAAGTCTATGATGAAGATGATGGAGAGGATTCGCAACAGAAAGCAGAGAGTTTTGGAAACCATTTCACACGAAAATTAAGAGTTGTTTACTGAAAACCACATTTCTCTAGTTATTGGCTCACTGTAACGTCTAAAAATGGTGCATGTAGTAAACCTGAAAGAGCTGTAATTGTTTGTACTACTATTGCCTTTGTATCACAGTCCGAATCAATACTAACAGAAAATGACACATCAGCATTTTCAGTAATTTTGGTGATGACAACTTATCAAAAAAAGTTAAGTTTGAAAAACCAAATATTAATACATATCATTTTTGTGTGTGCCACCTAAGCTTTAATTTAACACGTCCACTTTAAAATTCTCAACGCCACTAATTCTAAATGGGCCGCACTTAAAAGGGCATGTTAGACCATCTCCAACGCAGGGTTGATAGTGGGGTTCTTAGGTATTAAAGGTATTTAAAATAAATGAAAATGTAATTTTTTGGTAAGAACCGCTCCTTAAAAATCTTGTTTAAGAACCGCTCCTTAAACACACGTGGCCTCATATCATTGGTTTCGGTTTTGGGCAAAAACAATTTCGCTTCATCTCCCCAAATCGTTGTTCTGTCGACGGAGAAATAGAGAGAGAGCGAAGGAGAAATCGAGAGGGTGAAGTTCATGCAGACCAAATCGAGGAAAATCAAAGGAAATCCGATCGGCGATGGAAATTACATATGCGTATTGTCATCCTTGGTGAAAATTGGTGATCGTGCAGAGACTGAGATGGTATTCGATGAGTGAGAGGTTGAAATATCTTGTCTTTTTCGATTTTTGTTGCTTACTAGTGGTAAGGCTTTGACTAGTCGTTGTTTTTGAGTGTATTCTTTATGATTGCCATTTAAGTATCTAGAGCAGAATTAAAGACTCAAGTTTGGTTTTAGGGTTTACTTGATGTTTGATTGCTGTTGTTGGGATATTTGCTCTATGGAGGGAGCAAATATGCTTCTGCTTCTGTGGTATGTCTACATTTCAATTCCAAAGGAGGTTCCTTTAGTTGCATTTTGGATTGGATCCTCTTCATGATATAAAAGCCTAAACATACAAATTTCCTTGAGGTTTTAATGTTTCGGTTCTACTATCTTTGTGTAACCTATTGATTTCTGGTATCAAACTGAACCCATAAGATATCAAAGTTTATGGCTTTTGCTGAATCTCTCTCCATTGCTGATATGATGTTCCGCGGTTTTGAAACAGAGCAAGGATGCACAAGTGATGTTGAATATGGGTAGTACACATGATGAGCGAGAACAACACAGATTGATGCGAGATGCAATGGAGAAAAGATTCACCTGTGGCTCCCTAAATACTGCCTCATTCTTTAGTCTACAAAACGTTTTAGCTGAGACGAGAGGAGTAGATGATGTGTTCAATGTCGTAGGAGCTGGTTCAGCAACTGCAGCAGTATTTGGACCTAATCAGTACTCTCTGCATCCTCCTTCGGACTTATGGCTTATTAGATGCAAGATGCTTACTTTACCGTGTCATTATCTCTAATCAAAATGTGGCAGTGCGCGGAATGTGATGCTTGGAGCCACAGTCTGCTTTCCTCTTGGTACTTTACAGTTTGCATTCAAATTTCTCCCTTGTTTTCATATAAGAAAAATAGAGAGTCAGTCTTAGTCTTAGGGATTGTTGAAATTGGATAGAACTAAGTGAAAATCGCATTGGTGTATGCAGGCACGGAACAAAACCGATGGTGCTAGACAAAAGGCAGCTCAGGAAGCGTACAAGGAACTTGAGAATGTGAGACACAAGTCGTTAAAGGTTTTTGTTCTTTCTCCCTCAACTGTTTCATTTTCCCGGAATGTCAGATTCTAGGAGAAAATGGTTCTGATGATGGATCATTGGAACAACTTTTCATGGAGCGGAGGTGGTGTTTCACATGGCAGCTCCAGATTCTTCAATCAATAATCACCTGCTTCAGTACTCGGTTAGGGATGTGGGATTTTCCCTGGAACTTAAACTAGGTGGCATAGATGCAATTGCTTAATAGGAGATGCAAATGCTGGTAGGGAAAGTTCAAATAAATGTTTCAAAGCTTCAAGAGAAACATTTGTATCTTCTTCTTTTCAAAGCTTCAAGAGAAACATTTTTTTTAAAGAACCCCAATGAGATTCACCATTGGAGGTGAAAAACTCAAGGGATTCTAAACTTTTTAAATAATCATAATTTATTATTAAAAAATAGCTAAGAACCCCTCATAGGAGTTCACTAATGGAGATGCTCTTAAGTAGGAGAAGCATCACGTGAAGATCTCCTTCGAAAGTAAATTAGTTGGCCGATGCTGGTTTAAAATATTCCATGCCCAACTTAGGTTTGCAAGATTGATAATCCAAACCTCTATGATGTATTCGGTTTGGTACAAAAACCAATCCGGTCTTGCAAGTTGAACACTAGAGTCTACATGCTCTCTTATTTGTTTTTTCTTTGATTATTATTTAGATGTTCAACTAGCCTATTTGTTTTTCACATACGCATAGGAATATCAATATCTCAAAACATTTCTAAAATTCTCTCTCAGGCACGAGAACCAAGGGAGCGCCTCCATCAAAAATTTACCGATTTCCTTTCAAACTTCTCCTCCTCCGGCTGGTGGTTTTTCCTGTCGATGCTCTAACTCCTTCTTCACGTTTTTCGTCGCCGCCTCCTCGGTGACCGGCGCTCTTCGCCGTCGCCGGGGGAGGTTTCTTCATCGCCGCTAGTTCGCCATCTCTGTTGCTGTTTTCTTGTCGTCTTCTGATTCTCGATGCCATTCTCGCCGGTATTTCGACGTCTTCTCGCGGTGCCTCGCAGACATTTGCCCTCCTTCGCCGCTGTCCCGCCTTTCCCTTCGGTCCATCCCGGCTTTTCTCCATTCAAACAGACCGGTTTCCGGCGAACTCTCTTTGTCTCTGCTCTGACGCCATCGTCGATCTCTTCTCCCTTAGCGAGTCAGGTCAATCGAAGCGCTGCTAGTTCCAGCCAAACTTGCAACATTCTCTGTGGATCCAAAATGGGCTTGTTCAATGGACTTCTCTTAACGAGCCTTCTCTGCAAGTCTGACCCATTAAGAATTATGAGAATCGATGAGTCTTCTCCGGCACCGCTGAGCTTTGTTGCTCCGGAATCGATGCCTCTCTCTCCTCTCCCGCTGTCTGATGCTGGAGGATTGTATCTTTCTTTGGGTTTGGATAGGAGTTTTCGTCAAGTCTCCGTGAGTGCTTTGCCGCCGGTTTACCTGATTTTGTCACCGTTTCATGGGAATTTTCCTGCTCAGGTCGCGAGTTCTAGGTTATGGAAGCCGTGCTGGTCTTGGCCATGTTTCTGCTCAGCTCTAGGATGGCTGTTCAGGTATTTGTCTGTGATTTTACTGCTTCTTCCCCTCTCTTCCATGGAGTTTGAGACTGTTCCAAGAAACACCATTTTGCCAGCTCCGGCAGATCTAACCGAGTCTCCCTCTTACCGCTGCGTGTTGTCCACCGCCGGATATTGTCTTCTCGCTAAAGGTCTTAGGATGTTCCCTTCCGGCATTTCTCCGGTCAAAGAAACTCTAGGCTTTCTCATCCGAGCCAATGTTTCTCTACCGTTTTTACTACTCTCCGGCGCTGTGTTCTTCAAACCTCCGACCATCCAGCTCGCTCAGCGGCCGCTGCCCCTTTCAAACTTTCGATTCAGCCATCGTAAAAAGCTGATTCCTCCACCTGTCTCCGCCGTTCCTCCTCTCATTCGATTAAGCCATCGTAAAAAGCTTCCGCCTCCTCCACTAACTTCCCTCTCAAAGAGAGGTAATTTCCTCTCGTGCCTAGTGTCGAGTAACCTATGAACGTCTTTACCGAGTTGTCTTTTTACGTAACGGTCTGCACGGGGCTGAAGAGACATACGATTTCGTTTCTACGAATATCGAAGGTAGAGGTTCGCCTTCAAAGTCACTTGTGATTAATTTACTTGTGACGAATTTCAAACTCTCCGGCTTTGCCGTGAAGTTATTGACGCATTTGAGTCTTGACTCAAATCTGCTGTCCATCTTTCAAGATGATGATCTATCTACTTTATGTTTTATTGCTTTGATTTTGTGTTGTAGTGATCTGAGAAGATGTTTAATTCCTTCTCTTTGTACCTTTGAAGTTTTATCTAATGAAGAAAGTGTTGAACAAAAAAAAAAAAAAAAAAACGCAGTGGTGATTTTCTAATAGCTTTTTTTGAATCTGTAAGCAATTTTTTGAAGTTTTTTTCTGGATTTTGAAATTGTTTGGTGACTATGAATTTATTAATGATTACAAATATTTATTTAAGTGTATATATGGTTTTATGTTGTTCAAAGGTTCTTAGGTGATGTAGATAAGCTTTACACAATTAACAAAATATTGATATAGCGGTCTACATACTATTATACCGAACGCAAATTCAGGTGAACAAAATACATCAAATCCATCATGGTGAAAAGTGTCTACCCCTATGAACGTAGAGAGAGAAAAAGAGAGAGAGTGATTGGAAGAATGAGGAGCAATGCGGGAAATTCTCTTCATTATTATGGCGTCCATGGAGTTTTGGAATATGAACATTGACTATGAGTGAGATAGAGATGGAGATTGAGATTTATAGAATTCAAAAGCATAGATAGAACTCTTCTATTAAAAAATATCAGATTCTGTTGGTGAAATTCTTTCACTCTCCATAATAACTTGTCAGATATGAGAAACATGGAAGGGCATCATAGGGAACATCAGGAAGTAATATAAATAATCTAAAGAAAAACGCGGAATAAAGTTTAATCTCTCATCAATTTGTTTCATTTAGGAATGAAGATTTTATCAATTTGTTTCATATTTAGAAATGAAGAGTTTAATGTTTTACAATTATCTGGATTGGAACAGATATGATAAAGAGGTGAACAATCTGTATTTAATAATAGGGAACATGATCAAAGAAACGTTAAAGCATTTTCAAAATAAACTTCAAAAAATAAATTCGCGCGTAGAGCGGATAGTCACCTAGTATATACAAAAGAAACTCAATGTTTAAATTAAAATTTTGCAAAAAAGTATATTTAAGAATACAATCATTTTGGAAATGAGTTGATTATTACATCACTGTTTATGAAATTCAACATCTTACGAATTATAAACGGGATTATAAATATCTACCATTCAAACCTTAAAAAGCCCATAAAATTGTTAACTAAATGAGTAATTTAAAATGGAGACCCATAAATTAGTTTTAAAAATAAGAGAAAAATAAATGAGTTTAAAAAAATAAAAATAAAGATACGAAAAGAAGGGTATATTTGAAAATTTAAAAGTATTGGATGTTTCCGAAGCAATCGAGTCCATCAGTCATCACCAACTAAAAAACGCCTTCGGATCTCGCCAGATCCATTCGAACCGAACAAGAAAGCCGAAATTCGGCTCGCTTCTGGTTCTAGTCGCAATCTTCACTGTTCGGCCCGAAAGCTTCTTCCTTTTCATTTCATCAATGGCGGCCTTTATTAATCTGGAGGATTCCCCAATGTTTCAGAAACAGGTAAAATTCAAATCCTGTTAATATTTTGCCTTTTTTGGTTCATTATTGCCGTTTGGGTTATTTTAATTTCAGGGTTCTGTTGTAAAAATTGTGAATTTCTTGTCTTGTGGCTGTTTTGATTGATTGGTTCAGGTTTGTTCCTTGGAGGGGACAGCTGAAGAGCTCAAAGATCGTTGTCAGAAGTTATACAAAGGCGTCAAGAAGTTTATGTATGTCTATTCTACCTTTCTTCTCTACTGTCTTAATCTTATTGTGTGATCTTTATGTGGATATAAGATTCTAAGAATACCATTTTTGGCATTAAGTGGATTGTTGGTACCATTTTGTCTCTTCTCTTACTTAGTTAGCAAACGAGAAGAACTGTTTGACCATTAAAGCTTTGTTGATTGTTTTTCGATTCTCATGTCATACTTAGATTATCCCTCTATTCTTTATGACTTGCTTTTGCAATTCCAAATTTCTGGCATCTCACCCTTTCCTCATTTATTCTGTGATATGTGAAAATCGTAACATTGCTAGTCCACTTTTTTTCATTGTATCTACGTGGCCAGACATATTATCGGTGTCTGATTGGATTTTCATTACATTTCTTTATAGGGGAGCTTTGGGAGAGGCATCCAAAGGGGAAAGTGCCTTTGCAGATTGTCTGGAAGAATTTGGGGCTGGACATGATGATCCTATCAGTCTTTCAATTGGAGGTTGTTGATATACATCCAACGATCTGGTCTCGCTAATTTGTTGATCTAGTAGTCTATCTGCTATGAATTATCAGTCTTTCATTAGTAATAATATACTGATTTATGCAGATATTTTGGTTGGTGGTTGTTACGGGTAATAGTCTTGTGGGACTAAACTATTCAATGTGTTGTAAAAACTGTAGAAGTGAAGTTCAGTCAAGCTTAATGTGTTTCTTAGTTAAGTATACCATATTGGACATCTAGATTAGATGTGGAATAAGTAGTGGCAGTGGGAAACAAATAGGAATATATTCACCTAGCTATGTTAATTCAAGATTTCTGGAAGCTTTAAGGATCGATAGGGGGAACTTCTAGCACTTCCGTAAAGTGGTTCTGTAAAAATTGAATTTTTTTGCTTTGACAGACTATCACATGTCCCTTATAATTTATTGTTAACAAGTTAAGTAGATTGATCTTTTTTATTGTGACAGGTTTATTGAGCCACTTTTGCTTGGCTTATGATATATTTCTTCTTAGCTTAAGACACTTAATAATACATTATTTCAGTTTATATTTGTTCTCCTCGTCATTGCTTATAATAAAGTCCAAGTTCATAAGTTTTCGTATTGCACTTTCTGTTTGAAGAGATTATATGATAGACAGGGGTAGTTCTGACCTATTTGATTGTTATTCTTGTGAGTGACACCAGGCCCCGTTATATCCAAATTTATAAATGCACTTCGAGAGCTTGCCTCTTACAAGGAGTTTCTTTGCTCACAGGTATGCTCATACTATCTTGTGAACAATAATAAATGAAGTAAAGACTGCAAGATGCCTATCATAATTGAGAGCATATTTTGTTTGGTAATTTAAACGAAGATTCGGTTAGCATAGTGGTCTTTGTTGATTCAGAGTTTCCTATCTTGATTATTTTCTGGCAATGTCCTTTTGAGTTACTTATCAACTATGTGGAAAGGGGAGATCTGAAAAAATAATAAGATAGTTTGAGTTTAAAATGCCGATATGCAGTTTATTTTGTGCAGATGCCTTCAACAATTTCTCACTTTTATAACAGTTTTGGTATTTTATGGGGGAAAATTTCTAGGTGGAGCATGTGTTACTTGAGAGGTTGATGAACTTTATTAATGTTGATCTACAAGAAGCTAAGGTATTCGTTTTCTCTGCTAAATTTGATCAATTTTTTTTTTCTCCAACGTACTGAGTGTCTCAAATTTTATAAATTCGACTTTGATCAATAAAATGGAGATTTTTGTTTTTTTGGTTCTTTACATCCCAGACTGTCGAAATTCTTTACTCTTTACTGTTGTATGAAAATTCTACAGTCATTTGGTTATGAGTTTTAGAAGGATACGTCTTTCAAGGTCACTATCATTAGGCATTTCATTCAACACTATCTTGTAGGAACTTTGTAGGAGTAATACATGTAGTTCTTTCTCTCTTAGCATGTCAGGCTTTAGCAACAAAATAACCTTACATGACATCATACTTCAACCTCATAACATGTACCTAATGAATTGTCTCATGAAAGCTCTGCCATCTAGTTAGGTCAGAATTGAAAACGAGTTGCCATTTCTGATTTCCACATTATTGTCTCTCTTGAAACTTACCATATCCAATAGAAAAATGTTTCTTATGTCCTGCACTGTACTTAGACATATATGATTAAAAACTTAAGCTGTCATTTTCCAATCATCCACTATGCTGTTTCTACCTTTGCAGGAGTCTCGCCATCGATTTGATAAAGCTGCTCATTCGTATGATCAGGTACTTGGCTATAGAGTCTATGGCTTCCTTACTTTTTTGTGCATGCAATTGTACTTGATATTCTTGATCTGAAGTGGTGTAATGAGTTTTCTTATCTACTTGTAGTCACGCGAAAAATTTGTGTCTTTAAATAAGAATACAAGAGGAGAAATTGTTGCAGAGTTGGAAGAGGTAGAACATTTATTTCTTATGTATATCTGTTCGTTTGTCTTCTCTTCTTGGCTATTAAGAAAAAGTGAAGCAAAAATACGCCTGAGGAATTTGCCCATATGTGCGTATGAGTATACACACATTCCTAAGCTGTAGACGTTCAATACATGCCCGTGCGTTCTATAGATGTATGTTTACATGATGCACATATGTAAGAAGAACGTACATGTGTACATGATGCACGTATTTGTGTCTCACCCGTTTATAAGTATATCAATGTTTGCGCACTTGTATTCTAGGAAAAGGTCCTGTAGAGTAAAGTAGTTAAGTGAAGCCATTCTTTAATTTGACACGCCAGGAAGTAGATGCTGTTCTTTCTTAATATATTTGGCACGTTCTGTGCCTTTTTTTTTTTCTCGGCATGGTAACTTACTTGTGCTGTCTGATTTGAATGACAGGATCTGGAGAACTCAAAGTCAACATTTGAGAAGAGCCGTTTCAATCTAGTATGCTACTCTACTAACAGAAGCCATTACTATTTACATTCAATATTTCTACTTCTAATTAATTTTTTGGTTTGGTTGAAGAATGCAGGTAAATTCATTGATGACTATTGAAGCCAAAAAGAAGTATGAGTTTTTGGAATCTATAAGTGCAATTATGGATGCCCATTTGAGATATTTTAAACTTGTAGGGTCTCTAATTTTACATTTTGAATCGTTACCATTTAAGACCAACTAAGTTTGACATCTGTGTCATGTTCTGATCCTTAATTTGGCCTCTTTTGTTTTCAGGGATATGACTTGTTGGGTCAACTGGAACCATATATCCATCAGGTACAAACGTATAGACAACTTGATGTCTCAGTAGTTTAGATAGGCAGAACAAATCGTTAGTTCTCAGAGGCTATTTTTAATTTGCAAATGGGGGTGTCTGTTATAAAGTTATCTTCCCGACCTCGAAAGATAACTTTCTGTTAAAAATGTAATCAAAGAAATTTAGCAAAATCTCTAAATCTAAAAAAATGTGGTTTACTTGGATTTGAAAAGAAAACCCATAGGTCAAAAGCCTCTCCCATTTGAGACTTAAATGTTTGCTCTTGTAAACATGTGATGTGGGATAGCCAAAGTTTCCTGATTTTGAATTAAGTCCATTGACGCTGATACTTGTGTCTGTTCTTACAGATATTAACATATGCTCAACAATCAAAAGAACAGTCTAAGATTGAACAAGATCGACTAGCAAGACGCATTCAAGAATTCAGGACCCAGTCTGAATTAGACAGCCAACAGCTTGCCGCTAATGCGGAGCCCTCTGGTGTTAGTGGAAACCGTGTTGTTGGAATTATCCCTTATAAAAATACTGAAAGTTTAACTGCAGACAAGGAAGTAAGCGTTTCTCAATTCATTCTTGCAAGAATCGAGTGCAATTCACATTTTCCATCTTTTGGTTCTTGTGGTGTTTTTGTGGTGATCAATTGGTTAAGAAAGTTATAAATGTTTTTCGTCTCACCGCAGGGAAATGGGTAAAGGTAGGCAAAGACTGTTAAGAAAAAAGATGGAACACTCATATACTGGAATTTTACTTGTTCTACTGTTTTTTTACTATCTGCAACACAATTGTCTTAAGCCACTAACTGTTCACATGTTGATACATTATAGATTGTGTCAGTTTCTTGATAGTCCTTACAAAAATCAATTCTAGCATCATGGCTTGTGCGCCAATGCAACTACGCAGCATATAGACTTTTTCTGTGATCATTTCACACTTCATTTTTCAGCACAGGCTGAATTTATTCATGACTTACAAGGTTTCTTTTTGTACGGATGCAGGTAATCAAACAGGGGTATCTATTAAAGCGATCATCAAGTTTGAGAACTGATTGGAAAAGGAAGTTTTTTGTCCTTGATAGTCATGGTTCCATGTACTATTACAGAAACACTGGCAATAAATCAATGGTACGTGCGTGCAGGCCTATTTCTCCTTCCTGAAATCCATGAGAGACACCCACAATGTCTTTCGAATTTGGAAATAGTTCTACATGCCAAATGTGATTATTTCTTAAAATATCATTGATTGTTTGATGAATCCTTCCATTCCCCTGAAACGGATAATAGCTTTGTTATGAAATAGTGGGACGATAATGAGCAGAAAAAGTGGAGTAAATGATGAGATTAGTGTATCAGGATTATATCTTAACTTGATATCTTGTGATAGAAAGTCTCTTGAAAATTTGTGGATTTTGATTTGGGATAAACCTCTTAGGTCATCATCATTTGCGTAGCATTTTCCTTTTCAACACAAGCTAGGAATATTAAGCCAAAATGAGTTGCATGTATATTTACCTGGCACTTCCTCATGCTTTTGTTTATATGTAGGGATTCTGGAACTTACCATTTGTTTAACAGTTTAAGCAAGTCTTTTTCACTATATCTTGCTTTTTATTTAAGTTTCTATTTGTTTTTAACTTAGAATTTTTTTTCTACCATTCGCATTCTCAGGGATCTCAACATCACTATAGTGGTTCATATGACCATAATACTGGCGTCTTTGGTCGATTTCGTGCAAGACACAATCGATCAGCTTCGCTCACTGAGGACAGCTTAGGCTATAATACTATCGATCTCCGCACTTCTTTGATAAAATTGGATGCAGAAGACATGGATCTTCGGCTCTGTTTCAGAATTATTTCTCCTCAAAAAACTTACACACTTCAGGTACTCACTTTACCCGCTATAAGGCCTAGATTGCAAAGTCATTGGGCTCACATAGTACTGGAATTTTCTTTTCCATTCCTCCAAATTCATAAAATTATGCTCTTTAGATTATCTTACAAAGGTGTACATTAGGTTCCAGGCCTCGCCTTGCAGACAACCTGCATGGAACCTCATAGCAAGTGTGTAGTTTGATTCAATAAATATTTTTTTAGGTTTGCCCTTTAAAATTCCCCTAAAAATGGTTTGGTTTTAGTTGGTGCAATCAGTCATAGATTTAATATATTTAGTACTGGTTCATTTTTCACATGATCCAAGTACTCAGAATGCTAACAAAAAGTATTCCCCTACCTTACCAGGCTGAAAAAGGAGCAGATAGGATGGACTGGGTAAATAAAATCACAACAGCTATAGGGACGCTTCTGAATTCTCATTTTCTGCAACAGGTTGACACAAATAAGTCTCAGGCTTCTCTTTCATTTATAAACTGAATTGATAGTGAAGATTCCTGCTAATAGAGATCGTTTATGCAGTCACCAGTGCAATACTTGGATAAAGACTACACTGGTTCTGCTCCTCCTAAAGGTGTCGACTCCCTGGATCAAAGTCGACATAATGATGCAAGACGAAATATCGGGGATGATGTCTCCACAATACTCAGAGGAATCCCGGGGAATAATGTATGTGCAGAGTGCAATACTCCTGATCCCGATTGGGCATCGTTAAATCTTGGAGTTTTGTTGTGCATTCAATGCTCTGGTGTTCACAGGAACCTCGGGGTTCATATATCCAAGGTATGAAGTTTGAACTATCTTCCTTTGTAAATTCTCGTTGTATGAGTTAGTTTGTCTTATACCACCGAGTCACTAGATGCAAAAGTCAACATCACTATAGTTATAGCTTTTGGAGATTTTTCTCTGGGGGTCCTCAGTGCTAGTTCTCTAAGCTGATGTCATAGATTTTGTAACCCACAAACTGCAGGTGAGGTCCCTCACATTAGATGTGAAAGTATGGGAGCCAACGATCTTGGACTTATTTCGAAATTTGGGAAATCTGTACTGTAATTCACTGTGGGAGGGGCTACTTCACCTTGGCGATGACTGGTATGATTTCTAAGGATAAATAATTTGTTTTATATTCTAAGTGAAGACCAATTATCAAACACTATAGCTGCCAACAGTTTTATGTTTCATAAATCATGCATGTAGCTGATGAGGTGCATCATGATAAACCGTGTTGGCTTTTTGCAGTGAAAACGGATCAACATCGTCGAGTGCTTCAATTCCAAAACCATGTCCAGAAGATTCCTTTACTGTGAAGGAAAAATACATTCAAGGAAAGGTATTGTATGACTTATTACTTTCTAATGTCCTATCTTCACAGGGATGATTGACTGATGTCATTTAGTGAATTAGATTATGTTTTGTAAAAAAGGCAAATCTGAAAAAGAAACTAAATCTGCTTGATGCTTGAGCCAGTACCTGGAGAAAGCGCTAGTCATCAAAGATGAAAGCAAAACACACCCTTTTGCTGCAAATAGAATATGGGAAGCTGTTCAAAGCAGAAACATACGAGAAATCTATCGACTCATAGTAACTACTGGGGATGTGAATATCATCAATACCAAGTTCGATGATATAGCGGATATCGATGGGTATCACCATGTTGATGCATCCGAAGAAGCAGTGAAGAAAAGACATGACCCAACTGTGTGTCAGAGAATCAAAGACTCCAGCAAACCAGGAAACTGTCTTCAAGGCTGTTCCTTGCTCCATGTGGCTTGTCACATCGGTGACTCCGTCTTGCTTGAACTGTTGTTGCAGTTTGGTGCTGATCTAAACATGAGAGATTATCACGGAAGGACTCCGTTACACCATTGCATATCATCAGGGAACCACAAATTTGCAAAGATTCTACTGCGAAGGTACATTTCAGGAACGCTCTCTCTGCTTCAGGGAACAACACGGTTGTGTTCATATATTTTGAATTTGTCTGTGAAAACGCAGAGGAGCATGTCCATCGATAGAGGACGATGGAGGGCTAAGCGTGCTGGAAAGAGCAATGGAAATGGGAGCCATAACCGATGAGGAGCTCTTTCTTCTCTTAGCCGAGTGCGCATAAACCAACACTGCACAGCTTCATCAGAATCGCCTTTCGAGGACACCGAAATGCAAAACCATGAGACGTTTTGAGTTCACATTTTCCAAATATATCATTTAAAAATTTGCAAACAATATCGTTTTTTGTGACTAACATGTAAGCCGAAAAAAAAGAAGAAGAAATCAATCGGATTCATTACTTAATTAGGGTAAATTGTTTTTGACATACTTAATAGGGTAATTGTAATAGATAACAAATAGAAATGGTGCAATTTAAGAAAGTAGCAAGAGTGTTTACGACTCATGGTGACACGAATGAATTTGAGCTATTATAGATGATTTTACTCTTCTTATTTAACTTTTACTAATCTTTTGAGTGTTTGGGTTACGTTTAAACGTGATTTGACTGGATCGAACCAAATTCACAAAACTTTTAGTATTTTTTTATGTTATATATATATATATATATATATAATTAAGACTAAAAATTTCATACATCAATTTTTTAAATAGTTTATGACACATTATTAACATCAAATATCGTAATAAACTAATATTTATTATCGATGACTAAAAAACATTTAAAAATTTTTTTTAAAAAATAGGTATAATATCAGAAAATTTGACGCCACCATCAAATAAAAGAGAACAACAGTAAATGATCGTCTGCTTATAGATATTTATCATAGCAAAAAGTAAAGACACCATAAAACGATTTTGAACCAACTTAATGAAAACAAAATCGACCAAAAAAAAAAATATATATATATATATATATATTCTCTAACAAATCTCCTCCATTGTTTTCGGCTTTAAAATAAAAGACAAAGGGCAAAGGGTTATGGCTTCAAAGCCCAAATGAAAAAAGAACCAAAAAAAGAAGACATAAAGGGTGGCAAGCAATGTTCGAAAAGGCGTTAGTTGTTAGGCGGGCGGTCGGGCACCGATTTGCATCTAGGCCGAAAAGCGGTGATTAATCAGCGATTAATTTTGAACATTTTTAAAAATTTTTTAAAATTTATATGTATATAAGTTATAAGTTATGAATGTATGAATCAAAACAAGTATAAAATAAGTTTTTTTATTATCAAAGTAACAAAACATTAGAAAATTAAGTTCAAATTCACATCTAAATTCCAAAAACAAAAAAAAATTACAAACATATGATGCAAAAAATAGATTTGTCTTGATATTAAGAGACAAAAAAGTACAATGAGAGAAAAATCTTCATCATCTTCTTCAATGATCAAATTAGCATGTGTGTTGTACTTCTAGATGTATTTACAAAATTTTGTAACAGACCATATGTCCGTTACAAAAAAAAAAAAAAGTTGACTTTTTGAAGAAAGTCAACGATTTTTTCGAAAAAAATCGTTAAAAATCGTTAACTTTTTGAAAAAAGCGTTGACCGGCTAGCTCCACCGCCTAGACACTAATCTGCATGGTGTCTGGCCGCCTAGCGCCTAAACAGCCGCCTAGGCAGCTAAGCGGCCATTTTTTAGAACAAGGGTGGCAAGTAACTAAACTTGGTCTGAGATAGCCCGATGACATATCTGTCTCTCTCCTCCGCCCTGTAACAGCCGGCAATCTTTTTAAAGGGGAGAGAGAGAGAGGTGTTGGAACTAATTTTTTATCTTGGTCCTACAAGAGGAGGCATGATTTGATGCGATCATTGCCTGAGGTACTCAGTGTGATTATAATTATTTTTGTATTCTGGTTGGTTTGTTATTGTGATATTGATTCGATAATATCGAGTTGAGTTTTTCGATTCAATTATTCATAAAATAAGAAATTTGGATAAGTGTTGGAATTTCCTTTTCCTTTTCCTTAATGGAAAGCAAACTGACTTGAAGTTTTCCTTTTTCCCGATTCCTAGTTCGAGTGTCTATATATAATAAGAAACAATTATATTTGAAGGTACTTTATCACTTATCAATTACAAGATAAAACACATTTGACTTTTAAGACATTTTTTCTACTTGAATTGACCATTCTATCATGTGTAACTCACATCTATCTCTCTTTTACTCTCGCTTTAAACAACTTATTTATTTTCTATTTTTTTTTTCCTATCTTTCTCACATCTCTCTCTCTTTTACCTCACCTAATTTATTTTCGATTTTTTTTTATAATGTGAAAGACATAAAACAATTTATTTGGTAACAATGAATAATACATTTTTTATTCTACATTTTAAGATCTATTTTGCTATAGTTTTGATTCGAAAAAAAACAAGAAACCTAAACATATGAAATCGAAATCAACGTGGATATAAAAACGTAGACAATTGTGTGTAGATATATAGGAATCTCGTATTGTTAGTGTGGATAGTCATGTGTGTATAATACTTTACTGATGGTCATGTGTGGATGGTCATGTGTGGATGGTCATGTGTGGATGGTCATGTGTAGATATAGTTCTTGATATTTACAAGTAGATTTCTTGTTTCACATCAAAACTATGGCAAAATGGATCTTAAAATGTTGGTAAAATAGAATTATCATATATTGTTTCCAGAAAATTATGTTATATCTTTCACATTATAAAAAAAAATAGAAAACAAATCAAGTGAGATAATATTTATTTTATTCTAATTTTTGATTTTATAGCGTGGATGGTCATGTGTGGATGGTCATGCGTGGATGATCATGTGTAGATGTAGTTCTTGATATTTACAAGTAGATTTCTTGTTTCACATCAAAACTATAGCAAAATGGATCTTAAAATGCTAGAAAAATAGAATTATCATATATTGTTTCCAGAAAATTGTTTTATGTCTTTCACATTATAAAAAAAATAGAAAACAAATCAAGTGGGGTTAAAAAAAGAGATGTGAGAGAGATAGTTTATTGGTTTAAGGAAAGATAGAGATGTGAGAGAAAAAGAGAGAGATGGGTAAGAGAAAAAGAGAGAGATGAAGAAGAAGCAAAGTAATAAAAGGAAAATTAACATAAGGACAAAATTGGATTTTCACACGCATGAACAGTTAAAAAGAAGCCTTAAGAATCAAATGTGCATTTTTGTAACAAAAAGTGGCAAATGTGCCTTCATGTGTGGAACAAAAAGTGACAAATGTGCCTTCGCGTGTGGAACTGCTACCTCACGATGTTGTAGAGCTTATCCTCGAGAGACTTCCCATGGAGTCGCTGCTGAGATCCAAGTCTGTATCCAAGAAGTGGAAATTGACAATCGAGTCTCGACGTTTCCAAGAAGGACAATTGATCTGTCGCAGGCAATCACGAGGTCCATATGTTCTTTGCGTCTGCCTCAGTTATCGTGGTGATGATGGTCTGGACACAAATGCTCGAAGATTTGTGTTTGGGTCATCAATAGCTTGGACGGTCAGATTACATGTTTCCCGCACCATGTTCTGCCATGGTAGCTGTGATGGTTTAGTATGCCTCTACTCTGTTTTCTTCGATCCGAGGGTCAGTGTCGTGGTGAATCCAGCCACTAGATGGCATCGAAGTTTTCCTCTTTCCACCTATCAACAGCTCCTCATCGAGAAGTATAATAGGATAGAGTTTAGCTACCCAATTCATAAGCTTGGATTCGGTAAAGACAAATTCAGTGGCACATACAAGCCGGTTTGGTTATATAATTCATACGGACGTGGCCTAGATAACGTTACCACTTGTGAAGTTTTCGATTTTAGCACCAATGCTTGGAGGTACGTTGTCCCTGCTTCTCCTTATCGGATTCTTGGTCACCATAAACCCGTGTATTTGGATGGGTCACTTTATTGGTTCACCAAGTGTGGAGAAACCAAGGTATTATCTTTCGATCTTCACACTGAAACGTTTCAAGTCATCTGTAAAGCTCCCTTTTCTGGTCTATGCGACCACCGTGTCCCTGTCCCTGAGCAGCTCACCATGTGCATCCTCGATAACCGCTTGTGCGTTTCTGAGAAAAACTGGCCCACCCAAGTGATATGGTCGTTCTATTCTTCAGGCGGCAGCAAGACATGGAAGAAAATGTGTTCGATAGATCTCACCAAAACCTATTCTTTGTTTGGTGAACTTAACAGCACGGAGTTGCTTTCACCAATCCCGCTGTCACCAATAGCAATTCTGGAGAAGAATAAGTTATTGCTTCAAGGTCAAGATCACTCTCATACACTGGTGATACATGATCTCCATACCAAATCTTATGATTTACTCTTCAAACCTACTAAACCCGTAGCTCCTGTTTATTATTTCAAAAGTTTATTCTCTGTTTTGTCAAAATAATTTGCCTTCTTTTCTTTGTACTGATGAATCATTGTAATTTAACATTTTCTGCATTTTAATTTAATTCTTTTCTTTGGATTCTTTGTCGTATTCACCTTCTTGTTCCCTTCTCCTCTCGAAACTACTTTGTTTTGCTGATTCTGAAGATGCCCGTTCTGTCAAACGCTCTCCAGTTTAAAACTTTTTCACGACCCAATGATTCAGCTCTAGTATGGTATGATATGATATTTACATTTGAGTTGTTTGACATATTTACTTATTATACACGGCAAGTCAAAATATGCGGGACCTGAAAGAATACTAAAGATGAAATGTCACTATTACTGAAAAACGAAGTTACAAACTTACAATATTATTGAGTGGAGAAAGAACGCGGGAATAAATTTCTACCAATGTTGTCTCTATCATTTAAAAGTTATAAATTTATAAATAATGTGTATGGAGTTACTAAAGCAGATAAAATAACCGAGTACTTTTCTTAGGAAACTTATTTTTATTAAAAGAAAATGGTCTAAACAATATCAAAAGTCAAAACCGCAAGGAAATGCGAATGTAACAGGATAACCCTTCACAATATCAAAAGTCAAAACCGCAAGGAATTGCGAATATGCTAAGAACACGACTCGTTTTATTTTATTCAATCAAAAAGAATACAAAATCGGTCACCTCCGAGACTATCAGATGATGAACGATCTAATCTAATTTCAAGAACAAGTTCGAGAGACTCGCCAATTGCTGAGAACAATTTCTCAAGCAACCCAAGATCAGATTTCTGCAAATCGATAAACTAAAAACAACAATGTAAAGTTCTACATATACTATTTCTTCACTAACGACATTCTATCTTTTTATAGGTCCACGTCAGCACTTTACTCCACATCATCGGTCAACTGGTCTTCAACACTCGACTCTTTCTTCTTCTCCTTGTGAAAGTATACTCTCATGGGTTTATCAGAATACCACATGGAATCAACCCCTCAGAAGTAGTTGTCCGGGATCGCGACTGGGCATGGCAGAGTTGCAACTTCCTCAAACTGTACAAATTGAAGTTCTTTATAAGATTAATTGATTAAAACACTTGTCGTGCTTCTAAATTAGAAGTTAGTTAATTACCTCCATAGATGCGTATTTGGTACGAACAGAGTGGCATTGAGGTACACGGCTACCAAGAACGAGCTCGTGCAGGATGGTGACGGCCTCTCTGAGGCGCTGAGCGTCACACTCCCAGGGAGCCCGAACCTGTGAGAAATATAACAAAGTTGCATATACAAATTAAATATTGACATAATTAATATATCTTATTAAATAAAACAGAATGTAACGTTACTAATTCCTAATTCAGGACAAAATTATAACTAATTCATAATTTTAAAATGTAAAGTTAATAAATGAAGTAAAAACGGAAATTTAAATTTATCATAAAAAGTAACGTTGATAAAAGAAAAAGAGAAAATAGAAAATTCCTTATATTTTCCATCTAGATTAAACAAAATAAACAATAGATTACTAATCCTCAAAATAAAAAAAAATAATTTCGCACCTCTATATAAACAATTTGGTAGTTTCTAACTTACATAGAAATAAATTAAAAGTCCAATAATAATATTTTCCAATAATAATATACTACACCAAATTCTTACTTCTAGGTTATATATTTGTTTTTTTTTAAATGGGTGATTAGATATTACTATTTTTTGTTTTTAGTTTTTTTTCACGGATTATAAAAAATTTAAATTTCAAACCTGCATATACGAAACCTAATCTAGTACTTATATATAGGGCCATATGGGATTTATTGATTGCTTACCTTAGGAGGGTTATCTGAATCTAGGACAAATTGTCCAAGAAACAGGCATGCCGCTGCTAAAACATTGATCTGAAACACCGAGCAGTCACGATCGAGTTGCCCAAGGTCTAACACGTATGAGCAGACTGGGGCGAGCTAATGGAGAAAAGAAAAAGAGAAAGGGGTTAGTTAACATTGAAAATTTAGGAAAATAAAGTCTATAATTTTGTAAGATTAACTCACATGGCTAGCATGTGGCCCTGTGGAAGCAATTACGACATCAACCAACTTCTTCGTTGTCGGTGTATTTAGCCGATACTCGATAGCGTTGAGGAGCTCGAATTGATTTTGTAGATGAACTTCCTCAGTGTATAAGTACTCACTGTAGAACAAAGAGTGAAGGTAAAACTTTTTTTTTTTTTTAAAGAAATCACAGTTTCGTAGACACTTACATTGCTACACAGAGAGCATCCGAAGCCACTTTATGAGGGTTTAGCGCGTTCACTGCCTCAACCTGTGAAAAAGTTGCAAAGTATCGGTCGAACACTTGCACTGGAAGGTGAGCCGCTAGTGGATATAAAGCAGCATCGTCAGACCTTAGCATAGAATCTATGATGCTAGCTCTAACATCTGCATCCACGCTGTTGACAGATAGAGCGGGCGCACGGGTTATAATCTAGTGTATATATATAATTGAGACTAAAAAATTTATACATCAATTTTTTAAATAGCTTATGACACATCATTAACATCAAATATCGTAATAAACTAATATTTATTATCGATGACTAAAAAATACTTTTACTGCAACACGGAGTTACAAACTTTTTTTTTTGACCAACACGAAGTTACAAACTTATAATATTGATTGGAGAAAGAACGAGGAATAAATTTCTACCAATGTTGTCTCTATCCTTTAAAAAATATAAACTTATAAATAATGTGTATGAAGTTACTAAACCATCTTGTTACTAAATCAGATAAAATAACTGAGTACTTTTCTTTGGAAACTTCTTTTTATTAAAAGAAAATGGTCTAAACAATATCAAAAGTCAGAACCGCAAGGAAATGCGAATGCAACCAGAAAAAATTATTATACATCTTATATTATGTACTATAATCAGAGCCGACTTTGACATTTTAAAGGCTATGAAAAAAATAGATTGTGCACAAATTTTGAACATGAAATTTTGATTAATCGTCACACTTTCATACACCAATAAATCTATAAAAATTGATCATCTACAAATTTATAAACTCAAAAACTCCAAACACAAATTTGATGAAGTTGTATTCATGGCCAGTTCTGATTATAATGGTTAATTATTATACTGACATATATAGAAAAATAGGAAAACAATAATTATGCATATACAAATAATCTCAATCCAATAAAATTTCAATCTTTCCTTGTGTTTTTGATGTCATTTACCATCTTTTGACAGATCGGAGGAAATATAAGCTGAATCGTGAGATAATATCGTTGGCAACCCGGCTTGGATGTAAAACACACTATATGGAGAATATTAAAAAGGAACCGCTCAACCAATCGGATTTGGAGGCATGTTTGGTAAAACTTCAACGGAATGAGAGATGTGCCCAAAACAAATTCATTGGATGCTCCCCTGATTACCGCCATAGATGAGTATTTGAGACGAACAGATCGACAATGAAGTAGACGGCTACCGAGAAAGAGCTCGTGCAAGATGGTGGCGGCCTCTCTAAAGCGCTGAGCGTTGCACTCCCAGATAGCCCTCCAACTTCCACTTTTTTTATTTCAAATGCCACTTCATAAATATTTATTTCGTTATTTCAACTAAAATTTGTTTGTTATTAAGTTTTTTTTTCTTTTTTGAGAAAGGATTAATTTTTCTTCCAGTTTTATAGGAACATTAACTAATATGGGATCGAAATTAATATGGATCAATCTAATATGGTTTTAATTACAGTTGATACTTGATTTTTATTCTATTACTTTTTTCTTTCAAAATTTTTGGTTTTGGTTCAAATATAGAATTTTTTGAAGATAAAATTGTTATAAACATATTTTTGTCTACTTAAAATTTTAAGATTGTTTGGAATAATTTCATATTTAGGCCAAGCCTAATAAAAATTTGAAAATCCTTGTAAACGCATAATGCATATAAGTGCATACGGCATAGAAAACGCATACTACAATAGTACCTAAAGAATAAAGATTATTCTAAAGGGAAGGAGAGAGAAATCGATTCCTGAGGAGGAATGATTAATGAAAACAAACAAAATCGACCAAAAAAACAAATTATATATGAATTCTAACAAATTATATATATTCTCTAACAAATTATATATAATGGTGATTGTTGTTCTTCACCCAAATCAATTTTGTTTACGTCGCCGGCTCTGTTACGCTGGTTATCTTGCCTTCCGATAATGCTGCAAAGGGATTAGAAGGACGGTTAGTGCCTCGCTGAAGGCGATCGTTAAGGCAAATTTTTAACCGCCGTTCAATGGTGATCTGTAAGGCTATTGTTATCGATCGTGAATCAGAGTCTCAAAGATTAATCCCGTTTTTAATAATCGGAATCATGCTCTTTATGGTGTTGTTCGTCGGAGAATATCCCGATCGAACTTATCGTAAATTTTTGGCAATTTTCTATCGGTTTTTGAACCGATTTCTTCAACCCCACTCGACGGTTGTTTCTTTACATGGCGGTGTGGAGCAGTGTCTCTCCATTCTTCACAACGCAGACATCTCCCGTGTGGGCTTCCTTCCATTGCAGGATGACATCAATTTGAATTTGGGTACAAGAGATCCTTGTATGCTAGATTTGAGTATTCCTCAGATTCTATTCATCTTCACTATTTTGTTTGGAGATGTAATTTGGGTTTTCGACCCATACATCATTGGAATTTGGAGAAATAATGAGAGCACGCCGTCAACAGAAGAATCGGTTGGATCAGATGATTCTATGACGATTTTTTTTTGGAGATTTTATTTTGCTAGATATGACATTTTTATGGAAACAAATACCATGGAAACCGTCATGGAGGAAACAATGGTTTGGAGCGAAACCCTCCTTATTGTATGGCGACATTCATACAGTCGTTGAAGATTGGTAATCCCAATATATTTTTCTATCGGAAGGATCAGTAAATTGGGTTTTTGTTCGAAGAACATCTTTAACTCTTAATTGGGAATGGATCCATGTAATACAATAAGGAAAAAGATGGACAATAGTCAAAGATCAAAATTGCATCAAATCAAATGCGATTAAAAGGAAGGAAAGAGTGGATTCTCTAATATTTGTCGAAGAAAAGAATCAGCAATATTTATTTTCGTTGTTTTATTATATTGTAATTTTTATATTTTATATATTTTATGTAATTTGAATTTTATATAAATAAAAATGAAATGACCAAAAAAAAATATTATATATTCTCTAACTCAGGGAAAAGGGTTATGGCTTCAAAGCCCAAATGAAAATGAAAGCCCAAAAAAAAAAAAAGAAGACGTAAAGGGTGGCAAGTAACTAAACCTGGTCTGAGATTCCGATGAGATATATGTCTCTCTCCTCCGCCCTGTAACAGCCGCATCGACACTCTTAAAGAATAAAGATTATTATTCTAAAGCGAAGGAGAGAGAGAAATCGATTCCTGAGGAGGAATGATTTGATGCGATCGTTGCCCGAGGTACTCACTGTGATTATAATTATTTTTGTGTTCTAGGTGGTTTCCACAAAACCATTCATCATAAGTTTGAGATTCTTAGGAAGGGAATTTAGAATTTGGTAGTTGTTTGGATTCTTCGTGTTTATTCTTCTCCGCGATTTTTGGATTGTAGATCGAAACAGGGCTATGCTTTCTGTCATTTGCTTTGACGTTTTTTTTGCCCCTAATCTTTCTTCTTTTGTGAAGCTTCTTAACTTGCAATTTTTGCATAGTAACAGTTGAAATGGCGAAATCTTGTAAGGGTCTTGCTGAGGAGCTTGTCAAGTGTCTCAGTGAATCGATTTGTGTCAAGGTAATATAAAATATGTCTGAAACATATGGAGAGACTAATTTTCTTTACTCTATTCAGTGTATTCACCACCTGTTAACTTAATTACGTGTAGGACGAGAAACGGTCAATTAGGGACTGCGCTGGTGAAAAAAGCCCATGTATACCGAGCGAGTGTGTTGGCCTAAGGGAAACCTACTTCAATTGTAAAAGAGGACAGGTATGTTTTGCTTTCACTACTTAAAGAGCCTCATTTTGTTCACCGAGACCATTGTGATAATGTAATCATGCATGATGTTTTAAAAAAATAAGAAGCTAGCTGCCAAGCATGCTTGTGAATACTTTGAGAGTCCTTGAGAGGAAAATTTGTTGAGCATAGTATATTGATACATGAATTGACGTTCGTAGAGATGAAAGACTCTCTTGGACTAATTGGACGATGCATTTTGTTTTCTCCAGGTAGACATGAGAGCCAGGATTCGAGGAAACAAAGGCTATTAACAGAAGAGAAAAATAGTGGACACTGAGCACCTGCTTGTTCGATATCACATTGTTATTTTGTGTTCTTATCAATTCCTTTGATCTCTAAAAGTGGCTTCAAAATATTGAAGGGGCAGGGCAATTCAGGGTCTTACCAAATTGATTACTTGCAATGTCAATATCAAGATAGGATTGTTCCTACACTCAACTTGATTTCTTTTCCTCGTTAAAGTTGTATTACATGGGACCGGATGCAATTGAATGTCGTCGTGTAGCTTCATGATAGTAAGAACCAAAAACGATACTTCCTTTTTTCCAATTTCTCAATAACCACATCTCAAATTTAACCAATTCAACAGATATGATGAAAGTCCTAGGTCGATGAATCAAAACCGAGTTACAAAAAAAGAAAGAAGCTTTACACTATGAACCCTACTTCAAGAATCACAAGAGTCATTCTAGGAAAGCAATGAAGAAGGCCCAGCCATTGTTCTCTATATGCTCACTTGATCTTCCCTTGGCAAGCTCTGAACAGTGTCCGACCATCTCCCGGGTGAATGTTCGCTGCTGTTAGACGAGAACGGTGCTTCGGCCCTTGCATCCCTCACCATCTTCAGCACCTCTCTCATCACAGGCCGGTTTTCCGGTTGAATGGTCACGCAAACAGTTGCGATACTTAAAAGTGCCTGAAGTTTCTCCTCTGATGCTTCGTTGCCTGAAGAAGTCGGTTCCTCGCCTGATTCAGTTTCTTCTTCTCTCACTGCACGTACCCATCTAGAGATATCTGACCCGTATTCTTGAACAAGGTCCTGGAATGGTGTTCTACCTGTTAGAAGCTCAAGAAGAAGAACCCCGAAGCTATAGACATCAGCAGGTTGTGTAGAGGCTTTGCGTGGGTCTCTACACTCTGGAGCTTTGTAAAAGAGAGAGACTGCGCTTGTTTCTTCGGCCGAGTCAGGATCATGGAGAGTGCTGAGGCCGTAATCTGTGAGGCAGGACTCGAAATCAGGACCTAACAAGACATTGGACGATTTCAAGTTCCCATGAGTTAGGCCAGGATTCTGATGAATGTAGAGCAGAGCTGAGGCTAAGTCCTCAGCTATTTTCAGGCATGAAGTCCAATGAAGAGGCTTCCCACTTCCAGAAGCTCTAGTTCCTACAAACAAATTCACACAAAACACACTGAAGCTGGCGAACGTATCCAAGTTTCTATCCAAACCACCAAATCTCTGCATTGCTATAAAAGAGGAGCCTTGAGAGAAGCTATCAATGGTGGATGTTCAGTAATTAGATACATACCATGGATAAGAGTGAAGAGACTGCCATTGGGGAAGTAATCGTAGACGAGCAAGCGTTCTTCTTTGGCCTGGAAATAAGCTCTTAGAGGCACAAGGTTTGGGTGTCTGAGCTGTCCAAGGATCTCAACATGTCTCTTGAATTCCTCCATGCGAGGATACCTCGCGTTCTTGAGCCTCTTCACGGTGACGATGAACCCAGACTCCATCACAGCCTTGTACGTGCTCCCCAACGTTCCTCTGCCCAGCGTCTCTGCCGAAGCTTTAAGCAGGTCTTCCATGGTGTATCTCACCACTGTCTCGCCTGAATCGCTGGCTCCGAGGAAAACCAGAGTCCCCACTGCTCCTTCTTCGCCCCGTTCCCATGAGAATCCTCTGTCTTTCCTCTCAATGCCTCTCTCTGTCTCCGCAGATGTTGCTCCTTCTGCTTCCGCTATTCCTTTGCCTTTTCTATCTTCCGTAGGAGATTTGCTCCGTCGCTTCCGTCGCCAGCAGCAGATAAGAAACGTCAGAAGTAGGAGGAGGATTAGGACTCCGCCG
The DNA here is from genome assembly GCA_030161315.1 of Eutrema japonicum. Classification (NCBI taxonomy): domain Eukaryota; kingdom Viridiplantae; phylum Streptophyta; class Magnoliopsida; order Brassicales; family Brassicaceae; genus Eutrema; species Eutrema japonicum. The sequence goes on along the minus strand of BSQW01000001.1, from coordinate 5,289,898 downwards.
GCGACGCTTCCGGCGATGATTCCGATTAGCTTCGCTTTGTTCTTTCCCGACTTAGGTGTAGGTGTTGGTTTCGCCGACGGCGCAGGTGAGATTCCGCATGGGCTTCGGATCTGATCGCCGCAAAGAGCGACGTTTCCGGTGAACGAAGACTCGTCGAACTGCTTCAGAGCTCGTGTCGGTGGGATTTGGCCGGAGAGCTGATTGTTGGAGACATTGAAGTATCTGAGACTCGTCTGATTAAGAGGAGGTATGGAGGCGGTGAAGAGATTGTCCTGAACATTGAGCGTGTAAAGGCGAGAGAGACGGAGCAGCGAGCTGGGGATCCTGCCGGATAATCGGTTCCCGGCGAGGAAGATGGTTTTCAGTCGGTGAAGTGACGTGAGGGACTCGGGGAACTCGCCGGAGAAGTTGTTGTCGTTGAGATAAATCGATTTGAGATTGACCAAGCCGGAGAGATTAGGGATTGAGCCGGAGAGAGAGTTGGCTTTGAAACTAAGAACCCTGAGTTGGTCCAATTGGTTCAAGCTCTTGTCGTCGAGTGAGCCGGTGAGATTCAAATACTCGAGAACAAGCTTCGAGACTCGTCCATCCATACATTCTCTCACGCCTTCCCAGCCGCAGAGATCTGTTCCTCGCCATGAAATTGAGTTGGATGGATCGATTAAGGATTTCAATCTCAGTAGAGCTTCGACGTCGCCGGATCTTGCCGGAGAAACCAAACAGAAGAACAGTGTAGAAGCAAAGACTAGGAACAATGTAATCGGAGAAGAATAAGAAGAGACCATTGTCGATGTGATAAGAGACAAATGACGGATCGAATTTCCAGGTCATGAAAGAATCACAAGTGATATATACAGGTCGAATCGATTTCTTCCATAAAAGCCTCCCATGAATCCATCACTTTCCATTATTAGTCACTTTCCAGATCTGCCCCATTTGCTAAAGCATCTCGATCGAAGCAAAACAAAAAAAAGGGAGCTTCTTTACTTTGAAATTGGAAGAAGAAGAGGATGAAGAAAGAAGTGGCGGAAGGAAATGGTGTGGTTGTGAGCATGAGGAGGAGGAGGAGGAGCATTAATGGACAAATGAAAAATTTCCGGCATTTTCTTTCTCACTCCTTTAAGAGTATCTTTTCTCGAAGTTCTTGGTCGAGGAAGATGTCACGTGAAGCCATGCCTGAAAAACTTCTTCTTTTTTTCTCTCTCTCTCTCTCTCTGAGTATTATATATCTGCACACACATTAAATCATTAATAATGGTTTTGTGAAGGAGAGACGAAGGTGGAAAAAATAAAGAGAACAATTAATAATTCACATTTTTTTGTCTTTATTGTTATCGTTGCTATTACTTTTGCAAGATTCAGACAGATGGGTTTGGGGCCAAGGAGTTACTGCTGCTGAAAAATGCAAGAAAATTTGAAAGGAGAAGAAGAGAAAGTGCGAGAAGAAATGTGGTGGACATATTAATTATATTGATAATTTAAAGGGGGTAAAGAGAGACATTGTCATTTGATTATTTTAATTGGTGTCTGGTTCCTCTTGCCTCATCCAATTATTGAGCTTTCTTTTCAACCTCTTTTTTCTTGTTTAATGTTAGCATAAATTTATAAATATTAAAAAAATAAGCAAACTATGTTTTTTTTCGTTATTTCATTTTGGACCGGTTAGAATAGCGAGGTACTTTACTTTTTGGTCAAAAAAGTATTAAGGTGCATAAAGAGGGAGAACAATAATGCTTTGATTTTAGGTTGGTTATACAATTTCATGGTTGTGTTCAATCTTTATTAGACTGAGACGAGGATACTGAAGTATATAGTAATTAGAATTTATGAGTTGCTTAGCTTGGGCGTGATGAAAAATGAAATAAATACAAAATGTGAATTGAGTTCACGTAAAGGCTGATCAAATAATTAACCAACGCATCGTCATTTAATTGGCATCCAACCTTGTTGACCTTCAATTCGATCATGAGGTTTCAACTTTCGAGTAATAAATTACACAACTCGAAAATATTCAGATTGATTCGCTTTTGAAATTTCCATATCTTTTTCGATAAAACTATTATCTACATTTTAACAACAATTAAAAAAAAAAGATTATACTTATTTAGGACTTGACTTAGAGCATGTCTTAATTGACTTTTAATTAGCCTTTTTCCCGTTCAAACCCTAAAACCGGGTGGAATTTGGAGGGAAAACTTCTAGAGTTTTTGGATTCTTTGATTATTTGTACTCTTAAACGTGTTGCTGGTTACCCAAATATTAGAGTTTGCGATGGGCCACGGAATTAAATGTTCAATATTTTTTTAGGAATAATATGGTGTTGGCCTTTTACACGAGAATAGCCTTTTAGGTCCATGGGCTGGGTCCATCCTTGTGAGCATTCTCAGTTTCTTTTTGGGTCTTAATTTTCGAGGACTGTTTTTCAATTTAAGTTTTTTTTTTTTGTTTCTCTACACCTAAATTAAAGAATAAACAAAGATCCACGAGCAGAAGCCCTATCAAACACATAAAGGCTCTCTCTCTCCGCCGCCGGCAAAGATATACCACATCGTTAGGGTTTCACGCCGGAGAATTTTAGTCCTTCACCTGATAACCTTCCTCATCCACCCGGGACTATTTCAATGGCAACCAGTCAGTACAGCTTTCCTTTCCGTTCTTCACGTGCACATATAATTTACGCTCGCTCAATTTTCTCGAACCCATGTTTGACGATTTCTGTCTCTTTTGTGTGGTTTGTTTCGGCAGTGGCTAGGTCGTTTTTGCAGGCGATATCCAAGGACGAGGCCGTGGCTCCTCCGCTCAGAGTTGTTCAGATCGAAGGATTGGTAACGTCCTCATACCGCTCTCTGATTTTATGAGTTTTGAGTTTCTCCTCGGTTTCTGTTTACCTTGGAGTTTGCTACGGTGTGATTGGTCTCGTCATTAGTCCTTTTATGCCTTAATAAAAGTCTCTAAGGCTGAGGAGTTTGTATGTCTGTGTGGTAGGCTGTGCTAAAGATAATCAAACACTGCAAGGAATTTGCACCGACCCTTGTCACAGGACAGCTTCTTGGACTTGATGTTGGTAGTGTCCTTGAAGTTACCAATTGTTTTCCTTTCCCAGTAAGTTGAAGAATTTACACGCATTTTGTCACTGATCAATGTACCTCTGATTTACTTCAATTTGTATCTTAAACGACCACAGGTCAGAGATGACGATGAAGAAATTGAAGTCGATGGTGCCAACTATCAGCTTGAAATGATGAGATGCCTGAGGGAGGTTAATGTTGACAACAACACTGTTGGGTGGTAGGTTTCAATGTCTTCACTCTAGTTAATATCTTGCGACTGTAATAACATCTGCTTAAATTTTGTTCAGGTATCAATCCACAGTTCTTGGGTCTTATCAGACTGTAGAACTGATTGAGACCTTCATGAATTACCAGGTACTTTCCAGAATCCAGTTTACTAGATCCTGTTTCTGGTCTATTCACATGCTATGCTCGTCATTCAAAGCTGTGGATATCTCTATGTATAGCATGATTACTGTGTACGATAGGTAGATTGGCATATGTTTGGTGAAAAAAAATTGATTGGAAACTGGACCATGAAAATGTTTGCTGAGACTTTGTCTGCAAATCTGTAACGCAAAATCAAGAAATGAACTTTAAGAAATGATTTCTTCTGCATCTACAGGAGAATATCAAGAGGTGCGTGTGCATCATATATGATCCCTCTAAAGCTGACCTTGGCGTCTTAGCTTTGAAGGCTTTGAAGCTTTCAGATTCCTTTATGGAGTTGTACCGGGGTGGAAACTTTACAGGCGAGAAGTATGTATCCTAATCTATGAAAAATCTAGGTTTTATGACCATGTGGGATAGTTGTAGTGTTTAAATCGCTATTTTTTTCAGGCTGAGAGAGAAAAATTTCTCCTGGATGGATATTTTTGAGGAAATACCTGTAAGTCTCTAGAGATTTGCTCTTTTATGTTGAAGTCTTACTATCTAATCTCTTATGTAACTATGTTGGAACTATTACCTAATAATAGCTTCCTGAGAAAAGGTTTTTGTTTAAAAGTCGATTACTTCATATGACAGATTAAGGTTTCAAACTCTGCACTTGTCAGTGCCTTTATGACCGAGCTAGAGACTGATACACCTGTCTCACAGGTACAATATTCCTATATGGATAGGGATTATCGCTTTCTGTCAGTATTCCAGAATTTGACTCGTAATTCTTTGATGGTTTCTCTTTTCTAGGGTGATTATGATCGTCTGCACTCATCAACTACTCCTTTCCTTGAGAACAATATGGAGTTTTTGATTAAATGCATGGATGATTTATCTATGGAACAGCAAAAGGTGTGGCTTATTCTGCACTCTTGTTCAATTCTCATCCTCAGAAATCAGAGTTATCTTCATGCGATGTCTTATTTTATTTTTCCAGTTCCAATATTACTACCGGAATCTGTCTCGTCAGCAAGCGCAACAGCAAGCCTGGCTCCAGAAGAGAAGGTAGGTCACTTGATGGTCCACTCTATATTTACAGCAGAATCTTTTTGTTCTTTTGCTTCTGGTTTTGGTTTGATTTGTTTGTACTCCCTTGTTTTTATCTTGGAAGGTGATACAAATTTAGTCAAATTTAGTCTCATGGCAAGAGTGGTGAATGTCCTATAACATGCCTTTGCTTCTCTTGTTAACCTTCCATGTAACTAACAAAGAGATTTGGTTTATAGGACGGAGAACATGGCTCGTAAATCAGCTGGAGAAGAGCCATTGCCTGAGGAGGATCCTTCAAACCCAATTTTTAAGCCCATCCCTGAACCATCAAGGCTAGAGAGTTTCCTCATCACAAACCAAGTCTCAAACTTCTGTGGCCAAATCAATGGGTATGTTCTCGTATAAAACTCTTTGAAAACTTTTTCACCATTTCTAGCTTCGAAAAAGACATACAATGAGTTGACCCGTTGCTGTGCAGAGTGGCTGGCCAGAACTTCAGTAGGCTTTACCTGACCAAAGCATTGCACGAAAACTGATTACAAGACTACCCAAGCTTTTGTTTTTTTTAGTCGAGAAAGTGAGAGATTTGGTGGTAGAACGGATCCTATTTTTGCTTTTCCTGGAAGTTTTTAATTTTTCAAGTCTTATGCGTATTGTCCGAGAAAAGTCTTATTGAAATCTTTGTATAATCGCTAATGGTTTCCTTCATTTTTACCATTTTTTTTCTCAAAATGAAATAAATTTAAAATGAGGTTGAGTTTTTCACTAATGGTTTTTTTCATTTTTCTTTCAAAAAAGAATATTCTAAATATATTCTATTTTTATTTAATTTTTAAATTTCTAAGAACATCTTTTATTTTTTAAGTTTACAAATTAGATCTAATTATTTTAAGAAATTATAAAATTTAAGCAAATAAATTTTTTGATTTATATTAAAACGTTTATTATATAAAAATTACATTTTAATATTTATTTATAATTATGTTTTAAAAAGTTTGAATATTAAATAAAAAGTTTAAAACTGTGTTTAGATAGATGTTAAATTATAAGGTTTATTTTACAAATAAACAAAGCTAAAAAGTAAAATGAAGGGATGAATAATATTTTCTTAAATTTCATGTAATACTGTTCATAATCTCATTTTTTTCCATCAAAATAAAGACCATTCGAGATTGGAGAGAAATTTCTCTAAATCTCCGATGGTCTAACAATATAGATATTTGTTCCATCACCAAAATGTATATATTCTCCATACTTGAGGAAACAAAAAAAAATCTGAAGAGGTGAAAAATCGATTTTAAAAATCAAGAGAATACAGCAAGAAACGCATTAAAACGACAACGTCTTAGTGCTTCTTACTCGAAAGATTGATTCTTCTTACCAACAAATAACAATGGCGGTTTATCATCTCCTTCTCTCAAGCCCTCCTTCGCTTGTTCTTCCTCCCTCTCCTTGCCGCCCTAGCTTCACCTTAATCCGCCGTATCCCAACTCATCCTCGTCTCGGAAACTCGGCCAGCTTGTTTTCTTCGTCGTCACCGGTAATTCGGAAAATTCTGGTCCGTAGCACTCTCCGGGAAGACTCCGTCTCTCCGGACGCCGAGAGTCCCACTCTTCTGATCGGTGAGGATTCTGCTGCTTTTGAATTAGGGAAACAAAAGCTTGTTTCCTGGGTTTACTTCGGCGTTGTCCTTGGAGTCGTTCTCTTCATCCTCAACGTAGTTTGGATCGATAATTCCACTGGTTTCGGAAAATCATACATCGACGCCGTCTCTAGCATCTCCGGCTCACCGGAGGTATGTAAAAATTACAATAACTAAACTTTGAGGCAATTCTTCCGTTATTTGACTGTAAAACCACTCTTTCGCAGGTTGCTATGTTGATGCTTATCCTCATATTTGCAACTGTACATAGTGGTTTAGCTAGTCTCAGGGATATAGGAGAGAAACTGATAGGTGAACGAGCATTTCGTGTTCTATTTGCTGGAATCTCTCTTCCTTTAGCTATGAGCACCATTGTGAGTACTCTCTTTCTCTGCAAATTTGTCTCTGTGTCAATGGGAAAAAGACTTGTCTGAGTTCTTCGGGATGTAATTCTTTGGGGGCTATGCAATGCCTTCTTCTACTTTCAGGTTTTCTTTATAAACCATAGATACGACGGGTCACAGTTATGGCAGCTTCATGGTGTTCCGGGAGTCCATGAAGCTGTTTGGGTGGCTAATTTTGTATCCTTCTTCTTTCTCTATCCTTCAACCTTCAATCTTCTCGAGGTAGCAGCTGTTGATAAACCAAAGATGCATCTGTGGGAGACCGGCATCATGAGAATCACTCGACATCCTCAGGTATCGAACATTTCCTTAGTCAGCACAATCTAAATCCATTTTGCTCATTTTTGTGTTTTCAAAAACTTGACAATTTACAGAAAGATTGGATTTTTAGCTTTGGTTTGTTATCTCTTCTTCATGTTCAACATTATGTACCATATTCACGAACCAAGGTATATTAGTGCCTGTGCTAGTGAAACCCGAATAATGAGAATCACTCAGACATCGCAGGTAATGGCCACAGTACATTAGGGCAATCAAAATCTTCTCCTTCTGCTGTCTCCATTACTCTAATCCAATTGTGTAATATCCAGATGCTGTTTAGCCTTAGTTCTCTTCTCTCTTTATCGTCAGGAACCAAGATTTATTATACTGGCTGTGTTAATGAGACTTGATTGTTGCACATCTCTTGTCTAACCTTCTCCAGATGGTTGGACAAATCGTTTGGTGTTTGGCACACACTGTCTGGATCGGAAACACAGTAGCTGCATCAGCTTCTCTGGGTTTGATTGCACACCATTTGTTTGGGGCCTGGAATGGAGACAGGAGATTAGCTAAAAGATACGGAGAGGCTTTTGAAGGCATAAAGAAGAGAACAAGTGTTGTTCCTTTTGCTGCCATTTTTGAAGGACGCCAAGTTTTGCCAGAGGATTACTACAAAGAATTTGTTCGGTTGCCTTATCTTGCGATCACCGCGTTAACAGTTGGGGCATATCTTGGTCACCCGCTAATGCAAGGTGCAAGCTTTAGGCTCCATTGGTAAATTATCTGTCTTTTTGTTTGTTTGTTTCCTGCAAAGTCCATAAGAAGATCATAAAAACTTGTAAGGAACCAATGTATAATTACTTGACTTATCAAAACTAAAATATATTTATTGGAAGGCAAACAAAAAAATATATAAATAATAATGAACTAAAAGCCTTTTTGTAATATAATGCCCACTCAGATGTCATTGATGGCCACCACTAATGGAAGAAAATTGTTTTACCTATTGATGTTTGTTATAACCGAATAAAATGAAATTTATTTTAACCGATATGCGAAGATGTCGATCCAAATCTAGATTTTGATGCGTTAATATCTCTAAAGTTGTTAGAGGAAATCTAAAAATTATACGACAACAAACAAAAAACTCAAGGTGTTGAAAAGAAAGAAAAGAAAGGAAAGAGAGGCCAAATCAAAAGGCAAAGTGCATATGAATACAACAACAAAGTGGTTCTGCAAAACACACTTTGCTACTTACTACGACTAAACTACTAAACCTCTCTCTCTCTCATCTTCTCTTGGCATCTTTTTTAATCTTCATTTCTGCTGCTCGCCGGAGCATCTCTAAGTAGGACACCACCGGTGCCCTTATTGAGGATATCTGTAGCTTCTCTACTAGTTGATGTGAGATTTGAGGTGAATTGCTAATCTTATGCTCGCTCTTTGTTTTTTTTTACTTTTGAATTCTGAATTGCTAAATTCGATATTATGGTTTTGGGGATTAAAAGCTCGAATCAGTCGACATAAACATCTCTCCAAGGATGATTCCAATGGACAATCACACTAGCACCACCACCACCACCGGTCTTGTATTTCCGGCGAATTACGGTATAAACGCGCCTGAAGCTGCTTTGGTCATGGATTGGTCCGTTGAGGAGCAGTATGTATTGGAGAATGGCCTTGCAAAGTAGGTATCTTCTTCTTTTGCGCTTAACGTTTCGTTTTTGGATATTTCCTTCCACTTGCTACTTTCTTTTTCTTTTTTTTATATTCTTCTCCATGGTGGACTATTAAAGTATGTTCTTTTGTTCCTTGGAATAAAAACTATCACCTTTCTGTTTCCATGAAATGTGGGACTGGGACCATTAGCCTCTTCAGGTTTCTCTTCGGTTTTCTATCAAACCTAGCTGAGGTATTGGTTTGCATGCATCACATCTTTTTGTTTTTTCCCTTTCTAGGTTAAAAGATGAACTCAAAATTTCAAAGTATGTAAAGATCGCTGCGACTCTACCAGATAAAACTGTACGGGATGTAGCATTGAGGTGTAGATGGATGACGGTAAGTTCCTATTGCTGTTCTGGTTTCACTTCAGTTTCCTTGAGTTGTTCATGTCCTTTTACTTATATGAGTAGAAAATTCGCCACTCTAGAGAGTTACTTAGCATTCCTTTTTCAAATGGCATGTGGCTATCATGGAAGTAGTGATCCGAGGGATATTTCTCTCACTGTTAAAAGCATATGCTTAATACGACGGAATCAGCATGACATGTAACTTTACGATAAAGATAAAGCTCTACAAAAAAAAAGCTATAGGTTTTATTGATGAAAAGTCACCCTGCCATGTCGTAAAGATTGTCTAAAAGACTGGTAAAGGATGAGCAAAAAGAGAAATGACAAGTATTGCTGACGCTAGATCTGTCTTTATATTAGCTTTGGAGTCCATGATTGTGGAGGGAATTGTAGGAAAAGGATATAAGCCTAAAGTTCTTTTTTTTAAATTGGTTTCTGTAGTTATCCTCAAATTGGTAATGCTTTTGTGGGTGATGGCAGAGATCCTTATACTTTTTGGAGTTTAAGAAATTTATGTTATGACAGGAGTTTTTTTTTTAAGATGATTATTTTGCCCACTACATATGGTTTCACATCATAATGCTAAATGTTTGCATAATAAATTGAAACATAAATGATTTAATGAAAAATAATGCTTTATTATCATTATATTACCATCTCCTTCATGTCTCTGTCCTGTGACTCTTCAATCAGATATCTGGTGCAATCAAACAGAAAGTTCCAAAAGTCCTCCTTTTTCTGCTTGTTTGCCTTTATTTTATCTTTCATTAGATATATATCATTATCTCTAAGTTTGTCTTGGCTGAGACGGGCATCTATTCTCACAGCGAAAACGGAGAAAAAGAGAAGATAATAGTGCTGGGAAGAACATTAGCAATAGAAAGGTATGCTTGCCCACCTAAACCTTTTTGTATGTCTAGTTTACTATTTAACAAACTGATGAAGGAGGACAGATGTGATTTTTTTATTCATACTAATCTGAGCTGATAGTATTTTTCAACGAAGAAGCTGTATGTATGGTGGGTTTCTCATGGGAACATATTTAGTTCTTGACTACAGAAAAAAAAGACCACCACAATCGGTGTTTGTTGTGCATGAATTCAATATAGTTTGTGATCTATTTTGCAATGACTGATGGGAACCAAACAATGAGGATCCAACTGAGGAGAAGTATTAGCACATATAACTTTTACATCAGTGTCTAAGCTTGTGTGATGTTTATAGGGTATAATAATATTTTTTATGACATTTGATATATGGGTAACTAATCTGTTACATTGTTTGGCTCATATGTGTTTCATATCACGCGTGTTCTTTTTACTCGATCACATGAACCTTTGTAAATCAAGATGCTTTTGAACTTGGTTCTAAAGACCATGCTTCTTCATGGTAAGGTGGTGGATACATCCCCAGAACTGAACATGCTAGCCAATGTGCCACAACGAAATGCTCTATATGTCATGAACAATATGTGCCACAGTACACACATGCCTTTTGAAGGTTTAGTGCTCTTTTAATTCTTTGCTCTTCTCCTGGGTTGTGTGGTCTTAAAAAGAAAAAAAAAATCAGTATTATCAGTTAGGTACCTTTGTTGAACTCCTCTTCTCAGGTTTAAGTGACGCAGTAATGTATCTTCTACAGCAAAACACTCAAGCTTTTAGTCAAATTTCTTACAACCTCTCTGCGTGCAAGGTAATTTAGTTTTTGCAATCCTTTGTGGCTCGATGCGTGAGAAGATTGACGGATTAGAATTTAGTTTTTTGCAACCTCACATGCTCAGTTGTTTATTCTAAAGAATTTGATACTGTTTGGTTGGGTTTCCTTGTTATCCTTTTGCAATGGAATTCACACATAGATATCCTAACTTTGTGCATACAGCTGCAGGATAACATCAGTCTCTTTTATCAGGCAAGAAATAGCATCAGCGCCATTCTGACTGAGTATGTGGATCTAATAGCAGATTTCAGTTTTCACAATTGAGACATTTCATCTGTCTTGTTTTCAATTGCTAAACTCTTACTCTCTGCTGCAGCATGAAGGAGATGCCTGGTATCATGAGTCGGATGCCGGCTCTGCCTGTTTCAATGAACGATGATCTTGCAAGCCGTTTATGGTCGAGTACAACACAGGTAACAAATTCTGTTGTAATGGGATCAAAATTCCTTGGTGCTACCTAACAGAACTACTGACGGGATGGAAAGTAGAAGCTAATCAAATTTATCTGTGTTACCTCAAAAGTGCTAAAGAGTTTTATATAATTCTACTACATTGTCGTGAGTGAGATGCCAGAAATTTGGAATTGCAAGAGCAAGTCATAAAGAATAGAGGGATAATGACAAGAGAATCGAAAAACAATCAATAAAGCTTTAATGGTCAAACAGTTCTTCTCATTTGCTACTTAAGTAAGAGAAGAGACAAAATGGTAGCCACACTCCAAATTCCACTTTCAGAAAATATGCCAAAAATGTTTTTATATCCACAGACAATAATAAGATTATTAAGACAGTAGAGGAGAAAGGTAGATTAGACATACGTAAACTTGTTAACACCTTTGTACAACTTCTGACAACGATCTTTAAGCTCTTCAGCTGGTCTCAATCATAGGAAAAATTTACAACAGAAAATTAAACTCCCACAAACCAAAAAAGGGCAAAATATCAACAGCATCTCAATTTTACCTGTTTCTGGAACATTGGGGAATCCTCCAGATTGATGAAGGCCGCCATTGATGAAACGAAAAGGAAGAAGCTTTCAGACCAAACAGTGAACCAAGAAGCGAGATCCGAAGGCGTTTTTTAGTTGGTGATGACTGATGGTGATTGCTCTAAAGGGAGGGAGGGAGGGAAATCGATTCTTGATGCGATCATTGCGTGAGGTACTCACTGTGATTATAATTAGCTTTTGTTACTGTGATATTTGATTTGATGAAATCTGTAATATCTTGTTGAGATTTTCGTTTGAATGATTCGTAAAATAAGAAATTAAGTTTCGATTAGGAGAGGAAAGTGTTGGAATTTACTTTTACTTTTCCTTATCCGTAATGGTAAGCAAACTGACTTGAAGTTTTCCTTTTCCCGATTCCTAGCATCGTCTCTCTTGATCAATCAGTCAGGCGGCAACAAGACATGGACGAAAATGTGTTGGATAGATCTCACCAAAACTGTTTCTTGGTTACCGAATACGCTATCTTTCCAATTGCAATTCTGGAGAAGAATAAGTTATTGCTTTATGGTCAAGAATACTTGCAACCACACATGATCTCCATACCAATGAACCATTTATTTGTAATTTTAACATTTTCTGCATTAACTTGCATCATAGCTCATAAAGCTTACTTACCTTCCAAGTAACCTATAAGAAAAAAAACTGATTTTCACAACCCATTAAAAATGCTTGCCTTCCTTCAAAGCTCATATCCACCATCCATCAACAACTTCTTAAGCTTCTCATCTTTCGATGAATTCCATCAACACCGAAACAGTTGAAAATGTCGAATTCTCCATCCAAAACCTAATCAAGAGTTGGTGCAGACGGCGAAAATGGCGACAACTCTTCATCTTCTCCACAAAACAACAACAACAACAACTCATCTCCATAGAACCACAATGGAGAATCTCTTTAACCGAGTTTCTAGAGTCATGCCATGTTCACCTTTTCACCATCTTCTTGCTCTCTCTCGACATTATCTTAATGTCCCTCGAACTATCTTCGTCTCTGCTCTCCTGCACATCAGTCAAGAAAACCGAAAACAAGGATGAATGGTTCCGTTGGGGAGGAACAGCGATTCTGAGCATTCTCGCATTTAAGTCCATGGCTCTAGCTATTGCTATGGGGAAGTCATTCTTCAGACAACCAGGCTGTGTAATGGATGGTGCGGTTGCGGTTATAGCTCTGATTCTCCAGGTGTTTCTTGACAGGAAAGGGACCGGGTTCATCGTGGTGGTGAGCTTGTGGCGGGTTTTGAGGGTTGTGGAAACTGCGTTTGAGCTTAGTGATGAAGCTATTCAAGTGCAGATAGATGGAATCATCAGCCAGTTTCAGGCACTTAGTAAAGAGAATAGATCATTATTAGAGACTCTTGCAGAGAAAGATGAAGTAATCAAGAAGCTAGATGAAGAACTAAATCGATTGAAAGAAAATGGTGATATACTATATGTAACAAGCCATAGGGAGGCTATATAAACTCAATATGCAGAATCTGAAATCGTCTGTTTTATTAATAGATTGTCAAGTAAATCAAAGAAGTACCTCAAACTGCATCTCATTTCAAGAACTTGTTTCATACAACCTCAATGAGATAGTTGATTCTAAAGCTAAGTAGATTCTGTCAGAAACGACTTAGAAGTGAGATGGTACTAGTTACCGATCTCTAATATTTTATATACATTTTGTTGCCGCTACTTAGCGAGTAAGACAAGAAACATACAAACAAGTTTTCCTCCTTGCCAGAAGAGAAATCAGGTACTTGAAAAGAGGAAAAGAGAAACTTCTTTGCCCAGTTTGGTGAGAAGCTTCATGTGAAGACTTAACAGATAGAAGGGAAGCAAGAAGTTGGCGCTGGTTCCAATACCAAAGCAGAATCAATAATTTTTGCCATCCAGGTAAGTTGAGAAAGTAATACTCTTGACTTCACCAAAAACTGAGTTGTCTAGACCGAGATTTTTAGCACGGGATGTTTGAATGACCTGAGAAAGATGGTCCAATCTCTGCTGAAGATGGTTTCCCATAGTTGCCATGGTTGAGACAACATAAACCTGAACATTTACTGGAGGAGATATTGTAGATCCTTCTTCATTCGTGAGTAGGGCATGGACACTCTCATATGGCTCCAAACGCAACACAAGCTCAAGTTGACTCTTTAGCTGAGCCAATTTATCTTGTATCTCGGATATCGAAAGTTGGAGAGTAAAGCTAAACATAATCTCTCGTACTCCATACACAGGTTTAGATCCCAGCGGATCTACAGTTAGTCCCCCGGGAAATTTCAAAACCTGAAAAGAAGTTGGCTTCCCAAAACTTGATGTGGTCAGATTCAAATTCGATCTTTGAGCAAACAACTCAACAAAAGAGGTTCGCAGTGAAGTTAACGCGTCTTTTATTAGTGTGTAGTCAGGAGGGACAGGCAGAACCGCAAACTCCACATCTGTGTAGTTAGATGCACCTGATTGATGCAGAGACAAAACAGTCACCTGTTCACCAATAAATCGATATTAGAGCTCTAAACGTAGAAATCAAAACACTATATATATACTGCATAAGTTTTGTAGCAAAATATATTACCTTGGTGTTCCTAAGATCTATACTCGGGAAGATATCCTTCTCAAGTCTTCCTTTATGGGAAATAACCTCAGAAGCTGGTTTATGAAGTCTAAAGTATGCTTGTACTGATGCTGGTTTCAGAAGAAGACAATGTAAGACTAATAAGATTCAAGACTAGTGAGACTAAAACCAGAGTAGTTAAAGTCTCCACCTTTAAAGCAGGAGCAACTATAAATAAAATTAGTAAACTAAAAACTCTGCAACTAATAAACAAGGGTTCTCTTGATTTCTGTATCAACTTGTGTTGGAAGACGCTTACCAGTGAGTTTAACTATCTTATCGGCGTCGAACTGAGACGGGGGTCGACGCGGGAGTAACCAGAAGATCGCAGAAAGAAGAATTGCAAAGCTAAGGACCAAAACGATGACACATCCGAGACCAAACAGACGCGACAGGGCAGAGGAACAGATCCGACAAAAGAATCGAGAAGATTGAGGGTTCTCAGGGTCGAGATTCTGCTGCTGTTGAACGTGATCGTTCTCGTTGGAGTGCTTTCCCATTACAAGAGCATCTGAAAAACTCGCAGTAACTTTTGGGTTAAGAGGAAATGAGAAGGGAAGAGAGAAAGGAGAGGATTTGTCTTAAGGAAGAAGAAAACGGAAAGGAGTTGGCTCAACCAACGTTGAGAGCAGAAGCATAAAAGGGGGGGGGACTAATAGACTAATAGTAATAATAGTAATAATGGTGGTGGTGTGAGAGAGAGAGTAAGCATCATCCTCATCTCTTATGTTATTAAATGGAATATGAGTCATTTTAGGAGATAATCATTTAATAAAAGTTAATGGGTAAATATAGTTCACAACACTTAGCTATCTCCAAACCTACTCTATTTTTCACGAGTAAAATCCTTTCTAACCTCACTCTATTTCCCACTCTAAAATAAAGTAACTCTATTTTTTTACTTTATTTTTAGAATAACTCTATTTCTCATTCTATTTTAAAGTTGAATTTTTTTATTTATAGAATGATCATTTAATTTTTATATCTTTGTAATTATAACTGAAACAAATAATAATTATAATATTTAAATACAAGAAAATCAATTTTATATTTAAATTACTTTATTATAATATTTTGTGATGTGTTCATATTATTTGTGATGTGTTCATATTATTTGAGATAATTTGTAGAGTAATGTTTTCTCCAATATCACAATTTGACAATTTTTTTGCACTAAACAAATGTTAAAACTTAAATTACAGAAAATGACTATCATCACCAGATTATTATATAGATTATTTTTATAAATTTTAAAATAAAAGATAGAAAAGCTCATTTTTCCGAAATACATTAATTGATCATTTATGGGAAAAATACAGTAATTTTGATGTTTAAACCATATGTTTTATTATTTTTATATGATGTAATGTAATTTTTCTTATGTAATAAATGTTTAATTTAAATAAAATCATAATTTATGGAAGTTTTTGAAAGAAACAAAATAAGTGGGTTAAATTGTAATTTCTTACAAATAAATGATATTTATAATAAAATAAAAATAGAATATACCATAGAATATTCATTTTTAGAGTGAAAAATAGAGTAATACATTGGAGCAAAATCCAACTATATTTTAGAGTAAAAAATAAAGTAATACATTGGAGATAGTCTTAGGTAAATTATTCTTCTTCTATTTTTAATCATCTTTCCATTTAATCAAATAGTGTATGGGTGATACAAATAGTTCATCAACCAAGTAGGAGATACATTACAACTACATAGTTGATAAGTCTGATCCTAAATAAGCTTTATTTGATAGCATATCCGATGCGCTGTTTCGTTCTCGATTAACATGTCCCAACGACCATTCCGGCAGCTTTGTGATCCAATGACGAATGTCACAAATCAAGTTTCCCAAATATGTACTTTCTTCTCTACGATTGATTATATTTGTAAGCTCCAAATTATTTAATTCGAACCAAACATTTTTCCATCCGTATGCCCAAACCCTCTGGACAACATGAAAAAAACCAAGAGCTTATGCCTGAAGTATTGAATTTGCCTTAGGTAATATACTTCAGGTGAGCACCCGTGTGATCACGTATTATCAATCCCATACCAACTACACTTTCTTCACGTTTGTAGTCTTATTTTAAAAAGAATTAAGAGTCAAATTATTTAATTCAAGATTATACTAATATATTTATAAGAGAGTAGTAAGTTATCAATATAAATTACAAAAAACGAATTGTTGCTTAGTATTGGTTTCCAATTTTAATTATACGGTTTGGAACTAAATTGGACCCCAATTAAGTAAAAAAAGATTTGTATCCCGTTTGAAAAAATAAAAACATGTAGTGAAGTGGCGAATTGTTTTTGAAAAGAGATCTCTTTCTCTTTTTCAAATTTTGAAACTCCGCCTTCCGTCTCCTCACGCGCCACCTTCTCTATTTTCCCCCCTTTACAAATACTCCCAGAGAGTTTAGAGACTCGATTCTTTCTATCCCAGAAATTCTAATGCGACCCAGATTTCGATATTCATACAGTAAGAAACTCTCTCACCCAAAATCTATTGCCTTCTTCGAATCTACGCTTCTGGGTTTTCTCTTTTCTTTCTCCTCTTCTGGTGGATTCGTTTCGTTGCATTCAGTAGCTGAATTTCATGTCAACCCACCAAAATTTATCTACTGTTTATTTCCATTTGCTTTATGTTTCTCTTCCAATGCCCTTTTCTCGGGATCTAATATGTAACTTGATTTTTTCTTGGATTCTGTAGATTTATCTCCTTGTCGAGAGTTTGCAAATGTGGGGTTTTTTCTCCTGTGTTCTTTTTCTATCGGTTTTAATTTTGTAGCTATTATCCTGGGCAAATGCAATGCCATCCTCCTAGGGTTGCTTGATTTCGTCTGATGTGGGGGTATTATTTCAGATTATACGAGCGGAACAGTTGAGCAACTTTCAGATCTCGAATGTGTTCTTGTAGGGATTTATTATAGTTGTTGAATGTTCTTATGTCAAGATCCAGACATCCCTATTATACCGCATTTGTGAAAATGTGGTGTTGAGATCCAGACATTAAGACATTAAGACTAGCTTTCTCTTTGATATTCATTGATTTATAATGCCCAAATACTTATTGGGTTTTTATGAGAATATATGTGTGTATAGTAGTTATGTTGATATGCTGACTGCCAACTGTTCGATGAAATGTCTCAGCCGAAATGGAGTCTCTTCCTGATGCGCTTCTTCAATACATTCTTTCCAACCTGACCGAAGCAAGGGATGTTGCTTCCTGCAACTGCGTCTCCAAGCGATGGAAAGAGTCAACAGACTCTGTTAAGAGCATTAAATTCCCCAGAAATTCTTTCGAAAGCATCTCCCAGGTCGGTGTTTCCGACACCATCGCTCTGAAGATGATCTCATCTTTTCGTTGTCTTGAGGAGCTTGTCGTGTATAGCCCGTTCTCTAGCAAAGGCCTGGCGTCTTGGGTGATGCATGCGGCTCCATCTCTCAGGCTGTTGGAGCTAAGAATGGATAATCTCACTAGTGATGAGGTTATTCTAGAGGCCCCTTTGAAGCTTGATTGCATTGGCTCGGCCAAGAATCTGGAGACTTTGAAGCTTTGGGGTGTTTTGATGATGAGCCCTCCGAAGTGGGAAATGTTCCCAAACCTTCGCAGCCTTGAAATAGTGGGAGCCAGATTGGACGATTCCTCATTGTGTCATGCTCTACGTGCATGCCCGAACCTGACTAACTTTCTTCTGCTAGCTTGCGAAGGAGTTAAATCCATATCGATCGATCTGCCATACTTGGAGCACTGTAAGCTGGACTTCTTTGGAGTAGGTAACAGCTTGCTGTCCCTCACGAGTCCGAGAATAGTGTCCCTTGATGTTCAAGGCTGTAGCTGGATCAGTGTCCCTGAGACCAGATTCTTAAAGAACCTATCCATCGCCAATACTGCTGGTAAACATAACATGTCTTGAGTTTGATTTGTTTGGTCCCATTTACCATCTGTAGATGTCATTAGTCTTACTTTGTGTACTTTCTTGTCTCTAATTGTTTACAGGGAGAGTTTACATGGTAGATTTCCGTAACCTTTCATCGCTTGAGGCCTTGTCAATTCGAGGCGTACAATGGTGTTGGGATGCGATATCCATCATGCTGCATCAAGCAAGAGACGTGAAGCATCTGTTTATGAAGGTCGAATTCACAGGCAATGAGTCCCTTCAACCTTTCCCTGAGATTGATTTTGTCGAGTTCTTCAATAACCATCCCAAGCTTCAAAGATTTGACATCCATGGAGCAATGTTCGCTGCACTTTGCCAGAAAAACAGCCTAAAGAAGGTAAAAATAATATTTTCTTCATTAGAAAACCTTCCCTTTCATTCAAAGCCGTTATCAATTATGTAAAGTACATACATTCTCTGTGCAGCTTGAGACAGGATTCGCAATACCGTGTTTGGAGGAAGTTGTTATCACAGTGAGATCTCCATTGAACGCAGAACAGAAGATGAACACGCTTGAATCGCTTGTGAAATACGCGAAAGGTCTGAAACGAATGGTGATAAGGGTTCTTCGGATGAAGAGCAACCACAGCAGTGCAGATGATTTCTGTGATGATATCTGCAAGTTCAAGTACATGAACAACCATCTTGTTCAAATAGAATGAAATATTATTTTTGCTGCTAATCTTAATTTCGGCCATTGATTTATGTTTCTCAATTCTGTTAGCTGAGCATTTCTTGTTTTGAACTCTTGAGTAATTTTTGTTTCCTGATTCATTGTTATGAACTTTATGACTCTATGATTTCGACAACGTTTCTAAACTATTCCCAGTTGTCTTTAAAACAAAAACTATTATTATTTTAAACAAACAATATGGATGTCTCAACCAAAAACTATTATTATTTTAATATAATTTAGTTTTATAATTAAATTTTAAATTAAAAAATAAAATTAAACAAATTAGAAATTGACAGATGTGAAAAAAGAGGTGAGACATCCATAAGAGAGGACACTCTCTCTCTTCTCTCTCTTCACTTTTTTTTAATGAGACACCCTCAATGCACATGTTCTAAGGGTTTGATTGGTATAACGGATAGTACAGCAAAAACACTAAGCAGCAGAAGCAGTATGCTGCTGAAATGTATGCTATGATTAATGTAGTGATTGGTAGAACTGTGAAAGATCATATATAAAATTATTTAATATATTTATTTGTAAGCATTATATCTATAGTTATATTTATAATATAATTTTTCATAATTTTTTTTTTCATATTTCAATTGTATTTATTATATTATATTTTTATTTGAAAATTAATAAATAAAATAAAATAATGGTAAATTTTGGTTTTAAAATTATAAAATTTACACTTTAATATAAACATAATTTTTTGATATTATTTAACAAAATAAATTAATTATATAAAAAAAATTTAATTTTTTTTGATATTTTATAGGTTTATGATCTACCAAAATTTTCATATAAAAACATAGAGGAATGAGCATTTGCAGAGCATCTACAGTTGCTAAATGTTTTGTTGATTAGTTGATAAAAAGCTTAATACTTTTTTAAATGATCTACCAATCAAGGCCTAAGTATGTGTCGATCAAAACTTAAAGTAACAAAAATAATTTACCAATGATCTAGAGGAATATTTATAAAAAAAAACATTTATGGTAAAAAAAATTGTAATCCACTTATATGTATCAAGGAAATATGATCCCTTTAAAAAAAGAGAGATTAAGAAGATAATCTCCTAAAAACAAGACGACCCTCGGATTTCAAAACGGGATAAACGCAAAACGCGCACCACCAACAATTTCAAAACCAAAAAAAAAACTTATCTATATATAACAACAAAGAGTCCCGGCACAAAAATTGCCTCGACTAATTTCTTCAATTAAGCTAAACAGATTTAAAAAGACAAAATAAATAAAATGGCGGGCCGCGACACTTTCCAGCTGCGTTTCGCGGCTGTCGCGGCTGCCGCCGCCGTATTGATCTTCCTCGTTTCCGGCCAAGTCACGGAGGCGTCGCGTATGATCGGCCTCTGCTCTCACACCGCGTATCCATCTCTGTGCCGACCTTTGGTGAAGCGTGTCACGAACCCAAGACGAGCCACGCACCGAACCATCCAGGCTTTGGAGGCTAAGACAAAACTGGCTCTAGCCGATGCGGCTAGGTACAAGGACGGTAATCAAGCGATTGCCACGTGTTACGCGACGATGAGCGACGCGGTCTACAATCTGGCGAGCGCGAGGAAGAGCATAAGGAAACGCAATGTGATGGCGATGAACACGTTTCTAACTGCGGTTGTGTCTGATTACGGCGCGTGTGTCGACGCGTTTATTGAGACGAGCCAGGTTAATACGGTCCAGAATGTTGCGGTTGACCTGAGGAAAATTAGCAGCAATTGCTTGACGTTGTCTACATTGATTAGATGATCGATTAAAAAACAACATTTATTATTTTGTTCTCTTAACAAACAAAAAAACTAATTACTTTCTTCTAAATGAAGAAGAAGAAAAAAAATCTTAACTAATTAAGAAATGGTTTTTTTTGTTCTTGTTGTTTCTTGATCATCATCATTCGTCATGTAAACGCCAGTCGGTGTAATTGATTATATTTGATTTCGTGTAATTAATTGCTATTAGATTTTTTTTTTCTTATGGTAATTTCAACAGTTTGCCGATATGATTGTGGTTTTGTTCCACCTCATACGTTTTAAACGACGGTAATCAATGATATGAATACCATTTTCACCTTCTTAGATGGTAAATCTGCTGATATGAATACCATTTTCACCTTCTTAGATGGTAAATCTGCATGCTATGTTTTACCATTCTCTTTGAATTACTAGAAAGTTCATGGTCAATGTCCGTACATCTCCTTAGACATGGGATCAAAGCATTTTATATGATCTCGTCCCAAACGTCACTCAATTCTATGACCTCTAAGCTTTATCTTTAATACTTTTTCAGTTGAGCTATCGACACTTTATGTTTTACCATTCTCAACATCCACAATTTCATTATACTATTTGTTAAAAATAAACTATTTAAAAAAAAAAAATTCATCACTAATGCCCAAATTTGAAAATGTTGTTCTTAAACTCGATATTTCCGAATTAGGTTATAGGTATTTTATGATTTGATTTAATTGGGAACCTGCCAAATCGGTTGAATAACCGGTTTATGTTTTAATTTTATTTATTTATTCATTTTTTAAAAAGGTTTTATGCTTGAACTGCTTTTATTTGGATTGAAAATATCGGACCAAATAGACATACAATTGGGTACACACATTTTTCAAGTTTCTAGTAGTTAATAATATTGGTATATGATTTGTTTTACGACAAAAAGAGAACCAGGTTATGTTTTAACTTTCTCAAAGGTCTAAAATATTTACCAAAAGATCTTACAACACGTTGCCAAAATAATAATAATCTCACAACACTTGGTAAAACACTAAACATTCCACCTCAAATATAACCTCAAAAATTTCAAAGATCATACACATTATAGAAAATTATCCTTAATTTTGCTTCTATTTAAACAAATATTTTGTTGGCAATGTGTAAACTCACCGCCCACATGGGCGTGGTCGAGTGGTAGTGAGGAGGTGGGATTGTTCCACTAACGGGGAATGCGGGTTCGATTCCTCCTCTGCGCTGGTGCTCGAAACATTAATCACGACCATGTGTGGAAGCTGGCACTGGGCTTCGGCCCAGTTAAAAACCCGTGAGGAGGCTTTGTCAGTTGGGCCAACTCACTCTAGGCAATAGTCGGAATGCGCGAAGTCTTACTGGTTTGGCATGTGGTAGCCAGTCCCAATCTCTCTGGTAAGATGTCGATCGGAGCCTAGGTTATAAAAAAAAAAAAAAAAAAGTGTAAACTCACCACACAAAAAACACCGTAAGAGTGCATGATTGAACAAGTGGGCTTTTGGACACTACAAGAATAGAAAGATAGATAAAAATATATTATGTAATTAGTGAATACAAGAAGAAAAAACATGTCGACCAAAGAATAAAATATCAAAACAAAAAGACAAAAACAGAAAAAACAGAAAGAAAATAAAAAAGCGAAAATCAACGGTGAGAAGAAGATTATGTATAAAATAATGAACAAAAAGTGGGGTCCACAGGTACCGTCGGTCTATCAGAATCCCACGCCGTTCCTCCTACGTGCTCGAATCACGATGCACCACGTGGCATCATCGCAGGATAAAGTGCCGTTCGATTACACGTGAGTGAGTGAAGAAGGGCAAACAAAGAGCCAAGTCTCACTTTCATAAATCATCCAAATTCTCCGATCTTTGTTTCTGATTTCTCAGATTCTTCGTTTCGGCTCCTCAAATCTCTCAAGTTTCGGGTAAATTGCTTTTTCAATTTCTTGGGTTTTGTTGATTGGTGATGCTATTGCGATTGCTGTGTACACATGTTTTGCTGACATAAACAGTGTAAAAACAATTTAATTTGATTCAAATGGGCAAGTTAAAAGCGAAAAGAGAAAACGGAGGAGGGAATAAAAGTGAAGAAGATGTTCTCTCTTTGTGTATGTATATAGTTTTCGGCTTTGCTTCATTATGAGAGACGATTCTTTTCTTCTCTGTGTATATTACTACTGTTGTCTTCAAACTGAAAAAGAAAACATCAAAAAGAAGAAACGTGTTGTCAGATTCTTCTTTTGATAGTATAAACGTGTTTATTTATTTATTCATCTATATATGCAAAGCTTGATTGTTTTTGCTGTTCTATCGTTTTATATAATCATCAATACTTTACTTTCAGCGACAAGAAAGCATGAGTAACTCCGTAGTGCATAACTTATTAAACCGGGGTTTGATTCTTCCTCTGAATCTTGAACATCAAAACAAGCTCAACTCGTCTTGCGTTCCTGCTGTCTCTGTGTACCAACATCCGGCACTGGGAAACTTTGGCAGATCAAATCTTGGTTCGAAATTGTACGGGAAAGGTCTTAAAAAGACAGCACGGAGGCTGATCACTGAAACAGGAAGACCTGTCTCATTTGTTCCACGAGCTGTGCTTGCCATGGGTCCTGCTTCCCAGGTACATTTCTTTTTCTTATTCACTAGTATTCACATTGTTTGGAATGTGGTATGTGGTTCAATGTATGTTAGGCGTTTTATGTCACAAAACTTTTCATATGTCTGAATGATATGCACTTCTGTGTCGAATCAAAGTTTTGCCTGCTTGTTGGACCTGATTTCTCCCTTATAAACTATGGTAGTAACTGCAACAACAGACATGTTCATGAAACGTGTAGTGCTTGTACGTTTCTCTTGAAATTGAATGCATAAGATGGTTCTCATATCGATATGTGCTATGTTTCATCCTTGAACAGGCAGCCGAGAAATTTCAAATTGACGGAAATATCGACTTACTGGTAAGTGTAGCCTTTCGAATATGGGAATGATTTTGTTGGGATTTGTAGCCATAATATTTATGTGATGGTAAGTTTTATGCATGTAATTGAATAGGTTGAAGTCACTTCTACAACTGTAAGAGAAGTAAATATCCAGATAGCTCATACAAGTGACTCTTTGCTTCTACACTGGGGTGCAATACGTGACAACAAAGAGTATGTCCTTGTCAAGTCATGTTCAACTTTCCTAGTTAACAAGTCTTCAAGCTTGTCATGGCATATTGTTTTATTAGCTTTCTTTCTTATTTTCCGTGTCAGAAAATGGGTTCTACCTTCTCGCTGTCCGGATAGAACTATAAACTACAAGAACAGAGCGCTTAGAACTCCATTTGTGAAAGTGAGTTTTAAATTCATTCCTCAACATACATTACAGCGCTATTTGTGATGGTATGATTTCCAGCTGATACCAGTGTAACTTGGTTCTCATTTACAGTCCGGTGCCAATTCTACTCTTAAACTAGCGATAGATGATCATGCCATACACGCTATTGAGTTTCTTATATTTGACGAAAGTCGGAACAAATGGTGAGCTTTTTTCTCTTCTTCTTTCTCGTTTACACCAGAACATAAAGCTACCTACGTTTGTTTAGTTATTGTCGTTTCTCATAACCTTGACCTATGCAGGTACAAAAATAATGGTCAAAATTTTCATATAGACTTACCCATGGAAAGGAATGTGGAACACAATGTTTCTGTTCCTGAAGACCTTGTACAGATCCAAGCATATCTTAGATGGGAACGCAACGGTAAACAAAATTACACCCCTGAGAAAGAGAAGGTAAGACGTTGTACCTAACAAGCATATCTTCAAGGGTATTTTTCTTTGATACCTTTTTAAATTCTTCACCTTTTATGTTGTTTTGGGATTCACATAAAGAGGAATCATCATTCTCACCAGCCATTTAGTTGAGTTCATCACCGGTACAAATTTCCACCATTTTTCAGCTAGATGTTAATTCTAGTATATTTGACTGATCAGCAAATGAATGATGGGTTAGCTAAGATGAAAATGCTCTTGATTGGGTTTTGCTAATAGCGTTTTAAAGTTGGCACGGGTGGTTCTTGGATCATACAAAATACTTTTTTGGAACATATTACAAAAATAACACTTGAATAAGATTGGATGGTGTCATGAAATATATTTTGTTGCTTTATCTGGTAGACCTGTATAAATCTCAGTTGCATATACTCTACATTGTGGTTATATCCATTATTTTATAGTTAAGCAGAGTAATTAGTCTCTGGCTAATAGGAGGAGTATGAAGCTGCCCGTACGGAACTACAGGAGGAAATGATGCGAGGTGCTTCAGTGGAAGATCTCCGAGCAATGCTGTTGAAGAAAGATAACACCAGTGACTCTCCGAAATCTGATGGGACTTCATCCAGTGGACAGGATGCACAAACAAAAGTTTCCAAGCAACAGAAGGATAAAAAATATTTCAGCACTGAGAAGATCCAGCGCCAGAGAAGGGACCTGAATAAGCTTATCTGTAAGCACGTTGCTGATTTTGTTGAACCAAAATCCAAATCCTCAACTGAACCACGGGCCTTAACAACTCTCGAGATATACGCCAAAGCAAAGGAAGAACAAGAAACCACTCCAATCTTTAGCAAGAAAACATTTAAACTTGAAGGCAGCGCGATTTTGGTCAGTTGGGAGTATCTATCTTACTCTATTTTCTATTTCTATTTCTATTTGGGTTAGATATACATTCGACAAGTATCTTCTAATGACAAGTCATTGTTCCCTCTATTTAGGTTCTTGTCACTAAACTTTCCGGAAAGACGAAAATTCACCTGGCGACTGATTTCAAAGAGCCGATTACCCTTCACTGGGCTTTGTCTCAAAAGGGTGGAGAGTGGTTGGTAAGATTTTTCTTTTTTTTTGTTTCACAAACAAGAGCATACTTTTTAGATTAATCGCATTTCTAGTTTGGTTTCTTTTTGTCTGAGTTTATGAGTCATTGAACCTGCAGGACCCACCTTCAGATATACTGCCACCAAACTCTTTGCCATTACGCGGCGCTGTTAATACACAACTGACCATTGCTTCAACAGATCTTCCTAGTCCGGTAAGTCTAGTCGAATCTATTATATCCTATAAGCCTTATCGCATTTGGAACCAGAGATGGTATGTAAAAGGCCTCATGTTAACCAAAAATGTAGGTTCAAACTTTTGAGCTGGAAATAGAAGGCGACAGTTACAAGGGCATGCCGTTTGTACTCAATGCTGGTGAAAAGTGGATTAAAAATAATGGCCGTGACTTTTATGTGGACTTTTCTCAAGAAGAAAAACAAGTTCAGAAGGTTCCTCTTCCTTCTTGGTCTTTTGAAAAGCACTTTCAATTACATCCTATCGTCCCCTATATACTTAAATTTTAATTTTTCCATTTGGAAGGATTATGGTGATGGAAAAGGTACAGCCAAGCTTTTACTGGATAAAATCGCAGATTTGGAGAGTGAGGCCCAGAAGTCTTTCATGCATAGGTCAGTTTTATGCTCAAGTATTCTGGTTCTTATTTTGTGTCTTAGACTTGAAGAAGCTTAACTGGCATTCCTTTTGTCAAAACATTTGCTACTTAAAGTCCATTCCAAGCCAGTGATGCAACTTTACAGTCTTTTGTTAGTTTTCTTGGGTCAACAAATCAAACTTTTTCGCCTATAAGGTGGAAGAGATTGATCTAAAATTATAAAACTTAGTCATTGATCCATATACGATGATCACTAATACAGTGATTGATCCATGTTCCATGATCAATAAATTATATTCTCAGTCATACATGTCTTTTGTGCATGAAGTAATTTGCAACTTCCGGAAAACACACTGATTTTTCTGAAGGGGTAAATCTTGCTTTTTTTTTTTTCTTTCTTTTTTCTAGATTCAACATTGCAGCAGATCTTGTGAACGAGGCAAAAAGTGCTGGTCAATTGGGCTTCGCAGGGATCCTAGTCTGGATGAGGTTTATGGCTACAAGACAGCTGGTGTGGAACAAAAACTATAATGTTAAGCCACGGTACAGTTCGAAGAATGTGATGTTAATTGAAAGTTTAGATTCTGTCCACATTTCTTATTCAGCCCCAAGGGAAAAATTAGCAAACCTTATGGGAGCCTTCTAATATGTTCTGACATCTGCAAATAATACCTTCATTTAACTCAAATGCAGCATTGTTTCAGTAAATCACGCAACTCACTACTTTATTGCAGGGAGATAAGCAAAGCTCAGGATAGGCTGACTGACGTTCTCCAGGACGTTTATGCAAGTTATCCAGAGTATAGAGAACTTTTGCGGATGATAATGTCTACTGTTGGTCGAGGTGGTGAAGGAGATGTTGGGCAACGAATCAGAGACGAAATACTAGTCATCCAGGTTAGTCTTTACATTTCTTATTATCTTTTCAAAAAGATTTTGCTTGTGATGAATAATGAAGGGAATAAGAAGAAAAACTCTACACGAACAAATCCTAAAATTCTGGGGTCGGAACTCAATTTCTTGAATTTTCTGAGACCGGTTTCCCTATTTTTCCTACTGCCCCCCAGTTTTCTCAAATAAGGCAGAGTTGTGGTCGTGTTGGTCATGTCCATCTGGCTTATCAAGATGAGATGGGATGCCCCCATTAATCATTAGCCTGCAACTTCTATATTCATTTGAAACATGATGACTGAACTTATTGCTTGCAGAGGAATAATGACTGCAAGGGTGGAATGATGGAGGAATGGCATCAAAAGTTGCATAACAACACTAGTCCAGATGATGTTGTCATCTGTCAGGTATTTGTACTTTTACCCTTCCGGTTCCAATCTTAATCTTTCTCTTGACACTTTTCTTTCTGTAGGCATTAATGGATTATGTCAAAAGTGACTTTGATATGAGTGTTTACTGGAAGACCTTGAGCGACAATGGCATAACCAAAGAGCGCCTCTTAAGTTATGATCGTGGCATACATTCTGAACCAAATTTTAGAAGAGAACAAAAAGATGGTCTTCTGCGTGATCTTGGACACTACATGAGGACTTTAAAGGTTACTTCCCCAAGTTTATTATCTTTTTTACGAATCTAGCTGCACCTTTCTGCAGTAAACTTGGTCTGATTTCCTCTTTATCCTTTTCTTCCCAAGGGAAATCATGTAATTTGTGGTCTTCTTTATCTTGTCTAGGCTGTTCATTCAGGGGCAGACCTTGAGTCGGCTATACAAAATTGCATGGGCTACCGAGATGACGTAATGCTAATATACTGAAATGTGACAGTTAATGATTCTTCTTGAAATTGGCAACTGAAAATTTGTGTTGTCCTTCAGGGTGAAGGTTTCATGGTTGGGGTGCAGATAAATCCTGTATCAGGATTGCCTTCTGGATATCCAGTACCTTTCCTCTCATCTCCCTTACTCATTTCAAGAATATTAATACACCTGTCAAATAAGTACAACTTAAACTGTGTTGGCACTTCCCTCAACAGGACTTGCTTCGTTTCGTCCTAAAACATGTCGAAGAAAAGAATGTAGAGCCACTTCTTGAGGTATTATGTTTTCGTATTTATTAGGTCGACTTTATTTATAATTTTAATCTGACCTGTTTGTACACATCGTATACTTAACATGAGAAGGAATATTGATGTAGGGTTTGCTTGAAGCTCGTCAAGAGCTAAGGCCTCTTCTGCAGAAGTCCCATGACCGCCTCAAGGATCTGTTATTCTTGGACCTAGCTCTCGATTCTGCTGTCAGAACAGCTATTGAAAGAGGATATGAGCAATTGAACGATGCTGGACCTGAGGCTAGTGGTTTCCTTCATCGTCATGATAAACTGTTCTTGAACATCATGTGTCAACAGTTTCATATTCTTCTTTTGTTTTCGTTTCTTTTTCAATATTCTCTTTGTCTTATTTAATGCTTTTATGTTGCAGAAAATCATGTACTTCATCAGCCTAGTTCTTGAAAATCTCGCCCTTTCGTCAGATGACAATGAAGATCTTATCTACTGCTTGAAGGTGAATTTTCAGTGACTTCACAATGTTTGCTGTAGAATATTATCCATTGACTGGTTTCATCAAGATCTAGCATTCTTGGTTTCCTTAAATGAGTCTAACTTACCTTCTCCAGTCGTATAGTATATACAGAATTTAGATCCCTCTACTTCTTCTAATGGCTACAGTTCCATCGTCTAAAACGTGAATGCATGATGCTATTCTACTGCTTTTGCAGGGATGGCAATTTGCCCTCGACATGTTCAAGAGCAAAAAAGATCATTGGGCTCTGTATGCAAAATCTGTTCTTGACAGAAGCCGACTGGCACTGGCAAGCAAAGCGGAGAGGTACCTTGAAATTTTGCAACCATCAGCTGAGTATCTTGGATCTTGTCTTGGAGTCGATCAATGGGCTGTAAGTTACACTTCCTGAAACTAAACCCATAGTCCTTTTTGGTCCATTATATGACATAGGTTTTAATATTGTTTTAACCACTTGCCAGGTTGACATATTTACTGAAGAGATCATTCGAGCTGGGTCGGCTGCAGCATTGTCGTCACTGGTTAACCGACTTGACCCAGTTCTTAGGCAGACTGCTAACTTGGGAAGGTTAGATGGCCAATCAATTGTCTGACTGATTAATATGGTTATGTAGCAAGTTGTATCTAATGTTGCTTCACTTTCTCTTGATCAGTTGGCAGGTTATAAGTCCTGTAGAGGTCGTTGGATATGTCATTGTTGTGGATGAATTGCTCACTGTACAGAATAAAACCTACACCAGACCTACAATTTTAGTTGCAAACAGAGTGAGAGGAGAGGAGGAAATTCCTGATGGTGCAGTTGCGGTACTGACACCTGACATGCCGGATGTACTATCTCATGTTTCTGTTCGAGCAAGAAATGGAAAGGTAAAAACTTTCACCATGTTGCCAAGCGATTCCTGAATGGTTGTGGCCTGTTCATTCAACTTTGTCTGGCTTTCACTTGCAGATCTGCTTTGCCACATGTTTTGATTCTGGTATCTTATCTGATCTCCAAGCAAAGGATGGAAAATTGTTGAGCCTAAAACCAACCTCTGCAGATGTGGTTTATAGGTGATTATCCTTGTTTGC
The DNA here is from genome assembly GCA_030161315.1 of Eutrema japonicum. Lineage (NCBI taxonomy): Eukaryota > Viridiplantae > Streptophyta > Magnoliopsida > Brassicales > Brassicaceae > Eutrema > Eutrema japonicum. The sequence goes on along the minus strand of BSQW01000001.1, from coordinate 5,260,262 downwards.
TGATTTCTAGAAAACCGAGCTGAGATGTGCTTGACAGATTATTAAGTAGAATTCTCTTATCCATTCGAGAGCTTGGGGGGGAACGGCGTTCTTACTTATTTTTCGTTTTACTCAGAGAGGTAAACGATAGTGAACTTTCGAGTCTAAGTTCGGACAACTTAGAAGATGTTCCTCCAAGAATTTCTTTGGTCAAGAAGCAGTTTGTGGGTAGATATGCTATATCATCTGAGGAGTTCACAAGTGACTTGGTTAGTGTGTAACTTTATTGGATTTTTACTTTCCCGTCTTTGTCTCTTTAGTATTTTTCATCTTTGTATAGTAAAGATCAAACAATATAATGCTTACATTTTGTATTGCATTTACTCATGTTTGAATAACTGACTTCACGGGTCTGGGTAATACACCCCCATTATCTTTTTCTAGGTTGGTGCTAAATCAAGAAATATTGGATATCTGAAAGGGAAAGTTCCTTCTTGGGTTGGTATCCCAACTTCAGTTGCGCTGCCATTTGGTGTTTTTGAGAAGGTTATCTCTGGAAAGGCGAATCAGGTACGATAGTAGACTCTCTTAACTAATTCGGGCTTAACAAAATATGAAGACACTAAGCTAAATTTTCGCTACTTGGATAGTTTAGCTGTTCTTTACTGGTTGTCTTCGTCTGGGGATATTTAGAGTAGAGATAGTTCCACAAACGATGGTGCCTTGGTGTGCATGACTAATGAATATCATGAAGTTGTTGCTATCAAAACCAATATATCTTGAGACTTTGCTTTTTCATGATTACCTTCACCCAACCTCACTTTCTACTCACTCTCTCTCCCTCTGAATGTGGCAGGCGGTGAGCGAGAAATTGCAAGTATTGAAGAAAAGTCTTGATGAGGGAGACCAAGGTGCTCTGGGGGAAATCCGTACGACAGTGTTGGGGCTAGTCGCACCTGCAGAACTGGTATGTCACATTGTTTTTTTGTTAGAGCCTTGGAACACAATCATCTATTTTTTGGCCCCTTCCTTTACCAAAGCAAATCACCTTGCTTTTCTTTGATGTGTTTACATTGTTTGAGTTTGGGTGTCATCTGCTCGATGCCATGGATCAAGCTTGATGCTTTTAATTCTAAATTGAAGTGCATATATTCGGAAAAGCTAAATTTCCTTTGTGGAAATGGGGTGAAATGTAGAGATTTGCTAAGAGAAGTGCCTATGTAATGGTTGTGGTGCTCAGGTTGAAGAGCTGAAAAGTACTATGAAAAGTTCTGACATGCCATGGCCGGGTGATGAAGGTGAACAGAGATGGGAGCAAGCATGGGCAGCCATTAAAAAGGTCAAATCTTGGAGTAGGGTACATTGCTGCTTAACTTGAAAGATGTCAAATTTCACTAACCGGCTAATTTAAATCTCAGGTCTGGGCTTCGAAATGGAACGAGAGAGCGTACTTCAGCACGAAGAAAGTAAAACTGGATCATGACTATCTCTGCATGGCTGTTTTGGTCCAAGAAGTCATCAATGCCGACTACGCGTTCGTCATTCACACCACCAACCCATCTTCTGGAGATTCATCAGAGATTTACGCCGAGGTAAAAGATCTTTATTTTCCCGTTCAGCCCAACTCCTAATCCCGTGTGAACCGGTGGATCTTCCAACTTCACCTGACTGTTGCTTTTTTGGTTACAGGTTGTCAAAGGCCTTGGTGAAACTCTTGTAGGGGCATATCCCGGTCGATCTCTGAGTTTCATCTGCAAGAAAAACAACCTCGATTCGCCTCTGGTACTAGAAGCTAACCACTGGTGTTTTATGTGTAAAAACTACGAAAAGGATATTTTCAATCCCGTTAAATAATTCCCGCTGATGAAATGTAAAACTTCGTTCAGGTGTTGGGTTACCCGAGCAAACCGATCGGGCTGTTCATAAGACGTTCAATCATCTTCAGATCTGATTCTAATGGAGAAGATCTCGAAGGTTATGCAGGTGCAGGTCTCTACGACAGGTAACATAAACAAACTCAAAACCTCTTGGTCATTGTCTTGATTACATCAATTTAACAACACTTGCGGAACAATGAAACTTCTCCTTCTGTGTTTTTTTTTTTTTTGCAGTGTACCAATGGACGAGGAAGACAAAGTCGTGCTTGATTACACAACAGATCCTCTGATCACTGACGAGAGCTTCCAGAAAAAGATCCTCTCAGACATCGCACGCGCCGGAGATGCCATCGAGAAACTGTACGGAACTCCACAAGACATTGAAGGTGTGATCAGAGACGGAAAGCTCTATGTCGTCCAGACACGACCACAAGTGTGATCAAATTCGCCGACCACTTGTTGTTATCAATATGTACGTTACGTTTTATGTTCAGTGAACTTATTTGCTCTATAAGCAAAGAGTATAAATCATAAGCATATAGATAAAAAAAAATGTATACAAATCTTGGAGTTGGAAGCTTCTTCAGCTTTTGCTTTCTTGTTGTTTCTTGAAGTTGAGTGCAACTGAAAAACTGCTTGTCGTTTCAGTGGTCGAGCAAGAGACTACTTAAAGTTTGCCTTTATGATTTAGTGACTCAAAGTGTTATTCCAATTCTAATTAACTTACTATAGGGTGAATTTTTTTTTTTTTTAAAGAGTATATAGAACTTTAATTTATTTTCTTCCGGAATAATTTTTGTATAATTACACGACGGCAATTTGACATTGTCCACTAAATAAGATACAATTAAAGGCGAATTTCTTTTTGTTTCTATGTTAAGTTAACTGCCAAATGAAACCCACCTAGCTCTCTTTGACTTTCTTTTCTATTTTAACTTTTATTTTGTTTTTGGTTTCTACTAATTTAATATTTGTATTGGAATCTCACGAGTGGCCTTCTCTGAAGCCAACCACCATTTCAGTAGTTCAGTTAATAGAAATGCATATCCACATTTAAAGCACACAAATTCAAATGTGTGCACGTAAATAGAAATCACAATAACATGTGGAGATCACACTACCAGTTTGACCAAACTATCCAAGTGTGCAATAGTGTCATCCAATTGTGTAAGAATCATCGGTTTTGAATTTTACGCAAATAAAAGAAGGGTTAGTATGAATTATTTGTACTCAATGCTTAACTAACAAGTTTAAGGTTTCTTTCTTCATCTTTTAAGAATCCACACTCATAGTGGAACTGTCGAAGAATCTTTAATCCATAATTTGGTGCAAGATTTTATATCTGAAATAAGTTTAGGAGTATAAATCTCAAGTTATACAACATATATATAGTAGATTCCCAATCTTTTGTATGCTTATTTTTTTGTGCTAAAGGTTATTCTATGCGTATTTGCAAGCTATGAAGACAAGTATCAAATTTATGTTTTGCCACAAATTGAATCTTGTTATCATGTCCATGATTTGAACATCATGGATGTATATATATTGACATATTGTTGGTTGAGTAATCTACTGTCAGCTCATGTACTACACATATTATCCATTAATTGCGGGTAGTAATTATGTCAATGTTAAGACATAAATTAACATTGTGTTTGCGTTTCATGTAATCGATGAAAAAGTTAGTAAAAAAAATGCAAAGATAAATGAAGCACAAAACTATAGACGCATCATTTTGCAGATATTCGTATACCACCGTACGTATTCATCAGATTCATTTTTCTGTATGTATATAAGAGTAAAATAGTTGCATATAGAGGGGGAATAAAGTAATGATAATTGGTGGGAATTAATTAAGGATGACATATTGGCATGCATGGATGATGGATGGTTCCCCAACATACGCACTCGAGCATGCATTGCTAATACCCAGCCGCGCGTGCCAACACACCCTTGTCCTTAACTCAACTACTAATTATTATATAATTTAACCGATAAAACAAACTACATAGAATAATAAAATTATCACTTTAAAAAAACAAAAAAACATCACCTTTTTTTTGTAACAAATTAAAAAAAAACATCACTTATTGTAAAACAAAGAAAATACCAAATTATTTAGATGATAAATACGACATATTGACTAAATAGTGATTAACAAATATCAAAACGTCATTTTCAAATACTTTTATAGAAAAATGCTTTTTTTGTGATTTGCAACATATGTCAAAAATTATGATTTCGTCCACCAACACATTTATACTAAGTCACACAATTGTTCATTTATCTGTATCATTATTTCTGTACAAGTTAATAACTTATGATAATATTTTTTTCTCAGAATATTTGTTTTTTTTTTGTAAAAGAAAAAGAGGAGAAAGTAGCTGACAGAAGGAACATATAGGGAAGAGAGCAAAGAGAAAAAAGAGAACTTCAATAATCAACAATGAAAAAACAAGTAAATTATTTGCTTTTACCCAAAAAAAAAGTAAATTATTTGCAAATTCCTCTTTTTGTCGATTAAAAGATACAAAAATGTTTAAAAATAAAAAACAAAAAGAGAACGCTAACTAACACAAAATAAAACAAGAAGAAGAACACATAATTTTGACTGTCATTATCATAAGGAACATCGCAAACACAAGACTTCACTTTATTTTTGGCTATATACATATTTTCCCACACACAAAAACATACAATATGTTTCAGGCTTTGTATTGCTGCTTGGGAACACTAGTCTCATACTTTTTTTCTCTTTTGACCAACTTATATTGATTTGGTTTCACTTATTACTATAGTTGAGAAATTTCATTATTTAGAGTTGAGAGTAATAACATAATATATTGTATTAACTTAATATACTGTATTTGGACTGACGATGTGTTTTTTTTCTTCTTTTGATAATATTTGTAAAGAAAAATACAATGGAGAAACCAAAAATAGAGCATCAATCCTAAGGTCCAAACTAAGGTTCAACGTCTAATATTAGGGTATGGTCCATCTTTACATTTATTATTTTACTGTCATGAAATTGACATCTTAACGGATTTTAGGATAATTTAAAATACATAATCCAAAAAATCCGATTTAGCATGCAAAATACATACATGATTTTAACTAGGAATGATAAATATTAAGAAGAGATTGCTATTCTTTAGCTGTCTCATTAATTAACACATGAGACATTCAGACTAAATAATTTATTATCCTCTGTTTCAGCTAACTATTTTATTAGCCAGCTCATTCTAATCTAGTAGGTGATTTAAGGTGGAAGTGTGCATACTCATTTTCTTCAGCCATGGACCAAAATAAAAAGCATCGTAGTTAGATTTTGCTTAGTCACTTTATGTCAGTGGGCTCTATGATTTTGTCATTTTATTTTTGGTTCCTTAATATTTCTGGAGGTTAAAGAGAGCAATGAAACAAAGGCATGAATGATTTCATCACTACCCAAGTACTTATATATCACCAACACAAAACACATATAAACACTTAGACTATTACTTTAAGACACCACAATTCCGTAAACCCCTTTTAATACTCTCTCTTTCTTTATTGTTAACATAAGACCCCAAGAAGACCATAAGAGTGTTCTTGATTCTTTATTTTGGGTTTGAGAAATGAATAAATTTACCTTCAATAGCTTTGGAAATGGTGATAGCTTGAGAGGGTTATAAAAATCAAGGGGTTTTGTCTTCTTTTGCTCACTTACTCTTTCTTTTTATATCAAGAAAACGTCTTGGGTTTTGATGGGAGGTGTGTTCGTGTTGAGGAAACCCAGAAACGGCAATAAATTCCGTCGTTTCGATCGATGCAATACAATGAGACAAACAGAAGCAGAGTTATTCTCAGAGGAAACAAGAATGAGAACAAGAGAAAGACGACGAGGAAGAAGAAGAAGAAGAAGAAGAAGCTTCTTCTTTGATATGATATTTTTCTTTCGTCCTTGTTCCTCCCACATTCTCTTCTTCTCTCTTCTTATCTTGTCTTCTTCTTCTTCCTCTGTCTTGTCGTCGGAAACAGAGAATCTCTCACCGAGAAACCAAACTCTCCGGCCGCTCGAGGAGCTTAATAAGCTCAAAGCTATCAATCAACATCTCAGGAATATCAATAAACCTTCCGTCAAGACAATTCATGTAAGTGAGATTTCTCAAACGTTAACCTTCTTCTTCCTCTGTATCAGAAAAAAAAAACTCTTCTTAGATTATTTATGCTCTGTTTGAGAAATACAATCTTCTTCTTTTTCACTCTGTTTTAGAAGATAAATACGCTCTTCTTACTCTGTTTCTTATCTTCTATCCTCAGTTTCAAGAACAAACTCTGTTTCAGAAACACACACATACACGCTATTCTCTTCGTCCTCTGTTTCTGATTCTTTTTTCTTTGTTTCAGATCACACTCTTCTTCTTCTTATTGTGTTTCTGATTTCCTGTCCCTTTTTTTTTCGGGACAATCTTCTTCTTCCACTGATTTCTGATTTTATGGTCGCCTTTTTGCTGCAGAGCCCTGATGGTGACATCATAGACTGTGTTTTATCACATCACCAACCAGCATTTGATCATCCCAGATTAAGAGGACAGAGGCCACTGGTACACACACAAACATATGTTAATCTTGATTACACAGTCATTAGACCCACTAATCATAAACTAATTAATACGTGAGATTTAATCACTGAAGGATCCCCCTGAGAGGCCAAGAGGGCATAATAAGAGGAGAGGATTGAGACCAAAGAGCTTCCAGCTATGGAGAATGGAGGGAGAGACATGTCCTGAAGGAACAATCCCTATCAGAAGAACAAAAGAAGAAGACATTATCAGAGCAAACTCTGTTTCTAGCTTTGGCAAGAAACTCAGAAATTTCAAAAGAGATACCAGCAGCAATGGCCATGAAGTAAGATTTTCAATTCTCTTTTTTTTTTTTGGTGTTTGATTTAGTTTGAATATACAAAAGATATATATATATATATACATATATTTGTTTTATTTAGATATAGATCTTTGGTCCAGCAGCTATAAGTTAACTATTAACAAATTCTAAAGAGAAAGGATATTTTGTCGGGTGTGTTTATAAATTTAAAATTCGAATTCTTAGTTTTGAAATGTAAGAATTTTCTTCAATTTCATTTTTAATTGTTCTTTTTGAAAAAATCATCTTTTGAGAAATGTAGAAAAAGAAAAGACAGTCAAGCTTGTCGGTAAAAAAAAATGTAAGAGAGAGATAGGAGAGAGTATTACACTACAAAAATCTTCTTTTAATCCTCTTCTACATTCTGTCAGCAAATTTATCTTCTTCTTTTTTTTTCTTTTCAAAATTTACATTCTTCTATCAGTAAATATATACATATTTTTTTTTAACTCATAATATAAAATCCTTAGTTGTATAGGTTTGGAAAACACAACAAATTAAACTCTCACGAAGTTAAAAAGCTCTGCCAAGTTTCTACTAAAACCATTTTAATTTAATGAAAAAATAAGAGTGTTAGAGCATGTCCAATGGTGAGGTTCTAAAAATGGGTATCTAAAATTTTTAGAACCTCACTTTTTAGAATCCCAACATTTTGTATGTTAATTTTTAGAATCTGTATCTAAAAGTTCTAACTTTAGAACCCTTCTCTCTTCTTTTTAGAACCTCTCCAATATTTATCAATTATATATCATTATAATTTTTTAGAACTCTTCTATTTAGAACCCCATTGAACATGCTCTTACGTAATACTCTAACTAATGAATGAATGATCATCAATAATAATAATAAAAACGTTGATTTTGTGGTAATCACTCACTGATTTGTTAATATATAGCACGCGGTGGGATACGTGAGCGGAGAGAAATACTATGGTGCAAAAGCAAGCATAAACGTGTGGGCACCACAGGTGCAGAATCAATACGAGTTTAGTTTATCTCAGATTTGGATTATCTCTGGTTCCTTCGGTAATGATCTTAACACCATTGAAGCTGGCTGGCAGGTAAAATCTCATAGGACTAATATAAACCAATTGGTTAATTATCATTTGCTAATTGTGGTGGATCTTTTTTTTCCTATCTTGCCATTAGGTGAGTCCGGAGCTCTATGGAGATAATTACCCAAGATTCTTTACTTACTGGACCGTAAGTCATTCCAATACAATACATCTCTTGTATATATGCCTTTTGTATTTATATATTATTGTATAAACTAATAAGCTCTTATATATGTTTTGGAGACAGAACGATGCATATCAAGCAACAGGCTGCTACAATCTCTTGTGTTCTGGTTTTGTTCAAACCAATAGTCAGATTGCGATTGGAGCTGCAATCTCTCCCTCGTCTTCATACAAGGGTGGACAATTCGATATTACTCTGCTTATTTGGAAGGTACATATCATTTGATATATCCCTAATTTACAATATTCATTCATTCTCTGGTTTTTTAAACAGCAACCTTTGAAAATTTGTGTATATATATATAAAAAAACCAATCTATTGCATACTTTAATTAGAAGATGCTCTTTCTTTTCTCCCCTTTTTTTTAATCATTTTATAGAGAAAAAAGCAAGTATACTTTAGTATCACACCACTTATTACACACTCTTTACTTTTGTTCTAAGTTATTCTTTTTTTTCATATTTTGATACATTTGTCCCCAAATAGTTCAACATACCAACTCTCAAAGCAATACTAGGAGCATGGCTCATGAGTTATCAAAATAATAGTACTATTTTTTTTTTCTAGCCTCACATGGGTCATAATTAAAGGCATGTTTTTCGTTTTAGTTTTTTTTTAAGGACAAACACGTAGATTACACCCTATATATTCTTTATTTTGTGGCGCAATGTAAAATTTAAATTTATAAGCATTGACTACATTTATTTGATGCAAATAATCAAATACATAATTGATCAAGATGAATTTTTAATATAGAAGATTTATGTGTGTTTTAATAATTAATAAAAAATGAAATATCAGGATCCGAAGCATGGGAATTGGTGGCTTGAATTCGGGTCGGGTATTCTAGTCGGGTATTGGCCATCGTTCTTGTTCACACACCTGAGGGAGCACGCGAGCATGGTCCAATACGGTGGCGAAGTTGTAAATTCAAGCCCATTTGGGGCCCACACTTCGACACAGATGGGGAGTGGATATTTTGCAGAGGAAGGGTTCACAAAATCTTCTTATTTCAGAAACATCCAAGTAGTTGATTGGGATAACAATTTGGTCCCTTCCCCGAACCTCCGAGTACTCGCGGATCATCCGAATTGCTACGACATTCGAGGCGGATCTAATCGGGCTTGGGGGAATTATTTTTATTACGGAGGACCTGGCAAGAATCCTAAATGCCCTTAAAAGAAAAAAATTTATTAGGGTTTAGGAAATTAAAGTTTTCGTGAAAAAATGAAAATTTAAATGGTGTTTTATATATGGTTACAAGGGGGCTGCTCGTCATTTTTTCAATGGTTTTGATCATGTTCATTTATGTGTAAATGTGAAACGTATATTAACGGAGGAAATGTAGAATTATATCCACACACAAAAAAATTGTTGTTCTAATCAAAATGTGAGTGCCATGTTTTTTTCTATTAGCTCGTGAAATTACGTAATAGATTACATAGCTGATTGAACCTTCTAATTTGTAGCATATTTCAATTCAATAGAAATAACAAATAGAAGTCTTTATGTAAAAATTAATAACTCATTGTTGATGTTTTAGTCGAGTTGATAGATCAAATGGAAGTATCAATTCTTAATCACAACTATGTGAATGGAGTATCACTAGCTCGTCCTTCTCTCGCATTTTGCAGAAAATAACAAACCGAAAGATTTACAAGTTTCATACAACTACAAACCGTAATTAGAGATATGTTTCGACAGATTAAACATCTTGTATTACCCAAAACTATATAATCAAGTTCTTGCGACAAAATAATTCCATAGTAAGTTGATTTTTGCAACAAAATAAGTCCTTTTGTGATGAATTGGAGCGTTACAATAAATATGTTTACTTGTGTTGTGTTCTATTCATATGATTTAGAAAATCACTTTTTAGTAGGTCAATATTCTTAAATTGTTCGAAATCAAACACACTTAACTATGAAATGCTTTCAAAATATGAAATGCTTTCAAAATGGGATATCAAAAATCCGAATGCAATTTGCTGATCATACGTAATGAAATCATTTATTTTTAAGCTTTCCCACATACACCACATCGATGTATTGTAATTTGTATTGTTAGTCGTGTAATTAATGAAGTACATATAGAATCAAGATAATCATGTATATATAGGTGTATTGTAAGTAATTGCACATTAATTTAGAGAGAATCAAGATAATCATCATATATATAGATCGTTTTTTATTGACAATCAAGATAATCATATAGATCGTTCTTATTTTTGATTGAAGCAAATAGTAAATTTATGAAAGGTTTTTAATTAAGTTAAAGATTGACAATAAGTGGTGCAATATTGTGGGTTTTCATAGCAAAGAGCTGGCGTTTTGGGACAGCAATAACAGCCTCCTGGGAAAACATTGTTGCAATCGCCAAGGACGCATGTAGACATATCCATTGTGTTCGATCTTTCTATCCTCACACCTAAACACATTCATTTGAAAAACACTACCCAACTTTGATCACTCTAAAACTAATAGAAATTCAAAATATATTTATATGAGACAACTTATACATACATTGACGTAGAGCAAATAGAGAGAGCACGAGTATGCAGATGAGAGATGCATGTGATGATTTCATGGTTTGAATGTCTTAAATTAAAGGATATGATGCTGTGCTTTTTTAGTTATCTTTCTAAGTTGTTGTAAATCCAAAGCTCAATCAACATATATATAGAGGAAATTTAAAAGCTTATATTAGGTTAGGTAATAGTATTTAGAGATAATATATATATCAAGTATATGCTCAGAGCTGGCCCTAATTTTTAAGAGGCCGCAAAGTAGAGAAAAAATTAGGTTATTTAATAATTATATTGATTTTCGGTTTTTATTAGTTTATTAAAAAAAAAACTATTTAATGAGAATTGAACTCATGACATATAGAACTAAACATCTTACACTTTACCACTAGCCTAATAGAGTCGAAACTTTTTATATAAAAACGAGGACTGTAAGTACATATTTGGCTTGCTTGATCTCAGAGTCGACCATGTATGCTCCTTTTCATGTTTCCAATTGTGTAGGATCAGTTGTTTACGTTGTCATTCTTTTCATGTGTTAATGGCATGTCGTCTCTAATTTTTATTGCAAACAAATATTGACAAATTATTCGAGGGTGAGAATGATATTGTGTTTTTTACCGGAACGAAGAGTTTTTTTTTTTTTTTTGTAATAGTAAGATAAATATCGGGAAAAAAGAGAATCATGTTATAAATTATAAGTGGTGAGTTGTATTTGTATATAACATATATGTTTATTATTTTAGATTAAGAGAGAGACGAGAGAAGAGAGATGTGAGGGGAAACGAGAGGGAAGATCATTGCTTTCTTATTGCATGTGATGCCTATTTATAGGTACAAAGAAACTATAAAAATATTTAAGGTAAGTCGGTGTAAGTCGGTAATTTTTTGGAGATGGTGAATGGATAATCGTTCAATATTATATAATTTTTTCTTTGATTATCCATCATTACTAACGTATTATGTACTGTCTCGTTAAAAGTCTTATCATGGAAAAACCTAATGGGATAAAAACCACGACAAGGGAAAAAGAGTACAGTGACGCAATCTTCCCCTGGAATGATGGGATATATCATTCTCTTCATAAATCCCGTAGATGACGCATTCTGATACTTTGAATATGTTTTCTGAATGTTGTCGTGGGAAACGCCTTTGTAAAGAGATATGCTGCATTGTCACTTGAACGAATGTATTGGATATCGACTTCTTGATTCTTCTCGAGTTCTCGAGTGTAAGAGAAAAATCTTGGAGGAATATGCTTCGTTCTATCATTTTTTATATAGCCTTCTTTGAGTTGAGCGACACATGCAGCATTATCTTCAAACAATATCGTTGGCTCCTTATTGGTGACTATTCTGCTTGCTTCTTTAATGTGATGAGTCATAGATCTGAACAATACACATTCTCTACATGCCTCATGGAGCGCAATAGTTTCTGCATAATTTGAAGAAGTGGCGACTAGAGTCTGCTTCTGAGAACGACAAGATATTGCAGTACCTCCAATTGTAAAAACATATCCGGTTTGCGATCGAGCTTTATGTGGATCTGATAAATATCCTGCATCTGCAAAATCGAAATTGGAGTCTCGGGGGTAAAATAAACCCAAGTCAATTGATCCCTCAAGATAACAAAAATATATGTTTTATTCAATTCCAATGTCTGCGCGTAGGTGACGAACTAAATCTTGCAAGTAGATTTGTAGCAAATGTTATATCCGGTCGGGTACAATTTGCAAGATACATAAGTCCACCTATAGCGCTCATATAAGGCACTTCAGGACCTAACGCTTCCTCGTTATCTTCACAAGGTCGGAATGGATCTTTTTCAGTATCGAGAGATCGATTAACCATTGGAGTACTCAAAGGATTCACTTTATTCATATAAAAGCGTTGTAAGATCCTTTTGGTATAATTTGATTGATGCACAAATACTCCATCTCGGAAATGCTCTATCTGTAATCCAAGACAAAATTTTGTCTTTCCGAGATCTTTCATTTCGAACTCTTCTTTCATATGAGTTCTTGCATCATCAATTTTCTTTTGAGTTCCAATTATGTTTAGGTCATCAACATATACAGCAATGATCACAAATCCTGATGAGGATTTCTTAATAAAGACGCAAGGGCAAATTGCATTATTCACATAACCTTTCGTTAGCAAATATTCACTTAAGCGATTATACCACATGCGCCCGGATTGTTTTAATCCGTAAAATGATCGCTGTAATTTGACCGCACATATCTCTTTAGATTTTGAGCTTAATGCTTCAAGCATTTTCAATTCTTCTGGGATTTTCATATACATATTATTATCAAGTGACCCATATAGATATGCTGTCACAACATCCATAAGATACATTTCTAGATTTTTAGATGCCCCAAGGCTCATCAAAAATCTGAATGTTATTGCATCCATAACCGGGGAATATGTTTTTCATAATCAATTCCCGGTCTTTGAGAAAATCCTTGTGCGACAAGACGGGCTTTATATCTTGTCACCTCATTTTTCTCATTTCTTTTTCGTACAAAAACTCATTTGTACTCAACCGGTTTTACATCTTTGGATGTAGTGACAATAGGTCCAAAAATATTTCGTTTAATCAGGGAGATCAATTCAGTTTCTATGGCCATTTTCCATCTCTCCCAATCAGATTTTTTCTGGCAATCTGATATGGACCTTGGATCTGGATCGTCACTTTCATAATCAATTTCTTTGCATACAGAGAATGAGAAAATTCCATCGTTATCTTCTATTTCATATCTATCCCAGATTTTTCCATCTTGGGCATAGTTAATGGAAATCTCATATTTTTCTTTGTCATTTTCGTCTTCAGGACTTTTCTCTGTATGTGGTTCTTCTGGACCATTTTCATTTTGTTCTCCCAGTTTCTTTTTCTTCCGCGGATTTTTATCTTTTGAGCCTATCGGCCTCCCCCTTTTCAACTGAACCTTGGGTTCATTTGCTATTTTTCCATCAATTTGTTCTTCTGGAACAATAATTCTTGACGGAGCATTCGCAACGGGTATATATGACTTTGTCACCCTTTTTGTATATGCGAACGCATCTGGTAACTGATTTGCCATATTTTGTAAGTGAACTATTTTCTGAACTTCAAGTTCGCGTTGTTTTGTAGGGGGATCAAGGTACAACAAAGATGGTGTGCACCATGTAACATCTTTCGAAATTTCTTTAATTCCTCCCCCTAATGCTGGAAATTCACTTTCATTAAAATGGCAATCGGCAAAACGTGCCGTAAACATATCACCAGTTTGCGGTTCAAGATACCGAATTATACTTGGTGATGTATAACCGATGTATATTCCCAGTCTTCTTTGCGCCCCCATTTTTGTTCTTTGAGGTGGGGTTATAGGAACATAAACCCCACACTCAAAAACACAAAGATGGGATATATTTGGCTCCTGGCCAGACGCTAACTGTAATGGAGAATATTTATGATATGAACTCGGTCGTATCTGAATCAATGCCGCTGCATGCAAGATAGCATGACCCCATACTGAAATTGGGAATTTTGTTCTCAATATTAACGGTCTAGCAATGAGTTGCAACCGTTTAATCAAAGACTCAGCCATGCCATTTTGTGTATGAACATGCGGAACCGGATGTTCAGCATCTATTCCCAATGACATACAATAGTCATTGAAGGCTTGTGAAGTGAATTCACCAGCGTTATCAAGTCTTACTTTCTTTATAGTATAATCAGGAAATTGTGCCTTTAGCCTGATTATTTGGGCAATGAATCTTGCGAAAGCCGTATTTCGTGTGGTCAATAGACACACATGTGACCATCTACTGGATGCGTCAATTAATACCATGAAATATCAAAATGGCCCGCATTGTGGGTGAATTGGCCCACATATATCACCATGTATTCTCTCTAAGAATACTGGAGATTCATTCTCGATTTTGGCTGGTGATGGCCGAGTTATGAGTTTTCCTTGAGAACAAGCATTACATGAAAATTCACTCGATTGAAAAATCTTATGGTTTTTCAAAGGATGGCCATTAGAATTTTCCACAATTTTTCGCATCATGACTGAACCAGGATGCCCAAGTCGTTCATGCCAGACTTTGAACGAATCTGTAAATTTCGGGTTTACCGTAATATATGATTCAGTCAGATTTATTTTTGTGGAATATAATCCGGAGGATAATACTGGTAATTTTTCCAATATAATTTTTCTCTCCGGAGTAACCGATGTGATGCAAAGATATTCAATGCCATTTTCATCCATAGTTTCTATGTGATATCCATTTCTGCGGATATCTCTGAAACTTAACAAGTTTCTAGAAGATTTAGGGGAATATAATGCATCATTTATCTCAAATTTTGTTCTCCTTGGTATTGAAAAACTGACTCTTCCGGAGCCCATAATAATTTTTGCATTACCACATATAGTATTCACGCTTCCGGCGGAATCTTTCATTTTAAGAGAGGAGAAATGCTTATTATCCTTAAGTATTGTGTGCGTTGTAGCACTGTCTGCCAGACATATATTTCCATCCTCGATCTTAGATTTCGACATTTTCTGAATTTAAAATATTCATAAAATGAACATTAATAAACAAAGCAAAAGCTTTAAAAAACTATTTTACAACAAAAGAACACATTTATAAACATTATTTTCTTCTTCAGGAAGATTAACACAACTGTATACATCATGTCATATTTTTTTCTTCAGAAAGATCTTAGTCGTTTTGTCTCTCGTTGATATCTTCGGGATCAACCACAAAATCAGTAATATCGATATGTATATCATCATTTATACCATCAAAAGAAGGTCCGGATTCGCCATATATGAAGTTGGTTTCACCTTCTTTTCCTTTCACTTTTTGTGATTCTTGATACAGATCGGCTAAATGTTTTGGCGTACGACAGGTACGAGACCAATGTCCTTTCATGCCGCATCTGTAGCAAGCATTCTCATGTTGCTTGCGACCAGCTTCATTTCCTTTGAATCTTTTATTATTTCTTCCAGTATTGGCATCATTAGGACGGAACTTTCTTTTTTGTCCACGTCCATATCCACGTCCATATCCTCGTCCACGACCACGATCATTACCTCGACCGCGTCCACGTCCATTTTGCCAATTATTGGATGATGCAACATTCACTTCTGGGAATGGAGCTGATCCAGTTGGACGAGACTGATGGTTTAATGTCACGAGTTCGTTATTTTGTTCTGCCACCAAGAGAACTTGCATCAACTCTGAATACTTCGTGTATCCATTTGCCTGGTATTGTTGTTGCAGAATTATGTTTTCAGGATGAAATATTTGGAGAGTTTTTTTCGATTATATCATAATCGCTTATCTTTTTTCCACATAACATTATCCTGGAAGTAATTCCAAACAGAGCGGAATTATATTCACTAACGCTCTTATAATCCTGAAACCAGAGGTTTAACCACTCATGCTTAGCTTTTGGTAAGATCACATATTTCTGGTGATCAAACATATCTTTGAGTGATTACCAAAGATCTGCAGGATCTTCTTTCGTGATATATTCATCTTTTAAACCATCATGGATATGGTGGAATAAAAATATCATGGCGTTTGTCTTTTTCTCTTCAGGAAATGTTTTTGATTTATCGATGGTATCAAGGAGCTCTTTTCCCTTTAAATGCATCCTTGCGGCAACTGCCCATCTCATATAATTATTACCAGAGGTATCAAGGGTAGCGATTTCAAGTTTCGCCTAATTTGACATGATAACTGAATACATAATATAATAATTTATTAATTCAAATTAAATTTTCAATTTTAAAACAAAGCAATAAAATTCGTAAACATAATAAAGACATAATTTAAAATAATATAGGAGGCAAACCTTCCATATAATTTACGATAATAAACAGAAATAACAATATTTTTGTTATTTATGGACGTCTTCTGGACGAAGCAGTTCTTCAAAAACGCTTTTATATATGTCTTCTGGACATTTTTATTTTAACTTTGTCTTCTAGATATTTTTGTTTTAAATATGTCTTCTGGACATTATTTTTGTTATATGTTTCTTCTGGAACCTTTCATAAATGTCTTCTGGACATTTATTTTATAGGGACAGTGATCCGAGGAGATATAGTCTGCTATATGATCATAAGCCAACCATATATTTAAAGAGGCAGAACCTGCCATATGATCTGAGGAGATATAGTCTGCCATATGATCATGATCGTGAAAGCATATTCTATCATAATAATCGGTTTGGGGAAGGCATCGCCTATAATCCCGAAAATAAATATAAATATAAACGGGGAAGATAGCGCCTATCATCCCAAAAATAAAAATAAATATAAATGGGGAAGGCAGTGCCTATCATCCTAAAAATAATATAAACGGATCAAACATAAATTAAAATTCACTTTTCCGGTATAGGAACGGATCATGCTGATAACGTGTTATAAATTATAAATGGTAAGTTGTGTTTGTATATAACATATATATGTTTATTATTTTAGATTAAGAGAGAGACGAGAGAAGAGAGATGTGACGGGAAACTAGAGGGAAGATCATTGCTTTCTTATTGCATGTGATGCCTATTTATAGGTACAAAGAAACTATAAAAATATTTAAGGTAAGTCGGTGTAAGTCGGTAAGTTTTTGGAGATGGTGAATGGATAATCATTCAATATTATATAATAAATCATTTATTATTATTTATTTTTTATAATTGGGAGTGTCCTGGGCCAAAGCCCACACTAATCTCCTCAGGCCCGCTGAAATCCACGTTTTTCACTCTTTGTCTAGCGTCCACGGATGGCCAAATGGGAGTTGTTAGATTGATGGTAAAAAACTGATTTGTTTTACATTCATTACGAACTGTTGTAGAAGTCTTTTGGCATATGAGTGGCATTATGTTAAATCTATTTTTCGTTTGTTTTCAGTTTCTGTTTGATTATTACTGGTTAATTAGATAGCCTTTAAAAAAACATTTTGTAACAATCTTTGATATAATCAAAGTATTCACATTATATAAAAACAAAATAGTTATATAGATCGTTCATACAATATTATAAATTTGGATAAGTCATAGTGGTACATTAGTTTTCTAAAAAAATCCTTAATATATTAATTGAAGACCATTTAAAAAAATAATTTTGTCCTAATGTGTTATTTATATTTATGTCATGCTGACGTGTCAACACCAAAATGAATTTCAGAAAATATATGAATGTGTTTAAATTACTAGAGTAATTATAATCTATTGCTATTAATTTGGTTAGAAAATCAAATATCTCTTATTAAACTTACCATAAAATTAATAATTTATATAAAAAATCTATTAATAACTCTTCCATAATTGGCACCCACAAAAATTATAAATATCAATCAAATTGAATAAAGACTATTTGAAATCCAATGATATCATATTAATTATTTTTAATAATTATATTCTTCATATCATCTTTGTTCGGTCCGATTTTTTAACAAATTGAATCATCACATCATTCATATAATTTTTTTTTCCGTATATGCTATAATTTGAAGTTTTAAAACGAATATAATCCACTATAACTTTTAAAAGTCTCACATCGACAATAATGAGTGTGATAGTCCGGAAATCTATTATAAAAAGACCTAATGATAAACAACTGTAAGATTAGGAAGCCTAACTAAATAGACATCCAAATTTTTTTTTTATTCGGTTTAATTTGGTTCCTTAAATGGAATGTATAATTAAACTGAATAAGACAAATTTAAACCTGACCAAAATATATATATTTTTTATGTGTGATTAAAAGTTTTCTAAATATTAGAAACGTTTTAAGTTGCTTAAGATGTTGAATTGTAAAAGTAAAATATTTATATAATATTTAAGATTGGTCAAAAATTTATATGCTGGATTTTGTAAGATTCTTTTACTATAAACATTTAACCAAAAACTCTTTCACAATTGACCAAAAACTCTTGGTCAAACACAAAAGTAACTCCAAAATTCAAAATCTTCAAAAAGCGATTTTCTCTCAAACACACCCCTAGCAATTTCTAGTATTTACAACTTTGCCATTCTATTTTTAAAAAAATACAAAAAAACACAAACATCTATCACAAATCAACTTATTTATCTTCTTCAATTTGCTCAACTACCATTTTTATCAATCAATGAGCTCGAAATGCTTCTTTCAACCAATTTTCGAGCACTCAATGCTCCATTTTTGTTATCACAACCTCATATTCTTCTTTTTCCTCTCCAATTTTATATATAAAAAAAATCTTAACTCTAGGTTTTTGAAATCTCCAAATTTTTAGATTTTGTTATTTTCGACTTTTCTTGCATAAAAATGATTGGGTTTCTTGGCTTTTGGTTAAATTCAAAGTTTTGGGGGTGCTTAACGACGTTAAAAACGAGTTCAAACCGGTTCTAAGATAATTTTCACGTGATTTTTGTTGCTTTTGTGATATTCGTCGCGAAAACAGATTTCACGTGAAATTTGCTTTGTACTCAAATGTTAGTTTTGTAATTGACCGAATTATAAAAATTAAAATCTATAAATGACATTAACAATAAATACTTTTACAGTTTGATTAAAAAAATGATATCTTTAAAATATATAATATTAAACTATTTTTACAAATTATTAAAAAAAAACTATTGTTACAAATATATAATTTTAAAAATGAAATCAAACTAACGATAAATTTTACATAAACAAAAAAAAAATGAATTCGTATTAATAATAACACGTATTGAGCACGTTTGTTAAATCAAAGATTATAATTATAAGATTTTTTTTTTAATATTATGTCGTAAATATTTTTCCCCTTACAAGACACGGATCAAAATCCTAGTATAAATTTCGAGGAGGACAATTGGGACTGGAATCACAATCTATTTTGTTTTTCCAACACAGGTCTCGATTTTTAATACAACACCAACAAATTTTGAAAGTCCAAGCGTCTGTACATTGGGCACGGATACAATTTGATGAAATATTGATCTTGCTCGGACTCTCTATTTCTCTAGCATCCATATGCATGCCTACACATTTGAAATCACACATTAACCAAACGTTGACAATGGCAAAAGCAATTAAAGAGACAGTTGTAATATATATGAAGAAACCTATACATACATTGATGTAGAGCAAAGAGAGAGAACAGGAATATGCATATGAGAGTTTTCTGTGAAATCATCTTTTGTTTGTCCTAAACGATCTTATGATGCGTTTCTCTTGTTTAGTTTTATTTCAATACACTATATCGCGTCAGTTAGCCATATATATAGAGTGTAATATTGAAATCAAAACTTTTATTACATAGATATTGTGCCATATATATCATCTAAAAGAGGTAATTAAATTAAATAGGGTGATTTTGTTCAAAAATATAAGTTGACTGAAAAATTAATTTTTGAAAAAAAATTAATTGTAAAATTAGGTAAGTAGAAAGAGAAATAAAATTATACCATAAATATTTTTTTCTATTTTAATTAATTACAACAATGCCATTTGACTTCAAACGGTTGAAAACTGTGTTATCAACTAATAAAATCGACGACACTGTTCATCCGCGCGATACTATTCATCCACGCGACACTAATAATCTTGACACTGTTTATCCCGTCGACATTGTTCATCACGTCGACAATGTTCATCACTGTATAATCGAAGATACTATTCATCACCAGATATTTAGTGGATAACTATTTGGTTAACTTGCTAATTAAATATGTTATCGTGTTAACCCAATTAACATATAATATGTTAACGTGCTAACAATAATATCCGAAACTTGTAACGTGTTAACAATAATATTCAATATTTTATAACATGTTAACCCAATTAACATGTAGCGTGTTAACACAACATGATAGCGTGCTAACGATAATATATGAGAGTTGTTAACGTGTTAACAAAAATATCTGACACTTGTTACATGTATCATATATTATTGTCAGTACGTTAAAAATTTCCAAAAACTAATTTTGTTAATAATTAATACTATTTACTCATATTACCTTAGGGTATTTTGTTCAAAAATATAAATTGACTGAAAATTTAGTTTTTGAAAAAAAATAATTGCAAAATTAGGTAAGTAGAAATAGAAATAAAATTACATCATAAATATATTTTTCTATTTTAAATAATTACAATAATGCCATTTGACTTGAAAACTACTAAAAACTGTGTTAGCAACTAATAAAGCCGGCGACATTGTTCATCCACCATCCCACTAACATTGTTCATCCACGCGACATTGTTCATTCTAAGTCGACGATAATAATAATCCTGACATTGTTCATCTCGTCGACACTGTTCATCATGTCGACATTGTTATGTACAATCGAAGATACTATTCATCACCATATATTTAGTATATAGCTATTTGGTTAATTTGCTAATTAAATCTGTTATCGTGCTAACAATAATATCTGAAACTTGTAACGTGTTAACAATAATATTCAATATTTTATAACGTGTTAACCCAATTAACATGTAACGTGTTAACACAATATGATAGCATGCTAACGATAATATATGAGAGTTGTTAACGTGTTAACACAAATATCTGATACTTGTTACATGTGTCATATATTATTGTCAGTACGTCAACATACTATGTTAGCGGGTTACAAGTTTTATATATTATTGTTATTATGATGATGAATAGTATCGTCGACTTTGGATGAACAATGTCAGTAGAATTATTAGTTGCTAAATAGTATCGACGGGATGTTGGATGAACAATGTCGACGGGATGAACAATGTCGGGATTATCATTATCGTCGACTTATGATGAACATTATCGCACGAGATGAACAGTGTCGACGAGATAGTGGATGAACAGTGTCGCCGACTTTATTAGTTACTAACACAGTTTTCTAGTCAAATAACATTGTTGTAATTATTTAAAATAGAAAATGATATTTATGGTGTAATTTTATTTCTCTTTTTACTTACCTAATTTTGTAATTAATTTTTTCTAAAAACTAAAATTTCAGTCAATTTATGTTTTTGAACAAAATCACCATAGGATAATACGAATAAATAATATTAATTATTTTTCAAGTCAAAATGTATTATTTTAATTATTTAAAATAGAGAACAATATTTATGCCGTAATGTATGAATTTAAAATTATTTAAAATATTTTCTTAGGAAACTAATGTACGAAAAGAAAGACAGCGTAAACAACTGATCCTACAGTACAAAGTATGAAACATGAAAAGAAGGAGTATTTCTTTAGATCAAAAGAAAGTTTCACAATTTGTTTAGGGTATTAACTATTAAGTTTAGAGTATATGGTCAAAAGAAAGTTTCACAATTTTGAGAATCCAGAGTTGTTGACTAGACTATTGGCAAGTAATCAAAAGTTACTCCTGGAAGTCAAACTAAATTTTTTATTACTTTTGACACTCTTATTAAATATGAACCAAACAAATATTGATTTCGATAATATGAATTACTAAACAGAGATATTGGAAAATTGACCGGAATCAAGAAATATTATCTCGAATTGTTGTATTTCCTAATTAAAATTTATGTATTCCTTTTTCTTTATATATGTATATATATATATATATATATATATGTATTTAAAAATTACAACAACTCACAACAAGGTCCTTTGAGATATATAAACCATGAAATCGTCACATATAGCTTTAGTCTGGATAGCCATGCTTTCCCTCTTCGCTCTGCATGAGTGTACGTATATATAGGTTTTCTCATATATATATCAAATGTCCCTTCTCTTGTTTTATCGTGATAATTTGGTTTGTGTGTTTCAAATTGATGTGTAGGTGTGAGGATGGAGGTTCGAGAGACGGAGAGCCCGAACTACACAATCGATGTACCAACGTGTTACCATGGCCCATGCCATCCGTTGGTACCTAATTGTTGGTGTTGCGAACATTTACACCATTGTTGGTCTGGCAAAACAGGCCAAAGCTATTGCAACGAACAATGTAAACTAATGTCGTCCGTAAATTGAAACCCTTGATAAACTTTCAAACTTCTCCAAGCAGTCTCATAATGCTTGCTTGTAAGAGGTCTCCTTTTCTTACTATTGTGTTTAATGAAAAATAAAATAAATAAAAAGACGTCTGACGCTATATATGTTTGCTTTTACATATAACATCTTAACTCATATGGGATTACATATAGACATGCTGAACAATCTCAAATATGAAGTAAGAGAAAACCTAAAATCTAAGAAACGATCTCAAATATGAAGTAAGAGAAAATCTGCACTTTTAAGAAACTTATCGAATTGGAATCAAAATATATAACAAGTTTAAAATTCTCAATACTTCGTTTTTAATAGATTTTACTAATTATTTTGCTAGTCATGTATATTCACTACAATCACCCATATGAAAAAATAAAGAGGTCTCATAATATTGTGATAGTATTAAAAAAACTATAAATGTCTTTTGTTCTCGAATAAAAAAATATGTATAAGAGAGTATATAGATTAAAGATTTCTACATCGATTGTTAAGTATAATTTTGATATTTATAAAAATTAATACGGAAGAGACTACATTTGCTTCCAAGACCAAACCTTTATTTCACAAACATTTGCATATACTATCCAAAACCTTTTTTTCCTTTCGTGGCATGAAACAATTGTGGTGCAAGAAAATTATGAGATTCAAAATAATATGCAAACGTGGACTACCACTTGATATAATCTTTCTTCTTATTATAACCTAAGAAGATATTGCAATACCGTTCAAGAGCATTAAAGTTTTGTGGATTCCACTAGGTTCCATCTACCTATGCATATTGTGTTCCCTCTTCAATTCCCCAGAGCGAAATAGAAAAATGTGAGCCTTTAAATGGGTCTAAATAATTAGTAATATTCTAGTGGCGAAAATCATATTCATTGAAGTTGGTCTTTAATTTAAACTCAACTAACAAGATAAAAACCAGTTACAATGTATGTAATTTTGTAAAATTTTAATATTGGTATTCTCATGTTAGCATTCTTGTAAAATATGTACATGCTATTTTTACCATTGAAAAATAAAACATTAAATAGATAGAAGCGCTTTTTGTGTACAAATTAGCGAACAGATTTTTAAAAAATTCCATCATATTCATAGTCGGTGGATTTATTATTTTATCTTTAGGAAGTTCAAGAGTTTTTTCGATATAGTAATATGATACATGATTTATTTATGTGTGGAATCTGTGAATGGATAACATGCATGTCGTAAACAATAATAATTATTAAAAAAAAATCTTATCAGGAAAAAATACATAAACAAAACAAGGTAGAGAAATTGTATATATTTTTTTATTCGTTTTTGGTGTGGCTATTCTATGTGCATGGCAAACTGAAAATCAGGCATATTTCTTTAGGGTATTAAGCATTAACTATTAAGCTTAGAGTATGGTCAAAAGAAAGTTTCACAATTTTGAAAATCCAGAGTTGTTGACTAGAGTACTTGGCAAGTAATCGTAAGTTATTCCTGGAAGTCAAACTAAAACTTATTACTTTTGACACTCTAATTAACACATGAACCAAACAAAATTTGATTTCAATAAAATGAATTACTTAATAAATATATTGGAAAGTTGACCGGAATCAAGAGATATTATCTCGAACTGATGTTTTGATCCTAATTCAAATTTATGTATTCCGTTTTCTTTATATATATTTACAAATTACAACATCTCAATAAGACAAACACCAACCACAACAAGGTCCTTAATTTGAGATATTCAAAATTCAAACCATGAAATCGTCACATATAGCTCTACTCTGCGTAGCCATGCTTTCCCTATTCACTCTGCATGAGTGTACGTATAGGTTTTTCATATATGTATATATACATACGTATGTATATCAAATGTCTATTTTCTTTCTTTCATCGTCATATATTGGTTTGTGTGTTTCAAATTGATGTGTAGGTGTGAGGATGTGTAGGTTCTTTTCATATATGATATATGTATATATATATATATATAATCAAATGTCTCTTTTCTTTTTTCATCGTCATAATTTGGTTTGTGTGTTTCAAATTGATGTGTAGGTGTGAGGATGAAATCTTTGTATATATATATGAGGATAAAATAAAAAATCACATACTGTAATGAAAGTTTCTTCATGTATATATAACAACTGTCTCTTTGTTTTTATCAATGGCAATGTTTGATAAATTAAAGATGTGTGGTTTCAAATGTGTAGGCATGCAGATGGATGTTAGAGAAATAGAGAGTTCGAGCAAGCTCTTTATTCCAAAGTGTGTCCATGATAGTTGTTATTTCCCTCCCTATTTTAAAAGAGACTGCTGGTGCTGTATGAAAGATCGAAAGATTTGTTGGAAAAAACAACAAGATTGCGATTCCGATCCCCATTGTCCTCCTCTAAGTTTAAACTTTTTAAAAAACTAATGTACCGCTATATATTTACTTGGCCAACTCTTTTCCAGCTGCTTGCTTATCATGTCAGGACTCTGGATAGAGCGTCACGTGACATTTCCATTATTAAATATATAAAATAATAATAAAAATTTGCAAAAGATCAAAACCTTTTTTTCTCCCGTCGTGTTCTTCATCAAGTCATAACGCCTCGATTTATAGTCGATTTTTTATTATTATTGTAGAAGACGATCTCTCTATTAATTTCTCTTCATTACAAAATAAACATCACCTATGAATCCTTTCTCTGCCGTATATGTGTCGTGTGGATCCACCGAAATTAATTCTATAAACTCTTTTGCCGCTCCGACGGCCTACTCAAAATTATATTTTAACAAAATTTATGTCTTTTAAAAAAAAAGAAGTACAACAACCTCACTCTATTCCTCTTTTTCCCGTCTCGATGGAACTAAATATGTTGGCATGTGATTTCACGGCTGAATTATAAAAAAAAAACCAAGAAAAAAAGTATTAAATACAAAAAATATAAAAATTAAAATTAAAAAGAGGGATAAATTCATTGAAGACAAAACATAGTGCCTATTACAATGGTTTTGTATAATTCTTGTCCAAATTTTTTCCATATCCTTGTAAACAATGATTGTGATTTATAAAATCAATAAATGTATTTTGTCGAAAAAAAAAAACAAAACATAGTGCCTATTTAACAGTCTTGAACCGGGCCTGCTTTGGTTTAGATTACTGAATCGTTTTAATCGAATTAAATTTCTTGAAAAAAAAAACCAAAAAAAAAATAGGGTTACTGCTTGACAATAATTTAAACAAGCACTCTGATATCCCTTTTTTGTATTTATTACTTTTTTCTTGGTCTTTTTTTTTAGAATTCAGCCGTGAAATCACATTATGAATAGAGTGAGGTTGTTATACTTTTTTTTTAAAACATAATTTTTGTTAAAACATATCACATCTGTTTCACAAAGAGTATTATTTTGACATATTTCACACATATTAAAAAAATTATTAAAAGTTTCATATTACCCCTTATTAATATATTAAACAAATTTTCTCTCTCTAATTAATACACTAAAACAATAAGGTTAAAATTGGATTTTTATTCAAAATTATACATTGAAAACATAAATGATGACACTCTTTGTGAAACAAAAATAAAACTTTAAAACGATACTCTTTGTGAAACGGAGGGAGTATAAAATAGTGTGTTGCATTTCACTCGGATTAAAATCCATACAACCCCACAATTTAGAAACGCTAAAGGTCTAAGTATTGTTCTAGATTTTAATTCCAAAACCGACTGGATAAATGGTTTTCGGTTAATATATCATTGCAAAGATTTTTGAAGAAACTAAATCATTTTTTGTGTGCTGGATGTGATTTCTAATTTGGTTTGGGATAGTATATGCCACTTGCAATAACATTCAATCTAGGAAGAAAATAATCAATAAAAAGAGATCGTACCTGAAAGTGTTCATCATAACGCAATGTCACTTTGGTATGTCGTATGATGTTATTCTAGTTCGGAAATAGTTGCCAAAACCAAAGAGGAAGGATTCATAGGTGATGTTTATTTTGTAATGAAGAGAAAATAATAGAGAGATCGTCTTCCACAATCAAAAAGTCGACTGTAAATCGAGATTAAGCGTTATACCGATTAAGAACACGACGGAAGAAGAAAGGTTTTGATCTTTTGCAATTTTATATTATTTTATAATGGAAATGCTACGTGGCGCTCTCTCGTAAACAAGCAGCTGGAAGAGAGTTGGCCAATATATAGCGGTACATTAGTTTTCTAAGAAGTTTAAATTTATAGGAGGACAAAGGGGACTGGAATTGCAATCTTGTTGGTGATCCCAGCATAACTTTCGATCTTTCATACAGCACCAACAGTCTCTTTTTAAATAAGGGTAATTACAATAGCCCTGGATACACTTTGGAAAAAAGAACTTGCTCGAACTCTCTATTTCTCTAACATCCATCTGCCTGCCTACACATTTGAAACCACACATCTTTAATTAACCAAACAACATTGCCAGTGATAAAAACAAAGAGACAGAACTGTTATATATATACATGAAGAAACTTTCACATACACTGATGTAAAGCAAAGAGAGAGAGCATGAATATGCATATGAAAGCTGTTTGTGATTTCATCTTTTGTTTTTCTGAAACGATCTTATGATTTGTCACTCTTGTTAGTTATCTGTTTTCTTTACAGTATGTGATTCTTTTATATATTAATATATATACATAGATTGTAATGTTGAAATGAAAACTCTTCCTATATATATAATATATTTTACCATATCTCATCATCTTAAAGAGGT
This sequence comes from Eutrema japonicum, assembly GCA_030161315.1. Lineage (NCBI taxonomy): Eukaryota > Viridiplantae > Streptophyta > Magnoliopsida > Brassicales > Brassicaceae > Eutrema > Eutrema japonicum. The sequence goes on along the minus strand of BSQW01000001.1, from coordinate 5,233,042 downwards.
AAAGTATATGTTATCATTAAAATATTGATTTTACTTTGCTGTCAAAAACAAAGAGTCAATTCATTTTTATTTAACAAAAATATTTACTTTACCAAAATGGTGTGTATCTTCTGGCTATGAATTGGTAAGCAAAACAAAAGTATTTATAAACAAAAGTTGTTGTAATTTATAAATACACACACACATATATATATATATATATATATATATAAAGAAAAAGGAATACATAAATTTTAATTAGGAAATACAGCAATTCGAGATAATATTTCTTGATTCCGGTCAATTTTCCAATATCTCTGTTAAGTAATTCATATTATCGAAATAAATATTTGTTTGGTTCATATTTAATAAGAGTGTCAAAAGTAATAAAAATTTTAGTTTGACTTCCAGGAGTAACTTTTGATTACTTGCCAATTAGTCTAGTCAACAAATCTGGATTCTCAAAATTGTGAAACTTTCTTTTGACCAGATACTCTAAGCTTAATAGTTAATACCAAGTGGTAGTCCACGTTTGCATAACATTATTCTGAATCTCATAATTTTCTTGCACGACAATTGTTTCTTGCCAAAAAAGGAAAAGATAAGTTTTTGGATATTATTATTAAACAACCATTCTTTTTTTTTCTTCGTATTTTTAATTTGAAACTACCAATGAACAAATTAAAAAAAGGTTTGCGAATATTGTTTTTAAAAAGAAACTGCAAGCCATGTGCATTAGTTCCTCAATTAATTCAACAATACACAATAAGACCTTCTCTAGCGGCTAGCTAGCGCCAACAGAGTCCAAATTATACTTAACGTCCACATGAGGCTTTTCCCCATTCTTTATTTCTAACGATTATGATTGATGATTTTGTAACGGCGAAACTAAATTGTCTTTCTATATATAGTTATCTTTTTTTTTATAAATTCATATTACTTGAAAAAAAATTCCACAATTCATATATAAAAAATTTCGATCGGTGATTAGATACAATTACATTAAAAAATCTATGCATAAGTTTTTAATTCAAATAAATCGATCTAATTTAATCTGGAATTTGAACCATATTTCAATACATTTTGACGGAATTAAATATTTATGTATTCCAAAACCGATCGAATTTAAACCACCAAAAACAAAACAAAAAAAAAACTAATCTAAAACCTAAACTTTTTATATAAAAAGTATAATTAACCTCAAGTAATCCAAACAAAACTGTATTGTGTTTTACTTTGAATACTGCTTATTACTTAATACAGTGAAAATTTGAAAATATAAACCAAATCCAAACAAAATTGTTTTCATAAAATTATCCATTTTCCTACTTAAAAGTTCTGGATATGGGATCACATGTGATAATTTGCACACCCAAAAGGCCAAAAGATTTGTATTTATAGTAAACTAAATTACTGCTTAAGCGGAAAATACGTTACTACTATATGATTAAACGGATAAGGTTAGACACGAGAGAGACAGTTGGGAATTATCAACCAACCTTCCAGCGCCGATCCAGCGAACGTCGCCGTTTCTCTCAACCAATCACAATTCACCAAAAATCATAAAAATTAATCGAATTTTTTTTATAATAGTGGGCCTTGAAATTACAGTATTGCGGAAACTCGGAATTTATAGGAGAGGTCAGGACTCATACACATGGCGTGATTGAGCTAAAAAGATTGTCAATTTTGAAAATCAATCTCTTTTTTTTTTGTTTCTATTAAAAAAGGGTTGTTTGGTGAGAGGTGGGCAGCTACAAATGGATGACAAAACAAATTTCCAGGAAATTGGATAATAAGAGAGAGAGAGACGACGCCACTTTCTCGAGAAAATTCTAAGTTTTCTCATTCTGGGTTTTCGCCGAAGGAGCATCCTTTATGTTCTTTTGAAGAAGGCTCACGAGGATCTCTCTCTATTTTGTCTCCCTGTTCCGGGGAGATTTAAATTCCTTTTTTTTTTTTAAAGGATAAAGGAGATTCTTTTATCTCGATCTTGCCTTCCGGGTTTTCTGGTTTTATTCTTATCTTGAGGGAAGAAGAAGAAGATGATAAAGTTGTGGATGGTGACTTCTCTTCAACTCGCAGAGCTCTTCGTGAGCTCTGTGGTGCATTTGCTTTATGGGTTTTATATATTCAGCTCCGCCGTCGCCGGAGATATCTCTCAGACGTTGAGTGATTACTTGTTCAAGTCCAATGTCAATATCAACGACGTCGGAGAAAATGATCAAAATCAAAGCAATGTTGAGGGTCTGCCTCCAATTGTATTGGTTCATGGGATCTTTGGATTTGGCAAAGGGGTAAAAGCAAAACTCTAATCGGTTTTTTTTGTTTAGTTTGATTCTGGTTTTGAGGTTTGATTTTCCCCGTTGATTGATCAGAGATTAGGAGGCCTATCATACTTTGGTGGTGCTGAGAAGAAAGATGAGAGGGTTCTTGTTCCTGATTTGGGATCCTTAACAAGCATCTATGATAGGTATTGGATTCATTTCGTCTCCCAAACCAAATCTGCAGTTTGTAGGATTTAGTGATTTTGATGCACGTTTTGATCCATTATGTGTTCATTGAGCTGATGATAACAATGGTCTCCAGGGCAAGGGAATTATTCTATTATTTAAAAGGAGGGAGAGTTGATTTCGGTGAAGAGCATAGTGAGGCTTGTGGACATTCTCGGTTTGGAAGAGAATACGGAAAAGGTTAGGTTTTGATCTGAAATTCTCATTGAAAGACTAATAATGTATTCAAATGAATGTAAATCTGACTTTTGTATGTGTGTTTAGGGCAATACCCTGAATGGGATGAGGATCATCCTATTCATTTTGTGGGCCATTCAGCGGGTGCGCAAGTTGTGCGCGTGTTGCAGCAAATGCTTGCAGATAAGGTTGGAGTTGAATGTCTTCTGGTTTTAAAGCTCTGTTTGATGATTGATGCTAACACATATATGTCTCAAACTGTGGTGTTTAGGCATTTGAAGGGTCTGAAGAAACGAATGAGAATTGGGTTCTGAGTGTAACATCGTTGTCCGGAGCATTCAATGGTACTACTAGGACCTACTTAGATGGCATGCGGTTAGTTTCCTTCCTGAAAATCTCAATTCTTTTTTCGTTTTTTGATTGGACTATTCCTGTTTCTGCATTTGTGAAATAAAGGTTTGGTCTTGGAAGTAAAACCAAGATCTTTTGTCCTGATTGTCGATTCTCATCGCTAATATTATTGTTGCTATTACAGGACAGACGATGGAATAAGCATGAAACCGATATGTCTGTTGCAGCTATGTCGTATAGGTGTGATAATGTACGACTGGTTGGACATTGCATGGCTAAAGACTTATTACAATTTTGGGTTCGATCACTTCAACATTTCTTGGAAGAAAACCGGCGTGAGAGGTCTCCTTGATTGCCTTATGGGAAACACTGGTCCTTTTGCCACCGGGGATTGGATCTTACCCGATCTCACTATCCAAGGCTCAACAAGTCTTAACTCCAATCTCCAGACATTCCCAAGCACTTACTACTTCAGCTACGCGACTAAACGCACCCGCAAAATCATTGGCATGACCATCCCTTCGGGTGTTCTTGGAATCCACCCGATGCTCTTCCTCCGCGTATTTCAGATGAGCCAATGGCGATTCCCGCAAGATGTATCTCCTCCCTATAAAGGCTACAGGTAACACACAGAAACCCAAAAAGATTAAAACTTTTGAGGGTACATTCATTCTTGATCAAATTGCAAAGTAGATACATTGTTGTAAGAGAAAAATGTTTTGGGATGAAGGGATGAGGAATGGCAAGAGAACGATGGGGCATTGAACACGATATCAATGACGCATCCGAGGCTACCCGTGGAGCATCCGAGCCAGTTCGTAAGGAGCGATTCGGAGTGCCAAACCTTACAACCTGGGATCTGGTGAGTGAGTTTTATATGTGAACAAATGACACCATAGTGGGAAATGAATGTTGAGATAATGAAAAATGGGTTTGCAGGTATTACAAGATAGTGGAAGCAGATCACATAACGTTCATAGTGAACAGAGAGAGAGCTGGAGTTCAGTTCGATCTTATATACGACAGTATCTTCCAACGTTGCAGAAAACATGTTTTCAGGAAGATTCCTCAGACTCTCCCCAATCACTCTCCTTCTCGTTGACAAACAAAAAAAATGCAGCTTTGTACATTGATCAATTTTTTTCTTCCAACTGTTTAGGGTTGGGACGTTGGGCTTAATTTTTTAGGCAATTTTATTATTATGATAAATCCATTCTTCTTCTTATTCTCTCTTGATTTGTAGTATAAACATATATATCTTTCATTTAAAAATCTATAATATTTGTTATTTTGTCATGTTGGTATACTGCATCCCTTTAGGATCCAACTCAGATTCTATCTACCGTATCTTATTCGTGTCATACCCAAAACGAACAATCTATACTGTCTATGATTAATAACTTCAAATAGCATTTTATAGAAAACTCACCTTTTTTAATCGAACTTGACGATACCATTATTTATTGAATCATTATACATTGCCAGAATAAGGGTAGGAGAAACTGCACGCCATTTGTTGTATAGTCACCTAAACTACATGTAGTTTCCGTCCGTGGCAAGGACCACAGGAAAACGAAACATAACGCCCACCAAAAGAAAAAGAAAAATTGCTCGTAGTTTAACAATTTTAACCAAAATATAAGTGTCGTAAAAAGCTTACAGGAGAAATAAACAGAACACCATGAAACAATTCACAAGAAATATGGCTTCTAAAACAACCTTCACCATAAATTTCATCAGCTAAAAAATTTCGAATCTTTTTTCCTTTTCTTATATCTTCCTCTGCTTTGATTCGTTGACATTGGCTTAGATTTAAAAAAAAAAAAAAAAAACACAGATCTCATATTACATGAGTCTGAGTTCGTACTCACCAGCCATGGTTATATATCTCACCCATGGAAGAGCTTGGTACCCACTCTTCTCAATGATCTTCAAGTATCGAACCTGCAATAACAATATAATTAACACGCATCAGGATTCTCAACTTTAAGGTTTTGCCTTTAGAATTGAAGTGCAGAAACATAGAAACCCCAATATATATATGATACAAGTTGATCAGTGTTGGGAATACTGACCTGTATTCCTGAAACAGTGAAATACGGAATCTCGAATTTGACACGGATTGGAGCTTTTCGCTCAGGCGTTGCTTCCTCTGCAGTTATACTTGGAAGATGGAACTCCGCTCTCAACATATACTCCTACATTGTTTCAAAACTTAATGTAAGCATTCAGCTTTATATGGTCAAGCTTTACATAATTGCATTAAACTATAAGCACTTACCTTGTTCCCTGGGAAAGATTTGATTTTCCAGACCAATGCATCTTTTTCGGGAGCATATGAGGCAGACCCGAGAGATGTTCTTACGGTGGGGTTGGATGCATCGGTTGGTACAGGCAATTCGATTTCAACATTTGTTGCAGTGCTGCAGAAAAGGAAATCATATTGTAAGCTTTTGAAGGATTTTAAGCAATGGTAAAATTTAAAATCAAACAAGTCACACTAGGATTATTACCTTCTTTCCTTGAACTGGCTTCTAGCTTTTACTAGAATCTCAACACGACTTCTAGAATGCCTCTCTATCTGAGCTTCCACCCATATAAGAGGCTTTACCTGAACAGGTGTTATGTATAGAAAATAATTTCATGAGAATTAATTCGTACAAAAAGGGGTCAAAACCATCCGTGCAACATTCCACATTTCAAACCTGGGTACTGAGTCTATATGTCATCAAATCAAAAGATCCATCAGGTGGTATGAAAGATATCGTCCTATCATTCTCAAAACGAGCCAATCGAACACACCTACATTTTGAAGAAAAAGACTGTAAAATTCAAGTATTGAAAAAGTGGACTGGATAAGTGATTGTCAGAGAATGATCGGAGTAGCAAGAGAATAACGTACTGATGAAATTTGATGTCCTCCAAGTCAATGGCTTTCCCTTTGGTTGCCCGTCCCTGTGCCTCCAACAATACTCTGTCATTGAGGCCTAACTTACACTCAGGCATCCCACTGTAATAACACGGATTTAGCAGCAGAGTCAAAGAGGAGAAATTTTTGATCTAACATGCTTTGGTTGATTAGGAACACTAGAGAACGCACCTTAAGTATGTTCGCATCTTCAATGCTCCAACGACATCAGACCTCACAATTTGCCCATTACTGTTCACAAGGATATTTACACTCTCTATTACGTCCAAGAAAACCTGGAAACAAAACAGCAGTCTGTAAGCATTTGGAAACCTAAACAATATAAAAACAAAAAACAAAATGTTCCCTGCTTGTAAACTAAGCACCTACTTCGTTTTTCTTAAACTGTAACCCCTCACTCCTCCATGAGACAGCATTTGTGACAGCCATTGGAGGTCTCTGTGTAACTTCCATTCTATACGCATCAGTCTTGATGAATTCACTAAGGATTCTTGCTTCAGTATACTGAGGGTAACCAAAGTCCATCATCTCGTCAAGTAACTCATACTGCAAGTAACATAAGTCAATTTCAGTATCTAATATTAGAGATATTCTTTTGCCCACATATTTCAAGCCCATGCAAGAGAATTAACAACATCTAGTATCAAAAAAGTATTATAAGAGCAGATGGGAGAAGCATTAACATACCACTACCACAAAGTTATCCCTCAAAGATTCTTCCTCTAACTCCTCGAAGTAATGCTTGAAGACCTACAATCAGTACAAGAAACATATAGATGATCGGTATCATATGAAACAGTAACATTCATTATGTTCTTATTCTTCCCATCCAGGAAACAGATGGAAATGCAACAACTGAACCAGTAGGGATGCTTACATCGACTACGCGATGCAAGAAGAAGAGAAGACTGGCAGCATTACAGTTCTGTCTGGACGCAATCATCAGGTAAATGTTACTATGCTGTACAAACATGTAGGTCACCCCATTATCGTAAGCAACCGGATCATTCGACTGTGAATCACCCTGAAAGATTAGACAAAAGTAAGCAAACCCACAAAGAAAACAAAACTCTTTTTTTTTTCTCAGAAGTAAAACTATATCGATTCTGATCAAATCCTAATCCACTGATCAAGCTTGTTCCAAATGTTCAAAATTCAGTTTGGCAAATCACGAGAATCTCAGAAAGACCAGTGGCATAAGATGGTGGGTAAAGATACCAATCCATTTACTATCTTAGAATTCTATTGGGGAATATCTCAGAGATGGAAATCGGAAACGATAGCATGATTTCCCGTTCAGTGCATCGAAGTAGTCTTCCATTTTCAAAGCATCTAAGTAGCAAATCAAGCAATTGAAAATAGGAAAAGATTCAGCAAATAAACACCGAATCGCACATCTAGAAATGAAGATCAGAGGGAAAATGGCAGAGAAACCTCTTTCTCGATGAGTTTGGTGAAGAAACGCTCGGCTTGAGCAGCGGTGACATCGCCGCGGTAATCGCGCCACACGAGAACACGGCCCTTGATATCGAGCAGAAACAGCGCGGAGGCCGCCCCTGCCATGGCCCTGTTTCTCAAGGATTGCGAATCAGATCCGATCAAAGAGACGGATTAATCAACGAGATCTGAAGAATTTGATGCTTCACAGGAGAAGAAGGACCAACATCAAAGCGAAGAATGAGCTAAGATAATCTGCAGCTGAGTGTTGTCGATAAAGTCTTATTCACGATCTGACGATTTCGTTCTTCTTCGTGGTTGGGTGGGTTCACATAATAGAAAAAAAAAACTAAAAAGAGCAGCTCCCTTTTAATTCCAGCGAAACGGCATCGTTTTTGCAATCTTACATGCTATTCGATTTGTGTTAATAAAATGAAATCTATGCTAAGTAATAGTTGGTGTTTGATGTTTTACGCTTATTATGCTATCAACGGCAGTATCATCAATATACCAAACACACATTTCACCTAGTTTTTATCACTTGGTGTGCTTTCCAATAAATCATTACATCGGCGAGGGAGAACAAATACAATGCAATTGAAATTATCAAAGAAATCTTCTGTACATGTTTCAAAACCTTTTTCTTTGACAAACAATCAAACTCACCCAAATCTCAGACCCGGCACAAATCCTTATGTTCAGTTCCATTGATTCGACCTCGAGGCAAGGCAAAGCACCAACCCCACTTAATTGTGACCCGAAATGATTTCTCATGTTCCTTTTTCGTCTGTCCCCTTTGGGGTAATCTTAGACTTGAGTGCTAAGCTACTTATATCGTCGTCGCCTTCGAGATCACTAAAAGAAACATCCTCCTCGTTCACTGTGTACATTGGAGCCCATGTATTAGCAGAATCTTCCTCTTCTGGCCAATCATCATCATCATCATCACTCTTTTTATCAATCTTCTGGATCGGTTTTTCCTCAATAACAGCTTTATCGATGAACTGAGCGTTATCAGACACGCAATTTACCGTTTCGAAATCGCGATACATGATTGAAGGAGGTTCAAAGGCATATATTCTTGGAGACAGAAACTCAGGGGGAGCATGGTGGTAGTGGTTTGAAGTTGATGGAGTAATGTCCTCCTCAAGACTATCTCTACCTTCTTTTGAGGAATGGGTTTGATTCTGAAGCTCCTTCATCCACAATGCTCTTGCTTCCATCACCTGCAAATAAAAAAAAGGGTTTTGTTGAGTAACAACAACAACCATTTCGGTTTGTGTGGACTGGATTCAAGAAGATTGCGTGAGGTTTACCTCTGGCGAAGACAAAAGAAGAGCATCGTGTTTATTGAGCCTCGAAAGGAGAAGAACAAAATAGATTTTCCAGAAGTAACCAACAGTCATATGGCATGGACAAAGCTCTATTCTCAGTGCAGCTAACCTCGGAGCAAGACGTTCTATAGCTAAAGTATGGCCTCTTTGAGCATCAGACATTTCCAAATCTACAAGAAGAAAATTCAAAAACTTTGATATGCATAAGGTAATCCATACAGGCGAAAAAACTGACTTGTGAAATTCCCAACAATCTTTTTTTTCTCAATTTTGAAATCTTACGCAAATCCAATGAGTCAATGTACGTTACCGTCAAGATCTTCGTCGGGATCGAGAGGAAAATCCAGCCAAGTTTCTGGATGCATTGCTATGTTCCTCGCAAATGCGAGCACTTCGTCCGTAAGAGCAACCGCATCGACCTCTTCTTCTTCATCATCCGTTTCCTCTTCTTCTCCTTCTTCTTCCCCCTCCGGATCATTGTACACGTCCTCCACCCCTTTTTCTACCGAAGCCATGGCCTCCGAATTCCAGCTCCTAACCCTAACTCCTGTCTCCGGCGTATCACTTCCGACGCACGATTCAGACCGATCTGAAGACCGCGATTGATTCAGTCTGGGATCCGAAGACCGCGATTGATTCAATCCGGGATCTGAAAACCGCGATTGGTTCAATCTGAGATTTGACAGATCGGAGGAAGATCCATCAGGTAACGGAGCGAGAAAGTTAGCCACGCCCCGAAATTGGCGTGTCAGGGTATGACCAAGTTCCGTCAGGTCATCTTTCACCCCACGCGCTTGAGCCTCCTCGTCCAGTGAAATCGAAGACAAACGATCGGCGTTATCGTGTCTTTCCGTTGAAGATTTCCGGTTGCTCTTGCTCTTGTTCTCGTCGTCGTCGGCGTCATCGTCTCCGATGCCCTCGTATAGGCTTTCGAAAAAATTCGAAAACATTATGATTGAATTCTTTTATTTTGTTCTTTTTCTTTTTGGCTCTGATTGTATTCATTGAAAATTCTCGGGTTGAGTCAAAGTTAAACCCATAAAATGTTTTTTATTTTTCCCAGCAAACACCCCATACAATTATACAAATTGTATAGTATTCTTTAGTCGTAATTTGTTTAAATTCTATAGACTGGAAACGGATGGAACCGGATTTAACACCTAGAAACTTTAACCACAAATTTTCTTTTCTTTTTCGTTAAAAAATACGTAATTAAATTAAAATTATATCAGATTACGGGTGGTAGCTCAAATTTGATATTCAGATAATTAAATTACATAAAGGGTTTGATTGGGTTTGATTGGTATAACGGATAGTAAAACACTAACACTAAACAACAGAAATAATATGATGTTAAAACTGTATGCTCTGATTAATATACATATTTTAGTTGATTGGCAGAGACTCTGTCGCAGAGTTATGAAATATTATATATAAAATTATTTAATATATTTATTCGTAAGGACTATATAGTTATATTTATAATATAATTTTTTCATATTTCTATTGTATTTATTATATTATATTATATTTTTTTTTTTTTTGAAAAATTTACATTTTAATATAAATATAATTTGATATTATTTAACAAAATAAATTAGTTATATAATTTTTTATATATATATATATTTTATACGTTAATATTCTAGCAAAAGCTTCATTTGCAGGTTCTAAATATTTTTCTAAATGTTTTGTTGATAAAAAGATTAATACTTTTTTAAATACTATACCAATCAAGGCCTAAGTTAGTTTTGCTGGTTACCTTTCTTTTTTTTTAATTGCAAACTACCTTTTTAATTAGTGTAGGTTATACTTGTGACAATTTCACTCACGACATGGATGCATAAACTGCCTTGCAAGTGCAAATCATTATTGAACTTTATGATGGTGTGTGATCCGCGCTACGCGCGGACGTGAACATAATTTTGTTTTAAAAATTTTTGGTATAATATTATTTTAGTTTTATTAGTATGATTTTTAATGGATTTGTCTCTATTAGTTTAAGAAATGTGGATTGTTTATTCTTAAGTTTTTTTTCCTTTCTTAATTTTATGTTTATTTATGTATTTGTTTAGTGAGTGATCTACAATTTGAATTTTTTTTTTTGTTGACTATTTATTCAATTAGTTAGTTTTTAAAAGTTAAGTTTTTGTCATTTTAAAGTTTAAGTAATTGTATATTTTTTAACCCAACTCAATACTAATAATATAAATACTTCGAAATAGGGTTAGTTTTGTATAGTCCGAAAGTTACTTCGAATACTAATGAAATGAAAGTTAGTTTTGTGAATTTAGAATTCTACGAACTTTTGAAGAAAAAATAACTTCGAAATAAATCACAGTATTTTTATCTATTTTTACCTAAAACCGAATACTAATAAAATGTTGAGAATTTACCATTATTCATCTTCGATGATTTAGTGTTGGTGATTACAATGAATCTAATTTTATTTGAAAAACGATTTAATTTTTATCACTAATTTACTATCAAAATCAGCGTAGATGTATAGGTTAATGGGAACATTTGAGATAATATGGGTCAATTTAAAAAAATATAAGAAATATGGGGTCGAGCGTCGATTCAAACATTTAGAGAGAGAGAGAGAGAGTTATTGTGAATAGGATTATCCTGTAAAAAAACATTACCCACTGCTCTAAAACCCTCGTCTTCTCTGATATCTTCCCCTATCGTCGGTGAGATTTCACTTTCAATTTCAATCACAAAGGGTATGATCCGTGCGGATGTGGTAAACAATTTTTTTAATCTAATGGTATTTTATTTTATTTGGTGTCGTAGTTAATTTAATTATCTCTATCAGCTTAAGATCGGTGTATTTGTTTTAGTTTTTTTTTATTTATTTATGATCATCTATGTGTTTATTTATTGGATGGTACACATTTTTACCTCTTTGTTTTCTTTGGTGATCAATTTTATGCAATTAGTTGAGTTTTTTAAAAGGAATATATTTATATTTTAAAGGGAAGATATTTACATTTTAAAGTTGCATAATATTTTTTTTTAATTTTATTTCATGTGAAGTTATTATTTTTGGAGTGTTTCATGTATGATTTTAACCCTATTTATGTCTGCAATATGTTTGTGATTCCTAAATCTAATTTTCTTTTATTTTTGTTGAAAAAGATTTCCATATATAATTGATTGTTTGAAGTCACAACATTTGTTTGATTTTATTTAGAATAAATCTAATCCATAATTTATAAACACTAAATTCTATAGTTTTTCTAAACTATATAAATAAACTGATAAAAGTAAATTATTAAATTGAAATTTCTTTAGTTTAATTAAATATAATCTATTATCTTCTATTAAGTAAATGTCTTTTCAAATTATAGTGAAAACTATTGTATTAATGGATGGTAATTATTATGAGAATTGAAATATATTTGCATCACATTATATATATTTTGCATATACAAAGATTTTATTTTCTTATCCTGTTGTAGTTACATTTATTTTTATTTTTTTTGTTAAAAATAATATCACAAAACACAACTATCTTAAATTTTTAAACTTAATTTATATTTTTGTGTAAATACTTTTAATATGTTTCTTAATTTTTTTTGCTCTTATTCTTTTTTTTCATAATTATGTATAATTGCAATTATTATGTTAAGGATACCTTAAACTTATTTATTTGTCTCTTTATTAGATGTAAAACTTACCAACTTATACTTTGCTTTATGAATTTAGTTACATATTTAACTTATTTGTTTAATTGTTAGGATTTGTTTGATATTTTAGTATTTTTATAATATTTGCGATACAACTAAACCTAATTAAATATTTATAAAAGTTGAAATATATTATGGTAACCAAATTTGTTAAATCTGTTATTATTTCAAAGAATTATATTCATATAACTTTATTATTTTCTAGTTTAATTTAGAATATAAATAATGCATTTTCAAATTCTTTTCATAATGTTATAACCAAATTTATAATTAATATATGTATTTAGTATGTGTATTAAATTTTTAGGATGCTGAGGTGACATCACGAGAAGAGAGCAAAAGTTTATTTATATATATATAGATATACTTTGAAGCATCATCGTAATATAGTAGCATTGCGGTAAAAACAGATATTGTCAACCTTTGAGTTACTGCTCTTTTATTGGTTTTTCTGAATATTATATTGTTACAATGTGCTTGAGATCATGAGTAAATTTTAAGATTAGGATTTGTGAATCCTACCTTTTCCAACTGGAAATATAGGTTTTAGGATTACTTATATGTAACTGTTCAATTCATATTCAAATAAATTCACCAAGATGATGATGTTCAGCCACCCCAAACAGAAAATCAACAATGTCTAATTTGTGTTCAGATTAAACCATATATGTTGATTCAATGAACAAAAGACTGGACCCGGAAAATAAGATTGAGATAATATATAACTATATATATATATAGGACGAAACTCAGAGAATCCAGCTACCTCCTATTTCGTCCATAATTCTCTCTACTTTCTGCAGCATATCTGGATAAAGAGGAAACAACTTGTTACATTGATGGTAAATTTTTGAAATCAATTAAGTGAAGTTGAAGCTGAAATGAAGAATCTTCCATGAGTGAGTATTGGAGAGAAAGCTCACCTTGAAATGAAGAATCTTCCATGTACTTCTGCCAAAACAAAAAGTTGGGATCCCAAATCAGAAGAAATCATTAGAATTGTGTTCTTGTGTAGAAAGAGATTACGCGGAAAAAAACTCGAGTTTTATTATGCTATACCAGTATCTGTGACTTTAGATCAGGATCCTGCTTTACAGTTGTTTGGCCTGCATCTATAGCGGGTTTCATGGGAAGGAATCTTGTTAAATTTGTATGAAAGAAGCCAAATTTCTCAAACTAAAACAAGCAAGATCAATGAGGTTGTTACCTAAAGTTGAGTTGGGGAAGCAACCAGAGAGTAAGGTACTGAAACTCGGAGGGAGGTTAATGGAAGTTTCGTTAGGGATTTGACAAAGCGTGGATTGTGGTGGTGGGTATAAGGTTTGTCCAGCTTCATACTCAAGTCTTGGTAGCATTTCAGGAACATAACTATCAAGATGTTTAACCATGCTTGGCTCTTCCACAGTGGCGGATTGTGGTAGGTATAAGGTTTGTCCAGTTTGATACTCAAGCCTTGGTAACATTTCAGGAACATATCTACCAAGAGGTCTAACCATATTTGGCTCTTCCTCAGTGGCTCTGCAAAGAGGATTTACCATATCTAAATTGTTGGCTATAGCTTTTGTACAAATTCACAACACTGTAATGTGATCTAACCTGAGGATAATCTCATTTGTAGTGTTGTAATCTGACTGGAAACAAATCTCGGACCTAGTTTCACTTCTCTGGATCCAAGCTTCCTCTAAGCCCTTGAGTTTCTCCTGCAAACAGAACAACAAAACAGGAATCATTGGCTATGATTCGAAGAAAATAGTTTATAAACTGAAGTCAGGCTAATGCAATATCATCTCTATATGATCAACATGTAAAGCAGCTCTTTGCCGTATTGGCTAACCTTAAGAGCTACCACAAAGGTCACCGCTGCATCACATGTGGAAAACCTTAAAGCGAATTTTTGAATCTGGAGAAAGAACAACAAGCACATCAAACAATACGATTTCGATCACACAGCTGAAGTATCTTACTCATGGACATTTATCAAATTCTTCTTAGGTTACACTATTAAGCTTTTTTTACATCTGTTTATTCCAGAAAAAAAATCCAAAAGAGATTCGAGTGTTAGGAGGTTGCCTCGTTTGCAGAATCCTCGTAGCTAACGAGAATCGCTCGGCTACCACGAGGTGGGAACCCAGAAACGCACGTCATCTGAGGCCATGAGAAATTCAGCTTTGAAATGTAGTGTTCTTCCTGTAGAATTTGAGATTTCCCCAATCATTCGAAGAACAATCAAAGAGCAGGGAAGTTAAATTAGTCCATAAAACTATAATCAAACATGGATAGATCCCAATTTACGAAATCTATTAAGCTTAAACCATAGCGAACACCAATCTAAACAAAAACCAGGAGTAGCAAATCCGATCTAAAGAACAACATAGAGAGAGGGAAAAAAAAATCAACTCACAAGGACTTTCCCGCCGAGTTCGACGGAGAGAATCACATCGGATCTGTTCACTTCGTCCACCAGCTGGAGAGACAACGTCGAAGAAGACGTCGACAACCACGTCCCGTGGGGCGACGGATTCAGCTCTCTCTTTCCGAGAGAAACCAGTCCTGGATACGGAGAGGGAGAAAATGGATACGGAACAAACCGAGCAAAACCGATCAACCATCGGGAAAATTCTGAAGCCGCCGCGTTTACTCGGTGGTGCTCGTGGATTGATGCTGCTAGAGATCCCGCCATCTTCCTTCAGATATTTCCTCCGTTTTTGAAATTTCGTTTCTCAGCCTCTTTTTTTTTTCTGCTGTGAACGAAATTTAAAAAGCGTACTGTACGGAAATTATATTTCCGCACTTCCCTATGCTCTCAGATTACATGTGGGCTCAAAAGGCCCAATATATATATTTGTATCAAAAATCCGGTTCCAGTTTGGTATGGTTTTCATATTGTGGTTCTATTTATCTTAATTAATTAGAAATTTCAAACACTGCATTGTGTGATTTTAATCCAACGTTTTATTTCCAAAGGAATTTTCTGTCTAACAAGTACAAAGAAGTGAAATGAAACATTATTACAACCTCTCAAACGGCAGATGCTTCCATCGAAACTATACACCAAAGTTCATAAATCAGATTGTCCAAACCCAAACAATTACTTGCGGCTGGATTTCTACTCGAATCACGGAAGCTTAAACTTGAAGTGCAGAAGCTATGGAACCAGCGAGGCTTAGAATTTCAAAAGGAGGTTTATTCATCACCTCTTTCACAGTCAATCCACACGAGTCTGTGATCCAGAAATAGCTCAGACCTTCCGCGGGATCACCTGCAACACGAAAAAGACATATACAAAGATTTTCTGTGACACACAGAAAAAGAAATAACTCGGTTTAGATGGAATCATAACATTTGTATAATGGTTGTAACCTTTGGTGTCAAGCTTGAAACGTTTCCATGAACTCTTGGGGAATATGCCGTGTGTTACATATGCGCTTATTTTCGCTGCTCCATGTGCAGCTAAGACTTTCTGAAGGGCACAAAAATTAGTGATGAGTTATGGAGTTATACTTTTGACAGTTGAATCTGAGTACAGAACCTGGCATTCTATTAGCGTGCCACCCGACTGAACCAAATCATCAACAATCACGACGTGCCTTCCTTCAGCGTCTCCCTCTTTGATACGCACTATTCGTTTGTCTCCCATTCTAACTTTGTTGCAAACAATCTGAATGACAAAGGGGATTACTGTGTGTACAGATTTGCTGCTCAAGATAGGATGATGCAATGCCTGTTTTAGAGTTAGATCTAATGTAGGCTTGAATAGCTCCTGATGCAAAACCTAGGTCCACATTGGATTCACTGTAAGATGATAGTGAGATATGCCATTAGAAAGTATAATACCGTTGGATAATGCTGGAGTTGTTTGTGAAAACGTTTCCATGCTCCATCATCCGGGAATGCAATAGATATCTGAAACAAAAGAAGATCAGTAACCAACAAGCTTGAACGGAACTCTTGTCTATAGCGAGTTACATGAAAAAATGTTCTTTAAACTTGTTGACACTACATGATGGAACTGATATAAATGTGACAACCAGAGGTAAAGAGACTCACGTTATCGGAATCAGGTAGAGTCTGGAGTCTGTTCTTTAGCAATGGTATACCACTCTCAAAGCATGGAAGTATAGTATCACCAAAGTAGAATCTTTCCTACAATCCAAACGAAGACAGGCAAATACTAGATCAAACAATGGACTCAGAGAACAAAAAAAGAAGAAGCATTGGCATTGATCAGAGTTGTAATGAAAACCTGCAAGGCATGTATATCGAAGGTCACTAAGCTAGTCGGTCCTCCTCTAGAAGTAGGTATGTTTGAGAGTATCCTAGCGAGAGTGAAAGCAGTGGCCACGTCTCCTTCGTCTTCCATTCTCTCAGAAGTTCCAGTGGGGAAGAATGGAAGAACAAGTGTAAATGACGAAATGAAAAGCTTGGGCAGGGCATAGATAACAGAGAGCTGCTCGAAGATCACAGCGGGTGAACTGAATGAAGCCAAGAAGGCAACATGCTGCCCACGAATGCCTTGAGCATTTTGAATGAACAAATTAGGGAATCCATCGTCAAATTTCCTAAACAAGGACGATAAATGTGATGACTTAGTTAACAGGAACTCAACCTTTTTCGGCCATTAATTATATATATCAAACCCAATTCTCCTCAGCTAATAAGCCTGATACAAAATTTCTTACGATCTACAAAGCAGAAGATGCACTAATGGTGATTTAAAGAGCTATCTCATCTCAAGGTCTCGACTTTGAAGTCTGGAGTAAGACCATTGACCAAAAACACAAAGAAACTCGCATTTTAAAGTTCAACAAACTGTTAAGAACCAAGGCAAAGTAAAAGCTAACAATTTTCTAAAAACAAACCCACGAATATGAAATCAAAATAGATAGAGGGACGATAATTTATTTACTTCCAATTGATGCTTCGTAGCTCGATGCAATCAGATTGCCCGACTATTCTCTCGGCGAGATCTCTAGTCTCGTCGCTGTGGAAGAGGCAGACGCGCTTCGAGCACTTCGCACCGGATTCCGACGCCGCCGCGGCCATTGATATCGGAGACGACGAAGAATTCGGATTAATTAGGCTGATCGGATCTCCATTGGACAAGAAATCGAGGCTCCGGTGACCCGACTGGTTCTCTAAGCTTCTGACTCCACACCTCACGCAGCGGTTACCGACTGTAGCAGTTTTGAAATTCAGAGAAAACGGAGACGAAGAGGACGATAGCGACGAAGAAGAAGAGCTAAATTGAGGCAGAGATAGAGAAGCAGCGTTGGTTGCAGTCGCCGGAGAAATAGCCGCCATTTCCGAAGACGAAGGGTCAAAAATACGAATTTTCCGGCGGATACCTTCAAATTAAAAAAAAAACGAATTTTGCGCTTAAAATCGAATCTGACATGTGGCGAAGACTGTAAATTGACATATATGCCCCTATCTGTCAAATGAGACACGTTATGAAGATGTTGGAGTTGTTTCCTCGCTATAGTTCCGGTTTGATCAGACTAGGTTAGCTAACCACCGGTCCAAGTTAGTCTCAGACCCGAACTTTACCACCGAGATCACACACGGTTAATGTCGGTTTAGTGAGAATGTCGATAGGGATATTCGGTTAAAGAGTACGAGGAGGCTCCCATCAATAAACTTGGGAAGGTACACGCGCCTGGAATAGTTTTATGAAGAAAAAATGTGTTAATTGAAACAAGAAGTTTCAAACTAACAAGTAAATTACCGGTAAACAAGAGGCTGCTACTATAAGGAGACTGGAAAAAAAAATTTATAAAATAGAAACTGAATTATCGTAAATAACTAAATATACATTATATACATACAATAAAATAAAAAGTATTTGCACACATAGTCATTTAAAAAAAAAATTTAAATTTCTAACACTTTTCAAAACCCAAAAAATAATTTAATATTTTTCTTTGCAAAATGACGATTTTACTCTCTGCTATACACATGTGTACTGTACACAGCTTACTTTTTCGCGGTACTGTACATGAGTTTGACTAGAGAGTCAATGCATGTATAATACACAAAGTGCTAGATACTTAATCAGGTTTTGGAAAGTGTTAAAAAACTAAGAGAGTTTTGAAAAAGTGACAAAATAGCAAATAATGTCATAAAATAACACTCTCTCTGTTATAATATAAATGATGTTTAAGGTTTATCACATAGATTAAAGATTCATTTAATTTTTATTTTTTTATACTAAAACATCATTTATTATCTATTTAAACACAATTCAACCAATAAAAAAATAATTTACAGAATATAAATGATCAAAAATAATAATAAATTATTTAATTTTGTATTGAAAACTTAAAACATTATTTATTTAAAGAAAAAAAAAACTTAAAACATCACTAAAAACGGAGGGAGTAATAATAATAAATTAATAATACACGTTAAAAACAAAACAAAGTAACAAATGTCGTTTTCGTAAAAACCTTACTACATGTACGAAATCGACTAACCTTCTGTCTTCACACGCGAATTAATAAAGATCTCAGTTTTCCTTGGAATCTCAGAATATTGGGTTCTACCTCTCTACTATGGACTTCCCTACCCACTAGGCAAGAAAAGCTACATATACTTTTTATTTTTTTATCCATTACTAATATATATATATATATATATAAAAAAGCGAGCAACGTCAAATTTCAAATGAATATTGCACGTATAGAGAAAATATTTCATAGTAAAAAAAATAAAAATATAGATTTGATCAGTTTTTACCGGTTATGTTGAAAATGTAAAATAAAATATCATGATTATCCAAGTTAGTCAGATGAACAAATAATAAAAGTATCTAAAAATTATCGATGGTCATCCTTTGGTTCTCACGCGATTTTGGTTGCTCAATGTCTTATCTAACTATGTAGTCTCTCTTTTTACTATCTCACTTTGTAATCTCCAAATATTGTCTCACTGAGAGATGGGGAGCACGTGAGTAAATAAAAAGAGATACATTTTATATAAAAAATCTTAAAAATTCCTAACTTATTAGTAGGAGAAACATAAATTGAATATTTTTTCTTCTCCCCATCATCTTTTTCAATTCCATCCAGTTACGAAAAGTAAATAGAATACAGAGAATTCTATCAGCTTTGTTAATTAGTGCGAGAAAAAAAAAGTTAATTAATTAATTAATTTATACGTGCTTATTTAAAAGAAAGAAACTTAAAAATAATTGTTTTAGGTTTACGCTGAATCAAATCTTGCTAGCCAATAATTAAAGATTTAATCTTCGAATCCTCAATCGATTTTCCTACAGTCTGATATTTAGCAAGTATATATCTGTGTACTGAGATACTTGATTTGTGTATTCTTCCTTCATATCATAAAAACAAAATCACATCAATTTCGATTTTCTGAAACAACATTACATTTGAATATGAAGTAGACGTGGTTGATAACAATTACATCATCATTATAGTCATCGAAGATAAGTTTACCGTCCATCTCTATATTCTTCTTTTACACAACGGATATTAATTCATCTATCCCTCGAAAGTAAATAAAACCCTCGAAACATGGTATATGAGGAATTAATGCAACGAATACTAAAAAGGTAGTTTTATAAGATTGCTGACTCACGCATCATATGCCAAAAGTAAAGAAATTAATAAAAGATAACTCTTTCAACTTTATTAATCAATTTTTTAAAAAAAAATATAAGCGAAACTTTGAAAACAAAGATTAAACATTTAAATATGTATAGAAACAACAATGCATAGTTATTCTAATTCTAGACTGCATCATATTTCACTTTTCATATATAATAGAATAAAGGCAGCTTCTATTTTTTTTTTTCTGTCAAAGCTTATTAGGAATATATTAATGTATGTACACACGATATCTTCATATAATCGGTAAGTTCGGTGAAACTAAACCTAGATTTATGAATTGTAAACTTTCTTATAATAATATTTTAGATCAACATTTTTGAATTTTGTGTTTCTTTCTATCCATGATTTAGGATTTAATGCTTTTAAAAATATCAAGAGATCATATCCCTTACTCTCTTTTCTATCCTTGATGGATCAATGCCGATCCGGCATATGATAGCCTGCAAATATTATTTTTTAGACGATTAAAATCGTATATAATCAAAATTAGTTCAAAACTATAAATATTAAAAAGACGTGACACATGCATGTGCATGTGTTATATATATACACATGTGGATATATATACACATGTGGATATATATACATTTTACATACCTTGGCTATGATTGTATAAGCGGTCCTCTCATTCAAGGTCTGGAGATTAGCAGTCATAACTTGAGCTCCTTCTTCTTCAAAAACTCTCATAAGCTCGTGTAACATTAATCTTTTCATGTTAACATTTATAATCAGATTCATCTCTATGGTCGAATCCCATGAGTGAATGCTGAGTTTTGGCAGAAGAGACGACGACCCTTCTGAGCGATTCCCGACTTTATCTCCTCCTAACAATGCCTTTTTCTTCTCCGTCAAACACTTTATCTTCTCTTTCAATTGGATCATGTATGATGTAGCTTGATCTATAAGTCGAGGCACTGGTAACTGTTAGAGCCAATAAAAAACCCCAAGTTATTACTTATTACTTTCAAGTTTTTCGCATGAATGTGTTTATAATCAATCTATAACACAAACATAAAACATACATAATCAATCTATAAAACCTAGCCTAGCTATGTCTCCCTCTGTTCATCAATATTTTTGGTAAAAAGGTAGGGTTTTGAGAGAACTTTTATTTGTAAAAAAGGTAGGACTTAGAGCATGTTCAATGGGGGTTCTAAATAGAAGAGTTCTAAAAAATTATAATGATATATAATTGATAAATATTGGAGAGGTTCTAAAAAGAAGAGAGAAGGGTTCTAAAGTTAGAACTTTTAGATACAGATTCTAAAAATTAACATACAAAATGTTGGGGTTCTAAAAGGTGAGGTTCTAAAAATTTTAGATACCCATTTTTAGATACCCACCATTGGACATGCTCTTAGAGAAAACGTTTTTGTGTGTGTGTGTGTGTGTGGTGTTCATTTGAAAGTAAATTTAACTTTAACCCTCCCTCCCACCAAAAAAACCCTAGCTATGTGCATCATCACTTGTTTGTAATTTTTTTGGCCTTGACCGAAGTGTGAAATTGGTCTGTAGCATCGGCTAACAGAGCGAAACCATTGGACGACATCTATCAAAAAGTGTTTACTTATGTTATATACACATAAAATACATGTATAAGTATAATGTGCTAGCTAGAGAGAGAGATAGAGACTAGGAAGGAAAGAGAATTTGACCCTGCGAGTGGGAGAAACATGGGAAGATAGAATAAAGAAGAGATCTTTCATGCGCATTCGTCGCTTTTTCTCCCTGAGGTTTCGTTTTTCCCTCAACGACAATGAGCTTCCTTCTCCTATTTCTCTTTCCCTCACCATTCTTTTTGTTCTCTTTTATGTATGTTACTATGTTTTTTTTTTCTTAATTCAAATCCATCTCTCTCTATATATAAAGAGAGAGAGAGAGACATGTATATATATATATATACACAGAGAGAGAGAGAGACATATATATATATATATATATATAGAGAGAGAGAGAGAAAGAGAGAGTCACATGCAGTTCACAATTTTGAGAGAAAGAGCTGCGTAATTTTAGAGGAAAGCGATGTTTTTAAAGAAAGTCATGGCTTTTGTAATTGCGTCCCTGAGCTTACACACTGCTTGATAATGCTTATTCGTTCTTACCAAGTAAATTTAGTATTTACTTTGTAATATCTCCACTCTTAGAGATACTGAAATTTCGATAAAAGTTCATATACCTGGCACTAGCTAAGATCCGGTGTCCATAGATTCAGTTTTACATGATAATAAACTCTTTTTTTTTTTTGGATCAACTTAACTCTAGGTTTAGGTCCAGTGAATAGCTCGAAATTATATTAGGTTTGCAGAAGATTCTTATCAAAAACCATTTATACAGCGTAAATTAGCTAGTCAGAAGATAGGATAAACCAATGCCGTACGAAAGTGTGAAATGTCCAAATCGACAAAAATAAAAGAAAAATTATTTTCTATTACCGATTGAAAGGGACCAAGAAAACAAACTAGGTTAGCTAACCACCGGTCCAAGTTAGTCTCAGACCTGAACTTTACAACCGAGATCACACACGGTTTATGTCGGTTTAGTGTGAATGTCGATAGGGATATTCGGTTAGTTTTCGGTTAAAGAATACAAGGAGGCTCCCATAGTCTCATCTAGAAGTAAAAAATCCGGATCCGAAAATCCGAACCGGTACCGAACCGAAAATACATGAACCAAACCCGATCTAAATTTTTAAAATACCGATCGGATCCTAAATTTTTATTCCCGAATAACCGAATTTGAACCGGTACCGAATGGGTATCCGAAATACTCGAAGTGTAATTATATACCCAAATATATTAATTATATTTAGATTTGATATAACTCTAATACCCACAATTACAACTATAAACCGAATATATTTAAAAAAATTGGATATTTCAGGTATTTTAGGTATATTTTCGATATTATGGGTATATCGAATACACCTATTTTATTTTATTTTTGAAATTTTCGAGTACTTTGGATACTTTTGGTTTGAAAGTATATTGTTTTTATTGAAATGAATATTCATATTTTTGTGTTCAATCTCGGATTTCATGTTTTTCGGGTATTTTCGGGTATTATGGATACTTTTGGATATTTTCGGATCCGGATCCGAACATATGCGAAAAAATTTGGATCTTAAAAAAAATATCCGATCCGAATTTTTAAAATATCCGATCGGTACCTAAACCCGAAATACCCGATCCGAACCCGATCCGAGGATCCGAACGCCCTCCCCTAGTCCCATCAATAAACTTGGGAAGGTACACGCGCCTGGAATCGTTTTATGAAAAAAAATGTGTTAATTGAAACAAGAAGTTTCAAACTAACAAGTAAATTACCGGTAAACAAGAGGCTGCTACTATAAGGAGACTGAAAAAAATATTTAAAAAATAGAAACTGAATGATCGTAAATAACTAAACATTATACATACAATAAAATAATAATAATAATACACGTTAAAAACAAAACAAAGTAACAAATGTTAAAAAAAAAATAAAAACCAGCTGCATAAAAGCATAATTTCGTATATTTTCAACACAGCCGAAAAGAATTTTGTTTAGAACAAATTAAAAAATTATTAAAGTTTTTTTTTCTTAAAATGTAACAAATTGGAAAAAGAAGTATTCGTATCCTACCTTTATCCACTTTCATCCGTCTTGATACCTAAAACAGAGAGTCCTAATTTCATTGCCATACTTTTTTTTAGTAAAATTTATGGAGTTTTAAAAGTAATTAAAAGACATCACACGCATCTAAAATCCAAAAAAGAAGTATATTTAAATATTTACATGATAAATTATACAACTATATATTGGTCTTGTCTTGAAGCAATGATTGTGTAAACAATGGGTATTGCTCATTCATCGCCTAACAACCCACATAGACAAAATGATTATTGGGCCTTAAGTTTAAAATCTAAAAATACTAAGAGTTAACGTTCGCTAGCTATATAGCACGATATAATTTTTTTTTAAATATTGTTTTGAAAAAATTATAAGAATATATATTTATCTAATTTTATAATATATCTAAATAATTATTATATAAAACTGTCAATTCGGACTAACTCGTTTTACAATTAACTAAAATATTATTCGGATTAACCAGCAAAAACCTGTAATTTGAAAATATAACTATAAATATGAACTGCTTAATGACTATGGTTTTTGTAGTTAATCCATAAACTTTCTAAAAATTAATTTTCTTGTGTCTAACTTTTTTATAAAATTAGAATTAAAATTAAATATGATAATCATAGTAAAAAATATTGCAAGATCTTGAATATATTTTAATTGAATATGTATTGATTGATTATTATTTAATAATATCATAATAATTAAGAAACTAAATAGTAAATAACTTATTGAATGAGAAATAAATAATTTCTATATTCTCATCAATAATTTTAAAAGACATAGAGCGCGGTAATTTTTCTTAAAATTTGTTTTAAAATTTAAGAAAAACTGTTTTGACATGTTCTGAATTTTATAATATGTCTAATCAACTAATGATTATAGATAGAGTTGCCAAACTGGACTAACCAATTTATTTAACTCATTTTGCAATAGATTAAAATATAAAATTACACATACTCAAATAAAAATATAACAAACTATAGTTAACTTTTTTTAAAAATCATATTATTTAGTAAATTGAGTATGACATCTATCTTTAAAACTAAAAAATAATATTTTGACTTGCGAGATCCGTTTTTCTCGGCATTTGAAATTAGAATCATAACTCATCCATGACAGGATAACCCGCTTACTTAACCCATTTTGCGATGGACCAAAATATTATTCGATATAACCCTCAAAGAATTACAATCTTGAAACACTAAGTCTAATATGCACTACTTAGTGGCGTCATCTCACAAATTCTTAAAAACTTAATTTATTGTGCCTAACTTTCTATAAAAATAGTAAAATATTTTTCAATTTTTGTTTTGATATATATTCAAATAAGATAATATAAATTACAGTGAGAAATATTATAAGATTTTGAATATCTTTTTTTTTTTGAATATGTAGATTCACTATTATTTAAAAATATGTAATATTTTTAATATCATAATAATTAAAATACTAAATAGTTGATACCCTCATGAATGGAAAACAAATAATTTCCATATTTTCTTCAATCATTTTAAAAGAGAATTATAACATTTCCTATTTTAATTATCTATTTGTTATTTTTAATGGCATAGTATATAATAACTTATAAAACAAAATTTATTTTCCAAAATATTTTTTAAAATAATATTATAGAGATCACTAACTATCAAGTTATCTACACGTATCCCATATTTTCTATATTTACTTAATTACCATTGAATTTCTATGCCAATCAATTTTTTTATGAAATAAGTACATATTTATTTCCATTTTCTTCGAAAGTGTAAACAAAAGTTTAATATGTAATTGTAATTAAGTTAAAAAACGAAATTTTAAATATATATATATATATATATTTATTTATGTAAATAATTGGTTAGTTAGTGATATTTAGATTTTAAAATCTGGATATCATGAAGAAAAACCGTAATAATTAAGTGGAATTACTATATTTCAGTAGACTACAATATCTCTATAATATTATTTAAGAATATATTTTTGAAAATAAACATTGATTTGTAAATTATGACATGAAAGACCATTAAAAATAAGAAAATATAATTAAAATCGGAAAGGATATAATTGTCTTTTAAAATTATTGATAAGAATATGAAAAGTATTTATTTCTCATTAAAAATATTATTTACTATTTAGTTTCTTAATTATTTTATTAATATATATTTTTAAAAGACAATCAATTCATATATATTCAAAAATAAAAATATATTCAAAATTCTGCTATATTTTTCAGTATAATTTAATATATTTTATTTGGATATATATTAAAACAAAAGCTGAAACTTATTTACAATTTTTATAAAAAGTTAGACACGAGATTATTTTTTAAAGAATTCGTAAACTAACCACAAAAACTAGAGTCATTAAACGGTGCATATTAGAGTTATGTTTTCAAGATTATAGGTTTTTACATGTAACCCGAATAATATTCTAATCCACTGCAAAATGGATTAAATAGACGAATTATTACGAATTGACATTTTTATCTATAATCATTAATTAGTCATATTGTAAAATTCAGATAAAAACAATTTTTCTTTAATTGTCAAAATAATTTATTGAAAACAAATTACCACGCGCTATAATTAGCGCGATACATCCTAGTATATTACAAAAAGAAGATCAATTTTCTATGGTTATTTCAGTCTTTTTTCAACAATAATAACTAAGTGGAAATTCCTACAGTCATTTCTACTTGTTACTTAGCTGTCATTGAATTTCTATGCCAATAATATAATTGATAACTTTTATCAAATAAATAAAAGTAAAGATTTATTTCCATTTTCATTGAGAGTGTAAACAGAAAAGTGTAGAAATTCAATCGTAAATAAGTAAGAAATAGAAATTTTGAAATATATGTAAATAATTTATTAGTTAGTAATATTTAGATTTTAAAAGTTGGATGTCATGAAAAAACGGTAATAATTAGGTGGAATTTCTATACTTGAGTATACTACATTATATATTACAAGAAAAAGGTCGATTTCTTAGAATCATTTCAGTCATTTTCCAGCAACGGTAATAATTATGTGGTATTTCCTACGATCATTTCTATTTGTTACTTATTTACTATTGAATTTATAATTATAAGTATAGAAATTTTGAAATATATGTAAATAATTTATTTGTTAGTAATATTTATATTTTAAAAGTTGGATGTCATGGAAAAACGGTAATAATTAATTGGCATTCTACATTATATATTACAAGAAGAAGGTCTATTTCTTACAATTATTACAGTCATTTCCAGCAACAGTAATAATTATGTGGCATTTCCTACGATGATTTCTATTTGTTACTTATTATTGAATTTCTAATTATAAGTATATAAATTTTTAAATATATGTAAATAATTTATTAGTTAGTAATATTTAGATTTTTAAAATTGGATGTAATGAAAAACGGTTATAATTAGGTGGCATTTCTATACTTTAGTATACTACATTATATATTACAAGAAAAAGATCAATTTCTTACAATCATTTCAGTCATTTTCCAGCAACGGTAATAGTTATGTGGCATTTCCTACGATGATTTCTATTTGTTACTTATTTACTATTGAATTTCTAATTATAAGTAAAGAAATTTTGAAATATATGTAAATAATTATTTGTTAGTAGTATTTAGATTTTAAAAGTTGGATGTCATGAAAAAACTGTAATTATTAGGTGGCATTTCTATACTTGAGTATACTACATCTAATCTATTAAAACAGAGTTGCTTTTTGTAACCAAACAAGATTTTATTTTATTCTTATCATAGATAACTTTTAAACTTTAAAGTTTAAACTTTAGATTTTTGTGGATAACTATCTATGTTTCCAAACAAATTAATTTTGTTCAACTAAAAATTTATTTAATTAATCTGATTCAATTAAAATTTATTTAATTAATATGATTCAAAGAAAAATTCATTTAATTAATCTGATTCAATTAAATAGTAGTTTAGTTAATTAATTAATCTGATTATATATATGTATTTATATTAATTATAATTCATAATTATAAAAATTCAGACTATGCCATTAAGTAAACTAAATATTTAAAATCGATTATTTCAAAAATATATAAATTAAATATTTCAAAAATAATTTATTTTTTTATTATTATTTTTTACGAAAATAATATTTGTTATTTTGAATTTAGATTATGCCAAATATTTTAATAATCAAATTTTTTGAATGATACGGATTCAAAATTAACAATTTTTATTGAAAGATAATCTTAAATTTTGAATTATATAGATTTTCTGAGATTTCATCAACAGTTACAAAAAATATTCAGAATTAATAACAAAATATGTTTACTTCTAAATTTAAATCTTATTAATACAATCAGATTTATAATTGTATATTAATATATTATAATTAGATTTGAAAAAAACATAAATCATTTCATGCATATGGACAACATTCATTTACTAATACAAATTTAATATTTTTATTTACATATATTAAATATTTATATTATACGGTAATATAAACAGACGGGTTATAATTATATATGTTTTTATAATCGCGGTCTTTTCTCGGAGTAATATGAACGGACGAGTTAGAATTATGTTTTTATAATTGCGGTCATTCTCGGATGAATATGAACGGACGGGTTAGAATTATTTTTTTATAATCGCGGTCATATTTAATACTAGAAAAAAAAAATCTACAAAAACAAACTATATTTAAACACAAAAATAATTTTTGTCACTTATTAGAAAAATTATATTTATAAAAAAAAAAATCTAAATAAAAAAATTATATTACAAAATTTGATTAAAAAAAATAAAAAAAATTCTCATGCGGGTGCACGGGGTAGAATCTAGTTATATATTACAAGAAGAAGGTCGATTTCTTACAATCGTTTTAGTCATTTTCCAGCAACGATAAATAATTATGTGGCATTTCCTACGATGATTTATATTTGTTACTTATTTACTATTGAATTTCTAATTATAAGTATAGAAATTTTGAAATATATGTAAATAATTTATTAGTTAGTAATATTTAGATTTTAAAAGTTGGATGTCATGGAAAAACGGTAATAATTAGGTGGCATTTCTATACTTGAGTATACTACATTATATATTAGAAGAAGAAGATCGATTTCTTACAATCATTCCAGTCATTTTTCAGCAATTTCCTACGATCATTTCTATTTATTACTTATTTACTATTGAATTTCTAATTATAAGTATAGAAATTTTGAAATATATATAAATAATTTATTAGTTAGTAATATTTATATTTTAAATTTGGATGTCATGAAAAAACGATAATAATTAAATGGCATTTCTATACTAGAGTATACTACATTATATATTACAGGAAGAAGGCCGGTTTTTTTACAATTATTTCAGTCATTTTTCATGGTAAATAAAATTATGTGGCATTTTCTACGATCATTTCTATTATATATTTATTTACCATTGAATTTCTAATTATAACTTATAATTAGAAATTCAATAGTAAATTCGTAGTACCAATCAATTCTCACTGAAACTATTGAAACACTTTTTTATGTAACAAATATATTTCTGGTCTTAGTTTTCGAACCAATGACAAATTAGTCTCTCCATTGTGGTAAAACCTAATCTACCCTCCTCCACAACCAGAAAGTTCCCTTGACCTTCCTCCTCTATTTATATGTATACTAGGATTTAACCCGCGCTAATTATAACGCAGAGTAATTTTTTTTAAAGAAATTGTTTTGAAATTTAAAAAAAAATGTTTTTATATGAATTTTACAATATAGCTAACTAATGATTATAGATAAACCTGTCAATTTATAATAATTTGTCTATTTAACCTGTTTTACAGTGAGCTAAAACATTATTCGAGCTAACCCGCAAAAACATATAATATTAAAAACATAACTCTAATATGCACCGTTAAATGACTTTGGTTTTTGTGGTTACTCTACGAACTCTTTAAAAAAAAGTTTATTGTGTCTAAATTTTTATAAAATCTCTAAAATA
The DNA here is from genome assembly GCA_030161315.1 of Eutrema japonicum. Taxonomy (NCBI): domain Eukaryota; kingdom Viridiplantae; phylum Streptophyta; class Magnoliopsida; order Brassicales; family Brassicaceae; genus Eutrema; species Eutrema japonicum. Next base: position 5,203,414 of record BSQW01000001.1, on the reverse strand, counting down.
TTTTTCAACTTTGTTTAGATATATATTCAAATAAAATATAATAAATTATAGTGAAAAGTATAGCAAGATTTTGAATATATTTTTTCTTTTAATATATATATAAATTGATTATTATTTTAAAATATATAATATTAAAAATAATTAAGAAATTAAATAATAAATAACCTTTTTAATGCAAAAATATATACTTTCCATATTCTACCAATAATTTTAAAAGACTATTATATATTTTCCTATTTCAATTATTCTTTATTATTTATAATGATATTTCATGTAATAATTTACAAAATAAAATTTATTTTCAAAAATGTTTCTTAAATAATATTATAGAAATATATAAACATGCCTTCTCACTTATAGTGTCTCTCTCAAACTCACTCTTTTTCTCTCTATTTGTTTTCTTTCGCAGTCTCCTTCATTTTATATCCATCGGAACGCACCGCTTCACGTGAAAAACTGAAAATGCAGCCGTCCAGCGTTCCGGCAACAGCGGCAGAGAATATGATGGAGAAGGAGAAGGATCGGCCAAGTGTGTCAGTGTTTAAGCTCTTCTCATTTGCTGATTTCTACGACTGCGTTCTGATGATTCTTGGATCCATTGGTGCGTGCATTCACGGAGCCTCCGTTCCAGTGTTCTTCATATTTTTCGGCAAACTCATCAACATCATCGGCCTTGCTTACCTCTTCCCACAACAAGCGTCTCACAAAGTCGCCAAGGTTTGTATATATGTTTTCATAACCATTTATCGAAAACTTTTAGTTGTTAGGGTTTAATTACTCAAATTCTTCCATCTTATTATTTTTCGATGTTTTAATTGCACTGAGTACGTAGTTAGATCTGATTAACAACAAAATAAAGATTTGAACTTGAAAGTTGTGTTGATTCGAATCTTATTGGCCACATAAATTTGACATGACGAGTCGCAAATTCAAGAGAGAAGATCTACTAAATCCATTTTTAGAAAATAAAAATACGATATTTTTGGGTTCAATGTACATGAGATATATCAAATGAATTAATTAGCAAGGTCAAATTTGGTTAAAAGCTGGTAATTAATCTCTATATACAGAACTATACTACAAATATAATACAAATAATAAGTTTTATATTATTATTAATTATGTTGTTTGCTCCGTTTAATTTTTGTTTTTCTTTGGTTGTGCAGTACTCGTTGGATTTTGTATATCTGAGTGTGGTGATACTATTCTCATCATGGATAGGTAAGTAACATAAAAAATCATACGAATTAAGCAAAAATATATTTTTGAAGATACAAATGAATAAATCTTTAAAAAAAATAATGAATGGAAACAGAGGTTGCATGTTGGATGCATACGGGAGAGAGACAAGCGGCGAAGATAAGAAAAGCTTATCTGCGGTCAATGTTAAGCCAAGACATAAGCTTATTCGACACCGAATCTTCCACCGGAGAAGTCATCTCCGCCATCACCTCTGACATACTTGTCGTCCAAGACGCTCTCTCCGAGAAGGTACGTTCGTCCAATGGATTTTTTTGTTTGTTTTGTGTTAGTTCACATTAAAATTTACTTAAATTGATATTCGATAAAAATACAATGAATAATTATTTTTCATTGTATTTACCGTCTTTTTTTTATAATTGTATGATCTACGGTCCTTAGCCAATAGCCATGTACCGTCTTTTTAAAATAGATTACCTTTTAATAAAAACACTGTTTTTTCAAATATATAATATTTACTTGAAAACTATTTATTAGTCTATATGCTTTTTTCTACCAAAAATTAGTCTATATACTTGATTATTAAGAAACAATGAATACAATTATTTATTAGTTTTGTACAATGAATCTATGTAATTCGATTAATATGGATTTTCTAAAATAAGCCTTGACATATGTAGTCAAAATATAATTTCGACCAATTTTAATTTCATTAATTATGGCTACTTAGCGACATACAAATCTTGTTAATTAATCCGACCAATTTTGATGTCAATAATTATGGCTTAGTCCAATAAAAAAAAAAACAGAGTTTAGCATGCATAATTTTTTTTTTTTTTTTTTTTTTTTTGTAGCATGCATAATTTTGTATGTTATCATTTACCATGAACCGGATTACCGACTTTTTTTTGTTGCAGGTCGGGAATTTCTTGCACTGCATGAGCCGGTTTATAGCCGGTTTTGCAATCGGATTCACGAGCGTATGGCAAATAAGTCTTGTCACTCTCTCCATAGTCCCACTCATTGCTCTCGCCGGAGGTATCTACGCTTTTGTCGGCACCGGACTTGTTGTTCGTGTCCGGAAATCATACGTCAAGGCCGGCGAGATTGCAGAAGAGGTCGGTAACTTGTACCTCAAGAAAACTATCTGCATGTTATCTTTTTTATTTTTTTTTGTATTTTATACATCGTCTTCGTCTCTCTTTTCAAATTCAGGTGATCGGTAATGTGAGGACCGTACAAGCGTTCACGGGAGAAGAAAAGGCGGTGGGATCGTACCGAGAAGCTCTGAAGAACACGTACACGTACGGGAGAAAAGCCGGTTTAGCCAAGGGACTAGGACTCGGTTCGATGCACTGTGTCCTGTTTTTGTCTTGGGCTTTGCTCGTTTGGTTCACAAGCATCGTTGTTCACAAGGGAATCGCTAATGGCGGCGAAGCTTTCACTACCATGCTCAACGTTGTCATCGCTAGCTTGTAATATAAAAGTTTTATTTTCATCTTGCTTAATCTCTCGTTCTACACGTTTTCCTTATTCCTCTGTTTTATTTTAATAACAAAGTCTCTGTTCTTGGGGTTTTGTGTAGGTCTCTTGGTCAGGCAGCGCCAGACATTTCCACATTTATACGAGCGAGAGCAGCTGCCTATCCGATTTTTCAGATGATCGAGCGGAACAAGGAGCCGAAAACGGGTCGTAAACTTGGGAAAGTAGACGGAGACATTCGATTCCAGGACGTGACTTTCACCTACCCGTCTCGCCCTGACGTGGTGATCTTTGACAAGCTCAACTTGGTGATCCCTGCGGGGAAAATTGTGGCACTTGTTGGAGGAAGCGGGTCCGGGAAAAGCACAATGATATCTCTAATCGAGCGGTTCTACGAGCCTACCGAGGGGGCGGTGTTGCTGGACGGAAACGATATCAGATACCTGGATCTTAAGTGGCTAAGAGGACATATCGGTCTGGTTAATCAAGAGCCTGCCCTGTTTGCAACGACGATTCGCGAGAACATTCTGTATGGTAAAGATGACGCAACTGCTGAGGAAATAACCGATGCAGCAAAGCTCTCAGAAGCCCTTTCATTCATCAACAATCTCCCTGAAGGATTTGAAACCCAGGTCTGTCGAAATTCAGATAGCTTAGAATACAAGACACCACTATAAACCCTAAACTTTGCTTGTTATTCGGTATTACAGGTAGGAGAGAGAGGGATTCAGCTATCCGGCGGGGAGAAGCAGAGGATCACAATTTCAAGAGCGATCGTGAAAAACCCTTCGATACTCTTGCTCGACGAGGCGACAAGCGCTCTAGACGCAGAGTCGGAAAAAAGCGTACAAGAAGCTTTGGACAGAGTGATGGTTGGGAGGACTACGGTTGTGGTGGCTCATAGACTCTCCACCGTGAGAAATGCTGACATCATAGCCGTCGTTCAAGGAGGAAAGATCATCGAGTCGGGAAGCCACGACGAACTCATCTCCAACCCAGATGGAGCTTACTCTTCTCTCCTGCGTATCCAAGAAGCTGCCAGCCCTAACTTGAACCACACTCCAAGCTTACCAATCAGGTACTAATACTTAAAATTAAAGTTGCCCAATCCGGTTTAATCAAACCGTAAATCGGATTGTATACACTCCTACCTAACACCACTCTGTCCTGTGGAAATTCTCATGAAGGTTCTCTTTCTTTCATTTTTGCAGTACAGAATCCTCGCCGGAACTACCAATAATAACAAAGAGGAACTTGTGCTCCGTTCATCAATCAGTAAATCAACCAGACACGACCCAACAGGGCAAAGTAACGTTGGGACGTCTCTACTCTATGATCCGTCCTGACTGGAAGTATGGAATCTGTGGGATGTTAGGTTCCTTAATCGCGGGATCTCAGATGCCGCTTTTCGCGCTTGGAATCTCGCAGGCTTTAGTCTCTTATTACATGGACTGGGAGACGACTCAACACGAGGTCAAGAGGATCTCTATCCTCTTCTGTTGTGCCTCGGTCATAACCGTCATCTCACACGCCATTGAGCATACCACCTTCGGTATTATGGGTGAGCGTCTCACTCTCCGCGTCCGTCAAATGATGTTTTCAGGTAAGCACAAATTCAAAACCGCTGTCTGATAATCCTATACCATTAATTGTCTTCAAATTGTTTGAATTTTCTTATCTTTTTTTTCTCGCTTAATTTGTAGCAATCTTGAGGAATGAAATCGGGTGGTTTGATAAGGTCGATAACACTAGCTCGATGTTAGCGTCACGTCTTGAAAGCGATGCGACTTTGCTTAGGACCATTGTGGTCGATAGATCGACGATTCTACTCGAGAATTTTGGTCTTGTTGTGACCTCTTTCATTATATCTTTCATACTCAACTGGCGTCTCACTCTTGTTGTCTTGGCCACATACCCATTGATCATTAGCGGTCATATCAGCGAGGTAAAACGCAGCTCTTCTCGTTTTCTTTTTTTCAATATATTTCAGCGATTGCGTTTATATACTAGTTTTTTTTTTGGTAATTGAGTTTTTACTTCTTTGTTCTGTTATATTTGTTAGAAACTTTTCATGCAAGGCTACGGAGGAAACTTGAGAAAAGCGTATTTGAGGGCTAACATGTTGGCCGGAGAGTCTGTAAGCAACATCCGAACCGTGGCCGCCTTTTGTTCAGAGGAGAAGGTTCTAGACCTTTATTCCAAAGAGCTTCTAGAACCTTCCAAACTTTCTTTCAGGCGTGGACAAATTGCCGGGGTTTTGTACGGTGTCGCTCAGTTCTTCATCTTCTCCTCCTACGGCCTTGCACTCTGGTAACTAATCAAACAGTTTCACACATAGAGATTAAGTATACATATATGTTTGGAAGGATTGAAACTTTAGATGTGTTTACAGGTACGGATCGATTTTGATGGGGCAAGGACTATCAAGTTTCGAATCGGTGATAAAAACATTCATGGTTTTGATCGTAACGGCGTTGGTGATGGGTGAAGTGTTGGCTCTAGCCCCTGATCTGCTTAAAGGAAACCAGATGGTTGCTTCGGTTTTCGAGCTATTGGACCGAAGAACTCAGGTCGTTGGAGATACCGGCGAGGAGATGAGTAATGTGGAAGGCACAATTGAGCTCAAAGGTGTCCATTTCAGCTATCCTTCACGGCCTGATGTGGCTATCTTCCGCGATTTCGATCTGACAGTTCCTTCCCGAAAAAGCATGGCGCTCGTGGGACAAAGTGGTTCCGGGAAAAGTTCGGTCCTTTCGCTCATTCTCCGGTTCTATGATCCTACCGCCGGGACAATCATGATAGACGGTGAGTGCCCCAACTCTTGACTTGATTACTTCAGTCACAAGAAACTCTGACCACAGGTTTATTGCATCACAAGGTATTTGTTATTTGGTTGAGTAAGCTGTTTTTTGTTTTGTTTCAACCCACTACTATTACAGGACAAGACATCAAGAATCTGAGATTGAAATCGCTGCGAAGACACATCGGTCTGGTTCAACAAGAGCCAGCTCTTTTTGCAACAACTATCTACGAGAACATCTTGTACGGAAAAGAAGGAGCTTCTGAATCTGAAGTCATGGAAGCAGCTAAGCTTGCAAACGCTCACAGCTTCATCAGCTCTCTCCCGGAAGGTTACTTAACCAAAGTCGGTGAACGCGGCATTCAGATGTCGGGCGGCCAGCGACAGAGGATCGCTATTGCTAGAGCCGTCCTCAAGAGTCCAGAGATTCTGCTCCTTGACGAAGCCACAAGCGCCTTGGACGTTGAATCAGAGCGTGTGGTAAGCTTTTTTTTTCTTTAACATTAGGATTAGGGTCCACATAGAATCTTTACGGGTTTATACTGATGAATTGTTAGGTGCAAGAAGCATTGGATCGGCTAATGAGGAACCGGACCACGGTGGTGGTGGCTCACCGGCTGTCGACGATCAAGAACTCAGATATGATAAGTGTAATACAAGAGGGTAAGATTATAGAGCAAGGCAGCCACAATAGTCTCGTTGAGAACGAGAATGGCCCTTACTCTAGACTAATTAATCTTCAGCAGCAGCAACCTCAACATCCCGAATAATAATTGAAGTTGTCAAAACTCTTAGTTTGTTTTCTCTTTTGAATATCGGTCGTACTTTCATTCATGACTAAGTTAATGTTGATTATGTTTTTCGTATTTATTTATCGTTGTGGGATTATGCAATTCAAATAATGATGTTCTACAAATTTCAAATTAATCTTCTCAAATTATTTGTTAGAACGTGGAAAAGATCTCCGAGAAAACTGTAAAAGTTATTTAACTTAACAACGATGGTTTATTTAACGGAACCTCTTAACACTTGAGGAGAGATAATATAAAAAAACAGAGGGCAAAAACTTAGCAACGATGGTTTATTGAATCCGTGGAAAACTTAGGAGGGAAAGAGAATCGAACTACAAGAGTTTTCAAGAAGTTTAGCTTAAGAGATCTTGAAGATAAAGGGCTCAGAAAAACATATGGACCCTAAGGAACTGAGAGAAGCTTATGCTGCGGCTGTGATGTACTGGATTGCTTCCTTGCAAATTCCTGTCATGGTTGCTTCTGGACCATAGACCTCGATGGGGATGCCGATTTCATCCCCGAGGACTCGCATTTTAGCAAGTCCCTTTTGGTAATTTGGTCCTCCTCTCCTCACAAATATATGCATCCTTGCTGCTTTCAGCTTTGCTTCCTGATGAGAAATATTATCACAGTATGACCAAAGATGTTTTGCTTTTGATCCTTTTCAGTAAGTAATAACTCTGAGAGAAGCTCAAGTTTTCTTGACTTACCTTTTCTTTGAGAGCGCGGATTATGCCATTGAAAGTAGCAGCAACGTCGGTGAAGTTGGCAATTCCACCTCCAATCACAAGAGCTCTGGTTTTTTCATCCGGGTTTGCTGTAGCACACTGCAGCATTGGTATTGTTTATTATTCATCAGTCACAAGAAAGAAATTGATTAGACCACTGGATGTGTATGTGAGGCGTAGATTGAAGAATAAGGAAGTGAGCTCGCAAGTTGAAACAGAGAAGGAGAGTGAGGAATGGGGGGAAAAAAATACTAATCTTACATCGATAACGACTCTGGCGTACTGCAAAACCTCATCTTCTTTGGGTGCTCCACTGTATTCAGCATAGTTGCCAAGTTCAGATGCATACCCAAGATCTCCAACCTAGATAAGAAATTTTACTGTTGGATGGACTTGTAAGGGAAAAAATGCAGATATTCTCTCAATGATTCTTTAGGAAACATACGGTATCCGCATAGATGACACTTGCTCCTCCTCCAGCTACCATTGTCCAAATCCGTCCCTTGGGATTCAGAACGGTAAACTTCAAGGACGCACTTGTCTGCAACCACAAAAAGGGGAATAGAAAAAGCTCTTTACTAGTCACAGAACGATGAAGTAGACAGACGTTTTGCATTTTGTCAATGTCGAGACGATGATACCTTCTCATCTAATCCGTGGATAAAGCTTTCAGTGGGACTCATAACTCTTCCGAATGGCATAGGAAACTCAATGTCGCCCCATCTGCAAGCTCAAGGGATTAATTATGTGCACCTTTCTCAAAGTTCATAATCTCAAAGCGTTTGGAAATCCAGAATCAAACTTACTTTTTAAAGTTTTTGAAGGCGGCAGTATCATCAAGCTCACCCCTCATATCCAGAGGATATGGCCTTCCATCAACTAGTGTGAAAGGATTCATCTCCAGGAAAGTGAAATCAAGATCTATAGCTCACCAAAGGATACAAAACTAAAAGCTTAGGTTTTATATCACAGTAAAAGTGATTTGATCTGTATGTAGACTCAGCTATCCTTGGCATACCTTGGAATAAGGTGAAGATGACTTTGATAAATTCGTCAATTTCCGCCTTGACCTATGTATGTGGAAATGTTATTAGTTGAAGCCCGGAGTTCATATTCTATGTCATCACGTTCACAACCCTTTTTATCCCATTAAAAAAAAAACAAATTGATAGTACCTCTAAGGGAAGAGTTGCCACAAGAGGAGCACATATTTTAGGTGTCAAAGAAGCACCCGTTGGTAAAAATATTGTCTTCACCTGCAGAAAGTGGAGCTTTCAGCATCATGATTGAAGATATTGAAACAGACATTTGAACGAGAAAAAACTCTTCTAAATTACCTTGTCCCAGTTCTCCTCGATCTCAATTCCTCCACACTCTGAAAAGCTTATGCTGCACCCAAGGCGATCCGAGACAACATTAAGATAATACTCTTCATTGTGTGGGACAAATGGTTCAACTATGAATGTTGTTATGGGTCCTTTGCATCCACTCATCTCTACCTACGGATGATAGATGGGAAGGGTTGAGTGCACAAATGTTCTCACAAGGATGGCACAAACCAAAAATGTTACCTCTTTCCCCAAACGCTCTTTCACAAAAGTGGCAACTTCAGCAAAATCTAATTTCAGGGCAACCAAACCACTCTTGCCACGCTTTCCAAACAACATATCAGGTTTCACCACCAGCTTCTCGGACGAGAGCCAAGGTTCTTTTTCTACCAGCTCATTTAGATCAGTTGTTTGGTTGATCTACACACACAAGGACCAAAAAAAAAGCAACATGAAACTTTAAAAGAACTCGAAGAATGGCAAAATGCTGCAATCTTTATGGCTTACTCAATATGCTTGGAAAGCATAACCACAAATGATCGTCTGCTTCATGTCGGAGAAACCAATGCAAAATTATAATTTTGAACATATGCCTTATGTCGGAGAAAACAATGCCTTAAGCTGTAGAAAAACAAAGATCCGAGGAAATCGATCTAACCTGGACGGATCTGATAGGAAGCTCTTTGCCAGAAAGCCTTTTGAAGTGTTCCTTCACCAATCTCTTTGAGTCGTATTCTCTGATCTTCTTCCTGGCCATTTGCGAAACGAAGCTGGAGAAAACAACGAAGAGGAACGAAATCAAAACCACCGCCTAAAACTGATAAATCTCACAGATCCAGACCCAATCAAACAGAAAAAAATTATGAATCCCAAGACTAATGAGAAGGCATTTCACCGCGAATCCAAAAGATTCAAAAGAGAATGTTGACAAATTGCATACAGATCAAAGGAATGATGAAGAAGCAGAGATCCCTGAAAATGGAAGGAGAGAGAAGGGTAGCTTCTGGTTCGGTAGTTAGCTCACCAATTTATAGTTTGCAACTTACAAAATATAAAAGTAAATTATTGTTCAAAAATCATTCTCACAAATAATTGTTTTTAATTATATATATTCGGACAAAAAATCTCTGCATTAACAACTTGTTTTCTGCTAAAAAAACATTTGCTAGACTTTGCAGCTACTCCTTCCCTGAAAAAGCTGGTGGTTTGTTCGATTGTTCATTCAATTTCAAGAGTGTGCCACCTAACTTGTAAACGAACGTTTCAGCTTCAACCATTTGATTTGTATAACATACACAATCTGTCAAATGTTTTGACCAAACAAAAAGACATTTGTCATTTTGTTTTTTTCTTTTAATCATAAACATTTGGACTTGAGATCCCATGGCTTATCCACAAAGAAGGTTTGACTTTCTCTGACTTTGTGTTTGCCTTGACCATGAGTCCTTGACCATCGTCTCCTCATTCTCTCATAAACAAGAATCTCAACAGATAGAAATATGAAAACTGGACTGGGGGAACCCAAAACCATCACGAGCTGTGACGCTGTAGCAAGATATTCTTCAGCTTTATGATCACAGCAAAGACGGCGAAGCACGGTAAATGCATCACTGTCACTCCCAAGTACCTGCAGAAACATTAGTAAAATATCACAATAAGTGTCTTTCTTTTGATCAATGAATTTGATACTAAGTGTGAAGAGTTTATGACCGTACCATAAGGGTGCATACGGTGAGGACAGATCAAGAAATTGGTATGGCCACCTGCAAATGATGTATGACAAGATCCCTTCAAACTCTTACAACATTGTGGTTTTGTGTGTTGTTAAGCCTTCACGTGGACCCATCCGCGTATTTTGAAAGTCATAGTACTTAATCAAACAATGAGTGAATATCTGGGTAAAAATACTAAAAAAGATGGGAACTTTAAGCCTCTATGAAGAACTGTGTGTACCATAAGTTCTTAAAGGCATGGATTATCCATTGGTAAGCCACAAAAATGCAGCTCCAAAGTACAAAGTAAGAGATCCGGAACAGCGGGAATCGCTGGATAAGGAAGAAGGAAAATCGCTGTTAGGTTCTAATAAAAAAGCGGAAGATTCGTGTATCCGCAGAATTCAGTTTTGTAGACTTACCAAGGAATTGAGACATGTGTCACCGAGGAGAAAAACAGCGTTAAGAGAATGCATACAAACATCGAGCTGCAATCGAAATAACACACGTGTACGGGATAAAGATATTCATTATCGACTTCTGAATTAGAGATTTCAAGAGAAAACTGATCATATAAAATGAATACAAATTTTTATAAAGAATATGAATCAAACGGTATTAGAGCCAGAACTTACAAAACTCAGCCTGTAACCTTTAGTAAAGGGGTAGATTATCGCCCAAAACACAATATCTGTAAGCACAACAGCACCAGCACAAGTCTGCCACAACAGAATACTTTGTAAGTAATTTTGAAGCTTTGAGATGGCATTTGTACAGTCTTCACTCTCAACAAGATGATTTAGGAGAAGGGAAAAAAAAAGAGAGACTTACTTGGAAAAGGACCTGAAATACGTAAACCCAAAAACCCGCTGTTTCTCGGACGGGTGCTTCTGAATGTGTATTGGAAGATTTTGACGTATTTCCCGCCCCATCAAGGTTGACTGGTGGTCTATAAGTGCCTTGTTCAGCATCACCTATACTTATATAACTCTCTATGTTACCACCAGCTTCTTTATTGTAGAAGAAGCATCCGTAAATAGATAACAACGAAGCATACTGCAGGAAGAAAAAAAAGGGTATCAAGGATTCAGTGTCTGAAACTAAGACAGTAACCTCAACATCGGAATTTCCAAGAGATATACCCCAAAGTATAGTGTGACAAGAGTAAATGTCCACCTGTTTCAGCAAAAAGATTGGATCTTTCTCATTCATTTCAAAGATTCAGAAATGTGAGAAGGAAAGTTAAATGACTAAAACTCACTGAGTATAGAAGTAAAATATGCCGCCTCCATCGCGCACAACATTGGAAATAAGTAGAGATAGCATTGCAGCAAATGAGAATACTCTAAAGGCAAGCAACCAACGAGGGTGGACTCTTTTAAGACATGTGATCCAAGCTTCGTCTTGGAACAATGTCCCGGAGAATTCTCGCTGGCCTTCGCGTCCTCTTCTTTTGCCTTCATATCTCCATATGAGAATAGCTGCTACAACTAGTGGACCTAAGAGGATTAATGCACAGAGGAGAACCCTCCAATTCAACCAGTAGCTTGAAGCTGTGGTATCAGCAGCCATGGCTAGTCAGTAGAGTCCTAAGATTCCACCAAAAAACAAAGAAATGACATTATCACTACGAATCATGTTAATTTCATTGGGTTTTTTTTTTTAACAATCATTCTCACACTTTTGTATTGCAAAGAGTGAAAAATGTCTCTGTAAAAATCTCAAAGACCTTTGACTTACAAAATTGGATATATATGAACTATTCACAAGACTGTAATGGCGAAAAAGGTGAGACCTTTTTGCATTAGCGAACCAGAATCAGAATACCCAGTATAATTGGAACAAGAATTTGCGAGAGAACCCACTTCAATTTTCTGATTCAAAATCAGCCCATAAATTAAGGAAAATACTTGAAATTTCCCCCAAACTATTATATAAAGCAGATTAATATATATAGCAATAAGAGAACAAAAAGAGAGGAGAATCCTAAAAACGGAAGATTACAAAACATTACTTCGAGATTTGAAGACCCTTCTGTTCCGAAGATTCAGAGCAGACTCTCTAACGCATCTTCTCAACGATTCGAAGATGCTGAGAGCCTCCAGAAAACCACGAAGAAACCACAAGAAAAAAAAAGGAAAATATCTTGTCGGTATTATTCGTTGGTTGACACTTGTTGTCGAGCAGATTTTTTATCCGATCTAAACGGAATCTCGGAATCAATTATTTGCACGCCCGGTTCTCTTCGGTTTAAGATATGTGCTCCTTCGTTTTTTTTTATATTGGTTCAACCTACCCATACCACCCAAAATCGAACTTAACCAGGCTTGAATGTCTAATTTCTTAAAGAACTTGTGCTTTATTGTGTTTTCCGATTATTTCTATTTATAAATTTTGAACAAATTACAACGAATATTTTTTCACATGTAAAAATTTTGAACTTTTTCTTCATTGTGTTTTCCGATTATTTTTCTATTTACAAATTTTGATCAATACAACAAATATTTTTCACATGTAAATATTTGACTTCTTATTGTTTTATAACATTTATCTACTTATGTTTTCCTAAAACGAAACTAAAGTTTTTTTTTTTGACGTACTAACGTGTTTAGTTTGGATTCATATTTATTCAAATTAAAATTCAGATTGACCGGTTTTTTTTTGGCCCGCCGGATTGGTTTAGTCTTTGTTTCACGGTATATAGTTTTTATAATAATAATCTAAGCGATCATCAGCTTTTCTTAACATAGATGCTATATAATATAACAAACAACAATTGAATTGTAAAATCTCTAATAATTGTTTTGCAGATGAGGAGGAGTGTGACCATTCTTTAATCACTGCTACAAGATGCAAAATGTTTGCTTTCTATTCTCGAAGATTACAAGGAAAGTACTAGATAGCGAATGAAACTTTTTCATTTGTGAATTATGTTCCCAAACTTTACTTTAATTTGTGAATTGTATCCTTCTCGCAAACCTCGGCCATCTCCGAACATATCCGCCTGATCAAAATTCACACCAAAAAAAAACAAAAAACTCTCTTCATCAAAATTGTCCCAAACAACATAATGTCTTGATGTTTGGTCGATATGTTGATTGAGAAACTAATTGAAATTTACTCAATAAATTTTAAAAAAAACACACACACATTTGATTCTTACTTAAGAAGGGCCTAGGAGATACGAAATGCACATACGTTTCAAAGAAATCCTTATTTTCCCTTTGAAGTCCTCTCCAAACTGCAAAGAACACTCTTGAGTCTTAATCAATATAAGCTTGGTATATAGCCGAACAAAAACTACATAATTTAGTTCCATAAACATTTGTGACTTCTATAATTTTATGTGTCTACTGTCAAATATAAAAATGACAAATCTGATCCAAAAATCTTCACAATGCCCTCCTCAATTTCTTCAATTTTCCATATAGTTATCATTTCACGTCGCGACATCGAAATCTATATCTAAATTAAATATCATTTTTAAACTTTCTTAACGAACCCGTACAAAAAAATTGTATGTAGATATATAAGATATGTGAACTTATAAAGACTAACCGGTGAGCGTAACGAGTGGTAGAATGTTTGCGTGGTGGTCTAACGCATTGACGCATTCATCACGAGTAGGGGTGGGCAAATGGTTATTCGGTTCGGTTCGGTTCGGTTATTTCGGTTTTCGGTTACGTTCGGTTATGTCTTTTACTATCCATTCGGTTAGTAACAGTTTTCGGTTCGGTTTCGGTTCGGTTACCATTCGGTTCGGTTCGGTATGGTTATCAAAATTAATAACCGTTTGGTAACCGAAATATTTCGGTTATTTTTGGTTAACCGAATGGTTTCGGTTATTTTCGGTTATTTTTGGTTATTTTCGGTTATTTTCGGTTAAATTTCAAATATTTTCGGTTATTTTCGGTTAAATTTCAAAATATTTCGGTTATTTCGGTTAAATTTCGGAAATATTTCGGTTAGTTTCGGTTATTTCGGTTATTTCGGTTAGTTTAGGTTATTTCGGTTCGGTTATTTCGGTTATATTTCGGTTATTTTGGTTAATTAGGGGAAATAAACATAATTTTTTTTTTTTTTGATATCCATGGATACCCATTGGTTATCGGTTAATAACCATTCGGTTATCATAACCAATGGATATCAAAAATAAAAACCATTCGGTTATTATGAAGTAACCATAACCTAACCAAACCATTAATTTCGGTTCGGTTCGGTTCGGTTTCATTCGGTTCGGTTATTATGCCCAGGCCTAATCACGAGTCATATGGAGTAGAATGCATCTCTCAATCATATGTTGAACCTAACAAGATCAATCACCAATCTTGCTGAGGATTTTTACATCAAATAAAAAACGCATAAACGTATTATATATATATATATATATATATATATATATATGTGTGTGTGTATGTATATGCACCATGCGAATGTATGAATGTGGTTGCCAATGGAGACAAGGGAGGTTGTGTTGTGATTGATCATCATGATCATGGGTACACATTTTCTTCTTCTCTCTTGAAGATCGTTCTTCTTCTTCTTCTTAGATCTCCAAATGATTTGTGGACAAATCCAGGAACTTTGGAATAAAATTATGAGTTTTAACGGAAAGTAACAAAACATGAAGATATTTTTTGAGAAAGAATTAGGAAGCTTCTAAATATAGAGACACATGCATATACATACGCTGATACACATGTGGGTATATTGGATAGTGTCATTTAATGAGTTATCCCAGAGAGATCCAAGTGAAGGGCTAAAAATAGAGGAGAGGATCCAAAGGATAGATTCTCTATCTGTCACTTTTAAAACTTGATCACATTTTTATTTTTTTTAGTTGGAACTAACTTGTCTTTTGACTGACTTCACAATTAACCTTTGTTTTATTTTCTTTCTTATTTTCTAGGAAACAGATTATCAACCAAACTTCAATTAGGGTTTTTGTCAGTTTATTTAAACCGGGCAAAGTGGGTTTCAAAGGCTAACTACCGGACGATATTTAAAACTTTTGGCAACTTTAATTCAGTGCAATTTCTTCTAAGCCAATAGAACTAATGTTTAAATTTGAACCAACCAAAACTTCAATTTCATTTGTTTTGGTCGGTCTGTAAGAAAACCGACATTAATCTAAACCAAACCGAAATATTATTAGTCGACAACTAGATATAATAAGTTAACAAATCTTGATTTCAAGAAGATAACAGATATTAAATGAATTTTTTAAATAGCACATGGTTTTGTTTTCTAAATTTAGTGAATTCCGTATTTTGATAATTTTTTTAAAGCTGCTAGATTTAATCTATGTTAAGTAATTAGTCAATTTATTAAAAAACTAAAACTATGATTTGAAAAGACATAACTAGTCTAAATCATATCATATCTAACAACATTTTCTCTTATAGCAAATTTGCCAGTTTATATAATTTTTCCTAACCAGAACGAATAAATCGGTTCTTTAATATATAGTGCCAAAACCCTCGGTCGGTATCTGGCTTTAAACATATCACAAAAGTGACTGGTCCCTCGTAAACGTTACATTTTGAATCGTGTGGCCAACTAAATGCCACTTGAATCACCAATACACGACAAGTTTTGTGTATGGAGGCAACTTGAAAGTTCAACTATGAGGCTCTCTGCAAATTTAGAAGATGAGTGTTTGTAGTTTGGTTCTTGTGACTTACGAGTGTCCGTGACTTCAATGGGCCTTAAGTGTACCTACCAAGTCTCAACTCTTGTGTAATGGCAGTAATTACTCTCTAATATTGTTTTTGTGTACCTACCAAGCGCTTCGGGGTTACGTTATTGCCTAAACCGAGAGAAAATATGGAGGTTTTGATCTTCATACATCACATTAAAATTGCTGTTTTGCTGAGTTAAAACATGCATGAGAAGCAGAGATTCAAACATTTCAAAGGCAAAATAGACACTATCACCACAAGGATTAAAAAGGGCCAAAACCTAAAAATGAATGTGAACAGTCGCTGAACAAAGATCAAACGTATGGAAATATTTTTTTTTAAATGGTTAAATTCATTGCTCAACAAGATGAAAGTTTATGTACAAAAAGCATATGGAAAGATTCTCTTACTAGTTCTAACAATATGAGATGATATGTGCATGAAACTCCACAATGACGGGCACAAGGAGGCTTAATAAAGCTAGTATTTTTTTGTTTTTTCATTCATTATACAAGAATGATACTAGTTCCGGTCTAGAGCTAGAAGAACATCATAGTTTTAGAAAATCTTGCATCTTTTTTTTCTTGTTTTCACTGAAATTATATTATTATCTCAAACGGTTTTTACATAGCTTGATAAACCGAAAACTTAGCTCAAGAAAATCCTGCATCTACCTAACTCAAATATGAAATAGATGCAAATTATCATCGTATTTTTGTTGCTACCAAGAATTTTATCCAAAATTACTTTCTGGAAATAATTGAAAAGTTCAAGGTTTCTTACCTTGAGTTAATTTTGGTTGGTTCAAGTTCATCTTCTTTGTTACGTGAAAGGTCAACAAATGAATTTAGAGATCTTTTTTTGTTTCAGTCTGAATAGAGAATCGCTGTTAACAACTTGAAAGGAAAGCAAAGGTTATGAACTGGAACATAGTCAAAAGCTAAATCGTATAAATCATAACAAATCTTCAACCAAATATTAATTGGAGATCGTGTAACGTTACAATAATAAAATTGATTGCGTCGGTGTGGTTGCAACCACTAGAAATACCTTTTGCTTTTTTCTTTTTTCTTTTTCAAACACACATCTAAATGATATTTCCCATTTTACGAATATGGAATCGAGATATCAGTAAATCTTCTTCAATAAACGGGTCTTAATTCTTCAACAGTTTATATATCGATATCGATTTAGTAATTCGGATGGATTATAATAAACCTGCTGATTTTTATAGTTAAGACCGAAATTGAACCAAAATCGAGTTAATTGTAAAAGAACCAAACCGAATAATAAACAAAAATATATTATTTATTACATTTTTAAAGTTATCAGCTAAACTGATATCTCGATTCCTTTTTTTTTTCCCCGTCGACTAACAAATAAAAACAACCTGTCCCACCGTTTGCTTATTTTCCAGATTTTGTTTTATACAAACATTACGATTGATTATTAATGCAATATTGTAATAATAGTAAGTACCAATTATTTTCCTCTTAAACGAAAATTCAGAAAGAGAAAAAAACAATTAAATTTTCGTCCGACAAACCTGGCGTGCGACGGTTTGGTCCGGTCCAAGTTTCCAGAAAGTCAAATGGTTATAACTAAATGGGCTCTCTCGCCTCTTCTTCATTCTTTCCCCGCCATATTTGCCCAACGACCAGGCGCGTGGGCCTCACTCGCAGTTGAAACGGCTCCTTCTTCTCTGGCGTCATAATTCTCCCCACTATGGAATCCCGTGTCCTGACTTTAAATTTGACGTGAAACGCTTATTTATTTATTTATTTTGGTTTTCCTGACAAAACGTGAAACGATTATTCATTATTATTATTATATATCATACACATACATTTTTCAAAAACTTAATACAAATATGGTCCCGAGTATATGACAGATAATTGATATTTTAAATATACAAAGGTTGACAGAGTTTGATTTATCTACTCTTTTTTCTTCTTTTCATATTTATATATAGCAATTCGTGCTATTTCATTAATCAATGGAATAGTTTCAATTATAAATAACGTCTCTCCTCGTGGTATTGACTTCGGGAGAATTAAATTTGAAATTTCCACAAGTAACATCGTCGATAAAATATTAATATATTAAATGGATTCCATGGTAAAATATTTCAAATTTTCATACTTTTGTAAAACGATCGATTTCTCAAGGTTTGAAGACGCATCTCCAACTCTACTTCAAATCTAATTTCAAATTTTATTTTAGAGTAAAATTATCTCTAATCCAACTTTATTTTCAACTTTAAAATGATAAAATATCATTTTTCCCCAAACAAAGAGTAATATCATTTTCCAAATTTATGAAAAAAACAAATTGATGGATTAATTTATAAATTTTATAGATAAAATGTATTATTAGCAATTAACAATCAAATAGAAAGAGAAAAATATATTTAGAAAATTATTTTAGAGTAGAAAATGGAGAAATAAATTGAAAAAAAATCTAACTCTATTTTAGAGCTAAAAATGAAATAATACATTGGAAATGCTCTAATTAGATGCATGTGAAATCATGAAATGAGAATTTCTAACAAAACAAATTATTGCCATATTATGAATCATGTGGTTTTAATAAACTACTACTATTCTCTAACGCGATCACACTTCCACAACTGATTTATATATATGCATTCAACTGTATTAGCTTATGAAATTAATCACATTCCACATGTTTCGTCAACATATTTGAAATAAATTTATTATGTAATTACTTTTAGTCAACAATTTCAGAATTCAATGTATTGTTATGTGTATTTACTATTTTGATGTTTTAAAATGCCTCATTTTTGAAGTCAATCAGAAAAGCGAAATTAAGTTAAATAACTTAAACTAGTAAATCTCATTCTGTCATTTTAACAATAACATAGT
The DNA here is from genome assembly GCA_030161315.1 of Eutrema japonicum. Taxonomy (NCBI): domain Eukaryota; kingdom Viridiplantae; phylum Streptophyta; class Magnoliopsida; order Brassicales; family Brassicaceae; genus Eutrema; species Eutrema japonicum. Next base: position 5,184,807 of record BSQW01000001.1, on the reverse strand, counting down.
GGTAAAAACAAAAAATCATATAATCATTTTATCATACATTTATATTTTGAAAACACAACTTTACAATTGTGTTTCTTTCATAATATTTATCATACTTTCACGTTTTGAAAAAATAATAAAAAATTGTTCGTTAGCTACACGAACTATACAAGAACGCATGACTACACATCCGAAATAAAATAATGTGTTGATAACTACATCATCTATTGATATAGTATAGACATACATTCGAACTAACATGAGTCATGTACCCAACACTATGCCCATCACTTTCTTTACTTTTCCGGTGTACTGGTCGACTGACTCAGGCGTTGACCCGCGTTGACTTATTATTATTTTTTTCTTCAACGAAAATTTCTACTTATCTGGTCAAATCTCAAATTCCTTCAAAACCATATATTCTCTTCAAGAACTTGATCTTAGCAACAACAAATTCTCCGACTATTTCTCTCTAGTCACAATCAACATATTAAATCTCGTTCATCTCGTTCTTCGGGTCAACAATTTCACAAGCTCGATTCCAGAAATTTTGATTGAAATCAAAATACACATCCGCCACTAGAGCTTGCCGTGGAGATCGAGATCCTTTAGATCTACATGGTCATGTTCTCTGCTTCATATTCTCCGGCGAAGAAGACCACCATCGATTTCAAGAGGGGCAAGAAAAATGTTTCGCTTTCAATGAGGGTCCAAAGCAAAAGTTTTGAAAAAGCTCCGATCAATGCTCACCAGAAATTTCACCAAGCTCCGATAGATTCTCACCGGAAACAGCTACCGCATTAGCACCACCACCACCAGTTCCACAATACATCTCAAATGGTTTCCCAAAGATCAGATCATTACTTATACGCAAAAGAACAAAAAAAGAGTTCAGTGGTTTGCTCTCTAGACCCAAGCTCCCACTCTGTCGTGTAAAACGAGCACGCCTCCTGTGAAACACACTGGCGCTGTAGGAGCTACAACGAAGCATGACTGTAGATGCGGTGGGTATGGTGGTGGTTAAGAGATGTCTCGCCGATGAAAATCAAAGAAAAATCGGAAGAAGAGGAGGATGAGTACATCTTTAGTTAAGAGATTTCAGATTGATTCGTCCAAGAAATTCGGGTAGATTTTAGAAAAATTTAAACCAGAAAATTTATGTGACGGAGAGAAAGAGAAGAAGAGAGTTCGAGAGATGATTGTGAGTGACATGAATAGCTCATGGCGGTTCGCTTGGATTGAATTTTCTTAATTCGCCTATCATCCAAATTAGCAAACGATTTTGGGAATTTCGTAAACCCTAACCACCCACTATTTTGATGTTCATCATTACTCATAAATTAAATTAACGGAAGAATCAAATTCATTGAAATTGAGAGAACCTACCAAATCAAAATCCTATATGTAAATCAGAATTGACGGGGAAGGAAGAAGAAGCTGAGGAGGTCATTTTTTATGTTTTATGTTTTCATTTTTAAGTTTTTATTTAATTTGAGTCGGATTTAATGAGTTAATGTGGGTCAGCGCCGGAATCCGTCGACCAGTACACTAAAAAGAGAAAAGAAAGTGATGGTTATGGTGTTGGACACATGACTCATGTTAGTTCAGATGTGTATCTATGCTATATCAATAGATGATGTAGTTATCAACACATTATTTTAGTTCAGATGTGTAGTCATACATTCTCATATAATTCGTGTAGCTAACTAACAATTTTCCAAAAATAATTACTAAAAACTACTATAAACATGCCAAAAAATATCATTAAAAAAAAAAGAACATCAATAATCTCTACTAATACTTGTTTTAAAACGTGTTACATAAAGAGACGCTCCCTCTCTCCCCTAACTTCCTATCTTCTGCAACTTTTTCGTTTTTTTGCGTTTTCCGACGACGGCCCAAGCCGTCGGATTCTTCCTTTTATTTTTCTTTTCCACGTATATTGACAATAAAACCAATTGATGTCTCTAATGACATACTTTATATATATATTGACAATAAAACTCTAAACCCTAAAGTCAATATACTTTATAAATATCAATGTTCAAAATTGCGTTAGGCGCTAGTCGGACGGTCGGATTAGACCTAACGCCTAGCGAAAAAAATCGGAGGTTAATCGACGATTAATTTTTTTTAACTATTTTTAATTTTATTACTAATTTTTTTTTTGAATCCAATATTAAATTATATTCAAAAATAAAAATAAAGTTTTTACAACTTTAATTGAACATTTTTAATCTTAAAACAACATATTCTTAAATTTTATTACTAAATATATTAAAATATGTGTACCTAACGTAATGTTATGGTTTGACACAGTGGTCTGTGATGTCATTAGTGTTATAGAGGTTGCGTGTTTGACTAAATGTAGTGTATTATTTGTATTTTTCTGTTTTTTTAACATTAATTAACGTAAAATGACCAATATATTTTTATCATCTTCCTCACCTCTGTGACACAAAAACAAAATCCTAAATTTTGTTTTCTTTATCACCCAAACAAAAATGGAGCTTGTGCTCGTGAACGGCGACGATCCCACCAAATGGCCCATCCACATTTGGTGGGATGTTGAAAATATGAATACTCCTTCTGAAGACGATCCTGCCATAGCTTTTTCAGCGGTGGTTAAAGGTCTCAATGCAGACTCGTCTTAATAATATTGACGACCTTATGCAATATATTAAATATGAACTTTTTATTTATATCATAAAAATATAACAAATTTTTAAACATTAATGATTATGCGCGGATCGTATTCGTATACGTTTTTAGTAGTACTATTCATTCGTGCAAGTTTTGAGCATGGCGTTTTGGACATATTTTTAATTCAAGATCAATTTCAAGCATGTGATTTACATTTATACATTTTACTACCCAAGTTAGAAACTCCAAAGCTCTCATAATTAATAACTACTTACACAAACAAAAAAATCTCAATGACAAACACTTTTTTCGTCATGAATATTAACCATAAGTTCAAATTACAAACAAAATATTGATACATGCTTTGGACTTTTACATTAGGCGATAATTTTTTTGGGTATATACAAAACGATGTGGTGTTTTGTTCGACGGTGTCATTCTCCTTATTCGCTGGCCGGTGGTTTTTCTAATTATCGGATTTTCTACGATTCTCTATCATCTCATCTAGGAAATAGAGAAGAGGAAATCTGAGTTGTTTGAGTGGACGGCCGATATGTTTTTCTCCCTCCGGGAGCGTCATTTTCCGACAATCAAATACTATTATATACGATGGTGGTTAGTCGGCGTTTTTATCTTATTATTGGTGCAAGATATATCTTATCCTCTTAATGCATTATTCAGAGGACTATTAATGATTCGATTCATATACCGAATTTCGAAACCGCCGCCATGTCCGAATGATTTGTCGGAAAGGATGAGAAATTTCATTCTCGCAGTGACAACGACTCATCTATCATGTAAATATAATTGGTGTACAATCACGAGCATTTTTTGGATTCTATCATGTAAATATAATTGGTGTACAATCACGAGCATTTTTTGGATTCAATTCAAAGTAATTTAAACAGAAAAAAGTGTTATAGAAACTTATTCAACTAAAAGGTTTTCGAGATTCGACCCATTTTCGTTATTTTTCCATTCGATATGAGTTATGGTAATGAATAGGTTTGTTATATCAGTCAAAACCTATTATCTTTCGGATTTAGCAAAAAAAAGAAGGAATAATGAAAAACTGAAAAGTTGGCGTTTACAGAACTCACGACGAGAAAGGAGCACCACCGGTTCTTGTTTGGTGTCTACATTTACTATCAATCATTTTTTTTTTCAATTTTAAAAAAGTCTTTTAATAATTTTAGTTTTGTTGGGTTATTCAAGTAAATATCGAAATTGGCACCCAACTTCCCCCACTTCTTCATCACTGTCCCGCTCCATCGCTCAATTGCTCATCATTCATTTTTTCTTTCTTCTTCTTCCGTTTCTTTTGCCTCTTTCCTTTTGTCTTCTTCCTTTCAATTTTCCTTTATTTTTTATATAATATAAAAGAAAAAAGAAAAATTTGTGGCTTTTAATTTATTTGGTTCTTCTTCTATAGCCGTTTCATCTCAACAAAGGCATCTTCTTTTCTGTCAAGATCCTGAATCATCGGTTCGTCTCTCTCTCTCTTTATTTCATTTTGATCAGTTTTTAAAATTTCTGGGCCATTTAATCAAAAAAGAAGGGATTTTAGGAAAATCAAACCTTTTTTTTGTCTGAGTCGATGATGATGATGATGATTTTTTGTTCTTAGCAGGATCTGAAAGGAAAGTGGGTTTTGTTAAATCGGATGAATCTAGTGGGAAATTTCTGAAAAAGGTAAAAAATATTTATTTCCTCTTCTTCTGATTCTCATTTTTGGAAAATTACAATTTTTATAGGGTTTCTGTTTCTGGGTTATGAATCGTTCTTTGAACTTTTGTCATCTTTCCATGTTCCCAGAGATTTTACCTTAAATCAATAAGTTGAAATATCTATATTTATATATTGGAACTTTGACTGTTTAACCAATCAATCTTGTCTCTCTTTTGTATCTCGATTTATCAGGCAGAGATATTAAAAAAATCTAATCGTTTAGGTCTAAAAGGTTATATATTTTTTTTCCTTAGATTTTGTTTGATTTAGAGATTTGTCATTAAATGTGTTCTATGATCCCAGCATTGCCTCGTTTACATTTCTCTGCTCTGTAAATCTGGTTGGTATTTGGAGACAAAATTCCTAAGTTATATAGACTTGTGATTCACGTTCGTTAGATTAGTTGCTTAAGACAGGTCGAATCTTGATTTGTCTCGACTAATGACTTCTTCTTCCTTAACTGCAGGCTTTATACTTGTGTTAGTAACTCTAATTCTACCGAGAGAGTCGAATACTTTACCGTCTGTATAGTTACATACATATTCATTGAAGAAAGAAGATGCTAAGTGGAAACAATGGAAACACTGTACCACCGGTTTTCATGAACGAGAACCAGTTGCAATACCAGACAAACACACAATCGAACCAGCTTCACTTGCTCGGAACTAGTAAGTTTCTGGTTTATCATAATGTCCTAATGTCAAACTAAAACATTATTCAACTCGAGAAATTGAGAATCCTGTCTTCTTTTTTGTGTGCAGTGGGAGGTGGGTGCACTGTTGATCCAGTTAACTATTTTGCTAACGATAATCTCGTTCCAATGATTCGGCCTAACAAAAGAGGAAGGGAAGCCGAAAGCATTAGTAATATCCAAAGACAGCAGAAGCTTCAGATATCTTTGAACTATAATCATAACAACATTAGTTTTCCAGAAGAAGCCCCTAAGGAGAATCTAGTCTCAACTGGTCTTAGGCTATCTTATGATGACGATGAACGCAACTCCTCGGTGACTTCTGCTAGTGGTAGCATTGTAGCTGCTTCTCCAATCTTTCAGTCACTTGATGATAGTCTTCGGATCGACCTCCATCGACAAAAAGATGAGCTTGACCAGTTCATCAAAATCCAGGTACTGATTGTCTCTGCGTGTGCTCTGTTTTGCGCTTTAAGTTTATTCGATTTGTAATGTATCTGTTTGGTTCAGGCAGCTCAAATGGCGAAAGGAGTGAGGGATATGAAACAGAGACAGATTGCGTCTTTTCTCAACACAATAGAGAAGGGAGTGAGCAAGAAGCTACAAGAGAAAGATCTCGAGATCGATAACATGAACAAGAAGAATAAGGATCTCGTGGAGCGGATAAAGCAAGTGGCAATGGAAGCTCAGAATTGGCACTACAGAGCAAAGTACAATGAGTCTGTGGTTAATGTCTTAAAGACAAATCTACAACAAGCAATGTCAAACAACAACAACAAGGTGATTGCTGCTGCAGATCAAGGCAAAGAAGGGTTTGGAGACAGCGAGATAGATGATGCAGCTTCATCATACATTGATCCAAACAACAACAACAACATGGGGACTCAGAGGATGAGATGCAAAATGTGCAATGCGAAGGAAGTATCGGTGTTGCTTGTGCCGTGTAGGCACTTGAGTTTGTGTAAAGAATGTGATGTATTCACTGGGATTTGTCCTGTATGCAAGTCTTTGAAAACTTCTAGCGTTCAGGTCTTCTTTTCCTGAATTGTGACAAAAAAAAATGGCACAAAAGAAAAGAAGAAAAAAGAGAATCCGTTATATAAGTCTTTCAACTTTCAAAAGTTGTTATTGTTGATATTATTTAAAAATATTTGTATATTTATCCTGCATATGTTCTTGAAGACAAAAGATGTCAAACGTTGAGCTATTTACACATCCAAGTAGTATATAATATGTTTTCTCCAAAAAGAAAGAAAGAAAGAAAAGCCTATATCGAATGCCTCCTCTCTATCACAGGGAGCCACTCTGTCACTGGGTGAGCTGCAGCTTCACGAATCATCGTTGCCACAAACCCCATGCTAGGCCGTTCAAGTGCCTGTGCGTCTATACACATCCTCGCAGTAAAAAACAGACTGTTTAAACCTTCAACCGGAAACTTATTACCGAGCGCAGGATCAATTACCAGAGGCATATACTCATTACTATCCCATACTAGCATCAACTGAAACACAGAAAAAATAGAAATATTACTTAGGGGACACGAAACATATAGAAAGCAAAACCTAGATACAAAAGTTTGAGTCATACCCAATCAGTGATGTTCTTTGTCCCATTAGGTTTCGGTAGATTATAAGCTTCCCTTCCGGTGAAAAGCACAAGCAGAAAAACTCCATAGCTATAGACATCGGACTTGGTCGAAACCAACCCGAGCTCCTCGGCTTCCGGTGCGACATATCCTCGACTTCCCTTGATCAGAATGATCTCCCGCTGCCTCTCAGCGCGGTTTTCATTTTCATCGATTTTAATCGCCAAACCGAAATCAGTCAGCTTCGGCGCAAAATCCTCATCAAGTAAGATGTTTGCGACTTTGACATCTCGGTGAATCTCCTTTAGCCCGGTGTGTAGATAAACCAGAGCTTCTGCTACACCCACAGCAATTCTCATCCTCGTTTCCCAATCCAAGACCCGAGTTTCCTGCCGTAGACCTGGACCTGGCCTAGCGTGTGCTACCAGAAAACAGAGGAGGAGTTGACAAACTGAGAAATTGATTTACAAGTAAAACAGAGTTTTTGAACTTGATTACCAAAGAGGTGGTGGTCGAGAGAGCCGTTGGGCATGAATTCGTAGACTATGGCACTTTTTGTTTGGCCGAAACTTTTGCCGATAAGTTTAATCACATTTGGGTGATTAGCTGCACCTAACATTGTAATCTCTGCCAAGAACTCAGCATGACCATGTTGGTTTTCATGATCGTGAATCTTTGCAGCTCCAACCTAATTATTTAAAAGTTGCTAACCATTATTGGGTTTCGAATTTGTAACCATAAAGGACAAGACTTTCGGGTTTATACCTCATTAATTCTTGGGAGATCGCAGCGAAACACTTCGCCGAATTTGCCTCCGCCGAGAAAACGTGTTGTCCCGAAGTTTTCGGTTCCGTCTACGATTTCGTGCCACTGGAATGTATCTCCAGGACCCATATCTGTAAGTGAATTACTAAAAAATTAAGAAAGAAAGATAACGAAGAACAAGAAACCTAAATCAATTTCACAAGATCGAGACTTGTTTCATAACATGAGGAACTCTACTACTTTCAGTCGCAGGAATAAGACTGTAAAAACAGATCAAAACTACTCGTAATTCAGAACGAGGTAACTCTAAAAACATAATTTGCTTCTGGTACAAGAAACCAAAAACCAGAAACCAAGAAACTCGATAATGAAAAAGGGGAAAGAAGAAGAAATGAAAATGGAAATTCAAGATCGTCAGGGAGTTCGATATTATATCTATATAAGCATTATTCCCAAATTCACCTTCGTCGTCATTATTTTCCGGTGGTTCTTGCACTACTCTACTTGAGCTTCCTCCTCCGAGACAGCAAAAGAAACCTTTCATCGCAGCGATCAACGAAGATAAATCTTTCTTGAGACTTTTCTTCTTCTTTTTCCCGGGAAAATGTAATTAGACAGACTCTCTACGAGAAAAATAGAGCGAGAAAAAGTGGGAGACAGAGAGAGAGAATGTGAGTATGCGCTCTGTTTTTTTTTCGAAATAGAAAAGTAAAAAATACACAAATTAGATTCATATTAAAAATCAGGAACACACTGTCACGCGAAATTTTTTGTTGCTGCAAAAACAGAGCAACAAAAACAGAGAAGCAGGATGGGATTAATGGAACAACACTGCGGAATCACAGCTACTTAGAAGGAAACCATGGAGAGTAGGACCAAAACAAACCCGGTATAGTCTTCTTATATACACTTCCTGTCATGCCGTCGATTTCGATGTCAATATCGTCGGAATCTTTCCACAGAAGCTGCAAGCAAAGACGAACCAAACATTTAACTAGACAGAGTTCCAACAATTAATAATTCTACTTACAGAGTAGAGCGAATCAGTCAGTGTTCACGCAATCTAGAAAAAGAGAGTACCTTATCGCGCACTCAACCACCGGCGACGCGAAGCCGCTTGTCGAGGTTAAATTCGCGGAGAGCACCGAGAAGAACGTCGAAAATTTGCCGTTCCTTGTCAGTGAAATTAAAACCCTTTTTATAGGATAGTCCCGGCGTCGTTTTGGTCCGGAGCTAGGTTTAATTTGACGGCGAGCGGCGGAGCTAGATTAAAACCTTCCAAAAAAATCATATGTTCCATGATATCGTTTGAAGGAAATCAAATGGATCCATGTTAACCAAAAATGTAGGTTCAAAATTTTGAGCTGGAAATAGAAGGCGACAGTTACAAAGGGGCATGCCATTTGTACTCAATGCTGGTGAAAAGTGGATTAAAAATAATGACAGTGACTACTATGTGAACTTTTATGGTAAGTTTAATAAGAGATATTTGATTCTCTAACCAAATTAATAGCAATGACATAGATTATAATTACTCTAGTAATTTAAACACATTCATAAATTTCTCTGAAACTCATTTTGGTGATGTTGTAGGCTTAGAAAGCCAAATCAATACACAAGGATCACCGGATTCACCTACAACTTGCAGTGTTCCCTCGACTAGTGCTAGTCCTGGAGAAGGCTAGTCGTGGAGAAGGCATTGCAGAGACTCCCACTAGCCCACAATCAGAGGTTAGCCTGGTTGACTCGTAGTTTTTGGTTTTTAGGAAGTTAAGTAAATGAGAATAGATGCTGTTTGCTATTTCTGCTCTCTCAGCGGGAATGTTGTTGCAATTGGAAGTTCTTATTGATCTTCTTTTGATTTATAGTCCACATCGGTGTACAAACCACCCGATTTGAACAGAAACATCACTGAGATATTTGGAAAGCTAATAAACATATATAGAAGTACGAACTCTGGTGTTTTTTTTGTTTTCTGTATACTGTTCTTTAAAGAACTTTATGTAACTTGTGGAGATCTAGATATCGTTATCACACATCCTGATGGACCAAGGTACATACAAATCCTCTTTTCTCTTCTTCTTTGCTTTAGTTTTTAAATATCTTTTTCGCATCTTCTGGTTTCCAATAGCAAAATTTACTAACAACCAGTCTTTGCTTATTGTCCTGACCAGTCACAAAGGCTTCTTGACAAAGTTTGTAAAGCGTTTGAAGGAAATCAACTTTCTTAGAGAAGATCTCATCTTCAGCACCCACAGTGAAGAGGTAACTTTGAATTTTTCCAGTTTCTTCTGCATCTGGTTGGTAAATCATCATTCCATTTTCTTCTGCATCTGGATGGTAAATCATCAAAAGCACATGATTTCAGTCGTTTCATTTATCGTAGAAAATGATCTCTTTTAGCATTAGATAAAAATCTGTTCTCCCAGAATGTTGTGTTACCAAAATGCCTTGTTCAACCACAGTTCTCTTCAATGATTGGCTCTTATCGTGCAGGGTACTGATTCAGGGGTTGACACATATTTTGGTCTGTGCACTTATCCTGGGCAGGAGCTCCGGCGCCGTATTGATTTCAAAGTAATGCTGAAATCAAACAGCTCTAACTTGGGTTAATCAAACAAAAAGCGACAACATACTTAGATCCATTGGCCATGATTGATTCAGCTGTGTCTAGGATGCTCTCTTCTAATACTGGATTCTCGATTGACCATTGCAAATGATGGATCATCATCTGAGAAATCATTCAATAACTTCTCTCTTTCCACAGGTTTATCCAAGGGATATCTATGCATTCGGCCTCATAGCATGGACAGGGAACGACGTGTTGAACAGAAGGTATGAACAAGATAATACATATGCATGTCACCAAATACGCATACATCCCTATTGATATACCATGGAAACTGCAGGCTGAGATTGATAGCAGAATCCAAAGGATATCGACTCGATGACACTGGACTATTCCCGGCTACTCACAGCTCAGGTGGTAACCGGGTAAGGGAGAAAATAGAATTAGTGATATATATAATTTGAAAGTGAATGAGTGATTATTATGATACTTGTGATGATTATGATTGTTTGTCAGGGTGGTAGAGCAAGTGCAAGCCTGAAACTCTCCACGGAGAAACAAGTTTTCGACTTCCTGGGGTTTCCTTGGCTCGAGCCACACGAGAGGAATCTATAGGTCAGCCTTTGGTTCAGTTAATCTTGCTACCAAAACAAGTCTTTTTCAATTTGCTACTTATGAATATGTTCTATAAGTAATCGGTTTCCTTTTGTCTATGTACAGTTACTTATGAATTATGATATAAATGCAATGTAATAAGGTTACTGAAAATATTGATCTCATATTTCTCTCTTACGAAATAGATTTCAGTTTAATTTTTTGCTTTTCCTAATGACGCTTTTTGTGACCACTTCAATTTAATTTACCTTAAGTCTAAATAAACTAATTTACACGTGTCATAAAAAGCGTGTATAATATAAAGTGGGGAAACAAGAGTCCCACATCGGAAGCACAGAGTAAAAATAGCTTGTTTATATATGGGCAAAAAGCATCATTGGTCACGACCTTACTTGAACAGGATCTGTTCTATAGGTTTGTACCTCTGTATCCTTGATTTCTAAGGAGACAGGCCCTTAAACCTGGTTGATGAATCATGGCCGTGCGATTTGAGTGTGATTGACGGCTACGATTCTCTTCGGAGTCTCTGCGCTGTAGATGATCGCTACCTAGTTTGGTCTTGACCTAGCTAGGGTGGTCGCACGGTTGTCTGACAGGTTCTTTCTTTTTTCCCGTAAACTTTTAGTTTCTCATATTTTACCCCCGACATATTCTTTTTTGTTTCCTTATTTAATCCTCAAACTTTTAATTTATCGTATTTTCACCCTCAACTTTTTTTTAGTACCAATATTGAAACCTCGCTAAAACCCTCAGCTTCTTCTTGGTAATTGCCCAAACAGATAAGGTTCGATAGTGAAGCCAAACCGTTACTAATGGCTTCTTTACACGAAGCTCTTTTCTCTTCTCGGCTTCAATTCCATTCATCTTCCTTTATCTCTACTTCTTCTTCTTCGTCCTTCCGTTTCGCTCTTCCAGTTCTCTCTTCACCAGCCGCAATCAAATCGACCCAGTTTCTTAGAATGACGGATTTTTCTCGGAGAGGGTTTGTCTGTAGAGCTTCCGAGTATAAGTTCCCGGATCCAATACCCGATTTCGCCGAAGCTGTGAGCTGATTCCCCTCTTCTTCTACCTTTTTTTTTACTCAATTCTAATGGATGATTGAACTTAATTGATGGGGTGGGTGATACAGGAGACTGAGAAATTTAGGGACCATATGCTAAAGAAACTATCCAAGAGGGATCTTTTTGAAGACTCCGTTGATGAGATCGTCGGAATCTGCACTGAGGTATCTGATATTTTAAAAGGTAATATGACTATCTAGCATTTATTAATATAACTATTAACTAATACTCTGTTCGAATAATTTGTTTTCATCAGATCAAAGATTTTGTATAGTATATGATTGGCATATCTTTATTTATTCTATGTTTCAATTAAAAACTTAAAATCTAAGAAAAACATACAAATATAGTGATATTTTAAAAGGTAATATGACTATCTAGCATTTATTAATAACAAAATTAGGCCATGTTTTTTAATTAGGTAGAGAACATAGAGAAATAAGTTTTCTCTCTTATACCCCTGATTATAACCAATATTTTCTCTTTTCATATATTATCTCTGATATACTTTCTGATGGTATCACGATCTCGTTATACTCTCCTATATACTTATACAACAATGGCGATACCACTCGTATCTACGTTTCTGTAACTATTTCGTCTCGATTTCTCTTCTTCTCGAACCATACCACTCAGATCTACTCCTCACACCTCAAATTGCAACCACTCATGGTATTCTCCTAGCTATGCCTTCTATGTATCCTTTATTCACGGATCCTACCTCTCCGCCGTCGTGTTCTCCAACACTATTCCTATATGGTCGGCTAAAACCGTCGATTCCGGTGGATCTCTCCGCCTTCTCCGTTCTGGCTCCCTCCGACTCGTTAACGGCTCCGGCGCTACTATTTGGGACTCCGACAGCGACAATCAATCAAAAATTCTGGAAATTTCGTTCTCCTTAGTCACAGAAACTTGACGGTGTGGTCTTCCTTTGTTCACCCGAGCGACGTTATCGTCCCGACGCAGAATTTCACAGTTGGTATGTCTCCCCGATCTGGTTCTTACTCGTTTCATCTCTCGGAAAAAGGGAATTTGAATCTCAAGTGGAACAATAGCGTAGTTTACTGGAACCAAGGGCTTAATTCTTCTATTGATGGTCCGAATTCAATTTCAAATCACTCGTCTCCGAGTTGTGTCGATTCTCGATTCTACTTGCCAAACGGCGACGAAATTTCTGTTTACAGTAGCGATTACGGAGAAGGAAACAATGTGTTTAGGTTTTTGAAGTTCGAGGACAATGGAAATTTGAGAATCTACAGTGTTTCTAAAGGCAGTGAGATTCAGATGCAGAGATGGGTGGATGTTGTTGATGGCACATTGTTTCCTCACCGGAGATTTGCACAAAGAATCAGTGTTGTGTAACTCGTTATTTTTAGTTATCGGATTACTTAACATGTACTATCCCGTTACAAGTAGGTGTAACTCGTTTTTTTTGTTATCGTATCATATTTAAATTGATATTTTCTTGGTTGTTTGATGTAATAATTGACTTAACATGATAACCATATATGTTTAACACACATATGTAAAGTATGATAACATTCTATATGATAACTAGTTTATCAAAATAAACTTTAACTTATTGGTAGTTAACACGTAATATGTAAACTTATCGTGATATCATGTTAGTTATCATATTGTTAGCACGTTACAAATATCGGATATTATTGTCAGCATGTTAACATTCTATATGATAACTAATTTATCAAAATAAACGTTAACTTATCGGTAGTTAACACGTAATATGTAAATTTATCGCGATATCATATTAGTTATCATATTGTTAACATGTTACAAATATTGGATATTAACATTCTATATGATAACTGGATTACCGATTTCGGATGAACAATGATGTCGATCGGTGATGAACAGTGTTAGCGGCAATGGCATTTTATGTAAATAATTCAACTAACAAGGATAAATATGGTATACAAAATTTTTTCTTTCTTAAAAAACTAATAAACTAGTCAACAATGTTACAAAACTAATAAAAGAATTATCTATGTATATTGAGCTAAATGACCCTATTTTAAAATAATCTTATTCAAAGATATTTTAAAATAATCTTATTCAATGATATTTATAGAAAACGTTTTAGATGATGCGTCTATATATATATGATAGTTTTTTAAAAAATATATTGTTAAAGCTCTATTGACTGGGCCTATTGGGCCTTCACCTTTCATGTTTTTAACTTAAATCAACATGATTGCTTAAATACACGTAGTTTTGTTACTTATATAACTAGGATTTAACCCGCGCTAATTATAGCATGAAATAAATTTTTTTATAGAAATTTAAAAAATTGCTTTTATCTGAATTTTACAATATAATTAACTAATAATTATTGATTATAGATAAATATGTCAATTTGTAATAATTTATCTATTTAACCCGTTTTGCAGTGAACTAAAATATTATTCGGACTAACCCGTAAAAACTTATAATCTTAAAAACATAACTCTAATATGTATCATTAAATGACTCTAGTTTTTGTGGTTAGTCTACGAACTCTTAAAAAATTATAGTTTTCTTGTGTCTAACTTTTTATAAAATTAGTAAAATATTTTTCAACTTTTATTTTGATATATATTCAAATAAAATATAATAAATTGTAGTGAAAAATATAGCAGGATTTTGAATATATTTTTTCTTTGAATATATATGAATTTATTATTATTTTAAATATATAGTATTAAAAATAATTATGAAATGAAATAATAATTAACTTCTTTAATACAAAATATATATTTTCCATATTCTAATCAATAATTTTAAAAGACTATTATATCCTTTTCTATTTCAATTATTCTTTGTTATTTGTAATGGCATTTCATGTAATCTCTATAATATTATTTAAGAATACATTTTTAAAAATGAACTTTGATTTGTAAGTTATTACATGAAATGCCATTAGAAATAACAAAGAATAATTGAAATAGGAAATGATATAATAGTTTTTTAAAATTATTGATTACAATATGGAAAGTATATATTTTGTATTAAAGAGATTATTTATTATTTAATTATTTTAATTACTATATATTTTAATATAATAATCAATTCATATATACTCAATGAAATAAAAATCTATTCAAAATATGTTTCACTATAATTTATTATATTTTATTTGAATATATATCAAAACAAAAGTTGTAAAATATTTTACTAATTTTATAAACAGTTAGACACAAGAAAACTATTTTTTAAAGAGTTTGTACACTAACTACAAAAACTAAAGTCATTTAACGGTGCACAAAAACTTAAGTTATTTAACGGTGCATATTAGAGTTATGTTTTAAGATTATAAGTTTTTACGGGTGAGCTCGAATAATATTTTAGTTCACTGCAAAACGGGTTAAATAGATAAATTATTACAAGTTGATAGTTTTATCTATAATCATTAGTTAGATATATTGTAAAATTCAGATAAAAGCAATTTTCTTAAATTTCAAAACAATATTTTAAAAAAAAATTACTCCGCGCTATAATTAGCGCTGGTTAAATCTCAGTAACTTACAAAACAAAGTTCATTTTTAAAAATGTCTTATTAAATAATATTATAGAGATATTTTTTTGTTTGTTATGGTTAATTAAACTAAAGGATTTTGGGTCGAATTTTTCCGTCATGGCTGAAAACTCCTTTCAAGCAAGATTTAAACTCTGGACGATTTCATCCACACAAAAGTGTTTCTTTAACGATGACACATATTTAAAGTGGCTCTTTTTAAATGATTCTTCAAAAGTGTCTTCTGACCAAATTTTCCTACAAATATAGAATCCTGTCACAAAAACACAGAGTTCTATTACAAATACATATGTAAATGTGACAAACTTAATTGTTCAGAACTCTCCTAGGTTTAATTTGACGGCGAGCGGCGGAGCTAGATTAAAACCTTCCGAAGGGTTTGGTCGCGTTGCAGTTTTCTTTTCACCGGTTAATACCGGTTTTTGTAAAGCAGATCTTTTTGTAAAGCCCAATATTAGGCGTTTCTTGAACAAACCCGTTGATTAAAACCATTTAAACCGGAATAACGGATTAAAACCATTTAAACCGGAATAACGGATTAAAACCGAAACCAGAGATTAAATTGAATTTTGTAAGACCACAATTGCAGAAAATCCCTAACCGACATTGTATTTCGGCTTGAGATCTTGTTCAATCAATGAAACATAGTCGAAAGAATATGACATATCTCACAAGCTCATTGGCAAGAAGAATCAATTGTATGGGTTGGTTTATACTCGGATACATTCGCTGTGAACAAGAAGTAAAGAAGACACAAAATAAAGGTTTCCTAGGAAAGAAGATAGTTTGCAAATAATGATTTTTCATGAATCTGAATTCCATAAGTGTTCTTTAGTCCTTAGTCTAGACTAATTTTGCAAATAATTCATAGCACAAGTGGTATTGTCCAAATTTGTGAGATTGGATTAGAAGACTTGCAAGAATCGTACCAGTGTTTTGCTGTTTAGATGTTACATAATACATAATATTTCTAAAGAAAGGTACCAGAGTTTCAAGAAATTTTGTATCCATCTCGCTGGTAAAAGACTGAAAGATCAAATCTAAGTACACTGATTTTATATCAAAATCAATTGACAATTAGTTGAGAGTCTTGTGACTATTATCACTTATAATATATTAGGTTTTATCTTCTTCTTTTTTTCAACGTGGAATTTCCTTATACGCATTTTCAAGATGATGGGGCTTTATCCCATTTATGTGGATTGTATTTCGTGGTTTGGATCTATACGGACTCTGAGCCTCTGATGTATACAGATTATGAAAACATTCATTCATTAGCTATGTCGGTAGGATAGTGCAGATGAGGTTTCAAATCTCACATATGAAAATTTCGTTTTAGTTTAAAAAAAAAAAAAAAAATCAATTGATGCATCATGACTATTTGTTTTTCTCCCTTAGAACCGCCAAATTTTCTAGACCGCTGGCGAGAGGAAAGAGTGTTTGGTACAAACGGTTAGTTTCCAGGTAATACTCAAAGATCGTCGAGAATCATTGGCTGCTTCTATTTAACATAAATAACATACATGTGATCATCACTGACATTTGTATTTAATTTGACATATCGTATAATATATATATATATAGGTATGTATATATGCATGTGCACAGATGTGTATCTACCATCCAAATGTTGAACGATGATTGGATGATGATCTAGTGTAATGAGAACAAAATGGTTTGGACAAAAGAGGGGGAAAAGAGACAAATTTGTTCTCTATCACTCTATGAATTTATGAAGCAACATAACAGTAAATACCCATGATCTCTCTCTATTATCTCATATATATATAGAGCATATGAATTTGAATCATATATATATATATATATATATATATATGTATATATTATACATCACACGACGTGTCATGTTACATTGGCTAGATTTTTACTTTTGGTTTCTAGTGAAATATCTATAAAGATCATATTAGATTTTCCTGGGATCAATTCTAGCTGATAAAATTTAGGATATTGAATACTCTCTCCCTTTTTTTATATAAGGAGTTTTAGACATTTTATTTTGTTTTTTTTATAAAGAATTTTCTAACTTTTTGTCTTGGTATTATCATGAAACATTAATAATGAACCAAAATAATGTAAACAGCTCAATCAAAAATTCTTTTTTAACAGCAGCATTTAATGTTTCAATCAAAAAAATTTGTTATTAATTCCCGTGTTTTTAGGGAAAACCCTTTATATAAAAAAACAGAGGGAGTAAATAACAAATTGTTTTTAGCTGTTTTACAAAAATTAAAAGAATTTAGACCAATTTTTTTTTTTAAATAATTAAATTACTCACCGCATACTTGACATATATATGTTAGAAAATGAAAAAGAAAAGAAATGTAGTTTTTCTTCAGAATAATTAATATGGTCCCAATTTTTACTTGTCTCGATAGAGTCCCAAAAATGGCGAGGTCGGCTCCTTCTCTTCAATAAAAAGGAGTATTTTTTTAATTTATACTAATACTGTTGTGGTTTTTCTTTCCACATTAATATCAGCTTGTCGCCATTTGCGGAACATCGACTCTTAATTTACATTTGATGGTACAAGATTGACGAATTCTTTCAGATGAGAACTTTGGATCCGCTTATTTATATAACCAATCAAGAAGAAAACAAATCTATTTTTCTGAAAGTATAGTTGAAAAATAGTTTCTAACCTATTTTCACACAAGTGAAAATTTACTCTAATTTTGTATTAATATAATTTGTTTTTTGCATTCTTGTCATTATTATAACGTCTCTTTTCTCCATTAACTTCCTCCTTATTGCTTCTTTTATTATTAAGAAGGAAGTTACGGACATTTAGTGGGAACCAACTTTTAATAATCTAATATATAAAAGAGGGTTAACTCTCTCCAGTTGAGCGTCACATCAGCGTTAGAGAGAGCGCCACATGTCCTTTTTTCTCAGCTAAAAAAATAATTAAAAATTAAATATGAAAATCAATTACTTCTCTTTCAATACAAAAGTGATAAATCAATTATTTCTCTTTCAATACAAAAGTGATAAATTAATTGCCTCAAATACGTTAAAATTTCATATCTTCCTCTTCCCATCTTCTCTTTCATCTATTTCACACTCTCAAGCTTTTTGGAACGACTGGTTATTGTTATGGCGTACTCTTAAATCTTTCATATAATAATTTTACCTCATTAGCGAATATATGCATATTCTAAGAAATTACGAAATTTATCAAAGCAAATGAATAAAGATTAAGTAAATGATGTTAATTGATATATGAAAGTGTCAAAATCATGAGAATGCACTTTGCTAACATTTTTCAACAAATATACTATATTTTAAAGATATTTCAACATGTTCGCTTCATTGTTTGTTTTTTGTGAGTAAAATTTGATTTTCAACCATAATATATTTAAGATTTATATACAGACATCACAATATATGTAATCAAATTTCAATTTATATATTTTTTCTCAATATCAAAATCTAATTCTAATTACATTATAAAAATATATTTTGATAGAAAAACCTGCACGTAGTGCGGGTATTCACCTAGTACTTATTAAAACATAAACTGTGCGTAGACTTACTGAGGGTTAAGGCAGTTTTAATAGTTTGTTCGTTTGTTTAAACATTTGTTTTTTTCTATAATTTTTACTTATTATTAAAAGCATCATTATATATACTTAAACAAAATATTATATTTAAAATCATAAAATCTTTATAGGAATTGATTTCACAAAATTATAACTCCATAACATTCTTTTAATGTATGTAACAATAAGTTAATAAGTCATTTATTTTATTTTACGTGTGTATTAGTAATATGATATACTCTATAAATATAAAAAATTATAAAATTTGGTTTAAAATAAATTATGAAAACTTACACTTAAAAAAAATCTGAATAGTATAAATCCTAAAATTTAACCATACAATCTACTTATAATGGTTAAAACTAAACATAAAATTAATTTAACCTACTAAATCAAACTATTTGTATAAAAAAATGTGGTCTTTTAAATTTAGAAATTCTTTGTGTGGCCTAAGGCAATGCCTTTTTTAAGCAAGGGAAGGCACGACTCTGCCTTCTCAAATAGTGGCTCGTATGGCTATGACCTAAGAACAAATACTCAACCTCCCTCCCAAAATAATCCTTGAAACGAAGTGAACTATCGCCACTGGGACTCATTCCTATCTTTTCCTCTTGTCATTCTAGATGTTTACCACTAAAACCCAATACTTTAAAAGGCCAGCGCTAAATCACATGATTCACATCCTTGATCGTTGTGATATTTTCCTCCATAATCAGGGTTGACCTTGAGCCCAAGCAAAGCAAACACGGGCTTGCGGCCCTCGTTTTTATATAAAATTTTCGGCCTTTAAATTCTTAAAAATCTTCTTAAACTAATAGTAAAGTGTAAGTATTTGTGACCTATTTTTTTTCTCTAATTTGTGATCCCTTAAAACTAAGGACAACTCAGGGCCGACTCTGTCTATAATACATATAGCGTTTGTTGCGTGTGTTTATGTTTTATATGTTTTGCGTGTGTTTATGTTTTATATGTTCATGTGCATGCACACAAGTAAGAATATTCATTATTGGATATATCAATGTAAACCATGCATACTATTTGTTTTACATAATACGTACAACAGAAAAGTGGCGACGGAAGTGGTACTGCAAAACAGACGGAACCACTTTTTTTTTGTTTTAACGTTAATACGGAACGACTCTTCAAAACGCTATATACATATAATACATATAGCGTTTGTTGCGTGTGTTTATGTTTTATATGTTTTGCGTGTGTTTATGTTTTATATGTTCATGTGCATGCACACAAGTAAGAATATTCATTATTGGATATATCAATGTAAACCATGCATACTATTTGTTTTACATAATACGTACAACAGAAAAGTGGCGACGGAAGTGGTACTGCAAAACAGACGGAACCACTTTTTTTTTGTTTTAACGTTAATACGGAACGACTCTTCAAAACGCTATATACATATAATACATATAGCGTTTGTTGCGTGTGTTTATGTTTTATATGTTTTGCGTGTGTTTATGTTTTATATGTTCATGTGCATGCACACAAGTAAGAATATTCATTATTGGATATATCAATGTAAACCATGCATACTATTTGTTTTACATAATACGTACAACAGAAAAGTGGCGACGGAAGTGGTACTGCAAAACAGACGGAACCACTTTTTGTTTTGTTTTAACATTAATACGGAACGACTCTTCAATTCGCCCAAAGCTATATATCCGGGTTATCTTCAGAACACAATAGTTGCTCTGTATTATTGCTTCGGGTTCTTCTGAAAATCGAACCATCGTTTATTTGAGCTATTTTGGAATCAAGGCGAGTAAGTAACCTATGTTCTTTTGCTTTTAAAAATGTGTATAATTGTCCAAACCGAGTCAAGGAGTCATACAAAAAAAAATTAAGTTTTTTTTTATCTCCAATTTTACAAGAAATAAAGTTTTTTTTGCTTAGTGTCTTAATTTCAAAAGTTGCTTTCACATCGATAATCCACGATTGTTGGAAGACAGATTACAAAAACACTTTCTTATGAATTACTAATTTTTTAAAAAGAATATATAATTTCTATGGTGAATAAGTCTAATTTATATGGATTTTGTTTACAAAGAGCAAACAAAAAATCATTATAATATAATGCAATAAAAAGTTTTTTTTTAAAACTGCCACGACTAGACGTCTCATACGCAATTTTTTTTCTTTCTTCCCGATCATACGCAAGTTCTGCAGCGGAGCACTAATTTTATTTGAATTTAGTATTTTCTGTTGGCTATTTTAATTTGAAGATAAGTTTAACATCAACTTCAATCACCATTTACACCCTAAATTAATTATATAATATTAGGACAACAGTTAGTTGCAATAAATGTTTTTGTCTGAATAAGGAAATTAGTGGATCAAAACAAAAACACTAATGTATAAGAGAACAATAGAAGCAATTGAATATCTTTCTGTGTCTCTGACTGAATAAGATGCAGATACATATATAACATAGAGAGTTTCCTAATCTACGATATCTACACAATCAAGACTGAATCATGTGTTTAATATGATTGATATCATATCCCTGACATCCTGTGATTGGCCGTGATATACAAGATATCCTAATACCCCTCCTCAAGGTGAAGCATGCAGATTTCGGATGCCCAGCTTGGACCGGAAACAATGGAACTCATTTGCACCTAAAGCCTTTGTAAAGATATCCGCCAATTGAGCCTTGGAAGCTACATGTGACAGAGAAATCGCAGCAGTGGTAACCTCGTCACGAACATAGTGACAATCGAGTTCAACATGTTTCGTTCTTTCGTTGAAGACCGGATTCGTAGCGATATGAATCACCGATTTACTATCGCAATGAACAAGCATAGGCTGGTCATGGGATCCGCCAAGGCTGATCAACACCCGTTTGAGCCATGTTAGTTATTGAACTAGACATCGCATTGCTCTGTACTCCGCTTCAGCTGAAGAAAGACTAACTGTGGGATGTTTACTTGTTTTCCAAGATATCGGAGAAGTACCCAGCTGAACAAAATACCCAGTTACGGACCGCCTAGTGATAGGACAGCTTGCCCAATCGGAATCGCACCAGCCATTTAACCGCAAGTCAGAGTCGCTTCGAAGTAGAATACCTTGACCAACGTTGCCTTTCAAGTACCGGACTACACGAAGTGCCGCTGTCCAATGATCTTGGCGTGGCGTTTGCATAAACTGGTCAAGGACATGAACCGAGTATGACAAATCAGGTCTGGTCACAGCGAGATAAATGAGTCGTCCAATCAAGCGACGATAAGCTTCAGGCTTCTCTAGAAGCGTTGATTCGGAAAGCGCCAGTTTGTTGTTCTGTTCCAGAGGAAATGACGCTGGTTTAGATCCCAACAAACCCGCTTCAGTAATTATATCAAGCGTGTACTTCCGTTGGCAAAGATATATGCCTTCTGAATTTCGAGCCACCTCAATCCCGAGGAAGTACTTGAGAGGACCAAGATCCTTCATACGAAAACATGAGAACAAATAATTTTTGAAACTTTCTGTTACCTCCTTTGTGCTTCCCGATATGATCAAATCATCCACATAGATGAGAACATTGAGCACCGTTGACCCTTTAGTGTAAGTGAATAACGAATAATCAGACAATGATTGTTTGAAGCCATATTGGAGCAACGCGTTGCGGAATTTCTCGAACCAACATCTAGGTGCTTGCTTCAGGCCGTAGAGAGATTTTCGCAGACGACACACTTTATTGCCAGGAGCTTTAAATCCAGGTGGTGGTTTCATGTAAACTTCTACGTCTAAATCACCGTGAAGGAAAGTGTTATGCACATCCATATGATGAACATCCCAGCCTTTACTCGCAGCAACTTGTAAAAACAAGTGAACTGTTCCCATTTTGGCCACAGGAGCAAATGTTTCACCATAGTCAACTCCTTCAACCTGTTTGTTCCCAAGAACAACTAACTAGCTTTATACCTTTCAATTGAACCGTCTGAGTTATGCTTGATTTTAAAAACCCATTGTGAGCCGATTGCTGTTTTTCCCGGTGGCAGATCTTCCAATGTCCATGTATTGTTGTCTTCTAGAGTAACTATTTCCGTTCCCACAGCACCTCGCCAGCGAAAATCACGAACGGCTTCTCGGTAAGTTTTGGGTTCGATCGCAGCGGCCACCGCAACAATAAACGCTTGATGTTGGGGAGAGAAACGGGAACAACTTTCGTATTCAGAAATCGGATAGGACATTGGAGGAGAAACCGAGGTGACATTTTCCTGTTTCACAAATGCTGTATTTGTCACAAAATTCTTCAAAGTTAACGGCGTTGTCTTTTTTCGATGACCACGGCCGAGAACTTCCACGGGAGATTCCTCTTCGACGGCGAAAGCAGGA
Source organism: Eutrema japonicum (assembly GCA_030161315.1). Classification (NCBI taxonomy): domain Eukaryota; kingdom Viridiplantae; phylum Streptophyta; class Magnoliopsida; order Brassicales; family Brassicaceae; genus Eutrema; species Eutrema japonicum. The sequence continues at coordinate 5,161,741 of BSQW01000001.1, read as the reverse complement.
ACCGGTATGATGTCGACGACGTTGTCGACCGCCGGGGAGATAATCGTCGGAGGCGGAGCGAGTGGAGAAGCCATTATTGAAGGAGGCGTAGTTGAAGAAGACTATGTGTTCGTCTCGGGTCCATGATTACCGTCATTCAATATCGGGCCATTATCAAATATCAAGGGATTGGTTATTGGCTCAATTGGAGGAAGAGTTATTGGGCCTTTTAAATTATCTTGATCCAAGTCGACCACACTTGTAATTGGGGCCCATAATCCTGAATATGTATCTTCTTCTTCTTCAAACCGTGAGAATGCTTCAGCGTAGGGAAAGTGATTTTCACAGAACACCACATCTCTAGATATGAAATACTCTTCTTTTTCAAGATCGAAGAGACGCCATCCCTTCTTTCCGTGAGGGTAACCCAAAAACACACACCTTCTGCTTCGTGCTGCAAATTTATCTCCTTTGTGATTTTGATTGTGGGCATAGCACAAACTACCAAAGACCCGTAGATGATCGTATTGTGGTTGTGTATTGTACAATTTTCATAAGGTGTTGCTCTTTGCAAAACTGAGCTGGGAGTTCGATTTATCAGATGTGCCGCTGTCAAGACGCAATCTCCCCAAAACTTCAGCGGTAAATTGGATTGAAATCGAAGTGCTCTTGCTATGTTGAGAATATGCCGGTGTTTCCTTTCGACTCGTCCGTTATGTTGAGGAGTAACGACACACGATGTTTCGTGTTCAATTCCTTGTTCTCGAAAGTATTTCGTGAGACATATGAACTCGGTGCCGTTGTCGCTTATAATTTTCTTCACTTGTTTTGAAAACTGTCTTGAAACCAAAGCCAAGAAATTTTTGATTTGAGTGGATGTTTCTGTTTTATCATTGAGTAGAAATAGCCAAACTCCTCTTGAAAAATCATCAACAATGGTAAGAAAATATCGAGCTCCAGAGTGTGTCGGAGTACGATACGGTCCCCATACGTCACAGTGAATTAATTCAAAAGCTTCAATCGTTTTATTCAAACTTCTCGGAAAGGGAGCTCGTGTTTGCTTAGCGCGGAGACATACATCGCACGCTTTATTCAAATTCTCAGAAGAAACAGAAACAGAAACATCACGAAGTTGACCAACAACTTTAGCAGAGGCATGACCCATTCGTTTGTGCCACAGATCGTAAGTCTCCCTTGATTGCGTCACTACCGAACCAGCTATCTCCGTGCTGCGAAAGTGGAAGGTCCCGGATTCTCGCTTACCCGCTCCAATCACCGTCCTCGAAGTGTGGTCATGCACAACAAGGAAGTGATCAGCCATTTGGACAACACAACGATTCTCATCCATCAATTGTCCCACCGAAATCAAATCAGAGCAAAATCCCTCAACATAAAAAACAGATCGCAAAATCAGACCCGAACCAAGCACAACTGTTCCTTCTAAAACCAAGATACGTTCTCTACCATCTGCTAGAATAATCATAACCGGGGCCATTTCTTTCAGATCAGACAGAATCTTTAATCGTCCGGTTAAGTGGTGAGAAGCACTTGTGTCCAAAATCCAGGAAGGAAAAGATTGCTTACCCAAGAGACGTTCATTGGTGGCTTTTGTGTATTTTCCTGCGTTTAGCAAATCCATGATTCCTCACCACTACTCATCAGTCAAGCCAGACACGCCATCACGGTCCCTGTCGGTAATCACGTGATTTACGTGTTTTGCATATGACGAACCACTGACGTGCACAGCATTAGCATAAGATACCCCACGTCCGCGACCAGCACTAGTGGATGCAACCGCTCCACCACGTCCATATCCTTGTGTTGATCGAGACTGTGACCTCTCTCCCCACCACTCCGGAAATCCAATGACCGCATAGCAACTTTTCGATGAATGTCCAGGCCGATTACAGTGCTTACACATCACGCCTTTGTTCTTTTCATCTCTTCGAAAACGTGTCTAAGCGGAAAACGCAGTGACATCTTGATGCTCTTCCACACTCTTGGTCCCATTTCGGACCAAGTCTTCCTCTTGGCGCACAATATTGTACACCTCCTCCAAGGGTTGAATCGGAAGCCGTGACACCAAGCTTGATTGAACAGTACGAAAAATACTGTCATCAAGACCAGACAAAAACTGGTGCACCTTATCATCTTCTCGGTCTTTCTCTTGGATCGTTCCAAGATCACACTCGCACTTTCCACACTTGCACAAACGTAGCGGTCTGTATGTCGACATACCATCCCATATGCGAGTCAGTTTTCCGAAATAAGTCTCGATAGCAAGACCCATTTGCTTGCAACAGGCAAGTTTTGCCTTAAGTTGTTGGATCCGAGATCCATTAGTGACTGAGAATCGTTTCTTCAGATGATCCCAGAGATCTTGGGCTACGTCGCGATGAGAGATGTTAGAGTGCAGCACCGGGTCGATAGTCATTTTGATCCAAGACACCAGAAGGGCCTGAATCGTCCACCAGTCCTCGAGATCCGGAGATCCTTCTTCAGGTCGCTTAATCGAGCCATCCAAGAAACCGAATTTCTTCCTTGACGACAACGCCGTCTTCATCCCACATGCCCATTCATCATAGTTCATGCCTTTCAACAGTAGATGCGAGATAACAGCACCGGGATTGTCTACCGCCGTCAAGTCGTAAGGGGAGATGGTCCTACGTACTTCCATCATCGTTGTTGTCGGGTTCGTGTTCGTCGGAGTCGTGTTGCCGTTGTTGTCGTTGGTGTTCATCGTCGGTATTCAAAAAAAACTGGTCGAAAAGGGAAAAAAAAAATCAGAGATTTGGTTCAGGCTCTGATACCATATATGAATTTAGAGACAGAGAATGCAATTGAATATCTTTTTGTGTCTCTGACTGAATAAGATGCAGATACATATATAACATATAGAATTTCCTAATCTACGATATCTACATAATCAAGACTGAATCATGTGTTTAATATGATTGATATCATATCCCTGACATTCTATGATTGGCCGTGATATACAAGATATCCTAATAGAAATATTAGAAAATGACCATGGAAGAGAAGAACATTAAGGTAAATTCCAAGGCCGTTGCACGGGGAAGCCAATAAAAGAAAAAATAAAACACAACAAGAGGAAAAAAAAGGTTCACGAGCGGATCTGCGCTTCAAGACGACATATAGAACTAACCTTTAAAACTCGTAAAGCCAAAAGATAAAACAAAAACAAAAAATTGATTAATCCAAAATCAAATAAACAATAGTCACATGAAGTGAATAATGTAACCCAAATATATATATTTACGGTTTAAAGAGAATCTTAAAGGGTTTTATGTTGAACGTGACTCTCCAATAAAGGAGATTAAAATATAAGAACCGTATCAAGTGGTGGATTGACACTGGATACTTAAGCTAGGTTTAAGCGTCTAAAGTATAGAGAAGAGACGATGATTTAGATATGATTATGGTTTCTTATTCGATATCATTTCGGTCCTAACAACATATTTTGGTCGATTTCTCCGTTTCTTTTCTTCAGCATATAATCTATAATTTATTCCCACTTAGTGACTACGTGTATTACCATAATTTTATACCTATTTGTGCGTGGTTTTTATTTTGTCAAATGCGTGAATTTAATTTAGAAATTAATAACGTAGAAGACAGGTAACTTATGATATATATTGTTTTGGCGTATCAGAGAAATGGTACGGTCCACATGCAAAAGATAAGTTTCGCTTTATCAGCAACAGAAAAAAAGAGAGAGATTGGCACGAGATCATAAAGAGTCGAGCTGCGAAGTCAAAGGGCATACATTTTTGTTATTATTACATATCCAATAATTACAAAACTCTCGTGCAACTTACAGATTCGTCCATATTAATTATCTATATCTAATAGACATATATTAGTCGCATCGATACTTGACTTATTCGAAGTATGAGATGTTGTATACGTAAAAGTGCAAAATAAAACAAGATTTATATAGGCATCCACGTATATAAGATTTCTTGATTATCTCTTTAAAGGTTTAATAAATATAATAGGTAAATACGTACATTAAATTTCCAAATAATTTAGATTTTCCGGTATACTGCACGTTATTAGTAGCCAAATTAACGAGTTCATTTAGGAGCGACCATATGGAATAAATATTTGAAGCAAAAATTTTGTATAATTCGTATACCATATACTTGACTTTAGCTGGTTATACGAAAACGCATTAAAAAAGACCACTAAGCTATAGATTTCAGGTCAGACAAAAAAATGTCACGATAATTTAGCTTATTGACTAACACCTTTTTCAACCTTCCCCAATTATATTGCAAACTCTTTCAGTTACTAACGAATGCAAATGCTACAAACCTACAAAAACGAAAATGATTTTTGTCACTAATTTTAACACTGAGTAAATTTAATCTACATTTTAGTAATATAGTTTTTACCAAGATTTCAACAATATCGGCTGAGCCGATTCAGCTCTATACATAGTAGAAACTGATTAATCAGTTTAGGGTGCCGTGTGATATGATTATTCTTTAAATTACTTTGAATTCCAAAATATATTTCTAAAAATTGGTAAAAAGTGAGTTTAGATAGCCGTGTAATATATATGAGTGTCTTAAATATAGTTTTTTTCTTATTAAAAATATATTTCAAAAAAATCAGACAGTAATTTACGCTTTAACAGCCGTCTAAACTCTTTGACCAAAAAAAAAATATAAACTCTAAAGTGTAAACATTTTAAACGCTAAATAAGAACGACTGGTTAATGTATAACGAGCGATTTTGATCATATTGTTATTTACAGCCAGGGTAACTAAGAGCACCAACAAAGATAGGCAACATGTTTGGTCCCGCTATATGTCTTCGATTTTATAAATGCAACGTTAGCTTTAGGCTTAGTTTTAATAAATGTTTTGTCTGACACATTTCTTGAATCTTCAGGATCCTTTCCTTAGATTTTTAATAAATGCATTGAAATAATATAAGGCTTATTTTGTACTTATTTGTCTCGTGCAACAATGAACAGTGGCATTTTCGATAATTTTAATGAAAGAGAGGGTCATTTAGAGGCATCTATTTGTTGGACCTATATATCTGCTGCGTAAGTAAAACTGAAACTAACTGTAATCTCACCAAAAAAGCCAGAGCTTGTCTCTGGTTTCTGACTATCTTCGCATATTATAATTCAAATTAACGAAAACGATTTTAACTTTCAAATTAACATTATCGCGACTAGTACTATTGACAATGTTTTTTTTCTGGCTTTGCTCTATTGAGTCATTGACAATGTTGATTATCGGGAATCATGCATGTGTGCACGCAAAATCGCCATTTGAGCAAAAGCAACACAAAGGGGGCGTTGCGTATGGAGTTTCCTCATTAATGTCTACAGAGAAAATAAACCACAACAACGTTAAAATATTATGATTCACCACCGAAGTTTAAAATTCCATAGCCATTGTATTTTACGTTTATAGAAAACAAAACATTGAATATCCGAATATTTGTTTATTAACTACTTAGAATCAAGACCAACGTTTCATGTGATGATATTCTTGTCACAATAACCCTTTTTTTAATTTGAAGAATCAGAAATATTGGATAGCCAACAGATTTTTGGCTGTCAAGAAGGGGACTGTCGAATCACCAATATGTGTATTCATCACATGATACTTTACTATTTTGCAGAATAGTAAATTAATATTTAATAATTAATTTATAATTCTAATTCTAAAAGACTTAACGGAAATAAAATATAACAGTTCCTTATTCATTTCTTTTTCTATTAGGACAAAACAGCAACTTACTTTTTTCCGGCTTACAACTGTTGAAGTGTGTATTCTTTTGTATTTATTCCTTAATTTTAGTTTTATTTGACAGATCAATTGTGTAAAACTATGAGCGCACAAAGCTTTTTCTGAACCCCAAAGATGGTTTATGTTTATCCGTACGTCACTGCATAATTGCGTAAATTAATTCTGACTTCTTTAAATTTTCTACAATTGGTTCCAAATATATTTACTTTTATTTAACGTAATAATAGATAAAGCTAGCCAACATAAGTGGCAGACCCATAATTTTATTTATCGGTGTTTGAAAACAAAATATTGTTACGAAAACTATGAACATGAATATGAAACCTAGATATAATGGGGGGGGGGGGGGGGGGGGGGGGGTAAATGACCAAAATTTACCAATTATGTTACTAATTATTTAAATATTTACGTACAATAAAAAATAAAATAAAATTGAAGGTGTCATATGACATTCTTCTATTGTTCTACTGCTACATGGGTTGGTCCCTGCCACCATTTATTAGATATGATTGGTTAGTGATTTAGTCGTTTAAAAAAAACAATGTAGCTAAAGGCGTTTAAGGGCAAATATGATTTTTTTCATATTCGAAGGGAAAAGATGGTTTAACTGAAACATGGCTGACAAAAAAAAAATGAAACATGCAGCTGAATTGTTGTATTTTTTTTTGTTTGTTGATAAAGCAGCTGAAAATAGTTCAATAGTGACAAAGAAATAATTTATTTAAGGGAATAAAAATAAAAGGTAGTGAATAACTAACAATTATTTTTAAGAGAAGAAATTAAATGTTTGTTAACAAAATTTATAAGTAAATAATTATTTTTCAAATATGATTGCTCGTCGCCCCATTTTTGTAGAGCTCCAAATCGTTTCTAAACCATTGTTTTTTGTTTTGTTTTAATTTGTTTTTTTTGTTTGTTTTATTCTAACCATTATTTCTAAACCATTGTTTTTAACATATTCACCCAACCATTCGTTTAAACTGCAAGTCTGATTGGTGATCCCCTAAAACGTTTGAAAATTAACATGAATTTTTATCATAATTAAAATATTTGAACTCAAGAATACAAAATTTATAAAGTAAATTTATAAAATAACAATAAAAGAAAACACTAACATAAAAACTTATTTAAGGCTATATATGATTGACTATAATTGGACCATTAACTGCGTTTTAAGGCAACATTACGACAATTTTTCAGATCTGTTATTTTAATCCGAAAAAGTATATAGCAATTTTTTTCTGTTTGTAAAAAGGGCAAAATAAATAGCAATTTGTTTTTTTTTGCCAAAATAATAAATAGCAATTTTCATATCTGATAAATCACATTTTATCCTTTTTAAGGATCCTTAATGAGATGTGATGTGCCATTTCTTCCAAATATCCTTAGAGCACCTTCAATGGAAATCTCTTATGTGAGTATCTAATAAAAAAAAATATTAAAATAATATATACTAATTTTTAATTAGAAAAGTCTCTAAAAATGTTTAGAACCCCACCTCATAGTATCTTAATTAAGAGAATCTCTAAAAAAAGGTGAAGATAGTCTCTTAAGTCTCTTATTTAGACTTAAGAGACTATCTTCACCTTTTTTTAGAGATTCTCTTAATTAAATAATATTATTTATTTCTTTAGTATTATTTTTTTGATTAGAGACTCTCTCTAATAAACTTCCATTGGAGATGCTCTTACATGAAAGAATTATAAAATTAAGACACATTTTGTATTCCAAAATTTGTTGGATGGAAAAAACTTTGTACGAGAACTATACAATAATAGCATGTGGCACTATACGATCTTTTGGCTAGACAACCAACCAGTAAATGTACAATTAATCTGACCTTCATCAATGCGCGTAACATTTATTAGATACCCAGTTCCTGATCGACGTAACATGCGAAAAAATGCCTAGCTAATACTCCATTTGTTTTATAAAAAGTGTCGTTTTGAAGTTTTATTTTTGTTTTACAAAAAGTGTCATTTTATGTTTTCAATGCATAATTTTGAATAAAAAACTAGTTTTACCCTTATTGTTTTAATGTATTAATTAGAGAGAGAAAATTTGTTTAATGTATTAATAAGGGGTAATATAAATTTTTTAATAGTTTTTTTAATATATTTGAAATGTGTCAAAATGACATTTTATAAAACACATGGAATAGTAGCAATAGAACTATTTTAATGTAATTTAAAAACGTTATAGTACTATCTTAAATGGACATTCATAAAACGCTTATACACAATAAAAACCAGTTTTGAATGTTCAAAAAAAAAAAAAAAAAACATAAAACCAGTTTTCACGCCGATCCAATTTGTATGCGGTTTGATATGACGACTCGACCACTAACCAGTAACCAAAGTTCAAGTATTCTCATAAAAACTCATGCATTTATTCATACGTATTTAAGATATTTCGTCAAAACATAATTAATTGGTAAAGTATTTTTTGTCAACAATTGGTAAAGTACTACTATAATGTATGTATAATGTTTCTAAAACAATTTGGTATGAATTTTTATAACCTTTTCTGTTTATTCAAAATTATGTTATTTGAAATTTGAAATTTTCAAAATTGATGAAAACCATATTCCATATATATATGTAAATTGATGTCCCTAGCTATTTGTAAGGTTTACGATATATTTCACCACCTCACTAATATCATCTTATTTCGTTTGTATTTTCTGTCCTTTCTTTTAGAAATTTTAATCATCAAAATACATTTAATATGTTTCACTCAATTCCAACAAAATATATCACGATTACCATATATAGCTCAATATTGCCTATAGAAGTCTTTAGCGATTTGTTAAACTAAATAAAACTATTTACTAGAATTTAATCTGCGTGGTAATTTTTTTAAAAGAAATTGTTTTGAAATTTTAGAAAATTGCTTTTATCTGAATTTTACAATATGACTAACTAATGATTATAGATAAAGTTATCAATTTATAATAATTTGTCTATTTAGCCCGTTTTGCAGTGAACTAAAATATTATTCGGGTTAACCCGTAAAAACTTATAATCTTTAAAATATAACTCTAATATGCACCTCTAAATGACTCTAGTTTTTGTGGTTAGTCTACGAACTCTTAGAAAAATAGTTTTTTGTGTCTAAATTTTTATAAAATTAGTAAAATATTTTTTAACTTTTGTTTTGATATATATTCAAATAAAATATAATAAATTATAGTAAAAAATAAAGCAAGATTTTAAATAGATCTTTTCTTTGAATATATATGAATTGATTATTATTTTAAAATATATAGTATTAAAAATAATAAAAAAATTAAATAATAAATAACCTCTTTAATGCAAAATATATAATCTCTATATTCTAACCAATAATTTTAAAAGACTATTATATCTTTTCTTATTTCAATTATTCTTTATTATTTATAATGACATTTCATGTAATAACTTACAAAATAAAATTCATTTTTAAAAATATCTTCTTAAATAATATTATAGAGATCATTGACAAACAATGTTGACAGCTCTGAAGAAAAACAATGCCGACAGCATTTTGTTTTTAACTTTTTATTATACAAATATTAGAAGGAAAAAAAAATGAGGACCTAAAGAAACAAGCTTCGGTTACTTTCTGTTTTCTGTTTCTGCTCTTTCCTTTAATAGCAGTCCTTTTTTCTTCTTCATGAGTAATAGATGAACTTTAATCTAGAATGAATTCAACAAGAAATATATATATATATATATAATAATAATAATAATAATAATAAGAGGAATAATTAAATAAGTAGTAAATAATAATTGGAGGAGTTGTGAATACAAAAGCAATGCCCGTGAAGTGGTGCATGTGAGTACTAAAAGAGATGTTATAATCAGTGCCCCATTGACAACAGATAGACCCACTCACGAGTCTCTTTCGTTTTATATATTCTTATATATATGTTTTATAATTTAAATTCTTTAGAAAACTAATGAGACAAACTATTTCTCAACAAACTTTTATTTCTGTCCCTTTCTTTTTTTCTTTAATCTAGTTTTGAGATTTTGATTATCCACATTTTTTTGTTTGCTTGAAGATTTTGATTATCCACTTGGAATCCTGATAGAGAATATGTGATGTTCCGAACATATTACAGAATACAAGTTATATACGATACTAGAAAATGATATAGAAAATGATATGCGCGATGCGCGAGTTTTTGTTTTTTAAGTTTTATAATAGTTTAATTTATTTATAAAATTTTTTATTTATTTTTAGTAAAACAAACCACTGCTTGTAGATTGTAAGCATAATATTTTATTTGAAATATTTTATTTGAAACTTAACTAATTGTTTCTCTTATTTCCACTTCCATTAAAATGAAAATATAAGTGATAGTACTCAATGACTTCAATATCTACGGTCAATCACTTTTATATTATTTACAAATAATCATGTTTGTTTGGAACTTTAATATCTTATCTATATTTAAAAACTAAATAAATCATGTTATCCAAATATCTAAATTACTAAACGTTTCATTTTTATTATTTTAAGTTATGTACTTATTTTTTAAAAAAATATATTTTCTTATATATAATTTATTTAACAAAGTTACTATAATGAGTTACTTTTTATTTATTAGATATTCTGTTTTTTTAATTAAAAAATCTTTATATATTTGTGATATGTTAAATTAATATTGTATACTATTAGTTTGGATTTAATAATATTCATCCACTAAACATATTTTCGATATAAAACTTTAATCTTGTAACTATAATAAAGTGTGTAATATAAAAACTAAAAAATTTAAATTTTTTATCTTTCAATAAATTTTATTGATTTTTTAAGTTTTCATGATATAAATATAAAAATGATCTTTCAAATTCTTTGCATAATTTAATAAAATGTATAGTTAATATGTATATAAAATTTTTAACTAATTAAATTATGAAAATTAAATATCAAAATGATGTGGCACATGTAGATGATGATGTGTTTTCATAAGAACTGAAAAAACTTTAATTTAAAAATATATAGATTAATTTTTGCCTTCAACGCTTTTTAATGATTTATGGTGGATTTATAAATGTCATTAGACCATTGACCACGGTCATTTCTTTTTTAACTAATGATTCATTTTACTAGATTTCATTTTACCACGGTCATTTCTTTTTTAACTAATGTCATTAGACCATTGACCACGGTCAGTTCTTTGCCATGTTATCTACTCTCTAGCATGGCGTTCTTGATAAATATTTATTACAAATCGCATTCCTATATATATATTAAAATATTGAATTGTTTTACTCTTTCTTTGTTACCTTTCCAATTTCTACACCACAGTGAATGTGAAAATCATACGACACTATTATCATGCCAATACGACAGATCCAACACATGTCTACGTTACATACACACATGCTTGTACCGATCTAATTGTATATATCTAAAAAACAAAAAAAAACAAAAAAGAGAGAGCCTAAAATTGAATATACACCTCATTTTAAGTATCCCCACTTCATGGTGCGCATATATATATTTACATGTGTTTGGATGGATATATGTTATTATGTGAAGTATTGGGGCTCTCCATGTTCGCAACAAAATTAGATGAGCTCTCAACCAACCCATACTGTCCACGTGGCATACATATAGCCCCCTGACTAATATTTATTCCACATTTCAGGTTTTGGCCGTTTGGAACTTTTTTACCCACAGTGAAAAATAAATTGCTATGTTTCAATTATGCTTTTGGAATGTTTCTTCCATTCACAACTTCCAAATACTACTAATTCACGAGCAATTACTTTATATCACTGTCAATATCATCATTATTATACGAAATTCCAGCTACAATCGGACATTATGGTCTTATTATCATATATAGGTAAGGTAGGTAACTCAGACTTGTTGAGAAAAGAAAAAAAAGTAACTCAGACTTAGTAAGAGCATGTCCATCAAAAGTTTTTAACAAATTTAGACACAGTTTCATATGCAGTTTGAATAAAAAAATAAATCGAAAATCATTGATTTTCGATGAACCGCTCCTTATATAAGGAGTCTACGATACCGCCCCTTACGTGCATGGCAAACGATGATTGGTCCGGTTTTTCATTTAAAAAAAAAAAATACCGGCTCCAGTGTAGAGACGCTAGAGTCAACAGTTATCAGAAAGACGATGAATTCGAAGAAAGGAGATAAACGAATGTTGAGAGAAGAATCATAATCTCCGAATTCAATTCCATCTTCATTTGTTTGTTTTTCCTTTTTTCTAGGTTTTTGTGTGCGGCGAGTCATCGTTAAATCATGTCTTGGCTCCCTGTAGAATCTGATCCTGGTATCTTTTCTTTTCTCCAATTTGGGGTTTTTTGTTTTCGGCTTCTGACATTAAACTCCATGTTGTGCTTAACTCTTCGTAGCGATATATGTTTCTCATTCCCCAATTTAATAAAACCCTCTGAAAAAAAACTTGTTCATAGAGTGTATTTGGATTTATAAGTTGATGATGATGTCCGCAACTAGGCTCGGTTTCTAGTTTCATACAAATTAATAAAATAATCTTACGAACCCCAAAGAGGGGTTCATTGATGGAGATGCTCTAAGGCTTAGACTTATTCATTTATTTAGTAAATTTATTATTTTAAAAAAATAAATTTGTCAATCAACAATATGGAAAATATTCTGAAAACCCGTGAGCCTCGATCTCTACATTCTTGGACTGCTTCCTTATTTAAATCCCTCAAAAACCTTCTCTTTCTTCAACTTAAACCAACAACAAAAAAAAAAAAAACAAAGTCTCTTAGTCTCAACCACCACAAAACACTCTTCGTCTAGACAGAGAAAAATGATAATGAGAAGAAGTCTAAAGCTGAGAAGCATCACGATGATGATATTAGTGGCGGTCTTGGTCTGGTCTGTAACTCTAGAGACCTGCATTGCAAGAAGAGGAAGACATTGGAGACATAAACACCGAAGATCCTCTTCATCACCTGACGTGTCTGATTCCTTGTCAGGCAAGAAACCTAAGAGCCATGGTGACAGTCATCACAACTCTCACAACAACAACAACAACGACAACAACAATCATCACCACAAGTCTAAACCTAAACCGAAACCAAAGCTGAAAACGCCGCCAAAAGCTGACGACAATAACTCTCCGGTGGTTTCACGGCCACCAAAAGTCCAACCACCGTCTCTTCCGCCACAAAAGGGATCTCAAGTTTTCAATGTGATGGATTTTGGCGCACAGGGTGATGGCAAATGTGATGACACTAAGGTACAAATAAAAATGCTCATTTATATCATTATCCGTACAGTTCTAAATTCTAGTGGTTGTATTTGATTTAATTAGAGCATTTTCTGTTTCGCTTTCATGAGAATTAAAAAAAAAGACAAATTACGGTTGAGAGATCATTGAGACAGAAGAACACGAGAAAGAACAAGAACAAAAAAAAACAGAGCTAAGAAAAAGGTTTCTCTGTCTGTAAAAGTCACTCAAAAACTTTTTAATATTTCGACCCCAAAGAAAAAAAAAAACTTTTAAATATTTTTTCTATCTTAAATGTTAAATTGCACCACAAAAAAAGACAAACGAATATAGAGTAAGTGACAACAGAAATAACAGATTACAAATGGGACCACAATAATTCACAAGCCTTAAATAACCATAATTATAATGGTGATTAAGGTTTAACTTTGGTTAATGAAAATATTAACAGAGTTTCATAATGCTTGCAGGCTTTTGAAGCGGCTTGGGCAGCGGCTTGCAAAATCGAAGCATCGATGATGATCGTACCGCCTGAATACACTTTCCTTGTCGGTCCGATCTCATTCTCTGGTCCGTATTGTCAAGCTAACATTGTGTTTCAGGTGAGAATTGATCTTTTGAATATTAAAAATTGTATCTCTTTAGGCGAAAAAATCTTAACTTTTTTTGTGTGTGCGGTTGCAGCTTGATGGTACGATTGTAGCTCCAACGGATCCAAAATCATGGGGAAAAGGGTTAATGTGGTGGATCGATTTCACAAAGCTGAAAGGAGTTAAAATACAAGGGAAAGGTGTGATTGATGGAAGAGGCTCTGGTTGGTGGCAACAAGATTACCCTTTCATTGATGGTGACACCAAGCTCATCGTTCCACTGAACAATTCTGTTCACCAAAACCCTCCAATGCCGGTATGTTCATCGTCTTCTTCACGTTCTTCTTCAGTGCCTCCTTTGCAGAATATTCGTCCAAGATCAAACCTTTTTTTCTTTCACATTTGACAGATAAGAAGTGAGCTTGATTGGAAAATGCCAAGCATCAGACCAACGGTGAGAAAATAAAAGACAAAAGAGTTTGGGATTGTGAAATTGTAAGCATTGGTTTGTTTACTGATCTGTGCTTCTGGTTTATATAGGCATTGCGATTCTACGGGAGTAGTGGCGTTGAAGTGTCGGGTATAACGATCCAAAACAGTCCTCAATGTCACCTCAAATTCGATAACTGCGTCGACGTTGTGGTACATGACATGGTCGTTTCATCCCCTGGTGACAGTCCAAACACCGATGGGATTCACCTCCAGAACACCAGAGATGTCCTCATCCACAGCACAACACTCGCTTGCGGTATGAATCTTGAATCTCAATTCTCGATTCTTGAATTCTTGAATTCTTGAATTCTTGAATCTCGAATGATCTGAATTTTCGGTTAATGGTGTCTCCTTTCGACGTGCCTGCAGGAGATGATTGTATCTCGATCCAAACGGGTTGCTCGAATGTATACGTACACAACGTGAACTGTGGACCGGGTCACGGGATCAGCATTGGTAGTCTCGGTAAGGACAGCACAAAGGCCTGCGTCTCAAACATAACAGTGCGAGACGTGGCAATGCACAACACGATGACAGGTGTCCGGATCAAGACATGGCAAGGAGGAGTGGGATCAGTGAAAGGGATACTCTTCTCAAACATTCAACTCAACGAAGTCCAGCTTCCAATAGTGATAGACCAATTCTACTGTGACCATAGCACATGTAAGAACCAGACATCAGCAGTTGCAGTGGAAGGAGTAACTTACGAGAGGATAAAAGGCACTTATACTGTGAAACCCGTGCATTTCGCTTGCAGCGATAACTTCCCGTGCGTAGATGTGCACTTATCTGCAATTGAGCTCAAACCGGTTCAAGAACGGTATCATATGTATGATCCTTTTTGCTGGCAGACATTTGGTGAGCTCAACACTCCTACTCTTCCTCCCATTGATTGTTTACAGATTGGGAAGCCCCCGAGAAACAGAGTTCAGTCCGATCACGATGTATGTTGATGTATCTTGCAACTAAGAGTGTCAAAAATGTAGATGAATGTATATCTTTCTTTAGCCTAAAAGCCTAATACTACTAGTACCACTACTTCATACGAATTACGGTTTAGTTTAAAATTTATGTCTTTTTCTGCTTGCTACTTAAATGCCTCACTTTCTTAACCACAGAACCAAGTATCTAAAATGGGCTAGAGGTTAATTAAAAATACGATTTAGATTACCTTTCGTTACAAAATGGATGTAAAAAGACAATATCCAACAAATATATGTTGATTTCGTGCACATTTTGATGATGTCGATATGAATATCTATATTATGATTGTTTAATCGTAAGCCTTCGCTCTCTCAGCTTTCTTGTTTCTGACATTGAGCTCAACTCCTCCCATAGATTCACCTGTTTCCTCTTCCTTCTTCACATCTTTGTTGCTGCTCTCCCCTTGTTCTTTCTTGATCCCACCTGTTTTCATCACCAAAAGTAAATATTTGGTCTTCTCCTCCATTTCGTCTGTTTCATAAAGCATTAAACGCAAAGCTTACCAAAAGAAGCTATTGTCCGGGGTTTTGGAGGTGTGACAACCTCCTTGCCATTTTCCTTGTAGATGTTAACACTGAAGCACATTTTTCCTTTGTGAGTGAAGGTAACAAGCTCGCTTTCTCCCAAGACATTGTCGCTCACAAACTGGTTCCATCCACGCTTCTCCATGTAGCAGAATCTTGGGTTCTTGGATATTCCCTATTTTCGCATGAGATTCCCCACTGCGTTCTTATCACCATATTATGAGATAAGTCCTCTTGAGAGACTTTTCTTATGAAGTCGTAAGGAAACGCTCTCTGGACATACAATGAAGAATGTAAAAACAGTTAACTTTTTGACAAATTACATCAAGCACTTAGAAGGCCAAAATTTCAATCTTGCACCTCTAATCATCAATTTGGTCTAATCACAAACAATCCTAGCACAGGAATTCGAGAAAAGCACATAGGAAAAGATCTTTCATTAAACTCAGACAACCAGAAGATTCTACCTTTCAAACGAAGCTAACAGGATTCAACTTTTCAAAAACAGAACAACTAAAGATTCAACCGTTGAGACCCATTAGATACCACAGCACAAACAGGTCAACGTTTCAAACACAGAGAACCAAAAGATTCAACCTTTTATTAAACTCAGACAACCAAAAGATTCTACTTTTCAAACAAAGCTAACAAGATTCAATTTTTCAAACACATAAAACCTAAGATTCAACCATTGAGACCCATTAGATACCACAAAATTCAACGTGTCAAATACAGAGAACGTAAAGATTCAGAGAACCAACAGATTTAACCTTTCAAAGACCACTAAAAGATTAAACCTTTAACTTGAAACCCATTAAACACACAAAAAACAATAAAAAATTACACACTCCAAACAAAGCTATCAAGAAAATCACAAACTTAAGGAAATGATGAGGTTTAGAACATACCATGCTTTCAGAGGATAAGTCTGCACCCTGAAAGATCTTGAAGAAGTCAAGTCCTCACGATCTTCTTTACTCTGAACAAAACCACTGTTCCTACCCATCTCTCTCTCTCTCTCCTTAGGAAACTTCATCTTTAAGCTCTCATCCGGAACCTCTTTCACTATCTAGTGTCTACTTTCGTCGTCTCTTTCTCTCTCTCTCTGCCTCTGGTATTGTAAATGAGCAAAGTGTGTCTCTTTCAATGTCTTTTCAAAGTATTTTGCCCTTTTTCATGTATATTTGTGTGTATTTTCTTTATGAATTACCCAAACACATTCATTAGTTTGGTGTGATCCACAAGGTGATCTCATCTTTGTACTCTTTAGTTTTCACTTTTCAGTATTTAGAGAAAAAGTTATCAACTTTTGATCTTTGACTGCCAAATGAGATTTCAACTTTCAACTTCTAGTAAGAAAATTGTTCACTGGCAAGAGAATCCAAATATTATCGAAGAAATCAACGGTTGTTACAAGTAAGGATTGTTGATGCAACAATAGATTATATCTACAACCAAGAACACAATGACTCAGAGAATCAAGTCTCTCTACTAAACCTATCTCATGCGGAATCCAATCCAGAGGCCAATAGTTACCTGGTGGTTGGATTAAGGGTGGTTGGATTGGAGATTGTCTCTACTTTCATGGCAATGCACGATTTTGGACTGAGAGAAATCATCGACAGAGCTTCAGATCGGTTTTGGTGTTAATAGAGATTCCACGATCTCTAGCTATCGGGATTCAATCCCATCAATTGCCTCTAAGATGCTACAACAATGGAGGATTTCGGAACAACATTACTCCACGAATCTATTGGGATCAATCATTCCATGGCTCACTCCTCCTTGTCATCGTCGCTTCATCTCCCTCGCAAGCGCTTATCTTCTCTGCTTCAATTATGACTTCTAATGGGCTTGTCCCTTATAATATTGTCTGGGCTGGGCTTTTTTATATTTTCTTTCAATTTAATAGCAAACCATTTAACAAAAAAATCAAAGGACATGGTAATAGGGGTCTTTTTTTAAGAGAAAAAGTTTTATTTTGGGTACTATTTTCGTAATATACAATAGTAGGAGGGTGTTAGTGAAACTTCACAAAGTACGTTTTTCATCATTTCACAAAATCACGTCTTGTGCTGATTTTGAATCTTCTCGCTCGCTTCAGATCCCTTGCAATCGATTTTCGAAAGGTAAGCTGCAAAGATTTTCAGATCGTTCGTGATTATTTTTGGGTTTTCTGGATCTGCGTATTCTAATTTACGATTTCCTTGATGAGCAGCTGATTCCAAGTATCTGAGTTTTGATGTTCTGGAGAAATTGATGAATCTCGTTTCGTCTTTTAGTTTTCCTTTTCCCCGGTTCTACTTGCAGTGTTGATCTGATTTATTCATTAGATTGTATGCCATTACCGTTGAACGATTGTGTATCTTGTCGTATAGATTTTGCTTTGTTTCCTGATCTTCTGTTACAATTCATCATGAAATATGCGAAATCGTGATCAATTATTTCGTGTTTATCTTTCTGTTTTTGATATATATACTTTTTTTCGGTTTCATTTGCTTCTTTGTTATTGAATACAACAGTTCAGTAATTTTAGGAATAGAGCAGAAATGTGAGTTTGGTAAGATGCAGGGTGATTCAATTGTTTATGGGTATGTGATATGTTTTCATCTTTTTGGCATTTCAGGATCAACAGTTACAAGGAAAATGGGGCTTTCATTTGCAAAGCTTTTCAGCCGGCTTTTCGCCAAGAAGGAGATGCGAATCCTTATGGTTGGTCTTGATGCTGCTGGTAAGACAACCATTTTGTACAAGCTCAAGCTTGGTGAGATTGTAACCACCATTCCCACCATTGGTAAGTCTTCGAAACAGACACGATACATCGCATTGTATTTGTATTTCTCTTTCTTTTTTTTTTACTTTTATCAGATCAGCTGAATAGCTTCTTAGGCTGTTGGAAGCTTACGCCTCTTTGAATTTGTCTTTTTCTATGCCACTTTTAGAGAAGATGTTGTTTATGGTTTTCTGAATCCCGATGTTCTAGTTGACTTAGTATGCAACTTTTTGGAAACTCATTTAACCGGTGGCTGAACCAATGTCAAACTGGCTGCATTGCAACGAGTGGTTGGAATTTTAACTTACTTGATTAATAATTTATTCTTACAGGGTTTAATGTGGAGACGGTCGAGTACAAAAACATCAGCTTCACTGTCTGGGATGTCGGGGGTCAGGACAGGGTTTGTACTATATCGTGGTTCTCACAAAAACCTCTTAAAGAAGATTAAAAGACAAGCATTTGTCCACTTATTCTCCCTTACAGATCCGTCCCTTGTGGAGGCACTACTTCCAAAACACTCAAGGTCTGATATTCGTGGTTGATAGCAATGACAGAGACCGAGTTGTTGAGGCGAGAGATGAACTTCACAGGATGCTGAATGAAGTATGATAGTTTTGGTGCTGCACAAATATGATAATTTTTCCACTCGTTAATTATCCCTAATATGTTTGTCCTATCGATGCTTTGTAACTGCAGGATGAGCTTCGGGATGCAGTATTGCTTGTGTTTGCCAACAAACAAGATCTTCCAAACGCAATGAATGCTGCTGAGATAACTGATAAGCTCGGCCTTCACTCTCTCCGACAACGCCACTGGTGATTTATAATTATATATCACAGCCAGGCCAGGATTTGTTATTACTATTGCATGCTTGAAATTACATTGCTTGCTCTGTTTTTCAGGTACATCCAAAGCACTTGCGCAACCACCGGTGAAGGGTTGTATGAAGGTCTGGATTGGCTCTCCAACAACATTGCTAACAAGGTAAGAGTTCTGATTTCAATAGGCTTATTCTGTTCAGGCTGTGAAAATTTTGTGACACTGTTAATAGACCCCTCCATTACAATCTTAGGCTTCGGTCGTCTTGATGTTTGTGTGCTGATTTGATTTCGGTTCTTTCTTTTACTCTGATTCGCAGGCTTAGAGGTTATCTCAACCAGATATTTTTTTGGAAGCTTCTTCTTCGGAGGAGTCAACTTTGTTTCTTGTGGTTTAAGACCTTTTATTGGAGTCACATTTGTTTAATTTCAAAATGATTTGTTTCCTCCTATTTGCCTACTTTTCTCGAATGTTTGGATTCTTTTAGGCTTAAATGAGTAGAAATTTCATATCATTTGATTTTTCTGCATGGAATCAACAAAAAAGCTGGCGCGAATTTAACGTCTTTAAATATATGACATATAAACTCAACATATATATAGAACTCAATTTGTCTTAATTTTAAATGCATGGAGGTTTCACTGTGCCAATTAATGAACTTCGACCATTGTTGATCAAATACTTTATACTTAAATTTTGTGAGTTTTATTTTTCAGAAATTTCACGGAAAGAGCTTAAAATAATCATTTAGATAAGAGTAATTTACGCGGCATTCCGACAATGAAGCTGCATGGTGAATCTTCCAGATATTGGTATTCTTCTTTTCCTACAATTATTTACTGTAAAAGAAAACAATCAAGTGATTTTTTAGTCAATTTTCTGAGTAATTTTTAGAAATCAATTGTTGAGAATTGAGATTGTGGAGACTTTCTATTTTTACACAAAAAACGCGAAATGAGAAAAAAATTCCAGGGAAAGCAAAAATCTGAATCGACTTGATCAAAAACTGTCCTCTTTCCTATCTTCCCTGAGTCGCAAGAAACCCTATAGGCCTGGATTTTTTTCTTCTCTCTTTCGTTAATTTCGACACATCTTGATAATCCCATAAACGCATTATCTACAATGTTTGAAAATTAAATCCTGGGATCTGTGCGGAATATTAAATCCAAAGTACATAGATCATTTCTTGTTTCACAAGGCATCCCTTTAAGAGCAAATTCAAATATGTAAAAGAAAGAGAGAAGCTGGAAAAGGTGAGTACAAATGGACAAAGTCCAGGAACAAGCAGATTTAATCGGAAAGAAGATATCTCCGTTTGTAGCTTCACAGCCAACAAACGTCGGAGGATTAACTGGTCAGAAAATCACCGGCGGTTCCGAGACGACACAACCTCCAGCTACCTCACCTCCTTCTCCTCCATCCCCGAACAGTGGCGGAGGCGGAATATCATCTCCGCCACCGGTAACGGTTTCTCCGCCACCGCCGAATCAATCTTCTGTTACAACTCCACCTCCAACACCTCCATTTTCGCCTCCACCTTTTATAAATCCACCTCCATCACCTCCTCAGCCTCAACCTCCGCCTCAATCCACCCCAGTCGGAGATTTTCCAGTGGTGATTCCTTCTCCAAAGCCTCAGCTTCCTCTTCCTTCTCTTCCTCCTCCGACCTTAGTTACTCAGCAACCAGAGACGAGACCTAATGAAAACGGCTTACAACAACCTAACAACCCTGTTTCTCCTCCGTTTCCACCTTTTCTTCCTTTCTCGCCGCCGTCCCCGGAAAAATCCGGTAGCCAAGGGTCTCCTCCATTGTCATCTCCATCGCTTCCGGTTATCCCACTAAGCCCTAATTCCCCAAGAAACCCTTCACAGGCGTTGGATTCACCTCCGGCAGAAGGATCAAATCGTGTGCCCTCGTCTTCGTCTACTTCCCCGTCCCCTCCTTCCCTCTCTGGCTCCGATAATAATTCCGGAGGTTCTAATAGACATAATGCGAATAGTGACGGAAATGGTGGTAATGGACAGCAAAACAATGAATCTAACTACACCGAGAAGACAATGATCGGTATTGGGATCGCAGGTATCTTGGTCGTTATGTTCATTGCTGCCGTTTTCTTCGTTAGGAGGAAACAAAATAAATCTGCTTCGCCTCGTTCTAACCAGAAGTATTTGCCACCGGCTAATGTCTCTGTTAATACAGGTAAAAAAAAAATATATATATATATATATTTACTTTCGGTCTGGTCCTAAATTGGTTCTCGAAATCATGTCTTTTTCTTGATTCTTGTTCTTCTTTTATGCTCTAGATCTTGATTTTCGGTTTGGATCTTGTCTGCCTCCTACTTCGTTCTTGATCCTTAATTCCATGTTATTGATTTCTTGATTTCTTGTTCTTCTTTTTATTTTTGAATGTTGATTCGCGTTTTTCATTTTGACTTCGTTCTTGATCCTAAACCTTGTTCTTGATTCTAAATTTTGTGTTTTGTTCTTGTTCTAACCTCGTTCTTGATTCTGTGTTCTAACTCTTGTTCTTGATTTTTATTGATTCTAGTTCTTGTTCTTGATTAATTGTTATTGGTTCTTGTGTTTTTTTATAAGCCTAAGATTGTTCTTGGCGCAGAGGGATTCATTCACTACAGGCAAAAACCCGGAAACGGGAACAGCTCGACGCAGAACTCTTCACCGGATACTAATAACAGGGGTAGAGGAACTCCTGACTCCGCAGTAATAGGGACTGCGAAGACCCTTTTCACGTACGAGGAGCTAAGCCAGATAACAGAAGGATTTTGCAAGAGATTTGTCATAGGAGAAGGCGGGTTCGGTTGCGTCTACAAGGGCATCCTCTGCGAGGGAAAGCCAATTGCGATTAAACAGCTAAAGTCGATAAGCGCAGAAGGATATAGAGAGTTCAAAGCTGAAGTAGAGATCATAAGTAGAGTGCATCATAGGCATTTGGTGTCTCTTGTGGGTTATTGTATATCTGAGCAACATAGATTCCTCATCTACGAGTTTGTTCCCAACAATACTTTGGATTACCACTTACATGGTATATTGTTTTGCAATCTCTCCTTTTCTTTTAATCTCTTCAGGCTCGTTGGTAATTTGTTATGTTGTTATCAGGCAAAGACTTACCGGTTTTGGAATGGACTAGAAGAGTCAATATTGCAATAGGCGCAGCCAAAGGACTTGCTTATCTACATGAAGATTGTGAGTACTCTCCGTTTACGTTTTTAATGTATTTTCTTAATGAAATGTGAATATATTTCCTTGGTAGAAAACTAATGAACGAAAAGAAGATTTAGACATTCATGAAATGTAACATGCATTCGTTAGAAATTATCCATAGGGACACCAAATTAACATTCGTTTGTACAATTATACCGTGAAATGTAACATTCGTTCACATGTTTATGCTAGGAGCTGATTTAGCCTTTTTATGAATTTCATAGGTCACCCGAAGATTATCCATAGGGACATCAAATCGTCAAATATTCTGTTGGATGATGAATTCGAAGCTCAGGCAAAGTCAATATTTTATTTTGTTTTTTGTTTTTTGATAAAAAAAAAAGTCATTATGAGTTTTCTTCACTGAGCATTTAATTAGTTCCGTACAGGTTGCAGATTTCGGACTCGCCAGACTCAACGATACTGCACAGTCCCACATATCGACACGTGTCATGGGCACATTTGGGTACTGTTATTCCTCCTTTTTGTTTTGTTTAAAAATATAAATAACCAAATAATTTTATTTATTTATTTAAAGTTTTCATACCGGAAACTTTGTAATTTAGTGACTTCCATCTAAACTAAATTATGAGATGAGATGAATGAAAATAGATAAGATCTATTAGTGTGAATAAAATATGAATGAAAATGCAGGTATTTAGCGCCAGAATATGCATCAAGCGGAAAATTAACGGATAGATCAGATGTGTTTTCATTTGGAGTGGTGCTACTCGAACTCCTCACCGGTCGCAAACCTGTTGACACCTCTCAACCTTTGGGTGAAGAAAGTCTCGTTGAATGGGCACGTCCGCGGCTAATCGAGGCCATTGAAAAGGGTGACATCAGCCAAGTTGTGGATCCACGGCTCGGAAAGCATTACGTTCAAGGCGAAGTCTTTAGGATGATCGAAACGGCTGCTTCTTGCGTTAGGCATTTTGCTTTAAAACGACCTCGTATGGTTCAGGTCAGCATTTTTAATATTGAAAACAATTTAAGGTCGATTTAATTAACCTCTGACTGATCCAGAGACTTTACATTACTACACAGGTTGTAAGAGCTCTCGACACGAGAGACGATTTGTCGGATCTGACAAACGGAGTCAAAGTGGGTCAAAGTACGGTCTATAACTCTGGTCAATACAGTAATGAGATTCGTTTTTTCAGAAGACCCTCTGACGATTCCTCGGATCTCGGTACCAACAACAACGGCTACTACACGAGCCATGACTTCACGAGCCATGAATCTGAGAGCCGAGCCTTCAACACAACTCACCGGACTAACCACTGAATCGATTCGCCTGTTTATCACAAGTTGTGGTTGTTTGTTTTCTGGGTTCTTTTTGGGACCCTTTAGAAATTTTGTGACGAACTCAAAATTCATTACCCAGAAGACTGTTTAGTTTCAAACATGTAAATTTGTCACCAAAAGCTTTTGAGAATCAAATCTCAACAGTAACTTGTGGCCGAAGCAAACAAAACACTTGACTTTTTGTTGTTGTTGGTTATGTACTCTGTTTTACGGACTCTGCATTTGGATTGTCTGAAGCTATCATCCTATCGAGCAGCAAATCTCTCAGATTTCCAGCTGAAATTCCGCCTTTGTTCGCCTAAAATCCAAACTTATATCAGATGTCAAGAATCTCTGATTAAAATACAGGCAACGACATGTTATTAAAGTTATACCTTGACATTGAGATGGATCATGACTGTGAGATCGAGCCTGGTGAAATTAGCGTTGATGATCTCAAGTCCACAAGAATCTACAGCTTCTATCAACCTCTTGAATCCATCTCCTTCATGCTCCTGCGCAACCCGAATCAAGAAATCTCGCTCACCAATCTCGTGGACTTCAAGATTCACCTTAAAGAAACCAGAAAACAAATGAGTTATGTGGGATCTTTTTGCAGGTCAGATATAGGGATATGATCTTGAGGCTCTGTATTCGATACCACGTCGTTCAGTTTCTTGTTGACCTTAGAGGAAACTTTTTCAGCTTCTGGATTAGCAATTGCAGATTCTTCCTCTGCAGCGATTTCTCTGCATTCTATCTCGTTGATTCCACTCAGCTCATCTTCAAGTTTCTGCTTCACCACTAGAAGTTCATTGATGTAATCAACCGCATCACTGAGAGTTCCAATTTTGTTCATCTGCATCGCATAAAGAAATGGATAATAATCCTATCAAAAGGGCTATTGATCACAAGAAGAGTGATCAAGAAACCGAAATGAGTTTTAAAAGAACCTTTGTAATATTAGGGACTACAGCTCTCAGAGCATAAATTCTCTGATTAATTCTATCTCTTCTTTTTCTCTCTGAATGAAGATTCTTTGATTTGAAGTTTTCCTTTGGAAGCTTCTTATTAGCTTTGAAGTCGATAGTGTTTTGCATCACGACATCCTCTTCCTTGTTCATTACCAAGCACGGCGGTTGCTCCCCACAACGAGCATTCGGGTGTCCGAAAATAGTCTGATTTTCACTTAATGGATTGGAAACGCTTGATGAGCCGCCGCCCTCAAAGCTGAGATTCACACCGCTACTCATAGATTCTTCTGCTCTAGGAATGATCCTAAATGGCAGTTTTTGTTCAGGGAATGGTTCGAAGAAAGCGTTACAGCGCGATATGATCATATCAACCATGATTTCATCAACAGGTTTCTGAAACAAGCAAAAAAGACAAGACACATTAATTTTATGAAGTTACCACAAAACCCTGTCACCGACTTTTATGCTAAATGCTAACATATTTTTTACCATTGTGAAGGAGAAAAGCTCAACTAGACCATCACGCACAGGGACAAGAACCCGTGTGCTGAATATGTTCTGCGAAAAAAACATCGAGATCAGATTGTACTTATGATCAAACCCGAAATCTGCAGTTACGATTTAAACAAGTAAAAAAAAAGGCTGAAGCAAATAGTTTTTTTTTTTTTTTAACCTGTTTAGATCCTTGACCTGGATTAACCAACCATTTGGGAGATTTTGACATCACTACTTCCCCATGAATCCTGTTATTGAGGAGGAAGCTTCATTATCATTTTTTTGAAAGGAAAAAAAGTGAACTTTCAAAATCTGAGGGTTAATTTGAATCGAATAAACAACAGACCCGGGGTAGAGAGGCATGAATAGAGGAAAATGAGAAAGAGCTTCACAAGCTAGGCTTCTTATATGATGCTTGTTGTGTTCATCTCTGCATGTCGAACCCATCTTTATTATCTCAGTTCCTTCTTCCACCTTTTCATGCTTGATGTTCGTATCGATATAACTACCACTGCAACAGCATCCCACCCATTCAATAAACCTGCGGATTATATGGAATCAACGGCTGATTTAGAAACTACAGAAGCCAAAACCAAGAACAGAACTTTTGGTAGATGTCAACACATAGATGTCACGAATAAACACCCAGAAACTAGAAAACTTGAAAGTTTTGTCAAATCTGTGCCACTGAAAACACAAACTAGCATGGAATCTCAAAAAACCAGATGAGGCAAAAGACTCGGAAAGCAGAGAACTTTGGATAAAGTAGAACAGAGCCAGAAATTATTACATACTAATCTCAAACTGCAAACTTTGGAGACCAAAACGATTTAGAAACCCAAGAGGAAATGAGATCAAACAACAGAGCCAAAAACAAAGAAAATCTCAAATCCAGAAAGCAAGCGTAGAGAGAAACACGAAGACCCATCAAAATGCATATGAACAAGGGAAACCCAGAAAACAAAAACCCAGAATCGAGAGTGAGTGGGTACCTAGAAGGATCATCGCCGAGTTTCCAGATAACGCAAAGGTCCCAATCCCTGGAATCGACAAAGGGTCGAAGTATCTCCACTCTCTCACCACCTCTCATCATTTCTCTCACTCTTCTGCAAAAACAAGGAAAGCCAAACAAAAAGCCTGAACTTTTGTGATCTCCTTTGTTCTTACTTATAAATTCAGCGTAAGGAGAGAGAGATGTTTGGCATATATACACAGCAGTTACTCTGTCAAACCAAATCATAACGCGAATATACGATCGTACAAGACAATATTAA
This sequence comes from Eutrema japonicum, assembly GCA_030161315.1. Lineage (NCBI taxonomy): Eukaryota > Viridiplantae > Streptophyta > Magnoliopsida > Brassicales > Brassicaceae > Eutrema > Eutrema japonicum. The sequence goes on along the minus strand of BSQW01000001.1, from coordinate 5,135,305 downwards.
CCAACTTCGCTTTTTGAATTAAAACCCCGAGGGAGAAGAGAGAGAGAGAGAAAAAAAAAAGAAGAAGAAGAGTGAATCGTCTTCGAGTCTGTACCCAAATCCGTGACAGAGATGACTGACATCTGTGGAGAGAGAGAGAGAGAGGGTTTTACTCTGACTGTACGAAGAAACTTATCATGTGCTCGAAAACGGCCATAAAGGGCTTTTGAAGCAAACAACAGAAAAATAGGACTCTATGGTTTTGATAGCTACACTTAACAATAAGAAATGATCAGGCTTTTTGTTTCTTCACTTGATAAAATCATCCTCTGTACTATTTACTTTAAGAAGAAACGAGCTTGAGAGCTTTAATACTTTCAGAAAAAGATTGGATCTTTGATTCTGTTTTTGGTTTTGTACTTTTGTTTCATGTGAACAAGTATTTGAAAGAAAAAAAATGTATTTACGAAAAACAGATTTGAAGGACTTTTTCAAAATTATTTTTCAGGGTTAATTCATGGTTATTTCTGTATTTAATGAATCAATCAAGTAAGAAACAAAAAAATACTATGAAGAATGAAACCGGAATGGATAAAAACACACATGATTTTCGAAAATGTTGAAGCTGAAGTTTTCAAAATTTCTCGTCGTTTTCAGAAGCTCAGCCTTTTTCATCAGTCAATCACTGGCAAGGTTGGCAGAAAATAACTGCGAAATGTGGTATACTATTTACATAGTTATATGGACAAAAAGAAGCAATGATATTCATTTATACTATGTATTATACACAAGTATATACGCCAATACAATCTCATCGTCATTGTTTAAGTGTATGGAACCAAATGATTCACTTACATTAAATTATTAACATTGCTATAGCTTAATAGAAGGTGATTTGTGCTTATAACCCGAATCCGACAGCCTTCTCAGACTAAGTATACAGTTCCGGTTAGGGTTATCGTTATGATGACGGTTATTATTGACATCCTTAGCCCACAGAGGATAAAGCTTGAAACTTTCTACTGACAAGGCCATGGAAGGGTCGTTACCTTAGCGCAGATCAAAAATCTCGAACCTAAGGTTCGAGTTCTTGTAGACGTTTGAGCAATGTTCATAAACCGGATTCCCATCTTCTGGTTCTTTGTGCTGGTGGAATCCAGTCTCCGAGCAGCCTCTCAATACCTCCATTCCTCCCGGGTCCGTTAGCTTAAATATCCCATAACGCCTGCAAAAAAAATCAGTTTGAGAGTCCATCAGGAAATAGGTTGACTACTAATTGACTCCACGGTAACACGTGAAGATATCTTTTGAAACACATACCTAAAGCTATCGGTTGGAGCCACTACGATTGCAAAAGCCTCGGGCACCATTACCTAAAAAGGACATGATGGAAAACCGAGAACTGAATTGTCTCAAACCTTGTATATATGCAATACAGGGGGAAAAAGCATAAACCTCAATCACATAATCTTGCATTTGTCTGCCAGATGTTCGGATACAGCATAGATGTGTCATGTCGTGAGTTAAAGAGTTTTAGAAATTTATTACTCAGAAACTCAAATACTTGATACGAGTAATGTGTATGCAGATCTACTGATGACAAGAAACAACCCTGAGAAGGATGAGTCTGTAAAACACGTATAAACTCGTTATAGTAAGCCAAGACAAAGCAGATAAAAAAATCACTAAACATCTCAAAACATGGAGGGAGAGGAGATATATACATGAATCCATCCTACGGGATAAAGTTCTCTTTCGTTTTGTATGGAAAACACTTCCACTTCATTCATGGCTTGACACTGCCATTTTTAGCACTGAGTTAGTACCCATTTTTACATTGAACACCACAAAATGATCGAGAAAGTCTTTCTAAGATACTCACTGAATTAGCAGTTGATTCTTGCTTAGGTATTATCAGAGTAGTTACATAAAAAAATCCCTCTTTCCTAAAGCATGAACAGAAATAGAAAGGTGATTAGCATATCAGGTCCTTAAACTCCCCCAAATAAAGGAGGAATCCTAAGGCAGGAAAGCAAAGTAAACATGAATCATGAACTTAAAATAAGGCTTAACTTATCAACAATATCATCACTTGAACTTAGATTGAGACTAGACAAATCTACAATATCAGATCCACCAAAACATCTGCTCCAAGTAATTTCAAAACTCATGAATCGCCTGAAGTAATCGATAATAGCTATAAGCACCACAGACTCAATTTTACAATACCCTTTGTTAGAACAATGAAGTCAGTGACTTCAAGATACTCTTTTTCACCGAAACTATAACTTCTATTCTGATATCTCGAATGTGAAGAAAGCAAAATAATCTTACAAGAAAGGCAGCGAGAGTTCCACAAGTCTCGAGGTCCTTCTCAGTGTTCTCTCTCGCAAGCTCAGTGAAATCCTCCATCAACCTTTCTGACTAAGAAGAACAAACACAACAACAGTCGAAATCCGTAACCAATCCGACAAAAGCACATAAAAAACCGATTTTAAGGAAAGGAGAAACTCTTACGATATGAACATCTCTCAGTATATTGGGTTCCGACGATTCGCCGTGATTGTTATCGGGACCAGAGATTAGGACACGAGAAACGTGAGACGATTTGCATGTCTCGCTCTCTACGCAAGAGATCGAGGGAGATGGAGACGAGAGCGTTACCATGATGGAAGCAGAACCATCGGCTCTAATGGATGAGCTCGGTGAGTGGAAGAAGAATCCCCCGAGTGAACCGGTTCCTGATAAACCGGTCAAGTTATATCGGTTTTGAAGGTCAAAAACCGACTCTGAGAATATACAGTGTAGGGTGTAATTTGTATCAGTCAAAGTTTTAAGGCAAATCTCAAATATGTACAACATATAAGGCTGGTTTTTAATGAAGATTTTTGTAGGACGCGACACGTGTTCAGGTCATGGATCGACGGTTAGTATTAATATCTGAGTTTTAGACATAATAAGACCGCCGCGTCTTTGTGTATATCGCCTCAACAGATCTAATCGGCTAAGTCTTCGTCTCTCCTCTTCTCCCAAACGAAAACGTAAGTGAGTTCAAAAACCCTAGCTTTTTTTTTTCCTCAAATCGATTTCTTTATCGCCAATTTTATCTGCTCGATCGGAGATTCCATTCAAAAATATTACTTTTTTGTGTGATTAGCTTTGGTCATCGATCTTTTGTCATCTGTTCGTCGCCTTGTGTCGATGTTGCTGTTTTACGAATCCTATTATTCGTTTTAATGGATGTGTTGAGTTTGAGGAATGGAATTGTTTTATCTCGGAGATTAAATGCTTCATCTTTATCACTCTAACTCGCTTTGTTCAATTGTTTCGATTAAACGTTTCTTTCTGTGTGAAAACCCTGCAAGTGTGAGATCAGGATGGCTTAAAACGGTTTGATCGTGTTTTGATGGTCTGATTATCAGATTTGAAATTGCTGATTGAATTGTTCTTAGTGCTGATCTGAGCAAGTGTCTCTTCTTTATGGCTAATTTCTAGGGTTGTTCTAAAAATGGCTGAGGCAACGCCTGCTTTGAGGAAGCCTGTGTTCACCAAGGTTAATGAGCTGAGACCAGGAACCAACGGTCACTCACTGAACGTGAAAGTTGTCAGCACGAAGATGGTGATGCAGAGAGGAGGTCGTCCTAGCGGTCCTCAGGCTCGTCAGATGCGGATCGCAGAATGTCTAGTTGGAGATGAGACTGGAATCATTATCTTTACTGCAAGAAACGATCAAGGTGAGAATATGTGCTTCTGTGGTTTTACATTTACATATAAGAAAACTACTTTGTGAGGCTGCTTATTTTTCTCAGTTAGTAGCATCTTCAATGGCATGTATCAATTTAATAGTGTCCATATAGGTTGTGAATCTGGGAAACAAATAATAGCAGGAAATTGTACTGCTATACTTGGAACCTATTTCTTGTTGCAACTTGCAAGTTTGGAGATAGAGAGTGAAAAACACAGATTGTAGGTTTTATGGAAAATCGTTATATGTTGGCGGGTTTTTGGTATTTATCAGGTGATTTAGAGATTTCTGATTGATGTTTATAATTCATTTTTGATCAGTGGATTTGATGAAAGAGGGCAAGATAGTGACCCTGCGCAATGCGAAGATTGACATGTACAAGGGGTCTATGAGGCTTGCAGTTGACAGATGGGGCCGCGTTGAAGTCGCGGAGGAGCCCACAGACATAACTGTCAAGGAAGATAACAATCTTTCGCTAATCGAGTATGAGCTTGTGAGCGTCGAAGCTTGATTTGGTTCCGCTACCAATGGAAAGCAGAGTGACTCAAAGACCCATTCACAAGTTGGAGAAGCTATAGCAACTCTCTGCTTTGAGTTTTGCTTATCAGAATTTGCAGGGGTGGGTTTGTTGCTGGTTTGAGTCTTATGTATTATCCGGCTTGCCTTTGATTTACCGTTCTCGTTTTGAAAATTAGGTGGCTATTTCCTACAAACATGGATCTTTTATCTTTAAGGAATCCATTTCTTTTTGTCTATCTTATCATCTGACTATTTCAAGCCATTGAAATGGTCTTTGATAAGAATTTCCTACAAACTTAATAGTTAAATTGTCCGATTTAAAAAATAAAGTATATATATAAATTAGATTAATTCTCTGGGCTAGGACCTAGAAATGTGTCCAACCAGACCAACTAATCCCTTTTTTTTTTTTAAGAACTAAATAATCTTTTTTTTTTATTCAAGATTTATAGTATCTCTAAGAGTAAGATTAATTACGAAGTAAACAGAAAAAATTACTTGGTAATAAGAAAGAATAAGCACGTGATTTATTTATTAAGTAGTGTGTAAGCACACAGACGCACACATGACTTTCTTTGAAAAACATCACTATCCTTTAAATTAGAAATAGGTGCAGCTCTTTCTCTCAAAATTGAGATTTGTGACTCTCTGCCTCTCTATCTCTTATATATATAGAGTGATGATGAGATGGATTTGAAAAGACAGAAACATAAAAGCTTAAAAGAGAACAAATTAAAATAATGGAGGGGGAGAAAGAAATAGATGAAGGAAGCTCATTGTCGTCGAGGGAACAACGAAACCTCAGAGAGAAAGAGCGACGAATGCACATGAAACATCTCTTCTTTATACTTTCTTCTCATGTTTCTCCCACTCATAGGGTCCCCTCTCTCTCTCTCTCTCTCTTCCTATTAATTATCTCTTCCTCTCTCTATATATATATAATATATAGTACATTTTACATTTATTTTGTGTATATACAACAAACATAAGTACACATATTTTGTTAGATGTACGCATTGTTCCAAAACTTGCCTGCCGAAGAAGAGTCGATTCTGAATTTTAAAAGGCGGCAAGCAAAAAAAAAAAATTGAATGAAAGCTGCAAACATGGATTTGCTCTGCTTGGGCTTAGAGCAGGCTCTGCGCCTACGCGACCAAAATCATTTGAGTATTTTCATTGAATCAAATCAGTCAAAAATACTGGTTAATGTAAAATAAACGAACTTTTTGTTTTGTTTTAGCCGTTTAGTTAATTAAAATATAATTTTTATTTATTTATACAAAATATTAAATATGAAAAAGTATAATTAACATCACATTTTTAACATTAATTAAATATATATATATATATATATATATATATATATATATATATATAATATTGATTAACTGAATAGGCGGTAATCCCTATCCGAACGATTAGCGTCTACCAAATTTTTGAACATTAATGGACATACGTAGTCCAGTGGTCAATGCTAGAGCACTCTGGTCAGTGCAGCATTTAGCTTGGATTCTCAGTATATATATATGTATGTGTAATGTAGGCTTTATACCAACAAGTGATTCATATATATAGGCTTTTTACGTTTTAGTTATATATTGATCACCTCAAAATTCATGCAAAAAAACATGAAAGTAACTAACTTGGGTTTCTTTTTATTGGCTCTAACAGTTACCTGTGCCTCAACTTATAGATCAAGCAACATCATACATGATCCGATTGAAAGAGAAGATAAAGTATTTAGAGGAGAAGAAAAAGGCATTGTTAGGAGAAGTCGGAAATCACTCTGAAGGGTCGCATCTTCTGCCGAAACTCAGTTTTTATTCGTGGGATTCGACCATTCAAATGAATCTGATTATAGATCTGAACATGAAAAGAGTATTGCTACACGACCTTGTAAGTGTTTTTCAAGAAGAAGGTGCTCAAGTTATGACCGCTAATCTTCAGACCTTTAATGATATGATCACTTATACAATCACAGCCCAGGTATTTATGAACACATCCACGCATATGTATGTATTTTACTCCGCATTAATGTATGTACACGCACATGCATGTGTGATGTGTCACTGTGTCACGTCTGTTTTTATTTTGATAGGATCACTTATACAATCATAGTATGAACACATGCATGTGTGATGTGTCACTGTGTCACGTCTGTTTTTATTTTGATTAATGTTGATTAAGTACGATTATTAATGGTCTAAATGACTATTTGCAGGCTATCATATTTCGGATCGGCATGGATCCATCAAGGATCGAAGAGAGAGTACGGGATATCATCTTTTGATCAACTTTTTGAAGCATTATTTTTTTTTAAAAATTTTATTTTGAGAAATTAAGGGTAAGCATTATTAAATTCCAAATCATTACTCTACGTTAGCGTTAATTTATGCAATATTTTATGGAGTTTTCTAACAAATGTGTTAGTTCTTTAAACATTGTATTAGTATTTTAAACGCGGCCTTTGAGTTTGATATGTAATCTGCGCATTTGAGTTTGATATGTAATCTGCATAGGCAGATGATTAAATCATTTCTTGGTTGATAATCTTTCTTCAAAATCCAATTATGCATATTTTCATTTGAGTAGTTATTATTTTCAGTCTTTACACAAAACGATTAAACAACGACTTTTATCTATGTGTTAAACGTTTTCAGAAATTTGTATAAACATAATAATTCCACAAAAGTCTTTACAAAATTTATATAAATATTATTATTTATATCATTGACTCATTGAGTGACAACAACAAGACAATACACATAAGTCATTTGAAAAGAGAAAAAAAAACACAAATATATACTTGCTTAACCAATATTTGAAATTTTCCAATTTGTACTTGCGTATTATTGCAGCATATATATACCACCAAAAAAAAGCAACTCTGAAAAAAATTATGGGTGGACATTTCGGTTTAATTGTAGATTAGGTTTGAGTTCGGTTTGATTTGGTTAATTTGAATTTAATAAAATTCAAACCAAACTCAATCGAACTAAATTTGGTTTTGTTTGTGTTTGATTTGGGTTTAGTTCGGTTGATTGTAATTTTATTTAGTTTTAGTTTGGTTCAAAACAAAAATAAATTTATACCAATTAATGTAGACACATATTTTTTACCAAAATTTAAACAACAACATATTTTTGATAATCCAAATACTTGTAAACGTTCCAAAAGCATGGCACTCACTTCTCAAAAGCTAAAACCTTTAACTAAAAGACCATTAACATCAATTTTTTGCTTTTAGTGATTCTAAAAGACATATTAATCAGAATTTTATGCTAGAGAATATTACCTTCATACTATAGAGAATCAACGAAGAATGAGAAGGAGATGAGACTTTAGCCGTTTAAGTAAAAGAGTTATTATGGTTTTGTTTTCTAATCCAATCCTTGAGTAATAATAGGGTTAGATAATATAGATAATTGAACTAGCTATAATCCTATTGAGAAATCAAAAGTGGAAAGTGAGAATTAAAAAAAAACGTGGCTGTGGGTTTTAGTTGAAGATCCCACAATATGTCCATATTTATTCATATAATAATTAATTAATTAACAAAATAAATACATATCGAATCGAACCGAACCAAACCGTTCGAATTTAAAAAAAAACTTCAACCAATTGGATCATATATAAATATAATTTGGTTTGAGTTGGTTTAAGTTCGGTCGATTCGATTTAGTTTGGTTCGGTTTTTTGGTCACCCTTAGAAGAAACAATCGATCGGAACTAATTCTATAATGGTTTGTATTATGAATAGAGACATTTTTTATGTCTAAACAGAAAATATTTTATAATGAACTCCCGTTACTTTTTATATTGAACTCCCGTTCTAGGTCGGATTAGAAAAAACAAATTATATCTAAATACCAAAATAATTGTGTGTCTCATATGACCAAAAATTATATCTAAAAAAATTATATCTAAACACAAAATTAAACACAAATTATATTACCAAATTTTATTAAAAATTAAAAATTCCCATGTTTAGAATCTATTTATAGTTATAATATGGTCACCCGAATATCAATTCGATGACCAACGTTGAGTTGACCTAATGGTTAAAGCAGGAGTGGGTATGTGCTTTTTCTACCGGTTATGTATTCGATTTCCGTTGGAAAGGGTTTCCTCTGAAAGAGTGACTTTAACATAGTTTGAGCCTCGCTCTAAGAATGTACGGGCCTACGGATTTGGAACCGCAGCGATTCAAAAAAAAAAAAAAAAAAAAAAATATATATATATCAATTCGATGGCGTGTGTAATTATAGGTAAACGACTATATTGAATTTCAACACATAAGTGGGCACAACTTTGAGATTCTATGGCAGCGACCTCAAATAAATAGTTGTCTTAAGTAATACGAGTTTGTGATGTAATGTTATGAACTTATATGAACATGAAATTTTTAAAACACCTATGAACCTTTTCATCTTTATATGAATTTAGTATTTTGTGTCAGGTTTAAACACATACATGTCCTTCCGGTTTTATTCGGTTCGACTTGGTGTGATTTAGATTGGTCCGTATCTTGGTATGTGGAAGATCCTCCATGTTAAAAATTCGGATTCTATTTTACCCGGGACAAAATTAACTAATTTAATAAGATAATCAGATAATGGGACGTAAAATAGAAGAAACACACTAGCGGGGCGAATGTGAAAATAAAACAAACGTCAGGGTTTTATCTTCCAACTTTCAAGTTTTGCACAAATTGCAACCCTTGTTGGATTTAGGAAATTTGAAACCCTCGTCGAAGAGAAAAGAGGCAAAATCTCTTAAAGTTTTTAGACTCAAAATCAGAAGTCTTTGTGGAGCAAATCTGGCAATCGTGAGATGGATCTGATTCAGTCATACGACGAAGAAGCCGTTTCTTCCTCGCCGGAATCTTCGCCGCCTCGTATTTTGAAGGTGAAATCATCGGCGCCGGAGGTAGACGATACGGCACTGGCTCTCACAGTGGCTAACGTGAATCAATCGAAGTCGAAGCCGATCAATCCAACCCAGCACGCCGTCGTGTTTAACCCTACCTATGAGCAGCTTTGGGCTCCGATTTACGGCCCCGCGCATCCGTACGCCAAAGACGGGATCGCACAGGGGATGCGGAACCACAAGCTAGGGTTTGTGGAGGACGCCTCGATTGGCTCCTTCGTGTTCGACGAGCAGTACAACACTTTTCACAAGTACGGATACGCGGCAGATCCGTCCGGGATGAATTACGTCGGCGACGTGGAGGCCTTGAAGCAGAACGACGGTGTTTCTGTTTACAATATACCGCAGAGCGAGCAGAAGCGGAGGAAGATTGAGAAGAACAAAGAGGAGAGAGAAGGGGAAGAGAAAAAGGAAGAGCTTGAGCCGGAGGCTGAGAATCCGGCGACGGAGGCGTGGCTTTCGAAGAATAGGAAAAGCCCATGGTCGAGGAAGAAGGAGGTGGTTCAGGGAGAGTTGACGGAGGAGCAGAAGAAGTATGCAGAGGACCACGCGAAGAAGAAGGAAGAGAAGGGACAACAAGGCGAAGCCAAAGGAGAGCATTATGCGGACAAGAGCACTTTCCATGGCAAGGAGGAGAAAGATTATCAAGGTAGGTCATGGATTGAGGCTCCTAAAGATGCAAAGGCAAACAACGATCATTGCTACATTCCAAAACGTCTGGTTCATACATGGAGTGGTCACACGAAAGGTGTTTCTGCTATTCGGTTCTTCCCCAAGCATGGACATTTGCTTCTCTCTGCAGGTATGGATTGTAAGGTTAAGATCTGGGATGTGTACAACTCTGGTAAATGTATGAGGACTTACATGGGTCACGCCAAAGCCGTGAGGGATATTTGCTTCTCCAATGATGGGACTAAGTTCTTAACTGCTGGGTATGATAAGAACATTAAGTATTGGGACACGGAAACTGGTCAAGTTATATCGACTTTCTCGACCGGGAAAATTCCGTATGTGGTTAAGCTGAATCCAGATGATGATAAGCAGAACATTTTGTTGGCTGGTATGAGCGATAAGAAGATTGTGCAGTGGGATATTAATACGGGGGAGATTACGCAAGAGTATGATCAGCACTTGGGTGCCGTTAATACAATCACATTTGTAGACAATAACAGAAGATTTGTCACATCCAGCGATGATAAGTCTCTTCGTGTGTGGGAGTTTGGAATACCTGTAGTTATCAAGTATATCAGTGAGCCTCATATGCACTCTATGCCTTCCATTTCTGTTCACCCGAATGGAAACTGGCTCGCGGCACAGAGTTTGGATAACCAGATTCTGATCTACAGTACCCGAGAAAGGTTTCAGCTGAATAAAAAGAAGAGGTTTGCAGGGCACATTGTTGCCGGTTATGCGTGCCAAGTTAATTTCTCTCCAGATGGACGGTTTGTAATGTCAGGAGATGGTGAGGGTAAGTGCTGGTTTTGGGACTGGAAGAGCTGCAAAGTCTTTAGGACTCTTAAATGTCACAATGGAGTATGCATTGGAGCCGAATGGCATCCTCTGGAACAGAGTAAAGTCGCAACTTGTGGTTGGGACGGCTTGATTAAGTACTGGTAAGCAACCTTCTTCCAATCTATTTGTTTTATTGTACCTTCTTTTGTTTAACCGATGCATAATGGTTGTTGGTATAAATAATTGTAGCTAAGCTAGAGTTGTCGTTTGAGTAGCCTTGCATGTAGGATGCATCTTAAATATTTTAGAATTATATTTCTCTTGTCTGGGCAATAGTTTAAACTTAGAAATAAGTTGGAGAATAGACTTCTGATGGATTCATTACTACATATGTTAAAAAATGGAGTGAGGATAGTCGAATATTTCCACGGCTAAATTAGTCTTGTCTTCGTTCTGGTCATTTATTTGATGCTGATGTTTTGTTGCACATTTGCAGGGACTAAGACAAGACAGAGGCATTACCGAGAAAGAGAGAGTTGTAGAACGCTCAGAAATGACGGCCTAGAGAGGGCTTTACAGAATGCTGCATATTTGGGATACAACGCCCATTTTGATTTTCGCTTTCTTCTGTTTTTAGACTCTTCAACGTTGTATGTAACACTCTCGGTTTAATGGATTTTGAAGAGGGACGACCAAAACAATTTCAAATGCTCGAGGGAAACTGTTGACTGTATCGTTATAATTTATAAAGATATCTTTTTTTCAGACATTAATCTGTACCGTTTTCTAGCAGCAATGTAGTCTTTCATTTGGATTAACTTATTATTTTAGGATTGTTGTGTATTGAATCCCAATGATTGCATCTTTATGGCATGAACAATCATTACTGGTCATGTAAGCAGGGGATTATGCAAAAAAAGAAAATGATATGTGAAGAAACCCCTAATTAAAGCGTTGATCATTGATAAAAAAATATATGAATCTGTTCTATACAGCTTTAGTCTGTTTGATTACTCTCACGGAATAGCTCAATGAGTTTGTTCCAGATTTGGATCCTCAAAGCGGAGGCTTCATCGGGTTTAAACCACTTCTTGTGAATCTGGGAGCAAGACAACAAATTTTGTTAACAACAAATTGTTTTGAAGAGAGAAGGAAGCGGAGATGGAAGAGAACACACACCATTCCCAAATCCTGCAATTTCAGCCTCTGAGGAGCCTCTTCGATGAACTGTTTTATGAAGAAGAGCACAAACAGACCACAGTCGAAATCATTCTTTTGTTGCGGAACCTGTTGAGAAGGTGATGGAATAGTTTTCGATGGATTCTTTAGTATGTCTTTTTAAGTAAAATTTGCAACTTAACAAGTGAAAAAGACTAGCCTGCACTTCAGCTTCGTTGATCCTATGTGGAAGGTCTCTCCATACTTTTTCTGAGATTGGTAAATCCAATAAAGAAGCATCTTGGTTCAGATAATTCCATTCCTCTCTCAGAAACCTGCAACAAGTGAATCTAATTAAGATGGTCTTAAAAATGAGAAACTATATGCAATCAGCATTGGAATCATTGGTACGGATATCCTCGGGTCTCACCTTTTGACATTGTTGAAAATTAATTTTCTTCGGTGAAGTCCCAATGAATCTAAGTGAAGTAGAGTCAATCCTGATTCGTCTTCCTTGTCTGGGTTGCAAATTATTACTAAGCTCCAGTGGAGACTGAAACATGCAAGAAACAAAACCCATTAAACAATTGGTGCTTACATGACCAGTAATGATTGTTCATGCCATAAAGATGCAATCATTGGGATTCAATACACAACAATCATGAAAAAATTACTTACTCTTCGTGTATTGGTATAAATATATATGATTTACGGAATAGATCAAAACCCTTCCACCACCGTCTCAACTTCACAAAAAATGCATCCTTGTCGTTACCCTAATATATTGAAAGAACAAGACGAAGAGACCGATCAAATCACAAACAGAAAAGAACCATTGACTCGTTTTTTAAATGCAGACCAATGAACCATTGACTCGTTTTTTTTCCCATAGAAATCAGGGGAAAAAAAGCACCTTGTATGAAACAGCTTCTATGAGCTTCTTGTAGAAAAATGTGTTAAAGAAATGACAATCAGCAGCTGACTGATTCGCTGAAAAGACATGGTGCTGCAAGAACCTAGCCAAACAGAAGGGAGAATAATCACATAAAAGCCATAACACGAGAAAGATAATGTGAAAAAATGTCACTCAACAGTCACCTGATGTAGAAATTTATAACTGGCGATGTAAGATATTCTCCAGGTGAAAGGCATTGAAAATCTTTAAGAGACACTTGAACAAGGTCTGGGTCATCCCTTGATCACCAGACGAAGTGAAAAAAAAACATAAACAAGTCATATATCATATTGAGGATCACAGTAATTAAACCTACACCAACTACATGATAGCTTTTTTACCAACCTTGATGGGTAGCAAATATCTTCCGGTAACCTGCAGATTTCACCATAATGAAGTTATTTCCAGCAGGAGTCAGTCACTTGATAAAACTAAACATAAACACTCTTTTGTTACCCTTCAGGAAGTTCAAGTGCTTCCTCTACTATTGGAGATTGAGGTTCATCTTCATCCAAATTTATCACTTTGTTATCTGATTTCTATAACAAAAGTGTCAGAAAATGTGCTAAGCTCCTTCTATATTAATTATGACAATACAACTGTATGGCATAAGATGACATACCTTCCTGCAGCTTGATCTATGTGATGGCGATGCTTTCAAACTCCACTCCCTGTGATAGAAAGAGGTAATGTCAATACACTAAATGAAGGTTAGCCAGGACCACATAGTATGGCGTAGATGACAGTAACCAATAATCTCGAACTTGGAAAGACAATCTATGAAGCAGTCGCAGAGAGAAAGATATGGACCTAGGAGTTTCATAGCCAATGACGTTGTTGTCGTCATCATCATCATCATCGACAAGTAAATATGGGGAAGATTCCTTTGGATTTCTTTCTACAGAAGCTTCATTGGGTTTTCGATTCCCTTTTGGGTCCTTAAATCCAGAATAAAAGTTATTTTCAATGATCTGACTCTTGCCTAATCTTGGCATCGACCGCCACCCATTGCTTTGTTTTGTTATCGTCTCTCTACCAGCCTTGCTTTTCCAGCTTTCACGTCCCAAATCTTGTAGTTCTTCATTAAATGGTTTCACTGATCGAGCATCCATCTGTTAAACAAGTATTATCAAGTGTGGCATTGTGAAGCAGCAAAGGGTTTAAACAACAGGGGGTGTAGAAGCAGCATACTTTGGTATTCTCACTAAAATGAGCAGCAGGTATTGACCGAGACACGTCTTTCGATCCTGTATACCCTTGTCTAGAGGTGTCTTTTGAAGCTATATTCACTTGCCTAAACACATCTGAAGAACTTTTTACATGTTAGAGACAACTCTTGCACTCTTCACCTAGAAATAATATACAATTCATAGAGAGATTAGCTGGGACAAGCTTCAAACAAAATACCTGAGCTTTTCGAATGTGCGAGAATCTGACATCCGTCTGCATCCTGCCAAAATCAGGGAAAGTCACATGGCATCGTATAAGATAAATCTATTTCATCAGTTTTGAATGTTCTGTTCTACACCACGCATAAGTCGCCTAAGAGAAATTGTGACAAAGGACTATACATCCATAAGGAAAAAGATAAACAAACATAATCAGAATTATAGTAAGCAAGTAACAAACGTAAAAGGAGAAGTTTTAGCAGAATCTTGAACCAATCGAAACACTCAACCACTTCAGCGATAAATGTGAAAAAACTAAGGACACTCTCATGGTCACAAAAGCAAAACACAAACGTAAATTCCAAAAGCTTTCATTTTTCAGACACAATCAACTATTCCCCTCTCCACATTCCTTCCCATACCTAGAAGAGCCGAGAACATTTTACACATGAAGAAATGAGATGCAATTGGAAGTAAAGACAAACCGTTTTGGTGCGGCGGAGCATCCTTCGCTGCTTCTCGTACTCGAGGTTTCCGATTTGGGTGCGGATTTTGTCGCCATTGTCTGGCAACTTCTCGCTGAAAGCAGAAAGAAGCGATCTCTGACGCTTCAGATGAACGTCGAGCTCGCAATCCCTGAGGGATTGCACGCAGACGGCGGGATCATCACCGGAGAGAGTAGGCTCACGCGGCGGAGTTTTGTCGTCACTGGGGATGATCTCCAAGTCCGGCACTTCGTCATCGACCAAAACATTGTCCCAATCAATGTTGAAGCCCTTCGCCTCGACACAGTCTAACTCGATTACCTTTTGCCTCTTCATCTCTTCATCAAATAAAAACCCTTTTCGGTCTGAAATCTCCTGCTTTTTTATTTTAGATCACTCTCTTGTTTAATTGTTGTAACGAGAAACCAAAATAAAAAATGTTATGTTGAAATAGATGGGCTTTCATTTCAAAACTAATTAACAATCAGCCGAGTCCATATTGCTTTGTTTAAAATATCTTAGAGCATCATTATCGGTGACCCCTACAAACGGGGTCATCCGATTTTTTTAAATTTTTTTTTTTTTTTTTTTTTTTGGACAAATGAGGAAGCGACACGTGGATGAACCGGGTGTCTGTGTGTCTCTGCGGTGACACCCGCGCGCGCCGTGTCATCCGATTTGTGATGACGTGTCGCTTCCTCATTCGTCGCGACATTAAAAAATTATTATTATTATTTTTTTTTTTAAAAAAAATTAAAAAAAAATTAAAAAAAAAAAAAAAAATCCGGATGACCCCGTGTGTAGGGGTCACCGATAATGATGCTCTTAGGTTTTTGCTCCAAACTTAATCATTTGTTTAACCTTTTAATAATAGCATCAATTTAATATTAATACAACTCAAAACAAAAACATTACTGACAAAAAACTAAACTATAAATGATAAATAGAAAGAATCCAAATATATTTTTTTTAAATTATTTAGAATAAACAAGTATTTCCACATAAATATTGGTGCTATTTTTGAAATTTTAAATTTGATAAGCGGTTTAGAACAGGTTTAAAACAAAAACTGTGTTAGGGTATGTCTCTCATATTAATGCTATTTTCCATCAAATAAAACAAAACAATATTCTTCATAATTATTAATGCTCTGTTCAGATAATGTGTAGTTGGTGAGTGTTACACTCGAGCTCATCTCTTGTTGTATCTTCACAACACACCAAGCGTTGCACTGAGTTTAAAACTATTTTGAAAGGAACATGCTCTGATGTATCTTGGATGCCTTTAAGCTGGATTTTTGGACTATGTTTTGTTTGTATTTATTGAGTGTTACTCTAGAGCCCATCTCTTGTTTTATCTTGACAATAAATCTTTGCAAGTAAGCGTCACGATATCCTGAAATCTCAACACATGCTCTGATGTATTGGTTGCCTTTTTGCGTAGAAACAGCTAAAATGGCGAAGTCTCTTGCTCAATACGAGCTTCACACAATTGCTTTTATGTGGGCCCAGTCCAAGACTTAAGCTATGGAACGTCTAAAACAAGTCAATGAATCTTTTTGGTTTCTCGTACGGAATCAAGGAAGAACGAAGATGCTTACTTTGAATTTGAGAGGAAGAACGATCTTCCAACCGATGAGTTAATCTCGGAGGTTTTCTCGCTACTGTGCTTAAAAGGGGACGAGGAAGACCAAATCGGGGCTGGTAAACAAGTCACCAAGGAACAAGAAGGACAGAGCTCCGACGGAAAACACGATGACGACTTCCAGATCCCTCCTTCCACTCACCTTTCAAGTGGATTTTTTCTTCTTTCAAGTTTATACCTCCAATTATCCAAAAATGATGGTACTAAGTCGAATTCAATTCAACCCGCAATATAACCTTCGACTTGTATAAATTTTGCAATCCCTATAAGACTATGTACAAACGATCAAAACTGAACAAGAAGTTGTTCAAACATTGAGAATAGTTGTACACACATTTATTATTTAATTAATTCAAAAGTTCTACTATTTCAAAAGTTGTACAAACATTTATTGACGATTTCTATTTTGCATATACATGATTTTATTCTCCTTCCATTAACATAGTTTATTCTGTTGCAATATGAATGTTTCGGTTCAAACCAGCTTGCTTTATCCAGATTACTCGCCACCATATATCCTTATTGAGCTAGTACTTATTGGAATCTGTAAGAAATATCAGTAACTATTTTCAAATAATGATATAGATCTCGTAATCTTTATATACATATATATACAAGAATGATTGTGTGTTGTGAAGTTAGTTAGGGTGACATGATCAAGTTGAGAGGATACGTGATGTTGTGCGCCGAATTTAAATTATACTTAGCACCAAATGATAATAAGAATAAAATCAAGAAATAATAATAATAATAAGACATTAATATAAATGAATGGTGAGATTGCAGATTTGATTGGTTGGTTAAGGTTTGATTATGAACCATCTGTAAATTGCCAGCTTGAGTATTGAATTGCATATCAACTTGTTTATGTTTACATCATTCACTCTCTTGTCTTTTATCCCCCCCCCTCTTCTTTTCTTCTGTTAAATTTTATATATAATATAACGCTTTATATTTATTTATTTATTATCGAATATTTTCGCAATAGTTTTTGTTTAATATACCAGTAGAAGAATCCACTTTTAAAACAAAAAAAATTATTCCAAAAATGACTAAAAGTCTTAAAAAGTAAAAAAAAAAACAGTTGAGATCTGAGAGAATTATTGTCTTTCCGAACTTGTATTAATGTTTTCTGATTCAGTTTGCATTGTTTACTTACGTTAATTGGCCACATGCATATGTTTCAAACTGTTTTACAATTTGATAGAAAATGTGTAATTAGTCTGACATGTGCTGTGCATCCATTAATTCAGTGTCTTCTTCTTCTTTTTTGTCACTATGCTCCTATAATGTGGATTATATGCAATTACTGATCAATGCGAAATAAGCAAAATTAGATTAGTGTTGTTATATGGTTATATATGTATATCTATTGAAATGTGACACAAATGGTGAATAATATAATCGAAAATAAAACGGAGCCAACATCTTCACATATATATTTTTTTTTAATGTAGATTTTCTTAACTTTTTAAACATGTTAAGACATTTGTTTACGAACATTCTTCAGTAACAAGACAAAAACTCCATGGTGGTGGATTCTTTACTTACGAAGATCGGAGCAGAGGTAAAGAGCCAGCTTATGTACAACTCATTTTTCACAAATACCCAATTTACCCCTCCCACTGTCCCACACACAGCTCTCTCTATATATTTTCTACATAACACACACACCAAACAGTAATCAAAGAGAAGCAAAAATGGCGTATTTGAAGAAGTACAACAGGCAGGTTCTGTGGGAAACGGCAGTTGTGTTTTGTCTCTGTTCATTGTCTTTGGTTTCTTCACATAGCAGAAAGTTCACGACACCAAACGTAACTCGCCTCACGGATCAGTTCAGTAAGATCGACATTGAAAATGGCTTCTCCAAACGTTTTGGAGCTGCCAATATTCTCGTCAATGGCTCTCTTGCCAAACTCACTCTCGATAAATCCTCTGGTACTAAAGCTCTACACACTTCTGTTCTGTTTTTTTTTTCCTTTTAATATATATTTTTGATAAAGTCCTAATAATATACGAAAACATCATTAATTGTTAGGGTCACAGAACAGGTGAAATAAATTACTGTCCAATATACTTTTTAATACACATGTAAAAAAAATTTGGTAGGGCGAAAATAAAAAAAGATCATAAATGGTTAGATTCATATAGTCATATCCTCCAAAGTTTTGAATATTGACACCATAAATCAAATATTTGCAGGAGCTGGGTTGGTGTCAAAGAATAAGTATCACTATGGTTTCTTCAGTGCAAGACTCAAGCTTCCTGCTGGATTTGCCTCTGGTGTTGTGGTTGCTTTCTATGTAAGTATATCATGATTCTGTGTCTCTAGACATATAGCTTAGTAACGTATATACGGATTTATCGTTACAAATAACAAATGTTAGATTATCAAATATAGTTTTTCTGAAGATATACTAATGTATATTTTCGAAATGCAGCTGTCAAACGCAGAGAGTTATCCAAAAAACCACGACGAGATAGACATAGAATTGTTGGGGAGAAGTAGAAAAGACGATTGGATGATCCAAACGAATGTGTATGCGAATGGAAGTTTGAAAACAGGAAGAGAAGAGAAGTTCTATTTTTGGTTTGATCCAACTCAAGCCTTTCACGACTATACCCTCGTTTGGAACTCCCACCATATTGTGTAAGTCACACTCTTCTTGACTATATTTGATCTTCTTCTTCTTCTTTTCTTTGTAGATAGTAGTATTATTTATTTCTATTCAAAATAAAATAATAATAATAATAATAATAATAATAATAATAGTTATTATAGTTGATGAAAGAAATGGAAAAGTTATGGGCCAAGAAAAGTCAAGACAATAAACAACATGTCTTATTATATAAACGTTAGCGAGATTGTGACATGCGTCGTTATTAATTAAGATTGCGACATATGTCAATTTAATAATATAAACATTTCAAATTTTAGTTATTTTTAATAGACAAAATAATATAATAAACAGGAAAAATAATTTGTCTTAAAAAAATAGAAACTAATAAAATCGAAAAAGTAATAGCAATTGAATTAGTAGAATTTGAATATGGTATTATAGGTATTGCCCTTAATTTATAATCGACTATAGAAACCACAAATAAAAAATGTAAACTATTAAATATATATAAGGTTCATAATATATTAAATTAGAAAGCAACAATTAGTTATAAAAACTATTGGTTTTATCAGTTAGATTTAGTTTTAATTTATATAAGATTTGAAATTTATTTTCGAACCTTCTTATTCATTTAGAATAATTATTTATGGGTGATAGTAATCAATTTTTTAATTTTTTTAATTGTAAATTACAAAACGTAATTTCTGAAAAACTAAATCAGTATTTTAATTTAAAACTATTGGTTTTATCAGAGTCCAAGTATATTATATTTTACCCGCCCAAACCTGATATAGTTATATAGGTTCATGAATGCTAATGCGATGCTTCATGGGGTAGCTAGAAATCTAGAATGTCTTTTTCTTTATTATTGTTTGAATTGATGTATAACAACTTTACAATAGCACTAAGTATCAAAATGAGCATTTGTCATCTACAAAAGATACAAGTTAATATTATTAGATTAATCCAACATATTTAGGAATTTTGTTTTCTTACATTTAATAATATTGCAGTTATAAACAAAAAAATTGTTAGTGAATCCAATATTTCTTTTAAATACTAATAGTATTAATTATTCAAGATTCAATAATTCATGTTTTCATACTATGTCCACCAATAGTAGTATATTAATTTAACTTACCCGGTGAATGGATTTACAGATTTTTTGTAGACAACATTCCGGTTAGGGAGTTTCCGAACCGGGGAGCCTTCACGAGCGCATACCCGTCTAAACCGATGTCTCTATATGTCACTGTTTGGGACGGTTCAGAGTGGGCCACTCACGGCGGTAAGTACCCCGTCAACTACAAGTACGGCCCCTTCGTGGCTTCCGTTGCTGACGTAAAGTTAAGCGGCTGCTCCGTTAATAACGGTTCTTCTACCGGGTCCGGGGCATGTACCAAGTCGGGCGGGTCGATTTCGAGTCTGGACCCTGTTGACGGCCAGGATTTTGCCACGTTGTCGAAAAGTCAGATCACAGCCATGGATTGGGCTAGGAGAAAGCTGATGTTATATTCTTATTGTAGTGATAAGTCGAGATACAAAGTCATGCCTGCTGAGTGCCATGAATTTTTTTATTTTAATTTTTAATTAAAACTATCATTGTTATCTAATTAAGAGAACACTTAATAATATCATATTACTTGGGATAACTAGCGGTTGAATTTGAATGCAAAATTTCATTTTTCTGTTTATATATTTTCTTCTTTCTAATATTTCTTGAATGTTATTTATATACAATAAAGTTGTATGTTCAATAGATTTCATCTCGTTAACTAAACTGTCACTGCGGTTAAAAGAGTTGTGAAGTGATCAAAGACAAATTGATGAAACTACTAAACTAAAGTTTTTGTTTTGTTATTTTGTAAATGCCTAATTTTGGATATAATCTAGTTAATAGCATTGGACTTAGGGTTGTATTGTCTCCAATCATTGTACTTGTTGAATAGGCTAATGCAATTTTGTTTTGATTAGTTAGAAGTGCTAGGGAATTTGAGTTTCTTAGTTCGATTATGTTCTCCAACATTTCCAAAGGTAAAGACTGAAGCACATACATTTTAATTTTAACCATTTATTTGTATCCCTAAGAAAATGCTTATATTGCTTACGTACAACTAATTCAGAAACGGTGACCCATCACATTTTGATGAAAAATTCAAAAAAAAAAGAGAAAAAAATAATGTTATTGTTGTGAATAAAAGAGAGAGAAGAGAGAGAGGAAATTGTTGTTGTATTATTCCATGAATAAAGAGAGGTATATATAGGTTTACATAGACTTGGAGAGCAAGCTGAAGAAGGAGAAATAAGGAAACAAAGAATATTCTAAACCTCCTAGAATATGGGCCTTATAATGGGCATCCATATATTTAATTCATAACACTCCCCCTTGGATGTCTATTATAATGTAATAGTAGTAAAGCACGTAAGATGCTGCCTCATTAAAAACCTTACTAGGAAAACCCAATGGGAAAAACCATAGTTAAGGGAAAAAGAGTGCAGCGCGCATTTACTCCCCCTCATGTGTACATCCGTCTAGATCTTTGAGACGGCGTAATCCAATAAGATGAGCCAACTTCCTGAAAGTAGCAGTTGGAAGCGCCTTGGTAAATAAGTCCGCCAAATTATCGCTTGAACGAATCTGTAGGACACGAACATCGCCATTCTTCTGCAAGTCATGTGTGAAGAAGAATTTTGGTAGAATGTGCTTTGTTCTATCACCTTTGATGTATCTTTCCTTAAGTTGAGCGATGCAAGCAGCATTGTCTTCATACATAATTGTTGGGGCTTCTTTCTCTTCAGATATACCACAATCTTTTCGTATATGTTGAAGGACAGATCTTAACCATACACACTCTCGACTAGCTTCGTGAATAGCTAAAATCTCAGCATGGTTAGAAGAAGTAGCTGTGAGGGTTTGCTTCACAGAACGCCAGGAAATAGCGGTACCACCACATGTGAATACATATCCTGTCTGAGATCGAGCACTATGTGGATCAGATAAATATCCAGCATCTGCAAAGCCAATCAAGTCTTCTTTGGATAGGTTAGAAAATAATAAACCCATGTCTTTCGTTCCTTTGAGGTAACGAAATATATGTTTAATCCCATTCCAATGCCTTCGAGTTGGACATGAGCTAAACCTTGCCAATAAATTTACTGCAAATGATATGTCAGGTCTTGTATGACTAGCAAGGTACATCAATGCCCCTATTGCACTTAAGTATGGTACTTCAGGACCAAGTACTTCTTCATCAGCTTCTCGAGGACGAAAGGGATCCTTTAACACATCAAGTGATCTTACAATCATAGGGTTACTCAAGGGATGTGCATCATCCATATAAAACCTTTTAAGCACCTTTTCTGTGTATGTCGTTTGATGCACTAGGATTCCATCCTTTAGATGCTCAATTTGCAATCCCAAGCAAAATTTTGTTTTACCGAGATCTTTCATCTCGAATTCTTTCTTCAAATACTCTACTGTATGGGAAATCTCTGCATGAGTTCCAATGATATTTAAATCATCAACATACACTGCAATTATAACAAATCCTTGCTCAAATCTCTTTATAAAGATGCATGGACTGATAGGGTCATTCTTGTAGCCTTCTTTTAACAAATATTCACTGAGGCGATTATACCACATACGCCCTGATTGTTTCAATCCATAAAGAGACCGATTTAACTTTATGCTGTATTGTTCTCGAGAACTAGGATTTGCTGCTTCTGGTAATTTAAATCCTTCTGGAACTTTCATGTAAATATCATTATCCAGAGGCCCATATAAGTAGGCTGTGACTACATCCATCAAACGTAAATCAAGTCCTTCTTTTATTGCCAAACTGATAAGGAACCTGAACGTTGTTGCATCCACTACAGGAGAGTATGTCTCTTCATAATCAATTCCAGGTCTTTGTGAGAACCCTTGTGCAACTAACCGTGCCTTGTATCTCACGATATCACCATTTTCATTCTTCTTTCGCACAAATACCCATTTATGCCCCACTGGTTTAACACCTTTAGGTGTACGGACTACTGGTCCAAAAACTTCTCTCTTTGAAAGAGACTTTAATTCTGCGTCTATTGCCTCATTCCATTTTGGCCAATCATTTCTTTGTGTACACTCTGCAATAGACGTTGGTTCATGATCCTCATTTTCATTTATAACATCAAGCGCTACATTGCATGCAAAATTTTCATCGACGTCGATTTGCTTTCGGTTCCATTTCATTCCAGACATGACATAACTAATTGAGATCTCTTCATTCTCAGGTACCTGACTTTCTTTGTTTTTCATGTCTATGGTCTCTTCCAGAGATCCATCAATATTATTAGCATCCTCGGTTTCACCATTGCCAATTTCTGCTCCTTTTCTTTTCCGAGGATTCTTATCTTTGGAACCAATAGGTCTACCACGCTTTAAGCGTGCCTTAGACTCTCTAGCAGCTTGATTTTGTCCTTCTTGGACATCAATTCTAATCGGAGCATTTTCAGCTGGTATGTGTGACTTTGTCACCTTATTTGGGTCAGAGAATGAGTCTGGCAACTCATTTGCTAAGCTCTGTAAATGAATTATCTTTTGGACTTCTAAATCACATTCTCTAGTCCGAGGATCAAGATAAGACAATGATAATTCATTCCAGCGAATTTCCTTTTCCAGCTTATTATTTTCTCCCCCTAATGTTGGAAAGACTGATTCATTAAAATGACAGTCTGCAAATCGAGCCTTAAATAAATCCCCCGTGGATGGCTCTAAAAACTTAATTATCGATGGAGAATCGAATCCAACATATATTCCCAACCTCCTTTGAGGTCCCATTTTAGATCGCTGTGGTGGAGCAATTGGAACATACACAGCACTTCCAAAAATTTTCAGATGGGAAATATTTGGTTCATGGCCCAAAATTAATTGTGATGGGGAGAACTTATGATTACTCGTTGGCCTGATGCGAATTAATTCTGCCGCATGTAATATAGCATGTCCCCAAGCAGAGATTGGGAGTTTTGATTTCATAAGTAATGGTCTAGCAATTAACTGCAAACGCTTAATTAGCGATTCAGCTAAACCATTTTGTGTATGAACATGTGCTACCGGATGTTCAACACTTATCCCAATGGACATGCAATAATCATTAAAGGCCTGAGACGTGAATTCACCAGCATTATCAAGGCGAATTGCCTTTAGGGGAAAATCTGGAAAATGTGCTCGTAATCTAATCAATTGAGCAAGTAGCCTCGCAAACGCCAAGTTGCGGGTCGATAACAAGGATACATGTGACCATCTAGTCGATGCGTCAATTAAAACCATAAAATATCTAAAAGTTCCACACGGTGGGTGAATCGGCCCACAAATATCTCCTTGTATCCTTTCCAGAAAACTAATCGATTCAGAATTTATTTTTGCTGGTGAAGGCCGTATGATAAGCTTTCCTAAAGAACATGCAGCACATGAGAAGTCGTTAGGACGAATCTCATGGTTCTTTAATGAATGTCCACATGAATTCATTATTATCTTTCGCATCATTATCGAACCGGGATGGCCTAACCGGTCGTGCCAAACGCTTAAGTTTTCAGTAAATTTTTGGTTTACTGTGGCATTTGCCTCAATTGTACTAATCTTAGTATAGTACATTCCTGTGGAGAGTGCGGGTAGTCTTTCCACAATATTTTTAGAGCCTTGGGAAATACTAGTGATATGAAGATATTCATCACTTCCCTCGCTCATACTCTCAATATGATATCCATTTCTGCGGATATCTTTAAAACTCAAAAGATTTCTCTTAGACTTGGGAGAGTATAACGCATCATTGATTTCAAATTGCGTTCCCATAGGCAATAACATATATGCTCTTCCGGAGCCTTCAATTATCTTTGCACTACCCGATACAGTGCTCACACTAGCCTCTTTCATTACCAAATGAGAAAAATATCTTTTATCTTTCAGAATGGTGTGGCTAGTTGCACTGTCTGCCAAGCATAAATCTTCGCCATTCATTGTTCTTCAAATAAATAAATAAGATGAATCATAATCATAATAAAATAAATAAAATCAAATTCAATCATGCAACAAATTCATAGAATAAAAATCAAAAACCAAACAGCAAAGTTTTGAATGAAAATAAAAACCATAACTAAAACAATAATGACCCTATAAATCACTTTTTCTCATCATGGGCAAGGAAATCCGTAACTTCCAGGTGGGTCGTATCACCATAATTAAAATCATCTTCGCCATCTTCGTACACCAAATTTGTTTCCACCTTCTTTCCATTTTGTTTCAATGATTGTTGATAGAGATCAACAAAATGCTTTGGTGTACGACACATACGAGCCCAATGGTCTTTTGCTCCACATCGGTGACATGTATTCACTCACAGACTTAAAGTCTTGGAGTCTCAGATGAATCCACTCGTAACGAGCTTTAGGTAAGATCACAGTTTTCTGGTGATCATACCTTTCCTTCAGATTGTTCTAAAGAACTTCTGGATTTTTCACAGTTAGGTACTCGTTTTTAAGGCTCTCGTTGAGGTGACGACGAAGAAATATCATAGCCTTAACTTTATTATGATTTTCGGCTTTATTTCCTTCGGTGATTGTATCACCAAGCCCCTTTGCATTTAGATGAAACTCAGCATCTAATGCCCATGCCAAATAGTTGTCTCCAGTGATATCAAGAGCCCCAAATTCAAGGCTTGTAAGATTTGACATGATTTATTGAAATATTAAAAGAAATTGATCAAATTTCATAGAAGTATAAAGAACAATCAGTATATCTTATTTTGTTCCTATCTTTTTATTAAGCTAGGTTCTCAATCAAATCAATCAATTAAGATGAAATTATTCTGATCAAGGCAAAGCATACGGTTTTCAATTTGCAAGTATAGCTGGCTATAATGCACATGTGTAGATTACTATATGATCAAGTATAATTGATTATATGATTATATGCAAATATATTTGACTATACATATGGTAATAAAAATAGTCGTAGCTCTTTTTTTTTTTTTTTTTTTAAATTAATAATTAGGTTAAATAAATAGCTATCGCAAAAACCCTAATTAATTTAGATTATCAATTAAAATTGTTTTGCTTTATAAAATCAGATTCTCGGTATGTAATGAATTTTAACAAAAATCCTTAATCAATAACATACAAAAATCAAACAATCGTTGATATGTATGAATCCATTAAAGAACCATGAGTCGATAATAAACATGGTTCAAAACAGGATTATGACAAAAATCAGACCATCGGTAATCATTATTCTAGATAAGCATTGATAACCATCCTTTGATCTGAGGAGACATAGTCTACCATATAATCATATGATCGTGAAGGCATAGCCTACCATAACGATTGTTTTGGAAAAAGGTATTGCTTATCATCCCGGAATAATATAAACATAGACAGAAATTAAATATCACATTGATAATTATTCTAGATAAGTATCGTGAATCCATATTACAAATCATGAGTCGATAATAAACATGATTTGAAGTAGGATTAGATTTATAACCATTCTCGCTATAATAATGATCTGAGGAGGCATAGCCTACCATAACGATCAGTTCGAGGAAGGTATATCTTATCATCCCGGAATAATATATACACATAAACATAAATATAACCATAAATTAAATCTCACCTTTCTGGTGTAAAAACAGGTTGAGAGACTATCGTGCTGATAACGTGTTGTGAATAAAAGAGAGAGAAGAGAGAGAGGAAATTGTTGTTGTATTATTCCATGAATAAAGAGAGGTATATATAGGTTTACATAGACTTGGAGAGCAAGCTGAAAAAGGAGAAATAAGTAAACAGAGAATATTCTAAACCTCCTAGAATATGGGCCTTATAATGGGCATCCATATATTTAATTCATAACAGTTATATTATTTAGTTTTTTTTTTGTAACAAAATGTTATATTATTTAGTTAGTGGTTATATTTTCCTTAATTACATTTTTAATTAGCTTAAACCAGTAGTCTCACGCTCTTCCTCTTCCCTTTCCGTTAAATTCAATTCAAGCTTTAATTTGGTTTTGTCATGGCTTTGGCTTCTTTTGGTTTCCTCAAGTAGATTCTATCTTCTCCAATTCGTAACGTAAACATATAAAACTCTCTCTTTTTGTTGTCTTTAAACGTTTCTTACATTTTATTCTCCGTCATCTCTCTCTTTTTGTTTTTCTTTCTATCATCAGTCATCTTCTCTCACTTTCCATTTCTTGAGCTTTTCATTTTTTTTCTTCCAGAATTTCGAAACTTTTTTAATACCATTGTGATTTTGTCTTCTCTTTTCTTGGGTTCGTTGAAGATCCACGCAGAAACCTTCCATCTTTATGCTATTCTCTTGAGTTTGTAACTATTTCGAGTTTCACCGGAAGAAGGAAGGATATAAATATGGCAAGTGGTGGCGGAGAAAATGCAGCGGCGTCGCAGAAACAGGACGACCTTCAGCCTCATCCGGTAAAGGATCAACTTTCCGGCATCACTTATTGCCTCGCAAGTCCTCCTCCTTGGCGTAAGCTCTTCTCATATTCCACTAATCAAAAATCTGTGATTTATTATAACTTTTTTCTCCCTCGGATCAGCGGAGACAATACTTCTAGGATTTCAACACTACTTGGTGATGCTTGGAACGACTGTTCTCATTCCCACAATGTTAGTTTCAAAGATTGATGGAAGAAACGTAAGTATTTTGCAGAAAACTGTAACAATAATATAAGACTCTCTGGTCTATAAAAATGTTGTATTTTGAGTTTTTGACTCGAATGCAGGAAGATAAGGTAAAGATGATTCAGACATTGCTCTTTGTGTCTGGACTCAACACGTTCTTACAAAGCTTCTTTGGAACTCGTCTTCCTGCGGTCATTGGAGCTTCTTACTCCTATGTTCCCACCACAGTTTCAATCATCTTGGCTTCTCGGTACAGTGACATTCTTGATCCTCAGGAGGTCGGTAAAGAAAATAAAAATCACATCATTTTTCTGTCTTTTGTGTAAATTATTTGGTAGTTAATTGAACTGAGGAAAAATGCAGAAATTTGAGAAGATCATGCGTGGAATCCAAGGTGCTCTTATAGCTGCCTCGTTACTTCAGATCCTTGTTGGTTTCAGCGGCCTCTGGCGCAATGTAGCAAGGTCATATATAAAACAGAGAGATTCCTCTGTTTCCTGATGAATGCGTTTTAGGGTCTAAATTGTGAGTTTTTGTTTCTCTTGTTTAGGTTTTTGAGTCCCTTATCTGCGGTTCCTCTTGTAGCGTTTTCTGGTTTTGGACTCTATGAACAAGGATTCCCTCTGGTGTGTATTCGATCTCTAGAATCCGTTCTCTTGGATGGTTACTTTAAAATCCAGAGTTTTGTGTTCTTCTTATTACAGCTAGCCAAATGCATTGAGATTGGACTGCCTGAGGTCATACTTCTTGTCATATTCTCTCAGGTTAATGCTCTTCCCTTAACTGTAAAAACATCATTTTTCTGTATGGTTTTTACCATTCTGTTGTGTGCAGTACATTCCTCAACTGAGGCAAGGAGAAAGACATTCCATCTTCTTCTACCGGTTTGCAGTTATATTCTCAGTGGCGATTGTATGGAGTTGTGCACACATTCTCACCATTTCTGGGGCTTATAGTAACGCAGGAATCAATACTCAAAATAGTTGCAGAATTGATCGCGCTGGCCTCATTGACGCCTCTCCATGGTATAGATAAAACTTATAACCTTTTGGCTACAAAGACTGCCTTTTAATGCTAAGCTTGTTAATGTAGGATTAGAGTGCCTTACCCTTTTCAATGGGGAGCTCCAACTTTTAATGCAGGGGAGGTTTTCGCTATGATGGCTGCTTCTTTCGTTTCTCTTGTCGAGGTCTAACTCTAAACATATCTCGCCTTTTTGAAGCAATGTGAAAAAATCTCGAGACATGCATATTTCAATGTGTTTGATTCTTGTTGTGATCAATGGAACAGTCCACAGGGACATACATTGCTGTATCGAGGTACGCAAGTGCAACTCCAATCCCACCTTCTGTGCTTAGCCGTGGAATCGGTTGGCAGGTACAAAAAGAAACACCATGAAACTGCAAAAAAAAAAAGACTCAAATCTTCTCAATGCTAAATGTGGTTCTCTGTTTGTAGGGATTTGGAATTCTTCTCTGTGGATTCTTTGGAGCAGGAAACGCCACATCCGTATCTGTGTAAACACAGTTTTATCTCCAAGACTCAAGAAACAGACTAAAATTTTCTTATTCGAAAACAACAATCTTTTGTCAGATACTGAAAGCCTTCTCTTGTAGGGAGAATACCGGTTTGTTAGCAGTAACAAGAGTTGGTAACAGAAGGGTAGTTCAAATATCAGCAGGATTCATGATCTTCTTCTCCATTCTTGGTTATTCTCTTGCTTCTATAGCTCGTTTTTTTCTTCTTCTCATAATAAGTATACTATTCTGAAGCTGTTACTATATATATATCACTTGCTTCACATTACTTCAGGTAAATTCGGGGCCATCTTCGCTTCGATTCCAGCTCCTATCGTCGCAGCTCTTCACTGTCTATTCTTCGCATACGTTGGTACGTTTCTTGAAACTTCTAAAACAGAATATTAGGATATTTTGTTGGAACCGCGCGCAAATGTACACAGAAAACAAAAAAACTGCAGGTGCTGGTGGACTTAGTCTACTCCAGTTCTGTAATCTAAACAGTTTCAGAACTAAGTTCATTCTTGGATTCTCCATCTTCATGGGCTTGTCAATACCTCAATACTTCTACCAGTACACAACTTTAGAAAATTATGGACCCGTTCGCACAAACGCAACATGGGTAAAACACTACAAACCGCATCTTTTTAAACACCAATATAATCGGATATAGTAAACTATTTAATGCTCAATTTGCTCTGTTTTGTTTGTTGGGGTGCAGTTCAACGACATAATCAACGTTCCTTTCTCGTCTAAAGCATTTGTTTCCGGGATTTTGGCCTTCTTTCTAGACATGACACTGCCTCCAAAGGACAAGATCACTAAGAAAGATCGAGGGATAATATGGTGGAAACGATTTAGATCGTTCAAAACCGATAATAGAAGCGAAGAGTTCTACTCTCTGCCTTTTAATCTCAGCAATTACTTCCCTTCTCACTGATAAACGAAATTAATATATACACTTCAAGAAAAAGCGCTTTTTATCGATTCAATGTCCTGTTTTCCGCACTTTTTTTAGTACCGATCTCACATCTTTACCGGTTAAATCTTCACTTATGTTGTCGAAGAATAGTTCGTTTCCTTGAAGCAAAAAAAGTGAAACCTCTGAATCTCTCTATCAAATTAGCTTCATGCTTCTTTGACCAAGCCTTCTTTGAGTCATCAACAAATAAGAACAGCTTCTTCATTTCCTATCACAACATCAATACTCTTCTTATGTCTTACCGTACCATCAACGCCAGTTTCTTGCCACACACGGAACGGAGATTCCCAGGTAAATTTTACGTAACATATCAAATGTTTACCTTTTAATTAATTAATTCGCTAGAATTTCTTAAACAAATCTCTGATTAATATAATGAACGTTGGATTCACTAACACACCCACATTTTTCGAAGTATTACAGTTTACAATGATCATCTATTGCTTAAACTCCGATAGTGCTGCGCATTTTCTTTTACAATGTTAATTTGGACGAAAGCATATACACTGTCTCGCCTTTTTTTATTGGATTCATGTTCATGCATCTGAACAAAGTTCAGTAGTACTAGTTACTAATTTACTAGTATAAAATTAAAATATCTGGGATTCGAATTGTTAGATATATTCATAGATTAACTCTTAATTGTTAGTTACTAACTGGGTTTATTTGTGTTTAACGAAAAGGTGGAGGATTTAAATTTACGATGTTGTTTACCATTATCAAAAGAAAAATGACGATCGATGTTGACCCTAATAGAAAACCAAAGGACAAATATAATTCACAATCTTAAATCTTGATTTGTTACGTGTTGGTTGCCGCATAACGTGATTTGGTCTCTGTTGTAGTAAACCAATGTCGTATCAATATGCATAGATAAATATCATCACGAATAAAATTCTGAATAGCATTTAACTATAATTGAGCACTACATTTAGGTTTGCACGTTGGTAAATCATAAATATGATCATTAATATATCTAACAATTACATAATAATTACTTGAAGTTCACTTCTGTCACGCCTAAAAGCTTTACTATATTCGACAAGATAAGCAAGTAAATAAATTTTGATCGTAAAACTATGCTTATTTTTTGAAGTGGATTATACATCAATTAAGGGAGATGATATATAAACAATTGATCCTCAGTGGAAATGCATCGGATCTTGCAAAAGAGATAGATAACAAAAGTCTTCATTACGTTTAATTTTATTATTTTATAATTAACCTCTTGTTTTTCCCTATCACAAGTTACTTACTGTTACCAAAGAATAATAAATACAAAATTCTTAATATTGTAAACATAACAAAACACTCTGATCTACAAAATTATATTCGAGTATTTTAAATTATTAAGCATTATTACAAGGACAATTTTGGCAACAAATCTTTAAACACATTTTTCATTACTTTTTTCTTTTCTATATTATTAAACTTTTGAAAATGCAATGATGTAACAAAATCAAATAAAATGTAACTTTTGAACATCTTTCTTCTTTTCTATATATAACTCATTACATTTTTAAATAAAATCAAATATCTATGATAGCATTAGTGATGTAACCAAAAAAAAAAAAAAAGACGATAAGAAACAGAGGAAGGCTGTGAGGTTTACACGTGTCCAGCTTCTCCGGCCGACGGAGGATCTTGTGCTTGGTCACGCTTACCGGCTCATTACTTCACAAGGTCCGCCTTTTGTTTTTCCTCTGTTTTCATCGTGTGATTTGGATTTATGTTAAATGGTTATTATCATTTTTACAGAAGTGATGAAGGTCTTACGGGAAAAGAAATGTGCGAAGGCGAAGAAACACCACACTGAGACGATGAAGACGGTGAATAAGTCGTCGGAGAAGAAAATTCCGGTAGATTCATAACTGATGGATTTTGAAGACATGGCTTTGGCTTATAAGTTGAAAAGATCGTTTTTTTTTTTTTGGTTTTAATTGAAACCAGAAAAGTCTTACATGTGTTTTTGCTAAAAGATTTATCTTTACTCTATTCTTGAATCGTAACGCAACAAAATTTTGTGATCTTTTTCCTCTAAGAAATTCGAGACTTTAGACAGAACTAAAGTTATGGCTTTGTGTTTTTTTTTTTTTTTTTTTGGCAGGAGAAGAAACAAGGGAAGCAACTTCGTGTGCTAACGAGTTCGACTTCTTCCTTAAAGTTCAAAACATGGAAGCCCTCTCTTCAGAGCATCTCCGAAGCTACGAGCTAAATGTTTTGGTTTTTGTTCAAGGGACGAGAAACAGTACCTGGATCTGGAGAAATTGATCCGAAACTGTACTGAATAAATTTTGGTTCTGTTCCTTTTTTTCCTGGTTATAGCAGAGGATGAACATGTGAAGTTTAGATCAAGACCTGAAGACAATACAGAGAAAGCGCAAGAAAGTCAACAGAACAGAGCTTCTTCTTCTTCTTCCTTTTTTTCTCGATGTATATATTTTCGCAGATGGAGAAATCGATCGAAGTTTGTAAGACACAAGTGAGGTTTTTGTTGATGTAAACTCGATTTAGAAGAAACAGAGCTTTTGAAACTAAGAACAATAACAGAGCTTTTTATTATCTTTCTTGTTTCCAGTCGTTTGACACCAATAGGTTTCTTTCTGATCAAATATTAAGTTGCTTCACAACATAGTAATCTTGAATCAACAAAACCTAACATATCTGAAGTACTTTCGTTTCTTATTGGTGCATTGGAAGAATCTATTCAAACATACACAAATCACCAAGGAAAATAGATGATGCGACAAATGTTTTTATAAGAACAAGGCTTATAACATACCAATATCTCAAAATTCAGAGTTTTACAACGACACTTCTATCCTCTGATACATCACTACTGAACTAAATGACTCGGACGGATTATATTTTGATGCTTTGAGGTTAAGACTAATCAGTACCGGTCCATTCCTTCCAGTCCTTGTCTACATGGTCCTGAGCCCATTTAATAGCTGCTCGAGCAGCTTGTGGACCTCCAGGAAATTCCCTTTCATTGAGAGTATCTGCCATGTCGATGAAGGGTATGACCAAGAGTGTTCCGGGTCCTCCATACTCACTGCGCAAGAACGTCCCGAAGATCTGTCAAGAATCACAAATGGCACATAACAAAAACTGACTTGAGAAGCCCAAAACTCGAAAATTAAAACCAAATTCACATTTATATCTCTCACCAAGGCTCTTTTGCGGATCATTAGTAAGACCAAAATATCTTGGAAAGGTCTCGATCCGAGCTGCTAATTGGTAAAATGAAAACTCCCCCTCTCTCATTTTCTAACCATACTAACTTTTTGCTGAATTTTCTACATAGCTTTAAACCGAGAACCACATCATTGCAAATACCATTTCCTAACCAGGCATATTCATCTGACACTAAAAATTATTAGATTATATGTAAACAAGCTCAAATCTTTTAAAGACTAGATGATGGTTCACTGCCATGCCCTTGATTCTCTGTGCATTTGCTAGTCAAATTTCAGAAATAGTTCACCAAATTTGATTTCCTTAAGTGGGTTTCAACTATAGAAGGAGAGATGGGAACACTATTTAAAACACCACAATTCAAGATAATCTTACATAGACATGTGTATAAATGCAAGTGAGAACATTTCAGATACCTCAGTGCAGATTCCGACGATCTCATCAACGGAGTCTTCAAAAAGATCCCTCTTGGATAGTTTCTTTAGCATATGGTCCCTAAATTTCTCAGTCTCCTGTATCACCCACCCCATCAATTAAGTTCAATCATCCATTAGAATTGAGTAAAAAAAAAAGGTAGAAGAAGAGGGGAATCAGCTCACAGCTTCGGCGAAATCGGGTATTGGATCCGGGAACTTATACTCGGAAGCTCTACAGACAAACCCTCTCCGAGAAAAATCCGTCATTCTAAGAAACTGGGTCGATTTGATTGCGGCTGGTGAAGAGAGAACTGGAAGAGCGAAACGGAAGGACGAAGAAGAAGAAGTAGAGATAAAGGAAGATGAATGGAATTGAAGCCGAGAAGAGAAAAGAGCTTCGTGTAAAGAAGCCATTAGTAACGGTTTGGCTTCACTATCGAACCTTATCTGTTTGGGCATTACCAAGAAGAAGCTGAGGGTTTTAGCGAGGTTTCAATATTGGTACTAAAAAAAAGTTGAGGGTGAAAATACGATAAATTAAAAGTTTGAGGATTAAATAAGGAAACAAAAAAGAATATGTCGGGGGTAAAATATGAGAAACTAAAAGTTTACGGGAAAAAAGAAAGAACCTGTCAGACAACCGTGCGACCACCCTAGCTAGGTCAAGACCAAACTAGGTAGCGATCATCTACAGCGCAGAGACTTCGAAGAGAATCGTAGCCGTCAATCACACTCAAATCGCACGGCCATGATTCATCAACCAGGTTTAAGGGCCTGTCTCCTTAGAAATCAAGGATACAGAGGTACAAACCTATAGAACAGATCCTGTTCAAGTAAGGTCGTGACCAATGATGCTTTTTGCCCATATATAAACAAGCTATTTTTACTCTGTGCTTCCGATGTGGGACTCTTGTTTCCCCACTTTATATTATACACGCTTTTTATGACACGTGTAAATTAGTTTATTTAGACTTAAGGTAAATTAAATTGAAGTGGTCACAAAAAGCGTCATTAGGAAAAGCAAAAAATTAAACTGAAATCTATTTCGTAAGATAGAAATATGAGATCAATATTTTCAGTAACCTTATTACATTGCATTTATATCATAATTCATAAGTAACTGTACATAGACAAAAGGAAACCGATTACTTATAGAACATATTCATAAGTAGCAAATTGAAAAAGATTTGTTTTGGTAGCAAGATTAACTGAACCAAAGGCTGACCTATAGATTCCTCTCGTGTGGCTCGAGCCAAGGAAACCCCAGGAAGTCGAAAACTTGTTTCTCCGTGGAGAGTTTCAGGCTTGCACTTGCTCTACCACCCTGACAAACAATCATAATCATCACAAGTATCATAATAATCACTCATTCACTTTCAAATTATATATATCACTAATTCTATTTTCTCCCTTACCCGGTTACCACCTGAGCTGTGAGTAGCCGGGAATAGTCCAGTGTCATCGAGTCGATATCCTTTGGATTCTGCTATCAATCTCAGCCTGCAGTTTCCATGGTATATCAATAGGGATGTATGCGTATTTGGTGACATGCATATGTATTATCTTGTTCATACCTTCTGTTCAACACGTCGTTCCCTGTCCATGCTATGAGGCCGAATGCATAGATATCCCTTGGATAAACCTGTGGAAAGAGAGAAGTTATTGAATGATTTCTCAGATGATGATCCATCATTTGCAATGGTCAATCGAGAATCCAGTATTAGAAGAGAGCATCCTAGACACAGCTGAATCAATCATGGCCAATGGATCTAAGTATGTTGTCGCTTTTTGTTTGATTAACCCAAGTTAGAGCTGTTTGATTTCAGCATTACTTTGAAATCAATACGGCGCCGGAGCTCCTGCCCAGGATAAGTGCACAGACCAAAATATGTGTCAACCCCTGAATCAGTACCCTGCACGATAAGAGCCAATCATTGAAGAGAACTGTGGTTGAACAAGGCATTTTGGTAACACAACATTCTGGGAGAACAGATTTTTATCTAATGCTAAAAGAGATCATTTTCTACGATAAATGAAACGACTGAAATCATGTGCTTTTGATGATTTACCATCCAGATGCAGAAGAAAATGGAATGATGATTTACCAACCAGATGCAGAAGAAACTGGAAAAATTCAAAGTTACCTCTTCACTGTGGGTGCTGAAGATGAGATCTTCTCTAAGAAAGTTGATTTCCTTCAAACGCTTTACAAACTTTGTCAAGAAGCCTTTGTGACTGGTCAGGAAAATAAGCAAAGACTGGTTGTTAGTAAATTTTGCTACTGGAAAGCAGAAGATGCGAAAAAGATATTTAAAAACTAAAGCAAAGAAGAAGAGGAAAGAGGATTTGTATGTACCTTTGGCCATCAGGATGTGTGATAACGATATCTAGATCTCCACAAGTAGCCTTCCCACGTCTATATGATCCTCCACATACAATATTCACCTGCGGGGAAGGTGTCCAAATGCCATTGTTAGGATTCCGTTAAAATTTGTACATCCAAATACGGAGCAAATCGATAAACTGAAAAGTTCATACACCAGGCAAAATTTCCACTCCTACTCTCTGTAGAAATTGTTCCATCTCTTGCACCTACAACACAGGAAGTGAGAAAACATGAAGGATAAAACTACATCAAGGATAGAAAAGACAAACAAAATTCACGTCGAAGTCTAAGAATCACACCTCGTGACGTGGAATCCTTGTTCTAATATCATCAAAATATTTCAACCCCAACCTCTGTGCATGCGTTAGAGAATCCTCGTTCTTCAAGTCTTCTAGTGTCCGATGTCCTTTCTCATATAGCTTGAGTGCAGTTGCAGGACCAATACCCCAAACCTCCCCAAACAAACTGATTGTACGTACCTTCAATCAAAGTAAGGAAGCATTCAAAGTGGTAAACAACTAACGAAGGAAAAGTATCAGCCATCGATTCTGAAGCTCCAGGTCATTCACAGTATTTTCTTAAGGGAATATAGAACAAGAAAGAAAAGAAAATGGCCTCTACATGTAAGCTCATATTTTACTGAAAATGAAAAATGGTAGAATAACTTTAAGTTTAGCCGAGGACTTCAAAATTACCTTCTCATCTGTTTCAAAGTGTTCCAACTTGGACAACTTCCCTGTTGTCACGATCTCTTGAATCTGCCAAATTCAGGTAGAAAAATATAGTTATGTTCTCACAGAAATACATAACTTTAGTGCTTGCCAAAATCTTATCAAACAAATTCACAGTGAAGCCTTTCACAAGATATGCAGCGCAATGCCCAAACATTACAAAAGTTATCAAAGATACAAAAGCTCAGAACTAGAGCAGCTGAAAAAGTTGGACGTGCCACAAGCATTAAAGGGTAAGTGTGTGCAGTTTTGACAACCACCCACTCACAAACAAATACAGAATATTGAACTCATTTCTTCACTCACATGATCTCTCATTGACTTTCCAATTCCAGGGAGGTGTTTGAGCTGATCAACGCTTTCAATCTTAGTGGGGAGCTTTTCAATGACCGGGATAGCTTTGTAATAGCTAAAGGACCGCCTATCATCACCCAAAGCTTTCAAAAGAAAAAAAGAAGAAGTTAAATTACATAAAGTTCTTTAAAGAACAGTATACAGAAAAAAACACCAGAGATCGTACCTCTATATATGTTTATTAGCTTTCCAAATATCTCAGTGATGTTTCTGTTCAAATCGGGTGGTTTGTACACCGATGTGGACTATAAATCAAAAGATGATCAATAAGAACTTCCAATTGCAACAACATTCCTGCTGAGAGAGCAGAAATAGCAAACAGCATCTATTCTCATATACTTAACTTCCTAAAAACCAAAAACGACGAGTCAGCCAGGCTAACCTCTGATTGTGGACTAGTGGGAGTCTCTGCAATGCCTTCTCCAGGACTAGCACTAGTCGAGGGAACACTGCAAGTTGTAGGTAAATCCGGTGATCCTTGTGTATTGATTTGGCTTTCTAAGCCTACAACATCACCAGCATCAGGGGAATATCTAGTTCGTTTTTTTGTTGATGGTAGATCCTCACTAACACTATCTTCAGGCAAAGACTTGTTCGGATCTTCAGTTTCTTCTGAGACAACTTTGAGAACATACAAGTCTTCATTAGCCTTTTCTCCTGCAGTTAAGCTATCTTCTAACCATTGGTAAAGCAGAAGGTGCTGCAAGAACCAATATATAGAAAGAAATAACTATTTTTTTCCTTACAGTCTCTTCCATCTTGCAGATAAATACTATGCACGACCAAATGACAACAGAAATAACAGGTAAACAATAAAGGCTACAGAAGACTAAAGCAAGAAGGAAACATATAAATGGCAATGCACTCAATAAAGAGCAACAACAAGGGAGAAAGAAACCAAAACTGAACACTTGAACTGTCTCAAGGAAAGATCAGAGATGGAAAATACCAATGTTCAACATAAGCATTGAACTCTTTGCCTATAACCACTCTAATCGTCAAAACATCTCATGAGAAACACACAATAGATGTAGTTATAAAACATTGCCTTTTGATGATGAAATTAATGTTCTAGTAGCGCAAAAAGTGCAGAAAGCTGAAACAAAAGAAAAAGGAAAGAAAAGAAAACCCAACTCACTCCTCTAAATTCCGACAGAAGTTGTTTCCCAAATTTCTCGAGAAGAGCTTCGGGATTCAATGCAAGAACATGAGTGACTTTCTTCGCTAACCGATTTTCCTCGACCACTGCTCCCATTTGAACCAGCTTTTGTCTCCAGATCTTCACTCAAAAGAGAAAGAAAAAAGAAAAATGAGCATAGCATGTAACAAGCAGAAAAAGAAGTTAAGAAAAAATTGTCGAAAATGGTGGAGCAAAAACAAGACACTGAGCAATTTGTTTTTTTCCGAGTAAAACCTCTAATCGACGACGCTGGACTCCAGTTTGCACCATAAAAACTACAATTCCGGCGAACATTCCCTCCGGGTCCGGAGACGGCGACCGGTTTCTCCCTCGCTTTGGCGCCATTTTCTTGCTCTTTACTCGCAAACTCTCTCGGTAGTATTTCCAATGCGCTACAAAACGGAACAGCAAATTTTGTTCGAAGCAGGAGTAACCCCCATTACGCTCGTTTCAACGAACCGAATAGAAACCAGACCGGGGAAATCTGTTCTAAACCGGATTTTATCACGAGAACAAAACCGTAGGCTGATTATTGGTTTACTAAGTTAATCAACTCAATTTTCCTTATTTCATTTGGGTATTGATGATATTCTCCAATTCAAAACCGGATATAAACCAGATTGACACTATAAAAACCGGATATAATCAATAAATTTCGCAAACGTAAATACTTAAGCCCTATACCAACTTAAAACGGCATCGTTTTTCGATGAAACATTTCTTTGAAATAAAAACTGAATCTTTACCGTATACCAACAAAAAGAACAAATTCTAGTCTTGAAGCATTCCAACACCTCTCATAAAGAATGAGGCAAGACAACAACTAAAGGTGCAAAATTACAGAGGGACAAATCTTTCACTTCAATCTCTCTCTAGAAGAAAATTTCTACTTCCTTTTCAGTCATCTCAAGAACATGGTCTCTAGCGTCCGTGAGCGCGCTCTGGATAAAAACAAAGGGTCAATTCTCAGCAACATTAACAAGGGACCTGGAAGGATATATGTTCTTCTTACCTGTCCAAACTTGGTGATGAAATTGTTCCCGAGGTTTATAGATGTAACCGTGACATCTTCATTGGCCTTTAGAGCTTGAGCAATGGCGAATGCCCCATCATCCTGCATATGAGGCAGAATAATAAGATCAAGCGGTTTAAAACAAGAAACAGTGTTGAAGAACAAAGTAGTTTCTTTTTACCCGTATTTCATTGAATCCTAGATCCACGGATGTCAGAGCTTCATTAACTACTTTTAAGCTCCGAGCTAAGCAGGAAGCGCCCTGAAAATAACGTATCATATAGTACATTATGAATAGACCATTTGGTAGATATATTGTAAGTACCATATAATTCAAGCTGAATACTGATAAAATCTGTCTGCAGGAACCTCATCTCTAAGTCCATTTGCCCGCAAGTCCAAAACTGAGATCGTGTTGTTATATCTCAACATGTCTGCAACGTATTCAGCACCCTTAGCAGCTATCTGCAGGACATATGAATGAAAGCGAACAATGTTAAAACAAAATAAGCAATCATGATGATATATTAATAGATAAAGAGTTATGGACTGGCTTTACCTGGCACCAACCAAGTTTGAGCGTTTTTACATTTCCATGGAACTTGAGAATCTCGGATAATGCTTTAGCTCCGTCAGGTCCTATGGGATTATAACCAACCTCTAACTGAGGAAATAATGAGACTGGCACTGTCATTATCTTCCTAGTTATAAGTAAACAAGGAAAGTAAGATGGAAAAGATTGTATGGCACTGACCGTTGTAATAATTACATTATCCTTCAGAGCTTGAGCTATAGCATTAACTCCCTCCGCGTGGATGTTATTTCCACCCTATTATACAAAAACATGTTAGCATCCACAAATAGCTCGTTTTGGATGCAACGTAAAACTTATGGAGACTGGAGAAGAAGATGGTCACTTCTCACCATGTCAATGGTTGCAATTGAACGGTTTTGCTTAAGAGCAGCTGCAATCTTTTCAGCTCCCTAAAACCATTGAAGAAACATGTTTTTTTCAAAATTAAAGAAGCAATGCACACGATCCAGCTCCATTGTTATGCATTGGATTTGTAATATTACCTCATCGCCTATATCATTCATGTACAGGTTCAACCAAACCAAGCTCTTGCTTCTCTTGATGTATTCTGCTACATAAAAGGCACCCTTTGCGGTGATGGAGTTGTTACCGAGGTCTAGCAAAGCCAGTTTCCCTGCACAAAAAATTGTATCTCAGCCTAACTACAGAATTCTTCAGTAGAGGTAAGAAAGACTTAATTTTGACATATGAAGAGTGTT
Source organism: Eutrema japonicum (assembly GCA_030161315.1). Taxonomy (NCBI): domain Eukaryota; kingdom Viridiplantae; phylum Streptophyta; class Magnoliopsida; order Brassicales; family Brassicaceae; genus Eutrema; species Eutrema japonicum. The sequence goes on along the minus strand of BSQW01000001.1, from coordinate 5,094,692 downwards.
CTATTGGAACTGCTAAAAGAAAAACCTTTATGGGAAGATAGACCAGCCATCAAAGCCCGAATCCCTTCATCTCCAATGGAGTTTCCATGCAAATGAAGTTCCTGCAAGTAGAATGGCCAAGAGCTTAAACGGATTAACTCTTGAAGACATAAATACATCGGGAATCACCTTTAATGCATTATAGAAAGAGAAATGAGGAGTATGTGTACCCGTAAAGACTTGTTACTCTGAAGCCCTTTAGCTAAAGCATTGGCACCCAAAGCACCACCGTAGTTTCCACTGAAACAGATTACCCATAAATTAACATGTCAGGGATATGAAATATACAGACCAAAAAAAGATAAGCAAGAAAAAGAAAAAAAACATCCATCTATGATCCTAAAACTCACTTGAGATGCAAATTTCGTATTGTATTATTCTCAAGAAGAGCTCCAGCAAGACCTGTGAATCCCTACCTCCATTTCAAAATAAAAAGGGGGAGAAGACACAACAGATTCAATTCATAAACCTGGGTGCTTAATTCCGCGATATAAAGGTACACCAAATGAATAGAAATAACTTACAGAATAGTCAATCATGTTATTATTCAGCTCAATAACCCTCAAGGTTGAATTTCTCTTCAACAACTCTGCAATTTCCTTCGCACCCTGCACAGAAAAATTGGAATTACTTGGAGCATGAAATTAATTTAAAGCATTGTGGCTAACTAAGGAGCTTGAAGATCATGTAAATTACAGCATCTGCTTAGACAAACCTCGTCTCCTAAATCAGTGCTGTTCAGCTGAAGTATCTCGATGCTAGAATTTTCCATCAATGTAGCACATAAAGTCTGTCAATACAAGACAAAATGAAGGGAAACCATATCTCAGAAAGAAATATACACCTAGAGAATAAGCTCCGTGTGTTTTTTAGAGCTAAATATATTCGCAGAAACCGATGTATTATCCTCTCTTATTTAAATTGAGGAATTTTTTACCATCAGACATCCAGAAAAGAAGTTTAATGCTAACACATCATATTTCCACTAACCTTAGCTCCTTCATCACCAATAGGGTTTCCAGAGAGGTTAAGAACCTTCAACATAATATTTGACTGAAGAACACCATCAAAGGCTTTAACCCCTGCAGCTGTAATTCCATTTGCAGAAAAACTGACTTCCTCTACAGTCTGAAACACAGTATGGGTATGGTTACTCAATCAACATAAGAAGATCAGGACTCTAATGAGTTGGCAGATAACAGATGTGAAAGAGAGGGAGATATTTAACCTGATTATACCCAAGGCTTTCAGCAAGAAAGAATAGTCCTTCATCTCCAAAGTTGCATCCTGCAACATAATACTCAAAGGTGAGCTACATCCAATATCATGAAACTTCAACCATATCTCTTAATACAAAAACTAGATTGCACTCTCGACTACAATTTCCGCATCCAGCACGGGTACATTCCGCATGATAAGGAATATAAATCAGCCATAAGTAATGTAACAACAGTTTAGATCATTCAATGCACCTGACATGTCAACACTTCTGAACGACCTGAGTTCTTTTGCGAATTCATTAAGCCTTTGCTTGGCCTCCCTATCAACCTTTGCAGCAAATCCCTGTAACAAATTTGTACCAGCCCCGATTGACCATTTCACTCCATGTGTAGAAGATTTGCTTTCCCCAGCAGAAGCCTTTGGAGACTTTGGCGACATGAACTTCTCAACCACTTTCCACAAAACTGTCAGCTGAATACACAAATTAGTATTGACGATTTGGGAAAATATGATAACAGAAGAAGACATTCGTTTCCTCAGCAGGACCATTAAAAATAAAAACTTTCTATGCTCGATCACTAGATCTGCGTACCGAAAGTGACGACAACAAATGAGCCAACGGGCAAGATGGAAGACGCAATCTGCTGCACTTTAGCATTAGGAAAACCACTAGCCGCCTGTGACTCCTTATAAGCCCTACGCCTCGAGCCTCCATCCGAGTTAGACGCCGCTCTGATCGCCGGAAGTCGCGGACTTCGGAGGAGGAACACCACCGGAGAAACAAACAACCGGTGGCTAGAAACGGACCCACCCAACAATTCGAACCGCAACCCACTCCTCCATTGGGGAAACCCGGAAGAAGCCTTCAAATTCCAAAGAAAAAAAATTGGAATTAGAAGCCAAGTAATTGAAAGAGAAAACGGATTACTAGAAGAATTACCTTGGGGAGAGAGTGGAGATAGAGAGAGCTGGTGGAGGAGGACGCCATAAAGAGCGGTTTAAATATGCATAGAGGCGCGAAAATCGCACTGTGAGAACCCACCTCTGAAGAAGAAGAAGAAGAAAGAAGAGGAGACTGAAGCGGCGAATTGGAGAAGAAGAGAAGATGATGAAGATGAAGTCTGTTTCCTTGGCGCTATGCGTGTGCCTTTAGGTTCGGGTATAACCCAACCCGATTGGGACAGGGTTCAAATAATCAATCCCTTAAATTGAAAACGAAAAACATGTGGACTTCAAATTATTAAAGCGAGAAAGGACGTTTCCTCAGCTAAGGATTTCTAAGACAAGTTTACGTTCTGTGGTTCCATGTAATTCGATTTCGTTTCCTCGTTCGTCATACGTGAATCTCAGTCGGAGAAACCGCCTCTATGTTCGATCCAGTTCAGTTCCAGGTTCGAAATGATTCACTGCTTTCGGGGTTGATTCGCTTCTTATATAGAAACAATCAGAAAGTATCGATTTTTAAAATCGATAACTTGCTGCTTCTACAGGCCTATCATGTTGCTAGCAAGACTTCCAGCGAACATGTCTTTGTACAGTTGCACTTCTTCATTTTTCTGTCATTTCACAAGATAAACAATTCAAATGCTTTCTATGGATAAAATTAGAGAGCTATATGTAGTGTACCAATTCCTTGAACAAATGTTGAGGGGTGCCTATCCTATGGTTATGAGGCAGAATCTCCCAAGGTCTACTTGCTTGTAATACCTCTCCTCTCTCCTCAGACAAGGAAAAATGTGGAGGCAAATTTAGCTGTTTAAACACCTACAAGAATGCAAGATAATCACCCGAAATGAGCATAGCAGATTTCAGCCCCTGCTTGAGCTTAACCTGCATCAAATGAACTCAAGGGATTTATTAACAACACAAGAGAAACCAACTAAGATAGTGATACCAACAGAAATGTTAAACCGATTTTATACAAGATCAAATTGGGATTACTGAGGCTTTTGATAATGGAGCTCCCTCCCACTCCCCTTACAAGAACCACCAAATTCACGATAAAATAAAAAACAACTTTTCCTAAGACATCTTATATAGATAGAGAGTTAAAAACTCATAACTTGAAAGTAACCACAATAAAACTCCAGTTAGTTTATAACAACTTAGTAAAAGGTAATAAAGCCTTATGGGCCAGAATTTGACTACTTCTTTAGAGACCAAAGTTCATATGATATTATTCCTCACCTTTTCCATGGCTTTGACATACTCCGCCACCAATCCTCCAACCTTTTGCCCCAGTAATTTCGTTCGACGATGAGATTCAGCACCAGGAGCATCAGGAATGACAGACCCATAACCTTCACATCAGTTATATAGTAAGGCAAGGGAAACATCAGAGACATACATGCAAAAGTATTGGCCCAGTTGTCAAGAGTATCACTAAGCCGCTAACCAGAATTCTAGCTAGTTTTTCGTATCGTATCCAAGTGTTCTTACTGTTTCTAAGTGGAACTCAATATTTTATGCTATCCAGCCACCTCATGCTCAATTTTTTTTTTTTTGGGAAAGCCAAATGCAATATGTGACCATCCCCTCGAGTGTATAAACAGATATACATATAAATATATATAGGCACTTGATCTTTAGGTATGTGTTCTACGATCAGTTGATCATTCCACGCCCATACTACTTTACAACAAGAGGAATCTTATCAGAGAGCGTTATACCAGCTCAGCAGGATAATACTGTTGACTCTTGCCAGCCAGATGCATCTTATATCATTCTAGACTACCATTTTTCTTCCAAAAAAAAAACTTGAAAAACCGAAGTCACATAATCACAAGCTAACTTGCACACACCAACTGGATGGCCTCAATAAAAGAGTACAACACATCCCATATTTCAAATTGGATATGTCAATCAAAATTGTCATCTACAGCTACCACCCAGTACTTAAATTTGGAAAGAAATAACCAACCTGCAGGCCCAGGCTTTGCTATAAAACTCAGAACTCGACTAACAAAGTTGCCCAGGTTGCTCAGCAAATTGTTATTCAGATTTGATTGCAAATCCTCCCATTCAAATGATTCTTCCACCACTTCTCCCATTCAGATGTGTAGCACGAAGTTATTGAGACGTATCCAATAGGAGCATCAAACCAAACGTAGAATTCCTATATTTAACCACGATTCGAATTAGTATTTGATGTTAAATATATCCATAATCCATGAGATTGGCTGGCAGTGATGTTCCTACTCTATCCTTATATATCTCATCTGGGGCAGGAATTTCCCATTTAAGATTCCTTGCAATGCATCTCTTTTTCAGTCTATCCATAATCCATGTCATTGTGGTTTCAATAGCATTTTTACTCCAAGATCCAGTAACAGATGTGTCGTTAATATACTCTATAATCTTATATTGCAGCGACGGACAGTAAACAACCAGGCGGTCTGTGTCGCGTTTGACAGACCTGATTGAGGAAAAAAAAAAAAAAACATAAGTATTCACAGTAATTACAATAACAGACCGTAGTCCTGCACCTTTATGAGAAGGCCAAATCAACAAAAATAGTGAATTTATCATCTATCCTGAAGAAAGCTGTGAGTCACGCAAATAAGATAGGAAGAAAAACGAAGCATGCACAGGACAAACAAAATCAGCTAGCCATCACCAGTGATATATATATATATATATATATATATATATATTATAAACATATGTACTGTCACAGAGCACTATAATTGCATGATAACTTGCCAGGTGTTTCAACATAAAAGTTAACTAGATAGCTCTACAGTAGAAAGTATTTCACACCCAAGATCTTTTTCATAAACAACAGAACCATAATGGGATGATGGCCATGAAGGGGAGAAGCATAGCTCACCTTGCACCTCGGATCTTTGAGTTCAGTAGGACTCGGGAGCTTTCTACAATCTCCGCACTGATCACCACGAGCAGAACCATTATGACATCCTTCAAATGGACAGGAACCCTCAACAAGCCGAGCAGCTAAGAACTTCTCGCACGTACCACAGAAAAGCTGAAGACACGATGGGCCACAATTATAGACTTGAGACTTAAAACTGGTGTAGATCCTACTACTAAAGAAGAACATATGGATGCGATCGAATAAGGCTAGCAGGCATAATTTTGAGTAAAACCTGCTGCACGGTTTCCGCTAAGACACACTTGTTTTCCCACAACTTGTTGAAAATTGCTTGGCACACTTGTGTGTGTTGTGGGGTTGAAGTTCGCCCAAAATAGTCAAAACCGATATCAAACCAGTCATAAATTTCTTTATGAATGGCATGGTACCTAAATGCAAAAAAAGGAAAGAAACTCTCAAAACTATTCCTGGAAACCTGTGGAAAACTTATGTACAATATATGTCTGTCGCTTAAGTTGAATAAGGATATACAATTAAGATTCAGATAAATTATATATACTTTAAGCCAGCAGACGCAACAACACTAGAACCACAAAAATAGAAACATTACTTGTCACAGATTTCCTTGGGGGTGCCATTCTCCCTCCGTCCTTGTGTATTTAGAAATTTTTCATAACCTTAACTTTAACTATTTAATACTCCCTCCGTCCCAGTTTATAGGATTTTTTAGGATTTTTTTCTTGTTCCAATTTATTAGATTTTCTCAAAGATTTAGGCATAAATCCAATTACTATTAATCCAACAATTATTAAAAGAGTTTATGGTCAAAGAAGTTCAAAAACACAGAAATTAAAGTAAAACATTATTAATTTTTCATTACTCATAGTCATCAACTATTATTCCAAACGTACTTTTTTGTAAACAAAGACAGAAATCTGAAACTAAAAATTGGAACATAAAGAAAGCAAGTCAAGAGATGTTCAGCCGATCATGAAGCCAATTTCTACTCCTACGTACAAATTTGATCTAAACTTTGGCTCCAATTTTATTCGTTTTCAGCCGATCAAAATTTTGGATCCAATTTTATTCAATTGGATTAAGAAAACAAAAAGGAAAATACAACTTGAAGTTGATCGAGAATATAGAAATGGCCATTTGCATTCTTTTTTGTTTTTCTTCTTGTTTAGATTGTTTTTTAATTTGTTTATTAAATGATGATAAGTGTACAATTTGTATTTTCTTAAATTGTGTGCAAAATTCTAAAAAATCCTATAAACTGGGACGGAGGGAGTATACATTTAAAACGGTTATGATTATTACGGTTCTGGTTATTACGGTTACGGTTAGATACGGTTATAGTTATTTAATGACTACAATACGGTTAAAATTAGTAATATAGCCATAAATTTATTTAATTTCCGTCAAAAAAATTTAGACAATGATATATCGATTCAAAATCATTGTAATCTGATTTTGAATTTCAATTTATTTAAAATTTATGATAAAATTTATAGTATGAAATTATGATTATATGATTCAAAATTTTATGTGGTGAATTAGCTAAATTACCATGAATTTTATTACATTATGCAAACTAAGAATGATTTGATTAGTAAGAAGAAAAAAAAGGTAGTGCTTACTGATCGTATATGAAGTGGTAGTGGAGATATTGAACGATTTAAATCACAGTTTTTAGCGGGAAATGCTCATTTAATTCCTCAATTATTTGTAATCGGCACATTAAATTCTCAACTATCGTATGCGTAGAATAATTCTTAGATTCGTAGTTGACTTCGCAAAATCATGATAAAAATAGTTAACTATTAACTTTGAAACGGTTAAATATATTTTTCCGATGCTCAATTAATTCACTAACTATTTACAATCGACACATTAAATCTCAAACTATTGCATGCGAGAATAATTATTCAATTCGTGTTTAATTTTGCAAAATCGTGATAAAAATAATCTCTCGCTTTCGCAAGAAGTTTGTTTCCTTGGCGCTATGCGTGTGCTTTTAGGTTCGGGTATAACCCAACTCCCCACCGGGTCAAAATCGGGTTTAAAATTTAGGACCCGATTGAGACAGGATTCAAATGATACAATCCCTTAAATTGAAAACGAAAAACATGTGGACTTGAAATTATTAAAGCGAGAATAGATTTTTCTTCTTCCTGGTCTTCTTCTTAGAAAGGACGTTTCAGAGCAGAAAATCCCTCCTCCTCCTCAGCTCGGTGATTCTATTCCGGGATGATGGCGTTCGCCGGGATCACGACTTCAAATCCAACTTTTCTTCAGCTAAGGATTTCTAACACAAGTTTACGTTCTGTGGTTCCATGTAATTCGATTTCGTTTCCTCGTTCGTCATACGTGAATCTCAATCGGAGAAACCGCCTCTGTGTTCGATCCAGTTCAGTTCCAGGTTCGAATTGATTCACGAAATCACTCTGCTTTATCTTCCAATAAGATTTTTTTTTTTCAAATCTCTGGGTTGTAATTGCTTTGATTCGCTTCTTAATTTCTTATATAGAAATAATCACAAAGTATCGATTTATTCTCCTGCAAGTTCTTCGTTATGCTTTTACACTCCTCTAGGTATCTGGCAAATGGTCCTCGTGAGAATTTTTATTTGCGTGTAATTTGGTTTGTGTGTTTCACGAGAACTCTTGATACCAAGCCAAAATAGGGCATGCTTGACTTGAGGTTGCCTATTTCTACATAAGGCCCATGCGGACTTGACGTCACTGACTTCTGCTCTAGTTTGGTTTGTGTGTTTTACGAGAGGCTTTCTGAATTTCTCAGTGGCACCTGCAATGGAAGGACTGAAGCCGGCCATATCCCTGACGGATAATGCACTTAAGCATCTGAATAAGATGAGATCAGAACGCGGGGAAGATTTGTGCTTGAGAATTGGTGTCAAACAGGGAGGATGCTCGGGGATGTCATACACGATGGACTTTGAGAACAGAGCCAACGCAAGACCAGACGATTCTACCATTGAATACCAAGGATTCGCTATAGGTAACTATTTTGGTTTCTTCCCTTGCTTTATTTTGGATAATCCTTCCATTCTGATGCAATAAGGTCTAAGAGTAAGCTCTTTAAGTTGTTTGATGGTGTAGACTTTCTTTCTTACATATGAATGTCTGCTTTGGTGTACTGAAGCATGTTACATATGAATGTCTGCTTTGGTGTACTGAAGCATGCATCCAAATTAAAAGTGCTGAGCTTGTTCGGTAACATTCATAAGATGAAGTTTTTGGCTAATCTTTTTTTGACCCCATAGTTTTAGACGGGCTGTTGTCAAGTAGATGGTCGGTAGATTCTTCAGATGTGCAGCTTGAATCCATTAATATATCATCAGACTAATATTAGCTGCGGTGTTGAAGTCTGCACACTTGTCTTTTAAACTGATTCTTGTTCTGAGACTTCAAGTCTCTTGAGTCTATTGTTGTTTGCAGTCAAGTGTTTATATACATCTGGAAAATGAAAGCTCATAATTTTTCTTCTGCACACATTTCTTTCTTTTTTTTGCAGTTTGTGATCCGAAGAGCATGCTCTTCCTTTTCGGAATGCAGCTTGATTACAGCGATGCTTTAATCGGTGGAGGCTTCTCTTTCTCGAACCCTAATGCTACACAAACCTGTGGATGTGGGAAGTCTTTTGCTGCTGAGATGTGAAACAGTTTGACATATTGCAGTAATGATATATGTAGTTATAGACTTATAGTTGATGAAACATTTTGTAATTTGTATTATGGCTGTAGAATGCCCCAGCAGAATCAGAAACATTCTAAGCAATTTCATCTGTTATGATCACACCAAAATTACACAATAAATATTCAAATTCAACAAAACAAATGATCAAAAATTTCTGGTCAGTGTTACACATTAGATCCACATCAAGCTCTTCTCTTCTTGTTGAATCTGGAGGATTGCTTATCATTGCCTCTCTTTTTGGTAGATTTATCAAAACCACTTGGCTTTACCTTGTTATCAGATTTGGTGGTCTCGATACTGATGACACCACTTGAAGAGATCTTAGACTTTTGCAAAGCCTCAGCTTCTTTGTCCCCAATAGCATATTGTTCAAGCAGCTCAGGATCCAATTCTATCTTTGCCCTCATTTGTTCCTTTAAATCAAATGATGAAGTGTGAATGACTTTTCGACCTTACATGGAAATCAAAACAAAATAGACGCATGAAGAGAAGTGAATACCTCGACTTCTTTTGCCGCTTCCCTGAGATCTTCGTCTACCGATACATTGTGAGGTTCAAGCACTCTCTGCAACCAAAAGTCACCATGAATCATATTAATCAGATATTCGTGTATTTATTTATGTTCAAAGAAAGGGATTATAATTACTGAGCAAAGGAACATAGAAGGGGATTTTGTTAGTTTTGCTATCTGAACTTACTTCTTTCAACCGAGGGAAGGTGAATTCAATCTCCTTTGTTGCGATTCCATTCAAATATTTGTATAACTTCTTTGCAACCTTCAATAGAAGAGAGTGTATTTGCCCCCTCTCTAACTGCATTTGTCTCTGTAAGTGCAATGTAATGATCCAATTTAGAACATCCAGATGTGTCTACAAGTTATGTCGGATGAAACATAACGAGAGGGGTCCAAATCATTGAAGTTATCTTAAGTGTATAAATGTTATCACCTCGATGGTAGAGAAATCCGACTCCTGCAAGCCCAAGCATAGGAGCACAGATGCTTGAACATATGAAAGCGAGACCGGGAGTTTCTCGTGGAAATAATGATGTGCTAGAGTTTTGCAGAGGTCATAAACCTTGAAAAGATAAGAAAAAACAAATAAGTACTAAACACAATAAATAAACAAATAAGTTTAAAACTTAATTTATTACTTGAGAAAAATGTGTGTGCTCATGTACATATTCCCCCAAAAAATAGAATCTGAGAAAATGAGTCTAACCAGATTGAAGTCAACAAGATTGTCAGTGTATGCTCTGAGTCTCTCCATATCATAAGGTGAAAAGATTCCACCGAGTTTCTTCAAAAATCCATTTGCTGAACTCCCGGATGAATCAACCTCTGGGAAGTTGATCTTAGGGTTTAAGACACTAGTCAAAAGAGTGACGAGAATATGATCAAATCCCCCAGAAAAGTATAATGTCGTCCTTACAGAAATGGCATGGGAAAAGAAAAGGGTTAGTGCTAACCTCATTGCAAGTTTGTAATCCATATTCTTGAATTTATCGCTCAACAGCTTAGAGAACCTTATCCTGAAATCTGAAGAGAAGAGAAGAAGTGGCCAAAATATTAAACCAAGCATGTCATACTTGGAAGATACAGAAAAGCTCGGTTCTTGTTTAAGAATCAACAAACCTTTATAAAAGGGAGCAAAGAAGCCCAATTCATTTGACTCACTAACTTCGAACTCATCGTTGTTTAACGGTTTCAGAAGCATACATGTGTGCTCACCAGTCACAGCACTCTGATCCAACCAAATACAGAAATTGTGTTATTAGCTACTAGAAAGCCAAGAATAACCAATTCAGTAGAAGGATAGAGATATTCTCAACTGGTATCTGACTGATATAGAATGGAGCAAACTTATGTTTCCTCCAGAAACGGAAAAGGTCCAAAGTAAGACCAAAAGAGACACCGAGGTAGTGGAGTCTCTCAGGTTGTCGATCACGAAGAGGAACCAGCAAAGGTGGAAGATTGGTGCGAGGCTTTATTTGTTCCACAAGCAAAGAAACCTATGGAAAAGCAATCAAGTAAGAAGTTGAATGCATAATACAAACAAAATAAGGCACAAGGATAGGTGGAAAAACCACAAACCTTTTCAGCAGCTTCGGTAACTCTAACCGGTGAAGCCTCCACATCAAGTTCATCATCGCCTTCTGATATTGAAGCTAGCTGGCCCTCAAAATATCTGCCCATATTAATCAATTAAGTCATAATCATTAAGCATTGATCACAACTTAATGCTTACGTATGTACATTTTCATGCATTTACCTGGTCAATAGTTCAACCGCAGCAGAGCCATATCCCATCTACATAGAATGCAATCAGGAATTTGTTAATCTCTCACGGAACTTAAGAGATGAAAATATGAGATGCCTAAGCAAATTCACCTTCATGGCGTTGGGATGGACTGCTATGCGTACTATACGAGCCCCCGAAAGGGTTGGAAAGACTAGGTCCCGGAACTGTTCACAGAACTTCCATGGTATTTGATCTCCATGTGGTGAATGACCATCTCTTAAACTTTTGATGGCTGATTTCTCAGATATCTGTCCTTCAAGACAGACCTGCAAAAGTACATCACAATGTTGCTTAAGAGAAGTTATGTCCAGAATCAGTTACAAAAGAACGTCGAGATAAAAAGATTCATGATTTTACAAAAAGAAAAGAAAAATTGCTGCAAACGAACTAAAGCAGACAGATAGCTCCTGTTTTATTCTTTGCTAGTCCAACTAACAGTTTTTCTCCAAACAAAGCAGATAGTATGAGCCTATACCTGGACAACACATAGTATATCAGGAAGCTGGTTTTTGGACTCATCAACAGGACCTGTACCAAATATAAATTTAAGGCAATACTCTAAATCTGGTGATTATGTCTAGCTATGAAAAGGAAGAACAGTTATATACCGAGCAGCACAAACAAATGATGAGCAGGAGCATCCGCCAGCAATTGAAGATCATTAGGAGAATTCTTGTAGTGAGAAGAGACACAAAGTGCCATCATTCGCTGTAGAATACCACTTAATGTCAAGTTATTATTATCAAAACAAAGCTAGCAAAAAATTAGATTGTAAAATCAACTATAATTACCTGTAAAAACAGCTCACTGTCTTTGTGATAAGAAAATAGAGTGTCTCGGTTGACATAGTAGAGATCACACTGACTTGGCAGAGGATGGCTACAGATTACAGAAGAAACAGTCAAACCAGAAAAATCAGTTGGCAAGAAAGGGAAGCAAACATTGTATTATTTTTCCATTAAATCTCCATACCAGGCAGGATTTGGGAGACAATTAGCAACATCAAGGCATAGTAACCCATTGAGCCAGGATTCAATTGGATCTCCAGAAGCGTATCTAATAGACTCATTAAGTTCTATCTTCTTGAAAAGGCAACCTGGATCCAAGAAACTTCAGACAGTCAGGGTATTCCCCAAGGTAACGATTCACATCAACTAGAGAGCCAAAAAGAAAAACAATTTCTAATACTAAATTCTAAGACAATAATGTAGGCCCTGCAAGAAAGAAACATTAGCTCTAGTAATCATGAACACCCATCCGATACAGTAATCTAAAATCACAATAGGGGTCTACTGTGCATGAAGTTTTGATAAAAATAATTTGGACGCCAAGGCCGGACTTGACAACAAAACCTACGTTCTTGGAAAAACACACATATATACCTCAAACCTAGGCGCTGAATTGATAGTTTACTTAAAACATAAAAGAACATTATCAACAAAATGCTAGCAGCACTTTTTCCTTCTTAAACCAGTACGCAAGGGCAATGGAGCGATGCTTTATGAAGATGAGCTTCTATGTTCTTAAGGATAATATTGGGATCTCTACAAAATTCTCCTGATTGTCACATGCCAAAAGTGGAAGCAAGATGTAGCAGTTAAGTACCAGAAAGAGAGCCTTCAACACCAGTAACAGGGGCTCGGCTTTGCTCTTCTAACTGTTGGAGGAGTTTCAGGGACAAAGATCTACCAGTGCCTTCGTAGCTTTGATAAAGAAAGATAAACGAAACGAAAATCAGTAGCCTGACTGACCCAAATTATAACCACGACACACATAAAAACTTTCGACATTATGGGAGTGTAAGCATAAAATCCTGTTTCACATACCCACTGACAGTAGATGATAAGAAAACTAGGTAAGGGCCAAGTAAAGACTTCACAACTGGCAAGGGAATAGCTGCTGCTTCATCAATAACCAACAGCTCCACTTGTGAGAGCTTCTCGTGTTCATGCGGTTGAATATACTGCATGAAAGAACAAGAAAATGAAGCATTTTAGCGAGTGATCCACAGAAACGACAGCTTATTAGAAAACCAGGAATGAACAAACCAGGATAGTTTGCCTGTGCTGCTTGAAGATATTGATCCGTACGATTGCTTTCTTGAAGTCAGGATTCACACTTCTCACAACATCATATTCAAGATGTTCCTTCAAAAACATATAGTTGAAGATAGTGTTTAGGATATTGTATGGATATCTCAATTAACATGCAAAAAAACAAAAACAAAAGTAACTCTTTCTTCTTGCCTCAAGATAGTGCAGATCTAATGCAAATTTATGACTATCCCAACAAACAGGTAGAAAAAATTGGAAGAAACGCAACATTAAAATTCTTTTAAAATGCCTTGAATAAGTGATGCAGTAGAAGTTCATATTACCTTATATTCAAGAGCATCAAAACCTTTGCAAACAAACTCGAAGAATGTTTTCAAGTTATCTGGGCTTGGTGCTGTTACGTAAATATTTGAATACCTAACAGCAAATAAGATCAAGTACCAATAAGTTAACAAATATTATCAGAATATTCATGAATAAAATAGTACATATAACTCAAAGCCTACCCAGCAGCAACAGCCCCGGCAACAGCTAGACCAAGTGCAGCAGATTTTCCACGCCCTCGACTAGCAATCAGAGCAACTATGCTCCGGAGGGTCTTATCCAATATTGCATCAAAATATGTGACAACAGCTTTACCCTAAAAAAAGAAAAGCAGGTATTCAATCCTGATCCAAAGTGCAACACTTCTTCATCCAATGTACACAGGTGACAAAACTACATACCTGATCCAATGTACAACACTTCTTAATCAAAGGACCAACAGGAAAATCATCATTTAGTGCCTCTTTCAAACTCTTTAGGTCTTGTTCTGCCTCAGAAAATCCTTCCGGATCCTTTTATCAGAAACACGTGAAAGTAAACGTTAAAGATGCTAACTGGCATGATGGAAGATAGTTTCTCTCAACCACCCTTAAATCTGCTAAAAATTACCTCCTTTGTTGGAACTTGAGTGATAGATCTGATATGAGACGAAAGCGGCAGTATATTCAACTCATCATCCATGACAACGCATGCTTTGCAAGACGCTAGTGATAACAGAAAACGTTCATTGAAACGTCCGGAAGTTTCAGAGTGTGACTCAGTTCGAAATCTATCATGCACATCCTGATATGAACAGAACCAATCATGTAACTCCAAATAAGTAGTTAAGCAAACAACATAAGTACAAAAATCACGGTTCATACCATAACCATGGTGCATAGACTAGTAAGTGAAGCAAGAGATTGCAATAATAATACAACTAGCCCACCGCCTTCCACCGTCTCTATTGTTCGTGCTAGTAGATTTGGGGTTAGTGCTTCAAAATCCTGAATACACCAAATATAAATTTAAATATGAAAGTATAAGTAAGTTGCAGCAGCGTTATTTCTTATATCATTAACCAGGCCTACCTGTAGGATGCACATGCCAAAATTATTCCCGAGAATTCTTTCAGAATCTTTGTACAAGCAATGTGTTACTTCCCCAACATCAAGAAAAAGAGAGAAAGCGTCAAGTTTTTCAGGATCTAATTGTCCTCTCTCCTTCATCTTCTTCAACTGCTTCGAACGTTTTTTATTGTGACTGCACACAAAACCAACTTCACTATTTAATATTCAGGACCAAGCTATCGACTGTGCCCAACTTGGTTCCATTATTCTTGATGACAAAAAGAAAATTCCACAATTATGCTTAAGATAGTTCACAAAGTAAGGATCCATCATTCTCGACTTGGAATAACCAAAAGAAAATCACGCATAATCACGTTCTAATAACAACATTTCAGGAAAAGTTTCTAATTTCGCGAAAAAAAAGACTTATTATCTGAAACACAAGGATGATAAATGGAACCTGCTAATGTCGAGTCTGTTCTTGTAGCACCATAGCACACTTGTGTTAGACTTCACCACCGATTTTGACAAAATGTGATGAAGATTAACTATCTGTTACATAACGAAGAGAAAAAAGTATTATAATTCATCTCCGCAAAACCCAAAAATAAAGCTTCTTAGGAAAATGCAAAGCAGAACTTCTCTTTAAGAACAAAATTTTTACCTGGTCACGAGACTTGTCACCGATGATGACAAACATGGAACGGTGTCTGAGTTTAACACCGTTTTCAATCAGAGTCCTAATGCGTTCGTCCACCTTCTTCCTCATTCTCACACCAATTTATGTTTCCTAACCTTAAGCCCAAAACAAAATTCAAAAAATTCAATTTTTGTATAAAAATTCAAAGGCATGGTTTTTCAATTTTGGAGTTTCAAGACATGACCCCGTTTGAGAACAATATTTGCTATCTAATTGAACGTTTCAATTCGAAGCAAAGATCAAGCTTTCTACGAAAATCAACGAAGCAAAGTCTCAGAATTTAGAAAAACGGGGAAAAAATTAGAGCATAATAAACACAAACGGCTTCGATTCCAAGCTGTAAACTAAATACTTCGTCGGCGTAATCATTAGTCATTAGTAATGCGCGTGACGGAGAACGAACCTGAGGATTGAAGATGGTGACGGAAACGAGCAGAGAGGGCGAAAAAAAACAGCCTTTGTGTGTACCAAAGCAGAGAAGCGCGCCGTAAGTCAACCGTGAGTCAAAACCCTAAAACCCAGAGGGTATAATCCACTTGTAAACCGAGATCCGACCGGTTTTCTCCTTTTTCACATTTTTCCGGTTTGTGGTTATAGAGTGGATTGTGACTTAGGGCTGGGCACGGGTCGGGTACCCTTGAATTTTGGGATACCCTTTACCCGACCCGACCCTTATGGGTAATGAAATATCATTACCTTTACCCGATTCGCAAATAATGAGTACCCGAAAAATGGGTACCCGGTAAAAATTAGATGATCCGCTAAATATCTGATCCGTTACCCTTACCTGCATCTATGTATAATAAACATGTTAGTTTTACCTGCATAATAATTTTAGATTCCAAAAACAGAAGTAATCGTTTAAAAACGAGAAAAAATTCATATATATATGCAACATATAGTTCTACAAAATATAAAATTACAAACTGCAAAAATTAAAAACTTGTAATAATTCATTCATGAATTACCAACGGAAATTCAGAAATGCAAAAAATTCCATGTTGCAATGTCATTTTTCTGGTTTACGGGTAATATTATAAATTATCAATAAAACGGGTTTTACGGGTCGGGTAATAAATCGAGTAATGGGTTGGGTAGTGAGACGGGTATTGAAAAAAAAATTGATACCTGATACCCGACCCTTACCCGCGGATAATAAAATTATGATACTCTTTACCCGACTTACAAGTTACGGATACCTTTTTTTTGGACACGGATACAAATCGGGTAATGAGTTGAAAACGGATAACGGGTTTCAGTGCCCAGCCCGAGATTGTGTTATACTCCGTAATTATAGGCGGAGTATATTTATTTAAACATCGTAATTAAAAAAAAAACAATTTCTTTGACATGTCGATTTCATAACTTCTTTGGATCCAAAAAAATAATTGAATATACTATGAACGCGTCTGTGGTGGACCATGTCACATGGTCCTATGACAGAGAAGACACTTATTAATTGTCCTAATAATAAACCCATCTTCTTCTTCAAATTTCTCTAATTAATGGCTTCTTCTTCTTTGATTTCTTCAATAACTTCTTCTTTGTCGTCAAGCCAACATTGTAGACATGAAGTCTTCCCGAGTTTTAGCGGGAAGGACGTACGCAAAACCTTTCTAAGCCATTTACTCAAGGAGTCCCAACGCAAAGGGATTGAGATATTTAATGATAATGCGATGATCAAAAAGGGTCACTCTATAGGCCCTGAGCTCGTAGAAGCTATAAGGAGATCGAGGATTTCACTCGTCGTGCTCTCTAAGAACTACGCTTCTTCGAGCTGGTGCTTGAATGAGTTGTGTGAGATCTTGACGAGCAGGGAGAATTGTTGGAGATGGGCCTAGCACCCCCAATTAGTTGGGCCCATCTTAGGAAATGCCCCTCTTCAGCTCGGTCGCCGGCCTGAAAGCGCCGACCTGCAAGGCCCCTCTTCAGCTCGGTCGCCGACCTGAAAGCGACGCCGACCTGAAAGGCCCTTCGTCAGCTCGGTCCCCGGTCTGACACTTCACCAAGGCAGGAATGTCAGAAGAGCAGAAGGCAAGTAGGAGTTGGTCGAACAGTGTATTGTCTGAACAGGCGTATGGGCTGACCTCGACATCTCACCAACCTTGTAGACTTGACGAAGGAGAGGAAGGCACGTGGAGGAGAGTTGGTTAAACAGTGCACTGCTCTGCAACACGCCACGCCGAGCTCATCATGACCTCTCTCCCCGAAAGCCGGAACACGCCTCCTAGGCCACCTTACCCGCGAAAGAGGCCGAAGGCGCCACGTGGCCCCGAGATCCCGGGGAGCAGGAAGCCAACCCCGACTATATATACCCCTCAATGTCATTAATGACAGGGACTTTTGATTTGGGCCATTTTTGACCTACGACTAGCTGCCCGACCTCTCTCTTTCTCTCTTTGTAACAAGGCAACAGTTTTGGACGCCGAACTGGACGTCTTTCGGAACCAGTTCGTAATTCTAAATTGTTTTTTTCTCTCACCATCAATAAAAAGACACACGGCCCCCGGCCTACTCATCTTTCTCCCGGCCTGCTTTAATAGTGGTTAAACTGCTCTAATTAACGAAAATCTCACCTCTCGTTCCGTAATCAATCTCTTAAACATCTTTAGTGATCCCCGGGATCAACAAGAATGAGGGGCAAACGGTGATGACCATTTTCTATGGAGTTGATCCATCCCATGTGCGGAAACAAATGGGAAAGTTTGGGAAGAACTTCGAGATGACTTGTACGGGGAAAACAGAGGATGAAACACTTATATGGAGGCAAGCTTTGACCGATATAGCTAACATAGCAGGCGAAAATTCCCAAAAATGGTATGTTAAATAAGAATAGCATTTCAATGATATAGCTTCTTTTTTTGTTTTCTTTCCAAAATCGGTGATATTTTTATTGAAATGAAATGAAATATTTTTTAGTTTTAATGTGTATGGGAATAGGATTTAGTTATTTGATAGAGATTGTAGAAATCATAAGATTTACAATATCTTCTAATAGCTAGATATTTCTCTTAATTATTATATAGGGACAATGAAGCGGACATGATTGAAAAAGTTGTCAAAGATGTTTCAAACCAACTAAACACTACACCATCATTAGATTTTGAGAACTTGGTCGGAGTTAAAGCTCATGTGCAACAATTGAGTTCTTTGCTTTGTCTAAAATGTGTGGACGAAGTCAGGATGGTAGGGGTTTGGGGAGCTGCGGGAATCGGTAAGACGACCATCGCACGAGCTCTCTACAACCAAATTTCAGAAAACTTCCAGCTTTGTTTATTCATGGATAATATTAAAGAAAGTTACAATGGGATCAACAGTATTGACGACTATGGTTTGAAATTGCGGTTTCAAGAGAGATTTTTGTCTAAAATCGTTGATCATCGGGAGATTAGGGTGCAACATTTAGGTGCAATAGAAGAAAGGTTAAAGAACAAAAAAGTTCTTGTTGTTCTTGATGACGTTGATGAAATAGAGCAACTAGTTGCATTGGCAAACCAACCCACTTGGTTTGGTTTAGGAAGTAGGATCATTGTGACCACAGAAGATAGAGAATTATTGAAAACTCATGGCATCAATAATGTCTATAAGGTAGATTTTCCATCTTGTGAGGAAGCTATTGAGATCTTCTCGAGATATGCTTTCAGACAAACTCTTCCGCCCCAAAAGTTTATGGAGCTCGCTATTGAAACAACAAAGCTTGTTGGCTGTCTTCCATTGGGTCTAAGTGTTTTGGGTTCATCTTTACGTGGAAAGAGTAAAGAAGAATGGCTACTCACGTTGCCTCGACTAAGATCAAGTCTTGATGCAAAACTTGAGAAGATATTAGAAGTTGGTTACAACTGTTTACATGAGAAAGATAAAGCCATATTCCTTCACATCGCGTGTTTCTTTAACGGTGAGAAGGTTGATCGTATCATACAATTTCTTGCTACTACTGACTTGGATATTGTCTTTGGCCTCAAAGTTCTCACGAATAAGTCTCTCGTACATATATCGACCGATGGGCGAGTCATGATGCACTATTTGCTTCAAAAATTAGGCAGAGAAGTTGTGAGAAAACAATCCATCTACGAGCCAGGGAAGCGTCAATTCTTGGTGGACTCGGAAGAGATATGTGATGTACTTTAAGATGAAACGGTAAGTATTATTTCTTTTGACTTTTGCTTGCTAATTTGCGCGAAGGATAGAATATTCGAGATTTTTGGGGTTCTATCGATTATTATACTTTCTATGAACTAAACAAGAACTCTTTTTTCGGTTGACCTAATATGTAGGGTACAGGGTCTGTTTTAGGTATATCATTAGATATATCAAGAACGAATAAACTATCTATAAACAAGAAAGCCTTCAAAAAGATGCGTAATCTCCAGTTTCTGAGGTTCTACGCAAACTCTATGGATGAGAAGTATGGACTAAAAGTATCCAAGAGGTTGGAATGTTTGCCAAGTAAACTAAGATTGTTGCATTGGGATGCATATCCATGGAGGAACATTCCTTCAAAGTTTTGTTCAGAGTACCTAGTTGAACTTAATATGCAACACAGCAAGCTAGAAAAGTTGTGGGATGGAACTCAGGTAAGTTTTTCTTTTGTATCCATTAATTGTTTTTAATAGAAAAAATCGAGTTGAGATCGAGATCTACTTCAAAATTTAGTTTAGTATGCCTAATTTCTATCCTTTTTTCAAGAAGTATAGGGTCAATTTTCTTTTTGTTTAGTTTACTTAAGTTACAAGCTTGTGTACATAGAAAATTAAAACCTATAACCCCGAATTAAGATTTAATTTGGTTAACATATACTCACTTTTTTTTTTATTGATATATGTTTTAGAAGAAGAAAAATGGTTTCAAAAAGATAGATTTATAAAGTTTTTTATGAATTTTTTTTATTAGTTAATGATGATGAATTGTAAAATTCAAGAAAAATAATTAATTCTATTGAATTATTATTGCTTTAGAATTATAGAAAATTGTTAATCACAAAAAATGATGCATTTATAAATAAAATTTAATTTGTTTTTTAATATGAGTGAAAAGCTTAAAAAACTATTAATAAAAAGCAGAGGGAGCAAAATTTTATTCAGGTTTGATTCAATTTGGTAAATTGAATAGAATCAGAAAACCTTAAATCCAAATTTTCTAAGAGTAAATCATTTTATTATTTATAAAATGAACGTGTGACTTCAAATGTTCATGAGAATTTGTTTGTCATTACCAATGATTAAATCAAATTATTTTCTTGGAAGATTACTAAATATATAATCGTTTTTTTTTTAATGTTCATGCTCAGCCACTGAGAAATCTCAGACAAATGGATCTAAGTTTCTCCAAGAAGTTAGGAGAGATTCCAGATCTTTCAGAAGCAACAAATCTCCAGACATTAGTTTTGTCGAGTATTTCATCATCCATCGGAGAACTCAAAAAACTCAAAGACCTAACTATATTCGGCTGCACAAAACTAGAAGCTCTTCCTACAAAACTCGATTTGGCTTCTCTCGATTCACTCTACATGGACGGATGCTCGAAGCTGAAGAGCTTTCCAGAACTTTCTAGAAACATTCAGTTTCTATATCTAGGAGAAACCGCAATAAAAGAAGTTCCTTCATCGGTTACTTCATGGACACGTCTTTTGGAATTCAACATGTCAGGTAATAAAAGACTGAAAACATTCCCTCATGTTCCAGATAGCGTTCGTGTCTTTTCTCTTGGAAACAACGAGTTTGAGAATATACCAGCCGGTCGCATAAAGCCTATGTCTCAGCTACGCAGCCTTGACCTAACCGATTGCAGAAAACTCGTTTCACTGCCAGAACTTCCGGAATCTCTTGCTTACATCAACGCTGATAATTGTGAGTCACTTGAGATAATCTCACATCTTTCTTTCAATCCCAGCGTTGTTCTTGAGCTTGGAAACTGCGTGAAACTCGATCAAAAATCAAGAAATCTAGTCGAGAAATCCGAATGCGAGTATGCGTTCTTACCAGGTGGAGAAGTGCCTGCATACTTCACTTATCGAACTAGTAGTGGAAGTTCTTTGAACATTCATTTGGATCATCAAAGCGTTTCTCTTTCCGCGGTCACGGGTTTTAAAGCTTGCGTGGTACTTGCTGCGGGATCTAATTCCGATGTTTTGTCGGTAGATGGCGTAACGGGCCTATCTTGTTGCCTAAAAGGCAAATACAATGGATCAAGTATACAATACTATGAATGGCCAGTGATGTATCCATCTCTACTTCTAACCGATCACCGGTGTATACTTAACGTTGTGTTGGAAGACGACAACAAGGATGGAAAAGGTAAAATACTTATAGATCAAGAGATGTATTTCGAGTTTGGTTGTCCTCATTACAAGATTATTGGTTGTGGTGTACGGCTCTTGACGGGTCATGAAGAAGCGGAAAGTTTCAATGGAAGGTTTGGAATTAAATTTGGTGAAATGACTGAAGAGAAAGATGGAGAGAGGAACAAAAGCAAGAAAAGAAAAAGAGTAAACAATGATCGATTCGTCGATTAGTAGCTACATTTTTCTCAGATGAACAAATCAGAATCTCGACTGATGTTTTGGTTCAAAAGAATCTCGACCGAGATCCGACCGGTTTTCTACTTTTCCTATTTTTTTTTGTTCCGGTTTGTCATTATAGCTAGGTGGGTTTCTCCGTTGTGTTTAAAACCGAATTCACTTATGGTTCCATGAAAGCTGCCAATGGGTAACCAGTTATCACCAAAATAAAGTTTCCTCATTATTCTAAATTGGAAAGTTAAAAAATTGTTTAGATTTTTATGTTTTTTTCTATATCTTAACCTCTAGATATAAGTCCATGACGTTTAGATTTTGAATTTTTTTTAACAAACCATTAATATTTGAATTGAACCAAACCAGATCTCCATTGTTTTGGTTTAGTTTTGGTTTTAACCGATAGAAATAAAAAGTTAAAGATGTCTAAAACATGATTGGTTTTGGATCAGTTCGACTTCAAACCAATTGATTTAGGTATGGGTATTGGATAATTGAATTTAAGAGAATGCAAATGAATTCAAAATCAATTGATTTTGAGTAATTTAAAAGTTTTTTGTTGGAATTTTAATGAATTCTATCAAAATGACAGTAAAAATGTTCGGAATTGACTATTTACAATTTTTTATTGAAATTCTATTAAATTCTTATCAAATGACACTATCATCAATACTGTAGTAAAATTGAATAACACTAACATTTAATAGAATTAAGAAATCCAAAAACTGAATAACATTAGAATTTAAAGTAATATAAAAGAATGATTACAAATATCTAATCCAATAACACATGAATTTAAAAGAATTCATGAAATACATCATTGAATAACACTAGAATTTTATAGAAAGTTTAATTCCTTACAATTCAATTAAATTCTTTAATTGAATACCACCCCCTTAGTTAAAAAGTGGGGAAAAAAATCAGTTACGCTAAAAAAACAAAAAAAATCAACTTCAAAACTTTGTCGCCATAAATATTTGGAGATATCGATTTTGTATGCATTTTTGAGTTTAGGTTATGTAGTTTATTTTCTTTCTTTTTTGCTAAAAAATTGAAAATAAAAGTGATGTATTCTAGATTTGTAAAGTCCAATACATTTGTTATGTGTATTCTAGATTTCATACGCTTAAAACAGTGAGTGTGTATATTATTGAATTATTTAGCGATAACAAGTTTAGGTAAGCTGGCAAATGGTCGTAAAATTTAAATTTTGAATGAGATTCCCTCTTATGGACAATAAAAATAACGTCATTCATCATGTATATGACTATTTTATTGTTTTTTGGTCAATAACTCACAATGGTGTGTGATACGCAATATATATATATATATTTATAAACATATTTTTTTATATAAACATATTTTGGTTAGCAAACATATTTGTATCATTTTTATAAACTGATTTGTATTTTGTTAGACCATCGTATCAATGTATTTTTAGTAGGAAATTATGGTTTACACATAAGGAAACAAGTAGAGTAAATAAATAAACGGGTAGTTGCAAAATCTATAATTTTTTAACATAGAAATTAACTCAACCGATTTTTAACTGTGCAACCACCCCTGTTCACAGAGAAATGACTCATAAATTCTTATATCTATTCAAAAGGTAATACATATATTTTTGGTCGATTACTTAAGATTTTTATGGGCCCTTCCCAAAAATGTCAGAGCCAAATATGCTGTAGATATCTTTTTGGTCGATTACGTACGATTTTTCTCTCTCTCTTCATCTTCTTTTTTTCTTTTCTCTTTCCCCTCTCTCTCTCTCTTCTTCTTCTCTCTTATTCTCTTCATCTCAATCCCTCTAATTCCGCCGACGGTGGTGCTCTTAACAAATGTTTCTCCTTGGGTATTCCTTTTCACTTATAGAAAGTCTCATCTTCTATTGTTAAAGGAGTGTGATGGTTGGAGAGATCTACATCTCTAGGTGGTGATTTATTGAAGGTTAAAGGGCGATGTCAGTGGTTCTTGCTTCAGCCATCGGGATCTCTTTCTTATGGTGGGTTGATGACGATGGTTGGTTCTCTATCTAGATCTGAGTTTCTTTGTGATTTTAGATCTAGATAATTGATATTGGTCGTTAAGGTAGTTATCCGCATATACTTGCCACTTCTCGTTAAGGTAGTTAACAATAATGTAAACCCGCTAGCCGCTTCTCGTAGAGGTAAACCCGTCTAAATAGTATAAGATAATTGGTTTAGCATGTAGAATTAGGATAAAAAAAATTGAATCTCTTTTTGATATTTTAGTAAAAGCAACACAACTGGGTTAGCAACTATATTTATCATTACTGGTGGTTGAGTTCGTAGGCAATTTTCATATGAACTCGTAGATGAACCCGTTTAAATTTGTGGTTGTCATTGGAGAAGTTGTAAGTTATTCGCTGATTTCAATTTGTTATTTACTTAGGGTATAGCAGTTACCACCACATGATAATTATTTCAGGACTAACAAATTTATCGTGTTAACTTCGTATAAACTATCAACAACATCTAATTAATTTGTTAACGACGGCTAGTTAACAACTATTCGATTTTCAAATTTCTGTAGAACTTGGAAAAGCATAGCAATGCCGAGTTTGAGGAAAACAGGCAGAATGAAAAATACGATGAATCAGCGCCATCTAGTAGGTCTGAAGTGTGCCCGTCGGTGATACGGTAATTATGTTTTTTTTAGCTCTAAACTGGACATAGTTGTTAACATTACGATTATTATCAGATAACTAGTTAATTTCATTATATTCTACAACATATATGACTCTTTTACTATAATTCAGGGTAAAGACAAGAGGCCACCCATCTCTTCTCATCATGGCCACGTTGTGAACGAAGTTCTAATGGTTGAGAGGTTCACATATGGGGAACCGATCGTGTCTGAATTGGGACCAGATGGAGATTTACTAACATTAATATGGTAACGTGTTGAGTTACATATCAACAATAACAATGTTATCGACTGTGTAGACATCTTATTAATTCTAATATATATGTTATCGTGTTCAGTTACAAATCAGCGATAACAATGTTATCGAATGTGGAGACATCTTGTTAACTCTAATATGTTATCGTGTTCAATTACATATCAGCAATAACAATCACTACAAGAAAACACAGTTTTTGTGACCAACTTTTGTGACTCTTTTTTTGTCGCAAAAAAGTGGGACGAAAGTGTGACAAATTTGCGACCACTTTGCGACTACTCGCAATGCAGTGTCAAAACAGTCGCAAGTTAACGACGAAACAGAAGAGTCACAAAAGGGTCTCAAATTTGCGACTTTTTAAAGACTTGCAAAAGTAGTCCCAAATTTGTGACTAATTTGCTTCGGTTTAGCCACTCCACTCGATTTTTTTAAAATAAACATCAAATAATATACAAAAAAAAATCTAAACCCTAAACCATCAAATAATATACAAAACATCAAATAATATACAAAAAAATTCAACACTTACAATTTTTAAAATATAATCATTTTATAAATACTGAATTATAAACCCTAAACCTCTAACCCTTAATCATAAACTTGATCTAAATCTTAAATTGCAAACAAAATTTTACATATAAACATCAAATAATATATAAAAAAATTCAACAATTACAAATTTTTTTAATATGATCATTTTATAAATTCTAAACCCTAAACCTCTAACCCTTAATCATAAACTCTAAATCTTAAATTGTAAACTAGATCTTACACATAAACATCAAATAATAATAAAAAAATATAACACTTAAAAATATTTCAATTTAATCATAACATCTACTAAGTGTTACATGTGTTTTATAAGGAATGATTTTGAAAGATAAAAATTATTTCAAAAATTATTTATTTATAAGTTTTAACATATTTCTGAACTGCTATATACACAAAATCATTGTAAAGTCATATCTAAACTTTCTAGGTTCTTAAAGTTTAGGGTTTAGGGTAAAGATTTTTAATTGTCACAAAAGAGTCCCAAATTTGCGTCCGTTTAGTAATTCCAGTCGATTTTTTTAATAGTAGTCACACAAAAATCCCAAATTTGCGACTAATTTGCGACCAAATAATAAAAATAATGAAAGCTTCTCATTGGCTAGTTCCTTGTGACGAGGATCGAGATCCTCCACCGTTGATTGGTTTAATCCAACGGTGGAGGATTTAAACTGTTTAAATTTTTTTTTTAATATATTTTTCATTTCTTTTTCTCTCTCCTTCCAGCGATCTTCTTCTTTAATTTTTTGTTTCTTGCGATCTTCTTCTTTAGTTTTTTGTTTCTTGCTCTAGTCTCTAATTTCTTCTTTAATTGATTTTTATTTTGCTTTAGTCTCTAGTACTTTAAATTCTTGTTTAATTTTTTTCTGGTTCATCCATTTAATTCTTATCACAAGATTAGAGTCGGATCTTTCGTTTTTTTTACACAGCCCGAATCGACTTCTGTGTCTGGAAGAATAAAGTTTTGGTTTTTCTGGGGAAAAAGGTTATGCTTTTACGATCACTACTTTAATTTTGTTATTTGTATTCTCTTCTCTCTATCTCCGCCGATTCCATCTCTTAATTTGTCTTTCGTCTCTCTCTTAACCTCTTCTTCTTCCAAAGGTTTATCTAACTTTTTTTTTTTTACAGATCCGATGAGAAGGAAGAAAAGGAAGAGAATCTCACCGCCGACGAGGCTTGGGAGTCTGGCCGGAGGAGCCCGCGAGTCTGGCCGGAGGAGCAGATCTGTGTTTCTGCGGCGCCGAAAGAGCAGATCCGCCGGCAAGTGAAGATGAAGCAGATCTTCGATCTTTTTTTTTTTTAATTTTAATGTTTTTATTAATTAATTTAATAAATAAAATTATATTTTTTTGGAATTTTTGTTTTGTTTTTTTTAATTATTTTTTTACAAGTAGTCGCAAATCAGTCTCTAAATTAAGACTGATATTATAATCACATATCAGTCCCAAATTTGCGACCGTTTTGCGACTACTTTATTTAGCAACTAAATATTTGCGACCACTTTTTTTGGTCTCAAAATAGTCGCAAATGAGTGGTCTCAAAATAGTCGCAAATGACTCATTTGCGACCATTTTGAGACTCTTTTGGTGGTCGCAAAAACTGTGTTTTCTTGTAGTGAATGTTATCGCCTACGGAGACATCTTGTTAACTCTAATATGTTATTGTGTTCAGTTCCGGGATATGTTAACGATATTATACGTTAACTTGACTTGGTAACGATGTTTACTTGTTAACAATGTTATATGCTAAAATGAATTGTTAACTTGACTTGTTGATAATGTTATACGTTAACTCAAATTGTTAACCTGACTTCTATATAATATATTGTTATAATTGTTATTGTGTCAATTACATAAGAGAAACATTAATCATTTTTTTTCAATTTTTATTGTAGTGAATATTATCGCCTACGGAGACATCTTGTTAACTCTAATATGTTATCGTGTTCAGTTCCGGGATATGTTAACGATATTATACGTTAACTTGACTTGGTAACGATGTTTACTTGTTAACAATGTTATATGCTAAAATGAATTGTTAACTTGACTTGTTAATAATGTTATACGTTAACTCAAATTGTTAACATGACTTCTATATAATATGTTGTTATAATTTTTATTGTGTCAATTACATAAGAGAAACATTAATCATTTTTTATTATACTTAAATATACACAATTTAAAAAACATTAATTCACGAATTTAATTTGAATTTTCGTAGTTTGTATGATATGATAACTAAGTTAACACAATAAACATAAACTTATCGCGATGTCATATTATTTAGCATGTTAACCACTTATCCAAAAAGGTCAGGGGTTATTGTAAATTGTGTCATCGATCCAAAAGGGTCGATTCAAAAGGGTTAACCGATTTATCAGTTCTACTGATAAATATATCATTAGTGTTAAAGTCCAGTACGCGACCTCTCCCATAATTTTCTAGATTGCTTTGTTCCTCCGATACTACCCCTGCAGAGTCATTCGTTAACTAGGTTAGCGATTCACTAAAGTACATAAACTTGGCGAAAGCAACAATTTAATAGCATGTGCCCACTTGTTAATGCATTGTCTCCCCTCCCCCCTCCCCCCTCCCCCAAAAAAATATCTCATTTGCTTTGTATTTAATGTCTTACCGGGCCATTTAATGCACAAGTGTTCTCTCCAATTCACATGACGTCAGGTAATATAGGGGTAAAAAGGGCAAAAAAATCAAATGTGAAGAGTCAAAACTAATTTCGGATTGTCAACTGTTATTTTCTTAATTTTATGGTCAAGTGACCATATATACTTAAATCATCCATAAATAAAACCAAAAAAAAAAGTAGAGTAAATAATATAATGAAGAATAATGTATAACGTTGTTAATTTCATTATTATAAATATTGTTTTCTTTACTAGCAGTCTTTTTATTAATATTTATGATTCTAGCTTACTTTAAGCATAACTATTATCGAAATATATATTGACTAGTGGTTTCACCTTATGTGGCTTCTCCATCAAATCCAAATTTAAACTTTGGTTTTAAAACTTTAGTAGAAGTTTTATATTGTAACTTGTAAGCCCATTGGACCAATAAAAAAAAAACTTAGCTATATATTTTATTGAATTTAGCTAGTGACTGAAAATATTATATACGTCTCCTAATAAACCGACGATATACATATTTTAAAGAGATTGATGCCTGCACACGACGTGAATCGAATATTTACTATTTAGCAAATAATGATGCACGCAAAATAGCCAACTATGTATTAAATTAAAATAAATTATGTTTACTTGTCACTTAGTACCAATGTTCGAAAAGGCGCTAGGTGTTAGGTGGGCGATCGGGCACCGATTTGCTTCTAGGCCGAAAAGCGGTGATTAATCATCGATTAATCATCGATTAATCAGCGATTAATTTTGAACATTTTTTTTTAATTTTAAAATTTATATGTATATAAGTTATAAGTTATGAATATATGAATCAAAACAAGTATGAAATAAGTTTTTTTGATTATCAAAGTAACAAAACATTAGGAAATTAAATTCAAATTCACATATAAATTCCAAAAACAAAAAAAAAAAGTACAAATATATGATGCAAAAAATATATTTGTCTTCATATTGAGAGACAAAAAAAGTAAAAGGAGAGAAAAATCTTCATCATCTTCTTCAATGATCAAATTAGCATGTGTGTTGTACTTCTAGATATATTTCCAAAACTTTATAACAAACCATATGTCCGTTATAAAAAAAATAATAATAAAAAAAAAAAAAATGTTGACTTTTTTGAAAAAAATAGTTAAATATCGTTGATTTTTTGGAAAAAAGCGTTGACCGCCTAATTGGCCGCCTAGACACTAATCGCGGCGGTCCACCGTCGACTAGCGCCTAGGCGGCCGCTTTTTAAAACATGGCTTAGAACCTATGTTCTAAAAAGCGGTCGCCTAGGCACTCGCGATTAGTGTCTAGGCGGCCAATTAGACGGTCAACGCTTTTTTCCAAAAAGTCAACGATTTTTTTCGAAAAAAATCGTTGATTTTCTTCAAAAAATCAACATTTTTTTTATAATGGACATATGGTTTGTTATAAAGTTTTGGAAATACATCTAGAAGTACAACACACATGCTAATTTGATCATTGAAGAAGATGATGAAGATTTTTCTCTCCTTGTACTTTTTTTGTCTCTCAATATCAAGACAAATCTATTTTTTGCATCATATGTTTGTACTTCTTTTTTGTTTTTGGAATTTATATGTGAATTTGAACTTAATTTCCTAATGTTTTGTTACTTTGATAATAAAAAAAAACTTATTTTATATTTGTTTTGATTCATATATTCATAACTTATAACTTATATACATATAAACTTTAAAATTAAAAAAAAAATTCAAAATTAATTACTACTTTTTGATTTAAGCACAAATTGATGCCCGACCGTTCACCTAACACCTAGCGCCTAAAGCCTTTTCGAACATTGCTTGGAATACGTCTTCAGCAATCAGAGCTTCTTCGATGATAATATCTGAACGATGGGTGCTCTGCCAAATTATTTTCCTAGATCAACTGATTCATTTAAAATCAATTTAAATGTAAAAACTTACATCCAACGCCAGTGCTTTAGTTAATAGATCGAGAATCATTCAAACTATTAAAGTAACCGAATTTTTTTGTCATTTTGACTTTTTGTAATATATAAAATGTGAAATAACGAATAAAAATTCATTTAAATGTTATTAATTTAAATATATTTAATTTTTAATTTTTAAGTTTATAATAGATTTAATAAATATTTGGTAGTTTATTCAAAAAATAAAAAAAAAAAAAAAAAAAATTCTAAAAATGATTTTATTTTAATAGTATAGATAACTCCGTAAGTACACATAATCATTTTAAAAAAAAAAAAAAAAAAAGTAAACGCATAATCTTTAACAAAAAAAGGTACACACATAACGAGTCTTTCAAACAATTACACCTCAATAATAATTGAAATATAACAATATATATTGTGTAATCAACTATTAATATTTACTAAATGGGTGATTTACTCTATAAGTATTGCATTATATACTATTCCCTTTGTTTCATAAAAAATGTCATTCTGACACATTTCACACATATTAAGAAAACTATTAAAAGTTTTATATTACTCTTTATTAATACACTAAACAATTTTTCTCTCTCCAATTAATACATTAAAACATCATGATTAAAACTGGAATTATATTCAAAATTCTACATTGAAAATGTAAAACGATACTCTTTATAAAACAAAAATAAAACCTTAAAACAATATTATTTATGAAACGGAGGGAATAGTTTTTTAATGGTCAAATGTAACGATTACCCATTTAATATTTTTTTTCTTAAATAGACTTGCTTTTAAGAAAGTAATAATTTCTTCTTTTTTTTTAACGAGAAAAGAAAGTAATAATTTCAATAATAATAAATTTTTATAATGGGTGCATATGCCATTTACTTAATTATAATCCATAATTGAAAGAAGGATTGGTGGTACAGATGGCGCAGTCTTGTTGAACAAATGTTTAATAAATTTGGATCAACAAGCTAACCTTACCTGGCTTGGATCTATCTTTGTCTCCCATGATATTAGATAACATTATCCCTTCTTTAAATTCATTTAAACTTAAATATTAGTTTTTTTGTTGTAAGTAACTATCCTCCATTATGATTACATTTCATATGCCATGATAACATGCATGTTATTAATTATGATACTAAACACACTCACACACACACAAAAAAACTTATTAGGTGGCCACTTTGAATTTCAAAGGAACTTTTAAGGGCAGCGCGAAAATATATCCTATGGGTTTAAAATTAAAATTCATTTGCATCTAGCTGCCTATGATCATCGTTTGCTAAAATATCTATAGACTATACATTCAAATACAAGTACCTATAAACAAGTAGGAGATACAATACAGAGTGAATCAATTATTCAATTTATGCAGATCATAATCTTCTACTGAGATAATTCAATAGATTAATGAAATATATTTCCATTGATTGTCAGTAGAAATAGTTAAAACAGTAAAAACATTTTTGAGACAAACAAGAATGATAATCACACTCGCATTGATGGTTAAGGCTGTCAATTTCAGTGTTTAATCGCGGATCCTGCGGGTTTTGACTCGCTGCGGGACGGATACGGGTCGACAATTTTTAAAATGCCAAAAAGCGGAGTGAATGCAGGTCGAGTGTTTTCAAATGTAGAGCGGGTGTGGATCGGTATTTTTTTCCCGTAGATCACGCGGGTTACCCGCAATTAAAAAAAAATTATTTACTAAATACTATTAAAATGTTGAAATATTTTGTAATATATATATATATATATATTATTTTTTTTGTTAACTGATTTGTTTTGTAATATATATAAATTAATTCATTATTTTGTTTATTTTTCAGAAAATTGTGTATTTATGTTTTTTCAAGTGAAATTTATTTTATTAAATATATATTTTTTACTAAATTTTGTTTTTTTAAAAAAAATTGCGGGTTACCAGCGGGTTCAAGCGAGGCGGGTGCAGATCGAATAATTTTTGTTAATGAGTCAAGCGGGACGGATCGATGCGGGTCAAAAATAGCATGTAACCCGCGTGGGGTAGATCTAGCGGACAAGTTGGATCCGCTTGACAGCTCTAGTGATGGTGGTATAACTGTTGGAGATTCTCTATATGAGTTATGCTAGCTAGGGTTTGAATTCTTTTTTCATTGCGGTTTAATTTATCATGGTTAATTGGTCTGTCGATGTTTTAAATAGCAATTACATTTAGGGGGTTTATTGGTTCTTGCATTTTAATGGATTTGGAAATCCAAACCAAATCAAGTGTTATTGGTTTTATAATTTTGAAATCCATATTCAAATTTTGTGTTATTGGTTATATGATTTTAAAATTCATGTTAAAATCAAGTGTTATTCAATAGTAAGGATTTTCATAAGGATTTGATTTTAATTTGGATTTGAATGGATTTACAAGTGTTTTTAAGAGTAAAATACAAATGAGCAAATATCGAGTGAAACCTTATTATTTGGTTAGATTTGGATTTACAAGTGTTTTTTTTCAAGATGAAACTACTACGTATAATTAAAAATAGAAAGACATCTATCAATTTTTGAATGATCGGATCATCAACATTGTTAAGAGGACTAGTTCTCCGTCTTTTTCTTAAATTGAGTTTTTCCAAAGTATTATTTGAACTGCTGCAACAAAAAAAAGATGATTGTGTTTCATAACTTTCCTCGACATTCATGGTAAAATCTTCACCAGAATTTGTTTGCTCCTTTTACGTTTCCATAAATTCACCTGTTCGAGCATCAGTAGTATCGCCCAATCCAATCGCACTCCTACCCGACGCTACATTCTTTTCAAATATCACTTTGAGATCATCAAACTCTTCAAAAATTTCGTCACGAAATTTTTTATAATTCGGATGTGCCCCTAAAATACGATAAAAAAACCAACATAATAAAAAATTTATGCATATATCAAAGAAGCCGTAAATCATTTTAAAATAAAATAAAATTTACCTTTATGTAGTCAGCCCACACATCATCTACTCCACGAAATGAAAAAGAGTTGTTTAACCATCGACATGACTCATTGAAAAACGTTAATGTTGAAAGAATATTTGGTATCATCAAATCTCGATTCCTAATTTTTAAGTCTGTTCCTCATTTTCCTTATAAGACACATGCAAAAATCATACCTGCATGTGCTGGTTTACATAACTTTCCTTGAAAGTACTGTCGAACAAGTAGTTTTCATGAAGAAACAAATTATGATGATGAAGAAGAAGAAAATCTTGAAGAAGTTAATAACAATGATGAATAAATTCTTGGAACCCAAAATCAAGAAAGAGAACATACCAATCAATTGAGAGCAATAATTGCAACAAACATGTGGACATTCTATATTTTAAGAGACTACTAGATGATTAGTGAAAGAAAAAGAAATAAAAAAAAATTGGTTTGCTTTTTTATTTATTTTCTTATAATACTAAAATTCTTGTAAAACTATTTGGTTGATTTACAATAATCCATTTATTAGATTTTGAAATCTAATTATTTACTTTTGAAATCTATTTCTCTGATTTTTAAAATCAATGGATTCATTATAATTTTTAAATCTGAGAAATCCATTAAAATACAGGAACCAATAACCCCCATTTAGCATTTTTATAGGTATTGATGACGAGTGTAAGATTCAGTCTGGGAATATTCTGTTACAAAAATAAAATAAAAAAATATCAAGATCTAAATTAATAAATAATTAAAAAAAAAATCAAAATAGTATGTAATCTAAAACTGGTTTTAGGTAAATCCCAACTTGAACGAAAACTCATGTATAGTTTTGCTAACTATATTTTAATCCGGGTTATACGCATGATAACTTTTTATTAAAAATAATTTTAAATTTTTGGCTAAATTAATATTGGTTAGCATATATATATATACATATATATTAATATTACACAACTAAATTTTACATCTATTAATTAAATAAGAATTTGAGTTAGTTTTGATGTGCGGATTAATATATAAATAAATTTAGGATATGAAAATGATGTGATGTTAATATATACATATAGCGTACCAACACAGATTAAAATGATGTGATGTTAATGTATATTCTTAGAATAGAAATTTGATTATGAACCTTTTTTTTAAATAAGATGATTACTTTTGGCTAATGAGTTTTTATATAATATGTTTAATTAATGATTATAGATTGAGTTGTCAAAACGGACTAACATGTCTATTTAATATGTTTTGCAGTGGACTTTACAATATTATATGAGATAATCTGCAAAAATTATAATCTTGAAAGCATTAACTTTAATATGCATCGTATAATGACTGTGAGCTTTGTAGTCGATCCGCGAACTATTAAAAAATCAATTTTTCGTGTCTAACTCTTTATAAAAGCTGTAAAATATATTTAAGATTTATGTTTGATATATACTCAAGTAAAAATATAACAAATTTATTGAAAAATATTCCAAAATCTCTTGAATATTTTTTTAAAAATATGTATGAATTGATTATTATGTAAAAAATAAACTACTTTTTAGTATTGTAGTAGTTAAGAAACTACGTAGTAAATACTCTATTAAATATGAAATAAATATTTTTTATATTCTCTATTTTTTTAAACAGTTATATTTTTTCAATTATATTTTAATATGTATTAACTTACAAACCAAAAACAACTTTCAGTTTCCTAAAGTTAACAAAAACATATTACCAAAATTAGAAAACAGACGAAATGGAAAATAAAGGAAAATCTTTATAAGGAAATAAAACATAAAAGTATTAATGAAATGGGATAAGCATCTAATACACACATGAGCAATATGGAGTTCCGTTGGTGTCGGAAGTGACATGTGTTACACAATTAAAGGGGCCTCCAACATTGGATGTTGGATATATATAAGGTTATCATTCTAATCACGCAATTGATTAAATATATATCCTGTCGACTCCATTTAATATATAGTATTATACTTATTTTAAAGTAATAAACAATTATGAATTCATGAACATATTTATTTAGAGACTTAATGGGAGATTTCGAATAAATCTTACACCAAATATTTTTGAAAATAATAAAAACTAAGTCAACAAATTTCACCACTAAAAGTCATTTATTCGGTTCTTGGTATTTATCATGAATGATAGAATTCGATCAAAAAACAAAAAACATGAATGATAGTCAAATGATGGAATCTAAAAAGTTCATCATTTTATGTTTATATAGGAAATGATAATAAGAAAATCATTAAGTTTATATCAATAATAGGATTCATAACTCATAATCATATACACCTATATAAAATATATATATATTATATATATAGGTCCTAATGTCCATATGTATGTATGACATAACGAATTATATGAATGTTGTTAAAGTTCATAAGCTTGTACTGAATAGATTATTTCTTACTTAATATTACATTATATCTTTTTCTAAGCCTTATTTGACATGAAATTTATAGCAACATATTTGAAATTTGACTACAAATCAAATTAAAGCGTGTACGCTTACATGCACATGCATGTACGTACGGCCTGGAAGTATGTATATTCATTGTACCAATAAAGAAGTACGTACGTGATTTAAGTAGTTTCACACCGTCAATTAAAAAAACTAAAGTGCACACTACCGTAATCTAACGATATATCAATGTAATACTTAAGTATTGAATCCACAGAGACCAAATGCAACACTACGAGAATGCAAGTTGAAAGTAAAGCTAAAACGAATGAAGGTTGTTTGTGTTTTGCAATTTCTAAAGCTAAGAATAAACGATAAAGTGATTTAAATTCAATGAGAGAAAATGTTAGGTCCTTAGGTACACTACAAAAAAACAGCGTTTTGGCGACTACATAAATAGTCGCTATTTAGTCACTAAAACCCATATTGCGACTAATTAGCGACTAAATCATGTAATCGCTAATCCTTAGTCGCTAAAGTGTGTAGCCGTATAAATAGTCGTCAAATAGCGACTATTTTACGACTATGAACAGTGGTCATACTTATACCGACTATTTGGCGACTACTTGTAAAAAATAATTTTAAAAAAAATAAAAATATTTTTATTAATTAAAATATTTAATTACAAAAAATGAAAATTAAAAAAAAATTAAAAAATAAAAGAAAAAGAAAAACTGGATCGACCACCGCCGGCGTCGTCGATCTTCTTCTCCCGAGAGCAGATCCGGTGAGCTCCTCCGTGGCTCCTCCACTCTCCCGAGAGCAGATCCGGCGAGGTCCTCCGAGCTCCTCCGTGCCGACGTCCTCCTCCGCCTGCATCTTCTTCTCCCTCACCGGCACCGCTTCGATTTCTTCACCCTCGCCGGCACCGATGAAACCCATCCGTCTCCACCGTCTCCTCCGCTCTCCTCCGCCACCGTCTCCACCGCTCTCCTCCACCACCGCTGTTTCTCCTCCTCAATGTTTCCATTTGCCGCTCATCATCTCGGAAAAATCCCAGATCTAAAATTTAGAATTCACATCTTACCTTCATGGAGGAAGACGAAGAGACTCCGCCGCTGCAATCTGTGGTAGATTCCTTTTCACCAGCTCCTTCTCCTCCGATTTTCCATGGAAGAGGAAGACGAAGAGACTCCTTGGTGACTTATGGATCTGCAAGAGAGAAAAAAAAAAGTTAGCCTTTGTCTCTCTCACTCTCGTAACAAGAAGGAGGCAACAAAAAATTAAGAGAGTGTGATTAGGGCAACTCATTGTGATTTATTTATTTTTATATTAATTAATAGTTTATGGGTGTTATTATTTTTTGGGTTTATTAGAATAAGAGTTTGTTCTCAAAATTTCAAATGTGAGAATATGCTTAAAAAAAGAGAATAAGATATTTATAATTGTAATTTTGGATTATCATTAAATATAATTAATATTTTGGGTATATAATTGTATTTCTTGTATCCATTCGGTTCGGGTTCGGTTTCGGTTCTTCAGATATAGGAATCTAGGATCCGTTTGGATATTTTATAGGTTTCGGTTCGGGTTCAGTTCCTCTTTTTCGGATCAGTTTTGGTTAATTTTTTCGGATCCAAATATTATGCCCAGGCTAGTAATATACATAATGATATACATATGTATATATATAAGTTATAGAGGTTTATTGGGTTCCTCCTAAATGTTTCCCCTCGAATCCACTTTTAGAGCAGAGCCATATATATATAAGTTATACATATATATAAGTTAGATTTAGGTTTTTTTTTAATTATTAATATATATAGATTAATTATTAATATGAGAGGGAGATATAGACGGAACAAAATTAATTTTAACAAGAAACCTATTAACTTACGTTATTGAATTTTTGTTGTTTAACATATTTTGTTGATATGTTTCATGTTAATATATATATATATATATATTTTTTATTTGTATTTTTATGTATAATAATTTTTATATCTTCACCATATAATATGTGTCGCCATATCTCTGTTTCTATTAAAAATATTTGTATTTTTATGTATAATTATTTTTTATATCTTCACCATAGAATTGATCTTCAATGATAGTAAAAATTTATATATATGACCATAATGTTGGAAAAAAACATGACCATGATGTAAAAGATATTTTTTTAGAATTTTTGTTTTCAAACATGGTATAAATAACAAATTAACATTGTGACATAAGTAACATATTTAATTCGTAGGGTTCTTTGTCATCTAGTTCTTCATCAAAAGATGAAAAATTATACTAAAATTGATCCGGTTGCGAGGTTGTTTGCAATATCAACATGTATATATAAGTTATACAGATCTGCCGAAATAGTCGCTAATTAGCGAGTATTAGGCGACTATTGTGCGATCTGCCGAAATAGTCACCAAATAGTCGCTAATTTAGTGACTATTATGCGACTACTGCGCGATCTGCCAAACTAGTCGCCTAATAGTCGCTAAATTAGTGACTATTAGGCGACTACTGTGCAATCTGCCGGAATAGTCGCATATTAGTCGCTAAATTAGTGACTACTTTGGCGACTATGCTCTTTGGTCGTAAAATAGCGACTCAATTACGACTAATTTTATTAGTCGCCAAATAGTCGCTAAATAGTCGCTAATTAGTCTTAAATTTTAGCGACTAATTATTTAGTCGCCATCTGTAGTCGCTAAAACGCTGTTTTCTTGTAGTGGTAATTCGCAGAAAATCCAGATTCACTAAACAGATTATCAATTAGGGAATGAATTAAGAACTGTTCTCGAACTCAAACATGAATGTCTAGCTAGCCCACTGTCGTGGTACTACCTACTATGCCTAATAACCTAAGAATCTAAACTGTCGTTTGACCTTAGAGTTATAGGCAAGCATTAATGTTCAGGTTTGATAAGTTCACAAATTGCCTTAGCATCAGCTTTCGTTGGCTAAGGACAATTTGCTCATCTAAGTTCTTTCAGGAAATCTAAAGCACTTTTGATGAATAGATTAATCATAAGATCATAAACTAGGTGATCAATCTAGTCTAAGCTTTAAATTCAACAATAGATGAAGAACTCTATGTAATTCCCTGATCTAACAGATATGTTTCAGTGATTCATGGAGAATCCCTTGAAAGTTGAAACCCTAAAACCCTAACAAGGAGATTACTCAGACATGGTTGCAGAGAAAACACAGAGAGATGAAAAGGAATTCATAATCAAATAGAAATAAATCCAAAAAGGTTCAGAAATCTTCTCCGGTATGAAGTACAGATTCGTCTCCCTCAAATCTCCCAGGAACAAACCCAGAAATTCTCTGGTGAATAAAATAAAGCGTACCCTAAACAATGGCTGAAAAATAGAATAAATAACCCTAAACACGTTTTTCCTAAGTCCTGGGCGAAACCGGTTCAGAATAAGTGAAAACCGAAATTTCCTTTTATATTTCGCATCACTAAACCGATCGGTTTATGTTGGACCGTATTCACGAAAACTGGCGTAACTTTTGATCGCACCGTTGGAATGACCGCAAACCACTTCCAAATGAAAGCTGATCCATTGCTCTATCTTGTATCAAAATTTGAGCTCGATCCATCGGTGGTAAGTCCTTCAAAGAATGCCAAATTTCTCACGTCTCTGCATGATCATGCATCTTCATATATTCTTTTTCACCCAAAACGGCTCATTTTCTCACAAAGTCATCTAAAACCTGAAAGGACTCGTTAAAATACTAAAAAACTCTAAAAAAGATATTTTGACTCAATAAAAGACACAAAAACAAATGTTAGAAACCAGTAAAAACACAGTTTATCAGTACGTACGTAAGTTTTTTTTTGTTTTTGTCAAATCACGTACGTAAGGTTTTTTTTTTAAAGTACGTACGCATACCATAAATAGACGAAGCAACAAGAAAAAGAATGTTTCAACTTGTTTTCTCCACCGTTAATTAATCAAGTGGTATTCGGTAAACAAACTAAGCAACAAGGAAATGATATTGTGATCCATACTTGAAGTCTTGATCCAATCTACTTTTTTTTTTATTGGATGACGATGATTGAAAATTTTCTATATAAGTAATCTATTTGAGATTTGTTTTTTCTGAATAATTCTAAAACATCACTTGCTGAATTTAATTTTTAAAAACATACATAGACCTAAATAAATAAAACTCAAATTTCAGCAAGAATACTGTCTCGTTTTTTTTCCTTCTTTTTCCCAATAAAATACATCACTAGTATATATTCTTAATCATATCTCCCTCTCTCTTTGTTATGCCGTATCTTCGGCAAAACCCAGATGAAGATCCGGCGACTTAATGTTTCTCTTCGAACCAGAATGAGAAGTCAGATCTCTCTGGAACCGAATCATGTTTTGTCGTACACCGTACATCTTACCCTTCTCACCACTATGTTCATTAAGATCTTGACACGTGTCCTTATTACCGAAGCTAATCTGAGACGACATTGACGACCACTCCTCGTTGAGCACACCCATCAGATTATTATTCACATGCATGGAAGAGAACGGGCAGTACGACGGCGTTTTGTATTGTCTTTGAAACGACGTCGTGATGGGTTGTTGGTGGCTGGTGAGATAATAGCCGATGCTAGCTCGTCGAGCTTGAAGCTGAAGCCTCTTCTTCTTCAATCTCTCCTTTTTGTGAGCGTTTTGGTGACCTCCCAAGGCTTGAGAATTTGCAAACTCTTTGCCACAATATTGGCACTCGAGTCTTTTCGCTATAAACGATGACGTCTTGTTCGTTGAAGAGCTCACGCTATCCGCCGTCGTGACTTCCGGCGAACGATTACCGCTGATGAGATCGAATCCGAACAGTTTTATGGTCTTGTCGGAGGACGAGTCTGAGGAGCTTTCGCCTGTACGAGACATTGTCGGAGATATAGACATATAATTGTCTACGTATGTGTTTTCTGGTGGGTTTGATTAGCTTATTAGGAGATGTGTAAATGATCTTCTTTATATAGTAAAGGTTGAGAGACGGAGGATGTTTATAGTTTAATAGTTTGTAATTAATGATGCATTGCATCTGTACTATAATGTATTGTATGTTTTAAGGAGTTTTATATTGTTGGAAGGGTTTTTATATTAGTCATGAACAGGATCGACTTAATTTTCTTAGGGTTTAATTATAATAAAATTAGTTGTTTGAATCTAAGGTGTGACGAGAAATGATCTTGGAAAATAATCCTTGACAGTTTCTATTATACTATATAAAATACTCATACTAAACACGGAATAGTTTATACAAATATGTGGATACCACGCGCCTATATATATATATGAACGATAAATAATAAAAAATATTTATACTATATAGAAAGACGAAAGACGAAAGACTTAACTTGTCAACTTATTTTATCTTTTGTCTTATGCATAATGCACAATACATTATACACATTTGCTTAAAATTAGTATAAGCTTTACTTTTAAATATTGCGGAAAAATACTCTGTTTAGTGCGGTGAATAAAATAGTTAGATTAAGTTGATATATGATGAATTTTAAAATGCATATGAAAATGCATGCAGCGATCACACCACTTGTGACAATTAATACAAAAGTTATATTCTAAGCTTAAAGGGAAGATTAATATGTTAATATCATATTATAAATAAAATCAAAAGTCAAAGAAAGATAGTAAGAAATAAAGCTAATCAATTTAACCCAAAATATATAAATAATCAACCTGCAAGGTGAAGGATAATACTTAATTTGATCCCTAAAATAATATTAAAAATTCACTATACTTGACATGCATATGATATCCATCATAATTTTTAAGCGAGTAAATGTTCACTCAAGAACAAAAACAAACGGATCATATCGTCCGGTGTTCTCTACTAAAAAAAAACAATTAGTCCATAAATTTATTAGATTTAGAGTTATGTATATTTATGTGATATTCATTATAGATTTTAGAAATCTCCCATCAACTAAAGTTGCTCGCATAGAGATCATCATGGAGCATGGATTGAAGTTTCTTTGTAATTTATCGCCATGTCTTCCACCTACACCAAATCTTATTTGTCTAATTAATTACCGTGAGAAAAGAAAGAAGAAAGCCTATCTTGACCATGTTTAATGAATGCTAATTAAATTATTAAATTTATTAGGGAGCATAGTTAGTTGCCAAATGAAGGAATACAAGAAGTGGGCAATGATGCAAGCATCTATACTATACAACAACAAAAATATATATTCACAAGTCTAATCTTCAAAACAAAATCTTGGGCAAATCTTCATAAAGCATGAGAAGACATTATTTTATACAGAGAAAAAATTAGTATTAAAAAGGCATAGACTATTCTATTTTCAGGTGAATCAAGTCATGAGATAATCTTATTTTAACAAAATAATGGCATTGGGTTTGGACAGTTGTTCCCATTAAGATCCCACTGCTCTTTAACTTACTCCTTCTATTTCATAATATAAATTATTTTAGTTAAAATCACAAATATTAAAAAAATTACTTTTCTTCAAAAAATATCATTTAATATATAACTAAAAATAACTCAACCAGTAATAAAAACTATAGTTATACTTAATCACACAATATCTAAAAAAAGTAAAAATTGCATAGAAATATGAGAATAATTTTTATTTTAAAACAAAAAACCTCTCAAACAAGTTATATTATGAAACAGATGGAGTAAAAGATAGATCAAGACAATTAATTGAAATATTAAAAATTAATCGTTATTAAGTGTTATAATTAATTATGTTCACTCATACAACCTAAGATCTCTGATTGGTGG
The DNA here is from genome assembly GCA_030161315.1 of Eutrema japonicum. Classification (NCBI taxonomy): domain Eukaryota; kingdom Viridiplantae; phylum Streptophyta; class Magnoliopsida; order Brassicales; family Brassicaceae; genus Eutrema; species Eutrema japonicum. Next base: position 5,052,734 of record BSQW01000001.1, on the reverse strand, counting down.
ACTTTCTTGCCATGGTGTCGAATGCAATCAAAAGCTATTTCCCCTCTCTCTCTCTCGTCCTTTATTTTATTTTAATTGAAAATTGAAAATTGTAATACTCCGATTAATTGAGGGAAAGAAGAATTCCAAATAAGCATGCTGTCAACAATCATCTTATATTTATCCAATCAGATGTGGAATAATTTTAGCCCATTATGGTTTTTTTCGAAAGTTTCTTTGTGGCAACTAGGCGGGTGGGTTGGTTTCTATAATATTTAAAGTAACAAACTTTTTTTTTTGTGTAACAAACTTATATATTATATACTCCACATATAATATATATAAAAACCAAATATATATGTTATATATATGTTACATTAAATATTATAGAAACCAAATATTATATATATATATATAAAAAAACTATTCCCCCCTCACCTTCTTAATTAGTCGTTTTGTTGTATTGCCATCGAACAAGTTAACGTCTATACAAAAACCATTTCTGAAAAGGTATAGTTACTCTACGGTGTCCGTAAAACTTCCATTCTACTACAATGTTAATTTAAGGTTTAACTCTAATGTTGAGTTCGTTGACCAAGAACAGGCTAACTGTAGTGATTGTTTATTTATAAGGAAAGTTAATTATAAGGGATGTGCCAAGTATCACAAAATTAATTTGCGTCAAAACATTTAAAGAATAATACGTTCGACCAAAAAAAAGAAAACATTTAAAGAAAACTAACTCATTCTATATAACCGAAATTGTTGAGACATTCCCCATTCATCTCGATAATAATGTAATTGCTGACAGTGACAATGTGAATACAACAATTTAGCATGTATTCGAATTTAAGAACAACGAGGTAATAAAATTAAAAAAAAAGAACAAAGACAAATTCTCTAAGAAAAAAACAATCTAAATAATTCCATTTGTTTCTGTCAAATAATATACTATATAAAACTTGCTGGCAAAACATTCTACATATAAGATATATATACTAGAGTCAGCGTTTATTAGAGCAAAATATATCCAGATCTAATAAATCAAATTATCATCTATAAACTTTTCATTCTACTTATTTAGTTTTCAATTAGAAATAAAAATAAACGAACATTAGCACTGTAGCACATGCATGTATTGAGGATAAAAATGGATAGATTTAAGTTGAATTAGTAGTAAATATTTTTTTAATTATAGGTCGAAGAAAATAACTAGACTAGAGTATCCCAAGGTGGTCCCCACAGCTTGCCTATCTGATTAATCAAATCTTTGCTTCTCTTCTAGACGACTCCACGACGAGCACTTGAACCCCTTTTTTAATTATATCTTATTCAGTATCTATGGAAAAAGAAATGCCACCAACACCAAGAATGCCAATACCATTTTTTTAAAAAACTATAGCTAATGGATCAATAAATAAATGAGAAAATAAACAATGATTATCGATCTAAATGAACAAGTCAGAATTTCTTAATTTTAAGGTATTTATTTGACTATTATGTTTTTTTTGGTTTAACACGAAATTTTTTAAAAATGGGTGTTTTTTTTTTTATTATTAAACTCGAAAGTAATTTCATGTTCTTAACGGGCCCAGACTAATCTCCTGAGCGGGAGTGACATAGCCTACTTATGATGCCTCATTTGGCCAATAGTTAGTGTGATAATTCCGCATCCAGAAGAAAATTGGTGTTTTTTTTTGTTTTTTTGACTAAATTCAGAAGTAATCAGGGTGTTATTATCCAAAGAGTTAGTGTGATAATTCCGTATCCGGGAGGAAATTGATGTTACTATCCCAATGGAATTGTTACGTAAAACTTTTTTTTGTTTTTGACAGCGTTGTTACTTCGCTAGCGCTAATAGAGAGAAGATATATAGCATTATTGGAAATTTCTAGATCATGCACGTAAATAATTGTTATTGCACGATGCAGATCTCCAAGCCAGCCGTGTGATACACATATAGAGACTCTTTTATAATTTTTATACATATCGCGGAGAATTTTGTGGGCTGGTGGTTTAACTACTAAAGCATATGGTTTCTTAGGTATAGGAAATTTAATTTCTTATATATATAGCCAGGGCAAAACATGTAGACAAAAAATATATAAAATAAGGATGAAGGTTGTCCATCCAAGTTAGTTGGTCCCATAAAAAGCTAGATTAGGGTTGTGATTTAATGGTTGGATAAAATTCATTAACATCATGCGGTTTGGGGGGTTCGGTGACAAATTCGTTTGATTAGTGTATTAGATATTTGGCCTGTGATCTAGGCAGGTATATAAAAATCGATTTATGAAAAAAATGGATATGTACATAACATTGGTTTAAGAGTGTTAAAGATGAACATTTTGATTTAGGTCTGATTTTAATATGTTATCATATTAGCTACAATTGCGTCCGTGTAAAACTAATTTACTACTTAAGTATCATTTTTTTTACCACGATTAAATATTAATTCTAAAAGTATCATTCAAAAAAACTAAACAAAAAAGTTTCAAATTGCCCATGCGATGATCAACTTTTAATTTCTTCATGATTTTAAAATTTAGTTACAGATCTGGAAATATTCGAATATTGGGTTATTAAAGATGGACATTTTGATTTAGGTCCGATTTAAATTTGGTCTGGTTTAATATGACAGCAAAATTGGTGAAGTTATAACTGAATTGACCAAGGTTTGAACCCGGTTTGACTTCGATTGAAATTTACTAGGCAGGCTTTGGTTTGGATTATTTGTCCGACCCTAGTGAATACAAATATGGGTCGGATACAGACACTACTGGGCCTTTACTTCGATTTCGGGCATAAATAAAAGTTTTACTCCGATCTCCCGACCTTTCCAGATTATTTAACAATTGGGGAGAAATAAAGAAGAGGAAAAGCCCAAGTAGTTTAAGGCCCATGAACTTCAAGTAAATTTAGGGGGGGTTATTGGGAGATAGATTTTTAAAGATTTTTAGAGTTTAAGATTCTATTGTTATTGGTTTGTGGATTGTTATATTCTTATTAAAATCTTGTGTTATTGGTATGATGATTTTGCAATTCTTGTGTTATTGGTGTGTTGATTTTGTAATTCCATTAAAAATCTTGTGTTATTCAAAAAGTTGAGTATTTATTGATTTTTCAATTCTATCAAACTCTAGTGTTATTGGGACAATGATTCTTTATATTTTTAGTCATTAACAACAACTTTCAAAATACTAGAGGTATCCTATGTATTCTTAAAATCTTTCTCCATCACATTGTCCCAAAAATAAACCAAAAAAACAAATCCATAATATAACAAAACAATACCACTACCACAAAAAAAAAAAAAAAGCTCGACATGAAAAAAAAATCCAGAATTTTTTCTATGAGATGACATGCAACAATTTTTCCATCAGATGACCTGCATAATACACACATTTTCTATCGGCTACAAGCACATGTGACTCAAAGAAAAACAAGAAAACTGATATACCTTCATCATCATCGTTGACTTCCAGCTACTATTGCATCTTGCCACATATTAGAAGCTATCGTGTCTCTCCAATTATTAGCGTATTCTCGTTGTTGGGATTCAATAGCACTTACATTTCCACTTTCTTCAAAATTAACTTGTTCATTGCTTGCATTGATCGCTTGTTCAGGAAAGGCATCCGACCGACAATGCTTACGTAGAAAGTTATGTAATCCAGCACAAGCTAAAACCAACTCTGCTTGTGTCCTAAAGGAAAAAGGAGGCGCATATTTGAAAATCAAAAACCGAGATTTGAAAATACCGAAGATTCTCTCGATTACATTTCTCAAAGATGCATGCCGCAGATTGAACAACTCGTTCTGGTTTTGGGGATCACGGTCTTCACCTCTGAATTCTTTTAGATGATATCGAGTACATCGAAACGGAGCTAAAAACTTTTGACGATTGGCAAACCCACAGTCAACTAAATAGAATTTTCCTGAAATTCAATTACCAAAGTCACAGTTATGTATGTATACAAAAATCTTCTACTAATTTTTCTATATACTTTAGGTTTTGTACATACCTTCGGGAACGTGTAACCTGCTAGTGTTCCTTGTCAACGCATTGTTTAAAATTTTTGAATCATGAGCTGAACCTTCCCATCCACTAAGAACATAATTGAATTCTAGATCGAAGTTACAAGCAGCAAGGACATTTTGTGATATAGATCCTTTGCGATTACGATAGCTAGCAACATCACATTTTGGTATCATAGCAAAAATATGTGTGCCATCAATAGCTCCGATACAATCCTAAATCAAAAATTTAGTTCCAAAATAAAATATTCGGATAACAAACCATTTCATAAGTTAATAAAAATCATAAATTAGTTGAATTTATATATGTACCTTGAAATAGGGATAAAATCTTGTGCTCTTACTTATCTTTGCAGCTGTTGTAACTCCAGGCTTCACCATCAAATCTGGTGCTATAGTATTTAGTGCACTTAAGACCTTATGAAAATTGTTACTTATAGTAAACTTTGATCTCTTGAATGTGTCTTTAGTGTAACCATATCTAGAACATTGACCCACCGTGAGCAGAAATGTGGCCACCATTTCTTCAACGCATATATGACGAGTATCTTTTAGACATGCCTTTAACCTCATAAGATCACATAGCTTCATAAATGAGCTCGGATACATACGATACACCAATCGAAAGTGATCAGGATCCTCTTTGAGAACATTTTGAATGTAAGCAGAACCAATGTCAGAGATCGGCCGACGAATGGGGCGTTCGACATTCTTCGCATAAGCTTTCGCTATATTATTCAACATTAATAGCATAATGTCCAAATCTGATTCATCATCTTCCATTTGGTTTGCTTCCTCTTCAAAATATATTTGTTCTTGTTCTTGAATAGTGCTTTCCATGGTAATACACCTACAAAAAAAAGAGTTGTTGTTAGAGTGATAAACGAAGTTTTTAGGAAGTCAAATAAAAAAATGTTATAAGTCACGAACGAAGAAAGAAGTAAAAAAATCTATAAGTACTATAAGTTTAACGAAGCAACAACAAACTTTGGTATCATAAACCAATCCATAATATAGTCTCAAAATAATTAAGAAGAAACAAACCCAAAAAAAAATAACTAAAAAAAAACATATCACTCGGAGTTAATATTGCTTTGGATCCAACCAAAGCGTTCTTCTGGCGACATATCCGTAAACACGTCTTTCATTCCCAATGAGTAGATAAGGGTAACTGCTTTAAATTTGATACGCTGGTCCAAACCAGGAACCTCTTTCATAGCATCCCAAACATTGTTTTTCTTTTTCTCAGCTTCTCTTTTCTCAACTTCCAATCTCATCTTTTCCTCTCTTTGTTCAGCTTCTTTTTGTTGTCTTTCTTCCCTTTGTTGTATGACACTAAGTATCTTGTTGCTCACGGCTATCATAGATTCATTGCGATCATTGTTCAGCTCATTGGAGTTGCTAAATGAATCTGTTCTAGATCTCTTCCTCGAGATAAGTTTTTCTGCACGAACTTTCAAATTTGTTTCTGAAAAAGGCGATGCATCATATTCCAGCGGTGATCGTTGTTGAGATGATAATGCACAACCATCATCGTTGCTCTCATCAAAGTTCAAGTTTTCTCTTACTTGACCATCACCAACGGAGTAGGTGCGAGCATCTGTAGTTTCACCCAAACCAACTGAAAAACTACCATTAGCGGTTGCACAATCAAATAGAATTTTCAAATCCTCAAACTGATCATTGGAGTCATATCGCATAAACTTGTGGTTTGGATGTGCCTGTAAAAAAGTGAGACATATATAACTTAAAATACAATTTAAAGTAATGGAGAAAAAGAAACTTCGATATGCAAAATTAAATATCCATTAAATCAGATCAAGAGCATAATTTTTTTTTTTTAAAGGTTCTAATGACTATATAGGTTCTAATGACTATATACAAAGACATACCTTTAAATAATTACACCATACTTCGTCAGAAGCGGTAAATCTTTTCATGACAGGATCCCATCCGAAACCCGAACTGTAACGTAGAAGCTCCCCATAACTTTGGTATTGAGATTTAAGGAACTTTATTCTGCTCAAATAGTTCTTGTGGGTTTTTTGGCATCCAAGTCTCTCATTAAGGACCGGTAGTATTTTATGTTCTACCGTTGGCTTATTCATTAGACCACCACCAGAATCACGCCATCCACGTTGAATTCCTTCGACAAGTAGTTCTATCAATACTTTGGTCTCGTCCGGAGTCCACTGACTATATTGTTTTTCTTTGTCACCCATTGTAATCTTATTCGAAAGGTTATCATAGTTAGTACAATAAAAAATATGTTAAACAATCAATCAGTCACACACATTAACCTCGAATCTTCCTATAATAATTAAAAATAAAAGAGAAAGGTTAAAGATACAAAAGAGATAGTCTATTACCTGGTCAAGATGATTAATAGAAGAGATGTGAGCTTTTCACGTCAAAATAAACCTTCTTTATAACCAAATAAACATGCCTTATTCAAAGATATGCTATTTGGAAAACAAGCATAAACATATATTTACCTTACAATTTTTTTAAAAAAAGTAATTAAAAATCTATGACAATCCACAAAAGTTATTACAAGAATCACTGAAAATCTATGTAAACAGATTTTTAAAATTTATGAAAATCTTTGAAATTCTTAAAATCTCCCAACTTTTGAAATCCACAAACTCTACAGAAATCATCTTCCCAATAACCCCCCCTTAGTTATGATGGTTTTTTTTATCTCTTTGTCTTGTGCTCTCAGCTCTCCTATTCTTTTCGATCATTTGGGATTATATGCTTTCTTTTGTACATGCTTTATGGTTGAGACGGGTACAAATGTTTTTTTTTTTTTTTTGTATGAAGGGGTACGAATGATGATGATTGATGAGTTGTGTTATAAGCAGAATTCTAGGTTTTATAATCCCAAGGCAATAAGGTTGTTATTTATACGAAAATCTGGTTTCTAATCGTTTATCGGTCTACCGAATCTTGATTGTTCTAAACGAGATTTTTGTGTTTACGGGCAGAGCGTATACCATATCACTAGTTTAAATTAAAAATTTATTCAACTCAACATGGTATCATAGTTTGAATATATGCCGACCCAACCCAAACCAAAATCAATGTATCCGGAGAAGATGTATTAAAACAGAAATATTTAATCTTACATTATTTTGGAATTTAAACACTACTTTGTATATTGTATAGTTAGGTCAACTAATTAGTTACTTTTATTGCTAGAATTATATTTTAGCATGCTTAGTATACGAGGGTTTTAAAAACCTGAGAAAATACTTACAATAACCATTATATTAAAAAGATGCTCCAAAGGGGAAATGTCAATGTCTTTATTTTTTTTTAATTGATGTTCAAAGTTCCTAGAAAAAAGATATACTTTTATTTTATGTGCGACACGTCGTTCATTACTATTATAGATTTTTGTTTGTTCAATCCTCGATTTCTTGTTGACATCATGAAGATTTGATCCATCATTCGCTGGCCCATATTATGATATGGAATTGGATGTTTATTATTAACAGAGAGTAGAGGCTTTATACAAGAGAGAAGAGTCGAGGAAGGTAAGGAAATATACAGGAAGTAAATACACATATATGAGAAGTAATTGCATATATTCGGTGTATATCTTATACGCCCCCGCAAGACGGATCGTCGGTAGCGAGTCCGATCTTGTCCGATAGCTGTTGGAACCGTGTTCTTGGTAGGGGCTTCGTAAGAGCATCCGCTAGTTGATCAGCGGAACTGACGTGTGTAACACGGACCTGTCCTGATTGTACAAGATTGCGCACAAAATGATAGTCAAGAGCTAGATGTTTCATGCGTGAGTGAAATACCGGGTTCGCGGCTAAGTACGTTGCTCCAATATTGTCGCAATATATTGGTGGTGTGGTTGTGTGCTTGAGGCCTAATTCTGATAGTAAAGACGTTATCCAGCAAACCTCAGAAGCAGTGGATGTTATGGCTCGATATTCTGCTTCGGTTGATGATCTCGCTACACCCTTTTGTTTCTTTGATGACCAAGCAATTGGGTGTCTTCCATAATAGACGATGTATGCTCCTGTGGAAGTATAGTCATCTTTATCGCCTGCCCAATCCGCATCGGTAAATGCATGTAGAGTAGGTGTGTTGGCTTTGGAGTAGAAAACTCCACATGATTGTGTTCCCGAGAGATATCGCAGTATCCGCTTCACCGCGTGCCAATGTTCTTCTGTAGGTTTGTGCATGAATTGAGACATTTTGTTCACCGCGTATGATATGTCTGGTCGAGTCAGAGAGAGATATTGAAGGCTCCCGACGACTGCTCGGTACTGGGTTGGATCCTCCATTGGAACACCACTTGCGAGCGTAATTGTTGTGGTGGGACACATCGGTGTGGTTACTGATTTGCAGTCCGTCATCTTTGTCTTGTAAAGTAAATCTGCAATATAACGACGCTGAGTTAGCAATAGACCCTTGGAAGAATGAAGAGCTTCGATACCTAAAAAATAAGAAAGAGTTCCCAAATCTTTGAGTGAAAATCTATGTGAAAGTGAATTGATAAAGAGATTGAGATGGTGGTGATTATTTCCCGTGAGGATGATATCATCCACATAGACCAGCATGTAGAGGAGAACGCTATTCTTATTGTAGATGAAGAGGCTAGCATCAGCTAATGAATTAATGAACCCGGATTGAAGCAAGAATGTTTTCAATTCGTTGTACCAAGCCCTCGGGGCTTGTTTTAGTCCATAGATCGCCTTTCGGAGCTTGCATACTGCATGGGGATTATCGTTGTCCACAAAGCCAGGTGGTTGTGTCATGTAGACTTCATCGTGAAGCTTCCCTTGAAGAAACGCGTGGTTTACGTCAAACTGTCGAATCTGCCAATTTTTGGAGATGGAGATGCTGAGCACAAGTCTGATGGTAGCCGGTTTAATCACTGGGCTGAAAGTATCATGATAATCGATTCCAGGACGTTGATTGAATCCTCTCGCTACAAGTCTCGCCTTGAACCTGTCAATGGATCCATCAGCATGTCGTTTAATCGTAAATACCCACTTACAACCAACAATATTAGCTGCGGTGATTGGCGATACCAAATCCCATGTGTGTTCTCGAATCTGGTTTTCCATTTCGACACCCATCGCTTTTCGCCATCGTGGATCTCGAAGAGCTTGTGCCACTGTCCGAGGTTCGACGTCGGAGATTTGTGTAACAGATGCGTTGAGGTTAAGCTTTTGGACTGGCTTTCGTTGTCTCGTGGAAGCTCGAATTGGTGCTGGTGGCGGAGCTAACGTTGGGGCAGCAACTGTTGCAGGGGCTTCTGGTTGTGGTGGCTCCGTTGCAGCAGCGTTAGTAGATGTAAAAGCTTGTTGTTGGGCCAATAATTCAGGCTGGGCCCCTGACTGTAATTGGGCCTCTGTTCCACTGTTTGGATGTGCCATTTGTGTTTCTGCTGGCTGTGGAGGAACTGAAGAAGAGTCAACGATTGGGGAGAGACACGAACGAGACAGCGGAGAAGAGAAGATACGAACAGTGGAGATCATGGGACTGTTTGCGTTAGAAGATTCTGCACTATCAGTCACATATGAAGAAACATGAGTTATAGGATTAGACATTGAGAATGGAAACACATATTCATGAAATACAACATGTCGTGAGGTATATATTCTCGATGTAGTTCGATCGAAACAAAAATATGCACTTTGCGTAGTTGAATAACCCAAAAAAACGCAAGGAGTTGATCTAGAATCTAATTTATGCGATGCATATGGTTTAAGCCATGGAAAACATAAGCAACCAAAAATTCTTAATTTTGAATAATTAGGAGCTTGACCAAAAAGGCATTGAAAAGGTGATTGTAGAGAAAGATTTTGAGTTGGCATACGATTTATGAGATAAACGGCCGTGGCTAGTGCATAAGTCCAATATGACTTAGGCATTGACGCATGAGACAAGAGGGCAAGACCGGTTTCGACAATATGACGATGTCGACGCTCGGCTATGCCATTGTGCTCCGGTGTGTGAGGCGGTGTTGTGAAATGAGAAATACCGTTAGAAGATAAGAAAGCAGCGAGTGCAACAAATTCTCCACCATTATCCGTATAAAGAGTTCTTAGCTTTGATTGAAATCGATTTTCAACCAACGCTTTAAACTTTTGAAAAACATCAAAGACCTGAGATTTTTGTTTTAACGGATATAACCAAGTATACCTTGTAAAATGATCAACGAAAATGACGTAGTACTTAAAACCATCGATGGAAACCATAGGAGATGTCCAAACATCAGAAAAAACTATATCAAGAGGTTGTGAGGAAATAAGTGTTGATGTAGAAAAAGGAAGCTTGTGCATTTTATTAATAGAGCAAGCATTACAAGGCTTGTTCAACAAAACTTTTGAAGACAACGGTAAATTAAAACTGGAAATAGTAGTTTGTAAAATAGGTAATGCCGGATGGCCTAATCTAGAGTGCCAATCCGACATGGATGTCTTAATAGCCGAAGCATAAGCAAGAGAAGGAGGGTGTCGTGATAGTTGTTTAGGCCACACATAAGTACCATCCTTAGGTTTGCCTTCCAAACGAAGCGTCCCCGTAGACAGATCGCGGACCTGGAAATATGTTGGTGTAAAGGTAACAGCAACCCCATTAGTAGAACATAATTGAAAAACAGATATCAGATTCTTATCAAGGGATGGAACACAAAGAACATCATTTAGAAAGAATGGATTATTAAGAGAAGGAAGAGATAAAGAACCAGTATGAGAGATTGGTTGACCCGATCCATCACCAAGGAGGACATCATCACCACCGTTGTATGGTGTGTGGAGAGAAAGATTGGCAAGGTCTGATGTCATATGGTGGGAAGCACCACTGTCCACAAGCCATGTTGAGGAATCTGATCCAGATGTTATTGCTACGTTTGCTCTTGGCTGCCATGACTGAGTTTGTGATAGATTTTGCCCCTGTGGTGACGAACCACGAACCATACGAAACTCAGGACAATATTTGGCACTGTGACCTTGTGTTCCACATGCTTGACAACGCCCCAGATACTGTCGTGAGGAGCGGTTGTTGTTGTTTGGATTATGATGGAAGTGCGAGTTGTTGTTTCTGTTGTTGTTGGCTCTCCAATGAATGGTCTGATTTTGTTGTCGTGGGCGAGCATCCGCAGCATTGGCTGTGATTGGACCAGTTGGAGCAGTTTCTCCTTTGCACAGAATCATCGCTTCTCTGTTGAGAAGTCGCTCATGTAGCTCAGAAAAGGATATTGAAGTATCTCGTCCATTAACAGCATCAATTTCAGGTTTATAGTCCTCGCTCAAGCCAGCCAGAATATCCTCTGTGAGATCATCTGGATCGTAGGGCTTGCCCAACAAGGCCAAGTCATCTGCTTTCCCTTTGATTAAACGAAGATAGTCATGGATTGATTTGGTACCTTTGGTGGTCGTTTTGATCTGGTATTTCAGCTGTCGGATGTGACCACACGTTGGTTTTCCAAATGTCGTTTCCAAGAGGGTCCAGATTTCACAGGTTGTTGTTGCAGTGGATACGACGGATTGAACCGATTGTGAAATCGCTCCGATTAGAGCACTGTAGAGGAGCCGATCTTGGCGCCTCCATGGAGCAAATGCTGGATTAGGCGCCGTTTGACCATTGACGGTGATTGTCGGAGCTGGCGTGGTGTTGGTTTCCTCAAGGAACCCATGTAGTTCGTGCCCTTCGAGCAGTGCGCGGATCTGCCGACTCCACATGATATAATTGAGATTTGTGAGCTTGGTGATGTTCGATATGTTAATGGAGATTGGGTTGCTTGAAGGATTTTCAGAGTTGTATATAGTAGTGTTCTCAGCAGAAGAAGTTTCGAGAGACATGGTTGCTGGAAAAGAAAAAAAAAAATCAACGGCAAGGGAAGAAGGGTGGGATCGTAGGAGAAGAAGAGTAGAAGACCCAAGAAGAAGAAGAGAGAAATTAGGGAACTTCTGCCTGTTATGGCTCTGATACCATATTATGATATGGAATTGGATGTTTATTATTAACAGAGAGTAGAGGCTTTATACAAGAGAGAAGAGTCGAGGAAGGTAAGGAAATATACAGGAAGTAAATACACATATATGAGAAGTAATTGCATATATTCGGTGTATATCTTATAGCCCATATCGTTTGAAAAATCAATTCACAAATCAATCTTAAATTTCGCGTAATTGTTTTTCGAAAATGGGAATATCCATTGGAAAATATTTATTTTTTACTTTGTTAGATGTTGCTGTGAAGTGTGAACATTTTGGTTAATATATAAAATATAATTAGACAATGACGATCAATTCGATTAACTAAAGTTGTTTTTGTCAATATGGTAAAACTCTGATCATCCCTACTATGATCGGTTAACTTCTACGCCAACCGAAACCTGATCTTTTGAGCTGTAACTCTAACTAAGAGAATGTGATAATATTGGATTTTGTTTTCCTTTTTAACAATGAAGATTTTTTTTACATTCTCTTAACAATATTTTGTTTTCTTCATGTTTTAGTATGTTCATATATCGTTGATAATTTCAAGAATATAATTCCAAATGACAAAAAATGATAATTTTCTAAGAATTTTTTGTTCTGAACAGAAATGTTTATGAGCCAAAGAATCAAAATGTGTTTATATTTCTTGTTCTCATATGTCCAATTCTAACGTAAAACCCTATTTTTTGTATGGATAAGAATAAGTTTTTAGATTCCAAAATATTTTAGACTCGTATCTTATAATTCTTATGAAAAAAAAGTAAAAAATATTTCTTTATTAACAAGGAAAAAATATTTGTAACATTTTAATAAGTTAAATTGACAACAAAAGTAAAATTAGATGTTTATATATTATTATTGTGAGGAAGAAAAACAGTACATTTTACAAATATATTGTTTAATTTGGGTGGGAAAGACAAAGCAAAAGCAATCTCCGAGATTTGATACGCTGTGGTGTCTAAAGAGTGAAACAGCAACTTCTGTTTGGAAGAAAAGAGGAAAACTCCAATGCCTTCAAAAAGAAATGTTCGAACAAATATTAATGGGCCCCCCTTTTAGATTTTCGTGGGTCCCGCGTATCCTAATTTTAATGTGGACGTCAATGCATTATTATTATTTGTCCACCTTCCTCTTGTCTTCTCTTTTTTTTTTAAAAAAAGAAAAATTGGAAAATGATATTTCTCATAAATCACTTTGTTTTTTGGTTGGCTTTTTGGCTTAGTTTATTAGTGCAGTGGAATTAAACGTTTGGATAACATAAATTTATAAAGTCAGATGGATATAAATTAAAAATAATTCAACCAATCATAAAAAAAGTTACATAGTATAATTAGTCACACAATATCTAAAAAGATAAAAATTACATAAAAATATAAGAATATATTATATTTTGAAAAAAAAAACATTTAAAACATCTTATATTATAAAACAGAGAGAATATACTAGCTAAACGCGTATATTAATTTTCTTGTCAACCCTATTCCGACCATCCGAAAAACGATCTTACATTCTCTTTCTTTTGAAAATTTTATAACTTTGTTTTGTGTGGAAATTTCGGACTTCGATTCGGCCTAATTAACATGTAGTAGAATAATGTTTTTATTGTGGCTATTAGGATTTGTGCGTACATTATAGCTATGCTCTTTCTAAAATTAACGCATCAGCAATCGGCAACCAAAAATATAACTTATTTCTCACTAAGTATGTGGAGACTGAGTAACACCCTAAAAATAGCAACATTTATGAAAATAGTCGCACCGACATCTTTTCTAAATATTTTACCGTTTTGTGTCTCTGTTAATCACCAAAGTAATCGCAGCGACACCATGCTAAACATGGCTAGTGTATCTTAATTCGAATTTACAATATTTATGCTTACTTTTGTCAACTATCTATTCTATGGATTGCATTATATACACTATCGTGATAATATATAAAGTAGAAACTAACATATATTGCATTATTTATCTATATTTTTAAAAACATGTATGTATCTACAACATAAATGTGGTAAGAAGAACATTACATGCAATTAAAGATTATCTCGGTTAAATTTAAAAATTCGTAACCTAATGTTTTAAATTGTATTGAAAGATGCATGGAGAAGAAAAACTAAATCTTATAACTCATAGATTAATGCGGAAGTCTTAGTAATGCTTAATGTATATATGTTGACCAACAAAATCTATTATAAGACCAATCCTAACCGAGCCGGATTACACGCACTGATTGAACCGATTTACTTTAACCGCTACTGTGAATTGTAATGGTGACCAAACCAGTTTCTCTTCTTCAGTTTTTTTTGGTTGCTCTTAACAGTTATATTCCATTTCAGTTTTTCACTCACACTCACGACGAGATATTGACCAACATCTCACGATCTGTCTCTGTGGTATTTTTTTGGATTCCTTTGTACGGATTTCTCCTCTATTATTTATTCGATTTAGGAATATTTTCTCTATGATATTCGCATATTAGGCCCCCACCGGATTTCCAGAAATCTCAATTTATTATTACTATTTTTTTTTGTCCCAAAATAAAAGTTCAATTTTTCAACCCTAAAAGCACGGCACAAAATAAATAAAATTGTATATTTTTTCACATAAATATGAACCAAAGATATTCTTCGCTGGGGACTAAAAAGTAAAAATAAAAAAGACACTTAAAAGGATTGGTTTTAATTTTGAAGAGTGAGAAAAACAAAAATCAGAAATATAAAAAACTGTCTTGAGTAGGAAAAGAGAAAACAGGTGTGAGCACTTCTTCTTCTTCTTCTTCTCTCTTGTCCTATTTTTATCCTCTCCTCTCAGTTACTACTATTCGTCTATGGCCAGAGACGGTGGCGTTTCTTGTCTACGGAGGTCGGAGATGATGAGCGTCGGAATGGATTCTGCGCCGTTGGATTTAGATGAAGTTCATGTCCTGGCCGTCGATGATAGTCTCGTCGATCGGATTGTCATCGAGCGATTGCTTCGTATTACCTCCTGCAAAGGTTTCATCTTGTTGTTTTTCATTTTAAACATTCTCATCTTCACTTTTTCCTGTTTTTGTCGCCGGGAAGTTCCTAAAAAAGAAGTATATCCCCGGCGGTTCTGTTTCAGTCACGGCGGTAGATAGCGGATGGCGTGCTCTGGAATTTCTAGGGCTAGACAACGATAAAGCCTCTTCCGAATTCGATGTAAGTCATGGACTTTAGGGATTACGGATCTCGATATTTTGATTTTGTTTCTTACCGATTCTTTCGAATTTCAGAGATTGAAAGTTGATCTGATCATCACCGATTACTGTATGCCTGGAATGACCGGTTACGAGCTCCTCAAGAAGATCAAGGTCTGGTTTTTCCCGCCATTTCAGATAGCCACGTGTTGTTTTTTTTCTTTTCTTTTTCTGTCTGAACAATGTGGAATTTTTCGTTCGTCTGAAACAGGAATCGTCCAATTTCCGAGAAGTTCCGGTTGTAATTATGTCATCAGAGAACGTATTGACCAGAATCGACAGGTGATTTTGGTTTTTGATTTTTGGATATTGAGAAAATGTTAAAGACTGACAAAATGAAACTGATTAGCAGATGCCTTGAGGAAGGTGCGGAGGATTTCTTACTGAAACCGGTGAAACTCGCCGACGTGAAACGCCTGAGAAACTACTTGACCAGAGACGTTAAACTTTCCAACGGAAACAAACGGAAGCTTCCAGAAGATTCCAATCCCGTCCACGCTTCGCTTCCTCCTCCACCGTCGCCGTTGGCTCTCTCGCCTGATTCGTCGGACGCTTCGCCGCCGTTATCTCCGGTGGAGATCTTTTCATCCCCACTTGCATCCCCAATAGACGATGAAGATGACGATGCGTTGTCATCGTCGCCGGCGCCGGATGAATCGCCGATTCGACGGCAGGAGATGAGGAGTCCCGGATTAGATTAGTGAAAGTTTTTACTTTTCTGGGGGATCCGTGTCATATCTATCTCCGTTAACTTTTTACCTTTGACGGTGTTTTTAATTGCACGTTGACTTGACGCCGTCAATTTATAGATGTCCTTTAATCTCGCTCCACGTGGGCCTCTTCCTGTTTCTAAAAGCTTTTCGAATTTCCTTTTAATTATGGGTGGCACAAAGTTATGGTTTTGACTTCTTAAGTTTTTAATTAAGGACAAATGGAAGAAAAAGCCCTTTCATAATTCATACTGTTACAGTGTTACTTAGCTATCGTTGTACAAAATATCAATTTCAGTTTATTAAAAAGAAAAAAAACATTCAATTAGTAAAAGAAATTGCAAGCGAACCTTTAATAACATTCACCGTTTATTATGACAACCAAACTCGAACATGCGCTTTTTTTTTTCTCTTCAAAAAAAAATAAAACATGCGCTTTAAGGCAAATATCTTATGTCCTGTCCTAAATATAATATGGGCTTATAACTATTAAAACTTCTCTTACTCGACTGGACAAACCCATCTATGTAACGTACTCCACATGTAGACGTTTCATGTTTGTTGTAGATATCTGTTTCAAAATGACAAAGTTTTGAGTTTCGTTAGCATAATACATATGGTTTCAGCATCAATGGTTAGATTGCGAAATTATTCTTGCCAAAAACAGTTTGATTCCTTCTTTTTATTTTTCTTTCATATTTTCTTTAGTTTTAAGTTATGAAGAAATGACTATTAATATAGTATTGTTACTTTATTATTTCTGCATACAAAAATATTGTAATGAGAATCTATAGACTCTAAGACCATCCGCATTGCAGATCCGAGACCCATGTCTTCAAAAAAAAAATTGAATTTTTTATATCGCGACGAATCACGTCGCGATACGTCATCAGTTTTTTGGGAAGACATGTGTCTTCGGGAAGACATGGATCTCGGATGCTGATGCTCTGACCACTTGTCAAATATTTAGAACTTGCATCATACATCTATTGAAGATTTTGTTGGCTTTATCATCTTAAATTAGACTATATTCGAATAGTACGCTATATAGCGTTTTTTGTGTGGACAAAGTAAAACGTTATATTTGACACGTAGCTATTTAAGTTTTGTAAAATGCAATATCTATCAATATCATTTATCAATAACTTAGCTAGATCTGAAAATTCAAGAATCAAAGAGCTAATGGGTTTTCTTCCAAAAGCAAAACAACTAATAAAATCTGAATCCGATACATAAAATATACATAGTCGAGACTTGATAGCTTGATCAATTATCAAGTTTGTTTTTCCTCAATAATCCTATAATACTAATAACGTATTACTTTACTAACATATAAGCCGATTCTTTAATGAAATATAATTTAACTCAAAAACAAACTATCAAGAAGTGGATGCATCATTATGCATGTGTAGATGTGTAAGCAAGAAAAAATATAAAACTTAAAAAGAAAGTTGTAAGGCTGGAAATGGGCAACTCTTGTTCCCTTCCTTTAGGGCATATTTCTCTATAAACAGTCTTTATAGATCCGTTGTCTCTGGCACCCCGTTTTGATGTTTTTTTTTGTTTGTTGTTTTCACGGTAGAATGTGTTTTTACAACTCCATTTGCATACGAGTAGGATCTTCACATGGATGCGGTATAAAAAAATAATTTATTATAACCCACGACCAAGACCAACGACGAATTTAGTATTTGCGTTAGCTCTAATTATTGTATATTGCATTTAACGTGCATGCGTTTTTCAAATCTGGATTTGATTAGTACTTAGTAGTAGAGGCGGGACGCGGTTGGCTGCAAACCTTTTTTCATATAAAACAAGCAGTTAAAATAGATTATTGCAGCAGATTGTTCTAAGTTTAAACGGATGGTTACATCATCTAAAAATATATATATATAATCGTGAATTTGGTAAACGAGCGGATATTTTCTTCGTAATTTTTATAGATTTTCTAAAATATTAAATAATTTAGTTAGTAACTTTTTTTTGGTTTAAATGTTAAATTTTATACCAAGTTTTAAGATTTGCGACAGCGATTACAGAGATAACTAAAAAAATAAAAAAAACCAAAAACTACGAACAAAGGCAAGAACAACAATAAACAAAGAAACATACAAAGAAACGAGTAAACAAAACACAAGTCTCATATTTAGTTAGTAACTTTTGTACCTTTAACAAGTATAATTATCATTATCACCAATCAAATCAACCATTGTTTTAGCAAAAACCACATTTTCTCGTACGTCTTACTGGCCGTATCTAGCTAACCGTTTTATTTTAACTATTTTCTCAAATTGATTACTAATTGAATCATCTATAGTTTACGTTTCCGTTTGGATTTACATTAGAAAAATTGATTCCCAGCTACACGAAGTATACCATAATGCATGGCTACACATCCGAAGTAAAATAATGTTCTAAAAACTACATCAACAATTGATATAGCATAGCCAACTACACGAAGTAACGATAATGCATGGCTACACATCCAAAGTAAAACAATGTTCTAAAAACTACATCAACAATTGATAAAGTATAGCCAACTACACGATAACCATCCGAACAAACATGAGTCATATGTGTAACACCATAACCATATATTTCCGGTAAACCATTCATCGAGCTCCGGCGTTGACTCGGATTTTATACAATAAAACCCAGCCAAATTTAACCCGGCTTAACTTAATCCGACCCGAATATTACCACTTGTGCTACGCACGGACACATATATATATATATACATTTTATAAAATTTAAAAAATATTAACTGAAATTCCTTGATTTAATAAATCAAATTTAGTTAAATTGATTTGATTATTTAAAACCAGCAAAATATAACTGAAAACATAACATCAAAAACGAACGATTAGACACATATTCTATACACTACATAATGAAGAAAAATTGTTTTTTTCAATCATCCCTAGCTATGTATACTTCATTTTCTTTCTCCGTTTCTCGTACTATTTTTAGTTTTCTTAAAACTATACTTTTTTCCACAAATTTATTTATGAGAGAAGTTACAAATTTGGTAAAACTGTTTAAAACAACAAAATCAAGATATATATTGATATGAAACCAAAGAAAAATAATATCTAGACATGAGATCATTCACGCATTTCCCTACCACCCGAGTTTTTTTAGGCTCATGTTCGTTGTCTTCAAAGAAGAGGAAAAAATGTGATTGACCTACTTTATTTACTTTTATAATTGTTACTCGTAAATATTTTCTTAATTTTATAAAATGTATATATATATATATATATATATATATGTGTGTGTGTGTGTGTATGTGCGTAGTACGAGTGGTAATATTCATGTCGGTTTAAATCGGACCGGGTTAAATTTGGGTGAGTTTTATTGTTTAAAATTCGAATCAACGCCAGAGCTACACATATTACTCATGTTTGTTCGGATGGTTATCATGTAGCTGGTTATGCTATATCAATTGTTGATGTAGTTTTTAGAACATTGTTTTACTTTGGATGTGTAGCCATGCATTATCGTTACTTCGTGTAGCTGGCTATGCTATATCAATTGTTGATGTATTTTTTAGAACATTGTTTTATTTCGGATGTGTAGCCATGCATTATGGTATATTTCGTGTAGCTGGGAATCAATTTTCCTTTACATTATTAGCTTTTGAATTTACTAGTGTTAAAGTTTCATGTATGCATTAGGGGTTTAAGTAAAAAGGTGGGGATTCCAAAAACGATAACAAACTCATATTTGTATTTGCAATTATTAATAAGAACAATATACAGGCTAATTAAACTAATCTAGACGTGCTACTCGATGTAGCGGTCTTTTAATTGAGCACCAATTATTAGTTAATGGAGATATATATATGCATACATCAAAATAAAAAGATAACTCGTTTTTGGATGTTTTAGTTAACACGCTGATTTTCATTTTAGTTGAACCACTGAACATCAACCTCTTCTCTTCTCTTTCTCTTTTTTCCCCCCCAAATCTATTCACACTCGGATATTTACTGATTAGAAGTATTATTTTAAGCTTTACTCAGAAATAAAATATCGGATTAGTATATATCTCATGTAGTACTGTTAATGACAGTACAGCCAACCACACTGGAAGGACGAATTCATAATTTTAAATTTTGCCAATGCACTGTATATACCAACAAAATCATTAATTATTGTCGACAACAAAATCATCACAAAAGGATACTCCTCACGTTTGCCGTACTTAAAAAAATCTGCAATAAATTAACAAAATTTTCCTTGGGTTGCGTTTTGTCCCTTCCATGTGGGGAATGAGTCTGTCTCTCTACCATATCTCTTTCTTCTTTGTGTTTTGTTTCTTTTGTCATCTTTGCTTTGGGTACTGTAGTGTCCCGATCGCTGCTGCATGTATCTTTCCACGTTTTTTTGCTATACTCTTGACATGTACATTTTACTTTTGTTCGATCTCTAGTTTGCTTTTTAAATTATGTTTTATAAATTCAACTATCGACTAATTTTTGTTATAGAAAAGAAATTTTGAACCTTCATTCATTCAAAATTTTAAAATTGTTCTGGCTGGAGACAGGGCCGACCTTGAAATTTTGGATGTTTAAGATCAATTTTAAAATTTTATTTTTCTGTAGACCAAAAATTTTTAAAAATAAATATTTGAAAGCCAAAAAAATGAAAAAAGAGGGTCAATATTTCATCTAACATTGCTCATGGTCGACCCTGACTAGAGGTCATTTAAACGAGGTCTCCTCATTGTTTTTTTTTTGCTAAATAGTCTCCTCATTAGTAGTTGTTGACATTGATCTTTGCTAATATCTTATAATATGACGTAAATTATTATTTTTTACTAGGAATTGAATTAGAAACACAACATGACCAATCTCTGCGTTTAACCACTAGCTCATTTCATCTGGGGGTGTATTTGAGTGAAATGGATTATTATAACAATATATATTTTTTATAACAAATGTATCTACAACAAAAATGACAAAATAAACAAAAGAACACGCCTAGAAAGATATATCTTATTATATAAAGTTTAATGTTTTAAAATTAATAACTCGACTGATCGTGGCACGTGCTAAGTCAATCGATAAGATGTTGACAAGTGTACAAAAGTTTTCCAATTAGATTTTGCCACATAATATTAACAATAAAAGAAAATTTTTAAAATCAATTCATAATCATAAAGTTAAAATTACTCAAAAAGGAAAATAAAAATCTTAATTTATCTTAAAAGTCAAAATTAAAAAAAAAATTAAATTTTCGAAAAAATCAAAAATCTAATTTTTTGGCAGTTTCTTATTTAAACACAAAAAATGAAAAATCCAATTTTTTTTACCAAAGCTATAGACTATAGTCAATTCGTTAAGGTTTAATAAAATAGATATATAAATAGTTAAATAATAAACAGTAACAACTTTTTGATGATAAAAAATGCCTTAAGATAGACTATAAAATTCATTGGATGAAGGAAAGTTTTAGTTTTCTTTGCTTAACGGCTAACAAAACCTTACTAATGGCTTTTGCTTAAATTAAAAATTTGCAGCACCACAATGAAATTGACCTCTTTTTTTATTTTTAACAGAAGAAAACTTTTTGCTTCGCCTGTAACACAAGCTAAAGAGTCTGTATCCCAAATATGTAATTTAAATAATAAACAAAGATCATATATATATAATAAAAAGTTAAAAAAACAAGCAGAAGATATAAAAAATGACAATTAATTTAGCTGCATGTTATTAGATATCAGTAGTTCAAAAAAAAAAAGAAAAAGTTATTAGATATCATTTTCTCATATTCATCATTTATACACCCCCTAAGTTATAACAATGCATCTCTGAAAGTAAAACCCAACAATGAGAAGTAATCCTAAGCTTCTAAACTTACTATTAGCTTTCACACTTCTGATGGGTCGGGTTAGATCCGACCCGGACCCGCTCCAAGACTACTGCGTTTCTCCTCCACCTTCATTTCACCAACATATCTTCCTCAACGGCGATCTTTGCAAAGATCCGACAAAAGCAACCGTCTCCGATTTCACAACCTCCGCATTATCCAGACCCGGAAACACCCGGGTCAACCAGTTTATGATCAACGTCACTCTCACCACAACCGCCAATCTCCCGGGCCTAAACACAATGGGCCTCACAATGGCCCGGATCGACTTCGGGGCCTCAGGTGTCGTCCCACCGCATGCGCACCCACGCGCCTCCGAAGTTACGGTCTGCCTCGACGGTGTGCTTCTGGTCGGGTTCGTGGATACTTCGGGTCGGGTCTTCACCCAGGAGCTTCATCCGGGTGCGGCCTTCGTGTTCCCCAAAGGGTTGATCCATTTTCTATACAACATTGACACAGTGAGCTCGGCTTTAGCAGTCTCTGGGCTGACTAGTCAGAACCCTGGGACTCAGCTTGTGTCTTCGGTCTCTTTCGCCTCGAAGCTTCCGATTCCAGAAGAGGTTTTGGAGAGGGCTTATCATGTCAAGGACCAGGATGTTGCTAGCATCCGCTAAAATCTTGGATGCTGATTTTTTATTATTTTCTCGTCCAAAACTGTTCCATATTGGAATCAGAATGGTATAAATCTTCATTTTAAGACTAATAAACATGAAAATAAATATTTGTTGAAATGAAGGAATTACGACTCTCCGATGTTGGCAACTTTAGTATTATCATTCCATATATATTCTAATAAAACTATACACCAAAAGGTCCAAAACTGGCTGCTCCAAACGCAAACACACAAAAAGGTGGCATAGTGAGTCATGAGCCATATAATGATCCCAGTCCATGTCAGTCTCACGTCAAAAACAAGCAAATTTCTCTAACACCAAACCTTCGCATAATCTCTAAGAGCCAAAGAACCTTTATATCATTAAGAACCTCAACAATAACACCCTGAAACAAGAACAAACACAAGTTAAGTATCGCCAATGAAAACCGTTACATCGGAAGATCACACAGCCTTTGTGTGGGAAGAAGTGGAGTAGGTACGTGTTTATAGAGGTGGCAAGGCAATAAGTTTGCAACTGAGCATTATGTGAAACCGCGATATTCTCCTCTGTTTTGAGATTTCGCTGACTCTTTTAAGCCTCGGTCCTGTTGGATTCGGTTTCCTCTGTTTGCTTCTATACAAAATATCTGATGTGTTTCCTACATACTTCACCTACAGCAGTTGAATCATTGGGGCAAAGTAAGTTTGATTCATTCGACAAATATACATTTCAGACGTCAAGTCTTTCCCAACACACATAATTTCATTATATGTTGTACCTTTGAAGTACTGCAAGCCATCTTACATTCGATCTCGTTAATAATGTTCAATCCTTCCATTGCAGAGGGCATCCCTAAAGATTTATCTAAACCGGTGAGTTTCTCCTTGTTCCTGCAGAGAATTTGCTTTTACATTACTGCAGAACCAAAGAACAAAATATATACCATAAGTTCTTATCATGCTTCCTTCACCTTTTCAGAAACACTCTATGATTCTCTTCATCATTGACGGATGTCAGAAATTTATTTTGCAGATAGTCTGCAAAACCCGTCCCCATCGCTGCACCCATTACTTCAGGATGATTGTTCCAGCTGTTCATAAGCTGAATCGAGAGACGGGTTTCTGCCGACGACTGCAATCAGTCCCAACGTAATATTAATACACTACGGAATTCGAATGGACAAAGATGTGAAGTTCAATAGAAACCTACATATCTGATCTGGTATATGTTTGCCTCATGGAGGAGGGCATGTGCATTCTCATGATAGACTAGATCAAAGAATCTTCCCGGTTTTCTGTAGTTCTCATATGCATATAGTTGCAAAAGCTTGGTGTCTGTCTCATCAGCTGCAACCGCATGGAGCTGAAGCATATCCAAACGTTCCCATGATCAGGAAAGAAAGGAAAAAAAAAGAGAGAATGGACGCAGAGAGTCAAGAAGACCAGAAATTATTTTTTCTTACATGCTTAACAAACTTCTGAACTAGCTTATCCAATGTGAAAAGAATATATGACTGTGCTCCAATAATAGAGCGACATTCATCTTCAAACTTTGTATTGTCACTAGAGCCGTCAAGTAAATTATAGAGTGCATCCATGAACCTAAAAGTGTTATGCTTCCAAAAATCAGTAAGGAAGCGTTGTTCAATACAAAGCTATTAACTTGGAAGAAATATCACCTGGAAAAAGAATCAGGAGTTGTGTCATCTGGAGCCTTCCCCTTCTTTTCTGAATGTTTTTTTGCTGATTGTATCCTCTCGTACAACATCTGGAAAACCAGCAGAAGTACATAGAAATTAGCACCAATCATCATATTAAAGACTCGAGAAGCTTGCTTCAAACAGTCCTTACTTGATGAAGCCTGAACAGCACATAATAGGAATCATTCCCATAAAAAACTCGAGAATCATTCTGGGAGCTAGTTTCAGTAGCTTTCAATGGCCAAGACACATGCTTGGCAACAGGTTTTACAGTTTGCAGAAACCGTTCGGAAAATGCAAATGATCCATCTTCACCTTCATTTCCATTAGCCACCTCTCCAGCCACACTAACACGCCCATTACAGTTCATAACTCTGTTATGCTGTTCATGGCAACCAAACTTAGTTCCTGAAACAAGCATTTTAGAGGCAGTCTCATTACCCTCTAATAACTTGCGACAATTTTCTGTTTTGTCATCTTCAGCGCGAGCATTATTCTTTGCTCCTGTTTCAGTACAATATGCTCCCTTTTTATCACAACGTTGTTGGCCTTGGTCTTTATAGCTTCTTACATTGTCCATCACCCTTTGTAAAGGCTTGAGGCCATCCTGTCCATTAACCTCAATGTTGCCTAGCTCACAACTGTCGGTAGGAGATAATTCACCCTCTTCTCGCTCAACCTTGTGCTTTCCGACTGATACTTCATTGACCTTATGATTCTCTACATCTTCCATTATCTGATCGTTTCTGGGTGACATCAGTTTGGAAGACTGGATAACCTGTGGACCATGAACCAAAATTACGGTTATATCTACAAAGTCTCATAAATAAATATTATCATGACTGGTCTCTATTGACTGCTCATCAAGGCGTCAAACTGGTAAGTAAGGATGGTAACTTTTCATTTAATTTTATTAGAACTGAAGTGCATTCGATTTGGTTTAAAAATAACTCCACACAAAGAGTTACCTCATTAATCATAGCTGCATCATCTTGCAGTTTATCGTGCTGAACTGTTTTCACTATGTTGGAAGAGACATCTTTCCCAGGAGAGCTTCCTTGCACTGTTAAACAATCTTTGTTCAGCAGTTTCGGGGATATTGGATGTTTACGGTTTGACCCAGAAGCGCTGTCCTTCAATGCCATGCATGCATCATGCAATTCTAGGTTGTCGTTTTTTAACTTTGACACATCGTCCATAGCCAGATTACATTGAGACCTCGAAAAAATGCCAAACGTGGGCTCCAAAAAGGTTGTCCACAGCTTCATTACCTTATCTGATTGTTCAGTCGCACATATTTCTTCACAGTAATACTTGATTAGCAGATATAGGTCTTCGTGAATTTGTGTATCACAATAATTGAACTCCAAATCCGGGGTAAAAGAGGGCATAGTTCTGACAGCAATAGCTTGAAGCAGATCTTCCTGATGCTTTTTCTCACTAATATCTTTTATCTCTGCCACTAAACCTGCATTTAAGGACATAAAGAAACAAAGGCATTGATGCAAACTGTAACTCCGAAACAAGTACAAAATCTGAGCTCACTCTACTATCATGATCTGTTACTAAAAACCTAGCACTTTCTCTCGCTCCACCATCCCTTCTTCAAAATCATGAGGCAGAGAAAGAGGTTGCTATATTTTTCCACGAAATTTCAAGTGCAGCCAAACAAAACAAGTGGTTTCATCAACCTAAAGTATGCGTTTACATTTTGTGCTCAAGTGGAGATCTTCACATAATGAACTTACTAAGAATTTTTTTGATAAAGAAGCTTACATTTTGTGCTCAAGTTCTTCGAGTCCTGCTGCTTGAAATAGAAACTACGATGATCTAGTGACTTATGGTGATTCTTAGCATATACTTCAGCCCAAACTTTCTGGAAATCAGAGTGGCACCTTGCCCATTCTTCTTGCTTCTGCTTCAAGCGCGTCAGTATTACCGGTAAAGCGCTATGCATATTCTTCTTCAAAAGATCCATGACATCAAGCCCATTATCACCGTACAACCGCTCAATGCATCTTAAGTTCATAGCTATTAGATACAGTCACATAGAAAGTTATTAGCACAAATAAGTGAAGAATAGACAAAATATCGCCACATTGGATTTGTTCCAAACTAACGACTTACCTGATAAGTGTTTTTCGATACATATTGTAGTGTCTATTGAGACTGTGTTGTTGTTGATCTTTTCCAGAAGAATTTCCACGTGTTTGATGGCTGAACTTACAGATCCTAGTAACATGTCTATTTCATACCTGAACACACATTAGGAATATTAAACAGGGGGATTCTATTGCCAACAAAAAGATCACCATTTCTCCATATGAAAGGAGAGAAGTCCAACCCATATAGAAGATAAACTTAAGCATGCCAAAGTTATAGGAAAATATCTATACGGATATAGAAAGAGAATACAGAACCTGTATATACCAAGTGGATTAAGGAAGCATGTCATCAAACTACCAGATCATACCTGTCATCCTCACACCGAAATAAGCTTTCTTCATACTGGTTTTTGCGCATATGATTGAATGAGTAATCTTCACTCCCTGAGGTGACAGATACCAGGTGGTCATTGAGTGTCTTTTTACCCAGTGTATTTCTGTATCTTGGAATCTCAACTGGATACTGCATGGGCACAGACCAACCATATAATTATAAGAGAACGGAATGACGAAGTAAATTGCAGTGTAGTAGAACGATATTATTAAGGAAAAAGAAGCACTCACATCCTTCGGCAGGAGCCGATAACTTGGCGTACACTGAGTGCATTCAGAAAGATCAAGTTCATTTATAGGTGTTGCCACATACTTGGTAGCAGCAAGTGGACTTTTGTCATTTCCGATATCTTTACTGCCAGACGCTGCACTTTTTTCAGTTTTATCTGTATCTTCTCTATTTTCATAATCTTGAATTCCCCCGTTGTCCTCTGTGTTCAAATATCCTCGCTGGCCTTCTTTAACAAGGGAGTCTGCAAAAATTAACTACTTTACAACCAAATATAAACTACTGACCACTTAATCTGAGAACAGACACAAGATTGGGCATGATCATAATATACATGATAGATACGTAACAAGTGACATAGTGGAACCTCAAAACTAGATACAAACCATTAACTACTTAAGTCATAAACAGAGAACAAAATTGACCATGTTCACAGTATACAAGCTGAAGGTACATCTCAGACAGATATCATTTGGTTGTTTATATTGAATTAACTAGAATGAAAGACATCTTCAAAATCACAAAGCTGAACTATATAAGCAATGTAGATAGAAATGTAACAGGCCATCCAAATACTCACTTCCCTGAGAATTACCAGCGGAGCAAGCGACAAGGTTATCATCACCATCTTCTCGTTGATCAGAGTGTTCAGAATAATCTTCGAGCTTACATCGTCGTTTTATTTTCTGCGGCAAATATGTGTCTACATCAATATCTCACTCAGAAACTGAATCATCAAGTTCCCTATATAAATTCTGTATGTATCATAATGCTAATTTGATCTTGATCTTGATTTATCAGACTCTTAAAACAGTGGAGGAAAGGATGTATGGCCAAAATGCAGTTCTGCTACCATGAACATCCATTAAAAACATTACTAGCTGTGAAAAAGATGCTATCCTTTACAAAAATGAATTAGAGTAACCTTATCTGAATGCATTGGATGCAGGGCAGAAATTGCAGTGTCCTTATGACGCGGTACTGCATTCCTTGCAGAAGCAGTTTCTGAACATTTAGGTAAGAAGTTAACAAACTCCACAAGCAGATCTTCATGACCCTTGAACAGCATAGTAACCTACACAACAGACGATGATCAGAGAAATACAGTAGAACTGTCGCTCTAACAATAGGAGGCGGAAAGTTTCAAGAGTTAACCCTCCGGGCAATAACAATAAACATACTTCTTCGTAGACATCAGAGATGGACTTTTGTTCCTTTCGATACATGTTCAAGATGTCCAGAAACCTTTGATACGCATGTTCATCACCTCCGAGCCTCGCCTGCAAAAGTAGAAATTCAAGTAAACTTTAACTGACAGAGAGCCAACATTACTTCAGTATGTCATTTACCACATCACATACATACCTTAATCTTGGTGACAAAACCGATAGCGTCTTTGAAATCCACTGTGGTCTTAGGTTTCTCTTCCTCTGCCGGAAGGGTTATTGCATACTCTTGGGGCAAGAAAGTGTTAAAACCTAAAAGTAGGGCGTTGTAACCCTTGAACAAAGCTTTTATTCTTTTTATGACACCATCAGTGTTGACTCTGCAACCAAGATGAGACACCATGAGTATACGCAGTTGACACTGTGACATCCACAATGCACGAGTTCCTTACTGTGACCTCTATAAGAAAGACAAAGTGAAACTAAACGGGAAGAGAAGAGAAGTAGGTATACCTCTGAGCTTTAAAGTCCTTCATGACCTCAAGGAATGTTTCATATTTTTCTATATTGTCATGAAAAATGTTCTTGACAGCTTTGAGATAATTCAGGGCATCACTTGTGGTTAATCCCTCCCTGATGGTTCGAGGTTGCCCGTTTCTGTAAACAACATCTTCTCTAACTCTCTTCATCTTCTCTTCCTCCTTTTATCCTCGTAGACAAATTTCCGGAAAAAAAAAATCAGGCTTTTAGCAAACTAAGAACCCTGGAAATAATCGAAGAAAAGATCTCCGAATGAAGAAACGGGTTTCACTTTGACGAATAATAGATCTATCATCATCGGTAAAAAAAAGTGAGCAAGAGATTTTGAATAAAAAAAACCTTGTAAAACCGGATCACGTTACTCGAACAGTGAACGGAGCTTCTCCGGTCCTTGGTAAGAGAATGGAACTTTGGAGGAAAGCAGGGGATCGGCGAGAATGTTGGGGCGCCGGAGTTTCAAGTAGAAAGATTGGACGGAGGAGGGTTCACAAGTAAAGAGCAAAACAAGCTTCCTTTTTAAGTAACAGCGAAATATACATATAATTCATCAATGGTGAGATTGCCTCTGGTATGGAGAAATCTCTCTCTCTCTCTCTGTAGTTTCGGAAGCGGAGGAGGGAAGAGGGTAACGCACCGAAAAGAGGACTTGTTATATACGAAGAAGAGAGGGGACTTGTTATATAAGACCTTCGTAATTAACTACAAGGTTACGAATTTGGACATTCTAATTCCGAAGGTCAAGTTAGGATTGGGATTTGATTGTCATAAAAGAAAGAAAATAAACTCCGTCTTGTCTTACGTCATAAATCAACTAAATAATGTTTTTTTTTAATTCATTAAAAGCCCAACTTGAACTGACATTACATGGTTCAGAGTCCATCTCCAAATTACAAACCCCAAAATAAGATGAATAATACAACCAAAGCTTCGTAAAAAAAGTTTATTTAACCAGATTTAAGTTAATGCTATTAAATGAGAGAAATAATGTATGGTTTTATTAACCGATTTTTGTGTGGTATTTGTTTAGTAAGTGAAATATAATTCCCTACTTTATCTAAAAAACTCGGTCACGTTTTCTTACAAGTGATATGATACATGTATGTAGGAAAAAAAAACAAAATTTGGTCTTAAGAATTTCATTCTGGATGTATTAGATGATAAACTTAGTTTTAATCCTTCAAGCATTTTGGTAAAACACTCAGTGGAGTTAACCAAATATAGTGTAACAAAGAACATCAGCGGGCATTTGGTCTAGTGGTATGATTCTCGCTTAGGGTGCGAGAGGTCCCGAGTTCAATTCTCGGAATGCCCCATTTTTTTATAATTAATATAATTTTAACTTCGACCATATCGAGAAAGCTTTGCTCAGGTGGACATATTCGTAATTGGCGATGAGATGTTTTGACTGACCAAACTCCGTTGCTCGCTTTAGTTACTTCATAGGCTTAGACAAATTCAAACTAGAACTGCTATGCCCCACGTGTCACAATGCCCAATCCAACTCCTATCCGGTTTTGCTGATCTGGAATTAAAATCAAACACAAAACCGAATCTTAACCGGGTTTAAAACATCTTATGTACTTTGTTTCTCTCTCGTAAGTGTTCCATTTTTAATTTTCTTTTAGTCCAAAATAAAAATATCCAATTCTCTCAGCCAGAGAGAGAGAGAGAGAGACTGAGCAACGAAGAAGAAGAAGACCAGAGAGCCAGAGGCAGGATTTTTGATCTCCGATTCAAACATCTTAGCCTGGACGATACAATCCCCGGCGAGTCCATCTTCTTTATCCGCCGGATCGTTGGCCTTCAGACGAGATGCCGTCGAACGGAGATCTGGACCGTCAGATCGAGCAGCTGATGGAGTGTAAACCGCTATCGGAGGCGGATGTGAGGACGCTCTGCGATCAAGCTAGGGCGATCCTTGTCGAGGAATGGAACGTTCAGCCCGTGAAATGTCCTGTTACCGTCTGCGGCGATATTCACGGCCAGTTCTATGACCTTATCGAGCTCTTTCGAATCGGCGGTAACGCCCCTGATACCAACTACCTCTTCATGGGAGACTATGTAGGTCTGTCTTTCTCCATCTTTCATTGTTTTCTTATTTTCATTTTCTCGATCTACGTTTTTGGGTGGATTCAACGGTGAAAGTTAGCATCTTTTTATAAAAATATACAATATAAAGTGAGGCTTCTGTTTTTGGAATGAACATCTTATTTCATTCACTTTCTGCTGTTGGAATCGTAGGTACTGAATTTCCCAATATGTTAGTTTATCTTCCTTTCATGCATTCTTAAAGAACAGATTCTGTGTGCAACTCTCTCTCCATTAGAGCAACTAGATTGTAGTAGTTTTAGTTATCATTTCATTTAATACATTGACATTGATAATAGCCAACCGAATACTGGTGGAGCGGGTTTTTTTATTGCTATCTTTTGACTTAATAGCCTTTACTCTCAGCTGATAGTGAATGTTTTTTTTTCTTTCTTTGCAGACCGTGGTTACTACTCAGTAGAAACAGTTTCTTTATTGGTGGCACTGAAAGTGCGATACAGGGATAGAATCACCATCTTGCGAGGGAATCACGAAAGTCGGCAGATTACTCAAGTGTAAGCTATCCTTCATAATAAGCTAATGCTTTGTTCCTTCTGACTTTCTGAGTCTGAGCGAGCATACTTCTCTCCTTTGGTTTCTGACTAATCAACAATGTATTTTCCTGTTTGATGTGTGTT
Organism: Eutrema japonicum; assembly: GCA_030161315.1. NCBI lineage: Eukaryota > Viridiplantae > Streptophyta > Magnoliopsida > Brassicales > Brassicaceae > Eutrema > Eutrema japonicum. The sequence goes on along the minus strand of BSQW01000001.1, from coordinate 5,021,491 downwards.
ATGCTTCTCTGTTTCAGCTATGGTTTTTATGACGAATGTTTGAGGAAGTACGGCAATGCAAATGTCTGGAAGCATTTCACTGACCTTTTTGATTATCTTCCCCTTACCGCCCTCATAGAGAGTCAGGTTTGAGTTGTTCTTTTCAGTGTGTGTTTTGGAAATCTTTTTCAAGTACAGCTTTTGACTTCAACAATTGTTATCAATTACAGGTTTTCTGTTTGCATGGAGGGCTTTCACCTTCTCTGGATACCCTTGACAATATTCGAAGCTTGGATCGGATACAGGAGGTATTACCTTCTTTTTCCCGCCAAAGTCGTTAGTTTGGACTGAATTTGAAGAGTTATAAATTGTTTAAAATGCTAACTTCCAATTTAGTAATAGGTTGTTTTCTGAAAGAGCAAAAGAAGACCTTATTGGTCATCTCTTTGAACTATGTATGGTGTAATCTGTAGGTTCCACACGAAGGACCAATGTGTGATTTGCTATGGTCTGATCCCGATGATCGCTGCGGATGGGGAATATCTCCACGAGGCGCTGGTTATACATTTGGACAGGATATCGCCACTCAATTTAATCACAACAATGGACTCAGTCTCATATCAAGAGCGCATCAGCTTGTCATGGAAGGTTTTAACTGGTGTCAGGTATGTATGTTCATGGGGTCTCAGCTCTATTGCTTAAGGCTCTCTAAGGCATCTAATCAATTGTTCAGTCTCTCGTGGAATGAATCATTGATCTCTTTTCTTCTTTTTTGGTAACAGGAAAAGAATGTGGTAACGGTGTTTAGTGCACCAAACTATTGCTACCGGTGTGGAAACATGGCAGCAATTCTAGAGATAGGAGAGAACATGGAGCAGAACTTCCTCCAGTTTGATCCAGCTCCTCGACAAGTCGAACCGGATACTACCCGTAAGACCCCTGATTATTTTTTGTGATTTGTCTGTTTTTTTGTTCCCGACCATATATAATTTTTGAAATTCCGGTTTTCTCGCTTATGTATCATTGTAGATGTGCCCTTTTCTTTCTTTTTTTCTAAGTGGAGTTCGAATTTCCCCAAAAAGAAAAGAAAAAACATCATTTTTTTGGTTGTTTTGTTGATGTGATTGCTGAGAAGAGGTTTGTAGGAGAGGCGTCTATATATATAAAAATTAGTGTCTTCTCATTCCTTTATTACTACATACATAACGGAACGAGGCTTTCGAGCTTTGTCACTTTCTTTCAGTTTCGTTTTTAAGTAAAACGAAATTTGTCAACTTTCCAAGAATATGGTATGTCAATTGAAAAAATCTTGTAGAGAGAGAAAAGCAATGCAAATTAGTAATTAGTGTAACCGAATACAATTTGATAACCGAGACAAGTCTCGTCGCCTTATACGCATTGCCACTCCTGATGTCAACAATACCACCAATAATTGGACACTAAAATCATTACAAACAAAAAGGCCTAAGCGAATATTTCTATATACTTCAACACAAACTACAGGCCTAAGCAAAACTTTCCAGTTTTGTGCAGAGACTGGAAAAGTGACAGCCTAATTATACAACATAACTCATACATCCATTTTCTCTCTCTTTCAATTCTTCTTTGGTGCTTTGGGTCGTGACCTCATACTGGCTCTCCTAGCCACGTCCCAAGCCTTCTGTGGCGCGTATATACCCAATTGAGACGCAAAGAACGACTCATAGCCAGGTGAATCAAAGGCAAAACCAGTGTGCTTTGAGATTTCCCTAGGCAATTGGGATATCGCATAGCTTCTCGCCTCTTCTGGAGTGAGCTCGTTCGCTATCTCCAGCTGATCTGCATTGCTACTATCCAGCTCGTGCCTGTGAATCTCTTGAACTATCTGATAATCATATGGGAAGAACCACCTCTCCGCCCTGCATCCCCAAATTCTCAAATCAGCAATCTTTTGAGATATAATTACGCATATTGCTGGAGTGTTTAGATCCAACTTTTACTTACCCTTGGTAGATGAAATCTGCCAGAAGAGCAACAACAGGAACAAGCAGCAACGTGAAGTAGAAATAAAATGTACTCATTAGGACATATATGACAAAGTAGACATTCTCCTGCATAAACAGAGAAGCAAAATTTTTTTTTTTTAAAAATCAGATACCAAAAGATACATAATACAAGGAAAAAAAGGAGTTTGACCAAATGGAGGAAACAAAGCTTACATTTCTATCACGTGGCGTCATAATCCCGCAGTACACAAAAGCGAAAACGAGCCATGCTAAAATGCTTCCTCCAACTGTGATATAATGCCATCTGGTAATCGAGTTGCTCATCAAAAGAATCCGGAGGTTCACGGCTATGACCAGACAGGTGAAGACCATTGTGCTCACGTCCCAAAGACCGAACATTTTGCCTGACGAATTTTTGCCATCAAAAGCTGAGGCGGTTACGAAGAGATAGCATACCAAAGATTGATACACAGCAGAAGAAGCCCAAACTGCCACAACTCTCCATTTGAAAAAGGAATTATGTATTCCCTCTCTATACAGTTCAGGGTATCTCTTTGATAGGGATGCACTCACATCCTAGCAAATGCAAAAGTAAGTATCGAATTATCGATCCAAAAAAAAATTAACGTACACCTAATGGTTAGTTAGTATTTGAGCATATTCTTTAATAGAAAGACTGGGGAACTCAGTACCTTCTCAAACAGCCCAAGGACAATCACAGGAAGAGCTGTAAAGAAAACGTTGTACAATGACTGGAACCAATCATCATAAAACCTTTGACCCGAAAAACCAGTTCGAAATGTGAACCAAAACTGAGTCAAAGTGAAGGTAAGATTCTTGTAAAAGAAATACATGACCACCTGCCAAAACTAAAGACCGTTAGTAACAGCAACATTGTAAAAGTAAGCTTGAGGTGAGAGAGAAAATCAACCTTGCAGATCCTGAGATATGACCACCGTCCATGGACAAGAAGCAAATCCGTAAGAAACCTAAACTGAGCGATTGCAAAATCACTAGCCATCACAGCTTGCATGCCCTCCATCCCACTTATTCCTACTCCAACATGAGCAGCTTGTATCATGCTAACATCGTTAGCACCATCACCAATGCTGAGTGTTATCTTTTTCGCCCCTTTTCTGACCAAGCTTGTAACCTGAAATTCGCATTAGTGTGTCACTGATTACAAATAAGAAGTCGGCACAAGAACAAAGTAAGAGGTAAGTATATGTTCCCCCCCAAGTATTTCTATCTCGCAACAAATATCCACAGAACAGCAATAATATTACCCGTTATTTCAGAGAAATATATTTCAGGACCCTTTGATTGTCTTGCCAGACCATCATGTAAGTATTAATCAAAAAACAAGTCATCTGAAATTACCTGCGCTTTCTGTAAAGGAGATACGCGACAGCACACGACCGAAGTACAGTTCAAGCTCAAGCTGAGCAGAGTTATTCGTAAAGTCGGGTCTAATGCATACATCAAACACTTCCCATCGATAACGAGAGCCAATTTTGGTCCAGCTACAGTATGCAGATACTGTTGAGCTTCTTCAAGGTTCTTCTTCAGCTCCTTCTTTACTTCTTCCTTAATAACACGCGCAATTTCAACTTGGTCGCCCTAGTTTAGATATTTTTATCAACTATTAGGAGGGACTGTAGTCAATGATATGATCATACACACGAATATAAGAGACATCTGTATGACTTACCCTTTCTTCAGCTTCCCTGATTGCATCAGTTTCAGAACTGATAATAAACTGTTTCATATCATTGTTGATCAAGTTGCAGGCTGAAACATTAGAAGAATTAAGGAGCAAAAAGTTATAATGGAAGAAGGAAAAAAAAAAGAGAAAAAAGTTTATAGCACTTACCATATGCGATATTAATTGCAGTTTCCATCTTGTCCCCTGTAAGCACCCAGATCTTAATCCCAGCTCTTGATAAGGTCTCTATGCAGGTAGGAACCCCTTCCTGAAGCTTGTCTTCTATTGCAGTTGATCCAATCAGGATAAGATCCTTCTCAATGAGTTCTGCAACCTGCACGGATCCAGATTACAACATTTTTCCTGCTATAAACTAAAGAGGATATTGCCTGTCGACTCAGAAAAACACCAAAGAATTATTCTCACTGCTATATGGTGAATACCCAGTCCAATAAGTTCTATTGCCACTGCCAGCCATTTCTATCTTCGCATTGCCATACGCGTTGTAAGCAAAAAATATTACCATATAGCAGTATACCTCATCTAATTTCTTCTCACGATCTCGTAAAGCAGACTTGGCCTGGATGAATTTTTCATTCCAACTATCATAGGCATCAGGATTTAAATCTTTATAGGCCAGGCAAAGGGTACGCAACCCAGACGATCCAAAGTGTTCCAAGTGCTCTCCTGTCACTTTTCTAACATCATCCATACCATAAGCCAATCTTTCGAAAATAACAGTATCTGCACCCTGTAGACATTATTCCAAGCAATGGTCAAATATTTGATATGGAAATACACAGGTTCATCCAACTGCCTAGAAAACTGTATACCTTACAGTAGAGTACAAGTCTCCCATCTGGAAAACGACACACAACCGACTGGCGCTTCCTTGTACTGTTAATGCATGGTGTAAGATTTCATTAGTATGCTTAACCATGGCAAAGAGATAACAAGCTAACATTCCGCAGCCTTATACACCTGTTGAACTCGAGAACATTAAGAATCTCATAAGACACATCTTGGATCTTTCCCATCTGGTCCGTGTGAGACTCACGAACATACACCATAGTTGGAGTACGCCTGAAAATATATGAAAGTTCTCGCATAGAAACTCACAGAGACTTGAGAAACAAAAGCACCTTTTCTCAGCTCACAGTGGAAGTACTATAAAAATGCTTTAAAACAAGTAATTATAGGTCTAGCTTACTAATTGAAAATTTATTCTTGTCAGATTGATTGCATTTTCAACTTGTCTATTGGAAAATAAAACGTAAATAAGAATAACCTGTAAAAGAAGAATCCAAAATTCTTAGCGGCTGTAACTAGAGCAGCTTCATCTGGAGATGCAGCTTGATAAAAGATCTTCTCGGGGGACTCATCACCTTCAGGAAGGACGGTGTGGCATATGGCTAGGCATCTAAAAAATTCCTACAAAGATTAAAATACAATACATTTAAGTTAGAGTCATGTGCATGCCCAATAACAAAGAGAAGAAATATGAAACCTCAAGCTTAACTAAATTCTCTAAAAGGAGGTTTTTTTAATGATATTTTTTGTAGACTTTTTTCATTGAAGGCTCCCAGAATAGAGGCCGAAGTTCAGGTCTTGGTCGAAGCCAAAATACCAACTTAAAGGATCGTTTTAACTTAAAATCTAAAGAATATATCATCCATTGTCCTGCCTCTGCTTCCAGGAGAAGGTAACTCAGGGCTAAAATATTCTCCATAGCATTAACAGAACACATGCATAGACGTTAGTGAAGTCATATACCACCTGGAAAGGATGTAACACCTAGATAGTATTATGGAAAGTGAATATCTCATCGCTTCTCCCAGAAAACATATCTTCAACCTTCTCAAACTAGCTAATAACACATCACCTAGCTATTACAATTCTTAAACTGTTTGCGAGTCAAATCAATAGCATATGAAAGACACCTTGCAAAGATCAGGATTAGGTTCGTTTCTCCAACCTCCACGCATAAGCCTTGGATCATCAAAATTAAATCCCTTTTCTCTTATAGCACCAGTTGACCTTTGTTCCTGAAAAAATTAAAGCATAAAACAATAGGATCAAATGTTCCATAATGCGTGACAAAACATCCTCATATGAGAAGAAATTATACCTCCTGAATTTTTAGGCCATCACGCTGAGCAATTCCCCTTTCTATTTCAGTAATACCACATCCATAACTTATTCCTCCAATTGAACATTTAAAAAACTCCATCAAATTTCTTGTCAGGGTTCCAGTTTTATCAGAAAATATGTATTCCACCTGAAAGATGCCCATAAAGAGTAATTGCAACTCTGAATGTAAGATGACGGAAAAAAAGAAGCATATCATTCAGAAAATTAATTTAGCACAATTTAAATGCTGGCAAAAAAACCGATAACATCGAACATGTGGCAATTGGGGCGTGGATAGAAGTTTACTTGTCCAAGCTCCTCATTTAAATTTGAAGTCCTGGCGGAGGCAGGAGTATTTGTCTCAGCATGATACATGTGAAGATCTCGGTTGATAAACTGAGTAGACTGTATAAATTTGATCATCTGTGTTCCATTTGCAGAGGAAACAGAGGAAGCACTCAAATACTTAATTGTTTGTACTGCCGATAAATGAAATTAAAAGAAGAAATTGAGAAAGACATACCTCGATAGAAACATATAAGGAGATCGGTATAATTGTAGAGAAAAGAGTGACTAGAGTAAAAAAGGTGAAAAATGCTATCTGTGGCACCAAAAAGTACTATAAGCACCAGCAATCCATATATACAAGAAATCAGTTCAACTATGCAAGGTTATTACCGTCATTCCGTTACGGTATTCCCAATCTTTCTTATGAAGACCCAAATAATCGTGGTCACGATCTGTCACAATTGCACTGCAAAATTTAACATATTTTTTTAAACCAACACGGGTGGGTAAAAATACGATGAAATATCAACTTAGTACTGGATAAACTACAAATTTGACTAGATTCTATACCAGCCTATAGCTCCAATCAGGCACATTATGACAAGGGCACAGAAGATAGTAATAATAAGTTTGTCGAGTTTCTTTTCCAGCGTACTTCTTTTGGAGGGAGCATTCATGGCATTCATCATCACCTGCATACATTGCATTCACCATACAGAAGATCAAATTGTATACATAGAAACTATACAAGGATGCTGAAACAGGAGAATGTCATTAAAATGACATAATCCTGAATGCTTGCCATACCAATAAAGTTTGCAAAGCTAGTTTCTAATCAAACAAGCTTCACGGCAGCTTACCTTTGTCTCATGACCAGTAAAAATCACAGCACCAACAATGTATTCCGTGTTCCTAAGACTGCATCCCTGAGAATTGGAACGCAGAAGATTTACATAACCCAAAAATATAAGGTCTCGCATAATGAAATCCTGTAGACATAAGGCAGAAAAGGAACACACAACTAAAAGCAGAAACAGTCGATCATACACGCAATAAAAGCTGGTCTGGAGAGAGAGGTAAAGTCTGCTTTTCTACTATAAGATTCCCAGTGAAAGTGTACAGGGAATTATTAGGTTGCTCGCACTGAATTTCACCTGCATAGTAAAAGAGATAAACATTGGATAAAGTTGGTGAATACTGCTCAACAGTTAACAACGCTATTATACTAACAAAGAATGCCCTTAGATCAAATGGACCCGTCAGGTCAAAAGAGAATTGCTTTAAGATATATTTTCAGAAACAAATGGATGAAAGAGGATAGTACAAGCACAGATTCAGCTAATAAAATCTCTGCAAGATAATAACCAACTCCAAAGGCTAACCTTTGAATTCAGAAGCTTTCTCTGGTGTCAAGTAATCCCATGTCCTTTCAAGGGCCTTTCGGATTTTTAAATTTGTTTCCCCATCTAGATTTGCAGTCTGCATTCACAAAGGGCACGCACAACAACACTAGAGTTAAAACGTATATTCAATAATCCTAAATAGCTGCTTCTGTGCTAGACAGAAAAAAATCAATCAACATTGCCAAAGGAGCCAAGCACCTCTACGTAGCAGATACCATCAGGATTTGTGCTGGACAAGAAAAGAAGATCAGCTGGAAAAAATCCATCTTTTTTTATCTGCAATCAACAAAGAATATTGACCAAGCTTATAAAATTGGAATATACACAAGTTCAGGAATCCTCCACAAATGCCGCCAAGGTAACTGAAATCTAGTATGATAACTATAATTCGAGCAATGTAAACGACTAAACAAGTGTATCAACAATGTCTTGAGTTTTCAGAGCAACCTTGTTCAATAACATAGTAATTTTAGAAAAGTATACCTTGATAATATCCCCGACCTGCAACTTCCGCCAGGGAATAGGTACCCATTGTTGATCTTGCAGGACATCCACTGTACTATTATTTATGGACATATCATTTTGAAAGCGTTTCTGCAACAGATTATTTGCAAAAGGATTTAGAAGTTGAGAAGCAGATGGGTCCTGAAACCCTTAAACATTCACTAACTAAAACCCAAGACAGATATTAACTGAAGAACTCTATTTCATCACAAGGAGAGATGAAATATTTCTATAATGTTTAAACAAAAAGAACCGGGGGTCAGGCCCTCACCCAGTCTTCAAAAGCCTCTTTAATAAGAGATACGAGAAGCACCATTGACAGAGGAGCCACATTTGTTATTGGATTTACAGGGCTGCAGGAAAAACAGTTTATTTAGTTACACTACCGACTGAGAAACAAAATAATAACAAGGGCATTCTAGGGACAACGTGGCATCGAAATCTAGGGAAAAGTGAACCAAAATTCCAGATAATTACTATGACATTAACATGACACTACAAATCCGTTTTCCATACCATGGATCAAAGTAAGCTGTGACTAGTAGATCAAAATTCACATTGTCCCATGGTTAGATACAATTTTCATTTGTTTCAAATGAACTGATTGCAGAAAATGGAGACAATGATCAGCTAAAAATGAAAGACGTCAGACGTGGCACAATTACAAAAATCATAAAATCACCAAAGAATGACTATATCCTCACATAAAACCTCCTGAGAAGTCTCACAATTGTGATTACCAAACAAGCACAAACCAGCAGTCAAAATTAGACGAGTGCCACGGAGTTAACATACCTTATTGGTGTCATTGATAGACATGAAATTCCAAGAAAGTAGATATTTGCTATGCGCCTAAACTGTCAGAAAGCACGTTATTTCCCAGATCAGATAAACAACGTCAAAGATCTGAAAGAAATGCAATTTATTGAGAAACAAAAACATCTCGATTTTCATTCCCCTCAAAACCCAAAGGCGCATTGCAAATGTACATATATTGTTTCCTGTTAAAGCATTAATCTAAAAATCTAACCGATCAATCTCCTCGATTTAAACGAAAAATGTGCTTCCTAGCTAGGTACAAGTGAACAATCCTTAGGGCCTTTCAAACGCTATCGCCACTAGTAAAGTAGCTAATTAACAAGGAAAAACACACTTACTTGTTCAAACAGACCTTTGGGCAGAAAGGTGAAAACATTATACTTTGTTGTGGAAATTGAATTACCCTGCAACATTCATTAGGAGAAAACCTCACAACAAGACATTATCAAGAAAGGATGAATCAGAAAAGCCCATAACAACCAAATATTACGGCGTACCTTGAACCGGACGGGGAAATTAGCATCACGGTCATTGCAGTAGACGGTACGGTAACTCGGAGCCTGAGGCTGTATACGGCCAAGCGTCACCGTCCGAGACGGTGCCCGGAGGTGATTCGGCGAGGAATCAACGCTCAATCCTCCCGACCTAGCCATTCGGATCCAACAATTGAAAAATCGGAAAACTATTTCCCTCCAATTTTTACCCGCTGAATTATCCGATTAACCGAGCGCGAGATCTGTACCCACGGTAGAAACTGAGAGGACCATCTCTTTTCTCTTTCTTCCTTTCCCTTTTTCCTTTTTCCTTTTTTGAGGTTATAATTATTTCTTTCTTCTTCTACCGAATTTCTATTTCTCCCCCCAAACAGAGATAAATTATCGATCGAAGAAAAGCTCACATTTAATCCACAAAGATTGGAATTTTAATTTGAATTCTTTTGTTGTTTTTTTATCATCCTATACATTTTAAAAATATGACTACGATAAGATAATTTTGAATGGAGAAAATATGGCGGTAGCAAACAACATTATTTTACAAGAGCTAAGGTTCGTTTTTTTTTTTGTCTCGCAGCTTTGGAGAACCAACTTTCCTTTAGAGAGATTACACGACAGAGAACATAAAAACACAGAAAGCATGTGAAAACCCAACATTACTAACATGATCTGAGACAGCAGCAACAGAGTCGACCTCCCCTTTACTTCATGTCTAAACTAGGAATCTAAAATCTCTTCGCTTCCTCCACAACAATATATTATATAAATATACGTATGCTTCTTTTCGTGACTAACATTGGAGATGGGAGTTTGTTTAATGAATTTTTACTAGCTTTCTTTCTTTCTTATTACTAAATTTTAAGTGTTTCTGTACTCACGATGTTCTTTCGAAACCACCTCCTACCTGCATGTGCAACCACTCCGGTGATGCTCCTCTGCTGTATTCCCTTGTTGGTTGTGAGCCGAACTGAGATTTACCAAAATTAGAAAACGTATTCCTCAGTGGTATTGAATGTCAGAAGAAAATAGTGTCTTGAGGTTGGTTAAATCAACTGCACTCATAGCTAATGCCTATGATCTGTTGAGTTAGATCTACCCAAGAATGTCATCAGAAACATAAACAGGAGGTATTTGGGAAAATCTGAAACAACAGGCTAACCTCTTTTGGCGGGAAAACCTCGATTCTTGAGTTGACCGCTTCGAGTTTCATCGATAGAAACTGAAAATGGAAGCAGTCTTATACTCTTATCAGATGCACAAGAAATAAACTAAAGTTATGCAATAACCAATAGACAGAGGGAGTAAGGCTTCACCTCAACTTGACGCTGCAGCGATTGTATGTAATTTATTATCTCATCTAGAACAAGCGCTTTTCCGATAACCTGAGCATACAAAGATTTTAAGTACTATGCAAATATTTGTAATTGTGATAACAAAACCAAAAAAAAAGAGTTGTGACTACAACAGGTGAGACAGATGAAGAGAGAAACCATGATCGCTTGATATGCTTACTTTGTTACAACCCGGTACAAGATCTTGCAAGATTTTCATCCGCTCGCTTATTTTTTCTCTTCTAGCCTGCCAACCAAGAAAACTCTCTGTTACCGAGTCTGGTCTCTCCATATCAAGTCTTCTAATTTAGCTCAAAAAGACTAGTATTATAAGTACTCTTTCGGCAAGACTGTGACTATCTGTCGCCTGTCCCCTTCTTGCTCGCACATGAATATAATCTTTAGGGGGTTCAGGCAACTGCTTCTTTTGATCCAATGTTCCTGTTTCGGCTTTCCCATCACATCCTGAAGTCTTCTGCTTTTTACTGTCACCATCATTCTGATCCACACAAAACCGAAAGGAAGTACTAACATCAGAGATGAGTTGCCAAATAAAAATGCAAGTGTGTTCTTGAAAGATCCATAGAAGACAATCAGTACCAATTATGTAAGATATCAAGAGGGGATACATTCCTAAGCACAGTAACTGAGCTCTTGATTCTGTTTCATTACAATCCGTCTCTTTTGTTTTCAAATTCTAGTAGTTTACATATCAATCAATATAATAGCCTTGAACAGTATCTTCAAATTACCATTTATATAAGACGAAGAATACATTCCCCTGAGAATACTTAGTTATGAGATTCCAATGAGATTATTTATAAAAATACCAAATTAGATCCGTCAATTTTGAAGGGAAAAAGCAAAACCGTACCGCGTCATTGCCAGAGACGACTTTGTCCTCCGCTGCGTCCCGCCGCTTCCTAGCACCAGCGATACCGGCGACCACCGCCTGCGAGAGCGCGTGGCTCATACAAGCCGGATCGCCACAGTTAATTAGATTGGAGTCCGCGAACTGATGAGCCAAGCTAGGCCCACCAAACGAGACACCACTCCTCATTGACGAATGAACAGTCGCGCCTCCGTTAATCGGAAACGGCCAGATCTCCGCCATGTTATACGTCCCAGCCTCGTTCATCATCCCGCCGGGATCCATCACCAAAACTCAAAACACTACTCAGCGAGTTGACTCAGCTGCTACCGATTCCAATTAGAGAGAGAAATTGATGTAACTTGTTGAGAATGCGATCTCTCCTTAGACAGTGGAGTTTGATGCGCACTGTCTTCCTCTTTCGCGATTTTCTTTTTCTATATAAGTTTGCATTTAATTTTTGAAACCTTCTTTTAGAAACTGTCTGCTTTTGTTTTTTTTTAACTCATGTCCCTTTCTTTTTTATCGTCACTTGATTACTTTTTTTCTCTTTTCACCTCGGGAGTTGCAGGCAAGTCACTTCATAGCGAGGTTTTCTTTTGTGGGACCCCGCTGAAGTAATCCTGTGCGTCGCGACTATACTAAACGCTCTCTTTTATCCACACGATCAAAACAACAATTTGTTGGCTGGGGCAAGCGATCAAATTTCACTATTTCTGGTTTTCCTATACAATTTAAATATCATCATCATATAGTATACAATATAAATTGCTTATAAAAAAATTGTGTGAAATTATAAATTTAAAATCTAAGTATCGATATTGCGCGCTGGCTTAGTGAAACACGAACAATCATTTTTCACTAATTACGGAAGTCCTCTTCACATTTACATATATAGATTAGACCAAGATGGTGATTTTGCTGAGGTAAAATGTCTTAATGTTATACTATATTTGTACACGGACCTTTTTTTGTATACTTGTACACGAACCCCTTAATTATGACAAATAAACCAATGTGTCTACTAAGATATCTCGGCTTCTATTGCTTTAAAATATTCAATTATTTGGCAAGACGATGACCCATATAAGATATAAGTGGTGATCGGTTTTAAGAGAATGACTCGGACCCAAAACTATACACGGTTTATTCAAAACTAAAATTTTGTGTTTAATCTATTTGCTAAATCCCTTAGCTGCGATCAGAAGTTATAACTCTAAGACCTCATGATAATATATGAAGCCTAACATTACGAAATTAGATGTTGGAGGTGGGTTTAGCACCCCCAATTAGCTAGGCTCATCTCAGCAAATAAGGCACCGAGCTTGCACCCCGAGCTTCCATCCCGAGCTCGCACCCCGAACTAACGCTAACGCCGCACGAAGATGCACTGGTCACGGCATGCCTTGCACTGTTCACAGGCGCTGTTCACAGGCACTATTCACGACATGTCTTGTACTGTTCACAGGCGCTGTTCACGGTTACTGTTCACGACCTGCTCCGTGTTAGAGGGGGGATTAGCACCCCCTGGTTTAACTCGGTTCGAACCGAGATCGGTTCAATCAAGACCGGTTTACGATGGTTCGGATCGAGGATAAGCCAGCCCGAAAACATTGGGCCGAGCTCGGGATCTCGCTGAAAGCCCACCTCGGCTACCGATCTAGGCCCATCACAAGCCCAGTCCGTTACAACAGATGAAACCGGAATATTTCCTCTTTCCCGCCGATCTCGGAAATGGAAATATTCCTTGCGAATAGACCGCCGAAGAATAAGGATTATATCCTTATCTCGGAGGGGAATCCGGAATATTTCCATTCCCTAATCGAGCAAGGAAAAGGGAATATTCACATAGAGAACCGCCTCAGAACATTATAAATAAAGGAGGAGCTTCATTCTTCAAACAATCCACAACTTCCGCAGAGACAGAGAATACAAGAGAGCTCATTACCGATCTCAAGTCTTTTGTCTTTGCCTTCTTACTTAAACTCTGTTGTAACCGCCGACTTAGATCAATAAACGAGATTCCGATTAAAAGTACTGTTTTACCCTTTTTGTGTGATTTACGGATCAACAATTGGCGCCGTCTGTGGGGAAAATAGAACAGTACTTTCGGATATCGTTTGATTGAAGTTCGGCAATGGTTCTTCCAGTCGATACCACCGCAGCCCTCGTCGACAGCTCGGACAACAACGGTCAAAACCCGCGCGCTGACGAACCCAATGAGTCAATACCGAGCTACCAACAAATGGAGGAGGGCTTCCTCCGAACTCACTTATTGAAGGGGATAATCAAACCAACCCCCCGACAACTTTTCCGCCGCCTCCGGCTCCTTCGATATTCACGGATCCGACCGTCTTTATGGAGGCCATGGCGGCACAGTTCGCCGAGATCAACAAAAGGAACGAAGAGCGGATCACTTCACTGATAGCATCCCACTTCGAACACCGAAACCAGACCGGTATCCTCGAACCAAACCCGATCACCCCCGCCAACGAAAACACGTTACGCCGAAATCTCTTGTCCGACTTAACCGACGCTCAACCTCCAGGCACGATCGACATGCCGACAAGAAGATCCGCGTCCGGTTCGGAAATTAACATCGCAGACCAAGCTGCCATAAATTTGGAATTCGCCAAGGTACAGGCCCAACTGCAAGAGATGCGGACCAAAGTCCACCAGGCTGCAAGTTCGGCACCGGAAATCGACCGGGTAATTCAGGAGTCACAGAGGATACCGTTTACCGACACGATCATCAATACTCCAGTCCGACGATTGGAAAGAGTCAAGATCACACCATACGACGGGTTTACCGATCCTAAAAACTTCTTGACTTCGTTTGTCATCACAATGAACCGATTTCGTTTCAGCTCGGAAACCGAGAAGGACGCGGCCATGTGCCAACTATTCGTGGAGAACTTATCCGGAACCGCGCTCGATTGGTTTTCAACGCTCGAGCCAAGTTCGGTAAACAGCTATAACGAGCTCACTACCAAATTCCTCAAACGCTTCACCATGTTTATCAAGCAGAAAACAAAGAACGCCGAACTCTGGGCCCTCGAGCAGAAGCAGGACGAGCCCCTACGCAACTTCATGGAACGTTTCAAAACGGTTGTATCCCATTGCACGATCGACGACGAAGCCGCAATCGAGGCTCTTTACAAAGCCACCTGGTACGAATCGGACTTTCACAGGGAGATCAAACGCAATAATCCAAAGACATTGGAGGACATCCTGCACAGGGCGCATATCTTCATCATGGAGGAGGAAGAAAGATCCGAGAAAGACAAACTATACGTTTCCCCGAAACAACCCGTCAATGCGATCCAAACCCAGCAATCCTGGTCAAACACTTGGGTTCGGTCGGATGAGCCAACAGAGCCCGACAACACTGAATCCGCACCGTACTGCAATTTCCATAACCGGTATGGAAATCATTCAACCGAAGAGTGCCGACATCTACAGGAGTTCCTGATGATGAAGTACAAAAAGGGGGAAGTTCCAGTCGAAGGAGCCTTCCAACCCTCGAACAGACCGCGCCATTAAAAAAAAAAAAAAAAAAAAAAAAAAAAAAAAAAAAAAAAAAAAAAAAAAGAGCCGAGCTCCAAACGCTCGCACTACAAGAACCGAGCTCCAAACGCTCCCGAGCTCCAAACGCTCGCAAAAAAATCACCGAGCTACTACACATACGCTCGATTCTAATACCATATGAACTACGAATGGCTTGATCCTTCTTTCGAAGGTACGTAGGCAGCCCTCACAAGGCGCAGCTATAACATTAATAAAATTTTACCAAGGCATTCTACCGAACTCGTACGGTTCGTACCTTCAAAGCCAAACTTTATGTTTGCCGAACTCCAACAGTTCGTATTTTCAAAAGCCAAATTTTATGTCGCCGAACTCCAGCAGTTCGTATTTTCTAAAGCCAAACTTTATGTTTGCCGAACTCCAACAGTTCGTATTTTAAAAGCCAAACTTTATGTTTGCCGAACTCCAACAGTTCGTATTTTAAGCCAAACTTTATGTTTGCCGAACTCCAAACAGTTCGCATTTTGGACCACCAACGGTTCCCATATCAACGTCCTGGCCAGGCGATCTGATAAAGCCGAGCTTAGCTCGCACGCATCCTCATGGTGCAATGGATAATACACTTTCCACATTCAAAGCCGAGATCAGTCTCGCACCAACTTCTCAGATTATCCGAGCCAAATAAGCCGAGCCCGTCTTGCACACTCGGATTCAATGTGAGAAAACCTAGAGCATATTAAGATGAGCTGTTCACGTACTCTTAAACTAAACTCTAGGGTCAAGCCGAACGTCCTTCCTCGCAAATCTAAGCCGACTTCTCAACAGTCGCAAAAACTAATAAGCCGATTTCTCAACAGTCGCAAAAACCAGTAAGCCGGTTTCTCAACAACCGCAAAATCGATAAGCCGATCTACAATATGGATTGCCGACCTTGAGCAGGTTCAGTCGAACTTGTCCTCTTCACCCGGCTAAGACCGTACTATTTACGGCACCACTGTGTACGACAAGTTTGAGAAGTCGTATAAAGTACGACTTCAAATATATCAGAGCTCGATACCAAAAACTCACCGAATTCGAAAGTTTGTAAAATCGATTCAACCGTAAGAACCCCAATCTAAAGAGGATCCGTCCTTTCAAGCCGAACTTAAGCAGTTCGCCGAACTTGAACAGTTCGTATCATCAAGCCGAACCCAGTCAGTTCGCCGAACTCTACGAGTTCGTATCATCAAGCCGAACTTAAGCAGTTCGCCGAACTTGAACAGTTCGTATCATCAAGCCGAACTTAAGCAGTTCGCCGAACTCGTACAGTTCGTATCATCAAGCCGAACTTAAACAGTTCGCCGAACTCGTACGGTTCGTATCATCAAGCCGAACTCAAGCAGTTCGCCGAACTCGTACAGTTCGTATCATCAAGCCGAACTCAGCCAGTTCGCCGAACTCGTACAGTTCGTATCATCAAGCCGAACTCAGTCAGTTCGCCGAACTCGTACAGTTCGTATCATCAAGGCGAACTCGAAATAGAATCTGATCAGATCATACCGATCTCAGTTTTAACCGAGCTAAAGAATACTCCCTAAAAATTCGCCGAACTCATAAACTCCCTCGCCGAACTGAGGGGGGGACCAATTGTTAGAGGGGGGATTAGCACCCCCTGGTTTAACTCGGTTCGAACCGAGATCGGTTCAATCAAGACCGGTTTACGATGGTTCGGATCGAGGATAAGCCAGCCCGAAAACATTGGGCCGAGCTCGGGATCTCGCTGAAAGCCCACCTCGGCTACCGATCTAGGCCCATCACAAGCCCAGTCCGTTACAACAGATGAAACCGGAATATTTCCTCTTTCCCGCCGATCTCGGAAATGGAAATATTCCTTGCGAATAGACCGCCGAAGAATAAGGATTATATCCTTATCTCGGAGGGGAATCCGGAATATTTCCATTCCCTAATCGAGCAAGGAAAAGGGAATATTCACATAGAGAACCGCCTCAGAACATTATAAATAAAGGAGGAGCTTCATTCTTCAAACAATCCACAACTTCCGCAGAGACAGAGAATACAAGAGAGCTCATTACCGATCTCAAGTCTTTTGTCTTTGCCTTCTTACTTAAACTCTGTTGTAACCGCCGACTTAGATCAATAAACGAGATTCCGATTAAAAGTACTGTTTTACCCTTTTTGTGTGATTTACGGATCAACACTCCGCACTGTTCACGACGTGCCGGTACTGTTCACGACCTGCCAGTTACTGTTCCCGACCTACTCCGCACTGTTCATGACATGCTGGTACTGTTCACGACCTGTCGGTTACTGTTCACGACCTGCTCGGCACTGTTCACAACGTGACGGGTACTGTTCACGACGTGACGGGTACTGTTCACGAACCATCACGTCGTCCCTAAAAACCGGAGAGCTGTCTGCTCAACTCCCACTATAAATACCCCCTTTGGTATTCATTATCAACACACAAAAAACTCTGATCCTCTCTCTCTAAATAACTTTCCCTCTCTAAAAGGAGCTCTCGGCAGCTCTCAGGAGCTCTCCCAGCTCGGTGCAGCTCTCCGCAGCTCTCCCAGCTCTCCGCAGCTCGGTGCAGCTCTCCGCAGCTCTCCCAGCTCTCTCAGCTCGGTGCAGCTCTCCCTAGCTCTTCCAGCTCTCCGCAGCTCTGATGAGCTCCCAGCTCTCCCGACTACCCGACCTGACAGTCGACCGACGACCCGACCTGACAGTCGACCTGACTAGCTCTTAGCTCTCCAGTTCTCTCCTACCCGCCTCTGCAACGAACTACGAATGGCTTGATCCCCAATCCGGGGTACGTAGGCAGCCCTCCGGGCACAGCTATAAATCACCTCCTCCCCCTCATTTGCCGACCGGAACGCAACCGGCTCTATCTTAACAGAAAATCCCCGAACCTCCCCGATACAAATTGATTTGTAGGAGACGTGCTCATACCCGTTCCAACAAGACGTGCTCATACCCGAGTCCAATTGACAAAAAAAAAAAGTTTTCAAATTGCAAGTAAAATCAACAACATTCACACCCAAAAAAAAATCACAACAAGAACTGATTTGGAAGATTTCCCCCTTCCAACTAGTACGAGAACTGAGTTCACCTTGTTCTTCTTTTTATTTTATCTTGTATGTTGGTATCGTTTTCTTGTGTTATCGTTACCATTCAAAGCTCCATAAATATCAAATTAGGAAAACATTAATTAATATCGATTTGAAAATATCCATAAAAAGACTATACGTATCTAAAAACACGTGGTTCTGTTCATTATTTTGTATAATTTAAAGGTAGTTATAAATTTATAAAATATAATTTTTTATTATAGCTAAATATTTATATTTTTTTGTACAGTGTTCTTAATTCTCATATAGACCTGGGACAAAACCAAAAATGTATTTTTTTATATAAATTATCGTAATTGACACATGGTAATTTTAACAAATACAATTTTGAAGTAACAATCACGATAACTTTTTACAACAAAATTGTCATCTTAAAATATTTGGTCAATTGTTTAATGGTGAAACTGATAGAACTGAGTTAACTATAAAATATAGTGCTTAGAATGGATAATCTAAACAATTTTATCATTAAAAAATGGAGCAGCATCAATACCAAAGTCTTAAAGCCCATTATGGATTAGGCCCATATAGAACAAAGTAGCATCAATATTATTTGGTTTGAGAATTCCGATGACCTAATTTTCCTGAGGACATTTTCTCGAGAATCAAAAACAGATTTTCTGGCGGTCAAAATTTCAAAATCCGAGGAGAAACGAAAATGGAGTTGCTCAAGTTGTCAAAATTCAAATTGCAGCTTCAGTCAATGATCGGAGAAGTGCGAGATCTGCGTGTAAGAAGAAAGAGGTTCATACATCTATGGATTGTATAGTTTTCGCTCCTCCCCAGTTTCTCTCTTCTTCTTCTTCCTCTTTACTACCGGCGATTTTGCAGGAAAGGGAGCGATCAGTCACAGATCACATTAATCTTGTCAATCAGGTTCTTCAATCCTTGTTACTGTACATGTATCCCTTGTTTTTGTTGCGTTTCCGAGTCGTGAGTCGTGAATCGTGATCATGGCGCATGGTGCTTCGATACAGAAACATAAGCAAACGGAGGAGGAATACAGCAGGAAAGTGCAGGAGTTACAAGCTGAGTTAGCTTCTTCTAGAGAAACACAGGAGGCACTCGAGAGGAAGGTTTGGACGATTTTTTTGTTCTGCGAATCTATTACAATTAGATATGGAATTAGTGAAAGTTTAATTGATTTGCAGGTGAGTTACCTCCAGAACGACTATAGTTTGCTGGAAAACAAGCAGAACGAATCGAAGACTACTATCCAAAACCTGCTTCAATCACGAGAAAGTTTCTTAAATTCTTACCAGGTCATAATCTCATCATGACAAAATCTCATACTATATCTGGGTAATAGAAGTAGCATAGAGAATCATCTCCCTGATGGGTGAACAGTTGATTCTCGATAATATGGATATGGATACCTATACATTTTGGCTCTTGGAATCCTGTAGCTTCAACTACTGAAGTGGTGGTGTGTTTGCAGGAGTCGTTTTGTGAAATGAAATGTTCAATTGAAGCCAGGGATAGGAAGATTGACATCCTACACCAGAAGATCACCTCTCATTTAGCATTGTTTGATTCAATCGAGAAAGAGGCATCGGCAATTAAATACGTCATACACGAAGTTCAGGGCCTTGTGGATCAAAAAGAAGATGTAGGCATGTAGATCCCTCATCTCTTGCTAATTCTGCTAATGGATATGCTTCCAGAATACTAATGCATTCACGGCTTCCCCCAAGGCATTGATCATGTATTTGCTGTTTCTTGTATCCAGTGTCTGGCTTGAAAGAGAAAATGGTCCACGTCTCTACGTATGAAAAAGTGTTTATGGGTGAGTTTCTCATTATATAATCTGCCATCCTGATTCTTGAGAGGTTACTTAATTGTTCATGTACTCTTCTGGTCTCTTGTTTAAAAGGGGTGTTTATATGAATGGAATTCTTGAAAAATTTCCATTATATTGTTATTGATGGATCCTGTAGAAGTGTGTTCATTTCTTTGGCTTTCTTTTCTCCATAAAAACTCTATGCATTTAGACATGTCATCTTAATTTACTTGTCAAGTGACTCAAATTCTGTATGCTTACATTTATAAAGACAATGATTTCTAACTTTTTTACTTATGCAGAGAAAATCAGCACTTTAGAAGAGAAAATAGAATATCAGGAAACAGAATTGCAGAGCAAGGAGAATAGAATATCAGAGCTTTCCGCTCAGCTGGAAGCAGCAAAGATTAAAAATGAATATCAACTTCAAGTCGAAGATATATCCATATCAGAGTTTGCATATTTTACTGTGAGATCTATCCTCGTAAAGTAGCTGCCATGTTTTTGTTTACTTGACAAACCTTACATTCAGAAAACTTTGAAGGTCAAAGATTTAGTTGTAGAGAACTTGATTTCTGAGAAAGAGGTAGGAAAAGAGATCATTAGTTATTTAATGAGTTTGATTATTTTTGTATTCGTAAACAGTCTCTAAATAGTGTTTCCAATGTTTAGGCATTGAATTCTGAAGTGAGGAGTTTAGAAATGATTTTACAGCGTATTCAGGAATCTGTCACTCTTATGACCGAAGAGGTGAGAGACAAATTCAAAATTTCAACATTCCATCCGTGGATAATAGTCTAGTATTGAAATTCAATTTAAATGAATAATTTGTAACTTCAAGTTCTTCTTTCATCCTCTTGATATGACAGGACAGAAGGGTGTTCACATCAATATTAACATTCGAACAAGGTGCCGATGAAAGAAACAAAAATTCCAGGTCTGTAAAATCACTTGAACATCTTTTTTGTTTGTTTCCGTACTGGTCCAAGGGCAGATAGATTGCATCAGCAATTTTCTTAATGAACATAACTTTGGGATGACATCCGAGGCCTTTCGGTCTCAATTTAAATAAAAAATAGTCCCAGATCAATGTTTAACTCTCTTTGATTGGCTTACTAGGTACAATGATACTGTTGACAAAATGGAGGAACTTGCATGTGAAGCTCCTATTATGGGTTCCCAAGAAAATTCAGGTCTGGTCTCTTCTTTTGTTGCCATTTTATTTCCTTTGCTTAAAATTAAATATCACCAGAATCAAAGAGAGTTTTGAAACAAGGATTTCAGAAACATAAAGCATAACTTCTTCTAAACCATAACCATAGCTGCTATACCAGAATCCAGAAACATAAACCATAACGTCTTCTACAATATTTCAGTGTTTCTATGTAGATAATTTTGAAACAAGGATTTTCTAATAGAATGCAAAGAGAAGGTTATCTAGCTGAATTGCTGGATAGTTAGAAGAGAATTGCGTTGATCAATTAGAACTTTGCACTAACCAGATTTCCGGTTACTTCCTTTTGCAGTAAAAGTTATTTCATCAGCGTCTCCCCGGTGTCATGACCAAAACACAGACTGCAGCTTGATACAGGATGCTGATCATAAACTGGATTCGGTTCAGTATATGCATCATAACACTGTCAGTGGCCATTGGCAGAGTACTAATAATAACCACGACCACTTTGAGACCAAGGCAAGTGAAACCGCGTTTCTCTTTGTTTCTTGCTTACAATCGGTGATAGAAGTGAACGCAAACGTAAAAATACTCCAGGTTCTATGTCATACCGTAGAATCAACTTCCTCACAACATGATGCAGTTTCCCCAAACAATCTTAGATTTTTGAAGTACCTTTTGCACTCAGATTCCTATGAATATCATAGCTTATTAATTTATTTAGAGACGAAGTAATTCCAAACTTTAAACCTTAAGTGAATATAGTCGTCAGGGTTTTGCAGGACAAGTGCAAAGAGTTGATGAACCAGCCTGATTCAGAGTGCTCAACGAATCGCGTATAAGAATAAAAAGTGTGTAATCACGATTTGTGATTGTTATCACTTATACTATTATGTCGTTCTTTTGACCTCATTAAATGCTTTAGTGTTTGCAGAACCCGACAAAATTGGTCCAGTAAACAACACCGGTAATGCCTTTTTGGCGTTTGCTTGTTTATGTTCATAATTGTGTTCCGCAAGTAGTTGTTATGAAAAAACCCATTAAAATATAT
Organism: Eutrema japonicum; assembly: GCA_030161315.1. Lineage (NCBI taxonomy): Eukaryota > Viridiplantae > Streptophyta > Magnoliopsida > Brassicales > Brassicaceae > Eutrema > Eutrema japonicum. The sequence goes on along the minus strand of BSQW01000001.1, from coordinate 4,999,324 downwards.
GGAGACTTAGCCCTGAAAATGATATGACTGGATAGTTCTACTTACTAACTCGCTTTCCAAAAAAAAAAAAAAAACCCATCAAAATAGTTCGGGATATTTTTTTATTAAAAAATCAGCTATGTTAAGTTCTTGCATTTCAAGCAATGTTCCAACGACTTGTATATGTATATTAGAAGTCAAACTTTGGCCAAGAATAAGAGATTATATCAGTTCAAAATAGCTTTCTATTTCTCTATTGGCCGTTGAAATTATTGACCACATATATATATATATATCAACCAGTAAGCTTTAGTTTGGTGGGGACTCGGTCATATAAACGACGAGAACATGAGTTTTCTACTTTCACACGCAATTAATTAGACGTAGACAAAAGGTATTTTTCTTTACATTTTTCATAGAAATGGAAAATGGAAAATGGAAAATGGAATATAGGTCTCTCAATTTTTTTGTTGATAAGCTATTCCCTTTCCATACAATCCATTTTTTTCTTTACATTTATTCTGGATGAGATATCAGTTGCCATTAGTAGTCTAATAATGACAATTACTACATGTCATATTTTTAAGAAGAAAATCCAATAAAGTTGTGTATTTTGGGGCATTAGAAACAAAAACAATTAAGATGATTGGGAACATCAAAAGATGGTCCACCATTCGATTTCATCGTTGGATCCAACTATCAAACATTTACCAGTTTATGTAATAAATTAAATGCTGACAGAAGAAAGTGAGAAAAACAAAATATACTGTATATGGTAAGGACGTCTAGGGAGTTGCTTAAAAAAGGGCATCAATGACTTTCCATGTTTGTGTTAACTTTATTTATGGTATGTGTTGTCTCTTGAATTGATTAAAGACACCAAGTAAAGTATTAGTATCCCATCACTTCACTTGAGAGTGAGGTTGGTTGGTGAAATTGGTGGTTCTCGTTGGGAAAGTTGTTAAGTTTCCCACTCCTTTCATTTAATGCTCACGTGTCTTTTCTTCCAAAGCTCCAATTAGGCAATTACTAAATACATTTTCTTTATTTATCTAGTTTAACTGCTTTTATAATACTGTATGATATATAATTGAAATTTAGTTTTTTTAAATCTAGTTTGACAATCACTCAAATTACGGTCAAAACGCAGTGACTGCTGTATCTGTATATCTCTTATATGTATATATAAACTTGTGATATTTGACAATCCCTAAGCAAGAGAAAGCTCTTCAGACTTCACAATGGCCCATCGTCTCTATAATGCTTGAGACTGACACGTTGTCGTTTCGCATCATCATTTGCTCGTGATTTTTTTTTATATATATAGCAATCAGTCTTCTAGTGTAGACTGGCATTTATGTTTTATAAACACATTGTTTAACGCCAATTAATTTAACACTAGTATACATGCAACTTTCAAAAATATTTATAACGTGATCAAACTAATCAACAAAACAGAAGAAAAAAAGCCTAAGACTTATAATTGTGTTAAAATTACTGATTTATATATTATTTATTTTGTTTATTTCTAAATAATCCAAAAAAACAAAAATTTCCAAAGAACTGTGGAAGTCTGCGAGGCTTGTGTGGAACATGAAAGCGTCAGTTCTGAACAAATCGAAATGACAACGAGATTCTGCCAACAAACAACAACCACACGTGTGCTGTTCTTCATCATATATTCATTACTACTGTTACTTTTTGTTTTTTTTTATCACCACAACACAACAATCTAATTACATAACGAATTATTGGTTGAAATAGAGCGAATATATTTGATCAAAAAAGGGAATATGTTTCTGTCCACATAAAAAAAGAAAAGAAACAATAATATGTTTCTTTCATTACTTAATGGAGTACATACCATTTGTATGGTTGTTATAGAAATTATATACGGTGGAAAATCTGGAAATTTACAAATTATATTTATAGTTAATTATTTTGCCAGTTGTTCTTCATATATTGGAGAAAATATGAAAAAGTGAGATGTAGATGGAGTGAGGGTCCATGAAGATGAGATTGTAATTGGTAATATTGTCAGAGTCAAATGAAATAAGTGGACCGATTCTCTTTTTCTTTTGTAAATTTTCCTGCCATTCTACCATGAATTTCAAACTTTTATAGAACCCAAAATTCAAGATTTTCTTCTATATATATATATATATTGTGTTCAAATTAATTAGTTGTACTTATCCTTCCTAAAAGCTAAAAATTTGGTTTTAGAATTAGTGCAATCTGGATCCAAATTTTATATAGTCAGTTGATTTTTTAAAAGAACTATATATTCCTTATACCAAAATTTAGAGAGGTATCAAAAATATTTATCTCATCTAATCAAACACCGCATACACCTAATTAAACATCTTAAATATTGTTTGTATTGTATGTTGAAAAAACAATACAAAGAGTCAAGATTTTAGATTGATGTATCAACTTGCGATAATAATGGATTATATATAATGTTGTTTAAATATTTTGTTTCTTTTCTTTATCAGATTCGTGGTCTGATTTCGTAGGATGTTAGTATTTGGAGGTTAGATATGTATGAAATTGTGTTTTACCAATGCAGATTAGGAAGAAAACCATTTTAAATATATATATACTTAACATTAAAACAAAAACAAAAACAAAAACAAAAAAGATATAAAGATTGATGAAGCCATTCAAAAGTTGCCACGTAACTTAACTCAGACATGACCAGCATTCTCTTGCATGGCTAATTTAATCTATTTTGCTAAGTAAAAATTGTCACATCAAAACCTAACTTTGGTAAGATTTCAACAAATGAGAAATATTGGATTTTATTTTAATTGGTAAGATAAAATTTATTTCCTTCCAATACTATATTTTTGTTTTGTTAAACAATATTTATTTTTTGATTGTATGTATTTAAGATTTGCCAGAGGGTTAAATCACACAATCCAATCAAACTAAATTAACACATTTTAGCTTCGAAATGACATTATTAACTGCGAGGTTTCACTATATCATTGATAGCAGTATTAATTACAAACCAATCACTAGACGGTCGAACTCGGTTATTGTGAAGGATTAAATAATAGTTGAAAATTAACAAAGGTTGTAATCGGACCACCAGTCCTACCGGCTAAATCAGATCCGGTTAACTTCAATGGTTCAAATTAAAAGAGGAAAAAAATAGGCAATTTACAAGAATTGCTTGGAAGATGCGGTTAACGCACCCAAGAGATAAAATAACTCTTTTATCTGCTTCTCCTTTGATATTTGTTTTTCCCCATTTTATTGACTTTCCGAATCTCAACAGAAAAAAGATAATTTTTTTATTGTGTGCTAATACCTCTGTTTTTGTTTATTCCTCGTAAGGTAGAAAAAAACCTTTTCTTTACCAAACAATTTGTCTCTTCCTCAAATCTTCCTCTACCAAGTGCCTTTCTCCCTCTAAATTTGTGGGTTTTTCATTTATAGTGGATTCGATGATGACAGATTATATTACAAGAAATTGATCAGAGAGAGAGAGACGTAGCTCTCTAGATAATTTCTGGGTTTTTTTTCCTCTCTCTTGAGAAATTTGGGTGATCTTCTATGGAAGATTGGAGCTAATTCTAATCTAGAGAGAGAGAGAGAGAGAAATGGGAGGTTGCGTGTCGACGCCGAAGAGCTGTGTGGGAGCGAAGCTGAGGTCAAGTAAGCGAAGGAAGAGTCGTAAAAGACGAAAGATTCAAAGGAAGAGAGCCGTCTCTTCTCGTCTCTCTGACGGATCTCTCGATCATCCTCGTAACTTCCCCAATCCCAGTTTCCGAGGTCTCACTTCTTCGATTTCTCTTCGCTTCTTAGCTCTGTTTCTGAGTTTTTTTTGTCTTTTCTTCTCCCCTGCATTCGATTGAGTTGCTCGGATTTGATCCTGATTTTGCGTTTTTATGGTAGATTCGTTTGAATATCTTCAAGGTTTTGTTTTTTCTATTTATTGCGATGGTCGATTGGATTATTGGGTTTTAAAAAGTTCACTGTTTGTAATTAAAATCTTTGTTTACTGATCAAACTGTGTAGCTTTTCTCTCATATCTCTTAATGACCTTTTTTTTTATATAACTTTGGTAGCTAATCAAACTTTCTCAATGATAAATTACTCAGTAAATCTCCTGTGATCTTAGAATTTGATTGATGTTAGAGAGATGTAACGTGTTACCTGATCCTATGTTTTGTCAACAGCAAGTGGAGAAGAATCATGGTTCGAGTCCAATGTCGCATTTGAAACAGATGGTGATGATGATTTCCACAGTGTCAATGAAGGTAGATATATTCTATATTCATTCTCTAGCAGCTATGCATTTCCTCTTGTTTTTTATGGATCTTCATTTCTTGGCTTTTCTTTTTCTTTTTCAATTTCAGATACATTGTCTTCAAACGGAGGTGAGCGTGTATCAGTCTCGAGTCGTACGACCACATCATCAACACGAGACTCTGACTCAAACGATGTGATGTCACAATCGAAATCATCAGACGGTGACTTAAACGACACAAAGCAGCCTGATCTCATAGATTCATCTGCAGATGAAGGACTCGTGGAAAACTGCAGGATCTTGCCGAGTAACTGTTTGCCTTGCCTGAATCCGATAACTGTTGTTCCTTCTGTTGAAAAAAGAAGGTCTCTTAGCGCTAGCCCTCCCAGTTCGAGGAAAAAAGCTTCTCTCAGACTATCTTACAAATGGAGAGAAGGTCATGCTTCAGGGGCCTTGTGTGAGTATTATTACCGCACTTGATTCATTAGATTAGCTTGTTGATCTCAAATCAAGAACTCACATGTGTCTTGAAAATTGTTTCAGTTTTATCTAAATTGCAGTTGAAGAGACCGATAGCTGGTTCTCAGGTTCCATTCTGTCCAATTGACAAGAAAATGCTGGATTGTTGGTCAACAATCGATCCAAATAGCTTTCGGGTTCGTGGCAAAACTTATTTCAGGTAAACCATTGGAGAGACCATCATACTGATGATTAATAAATGAATCCATCTTAAACAAGATGCTATATTTTATTTTTGGTAAAGGGAAAAGAAGAAAGAGTTTGCACCTAGCCATGCTGCGTATAATCCTTTTGGTGTCGATGTTTTCTTATCGGAACATAAAATAAACCATGTCGCACAATATGTCAAACTCCCCGTTACTACTACATCCTCGAAACTCCCATCTATCCTTGTTGTAAATGTTCAGGTATGATCTAGTTCTGCTGGTAGTTAGTCTTTTGCTTTCTCTCTTCTCGAAATTTCCGGTGATTGTTTCTCTTGGCTTATGGTTGGACCAGATTCCGTTGTATCCAACTGCAATCTTTCAAGGTGAATCTGATGGAGAAGGAATGAATATTGTTTTATACTTCAAACTTTCGGATAATTATGCAAAGGAACTTCCGCTCCATTTTCAAGAAAGCATTCAGGTAAATAAAAAGCTCGAAGTTTTCATCTTTATGGGCACTGTTTAATGCTCTTTGTATTTATTGGCGCAGAGATTAATAGATGATGAGGTTGAGAAAGTTAAAGGCTTCCCCATGGATACAACCGCGCCTTTCAGAGAACGGCTTAAGATATTGGGACGTGTTGCAAACGTAGATGATCTCCATTTGAGTGCGCCAGAGAAGAAGCTGATGCAGGCTTACAACGAGAAACCGGTTCTTTCGCGTCCGCAGCACGAATTCTACTCGGTGAGACCAAACTCTTTAATTATACTTCCTGATTAGGAATATGCTTAGTAACTGAAGAACCTGAGAATTCTTACTCTTTGTAGGGTGAAAATTACTTTGAGATCGACATCGATATGCATAGATTTGGTTATATATCCCGGAAAGGGTTTGAAGCCTTCATAGATAGACTCAAGATCTGTGTTCTTGATGTTGGCCTCACAATTCAGGTAGATTTTGTGACAAGCATTTTTATTTTCGGATCGAAAAATCATATGGGATTTGATCGCTTATGTTGAGGATTTGTATGTATGAACAGGGAAACAAACCGGAGGAGCTACCGGAGCAGATTCTGTGTTGCGTCCGGCTAAATGGGATTGATTTCATGAACTATCATCAATTAACTCAAGAACTCCTATGACTAACATCATTTTTTTTGTCTCCTCCTTTGTTTTCCTTAAAAAAAAAAAAGAAACACAAATCTAAAAGCATCCCTTTAGAACCCAAGAACACATAAAAGGGTGATGATTTTCAAGTGAATATATAGAAAATTTCGAATCTTTAATCCAAAGTATTATCTTCTAATCAAATGTGGGCCTTTATTTTATATTTCTACCTTTGAGGATCGATAGTATTTTGGCAGTCATAGATCACTGAATTAATGTAATTTGGCAGAAAGAAAACATAATTTATTTTGCTTAGTTCGTATTGAGAAAATAAATAAAACTATGTTGACTAGTTATAGAATATTTTTCAAAATGCTAGTATTTTGTTAATGGAGTAATTAGTAACTGGGAAATTGCTATTTGAGCAAATTGAAGTAGGGAAAGATGCTGGTTTTGCAAATGTTTCTTCATTGGTCACGTGCGTTTTTTCTTGCTCACAGTCACAGAGAGAGAATCCTAGGCAGCAGGCACAGATCTCAATAGACATGAAGTGTCTTGATGTATATGGTTTGTGCCTAGTTCAAACTCAACATATCCCTACGTCCAACGAAACAGACATAGGTCCTCGCAATTTTGTTTCTCTTAAAACATTCTGTAAATCCATCTTACATCAGTTCACGTATTAAACGCTATTCAAAGCTTCTTGTGTAGTGTGATTCTTTTATTTATCAATCCTTTTGCCATTACATACGTAGAAGACACGGTGCAAGATGACGGCTTTTGAGTGGTGCATGCGGTCAAAATTTACTCCATCTCATTCACCATTAATGATGAATTCTAGAAATGGTATTCAAGTGGAAATTTCTTAATAACAAAAAATGTAAAAAAAAACACAATCCATGGGATTAAATACTTTGATCAATACAGTTTTATTATAGATTTCGGCCATCCAAAATATCTGAAAAACTTAATAATATTCACACTTATTATATTCACCTTTCAACATTATTATAATATTTATACTATACTTATTATATTTACCATTCAATATTTTATAATTTTTTTACTATACTTATTATATTCACCATTCAATATTTGTTCTGTTCGTCTCGCGGTGCTAATTTTGTTTGATTTGTTTTTTCTGTATGAACCGTACTAGAACTGCTCTCTCCTCTCTGATTCACTTGTTCCGCCCTGGATGATCTGTTATCACAATTTAAAACTTTATTTACAAATCTTAACATCTATTTATATATACATTTAGTTTTATATAGATATTTTTTAGTGCCCCGTATAGCTACACCATAATAACATGCTTTGGTCATATAAATTAAATTATCAGGGCCGGGGGCCGAGGAGCGCGACCGCCCCAGGGCCCCACCTTTTTTTTTTTAATATTAAAAATCGGTTTCGAATTTGTTAAAAAAAAATTTATTTTATTACTAAAAAGAGTCTCATTTTTTTTTTTACTTTTATACCCCCAAAATTTGTTTTTTGCCCAATTGTCCCCACTAGGATTGAGCCGGCCCTGTAAATTATAGTAGTATCTATTGATTAATTTATCCACAATTTAGATCACAGTGCAAATGGACATGCTACTGTTTTAGTTATGATACACATAAAACCCATCCAAAATATCATTATTTAACGGGAAAAAAAAACACTTACCTAAATACATCTATTAAGAAAATGAATAACTTAATGAGAGATAAAATAAAAAAGAAGACATACCGCATAGAGAAAATGAATTTGGTATCTTTCCAATATAATTTGATGACATCGCCTTTTTTTAAACCTCTTGCATTTCTGATATTGTTCCATCCATTTCCGATATGATAACGATCACTACTGTTTTTACCAAGGTTTACCCAATAGGATTTGTCATTGTCCTGAATTTCCACTTGAATACCATTTCGAGGCATCGTAATTTTTATATTCTTTAGTATGTTCTCGACCTTCGGTTTTGGTAAATGCAACCAACCGAAACTGCTAACATCTGACTCTGTTAACGTTTTTTCTATCATCATATTGAGATCCATTTTACTAAACTTTTAACCGCTTTAGGAATATAACTAATAATGCTTTAAGAAAATGAAAATTTTGAGGAGTTTGAAGAGCTCAACACATATATTTATATATAGTTCTCGCCCAACATAATCCTTGTCTTCTATGTTTATTTTAACAGTATTAATGATCTTAAAAACAACACTCTAAATTTAGTAACTTCTATGGGTATGTTTTCTAAGTTAGCATACGTTATTTTTCTAGATTCAAAGCTTTATAGGTTAAATTAATGATATATTCTTATTATGCTAAATTGTATTTACAACAACTTTGGTTTCATTTTGTTCTTACAACAAATATTCCCATATATACAAGCTAAATAATTATTACAATATCTAATAAACATAAAATCTATTAATATTATAAAACTATCTTTTCCAAACACTCTAGAATTGCGCATTTAGTACCTTATATTTTTGACATCTATTAAGTTTTTACAATAACTCCCATTACTTTCAACATTTATTTTGAATTTTAAAATCAATATTAATAACAAGAAATCTAGTTATTAATACACAACGTGAGTTTTTTTAAGTTTGTTATTAAAATTGAAAAGTCACAATAAAAAAAATTGTGCAATTAATAGATGGAAATAAAAGTAACAAATGACCATTAATTTTCTTGTCATAATGCACAATTGGTCAAATGATCATAAATGGAAAGAAAAGTAACAAATAATGACCATTAATATCTATAATATTATTTAAGAAAACATTTTTAAAAACAATTTTTGGTTTGTAAATTATTACATGAAATGCCATTATAAATAACAAATAATAATTGAAATAGGAAAGAATATAATAGTCTTTTAAAATTATTTATTAGAATATAGAAATTATATATTTTGTATTAAAGAGGTTGTTTATTATTTAATTTCTTAATTATTTTTAATAATATACATTTTAAAATAATAATCAATTCGTATATATTCAAATAAAAAATATATTCCAAATCTTGCTATATTTTTCATTATAATTTATTATATTTTATTTGAATATATATCAAAACAAAAGCTGAAAAATATTTTACTAAATTTATAAAAAGTAAGACACAAAAACTGTTTTTTTAAGAGTTCGTACACTAACCACAAAAACTAGAGTCATTTAACTGTGCATATTAAAGCTATGTTTTTAAGATTATAAGTTTTTGCGGGTTATCCCGAATAATATTTTAGTTCGCTGCAAAACGGATTAAATAGATAAATTATTACAAATTGATAGTTTTATCTATAATTATTAGTTAAATGTATTGTAAAATTAAGATAAAAGCAATTTTCTTAAATTTCAAAACAATTTCTTTAAAAAAATTTACCCCGTGCTATAATTAGTGCGGATTAAATCATAGTTGACTTATTAAGAAAATAGTCATAATACATACTTGTAGAATTATTTTGTCTATATATATAACACATACTTTTATGTTGGAATAAGATTATTTTTCTAATAAGTCAATTGTATGGATATAATTTCTATGTTAGCATATGTCATTTTTAAAACTTTGCTTGTTACATCTGTGTAGGTTAAATTAGTTACAATTTATTAAGTTATTTTTTTAATACAACAACCTTATTTTTTTCTATTATAATTTTGAAACATACAAAACCGGTGGAACATAAGATCTCTCCGTAGATAAAAACCCTATAAAAGGGAGACATATAAAAAACTAAAACCATACAACCAAGTAAGCCTATAAAACTAAGTTCACCGATTTTTGTTTAATAATTTGTGATAACGATGTTGTTGTGTAACCACCCGAATTCAAACCCGTATATTGCGCAATGCGGGTATAGTTTTTTTTATTAAAAAACAAGAAAAGTAAAGTATTTTACTAAAATGATAGAAAATATATTATTTTAGTATATGTTAATTGAGGAATGAGGATCCAATTTCAAGTTCTGTAGAAGCACAAGTAACCATTGAGAATGGCCGTACAAGAAGTGGGAAAAAATGGATTACAGTAATGTAACCTTCTGTGGGATTCAAGAATTCTTAATGATAATTTCCTTAAACTAGCTTATAATTCTAAATTCTAATTCATCCAACTACAACTTCTTATTTGTTTTAGACCCAAAAAAAAATTCTTATTTGTTTATCGAGAAGCTAACAGTCTAGCTAAACAAATATTTATATATAATTATTTAGAGATGCTATTTTTGGAATTTTAAATTTATGGTGATAGGTTTAGAAAAAATAAAATAAAATTTGTGCTATTTTAGGGTTATAAATATAAGTTTATTTGTGAACAAAAATAAATCATAAGTTTTTGTTTGGGCAATTCTACAAAATAGCACCAAAAAACTTAAAGTTCAATAATTTAGCACCCAAGGGTGAAAATCACAAACATAGCATTCATTAAAAGAAAATCACAAACATAGCATTTGTTTTTTAATTAAACAATAGTCTCTCTAAATACGAACATTAGAATAACCAAAGCTCCTAACGATGACGACAAGCCAATCACCAATGGAGTGCGCTTAAAACGATGCGATTTGACGATTCGATGATGATGACGTGGCGGCGGATTCCGGTGAGGGAGAGTTTGAAGATGTGGGCGAGTAGGGATTTTGGAGTCGTTGAATACGAAATCGCCGCCGTGAGTAAACGCCGATTTGCCGAATTTTCGGTATTTGTCAAATCCGACCGAACCGGAAAACCGGTTTGCAGATAAACAAATCATATATAACCGACAGCAAGATCTGCTCGAAAGGGGACACCAAGACGGCGTCGATTGTATCTCCTCCAGCGGCGGAGGGATACGGCTGGACGGCGGATGGATTGCCGGTGAGCCATGGGAGCGTGCTTGGCGAGCCCATCGGGAGAAACCAGTGGAATTCCGGTCTTTTTGCTTGTCTCGGCCGAAATGATGAATTCTGTAGCAGCGATCTCGAAGTTTGTGAGTATCTCGTTTGCTTTTTCAAAATTCCCCCCCAATGGGTATCTTGATTTTGGTCGAAATTGATTGAATTGGAAGTGATCCGGTAATTTCTGATTGTAATTTGTTGAAGAGTCAATCTTCGGATCAGCTATATATAAATGGGTCACGAAGGTTGAGATTTCGATTGCTTAATAGATAATTAAGAGAAGAAATCTCAAGATGAAAATGCTTGTTCATCGTAGGTCTCCTTGGAAGTGTGGCTCCCTGTGTGATGTATGGAACTAACGCAGAGAGGCTTGGGTCTGCTCCGGGAACGTTTTCGAACCACTGCTTGACGTATTTAGGATTGTACTTTGTCGGCAATTCTTTGTTTGGCTGGAACTGCCTTGCTCCATGGTTCTCTTATTCCAGCCGTACTGCCATTCGCCGTAAGTTTAACCTTGAGGTAATGGTTCTGTTCCCTTCATTTCAAATAGACAAGTCAATTTGGGCCCAATTCATTACCATTTTCGAGTATTTAGGACCCGTTGAAGGATAAGCCTCTGGTCTCATAGACCCTCTAGTGGCTCTAGTGCCCTGGCCATTACGATTTTCCCGTTACATTTGTCTTCCCATTTCCATTCCATTGTCTGCATCTAATGACAATTTGCATATCCTGACCCCATCTTTCGTTTTCTTTTGGGTCTGATCATATATAACATATTTCGGAAAGACTTCCTAAATAAACAAATGATGAAAACTGATCTTTTCTTGAAAATGAATCGTATTTAGGAACATATATAACGTATTTAGGAAAGCTTTCCTAAATGATGAAAACTGATCCTTTCTTGAAAAGAATCGTATTTAGGAACATATATAACGTATTTAGGAAAGTTTTCCTAAATGATGAAAAATGATGAAAACTGATCCTTTCTTGAAAATGAAACGTATTTAGGAACATATATAACATATTTCGGAAAGACTTCCTAAATAAACAAATGATGAAAACTGATCCTTTCTTGAAAATGAATCGTATTTAGGAACATATATAACGTATTTAGGAAAGCTTTCCTAAATGATGAAAACTGATCCTTTCTTGAAAAGAATCGTATTTAGGAACATATATAACGTATTTAGGAAAGCTTTCCTAAATGATGAAAAATGATGAAAACTGATCCTTTCTTGAAAATGAAACGTATTTAGGAACATATATAACATATTTCGGAAAGACTTCCTAAATGAACAAATGATGAAAACTGATCATTTCTTGAAAATGAAACGTATTTAGGAACATATATAACATATTTCGGAAAGACTTCCTAAATAAACAAATGATGAAAACTGATCCATAAACGGAAACTCACGCTTAAACCGGAATTAACCGACTTGAGTTTCAGAGAAGAACAAACAAAAAAACAGAACCGACCGACTGTTAAAAACCGCTTAGAGCTTCAAATTGTTCATGGATTTTAATTGTGCAACTGTTGTGATGAATAATTTAACGTGTTGTTGAAAACTGATGTGCAACTTACTATATTTTTACGCAGTCATTCTAAAGACGATTAATTTTTGGTTTTAGTCATGGTTATGTGTTATTGGAACTACATACTCGATGAAAGTCTGATTATTCTGTAAAAATATATTAATTCAGTTATCTGTAAATATTTAGGAAGCCGTCTTACCCATTTAAGAAGGCCTTCCTAAAACGTATAAATGAGAATTTTTTTGTTCATTTATATAACTTCTCAAGTTTAGGAAGTTGTCCTACATATATAACGTATTTAGGAAAGCCTTCCTAAATGATGAAAATTGATATTTTCTGGAAATGAAACATATTTAGGAACATATATAACATATTTAGGAAAGCCTTCCTAAATGATGAAAAATGATATTTTATGGAAATGAAACGTATTAGGAACATATATAACGTATTTAGGAAAATCTTCCTAAATGATGAAAAATGATCATTTCTGGAAATGAAACGTATTTAGGAACACATATAACGTATTTAGGAAAGCCTTCCTAAACGTATTTAGAAAGAAATATACAAATGATGAAAAATGATAATTTCCTTGAAATGAAACGTATTTAGGAACCATTTCGGAACATATATAACTAAATAATGAAAGCCTTCGTAAATGAACAAGAAACAAAAAAACTCTAAAAGACTATATTAACTGTTGATTATCATGCGTAAATGAAGCATCAGAACATGTGTTGTTGTTTGACTACACAAAAGAAAGATAATGAAAAATGATCATTTCTGGAAATGAAACGTATTTAGGAACCATTTAGGAACATATATAACGTATTTAGGAAAGCCTTCCTAAATGATGAAAATTGATATTTTCTAGAAATGAAACGTATTTAGGAACATATATAACGTATTTAGGAAAGCTTTCATAAATGATGAAAAATGATCCTTTCTGGAAATGAAACGTATTTAGGAACCATTTAGGAACATGTATAACGTATTTAAGAAAGTCTTCCTAAATGATGAAAAATGATCCTTTCTGGAAATGAAACGTATTTAGGAACATATATAACGTATTTAGGAAAGCTTTCCTAAATGAACAAAAACAGAAAACGATATTTCCGGTTGATTTTCATGCGTAAATGAAGCATCAGAACAAATTTGTTGTTGTTTTGTCTAAACAAAGAAATAAAGAAAGATTCAAATGATGAAAACTGATCCTTTCTTGAAAATGAAACGTATTTAGGAACATATATAACGTATTTCGGAAAGACTTCCTAAATGAACAAATGATGAAAAATGATCATTTCTTGAAAATGAAACGTATTTAGGAACATATATAACATATTTCGGAAAGATTTCTGAAATGAACAAATGATGAAAAATGATCATTTCTTGAAAATGAATCGTATTTAGGAACATATATAACGTATTTCGGAAAGACTTCCTAAATGAACTAATGATTAAACTGATATTTTCTTGAAAATAAAACGTATTTAGGAACATATATAACGTATTTCGGAAAGACTTCCTAAATGAAAAAATGATGAAAACTGATCCTTTTTGAAAATGAAACGTATTTAGGAACATATATAACGTATTTCGGAAAGTCTTCCGAAATGAACAAATGATGAAAAATGATCATTTCTTGAAAATGAATCGTATTTAGGACATTTCCGCAGAGTACTGCGGACAGACACAAGGCATACAACTACATCATTCTCCAAAGGCAGGGTTGATCTGAGAGACGTGATGAGGTCTGTTCTGGATAATCTGGCGCTGTATTGAACAAAAAATTGGTATACCAAAATGCTTGGAGTCAAAAATAAAATAGTTTTGTGATTTATTCGGAGATCTTTAGTTGATTTGGTCGGTTGTATTATATTCGTGAACTCAAAGTTAAGGCCTGTTTTGGTGGAAGAAGGACTCCTTGCTTTAATATATATTATATCTACACTAGATATGCATGCCCTTGACTATGTTATGTGATTAATCCGAGGTTTCAGGGATCAATGCGTGGGTGATGCATCTCAATGCGATATTTTGTTTCTTATGGCGCGTCATGTGATTCTTGCATTGTTTCCTCTTATCATTACTATTATTATATGCAAGTATCAGGTAATGCTTAAAATATTATATTTAATGATCCAAAGTCGATTTGTCGACCTGTGTTCCCATCCCAGCACCTTACTAAATCAACAAAAAACAGAAAAGTATGATTTCAAGTCATGAAGAGACAAACTATAAAAGATTATATTACCTGTTGATTTTCATGCGTAAATGAAGCATCCGAACATGTGTTGTTGTTTGCCTACACAAAGAAAAAAAGATATAAATGTTGAAATGATCATTTCTGGAAATGCAACGTATTTATGAAACATTTAGGAACATATATAACATATTTCGGAAAGCCTTCCTAAATCAACAAGAAAAATAAAAAGTATGATTTCAAAGTCATGCAGAGATAAACTATAAAAGACTATATTACATGTTGATTTTTATGCGTAATTGGTTGTTGTTTTGTCTAAACAAAGAAATAAAGAAAGATTCAAATGATGAAAACTGATCCTTTCTTGAAAATGAAGCGTATTTAGGAACATATATAACGTATTTCGGAAAGACTTCCTAAATGAACAAATGATGAAAAATGATCATTTCTTGAAAATGAAACGTATTTAGGAACATATATAACATATTTCGGAAAGATTTCTGAAATGAACAAATGATGAAAAATGATCATTTCTTGAAAATGAATCGTATTTAGGAGCATATATAACGTATTTCGGAAAGACTTCTGAAATGAACACATTTAGGAACATATATAACTACATCAGGTTTTAACATATATAACGTATTTCGGAAAGACTTTTTCATTGGTCATTTATGGAAATGAAACGTATTTAGGAACATATATAACGTATTTAGGAAGGCTTTCCTAAATGATAAAAATTGATCTTTTCTTGAAAATAAAACGTATTTAGGAACATATATAACATATTTCGGAAAGACTTCATAAATGAACAAATGATGAAAACTGATATTTTCTTGAAAATGAATCGTATTTAGGAACATATATAACGTATTTCGGAAAGACTTTCTAAATGAACAAATGATGAAAACTGATCCTTTTTGAAAATGAAACGTATTTAGGAACATATATAACGTATTTCGGAAAGTCTTCTGAAATGAACAAATGATGAAAAATGATAATTTCTTGAAAATGAATGGTATTTAGGAACATATATAACGTATTTCGGAAAGACTTCCTAAATGAACAAATGATGAAAACTGATCCTTTCTTGAAAATGAATCGTATTTAGGAACATATATAACGTATTTCGGAAAGACTTTCTAAATGAACAAATGATGAAAACTGATCCTTTTTGAAAATGAAACGTATTTAGGAACATATATAACGTATTTCGGAAAGTCTTCTGAAATGAACAAATGATGAAAAATGATAATTTCTTGAAAATGAATGGTATTTAGGAACATATATAACGTATTTCGGAAAGACTTCCTAAATGAACAAATGATGAAAACTGATCCTTTCTTAAAATGAATCGTATTTAGGAACATATATAACGTATTTCGGAAAGACTTTCTAAATGAACAAATGATGAAAACTGATCCTTTTTGAAAATGAAACGTATTTAGGAACATATATAACGTATTTCGGAAAGTCTTCTGAAATGAACAAATGATGAAAAATGATAATTTCTTGAAAATGAATGGTATTTAGGAACATATATAACGTATTTCGGAAAGACTTCCTAAATGAACAAATGATGAAAACTGATCCTTTCTTGAAAATGAATCGTATTTATGAACATATATAACGTATTTCGGAAAGACTTCCTAAATGAACAAATGATGAAAACTGATCCTTTCTTGAAAATGAATCGTATTTATGAACATATATAACGTATTTCTGAAAGTCTTCCGAAATGAACAATTGATGAAAATGATAATTTCTTGAAAATGAATGGTATTTAGGAACATATATAACGTATTTCGGAAAGACTTTCTAAATGAACAAATGATGAAACTGATCCTTTCTTGAAAATGAAACGTATTTAGGAACATATATAACGTATTTCAGAATGTCTTCCGAAATGAACAAAAACAGAAAACTATATTTCCTGTTGATTTCCATGCGTAAATGAAGCATCAAAACAAATTTCCTGTTGACTTCCTAAATGAACAAATGATGAAAACTGATCCTTTCTTGAAAATGAATCGTATTTATGAACATATATAACGTATTTCGGAAAGACTTCTGAAATGAACAAATGATGAAAAATGATCATTTCTTGAAAATGAATCTAATTTAGGAACATATATAACGTATTTCGGAAAGATTTCCTAAATGAACAAATGATGAAAACTGATCATTTCTTGAAAATGAAACGTATTTATGAACATATAAAACATATTTAGGAAAGTCTTCCGAAATGAACAAAAACAGAAAACGATATTTCTTGTTGATTTCCATGCGTAAATGAAGCGACTAGTAAAATACTAACTAATATGGAAGTAGGAGCGACTAGTAAGTAGGCACCACATGATATTATTCAAAGTAAAGCCGACATTTCAATTGATTTTCTAATAAAAAGGTTTACAACTTTTTAATGTACACAAGTGCATCTATCTTAACTTGTTTCTTGCAGCCTTTATCCACCACATGATGTTGATGTTCCCTTATTCTATAGTTTCTTTGCAAACAACCCTCATTAGATTCTTATCTGGTTTCGGCTGCTTGCCTTAGCTTTTTACACTTCGTTTCTTCAGTAACTCTGAGCACCCACAAAACTACTTGAAACTACTTATACTTCAACACACGGTGGCAAGACTCAACAAGTGCTCTTCCTCAGCTCCATTCATTTGCCATCTGAAACACCTTCCCGTTGTATTGCAACCACATGCTCGTTACATCTACCGACTCAAACATTTCGCAGTGTTCAATATGGTTCCTCTATAGCAACCAATAAAGTGTCTATCAATCATCAAAAGGACTAACAAGCTTTAAGTTTCGGCATAAGAAGAACACTAAACAAAAAAATCAAACGAGATCATGTAATCAATCCTACGCACAACGAGCATCACAGTTTAGGAGCTACTCTGCGTTTAGCACAAAACGCAAATACAAACGCTGCGGAATTTCATATTTTTGCCCATGTTCTCTTGAATTCTGGAAGGGATCAGTTAAAAAGGGTAACTTTTTCTTTCTACATATAGATAAAGAAACTAACTTTTAAGGTTTTAATTCCATCACATAAACTCAAAATAGATATTGACGTTTACAGAGAAAGGACCTGCTTGAGAGAGATTGGGAAAGTCAATTTAGAGGAGAGTTCAGGAGCAGCTACGATCTCCTTCATGAGCAGCCGCCAGACACAGCAGACGCCGGCGCAAGCCACCACGTTTCGCCGAGACGGCCAATCGCCGCCGTCCGCCGACTCAACCCTAATCAGGATTTCTCTCAGCAGCTCCTCCGGGAGCTCCGACCATCAGAAAGGGTCCGAACGAGGAGCGGTGGAGGCTGCGTCGTGGACCACACAGTGCGGCCTGGACCGCATTTCCTGGATCAGACTTCGGATCGTCATGCGATTCCGGTGAGATCTAAAGTGTTTAAGAGATGCTATTGATCATGGAAATATGATCTGGGATTGAGGAATTTCATGGGAGAAGTTGAGGTGAAGAAGTTAGGAGACACCGGAATACACTCAAGGTTAATCGGAAAACCGCCTTAGGTCGCCGAATATGATGAAATCGCTGCGGCTGTTCTCCGACTACCGCCTAGCCGTCTGATTAATCGGAAAAAGCGGCCATTTTTTTAACGGCTGAGGATTCCGGCAACACAATCTTGATCGTCGTTGGCCGGGAAGAGATCGATGTCAAAATATCTCTCCGATACTGCAGCCGCCATGATCAATACTTGTTCCTTAGCTTCTTATTTTTCTCTCTCTTTCTTTCTAAGATCGTGAATGGAAAATTATATCACGCTAAAATAGTATTTTGTATCTTTAATGAATGCTAAAAATGAGACTTTTTTATTATGGTGCTAGTTTGGTCAGAAAGTTTTCAAAAAGTGCCATTTTGAACAATTTCTCTTTTTGTTTTAATACACAAATTATTAATTATTAATAATATAAAGAGAAATGCATTTATCGTATTGCCTAAAAAAACTAATTGAGCAAATAGAGTCGGAAACAGGGAGAGAAGTCGTCATACCAGCAAAATTCAAAGGCCGATCTTCGGCTGTCGTCGCTCTGGCAAGCTGCAACTGTCGTGCTTTCGATTCCGGCGAGATTGCTCCTTACTTCGTCGGTTTTCAGATCGAGCTCTTCGATTTCAGGTTCCATTCCCCCCCCTAATCTTTTTGCTCCACTTGATTCGACGCCGAACCTATTCAGTTCTCTCCCTTCTCCACGATTTCACGCCTGAACCCTAATTTCTGCAGCCCTAATTTCTTCCCTGCAGACAACTTCGACGATCTTAGCTTCCGCTCTTTACCTCTTTGAGTGTTGTTTGATATTTGTTAGGCATATTGCTCTGATCGAAGAGCGTGTGACCTTGTTCGACTTTTTACATCGAATTCGAAGGTACTCTTCCTTTCTTTCTTGAATTTACATTTCGATTAGTTCTAGGTTTGATTTTACTGCTCTACTGCTCCTTCATCGATTAGTCTCGAGGTTGATTATTGCTGGATTCATTTGCTGCGAGTAATTGCCTAGGTTTAGAAGCTCGTCATCTCTCAGCTTTGATTGGTGTAATGTTTAACTTGTCCTTTGGGTCTTTGTATTTTCTGTTTACTTCCATTTCCTTCTCCCGACGCTAGAACCAAACTCAGCTGTTGACTCTATTTCATGAATTTGTCTTTTGAAACCAGCTTTTACCAATATGGTTTTGCTTATCGTTCTGCTGTTATATTTTCCTAATAGATATTTTTTCTCTTTTTCTTTTACCAGCTACAAGATAATATAATTTCTTTTGGCTGGCACCTGCGTTGTGAAACTACAGAGGAAGATGTTTGGCTCATCTAATCGTAAGTGATCCTATCTTATGCTTACTTGTTGGTTTCGTAGCATTCTATTTCGTTATTATTTTTATATTTCTTTTGTAATACTTTAAAAGAAAATTGACCTTCTGAAATATTGTTCTAATAGCTTTTGGACAGTCATCTGGTAGCAGCCCATTTGGGTCCCAGTCTTTGTTTGGTCAGACCAGCAATTCAAGTAGTAATAATCCCTTTGCTCCAGCAACACCGTTTGGCACGTCTGCACCTTTTGCTGCACAGACAGGGAGTTCAATTTTTGGAGGCATTTCAACCGGTGTGTTTGGTGCACCTCAAGCCTCCTCTCCATTCGCCTCCACCACAACTTTTGGAGCTTCTTCATCCCCAGCATTTGGGAATTCCACTCCAGCCTTTGGAGCATCTCCAGCATCTTCACCTTTTGGTGGTGGTAAGTAACTTATATGTATTTCATTGCATGGTTTTTCAATTACCTCTTTGATTTATTACTTTTCCTGGATATTAATATATTTTCTGTGTTTGACATCATGCATATATGGATGCTTAAGGCGGTGGTCTTTGCATTCTATATTGGTAGGACTGGGGTTAATGGTTTTGACCTTTTCAAGCATCTAATTGCGCTGTTTGTTTCAGTGAACAGTATCCAAGTTTTGTGGTTTGTTAAATGTTTGTCACTACCAGTACCAGATGTCATTTAATATTCTTAAACTTCTTTGAACTGTTTTTTTTTTTTTTGTGATTCTCTTTCTGCTGGTTTTTCTAGATATTGGCTCCTGATTCCTCCGTTGTTTTCCTTTATTTAGCTCAGGTTCTCGTTAGTCCTTGGGTTTTCAGTTTTCAGTTTTCAGTTTTACAATTGCTTTTGGGGACTAAGCTAATTTATTTGTTCCTCTTTCAGGGTCTTCTGGTTTTGGGCAGAAACCTTTGGGATTTTCAACTCCTCAGTCGAATCCTTTTGGAAGCACAGCGCAGCAATCACAACCTGCATTTGGAAACAGCACTTTTGGTTCATCCACACCTTTTGGTGCCACTAGCACGCCTGCCTTCGGTGCATCAAGCACGCCTTCCTTCGGCGCTACAAGCACACCCTCGTTTGGTGCATCGAGCACGCCTGCCTTTGGTGCCACAAGCACTCCTGCATTCGGCGCCTCAAACCAACCTTCCTTTGGCGTCACAAGCACACCTGCATTTGGCACATCACCGACTCCAGCCTTTGGCAACACTGGCACCACGTTTGGCAACACTGGCTTTGGTTCTGGAGGTGCTTTTGGAGCTTCTAGCAACCCTGCTTTTGGTGCATCAGGCACTCCTGCTTTTGGTGCATCAGGCGCTCCTGCCTTTGGGGCATCTAGTAGTCCTGCCTTTGGGGCATCCAGTACTCCTGCCTTTGGTGCATCCAGTACTCCTACTTTTGGTGCATCAAATACCTCATCCTTCAGTTTTGGCTCCTCCCCAGCGTTTGGCCAGTCCACATCAGCGTTTGGCAGCAGCGCATTTGGCTCTACACCATCTCCCTTTGGAGCCCAAGGTTATACCTTTAGAATGTCCCAACTACTTGTTGTGTTAGCCATTTGAATAAAGTGTGACGAAATGTGTTTGCACGATTTGTTTTGCAGGTGCGCAGGCAACAACCCCAACATTTGGGGGTTCTGGTTTTGGTCAATCAACTTTTGGTGGTCAACAACAAGGGGGCAGTCGAGCCGTGCCTTATGCACCGACAGTTGAGGCAGACACAGGCAGCGGTACTCAGCCAGCTGGAAAGTTGGAATCTATTTCTGCCATGCCGGCATACAAAGATAAAAGTCATGAGGAGCTGAGGTGGGAAGACTACCAGCGAGGAGATAAAGGTACACTTGGTCAAACAAATCTTGTATTACATCTTCTGAACTCTTCATTGTTGTACTTTGTTTAACATATATGGACTCTCTACATCTTCCATTTTCAGGTGGACCACATCCTGCTGGCCAGTCTCCTGGAAATACCGGATTTGGTGTATCAACTGCTCAGCCAAATCCTTTTTCTCCATCACCGGCGTTTGGTCAGACATCAGCAAATCCAACAAACCCTTTTTCGAGCGCAACATCTACCAACCCTTTTGCCCCTCAAACCCCAACAATTGCCAGTTCGGGTTTTGGAGCGGCTACCTCAAATTTTGGTTCCTCGCCCTTTGGTGTAACATCTTCATCCAATCTTTTTGGGTCAACTTCATCAGCTACCACATCGGTTTTTGGATCATCCTCCGCTTTTGGAACAACGACCTCGTCACCGTTATTTGGTTCATCAAGCACTCCTGGATTTGGCTCTTCTTCATCAATCTTTGGTTCAGCTCCTGGTCAGGGTGCAACTCCAGCATTTGGCAACACTCAGTCATCTACTCTGTTCAGCTCAAACCCCTCGACCGGGCAGACCGGTTCTGCATTTGGACAGACTGGTTCTGCCTTTGGACAGTTCGGACAGAGTACTGCTCCTGCATTTGGCCAAACTAACATTTTCAACAAACCTTCCACTGGATTTGGCAACATGTTTTCAAGTTCTTCAACATTAACTACGTCTAGCAGCTCTCCTTTTGGACAAACAATGGTGATTTTTTTTAATTTTGCTTAAACACTTAGATCTTTTTTGTCATTTCCTTTGGTGATGCCTGTTCTCTTCACAGTTAGTAGTTCTTTTGCTTCTCTTGATTGACACCTTGCACTCGCACTTCCCTTCTGATCTAATTTAGGCCTTCTAATCTTGGATTATTTCTGTAGCCTGCTAGTATGACACCCTTTCAATCAGCTCAGCCAGGTCAAGCATCAAATGGTTTTGGTTTCAACAACTTTGGTCAAACGCAAGCAGGTACCTCGGTCGACCAATTCAATGACGTTATCATCTTATTTCTAGATGCTAACTCTTGTATATTCATGGTCTAAGCTAATGCAACTGGAAATGCTGGTGGACTGGGATTTTTTAATCAAGGCAACTTCGGGCAAACGTATGGTCTTTCTGACATCAGTGCTTACAGGACTTCTGTTTTCGCTCCTTTTGGATAGTTTATATACTTGCAACTAGTTTCGTTTTTGTGGAAGTTTTGCTATTGGAGCTTCATTATCATTTTTTTTGACAGGTCTGCTCCGCCGAGCTCTGTTGTTTTGCAACCGGTTGCTGTTACAAATCCGTTTGGAACACTTCCTGCGATGCCTCAAATTTCAATAAATCAAAGTGGAAATTCACCTTCGATTCAATATGGAATCTCCAGCATGCCTGTAAGCCTACTCTTCCTTCTCCAACACCCAGATCGTGCATTTTTATTTTTGACTCTTTCCAGAATATAAACCAAATAGTCTACGTATAGCTGTTTTGATATTCCCCCCTAGTGTTAGACATTCATTCTTCCACTTGTATTCATAAGAAATGGAACTGGTTGATTATTCCTTGGTTCTTTATCATTTTGGCATCCAACTGGTGACCAATTTTGAGGAAAAGAATGAGGGGGAATGTCAATCCCACACAATTCTAAACTGTTCCTCAGAGGAATTAAGAGGAACAAAAAATTACCTTTTGATAAATAATTTTAAAAACTGTTTTAATGATAAGATTACATTTTGTGTATATTTTTGATTAAAAAAAATACCATTAATAATATGATTCTAATTCAAATAAATTTTGACCGCTAAATAAATTTAAGAAATCTTTCAAGTAATATTAAAAATTTTAAAAAAAATTCAAAAGAATAATCTAATGATTACACAATATTAATTTAAGTTAATATCTATAACTAAATGTTGAAATTTCTACATCAAATTCAGAAAATGAAAATTTAAATTGCAATAGATTTGTTAATTTTAAAGTATAAATTTGATTTATTAATTTTCTAAATTAATTATTGTCATTGTATGCTTCCACTATATAATAATTTATTTTGTTCATTCTCTGCCTATTTTTATTCATTCCTCAAAATTTCTCTATTCAGTTCCTCGTTTTTTTTATTATTTTCCTCTTTGTTCCTATTGTTTTTTTACTCCTGTCAGGTTGTTGACAAACCTGCTCTTGTTAGAATATCATCTCTCCTGACTTCCCGTCACCTTTTACAAAGGCGGGTCAGGTTGCCAGCAAGAAAGTACCGTCCGGGCGACAATGGTCCAAAGGCATGCTTCTGTCTTGTGCATTTTTGCTCACAATATATTTTACTCATTCTTAACTTTTGGTGCTGAGGTTCGTTCTGCATGTTTAAATCTTAATTTGGTATTTGTAGGTTCCATTTTTCACTGATGACGAAGAGACCTCAAGTACACCAAAAGCGGATGCTCTTTTCATTCCAAGGGAGAACCCTAGAGCTCTAGTTATACGCCCAATTCAACAGTGGTCTTCAAGGGACAAATCAACAATTCCAAAAGACCGCCCGACCGCTCCAGTACATGACAATGGTAACCTTCCTTTTCTCTGTTTCTTTGCTTATTGCATAGCTTGGAGTCCTCCTTTAAGTTTTCGATAGAGATAAAGCTTTTTGAGACTCTCTGCTTCAATTTGTTCCCATAGAGATGACAGCATTCAAATCTTAGACTAGCACTTTTCAGTTGGAACTTCAGTGTCTACTCGTTTGCACTCATCAGAGCACGTTTTCTTGTTCATGCGTTGTTAGTATTCTAAAACTTTATTGCTCTGCGTGTGGGGAGAAGTATTCCACAAATAATTACCCTAAAGTTTCAACAAAAAGCTAATGAGTTCAATGATTCCTGGCTCTTTTTTGACAATAATTTCAGGTAAGAGTCCAGACATAGCTGCTGATGCAGCAAACCATGACAGTGAGTATAAAATATGCATATGTAAAAAAAAGTTCTATTACGTTTTGCTATGTTTGGACCTTGTCTGACTGACTTGAGGGACAATATTTTCACAGGAAATGATAACGGAGAACTTGGTTCTACTGGAGAAAGAACTCATCCATCAGTCGATGCAAATCAGAAATCAAACGGCAGAACACACACAGATCACGCTGGAGAGAAAGACCGCCCCTACAGAACACTAGGCGGACACAGAGCTGGAGAAGCCGCAATTGTTTACGAGCACGGTGCAGATATCGAGGCGCTAATGCCGAAGCTACGCCAATCTGATTACTTCACAGAGCCACGAATCCAGGAACTAGCGGCTAAGGAAAGAGCGGATCCTGGTTATTGCAGGCGGGTTAGAGACTTTGTGGTGGGACGACATGGTTATGGGAGCATAAAGTTCATGGGAGAGACGGATGTTCGTAGGCTAGACTTAGAATCACTGGTTCAGTTCAATAACCGGGAAGTGATTGTATACATGGACGAGAGCAAGAAACCGGCGGTTGGGCAAGGTTTGAATAAACCAGCGGAGGTAACATTGCTGAATATAAAATGTGTGGATAAGAAGACAGGGAAACAGTTTACTGAAGGAGAGAGAGTGGAGAAGTATAAGATGATGCTTAAGAGGAAAGCTGAGGCACAAGGAGCTGAGTTTGTGTCATTTGACCCAGTGAAAGGCGAGTGGAAGTTCCGGGTCAATCATTTTAGTTCATATAAGCTCAGCGATGAAGACGAAGATGAAGGTTAGGGTCCCATCTCAGTGTTACACTGTTGGAATTGCTCTGTACGAATGTTGGAATGGTGCATTAGGAAATAGTGCCCTACTCCATTTGTTGTGTGTTTCTATACCTTTTTTTCTTCTTACAATTTGTGTTGTTTCCTTAAATATATATATATTTTTTTGGTTGGGTTTGTGTATTGTTATCTGTTACTATATGTGAAATGATTTTATTTTTGTTCTGTTACATATTCACTTGAATTGAGTCTTAAAAGGTGAAACTTGTCCTAGCTCTGTTATTAGCATGACCACGGTTACGGTTAATGCGGTTAAGGTTTTTGAATTTCTGGTTACGGTTAGAATTTTATTTTAACTTTAACTGTTTAATATACGGTTAAAACGGTTACGGTTAAATATGGTCCGGTTAATACGGTTATGATTAGACACGGTTACGGTTATTTGATGATAATAAACGGTTAATATAACGATATATAATTAAATAATTATAAATTTTATAAACTAGTTTTCATTCCACCTTGTCTCCACGATTGTTTTTTTCTTTTTCTTTTATATATTTAATCATAAAACTGTTTTGTTAAAATATTCTTTATATTTGTTAGAAAAATATTAATAAGTTTAGCATGTTAAAGTTTTAATTAATATTTCTTGTTTTTTAGATTTGCATTTGTTATTGGTAAATTGATTATACATAATTTTTCTTTGAATTTTTAGTTTTACAGAACTAATTTTAATTATTAGTATATATAATTTTATTTCTAAAACGGTTACGGTTAAAATTT
Organism: Eutrema japonicum; assembly: GCA_030161315.1. Classification (NCBI taxonomy): domain Eukaryota; kingdom Viridiplantae; phylum Streptophyta; class Magnoliopsida; order Brassicales; family Brassicaceae; genus Eutrema; species Eutrema japonicum. The sequence goes on along the minus strand of BSQW01000001.1, from coordinate 4,973,562 downwards.
TACGGTTTTAACCTTGCGGTTAACCAACGGTTTTGATACGATTACGGTTAATTAACGGTTACGGTTAATAATTTTTTTAACCATAACTAATATATTTTTACGGTTAACGGTTACGGTTTTTAACCGTCTGACACGGTTACGATCTGGTTATGGTTTGAAAACGGTACGGTTACGGTCCAAAATACGGTTACGGTTCCATTTTGGTCATGCCTATCTGTTACTTGTAATCCAACTAACTGAATATCCCTAACGTAAGAAGCTAATATTTTGCTGTATTCAAATGGCGATAACAATTAGGGATGGAACTATTATCGTTGATCCTTGATCCGTTATGATCCATTCCGAAAATCTAGATATCTAAGGGGATCAGGGTCCGGATAGTTAAATTATAAGATTCGGATATCCGTATCCGTTAAATATATTAAAATTTTATATTTTATTAATAATTTTTTTAATATATTGAGATATATATATATATAAACAATTTATATAAAATTAAATAATAACAGATTTTTTACAAAATATTATATAAAATCATTATTTTTAATATTTTATTATTTTTTATAGATGCGGATACGGATCCGAATATCTACGGATATCTTAATATTTTTAATATCTTATCTTATACAAAGTTTTTTTTTGAATTTGACCTTATAGATTTCATTTTTTCTCTCTCTCTTCTCTCTTCTTTTTTTGGTGCAAATGATTTCATTTTCTCTCTAATATACAAATTTATAGTAAAATCTGAACATTTTTAAAGTAAAACATTTGTAAAAGACATCCAAATCAAGCATTAGTTTTGCAACTTACAGTTTGTGCAATAAATTAGATTTGACGAAATTCACAAGAAAATTTAAATTATGTTCCATGAACTTTCACCAAAAGGTCTATAAATAAATTCACACGACACGTTCAAATATACAAATAAGGTCAATAATTTTATGCCCAAAAATATATATATTTTTTTATCTGGAAGTATGGAAGATCAATAATCAATGACTAATAGTAAAATAAAATAAATTATGTAAGTTTTAGATTTCCCAAGACAAAGTAAGTCACCAAGAGTTATATAATAAATCTTTAATATAGTCATGCACTTGGACAAAAAACTAGGATGACTTCGTGTCTCGTAGTCGTAGTTAGCAATTTCGTTGTCCAAAGATTGTGAGCGCTTACAATCCAATCCATCATCCCTTTTGTAATTGTTTTATTTAGGCTTTACTAAACCGGGATTTTGGAATTAGGAGACCCAAAAGATAGAGCCAGATAAAAATTGGATCGGTTTTCTTTTGGATCAATTCGGTTCAAAATTACTTACTCCGTTGATCTTCACACACATGACGTTTTAGTGGTGGACCAACTTGGGACTAGAGAGACAACTTAGTCCCCTCTTCTAGGTTCAAAATTAAAAATCATCTAAAACCCCACCATTGATCATCATTCATAGCTGTCTCCAAGAGATCATTTCGTATAATTCTTAACCGAGTCATCAAACTTGAATCACAAATGTCGAGAAAAGCAACATAAAATAAAAGGTATATAAAGCTAAAAGTCCAAAACTTGATAGATAATCTTCAATCCATTCATCATCCTTGCAAGAATCAAAGTATTATCTATTCTTATCCACCTTGCAAACCACAAGATCAAATTTTACTATTATGATTCAATTAAAAAAAAGTATTTCAAATTTGTCACAAAACAGAACAAGGGAAGGACAGAGAAGCTTTGGTATAGAGAGAGGTGCATGGCTCATGTGGAGGCCGTGACACTGATCTCGATCTTGACAAAGATCTTGATTTATGACCATCATTATGACCATCATAAATCTCAGGTATGATGTCATCCTTCAATTCTCCACCATTTTCATCTTCCAAATCCCTTTCGCTTCTCCTTTTCACCAGCTACCTGAGGTATACAAGGGAGCCTTTCTTTAAAATCACGAAGCTTTCGGCATCTCCACATGGAACCTGTTCAAGTGCTCATTAATATTTCTCGATTTCATCTTTGCCTCTACCCTTTTATCTAACAGCCTCCGACAAGCAGCATTCTTCACTGACATCACACCTTCTTCCCTCAGAGTACTCATATTCAAAAGCACTGCTTCTTCATTGCTGCCTTCATAGCTTCAGCTTTCATCTCTCCAATCAGTTTCAGATCTTCATCAGACAGGTTTTCCATGGACACCAGATCGTTGCAGACTCCATTTGTTGTGTTTTTCTTACAATATTTGTTGTTTCCTAATAATATTCTCTTTTTTTTTTTTTTTGGTTGGGTTTGTGTATTGGTATCTCTGTTACTATATGTGAAACGATTTTGTTTTCTGTTACATTTTCACTTGAGACTTAAGAGGTGAAACTTGCCCTAGCTCAGTTACTTGGATTCCAAGTAACTAAATATCCTTAACGTAAGAAGCTAATATTCAAGTGTCGATAACAACAATACCATCAACTTTCGCATTTGATTATTAAAAAAAAAAAAAAAAAGTATTGATTCTACGTCAACAACGTTGATTAAATTGGTGAGTGATTAGATTAATCAATTACTGGTGTAAGATTTAGCAGAGGAAACAGAGGGGCTAGTGACGTCACGCTCTCCGTGGCCTCCGAAATTGGCTTTTCCGGTCAACATCTTTATCGCTATCTGAGCTACTTCCGCAAACCACTCTTCCTCCGGCAACGTCCTGTTTCATCATCATCCATTAATCATCAACCAATCATTACATACATGTTTATTTTTTATGTTGAAACGTATAATACACATACCTATAAGGATCGAGTCCAGTGGCTGAAACTGCTTCGATGGCTCGGGCTATAATGTTCTTGATCACTTGATGAAGGTTTCTCGACATGTACCTTCCTTGTGAGGCAAAGATCATGACAAACTCCATGTCTAGATAAAACTGTTGAAGACCAAGTGGACCCAATGGTTTAGCTCCTGTCTCCATCTCTTCCCAGAAACTCTGATCATCAGAGATCCAAAGGATCACTGTCTCCGTCAGTCTCATCAGCAATATCGTCGCGAATCTCTCTCTTCCAACAAACATATCGCTCGCAATAGTCGCTATTCTCGTCAATTTCGCAAACAGTTCCTGGAAGATGCAGAGCATTTTGGTTTATCTCAATTCTCAATTCTATGTTTAAGTTTTTCTAGATGATACCTGGAAAATTGGGGAAGGAAACCATTCGGGCTCTTCAGTGGTTTCGTCCATGAGTATATAAATCTCTGAACTGAGACGAACTTCTCCTTCTTCAGTGAAGATTAGTTCGAGAGCATGTTGTCTACAGAAGCTATCTCTTAAACGGTCAACGGATCTTTGAAGTTTTCTCTTCCACTCTCTTTGCTCTGGTCGGTTCTGTCTATCCGAGGAACCTCTTCTTGGATTGGATTGGTTCGTAGCTTGTGGCAAAATCCTTGAAGCAGAACGCGGGATTAGCTCGTCTGCTAACAGAAGTGCATTGACTAACAAAGCCGTTTGTTGAGACTCAGTTTCAGCTACTTTAACTATTCTGTGAACTGGATTCTCTTCGTTTTCAGCTGAACCGGGCAATGCGTTGATCAAGAGATCGACGTATGAGTTAAAGACCTGCAAAACACCGTCTAGTGCAACCCCGTCTAACTGTAATGCTTCGTCGAGCGGTCCAGCATCCTCCAGAAATTCCTAAATCCACAGAAAATCAAACTTAATAGCAAGAAGGTAGAGATAAAGATTCTGGAGAAAATGTTGATTACCTGAACCATGGAGTTGAATCTTTGAGCGCTTATAGAAAGCTTAAGATGCGGTGCAATGGGAGTAGTCGATGAGGCGCGTGATCCTGTTGGTGTATAAGAGAGTGACCAATCATCCGAAGCAGCTAAAGCGGCGCTGCTTTGTTCAATTCTCTTGAGATTTCCCGTCAATGCTTGTTCCACGCCCGGCCTAAAGTGTTTCAACAAAACAGGGGAAAGAGCTAAACCGCGAGACTCCAATGAAGAGCAGTGGGATGCACAGAGTTGGATGCATTCTGCGGTTACCCTTAGGCTTCCTGCAGCAGCAGATGAAGCCAAAGTATGTCTTTTCAGTAACAGAGCAAACGACTCTGCTTGTTTAACCGCCCACGTCACAAGCTCTGATGAATAGGCCGGATCCTCTCCAACCACTGCTTGAGAATCGCTCGCGGCTTGAGCAATCGTTGAGAAAACAAGCTGAGAGAGAGCAGCAGCGAATGCTACCCCGTAAGAAGTGTTTGAAGCTCTTAGGCTTTGAATGTTGGCATGTAGCCTCCTCTCATAAGACCTGAGAAGCAATGTGTGGGCGCGAGAACCGTCTCCGAGTTTCTTGAGAGCCAAGACGGCTGATCTCAGCTCGCCAGCTCTTGTAGAAGGTTGGCTTATAGCTTCTGCCAATTGGTCAGCCAACTCCTGTCTCTTTTCTTTGATTTCATTGTTGAGAGAAAGAAGAGTGTTGGGGCTGAGTGTACGCTTCTCTTGTGCTTCCATTGCCACACGACGCCCTTCTTCTAGTGCAGCCATGGATTCCTCAACTCTCTTCTCGGCTAAGAGAACTTCAAGTCTGTCAAAGAACTCGACAACCCAAATCTCTATTTTGGACAGCTGTTTGTTGTCCATATCATATAGGTCTTGGTCTCTTAAGTCATCGGCGTCATCAGCGCATAAAGAAGTAATGTGAACGCCATCAGCCAAGCCGTGAACAAGAGCTGTTTGAGCAGAGAGAAGGTTTCTCATGGAAAGAAGCTGTCCTTCAAGAGCTGATATCTCCTTAGATGTCCTGCAAAATCAAGAATCTAATTAGCAGCAACAAAAACGCGTCTGTAGAGATATGAGGATACAACAGACCGTATAAAGGCGGCATAGTTTGCGTAGACGCTCTTACGCATCTCTTCCGCAGAAGCCTTCTTCAGTTCAACGAGGTAAGAAGTCAAATGTCTCGTCTCCTGTCATCAACAAAATACATAATACCATCCCATCATTCTCCTTAATTAATTGTATAACATTACAAAAATCTATGATCCGATCTTGATGATGATGATTACATCCAATCTAATGAGAATCCAAAGAGTTTTAACCTTTTCGTTCATGTGCTGACATTTGGAGGTGACATAAGCTTCCGGATCGAAAGTGGAGCCCTTGAAAACCTTAAGACGATCACCTAGTGTCAGATTTGCTTCGAGTTCTGCGGAATTGCCGATGCTCGACGACATTGATCCTCTTGCTCTGCTTTCCGTTTTTACAGAAACAAAATTGATGAGGATGAAAACAATGTGAAGAAAATGATGTTTTGACTCTGTTGGCGCGTGGGACTCACGGACTTTCCTTCTTTTATGCAATTCAGTTGTGTAAAATGGATTACCCATGACCCATGATTTTAATGGGTTGAGTGTAAAGGGGTCATGAGTCACACATGGTCAACTTTTATGCTTAATATTTTATCGTTCATGTTTCCCTTCCTAACGCTAGATATGTTCACTGGTCCTATGCAATACCAATTATCAGTATGACAAACTTCCAAGTCTATGTTACAAAGGTTTCTATGTGGCTTGAAACACTGAATGGAAGAACTTTAGAAATTATGTTGAAGAATTAAAGCAAGTATTGTTAGAAGAGTGAAAAAAAGTTAATGATGTCTTAGTGAACATTGAAATGGTTGTCGCGTTGTTTATTGTTGGAACTTTTTGCTATATAAGGGTCAAAAATTTATGAGTAGACATAATTCTTTTTTTCAGGATAAGATGGTTAGGAAACCCATCGATCCAGAAGAGGAACTCCGGTGGATGTCCCAAGAAGTACGGGGTTACGTTGAAGCTGTCCTTAACAGTCTTGCAGCCAATGTTCCAAAGGTGGACTATTCTTAATCTATAGCTCCAAGCTTCTTGTCCATCTCTTTTTCTTTTAAAAATATTCCTCGGTAGTGATACTAAGCGACATGAATTCAACAGGCTGTTGTTCTTTGTCAAGTGGAGAAAGCAAAAGAAGACATGCTAATTCAAGTTTTAGAATTGACGAAACAAAATTAAACTAGCTCTTTATACCGAAAGTGACAGACAACAAATGATCCCATGGGCAAGACGGAAGACGCGTTCTGCTGAACTTTAGCTATGGGAAACCACTAGCACCTCCTCAGGTATGTAAGTAGCATCACCATAACACAGAATCACAGGAGGGAGATCGTTTCAAGGCGTGACACAGGGCGTGTTCTCTCCCTCCTCCTCCGATACTATTTCTTAATAAACTTCTCAATCGCTCTCCATACCCTGTTAATGGGTATAACAAACGAAAGCCCCTCAATTACCTCATCCTCCCATTTTACTCCACCATATGAAGTAGTTAATATGCCAATTATTTCACCGCTCAGGCTCACGATAGGCCCTCCAGAATTGCCCTGTGTTACGAATCAAAGTTAAAACATGTAATACTATAGAAATTATATTCACATTAAAAAAATAAAAAAATCTGACCTTATTAACTGCACAATCGATTTGAAAAAACCTTCTTCCTTTGTTCGGTGCATTCAACTCGAAATCCCTGCGATTTACATGACTACAAAATATCAGAAATTAATTATCTTATTTTAGAAAATAGAATTACAAAAAAAATATATGGCAAATCGCAACCTGATCCAATAGCGCATATCGGTTCACCCTGACGTACGTGGTAAGCAAGACCCGAATTCGGTGACTTAAGAGAACCACCAAGGTTAACCTCTACTATTGCTATATCATCATCAGGAAATCGTGCCCCAATTGCACCTTTAACCTTTAAGAGTGACTTCACTGACACGTTTAGCCTTCTTTTTAGGCTTTTCTTGGTCGGTAAAAACAGGTAATAACCGTGTGCTCATTGATTAACAAACTTGTCCCAAAATATGGTCCAACATCTTCGGCCACATCTGCAAATCCAGTGCTACCAAAAGTGCTGTTTCCAAATGCAGGTTGCGATTGCTGCGAACCCTGAAAGAGGAAGGAACAATCAAGGACTAACGAGAACCTGAAGACGCTCCAAAGGCTGATGCGAATGGAGAGAAGGCTTGAGGTGCACCCTGAGAAACAATAAAAGTTAATAAAAAAAACACCCACCAAGCTTATAACTATACATCTAGAACGCCATTGTAATAGATAAAAACAAGTGGCCTTACCATAGAACTTTTGCTGCTAAGCTTGATCAAACGCGCAAGCTTCGCGAAAGCAGGCATATTCTTGGCACGAGGGATCCAAGTCTCGGTCTACTTTCTCCAAGTAGTCTTCAGCAGGTTCTTCAGTCTTCGCGGTAAGAGACCGAGGCTTATCGTTCTTCCCCCTCTGCCTCTTCGCGGTAGTTGTTGAGTCCCAGTTATCACAAACACAGTTTTCTCAATTTTTTTCTTCTTTTTCCCATTTACATAGATTTTCTTACTTATATATAAACAAAAACAACTAACAAATCAAAGAACTGAAACTAGAAGGTGGGAGACATGACTATGACTCTGAATGAGCAAGGCGTTCCACAAGAACGCATGGTGGACCAAAAATATTGTCTCCATTCACATGTAAAAAGCCATCTGCTTTTTTTTTTTTATATAAAAAAGTGAACAAGCCGGTGCATTCCATTTCCAAGGCTTGGAACGCACTTATTACCAAATACCACACATATGGTGTGGTTCAAGTGCGTTACTTTTTTTTTTTTTTTCTGTCAACGGTTATGTGTGGTTTGCAGTTGATTTATGTATATATGTATTATATAATATTTGATTTTATATAGTTATTTTAATTCAAAAAAATTAAGAATATTTGAATTCTAGCTTTGAGAATTATTATTGCCTTTGTCTAGCTGATGTTATTAGCTTTACGATACACGATAATTATCTTTTAGTTCTATAATTTTACATATATATATACATGTTTTAAAGATCATAAAATTTTGAAATAAATCATATATGTTAATTTTATCAGATAACAAAATTATATTTGAAAAAATAAAAAATGTCTACCAACGTGAGATTGGACTAGTGCTTGAACCCACATAAGTCAAAAATGTAGACATCTAAAGGAACATGAGTTTGATTTTCGTTGGTAGGGATAATTTTATTGTAAAATGCTAAACAAACTTATTAAATTTTAATAATTATTTAGTTATAGTGTAATTAATTTATGAAAAAGACTTGATCATTAATTAACAAATTAATAATTTTAATTTATAATTATATTAATATAATTAATCCATTTTATTTATAAAATATTTTTCTAAAATATATATTCCACACCGTTTTTTACATTTTCACTATTCACACATTTGGATCGCACCGCATGTTATTTTTTTCACCATTCATATATTGTTCCGCACCGCTTGTTCCGCAATAACCGCACTTGTTCCGCATGATGCGTTTCTTCCAACCGCACCGCACTAAAACCGCACCGCACCTCATAAACTTCTTGTCCCGCACTGCTCAAACCGCTGTCACCATTCGAAGCCTATATATAGGCATGGAAAACGTGTCCTCAAAACAGGGAAAGGTAGTGGATAGTGTAAAACGTGTCCTCAAACAGGGAAATGTAGTGGGTACAGGAAATCAGGAGCTATATATAGGCAGAAAATGTATTTTACCAAAACGTCCAAAGGCTGCCTACTGATGAGTAAGTTCCAAAAGTCTTGATCGAACGCGCGAGCTTCAAAGCAGAGTTTATTCCTATTTCACTGTTTCACTAGAAACACCAGCATAAAAAAGGGTTGTTTTGGCGGCTTCTGTTATATTTATGGGTTCGAAGAAAGATGCTTGTGACGAGAGCCATGCTAAATTAACCAAGCTGTCGCCTAAATGACATAATCCCATCAAATCAAAAGTAGATATATTTCGTGTAGGACACCGTCAAGCTCCCAAAACATATGTTTTTGGTCATCGCAAAAATGATATTCTCATATATATATATATATATATATATATATTTTTGAAATATCTCCTCAACATCAAAATGATATTCTCATCTAAGTTAATTGCGTATACTATAATAAACAATAAAATATTCAATGTCACAAAATCAAATTGCAGTTCATCTAAACTGAAATCGGAGATTTTAATTTTTACTGTATTCAAAATTTAAAATATATGTAGAGGGAAATAAGATGAAGCCAATATTTTGTTTTTCATTTAAGGTCAATAATTATTTTCACTGACATTCCTCTTATTCCCATATTGCTGATGCTATTAGAGAAATGAGAATGATCTTGACTGATTTGATCCCCATATTTCGGAATAGGTGGTGTCTTTATTATGCTCATGACTACCAACCACATCTCATGTTGCGTGTTCTTTTCTAGAGATGCTAACAATTAGATTGAGGGTTGCATCGAAGAGAGTCCAGACCCGTGTGTGCCATAATCCGCGAAGTCGCTCAAGTTAAAACAACCATTTAAGCACCGACATAATCAACCTAAAAACTCTTACTCAAGACTAACTTCTCTTGAATTGGTTCAGATTTTTCTAATCCTCCACAACAATGACGAATCTGATAGATCTCCACCACTTTTGTTTTTGTGACCACTTGTAATGCTCTCTTTAATGTTTAATTTTCATAGGCAACACTGATTTTTGTTGTTATGCAATATTAACCATAAATAAAAAAAGGACGGATTTAAAGAGGAATTATTTTGTAGTCTAACTTTTGTATATATCATTGAAATAATTTTGTTAATACCTCAATATTATATTTTGTGTTTATTTTTTAAAAAAACCTAAATTTGTTGTGGAATAGAGAATTTTGAAACCCAACCAGACAATACGTTTACTAAAAAATGATCTTTTATCTTTTGTTTTCTATATTGGTTATTTCTTAGGCTTATGCAATTTTTTTGTAAACATATTTTGAGATTTGCATTGGTAAGTTAACTAAAACTTCTAAATCGTTAAAGTATTTCGCATTTTAAATTACTTGGATTTATCATATTTAATGTTATGGTAAAATATAAATTATTTTTATAGTACCTTGAATTATGTTTGTTTTTCTATTAATAAAAAAAAATACAATACATAGATTGAAAAATCATTGATCATGGGTTGAACTGGATTGACCTGGTCATCTTTGTAACCCCACAAATTTCAGGTTGGGATTTAAATGCATTGCATCAAATTATGTCCAATTGGTTTCTTAAAGCTTTTGTCACTTGAAAAATCATATCCATGGACAAAATCCATATCGAAGACTTAATTGATTTTGATGGGAAACCTATAAAATATAATATTGCTAAAGAAAATGAATAACCTATATATAAAACCATTTTTCTGTATAATATACAATGTGTTTACGCCGCTTGTGAATGCTTTTCATGTGGGTATGAAAACCAAAAAGGAACCTCAAGGAACTCAAGTAGCCTCCATTTTCCTCTTCCTTTTTCTAAAGTGTGAATTTTGTAACTTTTCCATGCCATCAAACCCATTTTTTTCATCCTCTCTCTTGGTATCTTGTTCAGTTGTTTTGCGAATGTAAGAGATCACGCTATTCATTATCAACTTTTCCTTGTATTCTTAAAAGAAAAGGACATGATTCAAAATATGTTGTTGCCGTTGTTTAGTCTTAACTTTTTTTTGCAACATATTCTCTTACTAAGACAACACACACATAACCAAATTTTGCATCTGTTGTCATATATCATTTACGTATATGTGGGTTACACTGGTATCAATTAGGCACCAAATGTGCTCACTTTTAGGAATGTGAGAGACAGTGAAGAGATTAATCATGTTACCTTTATCAACAATGCTCCATATAATTCGATTTCTCCAATGAGGATGAAATCTAAAGTAAAGTAAATTGTTTCTTGGTTTCTAGCTCTTGAGGAATCAAGTTCCATAGTCTCCAAAATCTACTACTGAAAGAAAGATATTTGAAGAATCACTAAATGGGTATATAGATAAAAACAAATTCATCATATATATGATTATCTTCTATACTACCAATGAGAAGTAGACAAACCACAATTGACAGAAACGAGAGGTTTTACAAAACTAATTCAAAATATATTGACATCTACTAAAATGATTCAAACTAATTAGGTAATCTTTACTTGCATCCTTATATCGAAGAATGATAACACCATATTTTACTTGTTTTTAGGACTTTATTTTCATAGGTTTTAATCCCACTTTGTATAGTTTTGGGATCTTTTTATGCATTTGAGTCTCATTTAGTTTTAACTTGCATTTTAAAAGTCCTATATAGTTTTGTGTCGTTTTTGGCTTGCTGGAGCTTTTTTCAGGTGTTTAGGAGTGCTTGGAACAAATTGGATCAAAGGAGACACTTGGAGTTCGAAGGAAAATCGAAAGAGGAGCAAAATGAGCAAAATATACGTCCGATCGGTTACTAACCGATCACGATAACCGATCAACATTCCTGATCAAGACAATGTGTCTGAAAGATCCAATCGGAATAACACCTTGCCCTTTGAATTAGACTGGGAGATCTTCACGAAAGTTATTCGAAATTGAGTTAGCTTTCTAATAGAAGTGGTTTCATGTCATTCTAATCAGCGGTTCGCAAGATGCATTTGATTTACTGAATACATGTCATTACCGGAAAATGCAGCAGTAATCCGAAGCAGCTGAAAGATCATGTCGGATAGAAGCCTTCCCATACCCAGTTTAATCTCAAATTTGGACACAAGATAGACAATTGAGTTAGCTTCGCGTGAGCATTGGATTCGTGTCATTCAGGGCTGTGGTTCAAGAGTTATGGCCAATATAGTGAAGACTTGTCAAGCAGAAATCGTCTAACCGATCGCCAAGGTCGATGGCAGAATTTTAACAAGCGGGATCGGTTATAACCGATCCCTGTAACCGATGCCGTCACTTTTAGTGCCTATTTTTGTATTTAAGTCATTTTTACTCATTAAAAACATAAGTCTTCTTCATTTTTTTTTGTGTGCGGCCCAAGAACTCTCTCTAGAGTTTCTTGGGTTGATCTTCATGTATAATCCACACTTTTAAAGATTTCTTCACTCTTGTTTCATATTATCTTTCTTTGATTCTTCTTTTATCTTTTAATCGGTTTAGATTTGTGATTTTTGTTGTCTTTGTGAGTTGACTTTTATTTTCTGGGTTTGTGTTCTTCACGTTCTTCATGTTCTTAGTATGTTCTTGTGAATAGCTTTTTGTTGGATCATGATTAGACTTGATTTGGATGGTTTGATGATTTCTTGTTGATGTTTAGGCTTAGATACTCATTTGTTCACATGTTTAGAAGTGATATTAATGCTAGAGTTGACTTGATCACTCAATTTCTAGATCATGGTCGATTTACACTCGAGAGAGGTTCGGTAGATCGTCTAGAAGATTTCTAAACGTGCTTTTCATTCTTAACCGTTAGCCATCGTGATTAAGGTGAATTGTTGGCTTAAAAAGGACTTACGTTTTATGCTTGTTGATAATTCGGTTGCAATTGAGAGATTAGCTGATTTGAATTATCAACAAAGGGTTTAGCATCACGAGAGTGAGTTAAGCTATTCTTGTGTTCCTTGCCAAAGAATGAATTTGCATTGAATGTTTGTGCATCACTAGTAATTTGTCTTGATGGTTTGATGATGGTGATTTTGGATGATCTTTGTTAATTCTTTCACTTAGGTTCTTAGGTTGATTCTTAATGCTAGACTTGACTTGGTAAACCGAAGTTTAGAACTGCACCTAGATTAGGTAGTTCTAGTTTGGCATGACAAACCGAACTAGAGTTACACCCTATAATTTTTGGTCTCGTCCCATGCTTTAGGGAAGAGATTCGAGTAAACGGTGTTAGTGCTAGATTAGGTTTATTCATTCGAGTCTTGAACCTAGGCATTTCACACCCGAGAAGAGTTAGATGAATTGCTTGAACCGAATCTTTTGCGAGCTTTACGTATCATTCACAATTGGCAATTGTAGTTTGATGTGTTTAGTGAACTAAATGGACTTGTGATTAATGCTCATCGATTATCATTGATTGCAAACGAGAGTTTAGCTTAATCGGGTAATCGATGAAGAGATTGATACCACGAGAGTGGATTAGTCTTATGTTTGTGTTCCATGTTCTAAAATAGCGTTTAATGCTTCCAAATTATTCATTGTTTAATTGTTAATCGTCTCTTTGATTGTTTAAGCATTGATCCCATGTTTTCTCTTTGTGTTTTATTTTCTTTCTTTTATTTTATTTTGTTTATTTTCTTTCTTGCATTTTGATTTCTTTCTTCTCTTATATCTTTTTGTATAAAAACGTTTTTGCTCTAGCTTAGTTTGTTTCTCGTATCTTTGATGTGTAATCTTTATTCTCTGTGGGATCGATCCTAAATTACTACATCGACATACAGTTATGATTGCGGTAATGTGCGGATTAGATTAATTGGTGCGGGTATTAAAACACACGAAAATCAAAGAACCTTATATCTTGAACCTTATATCGAAGATCAACAATGGTCTATTAGACAAACATAACTTGATAAAAGATAAAGATTAGCAACAATACTAAAGTAAAAGTAGACTCGACACCCTCCCATTCATCTTCTTTTAGACAAAAAAATTAAAACCTTACACAAAATTTTCAGTGAAAGTCAATACCGAACATTAATTGAAGAAGACGAAGCAAAGTAAAATCTAGAGATAATGAAAGGCTGAGACAGAGACATAAGAGTAATGTAATCAACTCATGAGAAACCTGGTTAATCCCATTAAATAGGTTTCAAGCTCATGTTTAGAGACAGTATGACTAAGAATTTTCAAGATAAAAATCCTATATGACTTGAAATTCCAGTTATAGATGTGTTTCATGGATCGAAATACATCAATTTCCACTCCAAACCCCATATTGATTTTATTGGTACAAGGAGAAAGCACGAATCTTAATAATCTTCAAATAAATTGGAATTGATCCATGTACCGTGTTAAGCTTATCACCCCAAGATTCACACTCTCAAGAGCCTTCTTCCCAGCGACAATGCCCTACTTCAAACAATCGTCAAGCCGACACTCATTCTTCTCATCGATGTCACCTTCGGAGCTAAACCCACAGATCTGGCCACCGAATCGAGTCGGGAACTTGGACGCGTCGAATCGATCAATCAAGCTGATTCCACTCTCACCGGAAAGCAATTTCTCGTAGCAAACATCGACATCGTTCCCAAAGACAGAGACGAGGCCAATACCGGTAATCACAACATGCTTCTTCGGATCTGTCTTGCGTTTAGGAGCACGAACAGCGGCTGATGCGGAAATAAATGATGAGGGTCTCTCATTGGCAATCTGATGCGACTGTCGATTCGAAGGCCTTAGAAGTAGATTCGGCGGATAAGCACGGAGAGACGAAGGTTGAGAGCTTGCATGGCGGATCCAAAGAGAGAGAGAGAAACGGGAAGAAACTCTTTACTTTTTCTCGGATTAATGGCTCAAAATCTATAAAATGGAAAAGCAAAATCTGTTGTTACTTTTTCTTGGATTAACGGCTCAAAATCCATAAAATGGAAAAGCAAAATCTGTTGTGCCATAATGTAGTCTAGGTGCCATAAAGCATGTGTAATCCTTATTTTATCCTTAATGAATTGTGTTTGTGGTATTGTTAATTTTATGATTTAAAAATCTGTTGTGCCATAATGTAGTCTAGGTGCCATAAAGTATGTGTAATCCTTATTTTATCTTTAATGAATTGTGTTTGTAGCATTGTTGATTTTATGATTTAAAAATTGTTTTATTTTTTTATTTGTAGTGAAATGGTTTTATCTGATTTTATTTTTTTAATGGCTTTATCTGGTTTTATTTTTTAAATTTTCGAAAAAAAACAAAAAACCAGCCACCGCGTCGTCCTTTAAGCGAGCTTCGAACCACCGATCCTTCTCGCCGGCAGACCGTAGCCGCCACCGCTTCGTCCTTCTCTGCAATTGTGGTTTTCGTCATATCTCTTCTCTCATCCTCCATTGTTGAATATGGTAAAATGTTATCTTTAATTTGGGGATTTCCAAAATTAGAGATTCGATTTGAGAAATTTGTTAGTTTAAGTATGCACATTGGATATTTAAGTTACTTATATAGGTCGACTAGTCATTGAATTTGTAATTTGTCGATTGTTGTTGTTGAATCGAGCAGAATCGAGCTGACTCGTGTTCTGGGTAGTGAATCTGTGAGATTTGGGACAAATGGGACAAATGGTATAACTGATAGGCGTGGGACAACTAGTACAAATAGATACATCTGAGAAATGTGGGACAACTGGTACAAATGGTATAACTGAGAGAAAGCTGACAATTGGCAATTGACTTAATTTTTTGTTTGTATTTACAGGAGAGGATGAGCAGCCGTACAAACATACATTTTGAGGATATTATTCACATGAAGGAGAGGAGTTTAAATGGAATTCAAGAAATTCCATTTATGCTATATCATTTAGGACCTTAACTTTGGACGAGTTAACCTATTCAGTACTTGTAGATGGTATATGCAAGAAGATTGGGGTATACGACAATACAAGAAAGCTGAAATTAAGCTACATTAGTTTGGTAGCTAAGCCTCATAGGGAGGGAGTATTGTCGATGATGATGATGTTTATGTTTATCTAACAACTGTGGATAAAAAGGGACTTAGATCTATTTTATAATTGTTCAAGATAATTTTATGTTGACGTAGGGACAACTGGATACGTAGGGATAACTATGATCTATTTTGTAATTGTTCAAGTTAATTTTATGTTGCCGTTTATGGGACAACTGAACAACTATGTTTTGAAGGTGACTACTTTTTTGTTCAAGTACACAGGGACAACTGGACAACTAGGTACAACTATGTTTTGGGGGAAAATGATGTAAAAATATTTACGTATTTATTAAATATTTACGTATTTATAAAATATTTATAACTAACACATAAGTGTTTATAACACATTATAATAAAAAAACTAAAAAATACACAAGGCATATTGTGTTTCTAACACATAATATTGGTTTCACATGAAATACCTCATATGATACATGGTAGTCTTTGATAATGTTACCATTTCATGATGGAGAAAATGCAAATTATATGATTTTGCTAAACTTTTATTGTTAGCCGTTTCCATATGGTCTACATAAGTGGAAAACCAGGAGGACAACTACAGAATATTATTTTATGTCACAGGACAACTGGAAAATATAAAATGACAACTATGAGCAATTTCGGACAACTGGACACGATGGTACAACTATGTAGTATTTTTTTTATTTAGGTGGCGTGTAACACATGTGCATTTAAATTTGCGGCGCTGTTGGATGAGTTAAAAATTCTGATATTTTTAAATGTATTAAAAATTCTGATATTTTATGTTTTTTATTTTGTCCTCTATAAAAGCTCAAACCTCATGTTTTCCCTTTTCCTAATTTTCCCATTACCACAATTGAATTATAACCTTAAGTTGTACAATGTTGCCACAGTTGTCCCATTACCAGACTGAAATATAACCTTAAATAAAGACGAGTAATACCATAAGTTCATACTAAAACACCTAATAAACAAACATTCTAGTTCAAAAACTAAATCCAACAATTATAACACATAAACAAAGGTCTATACTCTATACCAGTTCCAAAAAAAAAAACTAAACACATTTTCTACTTCATTGTTATTCCTTTCCTTTCCCTTTCGGTTCTTTCCCTTCTGTAAAAAGGGACTGAAGGAAATTTGCAAATTCCCTGACCTGAAAACAAAGATAGGAAATTAATTTCAACAAGCAATACAAAATGCATCAAACTTTTCAGTAGTCAAACTTTCCAGCAATCCATTCACAATGACATGTATAATTGAAGGCTGATGAATCATAACAGTTGCAATTCCACTATTTTATTTTGTCTAATGCAATTCAACTATCACTGAATTGATATTACATAACAAAAATTTTGTGAATTGAAGAAGAAGGAGAGCAAACCTGATCATTGTGTCTCTTCCTTGGCGTTGGAATCCTCCTCGTCGTCGTCGTCTTCGTCTTCCGCGTCTGCACTTGCAGTGGTGTAATCCTCGGCATCTTCTTCATCATCGATAAGAGGAAACTGTTGCCTCTTCGAGGAATGAGGGTCAATGAGTTTCGACGGAATCGACATCTCAAAAGCCTCTCCAATTTTTATGTGTCTCACTGAATCTCAAGAAAACTCTGAAGCAAAACTAAGATTTGGGAGGAAAATCTGGAACCAACCGTGGACTTAGCAGATCTGCCTCCGAAAATTCTGCATTCGATTTCGATTTTGTCGGCAAAATAAATTTCACATGAATTTTTTGTTTTGAAAGAGATGAAAGCAAATCAGATGAAGAAAATAAGTTGTGAGGTCTGGAAGATAAAAAAAAAAGTGAAATGAAAAAAGTTGATTAAGATAGTGGAGAAGAGGAAAAAGTGGAGAAGAAGCTCGTTGAAAAAGAGAAAAAGAAAGGAAGAGAAAGATATTTTGTAATTATAAATTTCTATTATAATTATTATTTTCTTATAAATGTAAGTTGGGTACATATTCATGGGTTATTGGGTTTGTGTGGGTATAACCCTGATTTTGTGTGATTATAAAGATAAGTAGCGATAAAGAAGAACTTTCCAGAGTTTTCCTTATTAAAAGAAAATCAAAATTAAATTCTTTATTAGACTTATGGTTTTTGAGCCTATTATTTTTCAATTTGTGGCATATCAGTCTCGGGCTCCTTTTTCTTCTGCTCTGATTTTTTTAATTGAAAGCTTAGGTGTATAAAATTAAATTGATATGTATTAAATAAAATGTTTTGATTGGGTGATTTTTTTACTGATGTGTCAGCTTCTTATAACCCAAAATGGCTGATGTGTCAGAGACTCTTTTTGTTTTTTATAGTATTGATTTTAAATTTTTAGGCGCTAATTTACATGTATTTATAACATTTATGATACGCGGCCGTTTTCGAAGTACCTTGTTAAAAAAGATACACCTGTTTGCGTATTCTTTTTTTTAACATCCCTAATCATCACACAGCCCGTCTCTCTGCTCCTCAGATATGGATTCCCATTTCATTGATCCTCCTCTTTACCAACGTCTTTCAATTCGATTGTGCCTATTTACAACAACATGCTTACGTACGGATTCATATAGTATACGTCACATTACTCCGGCAACGTCCTGTTTCATCATCATACATTAATCATTACATACATGTTTTTTTTTTGTATGTTGAAACATATAATACACGGACCTATAAGGATCGAGTCCAGTGGCTGAAACTGCTTCGATGGCTCGAGCTATAATGTTCTTGATCACTTGGTGAAGGTTTCTCGACAAGTACCTTCCTTGTGAGGCAAAGATCATGACAAACTCCATGTCTAGATAAAACTGTTGAAGACCAAGTGGACCCAATTGTTAGAGGGGGATTTAGCACTCCCCCGGTTTAACCCGGTTTGAATAGAAATCAGCCCAACAATCAACTTCAAGGCCCATCGAAACCGATCTACGTAATTAAAGGGAAATTTCCTTTAATTAATAAAGAGAAGATTTCCTTTATTTGGATAAAGGCAAATCCCGGAAAGAAAGGAGATTATCCTTATCAGCTTCAAGGAAAAAGGATAATTGCCAATACAAAGTCAAGAAGGAAAAGGAAGAGCTAAGGACTTCAAGACTTATAAATAAGGAGGCCATCGCCTCATTCTTAATCATCTAAAAATCCCATCGCATCCTTTGTAACAAGAACTACGTTTTGGCTTGATCCCTATTTGAAGGGTACGTAGGCAGCCTTCAACGGCACAGCTATAAATCTAATAAAAATAATTCTCCTAAACTCTAAACTGAATTCGCCAATCTACGATGTGTGCGAATTCTGGTTTAACAATTGGCGCCGACTGTGGGGATAAATAGAACAGTACTTTCGGATATCGTTTGATTGAAGTTCGGCAATGGTTCTTCCAGTCGATACCACCACAGCCCTCGTCGACGGCTCAGAAACCGACGATCAAAACCCACGGATCGACGAGCTCAATCCTATCGATACCGAACTACAGACAACCGGAGGAGGACCCCCTCCGACCATACCTTTCGGAGAAGACAATCAGGTCAATCCATCTCGGACTCTTCCACAGCCTCCGGCTGCTTCGATATTTACGGATCCGACCGTCTTCATAGAAGCTATGACAGCGCAGTTCGCCGAAATTAACAAAAAGAACGAATAGCGGATCGCATCTCTCATAGCATCCCATTTTGAGCGCCGAAATCAGATCGGTATCCTCGATCCAAACCCGGTCACCCCCGCCAACGAAAACACGTTACGCCGAAATCTCTTGTCCGACTTAACCGACGCTCAACCCCCAGGCACGATCGACCCGCCGACTCTTGATCAATAAACGAGATTCCGACTAAAGTACCGTTTTACCCCCTTTTTGTGTGATTTACGGATCAACAATTGGCGCCGACTGTGGGGAGGGGGCAAGAAAAATCTGGTGTTTATGGAGAATTATTTTAAAACCCTAGAAATCCGACAAAGCCTCCGACTCTTCTCGTCATGTTCAACGCCAGCTCAATCCGAGATAAAAACAATAACAACCAGCTCAACGCCATGAGCAAGATGAGGAAACAAGTGTGACGTGTATGCCAAGCAACATGGTATGAAGAAGACGTGCCAAGTAACGTGATCGTGACAAGGAGGAGTACGCGAGGGAAACGACAAACAATGACGAACTCACGATCTGATTCTCGCCATGATGAACCCGCCGATCTCAAACTCACCATGAACGAGCTCGCCGAAAAAGAAGAACGAGCTCAACAAAGATGGTTCTGGCCGAGCACGACACGCCGAGCTCACTCCCACGAGCTTACAAACGCCGAGTTCGCACATGACGAGACGACCTTGCGGAACACGCCGACCTCGCCGCACATGCCGACCTCGGCAAACACACCGAACTCATCAGACCGCAGCCATTGAACACGCCGAGCTCGCGGAGGCAAACTTATCGTACCGCCGATCTCGAACTCAACGTGACGAACTCACTTGCCGAGCATGAAAACCACCATGACCAGAGAAGATGTAACTTGCATGCCGACCAGGAAGCACCCGATGCTGACCTCACTCACCATCACCGCCGACATGAAAGAAGATCAGATTTCTCTTTTTTGTTGGGCTTGGTAATGTTTTTGGCCCATTCAAATATCACAAGATATTAGACCCAAATTTCGGCCCAAAATAATGCAAGGATTTAAAAGCCCAAAGACGTCATTCTCAACGATGCAGCTCCAACGTAGTCAAATTCGGTAAAAAAAAAAAAAAAAAAAAAAAAAAAAAAAAAAAAAGGACATCCACTGATAGATCCAGCTCGTCACTTATCGATTATAGCTCGTCTACAGAGCTCCCTAAAATTCAGGTATTTTTTATCAAATTTTTTACTTGTTATTCGAAGATATTTTCTTTTCAGATTATATCATAGGATCCGTTCCTTCAAGCCGAACTTAAGCAGTTCGCCGAACTCGTACAGTTCGTATCATCAGGCCGAACTTAAGCAGTTCGCCGAACTCGTACAGTTCGTATCATCAGGCCGAACTTAAGCAGTTCGCCGAACTCGTACAGTTCGTATCATCAAGCCAAACTCAAGCAGTTCACCTACCTCCCAATCGAACATATCGCCTACTTCGCAGTAAAGCAGCTCGTGGTCGTAGCTCGACGATCCGACAGTAAGGTAGCTAGCGGTCGCAGCTCGTCGGTCTAACAGTTAGGTAGCTCAGTCGCAACTTACTCATCATGCAGTCACAGTTCGCCGATCTCGCAGCCCCACCTAACTCACGGCCACAGCTCGCCAACCCCCTACTCGCCAAACTCACGATCGCAGTTCTCCGACCGCACAGCTCGCTGACCCCGCAGTATGGCAACTTGTAATCGTAATTCACCGATCTAAACAATTGGGCAGCTCGCAATCACAGCTCGCCGACCTCACAGTCCCGCACGAACTATCGAAACCGAACTTGGAAAAGCCGAGACCGACCTCGCACCTAACTAACAAACGCCGAGCTCAGTCTCGAGCTCAATCTCTCGTCTTTAGTAATTTTTACAGGAACAAAGACGAACAACGTCTAAAAGGAAATTCGACCAGATGCTGATTTCAACTCCAATCGGGCTAAAGAAATCCGCCGAACTCGAACACTCCTTCGCCGAACTGAGGGGGGGACTAATTGTTAGAGGGGGATTTAGCACTCCCCCGGTTTAACCCGGTTTGAATAGAAATCAGCCCAACAATCAACTTCAAGGCCCATCGAAACCGATCTACGTAATTAAAGGGAAATTTCCTTTAATTAATAAAGAGAAGATTTCCTTTATTTGGATAAAGGCAAATCCCGGAAAGAAAGGAGATTATCCTTATCAGCTTCAAGGAAAAAGGATAATTGCCAATACAAAGTCAAGAAGGAAAAGGAAGAGCTAAGGACTTCAAGACTTATAAATAAGGAGGCCATCGCTTCATTCTTAATCATCTAAAAATCCCATCGCATCCTTTGTAACAAGAACTACGTTTTGGCTTGATCCCTATTTGAAGGGTACGTAGGCAGCCTTCAACGGCACAGCTATAAATCTAATAAAAATAATTCTCCTAAACTCTAAACTGAATTCGTCAATCTACGATGTGTGCGAATTCTGGTTTAACACCAATGGTTTAGCTCCTGTCTCCATCTCTTCCCAGAAAGTCTGACCATCAGATATCCAAAGGATCACTGTCTCCGTCAGTCTCATCAACGATATCGTCGCGAATCTCTCTCTTCCAACAAACATATCGCTCGCAATCGTCGCTATTCTCGTCAATTTCACCAACAGTTCATGGAAAAAGCAGAGCATTTTTGGTTTATCTCAATTCTATGTTTCAATTTTTGTAGTAGTAATCTATATAAATCCTAAGTTCTTATAGTAAAACCAATAAAACTGGATAAAAAAAAAATCTGAATGAAACTCCAGTTTAAAGTAAAATCATACCATCCATTTAACACTAAAAAAAAAAATATCCATACGTATGGCGCGGAATAGTAAATATATAACATGTTTTGCATTTTTGTCCACATTTTGTATTTATTTTAAAATAAGTAAAAACAAAATGAGTGAAATGTTATAGTTAGCTAAGCTAATTTAATTAAGATCTCTGTTTGATCAAATTTTACTTATAATCTCTTGAAAATCCCTTAACAAAACAAAAAAAAGTATAATTAAGTATAATCTCCGCGAGTTGACTAATACCATCATCATTATTTGCTAGTGTTTAGCATTACAGTAAGTTATGAGCTGGAAAGTGGAGAAAAAAGCAAATAAGATAAATGAAGTTGAATAAAATGGCAAGAAGAGAGAACCAAAAGAGAATCGTATACCATCATATACCACAGTTATAGAAAGAAGAAGCTAAAGATTCGATCTGTTAAACTTTATCTCTTCCAACCACTACATCCTTTGATGCTCCCCAGCTGAATTGACTAACGCGAGAACCTTTACCTCCTCTAAGGCAGGCTCATCACTTTCCAAAAAACAACCCATGACAAAGGGCACATCACCCATTCTCCTGTTATAATTTAAAGAAATTATTATATAAGCCAAACATTTAGCTTAATATTCCAAATTTTGTTGACAAAACAAAAAAACTAAAAACAATTTATGGTGAAGCAAAACTGCAAGCTAGATCAGAATATTTCACTAGCCCTATGTCCTAAATATTGCCTCACTAGATCCACTTACACAAAATTATTTTGGTAAATAAATTAATTAGATTTCCTTAATCTTTGCAATCATGTTTTTGTCTAATTATTGAGGGAAATATTATCATTTTTTCGACGCTTCAAAATGAAAACGGATCTTACGATCGTTTTTCGTTTATACAAATTATAAAAATGTAAGGAGTATTCGTTTTAGCTGAAACTAGAACCATGAAACTGGTTCCAAACTTAATGAGAAAATTCGAATTTTCTTGAAAATTAAGTATTTAAATAACTAAAAACAAGTCGTTAAATCCAAGTTTTTTTGTCTGAAACGAAATTTGAGTGTGAAGAAAAAAGGTATAGCTAAAATAGCGTATACTAGTGACTATTAATTTGACTAATAAAAGTATGAAAGTGGTGCTTACTTGAGAACCAAGGAAGAAGAATAGAACCGGAGTTATAAAGGAAGAAGCAATCCGACGTCGTGTTGATCCCACCAGGACAATTGCAAACAAACGAGCTAGTCTGAGTGTTGTAGCCACAAGCACCGTTACTACGCTCGCAGCCACCACACACGACAGGGTACTCATCGAAGACGTTGAACTTGTACTTGAGTGCGATTCCATAGTTCCAATTCTCCGGGTGAGATTCTTGGCCCGGACCAAGATTGTAGAAACCGGAATACGACGAGCACCGGAGCTTCTGTAGATCCATTTCGAACGATGGTCCGAGATCTAGAGGTACGTAGACGCAACACGTTGATACTTGGAGGTTTATTAGACTTATGGCCCTATAAAACCGGAAACATAAACCGGGTTTAAGTTACAAACAGGTATTAGATGACACTCAAAACCAATACTAAACCGGGTTCATAACAATTCAAATCGGTTTTGTCATACCATTTTCCGAAAGTATATAGTATACTTTTTATGCCGTCGAAAAAAATTAATATACTTTTCATACATATATTAATATTTTTTCTTGAAATATCTAATATTACCTTTATTCTGTCACCATTTACTTTAAAATATTAGTTATTTCAGTTATTCTTTTTTTTATTTGGCCAATAATTAGTTAGTCTAACACTAAATTCTCTAGCAAATAGGGGGTACATTTTTATAAAAAATAAAAAAATAATGTACAAGGTTACCATAGAAAATACAAAACAAAAAACAAAAAAATTGCAGAATTTATAAAACATATAAACTTTCCGTTGAGAGTTATTCATCAGAATTTAATGATAATTGACAATGAGAAATTAATCCGTTTTTATGGTTTAGATAGAACTAGTAGTCCGGTTTAATTTGTGTCGGTTAAAGGAGAATTTAGGGCTACCTGCAATTGGAGTATAAGAAAGTGCAAATGGAAGAGCTTTGACGGTCACAGAGGGAGACACGTCCGGTACCGTTACTTAACGGCGTGAAAACAGGGGATTCGTCCACAGAACAGTCAAGGAGCGTGAAAACGGTGTCGTCTTGGAAAGAAAACGGAGCGTCCCAATCTAACCCGAATCCGTGGCTGGGTCGGGTACATGCACACGTGGACATGGATGGGTCGGTGACGTAGATGACTTGCTTGGCGTAGTCGACGGAAGTGATAGAGTAACAGCCTGTGTGGGTGGTGAGCGTCAAAGTCTGTTGGTCTGGGTCGCACGTGATGTAACGCGTGAAACGTGGGTCACCGCAACCCGACCCGGTTCCAAGCGGGTATTTGATGGGTATTTGGCCGCATGTTTTTTGGCAGGCTTGTGAGGAGACGTGAGAAGAAAAGAAGAAGAAGAAAGAGAGAAATAGAAAGAAGGAAGAAGAAGAACGCTTCAAACTCATTTGCAAGACGTTTCAGAGAAAGAGGGAGAGAGAAATGTGAATTAAGCACATATGAATTGAGTGTGTGAATGTAACCTATAGATGCATGCTAAGAGGAATATATTGGATTTGCATACATATGTACATTTATACGCAAATATATATATATATTGGCATAGTCGCATAGATGTCTTATATATGTATGTATCTATATGTACATCTTAGATATACGGATTGCAACATTAGATGATGACTTGCATAAACAATGTTTTTATATGAACACAATATTCGGATTCCAATACACTGTAAAATAGTAACATGCTTGATTATACACAGATATATGTTTTTTTGTGTGTGTTAGACTTAGAACTAGAAATGGTTTATACACAAATTCAATCTAATTTTGGATTTTTCAAAAAAGATTATAGCAATCAAAATTTTCGCATGTGTTTCAACAATCTTGTTTAAATTGAATATTAGTCTTCAGAAATTTGTGAAACTGACGGTCTAACGGACTCGTTTTGAGAAATAAGTGATAAGGATGATAACATCTATTTAAAACTTTGAAAGTATAGTGTCTCTTCAGAAAATATACTTAAGATAGTATATTATTTAGAAAAGATATCCCTTTAAGTGTCCCAAACTCACCAGAAATTAAGGCCTAGAAGACATTACACTAATCGTAAAAACATCATTAGTGTCATGCCCACTCTCACTAAAGCTCCCACCCAACCAAGGAAAAGGGAATATATTTCAAGAGAATATAGTAAAGAAAGCTAAAGGCTATAAGTTAAAGTTTCTAAAAAAAAAATTCTCAGCTTTAGTTTGTTTTTAATTCAATAATTGTATGATAATATTTGTAGTTATAACTATATATAGTGAAGATAGAATGCATCTTGCAAAGGCATTATTCGATTTGGTATTCTTCTCAAGGATTGTTCTGGAAGCCGATTAATTTTGATATTGATTTTGATTTTTTTTTTATGTATAAAGATCGTTGGTGTAAGCAAAATCTATCACTCTATTATTAGACTATATATAATCATTCGAGCCATTTTTTTTTTTTTGGGTTGAAATACCTAATTATTTCGTGTAAGTTTTTTTTTTTTTTTGACATCTTTCATGATTTTTTTTTTATTTTCGTGTAAGTTATAATGTTATTTGCTATTGGAAAAATGCATTCATAAAAATATAGAAAACATGACTAGCCAAAACAATTAAAATATATGTACGTATAGAAGAACTAAAAAAACAAATGTATAATCAGAATGTCAAAAGAATGTAAATGAGAATATGAAATGTTTGTTGTCCTCATAAGTGAATTTACCGGAATGGTAGATTTGACTATTCAGTCTATTCCTTAATATATATAGTTTCACTTGTTTCGTTTAATATTTTTGAGTTGGCCAAAAAAAAAGGGTGGTGTAAATCGTTAAAATTAACCAAGATATTAACTGAATTATATATAGACAGTAGTACAAAAATTCTTAAATGGTACATTAATAAAAAAGCTATTGATACATGAAATACAAATGTGAACACGTGAAGTTGAACTACAATTGCCGGAGATTTTAATGGTTTCAATTGTTGACACGCATATAAATGGCGGCTCGTCTCGTCGTCCATAATAATTAAAGTGACGGCCCAGCAATTCAACGTTTTCCCAACCGCTTATTAGACGTGTCAAACTTTAATTGGCGTTATTCACTGTCTTTCACCTCCATCAAATGTTGAAACCTACCCCCTCTTCGATTCCATATAATGCCATACCGATCTAACATAAAAGCTTCAACGTGTCATACCAAGTCCTTCTCTAATACTTTGGATCTTGAGGAGAATATGGCGAGCGACGAAGTTAAGCTGATCGGTTCATGGGCGAGTCCCTTTGCGATGAGGCCGATGATTGCTCTCAACCTCAAGTCCGTTCCCTACGAGTTCCTCCAGGAAACGTTTGGGTCTAAGAGCGAGTTGCTTCTTAAATCAAATCCGGTTCACAAGAAGATTCCGGTTCTGCTTCACTCTGACAAACCGGTCTGTGAGTCCAACATCATCGTTGAGTATATCGATGAGACTTGGAGCTCATCTGGACCGTCCATTCTCCCTTCCCATCCTTATGACAGGGCCATCGCTCGGTTCTGGGCTGCTTACATCGACGAAAAGGTTCCCTTCTTTTACCTGCTCTACAAGATTTTTTATATTTTTAGGCTTTTGTTCACAAGAAAGAAAACTTTATCTACTTACTGCGGAATTGTTGCAATGCAAATATTTGTGTTTACTAGTAAAATTATGATATCTTACATTTAATCAAAACATAACATTTTCTCGAGAAAACTTGCTAGTTTAAAATGTGAATGTAAACGCAAATGCAAAAATAAACGAAAAAATACAAAGTTTTCATTAATTCAAGGAATTGATATTTAAAGAAGATGCTATGACATAAGCTAATCTTTGATTTCCTATATATGTCCGAAGTGGTTTGACTCTCTAAGAAGTATCCTAAAAGCTGAAGGAGAAGAAGAGAAGAAAGCGGTGCTAGCTCAAGTGGAAGAAGGGAACGCGATTCTCGAGAAGACCTTCATCGACTGCAGCAAAGGAAAACCTTTCTTCAACGGTGACAATATCGGTTACCTCGACATTGCCTTCGGGTGCTTCTTGGGTTGGTTGAGAGTCACCGAGTTGGCAGCTGGTCATAAACTTCTTGATGAGGTCAAGACTCCTTCTCTGTCCAAATGGGCTGAGCGGTTCTGTAATGATCCCGCTGTGAAACCTGTCATGCCCGAGACTGCAAAGCTAGCTGAATTCGCGAAGAAGATCTTTGCCAAGCCACAGGCCTAATTTGATGGTGTGAATTTGTGGGATGAGAGTTCTTGCAAGAATAAATTAAGAGTGCTACTTATTTATAGATGTTTTTATTTTTGGTGTGTGTTAGGGGTTATTTTGAACGTTAAGTTTGTATCAGGCTTGGTGAATGAATGTATTTTGTTTATGTGGATTGAGAAGTAAGACAACGATACCCAATAAAATCCCACGCTGGAAGATTAAGAGCATCTGCATCGAATGAAACACCTTGTATTAAAAAAATTAAAAAATTAAAAAAGCAAGAAAGAGAGGAGAGAGAGACTCTGAACAAAAAATGAGACACTCTCATACTGACTTGTCGCGAGGGTACTGATCCAAATTTTTTTTATTTTTATTTTTGAGACAACCTTTAGGTGTCTAGCGACTGGAGATGCTCTAAGGGTGGCTAACTATCACCATAAGACCATGTTCAATGCAGATCTTGAAGGATCTTGCAAGAGTGTCCAAAGATTAATTAATATTTTAAATCATGTTTTGGGTGTCTAAAATGTGTTTTTAGGGTCTAAAATTGGATCTGATTTTTGACTTAAGACCCGGTGATGTGCTTGTTTCTGATCGGTGGAAGGAAAAAAAAAAAGGGGAAAGGGAAAAAAGTTTCTTCTTCTTCTCTCTCTCTCTTTCTATCTTTGTTTTCTCCGAAGGAGATTAAACGGCGATTCGAGACCATCCCACTGAGGACCTTCGAACGGATCAGGTTCGAGCCCAGGAAGATCCTTAATCGAAAACTTTGGCGCGTCTTTGGGATCACCTCTGAAGCGAGTATTCACCGCAAACCTATCTCCGCCGTCGTCGTCGGCGATTTCGATCTGGGACGGCGGTTTCTCGTCGTCGTAGACACCGTTTTGCTTTTCGGGTTGTTCCTTGGCTGTCGAACCGGCCGGTAGAGGATGTTTTTTTGGCGGCAGAGACCACGTGATGACGGGTTCTTGAGGGATAAGAGAAGTTTACGAGCCTGGGGGTGGAGAAGGGACTTCGAGAAGAATCGGTGAGGTCTATGCAGCGGATACTAGCTCCTCCGCCACCGCTGCTCACGGTGAGAGCCATTTCGTTTCTTGTGTGGATATGTATGAGAGAGAGAGAGAGAGAGAGAGAGAGGGAAGCGAATATGAGAATCGAAGAAGATAATATTAGGGAAGCGAATATGAGAATTCGAGACATATAATTGCATTTACGATTGATTAAGAAGTTGAAATTAGGGTTCCTCGGATGTGATTTAATTTTACTTGACACTGAAATTCTTGTTTCATTCCTGGACTAAAATTCGGATTTGTGATTTCCTCTAATATGTGTTTTGTTCGCATCTGATTTGAGGTGGTAACTGGAGAGAAGAAGATTGAAGCAGAGATTGAAAAAGCAACAATGCATGACCATCATATGGTTCTTCTCTGGCAGAAGGTAAAAATTTCTCCTGATTTCTTTATTGCACAGCTAAATTGATAGAAACTGAGTGATGTTTGATAGTTATAGACTCATTCGTGTATCAATTGAAACAGAAATTCAAATGTTCTGATAGTTTTTGATTTAGGTCTACTATTGATTGCACACTTTTTCTTCATAATATGTGTTTTGTGATTTCCTGATAACTGATAACTGATAATAAATGCATGTTTAGTGGTAGATCACAGTCTACATCACAGTAATCAATGCTTAAAAAAACTTATGATGGAAATTGTAATCAATGCTTAAAAAAACTTCTGAAACACAGATTAAAAAATTCATGTTGAGTGGTTAAACACATTAAACATCTTCAACCTCTTCCTATATAATAAATATACATCCGGAAACACAAAAATTCACTTCTCATCTTTCTTCAACCTCTTCTGTTTGATTCCTTCTCTAAAACCAGTATCCTTCTTATGTCTCCTCTTCTATTTCTTAACTCTGAGACCTAGGTTATGGATTCTCCTAATCCATATAGTCAAAGCTCCAATTTTATGGACCTTTTAAATAGTCAACAAGGTCCAGACATTCCACTTTTTAGTAGTGAGCCAGCTGATGATCCAGGTGGTGATGATCAAGAGGATCGTAAAGAGAGAAAGAGATGGAGTAAATCAGAAGATCTTGTCCTGATCAGTTCCTGGTTAAACACCAGCAAGGACAGTATAGTTTCAAATGAGCAAAAGACTAGTGCCTTTTGGAATCGCATAGCAGCTTCGTACAATGCTAGTCCTACCATTCCAGCTGATGAGAAGAGGGAGTCCAATCACTCTAAGCAGAGGTGGAGGAAGATCAATGATCAAGTCTCCAAGTTTTGTGGAGCCTATGCGGCTGCAACCTCTCCTCCCAAAAGTGGATTTGGTTCGAAAGATT
The DNA here is from genome assembly GCA_030161315.1 of Eutrema japonicum. Lineage (NCBI taxonomy): Eukaryota > Viridiplantae > Streptophyta > Magnoliopsida > Brassicales > Brassicaceae > Eutrema > Eutrema japonicum. The sequence goes on along the minus strand of BSQW01000001.1, from coordinate 4,943,992 downwards.
ATTTAAAGCTGGCTCATGAAATATTCTTTTCAGACTACAAGGTCAAATTCATGCTTGAGCATGCATGGGAGGAGCTGAAGAATGAGCAGAAGTGGTGTCAAATCAGTAGTAGTAAAGGTGTAGGTGGTGGCAGTTCAAAAAGAAGGAAGACATCAGATGGTGGTGCCCAATCTGATAGTTCACAATCTGTGAACAATGTAGAGGATGGTGTTGGACAATCGGTTGAGGTTAGACCTCCCGGTGTTAAAGCAGCAAAGGGCAAACTGAAAAGGTCACTGACCAACACAGTCATTGAACTAGAACATGCCAAAAAGCTTGAGACCATTAAAACCGTATGGGAGATTAAACAAAAGGATGCAGCCATCAAAACAAAGCAGAGTGAAACTAACATGTTAGAGTGTCTTCTTGCCAGAACTGATCAACTGTCAGACTTAGAAATAGCTCTGAAGAACAAGCTCATAACTGACATGTTGTCAAAACCTTGATTTATGCTAATTAGAACTCTTGTATGAAACCTTGTGTGTACTCTTCTATGAACTATTGTATGAAAGTATGTATAAACTCCTGTATTAAATCAGTTAATGTACTTCCTTAACTAATGTATGAAATGAATGAATTATGTTGTTTGTTTAAATTATATTTTTCTTTCTGAAATTGGAAGTTGTGTTTCTGAAATTCTTAAATTGTGTTTGCCGATGTGAAATTGTTTTCCAGTGGGAGTTTTAATTTGAATGCCATTCATCTTCATAAATGGATCTGAAATCTGATGTTTTAGACGAGACAGTAATTTCTTGAGTCTCAGTACCTTGAATTCTTGTAAAGACAACTGTTCATCTGTTTGAAATCTGCACAATTGTTATTTGGAAATTTTTTTGTGACACTTGTATGTTTGAGTAGAATAGTAATATATTTTTTTATCGCTTGCTCTCTAAAGTCTTGCCCTTTAACACACAGGGGAGTAACTTTGGCCAAGGGAAGCGATGGATGAACAAAAAAACAAGCTTGGCTCATAATGAAAATGTAATCAGGAGAACTGTACATGTCTCAGACATCGATCAACAGGTCTAAAAAGAAAATCATTGTCTCAAGAATTCACTTTTCTCATAAGGAATCTCGTATATGTATATAACCAAATTAAAGCCCTCTAGCTTTTATATCTTTGTAGGTTACTGAGGAGCAACTTGCTGGTCTCTTTCTTTCTTGTGGCCAGGTACTTATTAAATGAGATCTTTAACCAGTTTGTTTTTATATCTTCAAACTCAATTCTCATTGTCCATTTTTATGTCTGGTCTACTAAAGGTTGAGGGAGCAGGAGATCAGTTGAAATAATTTGTGTTTGTTCACATGCAGGTCACAAACACAACAAGCAGCAGAAGTTGTTGTCTTCATGCTTCACATGTACTTGTCTTCTTCCTTCACAAGTTAGACTGTTTGTGTTGTTTGTGTCGGCAGTCTTGTTTTTTTGTTTCATTTGTTTTTTTTTTCATTTAGTTTTGTCACATTGTAACAAAGAATTATATGTAACTACATTATTTATACGAGCCAAATCTCTTTCTCTTCAAATTGCTTTCTCTTCTTTTACAAAAGCCAGATCTCTTTGTAACAAAGAATTATTTGTAACTTCAAATGGCTTTCTCTTCTTTTACAAAAGCCAGATCTCTTTGTAACAAAGAATTATTTGTAACTTCAAATTGCTTTCTCTTCTTTTACAAAGGCCAAATCTCTTTCCCTAAACCCTATCCAAATATCTTCCACCGACAAAATCGTATTTTTCCACAAGATTTCTCACAAATATGGCATCATCTTCCAATGATTTCTTCTCACGACAACTCGATGAAGAACTTGATGAATTTATCGAACAAGAATTCGATAATTTGTTAAATGAATTTGATGACCTTGAAGAAGCAACCAAACCCAAGAAAAAACGAGTCTATATCAACAGAGATCACGAAGAGGGACACGTGCAGTTATGGAACGACTATTTCAGTGACCAACCAACTTACCCGCCTAATTTATTCCGACGCCGTTTTAGAATGAACAAGCAATTGTTCATGCATATCGTCGACCGACTCTCAAATGAATTTTCATTCTTTCGACAAAAGAAAGATGGTACTGGAAGGCTTGGTCTCTCTCCACTTCAAAAGTGTACAGCCGCAATTCGTCTCCTGGCATATGGTTCTGCGGCTGACCAAGTCGACGAATACCTCCGGCTCGGTGCAAGTACTGCTCTTCAATGCTTAAACAAATTTGTCGAAGGAATTATATCTTTGTTCGGAGATGAATACCTAAGAAGACCCACACCAGATGATCTTCAACGATTACTTTATATCGGAGAGGCACGGGGATTTCCCGGGATGATAGGAAGTATTGATTGTATGCATTGGGAGTGGAAAAATTGCCCTACCGCTTGGAAAGGGCAATATTCACGTGGACATGGAAAACCGACAATTGTTTTAGAGGCTGTTGCTTCCTATGATCTGTGGATATGGCACGCATTTTTTGGCGGTCCAGGTACCTTAAACGATATTAATATTCTTGACCGCTCACCAGTTTTCAATGATATAATTGAAGGTAAAGCTCCAAAAGTGCGTTTCTCTGTTAACAGAAATGAGTACCATTTGGCTTACTATCTAACAGATGGTATTTATCCAAAATGGGCAACTTTTGTCCAATCTATACCACTACCACAAGATCCAAAAGCATGTTTATTTGCTGAACGTCAAGAAGGTGTCCGAAAAGATGTCGAGCGTGCTTTCGGCGTTTTGCAAGCTCGGTTTGCCATTGTTAAAAACCCAGCTCTTTTTTGGGATAAGACAAAAATAGGAAACATTATGAGAGCTTGTGTTATACTCCACAACATGATAGTAGAAAACGAACGAGCTGCATACACTCAGTATAATGTATCAGAGTTCGTACAAGGAGAAGGAAGTTCACATGTAGATTTAACGTTTTCTACTCATATGCATACAAATGTCCCCCAAATGTTGGCCGCTCGAACTTGAATTCGTGATAAAAAGAAACATGAAGATCTGAAGAAGGATTTGATTGAGCATATATGGCAAAAGCAACAACATCAAGATTAAAACTCACCGTTCCTTTTCCGTTTATGATTTGGAAAATTATGTTTTAAATATTTTTTTTGTCATCTATCTTTCAAATTTTGTTAACCTTTTTTATGTTTCAAATGTTTGTTTATGTTTAATAAATTTTCTAATAAAATAAAATAATTTTTTTTAGACACCCAAGTTTGGGTGTCTGCAATGTACATAATCTAAACTGAAAGTGTCTTAAAACACAAAACTCAATTAAATAATACTTTAGACACCCAATTTTTAGACCCCTCCGGATCTGCATTGAACATGCCCTAAGTAAATAGCTTAGAATCTGAACAAGCTAGATTTTGAGGAAGAGTTATTTTTTATTGGGCTTTTGAGGTGTTAATTTGGTAGACCCAAACTTAAATATATACCAATTTTCTTTGCATATTTGGTAGACCCAAACCTAAAGTACACCAATTTTCGAGTCAATCTTTTTTTTTTTTCATATTAAATTACTTTGTTTTACAAAAAAAAATGAAAAATCATACATTTCGAACTTCTTACGGTTTTACCTATCTGTCTCAATCAATGTTTTTTTGGGTGTTTAATTAACATCTCTTAGATATTTAGTATATATTCCTAGAAGAGTCACGTGAAAAAGGTCCCAAGGGAATTGAATGGTTTCACTGTTGCCACGCGTTGCATATATTTGTCACAGGTAAATCGTTTGTATATGTTCATTATCACCATCACCATCACCATCACCATCACCATCACCTAAACCCTCTTAGTTTTTTTCATACGATCTAAACCGTAACCTTCTCTCTCTCTCTCACGCACATCGAGTTCTTCTTCTCGGTTCTTAATCTCCGGGATAAAATGGCGACCGGCGACGTGAAGCTGATAGGCTCATGGGCGAGTGTCTTCGTCATGAGGGCGAGGATCGCTCTCAACCTCAAATCTATTAGCTACGAATTCCTTCAGGAGACGTTCGGTTCTAAGAGTGAATTGCTCCTCAAATCTAACCCGGTTTACAAGAAGATGCCGGTTCTGATTCACGCTGACAAACCGGTGTGCGAGTCCAACATCATCGTCCAGTACATCGACGATGCTTGGAGCTCATCTGAACCGTCCATTCTCCCGTCCCATCCTTACGACCGGGCCACCGCTCGGTTCTCGGCTGTCTACATTGACGATAAGGTTAGTTTTAGCTCTTCAATTGCTCTTGTGGGTTTTTATATTATAATCCAAGGGGTTGTTCAGTTAGAAATTCGACATGCATCATGTTAACGATGTGTTGGGAGTGAATTTAATTTGATTATTTAGCATGTCTCTGAGGTTTAGCGGGTTTTTTCTGCTTATTGTTGGTTTAATCCGGTTAAGAATCTGTAACTAACACGATTTAACCGATGTAAACCGGACAGCTTCAACTAACTTCTACCTGTTAAGAATAAATATATGAACAAGATATTATGTATATATAATATCTATAAATATAAGTATAAAGAGAGAATATTGAATTAGAGATAAATTATATAGAGAGAATTTAGAGAGAATGTTTGTATTGATTTTTTGTGTTGTACTTACACCTTCTTACAACCCCTATTTATAGTCAAATGGCTGTGAGATTATTGGTGAAATAGTAGAGAGTATGAGTACGTAAATGAGTGGAGGTAGTAGTTGTAGTGGTAATGGTGGAGGATAATTAATTTTATAACACTACCCATATACAGTATGTATTTAGTTAACTTGGAACAACTTAATAGAAGTCAAGGAACTTAGTGTTGAAAAGACATTTTATTATGTATCTTCCTTACTGTATATGACATTAAGCTAATCTTAGATCTTCTATGTTCTGACTTAATTCGATATGAATGGAAGTGGTTTATCGCATTGAGAAGTATCCTAACAGCTCAAGGAGAAGAAGAGAAGAAAGCAGCCATAGCTCAAGTCGAAGAAGGGACTGACCTTTTGGAGAAAGCATTCATCGATTGCAGCAGCGGAAAACCGTTCTTCAACGGTGACAATATCGGTTACCTCGACAATGCCCTCGGGAGTTTCTTGGGTTGGTGGAGAGTCGTCGAGTTAGACGCCAATCATAAACTTCTTGACGAGACCAAGACTCCTTCTCTGGTCAAATGGGCAGAGCGGTTCTGTAATGATCCCGCTGTGGAGCCTCTCATGCCCGAGACCGCAAAGCTCGCTGAATTCGCGAAGAAACTCTTCCCCAAGAAGCAGGCTTAGAGTCAAGGATATGGATCCTCTTAGATATTTTGTTGGAGATGGAAATTGCAAGATTGGCTGCAGAAATATCTCTATTGGTTAGTTTGAAGTTTGGAACTGGTTTACTATTGTTCCATTCCAATGTATCCAAACCTAAGATTAAGCGAAGATTACATGAAAAAGGGAAGGACTTTTTACCATTTTGATGATAATCACCATAAGATGAATGAAGTTAAAGATAAGTCAGAATGTAAATGCCACGTGGCTGCATTTAAAACATTTCTCATTCTCCTTTGTCATGTTCTTCGTGTTTCCTCACGCCTTCTCTTGCGATTTCAGATTTTACTGGGAAAAAAATATCGAATCCGATTCCTTTTCCTCCGCTTCAATCTCTGTGAAATCCAAATTTCTCCATACGATTTCGATTCGGTTACTTGATTTCATCACATTCCTCTGGTATTCTTTCGTTTATTTTGGGTTTGACTTTTTGGTTCGGATCAATGGGAGTCGATTACTACAATTTGCTGAAGGTGAGTCGAAACGCTAACGAAGATGATCTCAAGAAGTCTTACCGGAGAATGGCGATGAAATGGCACCCTGACAAAAACCCTACGAGCAAGAAAGAAGCAGAAGCCAAGTTCAAGCAGATCTCCGAAGCATATGACGTCCTCAGCGATCCTCAGAGACGCCAGATCTACGATCAGTACGGAGAAGAAGGTCTTAAGTCCGCTGATTTACCTACTGCGGCGGAGGCGGAGCAGCAGCGGAGTTACTCGTCTCGTAACTCCGAGTTTCGGTATTATCCGCGTGATGCCGAAGATATATTTGCAGAGTTTTTCGGAGATACATTTGGCGGAGGGAGCAGCGGAAGGACACCTGGAGATGGCGGCGGCGGGAGGAGGTTTAAAAGTGCTGAAGCAGGAAGCCAGGCGAACAAAAAGACGCCGCCGGCGAATAGGAAGGCGCCGGATATCGAGAGCAAATTGGCTTGCACACTGGAGGAGCTGTACAAAGGTGGGAAGAAGAAGATGCGAATTTCTCGCGTTGTTCCCGATGATTTTGGGTTAGTTCTCTCTTTAACTTTTTTTCTCCAATGCCATTGATCAGTTTCCTTTGATGCCTTAAAAATCATTTCTTTGAGTTGGATATTCTGGGAAGCTCAATGATTGATTGGGTTTTGCTATTTTCTGTGTGTCAATGTTACCTTTCTCGTGTGATCCAATCAATGATGTTTTTTTTTGATGATCTTCTTCATAATAAGATTCCGTACGTTGCTACTAGGAACTGATTCTCTCTGTGACGGATGATATTAAGGTGGAACACTATAAGCTTCAATTTTTATTCCTCTGATGATATCTTTATCACAGAAAGCCAAAGACAGTCCAAGAGATATTGAAGATAGAATTAAAACCAGGTTGGAAGAAAGGTACAAAGATAACATTCCCAGAGAAAGGCAACCAAGAACCAGGTGTCACTCCTGCAGATCTCACATTCGTGGTAGACGAGAAACCGCATCCGGTATACACAAGAGACGGTAACGATCTGATTGTCGAGAAGAAAGTCTCTCTCATAGATGCTTTGACCGGTCTCACCATTGGCCTGACAACTCTGGACGGGAGGAACCTAACAATCCCGGTTCCGGATATTGTAAACCCGGGCCAGGAGATTGTGATACCAAACGAAGGAATGCCTACTAAAGACCCTTTGAAAAGAGGAGACCTCAGGGTCAGCTTTGAGATCTTGTTCCCATCAAGGCTAACGTCAGAACAGAAGAATGATCTCAAGAGAGTTCTTGGTGGAAGCTGATGAGCTGACATTTAGTTTTCGAGTAAGCTCATGATCATGTTTAACAACGGATTCTACATGGAGCTGCTAGTCAATTCAGTGTACATACATTTGTTTTAACTTGTTGTGTTATGAGAAAAATCCTAATCGAATAAGGCTGTGGATATCCGAGACCTAATAATGGCTGCCAGTGACAGAACAGATTGTTTTTGAAGTAGAACTTGGCCTATTTGACTGTGTTAATGGCGAAAGAGGAACCGAAAGAAAGTAATTGGTCTGAAAGCATAGATTAAAGCTGGAAGCTTTCTTGGTGTGGTTTGGTTTGGCAGGTAGGGATGCTCCGATCTTGAAATTGATGTGCACACTTGTGATTTCATAAGGCTCTGTGTATAGCATTGAAGTATGTCATGTGTTGGGTTAAGTCTTTTTTTTTTAGGAACTGCGTAGCCTTGTAAGGAGAGACGTTAAGATTCCTGTTTTGTTCTTAAAATCAGCGAGTGGAATGTCTCGTTTGCTTTATCCTATTGTTCAGCTCATGAGAATATTGCGAACGGAGAAGCAAGAGATTCAACAGAAGTGAATTAAATCGAAATTTACTGACACAACATTAATCACCTAGTTTTATTGTTAAAAGTATCATCCCGTAACCCTATCATCACGTCAAAAAAGCTAGTTATCAAAAGTAACATTTGTTCACATATATCGGCTCTGACTCGTCGTGACAGGGAAAGAGAGGAAATGTAGTAATTTTTTTTTTTTTTAAATCAAAGACATTTTTTTTAGTGAAAAAATTCCCACGAATGAATTCGAGAGTGAAGAATATTCAACATTATATATAGCAAATTCACTAACTCATTTTTCACTCCAAATCTTGTTATATATAGAATATTCAACATTATATATAGCAACGTTAGTGATATCTTTGACTCTAATCTTGTTATCCAATCAGACCCATAAATATCTGTAGGATTTAGAGTAATTGCACTCAATGAAAAAAATGGGAGAAATGAGAAACAAAAATTAGGTAAATGGCAAAAATAAAAACAAAAAAAATATTTCAAAAAATTCATTTTTAACTATTATGTGGTTTTTTTTTGCTTAATATGTTTTTTTTTTTGTGTACGTATAAATTATCAAATGGAGGTTAAGATTTAGGGTTTAGTTTAGTTTGGACGCATGTTTGATATTATTAGGCTTCCATTTGATAAATTAAATGTCCACATTAAAAGAATCGTAACAGTTAAAGGAATAAAACTGGATTTAGACATCCACATAAGAAAATAACATGTTAAAGAGTAAATAAAATTATGGGAGAAAAATCATCATTTTTCTTAAATGAATGGTAATTTTTTTTAGATTATTTGATTTTGTCTTTTGTCACCTATTTTTTCACCATTGTCATTTCTTTAATTGTGAGCTAATTAACTGGGTCAAGGGCTGATATGTTCTTATTGATTAGAAAAGGGCTCAGATGTCCATGTGTAGTAAAATGACAACTTTATCCTTAATGAAGGATTGTAAGGGTTAAATATAATTAAATCGGTAAGGGGACAACGAAAACCACGGTAATTCAGTGGTTTTGAGCTCCACGCGTGTCACCCGCGGATGCGCGCGACCAGGGTTCGAATCCCCTCTGCCTGGTATAACCAGGACCAGGGTTCGAATCCCCTCTGCCTGGTATAACCAGGACCAGGGTTCGAATCCCCTCTGCCTGGTATAACCAGGAAATATTAGGTATACTAGGAGATACTGGTAATACCAGTATTACTCTAGTAATACTAGAGGATACCAGTAATACTGGTACAACTAGAGTGATACTAGGAGAATAACAAGGGATACTGGTAATACCAGTAATACTGGTAATACCAGTAATACTGGAGTAATACTAGGGGATATCAGTAATACTGGTACAACTGATGTTATAACTAGAGCGTTTATATTTCATTTAAAAAAATAATTAGTGAGGTGATATTTAATTTAAAAAATCTCAAGGGTATTTTTGTCGTTTCGAAAAAGTGAAGGGCTATATGGATTAGTTATGGACAATAGTGATTTAAAAAGTTATGTGAGTGACATAGGATGTGATTTCTCTAATTAACTCTTGGATTGATGATATATCCATTGCCTTGGATTTATTCAAAGCTTTTTTAGTTTTAGTCCTGTCATTTCATTATGGGCATGTCACCTTTTATCTCTCTAAAATGTATGAAGAAGATACTCCTAGTAATGAAATGTAATTATCTTCTTGTGGAAAAGCTAAAGAAATGCGCGTGAAAGGAAAGAGAGAGGAACCTGTGGCATGGCCCGGCCAACCTCGACTTTTGTTTTTAAAGTATCTTTACGCGTTTTAGTTTGGAAGCATATGGCTTTATATATAGCCACAAACTAGCTAGTGATAGATATGTCAAAGATGCTAAGAACTCTTATGGGTCGTCTAAGTCATCATATATAAAAATATATAACAAACTTGGGTTCTCCACTTCTCCCTCCAGTGAAAGAAATACTTAATTTTGCTCTAGATTTCTTGAGAAAAGATGCAGCCGATATTCCATGCGATCTTTCAAAATGACCTTCCAAAATTTCTGTGTTTGGTTGAAGAGATAGAATCGTCGCTGGAGGAGAGAAACGAGGAAGAACGCCTGAACAACACGGTATTGCACATGGCTGCCAAGCTTGGTCACCGAAAATTCGTCTCCAAGATTATTGAGCTCCAACCTTCCCTCGTCTTTTCCCGCAACGTATTCGGAAACACACCTTTGCATCTTGCTGCTGTCCTTGGAGACGCAAACATAGTTGTGCAGATGTTAGAGACTGGACTGGAAGTGTGTTCCGCACGAAATCTTGACAACCACACACCCCTCCACTTAGCTTGCCGTTGCAATTCCATGGAGGCTGCCAGACTCATTGCGGAAAAGACACAATCAATCGGTCTCGATGAACTCTATTTCGCCATATCAAGTGGATCCACTTGTAAGTTTCTAGTACGTACATTTTTCGTAGTCTTGTATGAAACTCACTATTGTGTTCGATTCCTGGATCAGGTATTGCAAAGATTATACTGGACAGATTCCCAGACCTAGCTAGGGAAGAAGCTAAGATTATACTGGACAGTTTCCTAGAGCTAGCTAGGAAAGAAGCTTGGGTGGTCGAGGACGGCTCACAATCGACGCTATTGCATCATGCGTGTGAGAGAGGAGACTTTGAACTGACAAGTATATTGTTAAGGCTCGATGAAAGACTAGAAAAAGCATTTAACACCAACGGTTTATCACCTCTGCATCTGGCGGTCCTCAGTGGCTCGGTGGTAATCCTGGAGGAGTTCTTGGACAAGGTTCCATTGTCTTTCAGCTCTCTCACGCCGTTAAAGGAGACAGTCTTTCATCTCGCTGCTCGAAACAAAAATATGGATGCCTTCGTTTTCATGGCAGAGAGTTTGGGCATTAACAGTCAAATTCTTCTACAGCAAACAGATGAAAATGGCAACACTGTCTTACATATTGCTGCCTCCGTCGCTTGTGATGCTCCGGTGAGTAGTTTTCTTAATTTGTCGCTCTCTTTATAATCCCAAAACATTTTTTTTACTTGCCGTATACTCTACATTGACTATAAGATGGTACATAATCTAATATATAAGAGACATGAACCGGCTTACTTTATATTGATCATTTTGAGCCGAAGATTTATAAACATTGACATAATAGCAGAGCTCGTATTTGATATGAGCCAATTTTAACAACTTCTTGGTAATCCAGAAGTATGATTCAGTTTTGATTTGGGGTTCTTGTGTGTTTTTTTTTTGTGGTGTCTCTTCTCACATATTCTTACTGAATAAATTGCAGTTTATACGTTACATTGTTGGTAAGAATGTAGTAGATCATACGTACAAGAATAAGATGGGTTTTGAAGCTTATCAACTCCTCCCTCGAGAAGCCCAAGACTTTGAGTTGTTATCAAGGTGGCTGAGACTTGGCACCGTGACTTCAGAAGAGCTGGATTCTGAGAACAATGAAGAGCACCAAGGCCACTCTAATCCGTTCATTGGACCTCTAGATATCCCCAAAAACTCTCATGAGGACGAGGTAATAGAGTTGCTTAGGCTAATCGAAGTAAACACATCAGAGTTAGCTTTAACAAAAAAGAAAAAGAAAAAAAAAGGCACACCCACATCAGAGATGGCAGAGAGAAAGATACGCAAGGAACATGAAGTGGAAAGAGGTCGTGAGAGCTTGGACTACGAGATGCATATAGAAGCATTACAAAATGCAAGAAACACGATTGCGATAGTGGCAGTCTTAATTGCTTCAGTTGCTTATGCCGGTGGGATAAACCCTCCGGGCGGCGTTAACCAAGACGGGCCATGGAGAGGGAAATCGATTGTTGCCAAAACCACAGCGTTTAAGGTCTTTGCGATATGCAACAACATCGCACTCTTCACGTCCTTGTGCATCGTTATTCTTCTCGTTAGCATCATACCTTACAAGAGGAAACCCTTGAAGAGATTACTGGTGGCCACGCACAGAATGATGTGGGTTTCTGTAGGGTTCATGGCGACGGCTTATGTTGCAGCATCTTATGTGACCATACCGCATTACCACGGAACACGATGGTTGTTTCCGGCCATTATCATCGTTGCTGGTGGAGCCTTGGCAGTACTCTTTTCCTATCTCGGAGTTGAGACCATTGGTCATTGGTTTAAGAAGAAGAATCGTGTAGGAGATATACCTTCCTTTGCAAGAACCAGTTCAGATTTGGCCATCTCCGGACAATCAGGCTATTTCACCTATTAAGAAAAAATGTTTCTTTAATTTTCGTCTCAAATGATCAGTCTTTTTTAGGAACTCTCTAGCCTTGTAAGGGGAGACATTGAGATTCCTGTTTTCTTCTTCAAATTCAGCGAGTGAAATGTCTCTTTTGATTTCTCCTATTGTTCAGCGCATGAGAATATTGCAAATCCTAACCAATTTAGATCAATTTTACTGACACAACATGAACTGAACTGAATATAGTAGAAAAGAAGAGAGATTACACAGTAACTCTTGCCTGAAACAATCTATTCTCACTTCTCAAGCCTTAAGACAGCACAGTATAAGCAGGGATTTTCCGAATTCCAGCTTCTATCATAGCTTTCCTCATCTGTTCTGCTTCTGACCAATTGCTATCCAAAGCATTTAATGTCGACAATGCCACATACTGGCCACAGTGTTGAGGTTGCAGTCCAATAAGCTGTTTACCTACTTTATTTCCTAATTCAGCATTCTCATGAATCTTGCAAACGCTCAAAAGAGCTCCAAGAACAGAAGCATCGGGCTCGAATGGCAAATTCTTTATGAAATTAACCGCATCAACCAATAGTCCAGCTCTGCCAATGAGATCAACAATGCAACCGTAATGCTCTGATGTTGGAATGATCTTGTACTCAGTACATATGGAAGAGAACAACTGGATACCTAAGTCCACAAGTTTAGATCGAGCACAAGCCGTGAGTACTGCAAGTAAAGTGATCCCATTTGGATGCACATTCCTTGATTTCATTATCTCAAACATCTCTAGCGCTTTCTCAGGTCTACCATTGGAGGAAAGAGCTGATATTATCGCATTCCAAGTGCAAACTTTTTTATCACGAATTCGATCGAAAATGGTCAATGCCATACCCATATGACCGGCTTTTCCATTCATATCGAGTAAAGCAGTACCCAAAGTAGTGGTGAGGATGATCTCTTTCCTCATAAAATATCCATGAATCTGCTTCCCAAAATGAACACCTCCTTGATCTAAATTGGCACACGAAGAAAGTACACTAACCAAAGTAGCCTCATTGGGTGTTATTACCTTCTCTATCATCTCCCTAAAAAGCGTTACAGCTTTGGCGTGTGACCCGTTCTTACCAAACCCGTTGATAACAGTAGTCCAAGAGACCACATCCGTTACAGGCATTCTCTGAAACAAGTCAAAAGCAGAATCCATCTCCGCGTTTCTTCCACAAGCGTCAAGCATACTGTTACAAGCTACAACACACGGGTGTACAATTTCATCAAACATCTTCCTCGAGCTTCTCAAATCACCAACTTCACCATAGAATCTAACAAAAGAAGCCTGAACATATGGGTCACACAAAAAATCCCGTTTAAGAGCTTGGCCATGTAAGGCAACACCTGAAGAAACAGAGAAAGATGAGCAAGCTGCTTTTATGAGAGAAGGGAAAGTGAGATTGATTGGTTGGACTTGGTTTGCAAGCATGTGAGTGAAGAGAGCAAGAGAAGTCTTGTACTGTCCTGTAGTGAGATAGGAACGAATGAGAGTGTTATAGACGAGTTTCGTCTTCCATCTCGAAGCGACTAATATGTTGCTGGTAAAGAGGACGCAGTGAATCTGCTTAATCTGGTTTGAGGAGTTAAAGAAACGTTGGAGACGATCTAGTGCGTCCTCAAGAGAAAAACTGAAACTCGAGAAAGAAGCACAAAGCATGCGATTTGTACAAAATATGAAGCAATCTACAAAGCAAACAAAAAAACGCCGACTTTAGTTTGCAAATTCAAAGAAGATATGAAACCCACATACAAAAAAAGACGAGCAATTAAACAGAGTTACTCACTAAGGAATAGGTGTGATTAGGGCGTACGTACTTGTTGTAGAAGATGGAGATTCAAATCAAAAGTCTAGAAATTTCTCAGTCGGTGGAAGACGACGAAAGTTTTCTGATTTCAATCGAGAGGGGGGAGCTCCGACCAGCGTTTTGGAATTGACAAACCAACTAGGGTTCTCCGGTTTAGTATGGTTTGATCCAATTTTATGTATTCTAATTTGTCTTTTCTTCGATTCTCGGTTACATTGTTCGCTTTCGGTTCAGGCGAGAGGTTATATGACTCAAGAGGGTGTCCTCTTTCTGTTTTCCGTCTATTGGAGAATTTACAGTGAGCGAGAGGTTAACGCTTTTGGAAAATATGGAGCAGCAGAACGATAAGGAAGAAGGAGAGCGACCCGAAGAAGCGGCTGGAGGGAAGGAAGGGTTTGAAGAGAATAAAGAGAAAGCGGCGGAGATGAGCCGTAAGGAGAAGCGAAAAGCGATGAAGAAAATCAAGAGGAAGCAGGTGAGGAAGGAGATAGCGGCGAAGGAGAGAGAGGAGGCGGAGGCCAAGTCAAACGATCCGGCGGAACAGGAGAGGCTGAAGGCGATTGAGGAAGAGGAGGCGCGGATGAGAGCAAAGGAGCTCAAGGAGTTCGAGGAGAGCGAGAGAGCTTGGAGAGAGGCTATGGAGATTAAGAGGAAGAAAGAGGAGGAAGAAGAAGCGAAGCGGGAAGAGGAAGATAGGCGTTGGAAAGATTTAGACGAGTTGAGAAAGCTCGAGGTAGTGCTTTGTTTGCTGTCAATTTCTTCATTAAAGCTCGAGGTTGTTTACTGTGGAACTGTGAGGGGGTGAAGGAATGTGGATCGAAATTCTAGATCCCGAAACTAGAATACAAAAAGGGCTGTGAATCGACCAGCAGTTATTTGTTAGGGTTTTCAGATCATATGGATGATGTATCTAGCTCCCGTTGGTTGCTGCTGAATCCATGGAAGAGATCTTAAGTTTGAATTGGATTTGAATCTATGACTTTTATTTACATACCCTTTTGCTTCTTTTGGCAGGCTAGTGGGAATGATGAATGTGGCGAGGATGAGGATGGTGAATATGAATATATCGAAGGACCTCCAGAAATTATATTCCAGGGAAATGAAATCATTCTCAGAAAGAACAAAGTGAAGGTTCCAAAGAAATCGGTAGCTCAGGTGGATGGAAATGAGGTATTTGTCCATCATCTAGGTGAACATACCATCTGCATTATCTTGGATTTTTTCTAGAGTTCCAATGTAGAGTTTGTTTTGAAGATTGCTGGCAGGCCTACATCAAATCCTCTACCTCCGGGAACCGAAGCTTTTCCCAGTTATCATAATGTTAGTTCTGCTCAACAGATTCTGGATAATGTTGCACAAGAAGTACCCAACTTTGGAACTGAGCAGGTGATTGTTGTATCCTTTTGTTGAGATGGTATTACTCTTTATGTATCATTCTTATGTTCCTTTGAGTAAATCTGCTTCGTTTTTCTTGTTCTCTCAATACCCAGGATAAAGCTCATTGTCCTTTCCATTTAAAGACTGGAGCTTGTCGGTTTGGCCCGCGATGCAGCAGAGTTCATTTCTACCCTGATAAATCGTGCACTCTACTTATGAAGAACATGTATAATGGTCCTGGCATTGCTTGGGAACAGGATGAGGGGCTTGAGGTCTGTAAGCGTTGTCATCTCAAGATGCTTGTATCCTGATAATAATTATTTTCTTCTCTACTGCTCGGGGCTTTCATTTCCTGAATCAAAATTACCACAGTTTCTCTGCCTTTTGTTTGTTTGTTTTGTTTTGATGTGTGCTCTGGATTTACGGAATTATGCTGTTTGTTTCTTTATTATTGTTACCATCTTCTTTAACTTACATCATCAGACATTGATGGATTCCCTTCAGTGGAGGTGCATGATTATAGCCTGGGCCGGGTTGGAGTCGACTTCTTTGTATCCTACTTAATTGATATATTAGCTATTTTGTGCTTGTGATCTTGATCACACATTTTGTTGTCCTGTGTTAGTGTCTCTCTCTTGCCTTCATAGCAATACTATAGACAAACTTACTTTAACTTGATGTCTTGTGTATTTGTAGTTATTGATTTCTAGAATCTTTTGTTCCCAATTGTGTTTCATTTCTCGTTCTTTGAGTGTCTTCTGATTTCCACGTGGGAGTGAGTGATATGCCTCGGAAATGATTGGTTTTTCTGAATTAAGAACATAACAGTGTCCTTCATTCGGGCTGGTTGCTTTGGGCTAGTAGTGTCTGAAAAGGAACTAATGCTGTTATAATTTTGTAAGGCTGTAGCTATCCTGGTTTGCTTGATATCAAAACTACTGGACCTCACATGCATTCGCCTGGTTTCCTTGCTATTAGTCACTTACTATAGTTTACTCTCTCCCTCTTTTTTCCGTCTTCCTTGCAGTATACAGATGAGGAGGCTGATTGTTGTTACGAAGAATTTTATGAAGATGTTCATACAGAGTTCCTGAAGTATGGAGAACTTATTAATTTCAAGGTCTGTCAATTCTTTTCTGATCTCTCAGTTTCCTTTCCTCTCTTCTTCCCTCTCTCTTTCTCTCTTTACTTTCCAATATCAGTCTATATTTTATCTGAATGTTAGTTTCTGAACCTGCAAGCCACACTTGGCTATCCATTGTGAAAACTAGTGGTTTCCTGCATCTATTATCATTATCAAATGAGTAGCTGGAACATCCCGTGTTTGAAAATAAAACTTGTTGGTAGATATGTCCTGTATTTTGACCTTCTCTCCTACCCTTTCTATTCTCAAAAAGAAATTCTATGTCCATTTCAGGTGTGTAGAAATGGCTCATTCCACTTGAAGGGCAATGTATATGTACACTACAGATCACTGGAATCAGCTATTCTTGCCTACCAGTCCATAAATGGTCGATACTTTGCTAGTAAACAGGTAAACTGTTTTTTTCTTGGAGACTTTACCCACATCCCTTCATTGAAATTTTTTGATTAACCATTTGGTCTGGTGGACCCTTTCCTGTACAATTTTGGTAGCATATATCTTAGTTTCCTCCTCAGTGTTAGTATTTGTGGCATAGTATTGGAGACACATATTTAGGTTTCAGTCAATTTAGCCTTTGTGTATGATGTTTTATCAGAGGTCACATTGTTCGATCTGTGGCAGTGTTTGTTCATATCCTCATAGATTTTTTTCATATTGTCCTGAAACAAATGAAGTAATATAAGCTCACATAGTGTGTTGTCACTCTTCGTCTGTTTTAAAGTGGTAATTTCTGCCATCTTTCTCCTTTAAAACGAATTTGCAAGAAAGCTACTTGTTGAATATCATCTTGGTATAATTTTAAATGCCGAACGATTGAAGGCCTGTAGCATTTAGTTCTGCTGATTACATGAGTTAAGATTGGTATCCATCAACTATCTTTCTTTTTTTTTCCTTACAAGTTTTTTGATTAACATCAATTAAAAAATTAATTTGGTTGTATGGCAAGATAAGAAATAGTTAATTTGATTATTCAACTTTCAAATCAGGACATTATATCCAGCAACTCGAATATGCGTTGAAACTTTGCTGAGGCATGGTTTCTGCTCTCAGCTTGCTGACATTCTTATCCATGATAATTGCACATCCTCATTAGGTGCAATGCGAATTTGTCAACATCTCAAGATGGAAAGTCGCCATATGTGGGGAGTACATGAAATCCAGGCTTAAAGTATGACTCTTCATCTGGTGCATGCCCTGGGATTCCATTTTCAGGCTTTATCTCTAGTTCATGATTTTCCTTGTAAATTTGCAGACCTGCTCTCGTGGATCTGCTTGCAATTTTATCCATTGTTTCCGAAACCCGGGTGGAGACTATGAGTGGGCTGACCATGACAAACCACCTCCAAGATTCTGGATTCACAAAATGACCGCTTTATTTGGTTATTCAGATGAATACTTGAAGCACATGGAGCGTGAATATTCAGGGTCGTTACATGATTTTAGATCAGATCAACCAACAGATTCACATAGGTTGGAGATCTGGCTTTTAAGTATCCTGATCTTTGAATAACTTCTCAGTGTATTTCCTGCTTAATATGGTTATGGGGCGTCATGCTCATGTGTTTTGTTTCCATGTCAGGCAACCTTCAAGAAGATCTAGATCGAGGGACCATGATCATGTGAACGTTGGATCTAAACCTTCTTATAGGAGCCATAAGGATAACGGTGATACTCTGGACAGTACTCGTGGACACAAACTTGGTAGGCATGAAGAGAACTGTCATGGTGGAGATGAAAGTCCTAGCAGTACTAGAGACGGTAGTATAGAGAGGGAGATGTATAGAGAGCGACGGTATGCTAAGGAAACATCGCGTCATGAAAGCAAATGGTCTGAACACTCTCCTGGACATCGGGTGATAAGGAAAAGAATCCATGGTAGGTATTCCGATGATGATTCTCCTGATGGAGATGACTATGGCAGGAGGGAGTTAGGTCAAAAACGAAAAGCTAGAAGAGGCACAGATTCAGAAGTTCAAGAAGAGATGGACGATGAAAAGAACATACGAACCCACAGGTGTTCAAGAAAAGATAATAGGGAAAGATCATCAGCTGATCAGGAGGAGAGTGATGAACATGATAGGGTTCATGCAGTTGGTGATAAGTGGCAGAGGGAAAGATCGAAACATCGTCATGAAAGAAGCAGCTCAAGATATTCGCGCGAGGGAGACTTGACTGAAAGTAGACATGGTCAGCATCGAGGCGATGGAGAAAATGACAGGAAGAGAAGTGTGGAGACTAGTCCCAGAGAATATCAGTCAGATAAAGATAGGGAGAAAAGCAAACAGAGACATAGATACGAGACCCGAGATCCTGATTCCGATCGAAGCAGGAAAGGAAAACGACGCCGAAGAAGCTCGAGAAATGGTGTAAGCGTCCAAGAATCGGCTGGACCCATCGGGAATGAAAGTGGTTTATCAAGTGATGAGGAGAGTTCAGAAACACACAAAGAGAGACCTCATCGCCATGAAAAAAGAAGGCCACTACACTCACACGACCAGACTCCTAAGGTCCCAGAGGAAGTCGAAGGAGAGACTGAGCGTTGGAGACCAAATGTGATCTAAACAAGAGATCGTTCGTCTGACTGATTGGCCCATCATTTCTCCTTTGTAAATATATATATTTTAGTTTAATTTACTTACGAATTTTTTGTTAACGTATTAATTTGGAAAAACAAGTATATTATAATAATTTAATTTTCAAGGTAAAACAAATGAATTATACATGAAAATAGAAATGTGTAATGTATATTCATTCTTGGCGGTACAATTCGCACCGAAGAAGAAAGAGAACATAATCGGCACAATGACGATAGCGACGCCTTTCAGTGGGGCTGCGAATTCGGTTGCGGCGGCGAGGACCATTCTGATAACGGGAGTGAGCAAAGGTCTGGGAAGAGCCCTAGCTCTCGAGCTGGCGAAGAGAGGCCACACTGTGATAGGATGCGCCCGTACTCTGGAGAAGCTCACCGCTCTTCGATCGGAGCTTTCCTCCCCGGACAATCATCTCCTCCTCACCGCCGATGTGGTAATTGCCGCTCTTTGGACTCTCGTGCTTGTTTCTTCCGTGTTTTTGGTCGTATTTGTTTTAGAATTTAGATTGGTAAATTCCGGAAACGAAGAAATTTTCTGGATACTGATTGAGACTTATTCATGGTTGCTGATATTTTGTTGCTTCTGTTGGCATTTTTTTTGTTTTTCACGTGGCCTTGTCAAGATCTCTCTCTAGATATGTGAGTGTATCCACAAAGATGTGTTTATCCAATACACTTTTGGAAATAAGTGAAGGCTTGTTTTTGTAATTAGCAAATATCATTTTTTTGGAAATAAGTGATCACAAAATCAAACCGTTGTTTTTCATTTCATCAGCAACGGTTTGATTTTGTGATCACCCGATGAACTCATGTGATCTACTGTGCGTTCTGCTGCGAAGTTAGCCTTTTTGGACTTAGCAAGATTTATGGTCTATGTTTGCAGAAATCTAACAGCAGCGTCGAAGAGATGGCACACACAATTATGGAGAAGAAAGGTGTCCCAGATATCATAGGTAATGTTTACAACCTTTTTTTTGACACTTTGCGTTTACAGACCTTCAACAATAGCTTCAAAGTTGATGTCATGGTAATTTTTAGTGGTATTTGAATAGAGAAATCATTAGATTGTCCCTAATGTGTTTAGTTTCCTTTCATAGTAAAGATATCATCTTTCCTATTGGTTTATTTTTTCTTTGGTACATCAATCAACTTGCTCAAAAAGAAGATGGGAAAATTATGGTCATCATATCGTGAAAACTATAGTCAGATGATGTCTGCTCTTGAGTTCTTCATGTGCTCTCTTTCCTATGGATAAATCTGTAATGGCATGTAATTTTGGTTATCCCTTGAGTTCCTGAGGATTCTGAAGCAGGTGATTTAATCCATCTGCCATCGTATTCATTGTTGGCATGCAAGAATTCATTCCATTTTTCTCAAGGGTGATGTCTGTAAAAATGTAGATTTGATGGGCACATGATCATCATTTCCTGCACGTTCTATAATTATTGGGCACAGTGTAGTCTTAGATGTTGGTAAATGCGCGTTGCAGTTAACAATGCCGGTACTATCAATAAGAACAGCAAGATTTGGGAAGTCTCTGCAGAAGATTTTGACAATGTTATGGATACAAACGTTAAAGGAGTAGCAAACGTGCTGCGCCATTTTATCCCTTTGATGCTCCCACGGAAGCAAGGGATTATTGTGAATATGTCTTCTGGATGGGGAAGATCTGGTGCTGCCCTGGTGAGTTTTAATCATCACTTGCTTGAATCATGAACTGTTTCCGTGTGTTTGTCCATTAGCCACAGAAAGAACAAAGGTTGATAACTTAGATGGTAGCTTCACCTGATAGGTCAAAGTAAATTACTTAGTTGGTCTCTTTTTCCCAACTTTTATTCTGATATGCTCCTTCTGTATCCTGAAATTCTGCACTAATATGATTTGGGTATATCAAACCTGATCCCAGTGAGGCTAACTTTTGAAACCAAACCCGTATCTGCAGGTTGCACCTTACTGTGCATCGAAATGGGCGATTGAGGGTTTAAGCCGAGCAGTGGCAAAGGAGGTAGGTGAAGGAATAGCAGTGGTTGCATTAAATCCAGGCGTGATCAACACAGAATTGCTCACTTCCTGCTTTGGCAATTCAGCTTCCTTGTATCAAGCTCCTGATGCTTGGTAAGCAACACCCAACCTTCTCAAAACTTTTACGTTTCATTATTAGCTATAGAAATCAGTTTATAAGGTTTCTCGCAACTCCGAATCATAATCCTGCGCTGTATGATCTCTCTGATGGTGTATTTTTAATGGATTGATTGCCTGAAACCCTAAACCTTTGCTGTGGGATGGAAAATGTAACAGGGCTGTGAAGGCTGCAACTATGATTCTGAACCTTACCGCGGGTGATAATGGTGGATCTCTTACGGTCTAACAACTGAACTACACTTTTCTTTTCAACTTCGTGATTTCTTCAGCAGAGGGTTATAATATAATCTTTGATTTGAGGCTTTGATTCATTTTTTTGTAACCAGAAACTTCAGCATAGTTACTAGCTTCGTGTATGATGTACCTGAGTTAAAAGTCAGGAATGATGTTTTCACAGATGTCAGTTTTAGATAAATAAATAGTTAGGACGATGTAATTGTCACAAGATTAACCAACTTTTTGCTGTGACACTCTTCTTTTCTCTAACCCAATCTGTATTTATTAGTATTGTAACCCTAAAGTCTAAACACACGTTTGATTACCTTTATAGTATAGTGAGTTGATGTTCAACAAAGTTTATTTGGATTTTCCTATAAGAATCCTAACCCACGGTTCCATAAGCTATATATATTATTTAAAAAATCCTTTTCATATCGTATTCTCCTTCTCTACATCTCTTATTATCAAACAAGATTGATTTCCCCATACCGGCGATAATTAAGACAGACTTTTAGTCAATCTTGATATTTAAATTGTTTATTTAAATTAAATACCGATTACGGAATTTATTGGTCAAACTTCTAATTTTTAGAAACATTTTAAAGTAAATATCGTAATATTAGCAGTTTCCTTGTCCAATCACAACGTTTTGGCCTCAGGTTTGTCTTTTTTTTTTTTTTTTAATAGCGTTGATATTTAAAAAAACAAAAAAAAAGAGCTAATCATGTAGAAATTGTAATATACCATGCGTTTGTGTTTTTGCGTATAATAGATAGACATGCATTCAAAAGTTTCGTTAAACATTTAACATATGGATTTATATCGAATACATTTAATGAATATATACGTACGTCGGTTTGTGTACAAAAATTCTCATATGAGCACTGCAATACCAATATTGTGTACGGATTTTTACGGATGGTTTGAATGTCAAAATGACTGTTCTATGGAATAGGGTTGATTATAATGTTGGGCTTGTGCTCACTAATAGTATAAGGTGCGACGCGTGAGAAATCGAAATACACATAATTAATAAACATAACAGAAAGAGCTTATTACATCACATGATCGATCTCACACACACACACAAATATATATGAGACGTCCGATTTTAGGATTGTTTTTCTTGAGTATAGATTCGCCCGAAAAACCAAAAACAATGTTAGAGCCGAACAATAATTATAGAAAAATGTATAATCGTTGGATTTTCACATCAAGAGATCTAAGTATATATATGATGCATAACCAACAAATGAAGAAAGTGAACATAAATACAAAAATTTACCTGATACTGTTCAATCTGCTAGCATTGAACACGAGGAATGTGTTGGACTTTGCAGTAATCGTGTCCTCCTTCAGACAACTCCTTCTTCCATACCCTACTCCTATCTACAACCGTCAGTTCCTTTAAAGAAGTTATGTATTTGAGCCCATCCGGAAGCTCCTTCAGCTTTTTGCATTCAATTATAGTCAAGTTACGAAGGCACGACATCGAGCCTTCTTCTATTATCCACTCTTCCAACTCCTCTTGTCCAGACAATTTTAGCACACACAATTGAGGAAACCCGCCTTTCGAGCACACCATTCTCTTCCCAGTGAAAGCACGATATGATAATTCAACCAACTTCAAGTGAAGCAACTTCTCTAGAATTGGCATCGGATCCAGCTCCATGCGGCAATACCGGATACATATGTGTGCAAGGTTTGGAGGGAATCGATGTTGATCGGAAAACCTTGGCATATGAATGGCCAACACTAGAGATTTGAGATGGATGAAATCTAGAATAAATTTTCCATCATTATCCCCATCTTGCATGACCTCATATAATGAAAGCTGCTCGAGCTCTCTCGATTCACAGAGAGATGAAGATAAAGTTTCTAAAGTACACCCATCAAGGGAATGGACAATGAGAGTCCTGAGCTTAGTCATACGAAGGAGGTCATTCACACTACTATTCTCTATCGAGTAACCGCTCAATGTCTCTAGGTTCACCAGATCACCCAGTTCCAACTTTGTTTTATCATCCATTATAAAAGGTAAGAAAAGGTACCTCAGCTCTCGCATCTCTTTCAAAACATTTGGCACATGAACCGATACCCCGTCGACACCCAAGTTCAAATAAAACAAAAGCTTTAGATTCCGCAGAGAAGAGGGTAGATGAGATAATCCAGACCTGTATAAGCTCAAGAATCTCAAATGGATGAGCTTTCCAATGCTGGAAGGTAACTTCCCTCCTTGAAACTTGGCTCTAGAAAGATCCAACACTCTGAGCAACGGTAAACTCCTGAAACGTGAAGTTGATCGTATCCAAGCCTCTTCCTTGGCCATGAAAAACAAAAGAGATCTAACTTTTTTATTTTTTTCATCTCCCAACATGTCGAATGCATTACCATTATGTATGGCGAGTCTGCGATATCTACTAGGAAATTGAGCATTGATGGTAGAGGTGGATGTAGGGACTTTGATGATTTGTAGGAAGTTCTCTTCTTTGGCTTTAGATAAACAAACTCCTCTCATGATGTCATGCATATGACAAGATTCAAATCTCAAAGTAGAAAAGCTTCTTTCAGCAACTACCATATTTCTTCTCACCAACTCTTCTAGGTAGCCTTCTGCATTATCTCGAATGGTTGTTCGATCATAATACGACATCGTTATTAGTCCTTCTGCAGCCCAGTAATTAAACAATGTCTCCACATCTATATTGTAAGTTTCAGGGAAATGAGCTAGGTAAAGGAAGCAATGCTTTAAACCCCTTGGCAAGTCTTCATAGCTCAAAGATAAAACTCGGTAAACTGAATTGAGATTGTTGTCATCTAAGCCAGATGGCCCATATCCTCCTCGATATGAGGTCCAATATCTTCATATACTCTTTTCCACTGAGGAACTGTATGTTTCGTAGCTAGCAACCCTCCCAACACTTTAACGGCTAACGGTAGTCCTCCACAATATGTGACCATTTCCTTACCCATAGCTACCATTTCTTCGTCAACCCGAAATTCTGCACACAAGCACAAGGCTCAAATCTCAGAATAAGAATATTGCCTGATTTCATCACTCCCCAAGATGATCGGGGATACTCTTAGTCAATTCATCTAGAAGATTGTCGATATAAACATTTTAATGGTTCTGATCAAAAACAGAATTTGTACCATCCGTAATTTTATATATCTTAAAGTATACCTGCTTCGTCTTTCCTAGGAAATGCTATTCTTTGGCATAGAGTCCAACTTTGTTCAGGAGTAAGGCTTCTCGGTCTAAAGGAAAAACATGTTGGATCTGCATGTAAACCAACACCCTCGTTGCGGGAAGTAAGTAACATCTTCCAACCTGCAAAATATTTATGATTTTACATTAGGGAACTAAAAGCATTAATGACCCAACATTTATGAGATTATAGCTCACCTCTTTTCTGTGGAAACACTTCTTTTATTCGATCCCAGTCTTCTTCTTTCCATATATCGTCTAGGACAATTAAATATCGGTCGGTTTCCAACAATTGAAAGAGTTTGCCTTGACGTGTATACTCATCCATCTGTAAAATCTCCCCATCATCTGGTCTAAGATCTTGCAAGATCCTTTGCCAAACATGCTTCTGTGTAAACTGTTGCGAAACACAGATCCATGCAAACCCATCAAAATGACGTCGTACCATGTCATGATGAAATACTTGTCTGGCCATAGTGGTTTTACCAATATCGCCCATCCCGGATATAGAAACCACTTGAATGTTATCATTCCCCACCAAATGACCAACCAATTCTTCAACACTCTGCTCCACCCCTAGAAGATCGCTTTCAGAATTGTTAGGAAATGTTTGTCGGATCTCGCTTTGTCTCTCCTGAAGAGACAGTGAACCCCCACCATCAATGATCTGTAGTATTCCAAAATTCTGCATCCCCTCAATCACCTCAGAGATCCTCTTAGTTATGCCTTTAATATCTGAAACAATTTTCCGGCGATCCACGAAGATGCAAGTAAGTTTCCTCACATGTTTGTTGATCCCTTTTTCTTTTCCTCTTCCTTCTTTAATAAGAAAAGTTTCGATTACATCTTCAGCATCATAAACAATGTCTTTGACATCTTCCAAGAAGTTTCTCACCCTTTCACTTTCATGTTTCTTGGCATCTGCATCTTTCAACAAGGACTGCAACCTTCCCAGCTGACGTTTTAGTTCAGCAACTTGCTCGTCAACTCCCCGCAACTGCTCAGATTCTCGACCCACAAGCTCCCAAAGCTTCTCAATTCCAAACGATACAACTGCTTCAGCCATGACAACTCTCCTGCTCCACCATATGAACACAGAAGTCAATAATCAATGATGAGAGAGCATCAGAAAAACCCACAATCACCAAGTCATAGATTCATGAAGAAAGTATCTGAATCCTTATATGGACAGATCGTTTCTAGTGAGACATCATGAATCCTCCTTAAAGTTAACATAGATACTCAAGTCACCAAAACATAGTACAAAGGACAGATCAAAGCATAACAAACAGAAAATAAGAAGAAATGAATAAGAAGATAACATCATTTACCTCTCGTCTGAAACACACAGCTTGTGCCTGGAAGAAAATAGGTGAGTTTTTAAGTCTTTAAGGACTAAGACTCGTTAGTCATTATGAACCATGCACGGCTTGTTGAATTTTCATCATTCAAGGGAAATTACAAAAAAGACCCTTGCTGGTTTCCAACTCTAACCAGTTTCACACTATATATTTAACCAAAATTAGAAAGCCAGAGATAAACAATCCCATACTCCATCCATTTGGATCAATACATGAAAGAATAAATGTTTGTTAGAGACCTTGGAGTTGGGACTCCTGCCACAAGCCATGGACACATCATCAGTCTCTATTTAACTAAGACATTTGAAAGAGCATCAATAATGGCAACGTAAACAGGATTTATCTCCAAAATCTGCATTTTCCCAGAACAATGCTAGAACACTCACTCATGAAAACCTAGCTCTCTTAAGAAAATCATTGATCATGGTTAAGTGTCTCGTAGGCATTTTTTCGAACAGCTTAGCAAGTAACCAAATTTCTCTCTTCCATGTAAATATGTAATCTAATGTTACCAACACAACCGGTGAAGGACGTTAGTTAAGTTTGAATAAGTCAGAGATGCTGGTTTGTAGGATCTTGAAATAGTTCAAGTGGAATAAGTCAGAGATCCTGGTTTGTAGGATCTCTTAGTAGTTGCAGACTTGTAGGAATCAATCCGTTGTTAGTAGTCTATTTAAAAGACTGGAAATAAGAGAAATAAACAAGACGAAAGTTTGCAGACTTCTCTAAGTTTTTTGATAACAGTGGTATCAGAGCAAACACAGAGAGAAAAAGAAAACCAGAGCAAAAAAAAACAAAAACACAAAATGAGTGAAAGTGAGATGAAGCTAAGCATACCAAAGTTCGATGGTGATTACGAACATTGGGCCATGATTATGGAGAACATGCTGCGATCAAAGGAGTGGTGGGAGTTGATTGAGACGGGAATTCCTCAGGCGGAAAGGAATGTGATCCTGACCGGCCCACAAAGGACAGAGATCGCAGAGAAGAAGCTAAAGGAAAAGGTGAAGAATTACCTATTCGCCTCCATTGACAAGACAATCCTTAAGACAATCACCAACAAAGAGACCTCTAAAGACATTTGGGACTCAATGAAGATGAAGTACCAAGGAAACAAACGGGTGAGAAGCGCACAGCTTCAGAGGCTTCGAAGAAATTTCGAAATATTGGAGATGGCGGAAGGAGAGTCCATCACTGAGTATTTCTCAAAGGTCATGACAGTGGCAAATGACATGAGAAACCTTGATGAAGATATGCCGGATGCGAAGGTAGTGGAGAAGATTTTGAGAACCTTAGTGGAAAGGTTCACGTATGTCGTTTGTGCGATCGAAGAGTCAAACGACATAAAGGAGATGTCCGTTGATGAATTGCAGAGCTCGCTGCTTGTTCATGAGCAGAATCTGAACAAGCGAAATAGTGGTGAAGAACAAGCGCTCAAGATGGAGAGTAACAGATACGATGGAGGAAGAGGACGTGGAAACTATCAAGGAAGATGGCGTGGAGGAAGAGGAAGAGGTCGTGGAATCTCAACATTCAACAAAGAGACGGTTGAATGTTTCAAGTGTCATAAGTTGGGACATTTCAAAAACGAATGTCCTAGCTGGGAGAAAGAAGCAAACTATGTTGAAGAAGAGGAAGCAATTATGCTTATGGCACATATTGAAGAAATCAAAAAGGAAGACGAGAAAGTATGGTTCTTGGATTCTGGTTGCAGCAATCACATGTGTGGGACAAGAGAATGGTTTGTCGAATTTGATGGAAATTTTCGACAAACGGTGAAGCTTGGAGATGACAGGAGGCTGCTGGTAGAGGGAAAAGGAAACTTGCGGCTGTGCGTGAATGGGCTCACACAGATCATAACATCGGTTTACTTTGTCCCTGGCCTGAAGAACAATTTATTAAGTGTGGGTCAACTGCAAGAGAAGGGCCTCAGAATTGTCATCGATGACGGCGTGTGCAAGGTATGGCATAAGAAGCAGAAAAGATTGGTGATGCAGTCAACAATGTCGAAGAACAGGATGTTCATCATTCTTGCGACAATGAAAGATTCACAGGAAAAGGAAGATACAGTTTGTCTACAAATTGAAAAAGAAAGCAAAAACGAGTTATGGCATAGAAGACTTGGGCACTTAAGCTACAGTGGAATCCAAACTCTCGCTGAAAAAGGAATGGTTGAAGGTTTGGAGTTCAACAAAGGAAATGAAGACGTGTGTGAGGTGTGTATGAAAGGGAAACAAAACAGAGAAAGCATTCCCAAAAGAAGCACATGGAAAGCAAGCAGAGGTTTGGAGCTAGTTCACAGCGATATTTGTGGACCTATCTCACCGATCTCAGAAAGCGGAAAGAGGTACATACTGAATTTTATCGATGACTACAGCAGGAAGTGCTGGACTTTCTTTCTATCAGCAAAATCAGAAACTTTCAAAGCTTTCAAGGAGTTTAAAGCTGAAGTAGAAAGAGAACTGGGAGAGTCATTAATCTGTCTAAGAACTGACAGAGGAGGAGAGTACAATTCTAAGGAATTCCAAGAATATTGCAAAGAGCAAGGAATTAAAAGACAATTGACAGCAGCGTACACTCCGCAGCAGAACGGAGTGGCCGAAAGGAAGAATCGAAGTCTTATGAACATGACCAGATGCATGCTCGCTGATATGAAGGTACCAAAATGTTTTTGGGCAGAGGCTGCACAATACGGTGTTTACATTCTCAACAGAAGTCCCACTGCCGCGTTAGGAGAGGTAACACCGGGAGAAAGGTGGAGCAAGTCGAAGCCTTCGGTCAATCATATCAGAGTATTCGGGTGTCTCGCTTATGCTTTAGTGCCATACGAAAGGAGAGTAAAACTAGATGATAAGAGCACAACGTGTGTCATGTTTGGAATCAGTAAGGAATCGAAAGCGTATCGTCTTTATAATCCAGAATCAAAGAGGATTATAATCAGCAAAGATGTGAAGTTCGATGAAAGCAAGGGCTGGAACTGGGAAAACGGAGAAGGAGAAGAGAGGATCGAGTGGGAAGGAATGACAGACGAAGTAGAAGAAGAGAATCAGAATGAAGAAGGGAATAACGGCGATGATGATGTACCTGAAGAGAACAGAACAGAGGAAGAAGCTGCGGAAACCGAAACCATGAACTCGCCACCAGTTAACGATGATAGAATACCAAGGCAAAAACCGATCTGGATGAAAGATTATATATGTGAAGGAGTAAAATTGGTTACCGAAGAAGAAGAAGATAGAGTACTAGCTATGTTTATAGCTGCTGAAGATCCAGAGAGGTATGAAGTACTAGCTATGTTTATAGCTGCTGAAGATCCAGAGAGGTATGAAGACGCTGCTCAACATGAGATTTGGAGAAAGGCGATGGAAACTGAAATTAAATCCATCGAAGATAATAGAACCTGGGAGTTGGTACAGCTACCTGCAGAAGCAAAAGTTATTGGAGTAAAGTGGGTTTATAAAACCAAGTATAACGAGAAGGGAGAAGTCGATAAGTTCAAGGCGAGGCTCGTAGCGAAGGGCTACCACCAAACGCAGGGAATCGATTTTCACGAGGTCTTTGCTCCGGTGGCTAGATGGGATACGATTCGGTCATTGCTTGCAGTTGCAGCTCAAAGAGGTTGGGTGGTGCTACAACTCGATGTCAAGAGTGCTTTCTTACACGGTGAACTTAACGAAGAAGTTTTTGTTGAGCAACCACAAGGTTTTGAGATTAGAGACGCTGGTGATAAAGTATATAAGCTGAGAAAGGCTCTATACGGCTTGAAACAAGCTCCAAGAGCTTGGTACAGCCGATTGGAGAGCTACTTTGCTAGAAAGGGATTCAAAAAGTGTTATTGTGAACACACACTTTTTGTGAAAAAGGAAGCAGAGAAGGTGATGATAGTAAGCGTCTATGTCGATGATCTTATCTACATGGGAGACTCGAATATGATGCTAGAAGAGTTCAAAAAATCGATGATGAAGGAGTTTGCCATGACAGATTTTGGGAAGATGAAGTACTTTCTCGGAGTGGAAGTTGTGCAAGACGATAGAGGAATTTTTATTGGGCAAAAGAAATACGGTGAAGATATTCTGGAAAAATTTGGGATGAAGGACTGTAATTCTGTGAAAAATCATATGATCCCAGGGCAGAAATTGACAAAAAAGGGAGCAGGAGCAGCTGTAAATCCAACGGTGTTCAAGCAATTAGTGGGAAGTCTGAGATATCTCACTGCAACTAGACCGGATCTAATGTTCTCAGTAAATCTGGTGAGTCGTTACATGGAGGAGCCAACAGAACAACATATGATGGCAGCAAAAAGAATCTTAAGGTACGTACAAGGAACCACCTCTCTCGGAATTCGATACAAAAGGGGAGGAGAATCGAAGTTGCTTGGATACGTTGATAGTGACTACGCAGGTGACGCTGATGATAAGAAGAGCACTTCTGGTTATGTGTTTTTAATTGGAGGAGGTGCAGTTGCTTGGGCATCAAAGAAACAATCCATAGTTACATTATCAACAACCGAAGCGGAGTTCGTAGCGGCAGCCTATGGAGCGTGTCATGCTGTGTGGGAGAGGAATATTCTAGAGGAGATTGGCTTATCTCAGGGAGAAGGAACAGTCATGTTTTGCGACAACAACTCTACCATCAAACTATCGAAGAATCCGATTATGCACGGGAAAAGCAAGCACATTCATGTGCGTTATCACTTTCTCAGGGAATTGGTAAATGACGGCACAATCAAGCTTGAGTACTGCTCAACATTGGATCAGATTTCAGACATCATGACAAAAGCTGTAAAGCTCGATGTGTTTGAGAAGCTCAGGTCAAGGATGAGTCTTTGCTCCAAGGAAGATTAAACAGAAAGGGAACTTTCAGTTTAGGGGAAGGTTTGAAGGACGTTAGTTAAGTTTGAATAAGTCAGAGATGCTGGTTTGTAGGATCTTGAAATAGTTCAAGTGGAATAAGTCAGAGATCCTGGTTTGTAGGATCTCTTAGTAGTTGCAGACTTGTAGGAATCAATCCGTTGTTAGTAGTCTATTTAAAAAACTGGAAATAAGAGAAATAAACAAGACGAAAGTTTGCAGACTTCTCTAAGTTTTTTGATAACAATTTCGTGGATCAAGACATTTTGAATAGGCTTGAGGAGTTGACAAGTGAAGAAGACCTCAGGCATGCTGAGGATGATTTTGAGATTGACGGCGGAGAACTAACAGAGGAGGAGAAGAATCAGTTGGCTGCTATTCGTAAGAAGAAAGCTCTGCTAATTCAAGAGCACAGACTCAAGAAGAGCAATGCACAAAACAGAGAAACTGTTCCAAGAAAGTTTGACAAGGATAAGAAGTTTACAAGGGAGAGATTGGGTAGAGAGTTACCATCTCTTGGTATTGATCCTTCTTCTGCTATGAACCGTGAAAGAAGCAAGTCTAGAGGGAGAAAGAGGGAGAGATATGATGACTGGGGTAAAGATGCAATGGATGTGGATAATGAGCAACATAAGAAGAAGAAGCTTTGTCTGAGATCCAAATCAAGATCTTTGTCAAGATTGAGATCAGTGTCACGGCCTCCATATGAGGTTTTGCCTGGTGAAGGCTTCAAAGACTCTTCCCAGAAGATAAGGGCAATCAAGATTGGTAATTAATCTCACAGAAAGAGGGACAAAGCTGCACGCCGTGGAGAAGCTGACAGAGTTATACCGACTCTTAAACCGAAACACTTGTTTGCAGGGAAAAGAGGGAAAGGAAAAACTCACAGGCGTTGAAACCAATCATTAAGGTACATTTCTTATTCTTTTGTAAACAATGGCTAATTGATATAAGCCATGCACATCTCGATCTATATCAAGCTTTTTTTTTTGTGAGGAATGTGAAATATTGTTGCAAATTGGATCATAATGGTAGAGAATATTCCATGCAAGCTGGGAAAAAAAGAGAGAGATAATAGTATGGTGTATTTGATTCTTGCAGGGATTATGAAGGGACTGAAGAATATTTATCAAGTTTTGGACTTTCAGCTTTTTATACTTTTATGTATACTATTATGTTGCTTTTCTCGACATTTGTGATCCTAAGTGAGAGTTGATCTCTTGGGACCTTTTTATTTTTGATACTTGCAATAATTATATATGCTATTGTTGATGGTAGAGTTAAGTTGGTCAACTAAAACCTCATGTGTGTGTGGTGCAATCAAATCAACGGAGTAAGTAATCTTGAACCGAAACGGTCCAAAACAAAACCGATCCAATTGGGTTTGGCTCTATCTTTTGATCTCTTAATTCCGAATCCCGGTTTACTAAAGCATAAAGCTAAAACAAATTGAAAAGGGGATGATGGATTGTAAGCGCTCACAAAAGACAAAGACAATGTGAAACCATCTCTTGATCACAATTTTGAAAACTTTGATTCCTCGGAATTTTGGACTAACCCGGTTGTTATCAAAAAACTTAGAGAAGTCTGTAAACTTTCGTCTTGTTTATTTCTCTTATTTCCAGTCTTTTAAATAGACTACTAACAACGGATTGATTCCTACAAGTCTGCAACTACTAAGAGATCCTACAAACCAGGATCTCTGACTTATTCCACTTGAACTATTTCAAGATCCTACAAACCAGCATCTCTGACTTATTCAAATTTAACTAACGTCCTTCAAACCTTCCCCTAAACTGAAAGTTCCCTTTCTGTTTAATCTTCCTTGGAGCAAAGACTCATCCTTGACCTGAGCTTCTCAAACACATCGAGCTTTACAGCTTTTGTCATGATGTCTGAAATCTGATCCAATGTTGAGCAGTACTCAAGCTTGATTGTGCCGTCATTTACCAATTCCCTGAGAAAGTGATAACGCACATGAATGTGCTTGCTTTTCCCGTGCATAATCGGATTCTTCGATAGTTTGATGGTAGAGTTGTTGTCGCAAAACATGACTGTTCCTTCTCCCTGAGATAAGCCAATCTCCTCTAGAATATTCCTCTCCCACACAGCATGACACGCTCCATAGGCTGCCGCTACGAACTCCGCTTCGGTTGTTGATAATGTAACTATGGATTGTTTCTTTGATGCCCAAGCAACTGCACCTCCTCCAATTAAAAACACATAACCAGAGGTGCTCTTCTTATCATCAGCGTCACCTGCGTAGTCACTATCAACGTATCCAAGCAACTTCGATTCTCCTCCCCTTTTGTATCGAATTCCGAGAGAGGTGGTTCCTTGTACGTACCTTAAGATTCTTTTTGCTGCCATCATATGTTGTTCTGTTGGCTCCTCCATGTAACGACTCACCAGATTTACTGAGAACATTAGATCCGGTCTAGTTGCAGTGAGATATCTCAGACTTCCCACTAATTGCTTGAACACCGTTGGATTTACAGCTGCTCCTGCTCCCTTTTTTGTCAATTTTTGCCCTGGGATCATCGGATTTTTCACAGAATTACAGTCCTTCATCCCAAATTTTTCCAGAATATCTTCAGCGTATTTCTTTTACCCAATAAAAATTCATCTATCGTCTTGCACAACTTCCACTCCGAGAAAGTACTTCATCTTCCCCAAATCTGTCATGGCAAACTCCTTCATCATCGATTTTTTGAACTCTTCTAGCATCATATTCGAGTCTCCCATGTAGATAAGATCATCGACATAGACGCTTACTATCATCACCTTCTCTGCTTCCTTTTTCACAAAAAGTGTGTGTTCACAATAACACTTATTGAATCCCTTTCTAGCAAAGTAGCTCTCCAATCGGCTGTACCAAGCTCTTGGAGCTTGTTTCAAGCCGTATAGAGCCTTTCTCAGCTTATATACTTTATCACCAGCGTCTCTAATCTCAAAACCTTGTGGTTGCTCAACAAAAACTTCTTCGTTAAGTTCACCGTGTAAGAAAGCACTCTTGACATCGAGTTGTAGCACCACCCAACCTCTTTGAGCTGCAACTGCAAGCAATGACCGAATCGTATCCCATCTAGCCACCGGAGCAAAGACCTCGTGAAAATCGATTCCCTGCGTTTGGTGGTAGCCCTTCGCTACGAGCCTCGCCTTGAACTTATCGACTTCTCCCTTCTCGTTATACTTGGTTTTATAAACCCACTTTACTCCAATAACTTTTGCTTCTGCAGGTAGCTGTACCAACTCCCAGGTTCTATTATCTTCGATGGATTTAATTTCAGTTTCCATCGCCTTTCTCCAAATCTCATGTTGAGCAGCGTCTTCATACCTCTCTGGATCTTCAGCAGCTATAAACATAGCTAGTACTTCATACCTCTCTGGATCTTCAGCAGCTATAAACATAGCTAGTACTCTATCTTCTTCTTCTTCGGTAACCAATTTTACTCCTTCACATATATAATCTTTCATCCAGATCGGTTTTTGCCTTGGTATTCTATCATCGTTAACTGGTGGCGAGTTCATGGTTTCGGTTTCCGCAGCTTCTTCCTCTGTTCTGTTCTCTTCAGGTACATCATCATCGCCGTTATTCCCTTCTTCATTCTGATTCTCTTCTTCTACTTCGTCTGTCATTCCTTCCCACTCGATCCTCTCTTCTCCTTCTCCGTTTTCCCAGTTCCAGCCCTTGCTTTCATCGAACTTCACATCTTTGCTGATTATAATCCTCTTTGATTCTGGATTATAAAGACGATACGCTTTCGATTCCTTACTGATTCCAAACATGACACACGTTGTGCTCTTATCATCTAGTTTTACTCTCCTTTCGTATGGCACTAAAGCATAAGCGAGACACCCGAATACTCTGATATGATTGACCGAAGGCTTCGACTTGCTCCACCTTTCTCCCGGTGTTACCTCTCCTAACGCGGCAGTGGGACTTCTGTTGAGAATGTAAACACCGTATTGTGCAGCCTCTGCCCAAAAACATTTTGGTACCTTCATATCAGCGAGCATGCATCTGGTCATGTTCATAAGACTTCGATTCTTCCTTTCGGCCACTCCGTTCTGCTGCGGAGTGTACGCTGCTGTCAATTGTCTTTTAATTCCTTGCTCTTTGCAATATTCTTGGAATTCCTTAGAATTGTACTCTCCTCCTCTGTCAGTTCTTAGACAGATTAATGACTCTCCCAGTTCTCTTTCTACTTCAGCTTTAAACTCCTTGAAAGCTTTGAAAGTTTCTGATTTTGCTGATAGAAAGAAAGTCCAGCACTTCCTGCTGTAGTCATCGATAAAATTCAGTATGTACCTCTTTCCGCTTTCTGAGATCGGTGAGATAGGTCCACAAATATCGCTGTGAACTAGCTCCAAACCTCTGCTTGCTTTCCATGTGCTTCTTTTGGGAATGCTTTCTCTGTTTTGTTTCCCTTTCATACACACCTCACACACGTCTTCATTTCCTTTGTTGAACTCCAAACCTTCAACCATTCCTTTTTCAGCGAGAGTTTGGATTCCACTGTAGCTTAAGTGCCCAAGTCTTCTATGCCATAACTCGTTTTTGCTTTCTTTTTCAATTTGTAGACAAACTGTATCTTCCTTTTCCTGTGAATCTTTCATTGTCACAAGAATGATGAACATCCTGTTCTTCGACATTGTTGACTGCATCACCAATCTTTTCTGCTTCTTATGCCATACCTTGCACACGCCGTCATCGATGACAATTCTGAGGCCCTTCTCTTGCAGTTGACCCACACTTAATAAATTGTTCTTCAGGCCAGGGACAAAGTAAACCGATGTTATGATCTGTGTGAGCCCATTCACGCACAGCCGCAAGTTTCCTTTTCCCTCTACCAGCAGCCTCCTGTCATCTCCAAGCTTCACCGTTTGTCGAAAATTTCCATCAAATTCGACAAACCATTCTCTTGTCCCACACATGTGATTGCTGCAACCAGAATCCAAGAACCATACTTTCTCGTCTTCCTTTTTGATTTCTTCAATATGTGCCATAAGCATAATTGCTTCCTCTTCTTCAACATAGTTTGCTTCTTTCTCCCAGCTAGGACATTCGTTTTTGAAATGTCCCAACTTATGACACTTGAAACATTCAACCGTCTCTTTGTTGAATGTTGAGATTCCACGACCTCTTCCTCTTCCTCCATGCCATCTTCCTTGATAGTTTCCACGTCCTCTTCCTCCATCGTATCTGTTACTCTCCATCTTGAGCGCTTGTTCTTCACAACTATTTCGCTTGTTCAGATTCTGCTCATGAACAAGCAGCGAGCTCTGCAATTCATCAACGGACATCTCCTTTATGTCGTTTGACTCTTCGATCGCACAAACGACATACGTGAACCTTTCCACTAAGGTTCTCAAAATCTTCTCCACTACCTTCGCATCCGGCATATCTTCATCAAGGTTTCTCATGTCATTTGCCACTGTCATGACCTTTGAGAAATATTCAGTGATGGACTCTCCTTCCGCCATCTCCAATATTTCGAAATTTCTTCGAAGCCTCTGAAGCTGTGCGCTTCTCACCCGTTTATTTCCTTGGTACTTCATCTTCATTGAGTCCCAAATGTCTTTAGAGGTCTCTTTGTTGGTGATTGTCTTAAGGATTGTCTTGTCAATGGAGGCGAATAGGTAATTCTTCACCTTTAGGTCCTTTAGCTTCTTCTCTACGATCTCTGTCCTTTGTGGGCCGGTCAGGATCACATTCCTTTCCGCCTGAGGAATTCACGTCTCAATCAACTCCCACGACTCCTTTGATCGCAGCATGTTCTCCATAATCATGGCCCAATGTTCGTAATCACCATCGAACTTTGGTATGCTTAGCTTCATCTCACTTTCACTCATTTTGTGTTTTTGTTTTTTTTTGCTCTGGTTTTCTTTTTCTCTCTGTGTTTGCTCTGATACCACTGTTATCAAAAAACTTAGAGAAGTCTGCAAACTTTCGTCTTGTTTATTTCTCTTATTTCCAGTCTTTTAAATAGACTACTAACAACGGATTGATTCCTACAAGTCTGCAACTACTAAGAGATCCTACAAACCAGGATCTCTGACTTATTCCACTTGAACTATTTCAAGATCCTACAAACCAGCATCTCTGACTTATTCAAACTTAACTAACGTCCTTCAGAAATCAGCAACATTATGACCATCACAAATCTCAGGGATTATGTCATCCTTCCATTCCTCATCAGCCAAGATGTAGTTCTTCTTTAGACTAGCAGAATAAACTCCAGCTCCACCATTTTCTTCTTCCAAATCCCTCTCGGTCTTTCGCTTCTCCTTTTCACCAGCTTCCTCAGCTACCTGAGGTATACAAGGGAGCCTTTCTTTGTCATCACGAAGCTTCGGCATCGCCACATGGAACCTGTTCAAGTGCTCATTGATATTTCTCGATTTTACCTTTGCCTCTACCCTTTGATCTACCAGCCTCTGACAAGCAGCATTCTTCACTGACATCACACCTTCTTCCGTCAGAGTACTCATATTCAAGCACTGCTTCTTCATTTTCTCCCACTGCAGACTTCATAGCTTCAGATTTCATCTCTTCAATCAGTTTCAGATCTTCATCAGACAGGCTTTCCATGGACACCAAATCGGTCTATGATATACATAGTAATTAGAAACATAGTTAGAGAATAAGACAAGGAAAACAGAGTTTGTAGAATATAATGTTTTTTTTTGACAAACAGGAACAAAAGAAAACCTAAAACAAAGAAGATAGAGTCATGAGAAGATATACAAAGAGATTTCGAGGTTTGCGAATGATTTGGAGGAGACGAACGTCCGCGGCGTGGGAAGTGATGAAGGTTTCAAAAGCCCTGTTTTTTTAATCGTAAAAAGTCAAAACCGACTTAAGGGCTTTGATTAAGACTATGTGCAATGGCATGTTGAAAAAAATTATTCAACAGTTGAAACCATTGTAATCAAAAAGAAAAATATGGATCAATCTACGTGGATTCACATTAGTTGAAAAAAATCAACGCGGTGTTTTGGAGATGGACTTGACAAATGTCAGCATTTTATTGGATCAAATTTTTTATTAAAAATATAAGAAAATAACTAAATTTTGATTGGTTGTTGAGATTTCATTTGTTTTTTTCACCCTTATCTTTTAAACTCAATTATTTGATGATAAATCAACATATTTATATTTTATTTTTATACTAAAATTCATCATTTTTCAAACTCTATAAATAGAGACTTGTTTCATTTCATTTGGATAAAAAAAAAATCTCATCTTTTATGAGATGAATCCCAATAATAATCCTTCAAACACCCAAAATCCTTCTAATTATCCTTTTAACTACCCAAATCCCAATAATTACCAGTTTTAATCTTCCAATCAATCGCAAAATATACCAAATTATGGTTTTCCACCAAATTTCTTCATACCGTCACCCATTCCAAACTATCCTCCATATTATGGATCGATGATGCCATACCCATCTCAACCACCCCCTAATTCGTTTACTCCAACAGACAACGAAGTTGTTCCAAATGTTGGAGCAAATGAATTTCCCGAATTTTCTACACAGATGGCTCTTGGTAGTATGAGTGGTGCTAATGAAGCCAATCTGAATGCAGAAGGAATACCTCATGCTCAGCGAAAAAATTCTAAATGGACCACCGATCAAAATTTGGTGTTATTGAGTGGGTGGATTAAATATGAAACAGACAGCGTTCTTGGGAGAAACAAAAAAAGTGAAGCTTTTTGGGGTAAAATTGCTGATTATTGTAATGAGCATTGCTCTTTTCATCATCCACGCGATGGAGATTCGTGCAGAAATCATTACAATTACATAAACAAAATATTGAGCAAGTAGATTGGTGATTATGATAGTGCTAAGCGTATGCAACAAAGCGGGTGGTCTGAGAATGATGTGTTAGCAAAAGTGCAGGAATTATATTCAGGTGATAAAAATGCTCAATTCAATTTAATGTCAGAATGGCATGTTGTCCGTGATCAACCACGTTATGCTAGTCATGTAGGAGGAAATACGGGCTCTAAAAGCAGTGGATCTAAGAGATCCCGTGAAAGTGATGGAAGTGGTTCCAGCTCTGTAGAATCTATTGCTCGTCCAATGGGAAGGGATGCAACAAAAAAAAAGGTAAAAAGAAAAGCAAAGGCGAATCTATGGAAGTGATCAAAGAAGAATGGAATGAATACAAACAATTGAAAGAGAAAGAGTTGGAGCGATTGGAGAAAATAGTCGTGCAACAAGAGGAGGCTAATCAACTGATGAAAGAAAAAACTCAAGCTAAGAAGATGAAAATGTTCATGAAATTAAGTGAAAAAGAACATCTTGATGATCGAAGCAAAGAGTTGTTGGATAAGTTGAGCCACGATCTGTTTGGAAACTAATAATTTGTGTTTTGTTGTTTTAGTCTTTATTATTATATGTCGTTATCTGCTTTTATCATGTGTGTTGTTTTCTCCTTTAATCATGTTTGTTGTTTTCTACTTTAATAATGTTTGTTGTTTTATGCTTTAATAATTTATGTCACTATCTACTTTAATAATTTTTGTTGTTTTCTGCTTTGTTTGGAATCCGATGCTTTCAATCAATCTCTTTTAATAATGTTTGTTGTTTTCTGTTTTGTTTGGAATCAGTTGCTTTCAATCAATCTCTTTTAATAATTTTTGTTATTTTTAGCTTTGTTTTGGAATCCGATGCTTTCAATAAATCTCTTTTAAATGGAGATTCATTCTTCATTTCATGTACCGAAACCACCAAATCTCATACTAAAAAAAAAACCATCAATGGATCCATCTAAATTTCCTTTTGATATAGAAGCTTACGAAAAGCAGTCTGAAATTGAAGAGAGGTATATCATCAACCGGTTTAGGGAGCGTCGAAACAAAATAGAGGAAGACTATGCACCTCGTAGCAAAAGAAAATATTTCAAGAGGGATCATGTAGCAGCAAACCAGAGATTGATTGATGACTACTTTGCCAATCAACCTACATATGACGATGTAATGTTTCGAAGGCGATTTCGAATGCGAAAACATGTTTTCCTTCGGATTGTTGGGGACCTACCAAGCATCGACAACTACTTTACACAACGAGTTGACGCGGCCAATAAAGAAGGTATATCTCTATTAGCAAAATGTACAACAACAATGCGAATGTTAGCATACGGTGTGGCGGCAGAGGCGGTCGATGAATACATCAAAATAGGAGGTACTACAGCGTTGGAGTGCTTGCGAAGATTCTGTAAAGGAGTTATACAATTGTATGAGCAAGTGTATCTAAGAGCTCCAAGTGAAGATGACTTGCAAAGAATTCTGAATGTAAGTGAAATGCGGGGATTTCCAGGGATGATAGGGAGTATTGATTGTATGCACTGGGAATGGAAAAATTGTTCTACAGCGTGGGAAGGTCAATTTACTCGAGGAGATAAAGGGACCACCACTGATATTCTTGTAGCAGTTGCATCTCATGATCTATGGATTTGGCATGCATTTTTTGGATGTCCAGGCACATTAATGATATTAATGTTCTAGACCGTTCACCAGTTTTCGATGATGTTGAAAATGGAAATACTCCAAGGGTAAAGTTCTTCGTGAACCAGCGTCCATATGATATGGCATACTATCTAGCAGATGGTATTTATCCTTCTTATCCAACTTTCGTCAAATCAATTAGGCTTCCTCAGAGTGAACCAGACAAGTTATTTGCAAACCATCAGGAAGGATGTCGGAAGGACATCGAACGTGCATTTGGAGTGTTGCAAGCTCGATTTAAAATCATTCGTGAACCAGCTCGCATGTGGGACATAACCGATTTGGCTATCATCATGAGAACATGTATCATATTGCATAATATGATTGTCGAGGATGAACGAGATACATATACTCAACATTGGACCGATTATGATCAATCTGAGGCAAGTGGGTCTAGTACACCGCAACCATTCTCGACTGAGGTGCTACCTTTATTTGCAAATCATGTACGTGCTAGATCCAAATTGCGTGATTCAAATATACATCACGAATTGCAAGCAGATCTAGTCAAACACATATGGGCAAAATTCGGAATATTTCGTGATTAAAATGTTTTTTAAGTTGTAATGTAAGAGTTTTATGGTTTGTGAGTGTAATATTGTACTAATTAAGTTATGAGTGTTTTAATAAAATTTAAGTGTGTTTTAATAAAATTATATGTTTTAATAAAAATGTGGGGTAGGGTGTTGAATTTTATTAAACAAAACTATTGTAGTGTATAAAAGTAAAATGTGTGTTGAATGATTAGGTAGAAAAGAGAGAAAATGATGTGGATAAAAAAGTAGGGTGTTGAATGTTGAAACCATTGTAGATAGTCTAAGGCAAACATTCTGGATGATTTGGAAGGTTCTCTTTTAGCAAGTTCATACCGGGTTTCCTGGATTTTAGCATTCGACCCGGACCTGGGTCACCAATTTAATGGTCCGACCGGTTTATAATTAGTCGTTTCCTAAGTTCTTGCAAGAACATCTATAATCATTCCAACGGTGCCGTTTTGACTAATATTGAGTTTTGATAGCATAGGTCGTCATGTTGTTTGATATAAACCCATCATTACTTTACCAATTATCCACAAAATTTAGTGATTTAGTTAAGTTCTCCCAAAAAAAAAAAACCAATTATTTAAGTTCAGGAATTCACCCAGACGGTTCGGAGTCAGATTCATTGGAATCTCAAATACCAAATCCATTCTATAATAACTACAGTATAAGGAGCTCAAAAAATAGAAAGGTGCACACTTTCCCCTCAACAATACATGCCAACAACAACCACAAAAAAAAAAAGATGAATAAGAACAAAAAAGATTCAAACAGACATCGACTCATGAAACAAACTCTCCAGCTCTCTTTTTTAGACATCATTGTGTGATAAAATATCTATCTACACAGGAAGACAAAACAGTAGTACAATCATCCAATCCCTTTCTTAAACTAGAAAAATAAGAGTAACTTTGTCCCAGAAAACGGGACCCAAACCCCAGAAAAAGAATCAGTCTCCGGGTTTTTTTCTTTTAGGACCTGTAAGATGAACTGGTCGGTGGTGGTGCTGGTGGCAGCCGATTCGGGGTGTTGCGGCGGTTGCTACCAGAGACTGGTGATGCTGCATCTCCGTTCTGAGCAGGATCGCTGTAGCGGCGGCTGTGACCACCTGATCCGTACCTTGACAATGAATCTGACTGTCCATTAGCAGCAGCGTTGAAGGCATTCATCCAGTCATCCCCTGAAGAACCTCCATTGGTTCTTGGGCTACTTTCTGTGCGTCAAGAGATACCACAATGAAATTTTAAGTATCAACAATCCATAGATGTAACGTACCCCCACAATAGCCAGCGTTGCCCTGCCCAAATCCGGTTTAACCTACCCGTAAACCAAACCCAAGTAAATTTAAATCGATCCAGCTTCATTTTTTTTATTCGAACAAATCCTACAAGTCTTTTCTATAAAACTGAATCCAAAACAGTATCAAACCAAGCCAGAATTGTATTTTGATTTCCAGTACGTTTCTCTATTTCATAAAACAAACAAAAATCAAAATATTTGAACCGCCCAACTACACTAAAGAAAAAGGCAGATGAATTTACCAGTGGCACCATTGTCGGACCAACTTGAAGCAGCAGCAGCTCTGTTGTCATGAATGCTAAGCTGCCTCGTGAGCTTAGAGAGAAGAGAGGATTGTTTCTGGTAACGCTCTCTTCGTCTTTTGACGTTCTGATCCTCTTGAATCAATGACTCAATCCTCTCATTGCCTATTGCACTAGAGATCAAATACAAGAGAGCGCAGATAAGCACACCGCAACTGAAATGAAATTCGCCACAGGGGAGGGAAAGATATCGAACCTGATAGAACTGTATAGTTGATTTAGCATATCTTCTTTTGCTTTCTCCACTTGACAAAGAACAACAGCCTGTTGAATTCATGTCGCTTAGTATCACTACCGAGGAATATTTTTAAAAGAAAAAGAGATGGACAAGAAGCTTGGAGCTATAGATTAAGAATAGTCCACCTTTGGAACATTGGCTGCAAGACTGTTAAGGACAGCTTCAACGTAACCCCGTACTTCTTGGGACATCCACCGGAGTTCCTCTTCTGGATCGATGGGTTTCCTAACCATCTTATCCTGAAAAAAAGAATTATGTCTACTCATAAATTTTTGACCCTTATATAGCAGAAAGTTCCAACAATAAACAACGCGACAACCATTTCAATGTTCACTAAGACATCATTAACTTTTTTTCACTCTTCTAACAATACTTGTTTTAATTCTTCAACATAATTTCTAAAGTTCTTCCATTCAGTGTTTCAAGCCACATAGAAACCTTTGTAACATAGACTTGGAAGTTCGTCATACTGATAATTGGTATTGCATAGGACCAGTGAACATATCTAGCGTTAGGAAGGGAAACATGAACGATAAAATATTAACCATAAAAGTTGGCCATGTGTGACTCACAAGTGAACCTTCTGAAAGACTCTGTCTCATGGAAACATTGCCCACTTGGCCTCCTCGAGCCTGAATAACCTTTTGCAACTTATTAATCCACTCGTTCTTATCGACTACACTCTCAGCCTTAAGCACAAGTGCATTGTGAGCTGTGACATAACAGTTTTGAGGAAAAGCTCATAAAAGAGGGCACAGAGGACTAAGAAGTTTGAAATCTGATAATGATTGGTTCACCTACCTTTTAGTACAGTCTTATAGGGAACCTTGCAGGTTATTTTAAATACAAGACCTGGTCCTTTTGAATCAGCCTTCTTGTCCTTCGAGCTCTTTGACTTTTCTACTTCTTCCTCGGGAATATCTTCAATAGTGCATTCCTGAGTGGATTAACAAAGTTTATGAGCAAGTAAAATTAGAAAAACATGGAAGAAAAAATGTAATTTATAGAGCAACCACAATTTCTTATCGATAATGACAATACTATATCAAATTTGAAGAGTGAGCTTCACAATACACAAGTACTTGTCATTCTCCATGAAAGAACCAGCGTGGGAGAAAATAATAAGGTGAGTATGAAACCATGTTATTAGTCTTCTCTAGTTTTTTTATTCACTTAGTCTTCTCTAATTATATTTCACCTTTGACAGGAGAAAAGAAAGAATGGGAAGAGAATGATACCTCCAACGTTATAGTGCCCCGGAAGTTTCTTTCTTCTTGCTTTTTGGTATAGCCCAGCTAGAAAAAGGTAAATGGTTAAGTTAGTAAGTGATTACAGTGCTTCCTCTTTTGCACATATTTGGACCAACACCGGAAGGATATACACTCTAAAACCTAAATACTAACCTTTCCAGTTTTCTCATTCAAAACAAACCATCGCCTACTCCATCCATTAGTTTTAGCACTTTTCTTCATTAAGTACCCTATATGAAAGAGTAACTATTTGTTATCGACCTTGGAAGTTGGTTTTATCAAGGCTTAAGTGATAAAGACGAAAAAGACACAAAGAAATCATGCACTTGGACTAAGAGAAAAGCTTTGCAGCAATTAAATCACGCAACACAAGGAAAACGGATAGGGGAAGAATGAATTTTTTTAGACCGCAACTGGGTAGACGTATATTAGAATAACAACAACCTGCTGTTAT
Source organism: Eutrema japonicum (assembly GCA_030161315.1). Lineage (NCBI taxonomy): Eukaryota > Viridiplantae > Streptophyta > Magnoliopsida > Brassicales > Brassicaceae > Eutrema > Eutrema japonicum. The sequence goes on along the minus strand of BSQW01000001.1, from coordinate 4,899,840 downwards.
CTCCCCCTCAGGTCCAGCAGTTTTCAGACCAGAGACCTCCGGCATCTCTTTATCTTGCGGACTAGGTTTGTCTTTCATTGATTTCATGCTACCACCAGCTATTGGCCCATCTGGCTGAGGACTAGAAGCCTGATATACACAAAGGTATGAGAATTTCTAATCAAGTACTTTCATGTAAAATAATGTAAAACCATAAAGCATTTTCCACTGCATGGATGCAAATTGATTTAGAATGAAGACACACCCTGCTTAAAAGGGACTGCTCTGCATCTTGTCCCTTCTTAGAAGATCGTCCTTTCAGCTCTTCCTCGCGACGTTGTCTTTCCATTCTGATGAAGTCAATACAGTCCATCGTCAGAAAGAGAGAAATGATTTTCAGTCAGGAACCATGAAAACAACACGCATGTAAAATTGTAAATTTTTGGCTTGCTCAACAAATGTGCAGCTTCAGAACTATGACGACTTGGATACAAAAGTGCAGCCATAGATCTACATAGAGATTGTAAAGAAGCATATTGAATTGACCTGAAATACCCCTACCAGCCAGGCTAACAAGCATAGAGAAGCTTCCCATCAGAAAGTATGGTAGCTTTACCATTAGAGGTATTAGCTCTAATGAAAGGATAAACATACAAAGCCATAAAAGATGATTCTGACAAAGAAGCATAAAAACTTGATTGAAAATATTAATGTCAAAGATGGCCTAAGCAAATACTTCTACAGAGAGGTACAAAATTAAAGCATCACAACCTAAATGCTTAATTCACAAACAAACACACAAAGAAAAAAAGCTAAAGAAATTACGGGAAGCTAAAGAAATTATGGGATTCAACAATGATCGATCGATAATGTTTTAAAAGAAAAAATAGGATGAGGGATCAAAAAGTCTGAGTAGACAACCATTACGAAACAAAAATGCAAAGAAAGGCAAGACATTATACCTCCGTTGCACAAGACGTATAAAATGTTGAGGTGGTACAAAAGCGCGTTCCATATCAACTAGTGCAACCACCATTTTCTTGGCTTCATTCTTGAAACTATCAAGTGCTGCACTTGCTATAGCTACAACCTGATTGATGATAAGTTAGGAACGAACAGCTATTATTGAAATGATAAATGCTACTGAATAAAGCACCACAAAACATTATTACCTCTCGCTTAAAAGGAGGATATCTCCCGAGTCCAGGTGTGGCATTTGCAGAGGCTGAAACTATGTCAACAAGAACTCGGTGAACCTAATCAAAAGTGAAAACCATGTTAACTCAACAGAGAAATAAAACAAAACAGAAACCTGGATGCATGATTTTTAGAGTAGGAAAGATATATTAAGACTTAACTAAATCAGATAAGTGCACTAGAACCAGACAAAACTTAAAACACTCAAAAACTGTCAAAGTGAGACGAGTCATGACCGCTTCACAACGCAGTAAATTGCTGAAATTCAATACTACTGCATCTATAAAAAATAAAAATAAAAATAAAAATAGCCACACCTCATCAACACAAAGACGAGCAGGATCTTTAGCCAACTCAAGAACAATCTTTATCAACGATCTCAACCCTTTCTCTGGAGATATAAGATAAGGTTGATAACCATCTGCCTCCAAAACAACCTGATAAATTCAAAGATTTTTTTGTCAAGTCCAGTCTCAAAACTTGTCTCGTGCAGAAAATTTGAGGAAAGAAGCAGACACCCACCCTTTTAACATTGCTCAAGTCAAAATGTCTGTCCAATGGAAGCTGCTTGATACGGTTGGGAAAATTGCCTTCAAAACTTGCAACAACTTTCCAACCACTTCCCTGGAAAAAAAAATGATTGTTAGAGAAAAACGTTCGCCCAGATCCAAAAGGACTTCAGCTCATAAACTAAAAACAGGCAAGTACAAAACATGTAATTCATCCCCTCAGTGGACTTACACATACCATAAACCTCAACTATCAGATTCATGAGATTCCTAACGATATAATGTGATCTTACCAAACGTATGTTTGCAAGATACCACTACACTAGCATCAAATCTGAAATGGCTGATTGCTAATATTTAGACAGTTCCTTTCTTTCACAACATTCTTGAATTTTTGACTAAAATCTAGTTTACTTATGTAGGAAAGTACTTACTTCACCACCAGCCAAGTGGAGAAGAAATTTGTCCTCAAACTCACGGCAAAGCTCCAAAGCTATAGCCCTTGTACCTTCAGCACTGTTAACTAGTTGTTCACCAAGCCTCGCTAGCTCATCCTGCACTATTTGAGATTTACCCTGGAGCCTGTACAAAGAATTTGAATAATCAAAACAAAACAAAAAGACGGCCATTCCACACTGGTTGAGGTAAACAGCTGAGCATCTACAAGTGAGCTTGCAAGGTACACTTATCTTTATCAAAAAATAAGTATTGACGTACAACGAGGTTAGCAATTTATCCAATCAAACTCTCAACTACTTCACGTATTAATTTCTTTTGAGCAATTTTGTTCCCTGATTTCCTTTCCTTTCTTTTCTTTGAAGGTATTCCCTTTTGGTTTATAACAATTCATATTCAGTGTTGTTCCTTCCCATTCACAAATTCTATCTAAGGTCTGATGTAATGATTTCTAGGTAGAACCGTAGAAGTTAATCTACCAAGTTCAGTTTAGAAACATTATTTTTTCTATAATGAATCTAGACTCTCGCAAGCTTGCTTTATGCCACCTAAAAGTACACGAGGCTTCTACACCTGATCATTAACAATTTGCTACTGTGAATGAAAGCTCGAAATCTAGGTTACTGAGGCTAAAGAATGCAGATTGGTATCTTTGTCAATCTAAGAGACAAGAGAGCAGCTGACGCCTAAATGTAAGTATCTCCTTAACTATCGTAACAGTTTAATAAGTGAAACAAATGGTCCAACTTTTACATTATGACATTCATGAAGAAAGTAAATATATGGAGAGAAGCAATACCCAGACAAGATATTTGGAAGCCTGAGCTTCATTCTGCTACGAATCTGGCTAGCAAGGGTGTCCACCAAAGCAATTCTGCCAAGCTTGCTTTGTGGAGCCCCAGTCAAAATGGACTTAAGACTTTCACTCTCAGCGCGCCATGCAGTTTCTAAGGAGTTCTCACCACTTCCAGACTGTGCTGATGCAATTGAAACGGATTGGCCAATAAGAGCAACCCATGGAATGTCAGTTGTTTTTGGAGGTCCCTGGTTTGAAAGAAGAGCCTGAACAGCAGCGAGGGCTTTTGAGTTCTCTGCAGCCTGGTCAATTTTTCCGATAATGCCTATTGTCCTAGTGCCTAAATCAGGGAGGAGTGATGATAGCTAATGAGTATTTTAAGCAAACTGAAGTGATGATTGGCTAGTAAAGCAACAGTTATTAGTAAGTATAAAATATTAACAATATAAGAAAATCCAGGTCAAAAATACTGATGTACTCACTCTCTGGATCATACTCCTTTGCAATCTTCAGGGCTCGGGATGATGAAATTTCAGATGCCTGGCTAGCAGGGACTATAACCAGCAGTATGGCATCATTGTGTTGCGCATATTCAGCAATCTTGCAAAGACATCCAAGAAACAAACGACAATTTCAACAAGGACAAACATAATAATGAATTTATGTTTGTATTTCAGCAGGAAATCCGATTAGAATTGTTGAAATCTTATGTATCATGGTTGTCAAGTGGATGAAGGGCAATGAAAAAGACATTAAGCAGTTCCAAGGCTCACCATTGAATCGTCCACAATTCTCTGGTCCAGTCCAGGCAGATCAATTAATTTCAGTGGTGGAGCTGAGATATAAAGGGTATAAGTAATATGTTATGATTATCAAAGAAAATTTAACACTAAGAGAATGCAGGTCATATGTCATTACTCATGTTCAAAAGAGTACTATTTATTTTAAAGCTTCATTAGATATATTATTTGATACCCACCAACTTACAGCTTTAAGCTCTAAACCAGTGCACTAGATTGCATATGGGATGGGGCCTGGGGTGCAACATATTACAGCTGACCAGTTCGCTTATATCAAAGATATATTTATCCACCAAACTTAAGTTAGCTGAGGACGTGCTACTTGAAGAGTAGATAGGGTTGCCACTTAAGATTGTGCAAGTAAAATAGGACTTACCTGTGCTGGTACGAAGTTTTAAGTATATTTCATCACGATTCTTCCCTGAGGCTCCTTTGCTAAGTCTGTCTTGAAGAGAATGTCTCAGAGCACCTACAACAGACCCATGTAGAACACAATGGTAATAATATGAGAAGATTGATCAAATGCTATATCATATATGCAGAAAGAGCCTCACATACCATTGCTAAATTGCATATGTTCATAGAGGGAGACTTACTTGCTGAAACTTGTTGAGATTTATTGTCGATTTGCAAGATAATTGCCTTGCTGCTCAAAGAACCTTCCCTGCTCAAGTCAATTATTATAGGAGCCCGTGTAGCACCATTCTCACCCGTCGGCTGTCCATAGTAAGAGTAGCAAAGACAACAGACGTCAGTATTATTTTAAGAAAAGGTATGAGCCAATAATAACAATAACAAACTCCCATAGACTCAATGTTACTACTTACCAGGACTGGATGCCCAATTAGACTGTTTAGAACTGCAGACTTTCCAGCTCCCTGGTACAGTATGCAAAGAGAGATAACTTAGGTCTGAACAGGGGACATAATTTCATTTCCAAACTACCTGAGTTATTACTACTTCCATGACGCAATTTCTTCTTCAATCTTTCAACAGACAACTAATTCAAGCAACTGAGTGTTCTGACAAGCAGAGCTGATAGATTTTCTTCGTAAAATAACTTAAGACACTTCCTGGGAATTTTCCATTTAAATTTATATCGATAAGCGTATTTCTCACAGTTACAAATATCAAAACACATCAGTCTTCTCCGGCTTGTTTCTCCTGCACCAGTCGCTCCCGGATTTTGATCTCATGTGATGTAACCATATATACACTGATAAAGAGAACACACAGCCAAACAAGCTCCAAACGATGAATGTGTCCTAGCAAAACTGTTCCAGGACAATTCGAAAAACCTAATCGAGATCCAGAAGAACCACGATATCGCATCCAACACCAACACTCGAACACAGCATAAAACCGACACAAGCCTAAACACAACCAAATCGAGGAGCAGGGAGAGAGAGAGAGAGAGAGAGCAAGGAACTGACCATATTTCCTAGGGCTACGACGTTTAAGAAAGTGGCCGGGCGTCTAGAAGAAGAGGTCTCGTCGGGATCTTCGTCGGCGAGCAGAGACGCCGCCTGTTTCATCGAATCTGAGAGCTGAGATAACTCATCGATCGCCTCCATCACAACTTGCAAAACCCTCCGCGAATCAAGATCGAGTAACCGATTCAAAGTAAGAGATCTGGAGAAAGAAGGGAGTCACTAGGTTAGATCTGGCCAGAACCGAAACCGGCGGCTTCTTTTCCCGGCGAGAAGAGGGCCGGAAATTCGAATCCGGTCGTGATGGTACGAAGCTAAGATTTGTTCGTCCGTCTCCGTTGGGGATTTTCCTCAGGGGAAGGCAGAAATGAGCGAAGACGAGGTCATATAAGAGAGAACGTAAGAATCAAAAAAAGACACGGGACAAGATTCAAATTTCAAAATAGTTACAAAAAATCCATATCTTTCTAATTTCTTTCTGATCGGGACTCAAGTGTTTCTTCTTTTTCTTTCGGGTATTCACCTCATATACCACTCTTCCCATATTTTAATCACAAATCTCCCTCTCTGTTAAAATGTCGATTTTACCCTTAATGAATGGTTGTAAAGGTTAAATAGAATTAAATCGGTAAAAAGACAACGAAAAATACAGGAGCTCAGTGGTTGCGAGCTCCACCCGCGTCACATACGCTCGTGCGACCAGGGTTCGAACCCCCTCTGCGTGGGTGATACTGGCGGTGATATTTCATTTAAAAAAACTCAGGGGTATTTTCGTCTTTTCATTTAAAGAGAGGGATATTGTGATTAACTTAGGGTAGTGATGATTAAAAATTCCTACATAGTGGTATACGAGGAGATAATCCTTTTCTTTCCCTTTTTAATTTTTCCACCAAATGTGAATGTGTAAAAATATATATATATGTTTTTTTGGGCATACAAAATAGAATACTAAGCTCCATGTGTATCAGTGTATCACTTAACTACTATTAAGATCCACCCAGATTATAGTACAAAAATTACTTAATTAGTGCGAATGTAATTAATTTAGAAAGTTTAATTCTTTGTATCTATTTTTCTCATTGTTGGAATGTTAAAATTATCACTCAACGACATATATATCTACATGAAATGGAAACAAATGGAACAAAAAAAACTGAAAATGGTCCAACGAGCAAGAATAAGACAAATGCTTCAATGCTTTGAAGAAGACAATCAATAGCAGAATGAATCGCGGTTGGAGGAAATCTTGAAGGTGAGGGATGTTTGGATTGGATGTATGAGAGAGCTTCAATATCACAGGATGAAGCGTTGAAGTGCTATGTTTTGTTTATTTTTAAAACTTATTTCTAGTGCTATGTTTCTATTTGAAAGTAACACATATCTAATCATGATAGAAATCACAAACACATATCTAATCATGATAGAATGCACAATACCATTAATATGAAAGTTTATGAAACTATCACAACCAATATGTGTTGTCTTCGTGGGTGACACTAAAATGATATTTTGATGGTGATAAAATCTTTATATTGATAGCATATTCAAATCAAGATAGATTCATATTCTAAACAAAATGAAATAGCTCAATAGCTTTATTGTACGAAGAAAGTAAAGGGAGAAGAAAAGGATTTGATTGTCACCAAAAACAAAACAACATTCAATTGATATTTTGATAAAAGAGAAGAGGCTGCGTTTTGTGCAGCCAAAATTACAACAAAGAGAAAACATAAACACACTATTTATATGAATCTAATCTTGTATAAGAACCCTAAACACATGGGTTGGCTTATCTATTGGGCTTGTGTTGGGCTTCCATTAATACTCCCCCGCAAACTTAGCGTCGAGTGAAAAACGAGATGCGGAGTTTGATAGCTTGACAAAAAACAAGAGTGTAGAAGATCCATGTGAAGTAGTAGATGACTCTAATCAGCTTGGAGAATAGTCATTAGTGTGAGAACTTTTTCAGGTTCTTTTGACCTATTTGTCTCACAACGAGTCCAGGTTTTTCCCGCTTAACTCGACTAATCTATCTCACAACCAATCAGATTTTTCTTCCTACAACTACCTAAACCCTATTCACTCGTTGTTTCCTATCCATATACCACCAAAAACAACACTTTCACAATCTGTCATTCTCTTAAACATTCCATCGAGCACTTTATGTGCGTCCAACCAAACAGAAATTTGCAGCCATAATCAGATCCTTATAAAGCCCATTACTGCCATTCACGATTCCAATCCAGCAAACCACCAATCATCCAATAGCCAACATATTCTTTTCAATCTATTAATCTCTTGTTACGAAGCTTATGGAGATACCTCATGCCGACTTTTGTCGAAGAGGATCCTCTGGTGATGCATATCTCCGGCATGACCGCGACCTCCGGGATGCTTGCGGTGCTTTCCGATACTACCGTGTCCGGCGCTGACGAGACCATGCTACTTGGTGAACATGATCGTCATTTTCACCGATATGCACCTCTCTCGACACCTTTCTTCCTGCGGCTAGATCGAGTTGACTCACGGCTGAGACAACGGCATGAATCGCTGGAAGATGACACCCAAATGAACCGATTGGCTTTGATACCATGATAGCATATTCAAATCAAGATAGATTCATATTCTAAACAAAATGAAATAGCTTAATAGCTTTATTGTACGAAGAAAGTAAAGGGAGAAGAAAAGGATTTGATTGTCACCAAGAACAAAACAACATTCAATTGATATTTTGATAAAAGAGAAGAGGTTGCGTTTTGTGCAGCCAAAGTTACAACAAAGAGAAAACATAAACACACTATTTATATAAATCTAATCTTGTATAAGAACCCTAAATACATGGGTTGGCTTATCTATTGGGCTTGTGTTGGGCTTCCATTAATATATATATCATCAGTATACTTTCATTTTTCATATATAAATAAAGTTTTTGTTTTTACTTAAAAGTAAAAAATGACCCTATTCACTTTATGAATATGCATGCTTTTCATTATCCATAAAACGCTTTTAAGTTTAGCATCCATCAAACTTTAGGCATGTTTGGGTATTCGTTCGGGTTCAAATCGATTTTTTTTTTTTGAGTTTTTGGATTTTCAGGTTTAGGTTCAGAGATTCCGTTCGGGTATTTTAAACCATCGGATCGGGTTTGGTTCAAGATTTATCGGGTTCGGTTCGGGTTTAGTAAACTGATTAGAATCTGCCTTTACCTGAATAAATTTTTTGATCCAGTTACATCGGGTATTTTGTAACCGAAATATTTTATAACTATAGGTACGGTATTTTTACCATTAAAACCCGAAATAGTTCAACAAACATTTACAATTCCCAAATTGCAAACACACAATTTAGAATATATAAAAAAAAATTTAATTTTATTTCGGATTTCGGATTATATCCGATTTTAATCCGATATCCAAAATACTAAGTATCGAACCTTATTCAGATATTTTAGAAGATTTGTATCCGATCTAAAGCCGTTACTTGAGATCAGATTTGGGTTCGGATATCGGATATGGCTTTTTGTCGTTAGATTATTAAGGTTACCCTCATAATTTTGACTACTGGGATATCCACAATTATTTTTTTGTTTTAAATGAAATGTCGGACCAAAGAGTTGACGAGCACTAAACCACGTCACAATCGAATGTGGGCCCATGGCCCAATAACTTATAGGGTTCTGTCCACCTGGCAAGATCTGCGTCCTTAGAATCTATAGGGTTCTGTCCACCTGGCAAGATCTGCGGAGTTTGAACTCGAGCTTAAACTCTATAAATGTAATAGAATCCACTTAATTATGTTATATAATAAGATCAAAAATATCAACCACACATGGATTTCAACTAGAAACAAAAGACCAGATTTGTTGATGTTTCTTCCTCTCTGCGATTTCTGAGTCATTGTTTCTCACTTTCTTAATTTCCTCGAAATCACTAGGAAGATTTCCAGAGATCCAATTCTGGTCTCTTTCTTGCAGTTCCCTTTCTCGTTTTTCTCTTCCCAAAATTGTTTGATCCCTGGGTTTGATCCTTTCTTACAGATTAGGAAACAAAAAAAAATCGGGGCTTTGATTGAAATGGATTTTTGTCTGATACAATTCGATTCTCTTTGAAGCATATGATGTTTCCCTGAAACTTTATTTTTGGGGGAACAGTCGAAACATACCCGAGAGATCATCACTGTGTTTGAGTTTCTCGAGTTTGCTAAAACAATGGCGAGAGGAAGACTGGGTGAGAAAGAAGAAGGGGAGAAGCACATAGGGTTACTAAAACTGGCTCAAACGCTGTCCTTTCTGCTCATATTCATGGCCGGAATCATCATCGGCCTCGCCGCAAGCTCTCACATCGATCGCTACTTCAATTCTTTGCCGAGGATCTTCTCATCCACCACCAATCTCCAAACGCTTCCGTTTTCGACCCCTGATTACTCCAATTGCACAATCATCCACCGGGATTGCACAGGTAACGACGAGAACGACGACGACGGGAGAGGAGCCAAGGCGGAGAAACCCAAGGATCGAGACTGCTGGAGCATCGATGGGTTTGTTCGGCCAGAGAATCTGAGCCATGGAATGAGTGACGATGAGCTTTTCTGGAGAGCGTCGATGGTTCCGGTGAAAGATGGGTATCCGTACGATAGGGTCCCCAAAGTGGCGTTCATGTTCCTGACGAGAGGGCCGTTACCGATGCTCCCTCTCTGGGAGAAGTTCTTCAAAGGCAACGACAAGTACTTATCGGTCTATGTTCATACGCCACCCGGATACGACATGAATGTCTCTCGTCATTCTCCGTTTTACGACCGGCAGATCCCGAGCCAGGTACGTGTCGATGCAATACAGTGAATGTTGTGTCTTATGTTCTTCTGTGTATGAGAGCAAAACAACTACATATTTTCACCTGTGATTTACCTTACTATACAAGAACAGAGTATTGGATAAGTAGATGAGATTTTGTAGTGTCGTCTTCCATTTGGAGTTGGAAAGTTGGGAATTTCAGATGAACTATCTATTTAAAATTCATGTGCTTTAGCTGTACCTATTGACACATACTTTCTACCGATTCTCCTGGATCTTTTAGTTTACTCATGTACTCGGCATAATTAGCACATCGCAAATGTAGAAATATAGCCATTCTGGATCATGGAGATCTAGATCTTTAGAGGAACCACATGTAGATCTAATCAGCATGAGAGAATTCAAGTTACATATTTCGGAGACTATTTGAGATGGTTGATAGGTGGTTAGAATTTAGATATTTCAATTGATCTTTCATCTTGAGTTACATTTATTTCAAGGTTGTGTATAGGTGATGCTTTGTTACTCTTACACATAGTTTGTGTTGCTCATCCGTGTCTTATGCAGCTTCAGTTGGTTACACAGCCTTTAAAGTTCATGTGTACTTTTGCTATTGTGTTATGATGTGAAACAATGACTGAGAATTAGAGGTGAGAGCGGAACTGCCAAGTTGTGAACCAAGAAAACGAAACATGCTAGTTCATAGAATCACTATATGTCTCCTTTTTTTTTGGGATCGAATGTCTCTCTTTTGATTTAAACCTCTTTTGTTGTAGTAATCTCTTTCATTTTCTTGACATGTTGCAATGATCCTGGTAGTCGCGCAAGGCTTCTTTTATCTAGCTAGACACTGAAGTCAGTTTTGTAACTTTTGTTTGGTTCTTAAACCTGTTCAATCTCATTCTCTTAAAAAACTAATGATGGATCATGGACCATCTGCGTGATTATATGTTAGATCTCGTTAATCACAGAACAAAAGAATGTGTTTCTTTTCTGATATTTTTCTGTACTTTGTTTTTTTCAGAAAGTTGAATGGGGATCCCCACTATTGACAGACGCAGAGAAGCGTCTTCTAGCCAATGCATTGCTCGACTTTTCAAACGAGCGTTTCATTCTTCTCTCAGAGAGCTGTGTCCCAGTCTACAACTTCTCAACTGTCTACAGTTACCTAATAAACTCTGCTTACAGCTTCGTGGACTCGTACGACGAGCCAACACGTTATGGCCGTGGCCGTTACAGCCGCAAGATGCTCCCAGATATCAAACTCCATCACTGGCGCAAAGGGTCTCAATGGTTTGAAGTAAACCGTAAAATCGCCATCTACATCATCTCAGACACAAAATACTACTCATTGTTCAAACAATTCTGCAGACCAGCGTGTTACCCAGACGAGCATTACATCCCGACATTCTTGAACATGTTTCACGGTTCAATGAACGCAAATAGAAGCGTGACATGGGTTGATTGGTCAATAGGCGGTCCGCATCCAGCTACATATACTGCAGCTAATATCACAGAAGGGTTTCTTCAGTCAATAAGGAAAAACGAAACGGATTGTCTTTACAATGAAGAGCCAACTTCGTTATGCTTCCTTTTTGCTCGGAAGTTCTCTCCTAGTGCCTTAGCTCCTCTTATGAACTTGAGCTCTACTGTCATGGGGTTTTGAGAAAATAACTGATTTCTTTCTCTTCTTTTTTCTACTTTTATAGGGATGAGATGAGATTCTTCTACGAGAATATATGCATAGGACTCTTTTTTTTGTTATCTGAGGTTTCAGAGAGATAAATGTAAAGGTCGAGCCTTTTGTATGTAAGAGTTTTGCTTCTGCCGACCTACAGAGCTAATCTAGTTATAGATTACGAATATCTTATTTTTCATCAACTTTGGGAAAACTGAAATTATAATTTGATCGAGTTACTGATTTTGAACTCCATTACTCTTTAGAAGCTACTGGAGACTTCAAAGAACTATACATACATGTATAAAACGACGAAGGTCAAGAATCAGAAAAACGTATTAGATTATGATGTTAATCAATAAATACCAGAGTTTGCAAAAAATCGCGAACCACAAAGCAAAAGGCAAAGTAATAAAACTGATAATGAGGATGATGGTGCAGAAGAAATGGCGAGTTTGTCGAACTAGTTGCTCAACTCAACTACCTTTTTTTCTTCTCCATCTTGCCATTCATGGGAGGACCCAGGCTCCTGTTGTTGAGGACGATGACCATCCACAGAGTTTGACCATGGTGCCTGATTAGTCACCTGTCCTGGCGAGGGATCTGACCACCTTGACTGCTGATCCTGTTGTTGAGGAAGATGACCGTCCACAGAGTTTGACCATGGTGCCTGATTAGTCACCTGTCCTGGCGAGGGATTTGACCACCTTGATTGCTGATGACTAGCTGTCTGATTAGACCACGGTTGCTGCTGCCCTGTCTGCTGGCCACCTGTCTGATTAGCCCATGGTTGCTGATGGCCGGTTGTCTGATTAGCCCATGGTTGCTGCTGTCCAGTGTTCTGATTAGCCCACGGTTGCTTCTGTCCACTTGTCTGATTAGCCCACGGTTGCTGATGACCGGTGTTCTGATTAGCCCACTGTTGTTTCTGGCCAGGTGTCTGATTAGCCCACGGTTGCTGCTGGCCAGGCGTCTGATTAGCCCATGATTGCTGCTGACCTGAAGGACTTGACCACCCCTGTTGCTGAGACCAAGATTTCTGCTGTTCATATCCTGGTGCCTGGTTCGACCATGATGGAGGCTGTTGCCCTGCCGTCTGATTAGACCAAGATTGATGCTGCTGGTTAACTGAAGTGTTGGACCAAGACGGAATCTGGCCATTATTAGCCTTGTAAGTTCCTCCTGCTGTTTGACCTGCAGTTCCATTGGCCCAACCAGAATTAGGAAGCCCCGCCCCTTGTCTCGTCCATGGGGCCCTGTCTCTAGGCTGCTGAGGAGCTGCAAGTGTGGTTCCTAACACTGCGGGTACACTAGGTGGAGTGTTACCAGATTGCCCAGGATTTTTAATCAGCCGGGTAACCGAATTCAAGATTTTCTCAATCTCCTCCCGACGTCCTGCTTTCTCAAAAGCCTGGATGATAAATTCCCGCAGCACAGGAGCAACCCCGACACCATGTCCAACCATCTCACCAACTATATCCTTGGCATGGTCAAGTGCACCACCATCACAAAGACCTCTAACGACCACATCGTAAATGGAAGGATCTGGTTTGGGTTCCCTCTCTCCCATCTTAGTCAAAACCTCTGCAGATTCAGTGAGCTTACCATTCTTAATCAGCTCGCCAAAGACCCTCGTGCCAAAATCAGCAACCACCCTTAGATTCACATCCACCATCCTGTTCAACATCTTGAGAGCATCGTCGATTCTCTCTGCGTTGAGATAAGCATTGATCATTGCTCTGTGGCTCGGAGCATCAGGAGGCAAAGATTTGGTTACGCCTTCCGCAAAGAACCTTCCAGCCTCTGGTAACATCCCTTGTTCACAGAATCTTGTTACTATGTTACAGTAACCTACATAATCCATCACAAACGGTTTCGAGGTGGGCTTACTCCCAACTTTCTTGAATGTATCAATAGCTTCTGTATACTGCCCCATTTTGAAACACTCATTGACCATTATACTAACCGTCTCCGAATTCACGGAAAGGATGTTGGGAGGAGTGTGATTATCCAACATCTCATTGAACAGAGCCCAAGCTTCAGCCTTCTTACCATACTTGAGAAAAACTTCCAAAAGTACATTTCCAGTGGGTGGATGCAATCTGAATTTCTTATCTAACAAAGACCTGTAAGATTCCATGGCTTCCTTATCCTTGCCTTGCTCAAACCAGTACTCCATAAAGGTGGCATTCACAACCCCATCATAAACCGTACACCTTGTCTTCAATTCATCGAAGAACTCGTTGGCCTTATCGAAATCGCCAAGGTCCAAATATCCTTTTATCAGATTGTTGTACACCATCGAATCCGCAGCTTGACCTTTGCTCAGCATCTCCCTTAATAAACTCGCAGCATCTCCGATCCTTCCAGCTTGAACCAAACCTTTTGTCAAATGTCTATAAGTAACCGACGATGGAGCAAAAGGAGCATTTGCCAATATGTGGCGGTACACTTCAAGGGCTTCCTCCACATGCCCTTCGTCACAATGAGCGTTGATGATCTGATTGTAGGAGACTACATTGGGGACGATGTTAGACTGCTTGAAGAAATATTCGAACAGAGAAATCGATTCACTGTAACGCTTGGCCCGGTACATGGCGGCGATGATGGCGTTGCAGGTGAACACGGTGGGTCGGGTATTGGAAAACACAGACTGGCGAGCGAGCCGTGACGCAGCGTCGAGATCTGATGCTCTGATCAGTGACTGCACTCTGTTGTGTAGGTTAAGCCGTTGGCCGACGAGTGAGGAGGTTGAGTCCGGAAGCCGTGGCGCGTTGGGATCGCGTTTCGGAGGAGGAGCCGAGGGATCTCTTCGGAGAGCGTGGAGAGGAGGCTCGATCCGGAGCCGGCGTTTGCGGCGGCGACGCTCGGCCGCGGCTTCCTCGGCTGATGAGAAGGCCATGGTTCGCTGCGGGATCGGTGGATAGGGAATTGGAGGGATATGATCCGGTGGAATCTGGAATTGGGAAGGGTCACTGGCTGAGTATGAATCAGGGCTTGGGCTCGTCTCTGAATCTTGACTGTCAGTGTTCGTCTCCGGATGTTCATTATCCGGGGAAATTGAGATGCTGTAGAAGCGTTGGTGGAATGGTGAGATCGGAATAGGGCTTCGGCTGGTGGTGATGGCCGCGCAGAGACGGGGCAAGAGGGAGGAACGGCGGAAGAGTTGACAGAGAGACATGGCGGAGGAAAAAGGTTAGGGTTTTAGAGGTAGACGAAGCCGACATAAGACAACGGTGTGGCTTAAACCCTTGAATTGTAATGAAATGGGGATATTTGACGACAAAGAAATGTGGGATATTTATTTGAATAAGTAAATTTTGTAATTCAACTTAAACGGCGTAGTATTGTTGTTCAGTGGAATGTTTGGTAATACGTGTAATAGTATCCAAAAGACGAGTAGAGAAGGCGTAAGATAACAAGGTGCGCAGGAGAAACAAAGGGATTGTTGTCACCTCACTGCGCAAATTAGGGCTTCTCCTTGGCAAAGACTGTGTTCGTCACTCTAGCTTAAATCAGTACTATCTCTCTATCTCTCTATCTCTCTATCTCTATCTTTGCAGCTACTCTGTCTATCTTCATGTCGCATTTGTATCAACAGTAACTATCTTAAAAAGATGAAAGAAAATGGATTTCGGATCATTCTCCGAGTTTTATCTAAACACATTCTTTCTTCTGATGAATCCAACTTTCTTCTGATGATTCAACTTCTGATGAATCTTCTAGCTTTGAGCTAAAACTAAAACTTGTTATCTATCGTGATTTCTTAGGGTATTGAATACGACGTTCATGTTATGAGTAGATTATTAGCTGAGATGATTCTGCCAATGGTTATTATAATTGATGTCTCAGCTTCCTGTACCACAAGGCGATACCTTTATCTGAATATATAGTCATCTTTAAACATTTATGTAGCATTTCATTGGAGATTATCCGGTTTATATCAATGCTATTTGAATGGATTTTTGTTTTTCAGTTCTGTGATGAGATAATTGGTTGTACATTTTCGAGTAAGCACATAGCTTTGATCTCCTGCTCCAAAGAGAGGTTTTTACACATTGCATCTTAATACATACTCAAGATGGTAATGTTACAGAGTCTCATCAGTAAAAATTAAGATAACATTGTTGATGTTATGTGCTTTTCAGGCAATCTTTCTGACCTAGACTGTTGAATATACGCCAGGACCAAAATGTCGGATGATGCTGGACAGATGTTGCTCATCTATGACGATCCCTCAGATCATCGATCTCTTTCTTTGGATGATGCTAGTAGTACTGAGGAATCTCCAGACGGGGACAACCTCTCCTTAGAAGCAATTAACGATGCCATTCCATATATAGGACAAAGATTCCTTACACATGATGCGGCTTACGAGTTCTACAGTACATTTGCAAAGCGATGCGGGTTCTCAATACGTCGTCACAGGACAGAAGGAAAAGATGGAGTTGGCAAAGGACTTACCAGGCGGTACTTTGTTTGCCATCGCGCTGGCAACACACCTGTCAAAACTTTGAGTGAAGGAAAACCACAGAGAAACAGAAGATCTTCTCGATGTGGATGTCAAGCATACTTAAGGATTAGTAAAATTACTGAGTTAGGTTCAACAGAATGGCGTGTTACAGGTTTTGCTAATCACCACAATCACGACCTCCTTGAACCAAATCAAGTTCGTTTCCTTCCTGCATACAGGTCCATATCAGATGCAGATAAAAGCCGGATTTTGATGTTTTCGAAGACGGGAATATCAGTTCAGCAGATGATGAGGCTCATGGAGCTTGAGAAGTGTGTCGAGCCTGGCTTTTTACCATTCACTGAAAAGGATGTCAGGAATTTGCTTCAGTCATTCAAGAAACTTGATCCTGAGGATGAGAACATCGATTTCCTGAGGATGTGCCAGAGCATAAAGGAGAAAGACCCTAACTTTAAGTTCGAGTTTACGCTAGATGCAAACGATAAATTAGAAAATATTGCCTGGTCATATGCTTCTTCCATTCAGTCATATGAAATCTTTGGAGATGCTGTAGTTTTTGATACAACACATCGCTTAAGTGCAGTTGAGATGCCACTTGGAATATGGGTTGGAGTTAATAACTACGGTGTGCCTTGCTTCTTCGCCTGTGTACTTCTGCGGGATGAAAATTTGAGATCGTGGTCATGGGCTCTACAGGTAATAAAATGGCACATCAAATTAAGCAACTTATTTTTCCACGTACTTCTTTTTTGAATTGGTAATTGTCTCTGAGTAGAACATTTATTGCTTCTCCATATAATTACTTGAAAAAGCTTCTGTGTTGAAAGAAACAATCCATTTCGCTTCTATCTGACATTTGTTTATCTTTGCCTCATACGGAAGGCTTTCATAGGGTTCATGAATGGGAAGGCGCCTCAAACGATACTGACAGACCACAATATGTGTCTCAAAGAAGCCATAGATGGAGAGATGCCTACCACTAAGCATGCACTCTGCATATGGATGGTTGTTGGAAAGTTTCCATCCTGGTTTAATGCTGGTCTTGGGGAGCGTTACAACGACTGGAAAGCTGAGTTCTATCGCCTATACCATCTGGAATCCGTCGAGGAGTTTGAGATGGGTTGGAGAGACATGGTGAACTCTTTTGGACTGCACACAAACAGACACATAAATAACTTGTATGCCTCACGTTCTTTGTGGTCTTTACCATACCTTAGAAGCCACTTTTTAGCTGGAATGACTTTGACTGGCCGATCCAAAGCCATTAATGCCTTTATTCAGAGATTCTTGAGCGCACAAACCAGGCTAGCTCACTTTGTAGAACAAGTATGTTTTCTTGATCTTCAGCAGTGTTATTCATTGCTGGTCTAGATGAAATTTTTAACTTTCTGGATTGGAACTGAATATGTTACTCACGGTAAGAAGAAGACTACGGATAGTAAAGTGATCTATCTCAAGCTCTTAGGCCTTTTCTATTCATTAATGGTGCAACCATTTATTCCATAGGGTTTAAGCATGTTATCTGATGAAATGGTTATATTTCTGTGTGTTGAGTTTGCTATTTTGCTTATTTGAGTTAGGGGTGTATATATTTGCAGGTGGCTGTTGCTGTGGATTTCAAAGACCAAGCCACAGAACAGCAAACAATGCAACAGAATCTTCAAAACATCAGCCTAAAAACCGGCGCCCCCATGGAATCTCACGCAGCCTCGGTCCTCACTCCTTTCGCATTCTCCAAGCTCCAAGAACAGCTTGTGCTTGCTGCCCACTACGCATCGTTCCAGATGGACGATGGGTATCTCGTGAGGCATCACACAAAACTCGATGGAGGAAGAAAAGTCTATTGGGTTCCTCAAGAAGGCATCATAAGCTGCAGCTGCCAACTGTTTGAGTTCTCTGGGTTTCTCTGCAGGCACGCACTCCGTGTTCTCTCAACCGGAAACTGTTTTCAGGTCCCGGACAGGTATCTTCCTCTGAGGTGGCGCAGGATCAGTCCATCTTTTAGCAAGACGTTCAGAAGTAACGCTGAGGATCATGGGGAAAGAGTTCAGTTTCTGCAGAATCTGGTTTCTACACTAGTCTCTGAATCGTCTAAATCAAAAGAGAGGCTAGAGATTGCAACAGAGCAAACCTCCGTCCTCTTATCCCGCATCAGAGAGCAGCCTATCTCTTCACTTGCTCTCCGAGACATTTCTTCTGTGCAGAGGAATTTTTGATACCGCAATGCGGATGCGTGATTGTTAGATAGAATTAGTTGCGTAAGTTTACCATAGTGGAGGCAAGAATTGATCGACTGCAACTGTGCAAGTAAATAAGAAATGGATTGAGAAGAAGCTTAGCTGATGTTATGAGCCAAATATATTGCGTCTTTAGCTATCATCATATTAAGATCATCTTGATTTTACCTTACAAGATAACTCTGTCTTGCCTTATTATAAAATAGTTGAAAAATCAACCTTCCATCTCTCTTTTTTTCTCCTTATCGGTCAAGAAGGATAAGAAAATTTCAGGGTAGCAAACATTCTCTAGAATTTCTCTTAGATTCGAACCCATAGCTGATGATAGAACTAGAATAGATATTTTCTGTTTCCTACCCACACGAGCCCATATTCTTGCTTTTTTATCAATCTCTAATTCTAACCTGCCTCCCCAATCTGATATTATGGTGCCGGTATAGACCGAAATCCCGTTATGATCCAATTCTGACCCACACCACTAGTACCGAACTCGATTCTAAAACCAAAATTATCGACCTGCGGAGAAACAATTTCCAAAATCTTGATTATTTTTAATTCAGTCTGAAACATTTTTTGTATCACTGTCCAGCCTTAACGTACCATTTTCTCAAAGAAAACCCAACGTGGGTATAATAAACAAAGAAACCGTACAGGTTGTCTGAAAAAAGTAAATAACCAAAGAACCACGACTAAGAAAATGATCCGTTTGAATAATTACATATCATTAGCATTAGAAGTGAGGGAAACAAAAAGAAGAGTTTACAGATCTTTCTGTTTCAAAATTAACAACTATGAACAAAACAAAATCAAGGAAAATGTCTGATGAAACGAATAAAAGAACTTTCACACACACAACAAAAAAAGTTTTAATTTTCGTCACCGGGTTTTCACATGAGCAGCCAGATGCGGAAATTTATCCTTAAGAACTGTTTGGTCACGAGCCTTTCTCTGGTTAAACGATGCTCTATTTTCGATATTCCATTTCTTCTTCTTCTTCTTCTTCTTCTTATTGATGTCGTGTGTTGATCCTCTGTTTCTGCTCTGTTCCTTGATCATTGGAACCAAGTACCAAACGATACAAGTGCACATGATCGAGACGGTTCTTCCGAAGAAAAGCAAGAAGATTAGAACTAATATCGCTGTCACGGGCAAGAAATGGTTCGGTCTTGAAATCTTCTTCAGATTCTCGTCCAATATACAGCTCTGTTTTTGCTCTGTTTCTGACTCCGTTTTATTTGTTTCTTTTTCCTCTTCTGTTTTTGTTTCGGTCTTTACCTTGAAATCATCTTGAGTATGGTTCTTCTTACCTGCCTTCTTTGTCTTGATCATGACAGGGACGCACTCGCCGGAACTTTTGAACACAAACCGAACAAGATGCGGCCCATCTGAGTCGAGCCCCTTTGCGTAAATGCTCTGTCTCTTCTCGTCGAGTTCAGAGAGAAGTGCAGAGAACTTGTCAAGTCCGCGATTTGAATAAGGGTTCTTGCTTTCTTTCCTCGATCTCTTCGGTGACGAAAAGGGACTCACCATTTTGATTCGATAAATGAGATCCTCTGGTTGTTCTTTACTGGTTCTTTGTGTGTGGAGAGGTTGTAAGAATTGGAGAGATTGAAGGTTTTTGGTTATGGAGGAGTTGTTAGGATTTAGTATTTGGACAAGAGAGACGGCTTTATTGTTATCATAATGAGACTTGTCTTAAATTAGATGTCATTTCTCGTATAAACAAATAGATTGGGTATTTGACCAGATCTCATTAAATGTGATATATTCATCAGATCACGTATTTTAGACATTTTTTCTTTTATTTTCCTGGGACGAATAGAATAGTTTCCACTTTCCACCCAAAAAAACGTCATCCCAGATTTATTTTGGCTGACATTACTGATTGACTTTCTTGCGGGAGAAGCAAGAATTTTTTTTTTTTCCATGATGGTGTGTAATCGTTTTTTTTTTTGGTTTATCATTAGTGATTGTTAATTTTGACTGAAAAAAAAAAAATTCATCCATAGGCATCTAGTTGGGATATTATTTTTTAATCAAATTCGGGTTAGGTTCAAAAAAAGTAGATTTAAATGACATTTAGCGAGAAAGTGGATTAAGAAAGAAACAAAATTTTAAACCAATAAAAACAACAAATCATGTGTTGACAAAGAAGAAGAAGAAAGCAAATCATGTGATATAGGAGGTAGGTAACAATACTATTAATTCGTCTGGGACTTTGTAGTTTGAAGATAACATAAACTGATCCGTGTGTTTGGTTTCAATTCGGTAAGTTAGGTTGGGTGCAAAGGCCTAGTCCAGTTGTCCTATCTCTATTTGATCATATGAATGTGTAAAGGAGCTCATAGAGCGTTCATCAAATATTCATATAGTCGTAGAGCATAGAGACAAATTGTAAATATTTCTTGTAAAATCTAGAACACAAGACACCAAAGAACAACTGAATAGATTTTGCAAATTCTTTATTTGTTTTAATAGAAATCGCTTAAATACATTTCTTACAAGTTGTTTAATCAGATTTACGCAACGTCACAACTTGATTTGCCATTGACCAATTCCTAATCTACCCAATCTTACTTGTACAACAACAGCTATGATTCCCTCTTTGTCCACTCACCAAGAACCCTTGAACACTCTTGTTCTCCCGTTCTAAATCTCGACGGCTAACCCTAACGCTTAGGTATTACAAGTTTTATATACTCTCCAGCTCCTCGAGTTGAGAATCTTCTGTTTCCACTTCGTGATATCTCCAAATCTATTTTTTTTTTCTTAGATTTGAGAACCTCTTCATACAATTTAGTTGATTCTTTGAGCTCCACTCACGTCACGCCACGTCATCTACTTTTTCACAACGTATTGTTCCTTCTGTATTGCAAGGTCAACTCTGTTTTGCAATCACACCCCGTTCATTGTGCCAACATTTTTAGATGATCAATGAATTTTACATTTAAAAAAAAAAAAAAAAACTTCAGGACTTTTGAATTTTTGAGCAAGGTTATAGGAAATGAAGACTTTTGTAATACGCAAAACACCCCCATTGCTTTTTAGGATTTCATTTATCATGAGCATTGGATTGCATCGGTGGTTTCGAAGTTCCGAAAGAAAAACAAGCAGAGAAACAGAGCTCTCTATGTACATATGTTACAGTCTTACAGACACACTTTAAGCTTGTAATAAAAAAACATAGCTTCCATGACATCACGATTTGCTTAAACTACAAGTTATTATTCTTCTTCTTCAAGGCTACATAGAAAACATGATGAGAATCAGACCTAAGTATAAGAATATCTCTGTAAATTACACGTAGAAGACTTGAGGTCAGAGCTCAGTATTTAAGGTTGAAGCTTGAGGATGGTAATGAAGCATTTCATTCCACAACATCTCTCTTATCATCTCCTCTCCCAAATCCTCATCTACATCGAGATCAATAGGAACTTGAGCTGGAGGGTTTGCATTGGGATCATATAGAGGCGCCATGTAAGGATGCTGAAGCGCTTCAGTGACACTAATCCTCTTAGACGGGTCAAAAACAAGCATCTTCTGAAGAAGGTCGATCGCCAAAACATGAGCTCCCGGGTGAGTACGGGAGCGATCTGATGTATCGTTTGGCTTTTGGATTATCGATAAACTCAAGATCTTCATCTCTTTGGCTTCCGAGAATGTTGACAATGAGTTTAAGCTGGTTAAGGCATTCTGTTCCTTGGAATATCGGTTTTCTATCACTGTTATCAGAGGAGCATACTACACTTAGAGCATCATTATTGGTAGAAACCCAAATGGGGTTCTTAAGTACTATTTTAATATAAATTTGAAGTTAACAAACTGTGTTAAAAAACTTTTGTTTTTGTTGCTTTATTGGTAGAACCCCTAATGGGGTTCTTAAACAAAAAAATTGTGTTTAGAAGATAGTGGAAGAAAAATGAAGAAGTGGAAGAGTGTTTATACTGTATCGATTCAAATGAGATTACTAAATCCATGGCAATCAAAAAGACATTACAGACCAATGTTAATGGTGGAAACAGAGAAGAGGAATAAAGAGTTGGTGTGGTTATAGAGATACGAGAGTTGGTGACTCCAAATGTTCCTCCTGCTATTGCTGCCATCTTCAGGAAAGAAGCAGAAACTGTAACAAGATTTGTTACTCTCGACTCTCAGATTCTCTCCATCTTCTTCAGCCTCAAACTAAAACTCTAATATTTTTTTTTTTTTTTGTTTATAGTGGAGCAAAGCGAAGGAAAAGAAGAGGAAATAAAACAAATGTGAAAAAGGCTGAGCCTAAAACAAAACAAATGTTTGCTTATACAGTATCGATTGTAGTCACCCTGCAAAAGAAGAAGATTATCGATTAATAGAGGATAACAAAGGAAGAGAAGAAGCAAATAAAGAGAGAGCATTCATCACAAGTTCACAACCACATCGACTTGACAAGCATTCATCACAACCAGGCCTTCTATCTAACCAGAAACCATTTACTAACACAACTATAATCTAACACTAATGCATTTATTACCATCAAATAGATTTAGCTCAGTTCCAAGATTACAAAGGTACAATATAATTTTCTGTTTCACAGATTTGAATTGAATTGCAAGCAAGTCTGATGATCCATGAGCATATGATGTTACCTGCATTTCCAAAGTTCCAACGAGGAAGGGTCCTTAAACCTACACAACAAAATAGTTGCATAAAAGCAAAGCCAAAGATATGGGAAAACCTCTATTCGTGATACAATCCCTTTTGTCACAGAGATAATATCTCCTCCAAAAACAAACACGTTTCAAAAAAGATGCCAAAAAGTGTTTTAAAATGTCACAATTTCACCAGCAAGAAGATGGGCATCATGAGAACTCCAAATCGACGAGAAAACAATTTTCGGTTAATCAAATTGCTCTACATTGAAATATGAACAGATCCAATCATTGCTTGATCACTAAATTCACAGCATTACTCGAAGTAACTATGAAGCATAACCAGCGAGAAGAAGCTAGAACACATTGATTGAGAATTTTTACCAGAGCATCCATGAGGATCCTTCAAATCGGACCCATCTGAAGGACGGGGCAACAAACCCAAGAACCCGGCGAAGGCGAAGGCGAAGTCGTAGTTTCCGGCGAGAAAGACGTGGGTCTGGTCGGGGTGTTTCTCCGGTAGAGGGATTAAAAAGTCGATGATTTTTCGAGTCTCCGGTCCACGATCGCAGTAGTCTCCGAGGAAGATGACGAGAGTAGACCTGAATCCTGCAAATTCGACACCATTCTCCGACACCATTCACCACTTCGGATTGACGAAACCACTCGCAGTAGAAGAAAAAACAAATGTCTATCGAAGGAGAGAGCGAGGAGAAGAAAGAGAGAAAAAAAGAAAGAGATCCAATAAAAATTATACACCTGGCAGTTAAAGATTGGTTCTTAAAGATCCTAAATAAGAATCGGTTCTTAGTAATTGTGATAATTTTGATTTAATTTTAATCTAAAAAAACCTAAGAAACTTACTTAAGAAATCCTAATAATGATGCTCTTAGATGCTGCATCCTTACTTTCAAACTCACTACCATGCATTAGACAACTACGAACATGGGCGTTGAACCAATTTCTTAATATGATACCTTAGCTCACCAATGCTCCCAATGCAATATGTAAACATGAAAACTAGACTCGATCCTAGATGAAATGCACAAAATTTCAAATGTATTGAAAATGCATGAGACTCAATATGCAAATAAGAAAATAAGACACAAAACACAAGGTTAGATACCGGTCTCTCCCCCAAACTTAAATCACAACGTCTCGGTGTGAAAGAAATTCAAGAGAGAGACCAAAAACAAAAGATGAAATGCCTTAACCAACTTAGATACATGCCTTAACCAAGTTGGCATGTATTTAGTGTCGATCTCAAACAGACTTTGCCACATTGAGAAGTAATGCTTCCCTTCATTCCTAATCCCGTTAGGAGGATCAACCGGAGTGGGCATTCTGTGATCTCCTTCTTCATCACAATTCACAATCAAGAAATCAGATTGACGCACACAAAAATCTAACTTTTCCACAACTATTCATCCAAAACGCTTAATAATTCACTTTCCAACCACTTGAAAAGTTGTTAAACATATTCGTAAAGCTGAACATCAAATAACACCTCGAGAACACACAGATTCTACTAAAAATTATTTTGGTTGTACAGTTATGGGAAAAGCCGTCTTAACAAAATTCATAATTTATTTACTTGAAATAACAGAAATTTAGAATTTTAATTTTGTGTTTCTTGTACAGATAGATTGTTTCGTTGATAGTGAAAAGGAAAAGATTCATCTTGATCTTAAGGGTTCTAAAGTCAGACCTCATCTGTGCATATAATTACGGAAATATAAAGAAAATACTGTTTTCATCTCTCGAGTGTATACATATTTAGCTTCAGCTATCTACACAAACCCAGGAACAAAAAAATGAATCTTTGTCGATTTTGTGAAGGAACTTGAAATATCGGAATGTGAAAAAAAGTTTACCGGAGAAAAAGGGGACGAATTTAAACCGGAAAGAAACTGTCAGAGAGCAGCGAAGATCGCCGGTAAGTAAGAGATTTGGTCAACGTTCTGACAGTTGACTCTCTACATGCTTGTTCGGTTCGTTACCTTTTGGAGGAAACTGGTGATAACTCCTGATCTTATAATTTAATTTGAGCTTACATTTAGTCCACACCGGTTAGAAAATAGATTCGCCTATTATTAAATTGGTTACCTTTCGGTTATATTGCATTTGTATTGTTTTTTACCAATCTCTATAATATTATTTAAAAATACATTTTTAAAAATAAACTTTGTTTTGTTAGTTATTACATGAAATGCCATTACAAATAACAAAGAATAATTGAAATAGGAAAGGATATAATAGTCTTTTAAAATTATTGATTAGAGTATGGAATGTATATATTTTGCATTAAATATGTTATTTATTATTTAATTTCTTAATTATTTTTTAATACTATATATTTTAAAATAATAATCAATTCATATATATTCAAAAACAAAAAAATATATTCTAAATCTTACTATATTTTTCACTATAATTTATTATATTTTATTTGAATATATATCATAACAAAAATTGAAAAATTAGACACAATAAAACTATATTTTTGTAAGAGTTCGTAAACTAACCACAAAAATTATAGTCATTTAACACTGTATATTAGAGTTATGTTTTCAAGATTATAAGTTTTTACGGATTATCCCGAATAATATTTTAATTCACTACAAAACAGGTTAAATAGATAAATTATTACAAATTGATAGTTTTATATATAATCATTAGTTAGCTATACTGTAAATTTTAAATAAAAATAATTTTCTTAAATTTTAAAACAATTTCTTTAAAAAAAATTACTCCGCGCTATAATTAGCGCGGATTAAATCCTAGTTTATGGTAATTGATTGATCACCAAACTAGCATAATCGTCATGCCATTTGTGAAATGTGTCCTATTAATCTCATATATATGTTTTTTTTTTGCTCTAGAATAGCTCAAATTTTTAACACCAATCGACATGTTAAATTATTTGACTGGTAATACATTAAAAAAAAATACTCTGAATTGAAACAATTTACATTGAATTTTTGTTACACAAACTCATTTTTATTTTTCTACACGAATTGAAATAATGAATGATTTTTTTTTTTTAATTTGAAAAATTACAGGCCTTTGACCCATAGTTTTTTAAGGTCCACTAACCCATGATAACATATGTGAGATCCCACAAGTGTAAATCATCACTTAAGATTTGAAGTCGAGCACTGAAATAATATATTTTGAGTTGGTTGAGCCAATCCCACTTGGATAATGCGTAACGATCAAATATCACGATACTGTTTTAGTGTTTTACCAAATGTATTACGATACTGTTTTTGCTTTACACAGCATCTAGAGCAAAATGAGTGAAGAAAATAGAATAAAAAAGTCATAAAAGTTTCCATCAAGGCAGATATATAATATAAGAGAGGAGGCCCATGCAGGCAAAAAGGGAAGGCCCATAAAAATCTAAGCGGTGGGCAAAAATGTATGAATGATAAAGAATTGGTTCTAATTAACAAATAAAATAACGTTCGGTTATTTGATTAAATAAAGATGTTAGGTATCATTATGATCACTCATTCCCTTCAACCAACCAATTATGTCAATATTACAGCTCATCAAAAGCCTTTATGGTAAAGCATGTTTCAGATATTTTTGATACATAAACACACACCATATAAAAAGTATATTTAGAGATTTCCAACTAATTCACCATCAGCTTTTAATCATTAACTAAAACCAGACAAAGATTCTTTCCAGTTTGTTTCCCCTTTCTTTTTATTTTCTTGCTCCTTTGCTCAAACCTAAAATTAATTTTTACAGCCACATGAATGAACAGATAAAAGTTGGTGTAAATATGTTAAGCATTGTCACTGCATGATGTATTTTCTTATGAAAATATTCAAAAAAAAAAATGATGTATTTTCTTTGGGAAAAATACCATTTTAATCTTCAACTTTCAAATTTCGGCCAATCAAAGCACCAACTATCGTGAGAACGTTTTAAATCACAAAGTTATTTTGACTTCGTTTTTAAATCACCAACTTTATTTGACTCGGTCAAATTAGGCCCAACGTTAATTTCATTAACGGACTGATTTAATTCTGTCAAATCTTGTTTTAAAACTCTGTTAAAATAAAACGGTGTCATTTTAAGAATCAAGGGAAAAAAAATCCCCAAATCAAACTACTCTCAGCCCTAATTTCAAAATCGAAGTCGTCGTCTTCCTTTTTTTTGACGTAGTCGTCATCGTCTTCCACTCGATTTCTCTCTCATCAAAATCACTGTATTCCCTGCTCGACTCTCGTCTTTCTCTATCTCATCATGTCTTCTTCTTCCTATTCCAATGAATTTGAGTTCTTCATCTTCTGGTGTCGCGAGAAACCGTGGATTTCCTTCGAAGTGTGAGTGTGGATTAGATGTAATGATATGGACGTCTAAGACACAAGAGAATCCAGGAAGGCCTTTCTACCGTTGTGTAAGCAAAAGAGATGTAAGCCTTCGTTCAAACAAAAGAGATGTAAGTAGTTATGTTCTTTTTGTTGTTTTGGTATTTATACAGTGAGGTCATGTAGTATCACAATGATCTTCTGCGACTAGTTTTAAAGCTTTGATTGGATGCATTTCTTGTGTAACGTTAGTTAAATTAGTTGTGAAGGATTAGCATATGCTGGTGGAAAAAGAGAAACAAAAAATTCACAATGTACCTGTGTATTTATTCTGGTTTAATGTTCTTACAAAGATGAGTGAAATTGAAAGAAATAACGACCATCGTATTTGTTTATGCAACAGGGGCATTTGTTTAAGTGGGTTGAGGATGCAGTGTTTGAAGAGATAGAAGATGGTTTACCAAAATTAGGAAGCATTGAAAGTGAGCTTAGCAATGCCAAGTCCGATGCTATGGAGTTAAAGATTTCGATTGAAGGTTTGAAGGAAGATATAATGTGGAGCAAAAAGGAATTCCGGAAGTGGAAAGCGATGAGCACATTGTGTGTTGTGTTTCTCTGCCTCATGACCATTGTCATTGTTTACATGTTGGTTGGTAAATCAAAGGAAACCAAATTTGTTGTTGGTTACTAGTTTACTAGATTTTCTTAGAGAAAAACATGATTCTGATCTGAGTTGTATGAGTTGTATTCTGATATGTGTTGTATGAAACTACCGAATTTGTTGAGGTGCATGTTCTTATTATCTACAAAAACATGATGCAAAACAACATGCTTTTGAAAGAGAGAAACATGATTCTGAAATATCAATAAGAAAACAAACCATGTTCACTAATCCGATACAAAATAACATCAAAAGAAAATAATAAACCATGTTCACTAATCCAATAGAAAATAACATCAAAAGAAAACAATAACAAGAAAGAAAATGAGCCAAACCACAATAACAAGAAGGAAAATGAGCCAAAGCCAACGCATATCATCAGCCAAACCACGATCTCCAACCTTGAGATTGTGGAGCTTCACTTTGTGATCCGTGAACTTGTCTTTGTTATTGTCTTTGTGATGTGTGAGCTTGTCTTTGTGATCCTTGGGGCTGTGAAACTCGTTCTGTTTGTGATCCTTGGGGCTGTGAAACTTCATCTGTTTGCGATCCTTCCTGTTCACATAAAAAAAAATATGAATTCATATTCTGATTTCGAAAAGAAGAAAGACTTAAACCTGATATATGTTTGCAATTATTCACATCTGATTTCAAAAAGAAGAAAGACTAAAACCTAAAACCTGATATATGTTTGCAATTATTCACATATGATTTCAAAAAGAAGAAATACTTGAACCTGAGATTTCCTTGGTCGGCCCCTTGGTTTTTTTGGGGGAGGCTCAACAGTCTAGTTTTTACAACCTTGCTTGTTGTGTCCATCTTCCAAGCAGTTGGAACATGTAATGACCCGTTGTATCCGTGATAACTTGGTCTTGCCTGAGGAAGATGCATATTCGTTTCTTCCTTTTTTCCTTTCATAATTGCTTGGCCTGCCAGGGTTGCCTTTTCTCCATGGTGGTGGCAGGACAGGTAACCTTCCCAATCTAGGCCGCAACTTCATGCCTTGGACATGCCTAATACCATCCATGTATGTTTCCACCCACATTCTTTTTGTGTAATAGTCATTCACAAAGTCTTCAACCTTTCGTTTCTTTGCTATGATAACACTTGCATCATGTACACATGGTATTCCAGCCATTTGCCACTTCCTGCAACCACACGTTTGCGTGTTCATATTCACACAATAACCAACGCCATGCAATTCAACCTCATGTAAGTCATTCCTAGCCATATGTCTGATGCAATGATGCGCCCCTGCTATCATTTTTTCAATCTCATCATGAGTTCGTCTTGTGAATCTTGTCTTCAATCTTTCCGCAATAATAGCCCTTTTTCATTACGGACCATACATTGTCGCCTAATATCCTCTAACAAGTCCAACAAAGGTTTTTTTCTTGCTTGGCGAATGGTTCGGTTAAATGACTCATTCAGGTTGTTCAGGTTGTCATTGCAGTTAGAACCTATACGGAAGTAAGCCCTAGACCACGTTTGAGGATTAGTTTTCTGTAGAGTAGCAAAAGCATGAGGATTGTACCTTGCCAATGCTTCCATATGATCTGTAAATTCTCCTATGGTGTAGCTTCGAGCTATTTTCCAAAACAGACTTTGGAGCTCTCTATCATGACTGTCTCTCTTCCAATTGTCCATAACGTGTCTTGCACACTGCCTATGTTCAGCTTGTGGAAGAATGTTCTTCACCGCATTGACAAGACCCTGCAAAAAAACACTTAAAACATGAGAACTTTAAAAAAATACTAGAAATGAACACCTTTATTTGCTAGATACTAACCTTCTGCTTATCTGATATGATTGCAACCTTTCTTCCATCACCAAGATCCAAACTTCTAGAGAGATGACTAACAAACCATGCCCAATTAATGTCATTCTCTACTTCGACTACTGCCCAAGCAATGGGAACTATTCTATTATCTCCATCTCTCCCAACAGCTGCTAAAAGATGGCCTTTTATGTCCCATTTCAGAAATGCACCATCTAACCCTATGATCTGTCTACATGTATTTTTCCAAAACTCTCGTTGTGAAGGAAAACAAATATAACACCGAAAAAACCTTTGTTTACTCCCAATTGTCGGCCCTGGAGTTGTCTCAATCTCAAATTTGGTTTTGTCATTAGATCTAAAAACCTCAGCTTGATAATCCCATATGCGTGCAAAATGAGCTTCATGACTAGCTTTCCTTTCTTTCATAAGTTTTGACTTTGCCTTCCCACATTTATCGTCGCTTACAACCAAGTTGTATTCTCTCTTGATATCACTAGCCATCTCCTGTTTTGTAATCTTTGGATTCGCTCTCAATCTTTCCGAGAACAGCCACGCAATTGTTGATCACTTCAACATCTTAGAGTAACCCGATCTCACACATATATGCTCGTTTATGTACACCTTTATTTGCATCTTATGTCTTCTCTTCTTATAAGAACAATATACTCTCCACGGACACATAACATCAGTATCACAACACTTTGCACCAATCTTCATAGATTGTGACCTGTACATTTTGATGTCGTATCGAGTTTTCAGTGAGTACCTTAGGACCGCAAGCTTGAAATCTTCTGAAGAGTTGAAAGTTTTCCCCAATGCTAGCAGCTCCTCGGGATCTTAGGCCTCTCTCTGCCTTTGCCTTTCCTCTGCTTTGTCATCGTCGTCGTCTTCAGAGTCAGATGACAGTGGATCGGGGATCTTCTCATCATCCCATATATCATCTCCACTGTCTGCATCACTCCCAGCTTCTTCATCTCTCGCTACCTCACCAAAATATTCTACTAAATCTTCGTAGCATTCTTCTCGAAGCACTACAGCATTTTCATCTTCTTCTTCTACTATCGCAGCGTTCTCATCTTCTTCTTCATCAGCAACTTCATTGAAATCATCATCACCAATAACCTCGCAATCATCTCCAGCGACACCCCCTCCGACAATACCACAAATTTCAGAACTCGAATTCATTGGAAGAAGAGGACGAGATGAGATAGAGGAAGACGAGAGTCGAGAGAAATCGTCAAGACGAGATGAGAAATTCGATCTCTCTGAGAGAAATCAAGTGGAATCGTGTTTTTGAGACTATGACTACGACTACGACTACTTCAAAAAAGGAAGATGACGACTACGTCAAAAAAAGGAAGACGACGACTCCGGTTTTGAAATTAGGGCTGAGAGTAGTTTGATTTGGGGATTTTTTTTTCTCTTGATTCTTAAAACGACACCGTTTTATTTTAACAGAGTTTTAAAACAAGATTTGACAGAGTTAAATCAGTCCGTTAATGAAGTTAATGTTGGGCCTAATTTGACCGAGTCAAATAAAGTTGGTGATTTAAAAACAAAGTCAAAATAATTTTGTGATTTAAAACGTTTTCACGATAGTTGGTGTTTTGATTGACCGAAATTTAAAAATTGAAAATTAAAATGGCATTTTTTCCTATTTTCTTTCCTATTATAGATTGAAAATCACTGAGTTAATATGTTGAAAATATCTAGGAGACAGATAATGACGGGTGCTTACTTCAAGATTGGACAAAAATCATTAAGACAGAAGAAAAAAAGCCGTTGAATTTTTTTTTTTTTTTTGGTAATACATTTTTTTATTTATACATCGTTTATCTTGTTTTTTTTTTGATTAGACAAAGACAAAAACAATGCTAGAGTTGTCAGGAAAACCCATATATTCGAATTTGAATTAGGAAAATTCCAAATTTCGAAGCTAATATATTTGCATATTGAGTTTTTATATTTTTTTACATTTGAATACAAACACAACTAGTTTTGATTTTTTTGTTTTTCACATTTTATTATAAATTTCAAATTATCCAACTTTTTGTTGTTGTTGTGAATTTACTTTAAAATGAAAAAGAAGAGAGACATGTTCGTTTTCAATATATCTGGTCCCCATATTGAAAACCAAGCAACAATAATTGACAATTCTCTTTCTTTCATCTTCATCCTCTTTATCTCTCTAAGCAACGATTGAGCTTTCTTCTTCTTCCGACTCTTGGTCTGATCTCTTACAAGAAACAACACACATATCACATATGGCGTTTGCAGGAACAACCCAGAAATGCATGGCCTGTGACAAAACCGTTTATCTCGTCGACAAGTTAACCGCCGATAACCGGGTCTACCACAAAGCCTGCTTCCGATGTCACCACTGCAAAGGAACTCTCAAGGTTTGATTTTTGATTCTGGGTTCTTCTTCTTCTTACTTTTTTTGTGTGATAATTTCTGATAAGGTAGATCTAGTAGATATAGATGTTGGAGAAGACCAATCAATTTGATTTTTTGTGGAAGAGTGTGAAGATGAATCCGATTGTTTGTAGATTTGATTGTTATTTTGCTTTTCTTGCTGATGAAACAGCTTAGCAATTACAACTCCTTTGAAGGAGTTCTCTATTGCAGACCACATTTCGATCAAAATTTCAAGAGAACTGGAAGTCTTGAGAAAAGCTTTGAAGGTAATAATAAGCCAAAAAACCAGATCGAAATGCGAAATCTTTGGGGATTCTATACTTGTATATATGAATCTAAAGTCTGATTCTTTTTATTATTCGTATATATAGGGACACCAAAGATCGGAAAACCCGATAGGCCTTTGGAGGGAGAGGTACTTTATATATCTTGAAATTTCTGATCTGTTCTGTTTTTGATCTGTTCTTGATTGTGTTTTGAGGTTCTTGAACTTTAACATTTGATCTGAGAGATCTTTACAGAGACCTGCTGGGACCAAAGTGTCGAATATGTTTGGTGGAACACGAGAAAAATGCGTTGGCTGTGACAAAACCGTGTATCCAATTGAGAAGGTATCCAATCCAGAATCTTTCCAAATCAGAATCAAAGGACATTCTTAAGCTGTTTTTTTCACAACAAGTCTGATCTGTCCTTAGCGTAAACCAGAGCTAAAACATTCTAATTTATTGTCAAACATTCGAAAACTTAAAACATCAGATTCTTTGATACTGCTACATTGTTCTATATCTTGACTGTTTATGATGTGGACTTTGTGAAGGTGTCGGTGAATGGGACATTGTACCACAAGAGCTGCTTCAAGTGTACACATGGAGGCTGCACGATAAGTCCTTCGAATTATATAGCTCACGAGGGGAAGCTTTATTGCAAGCATCATCATATTCAGCTGATCAAGGAGAAAGGAAATCTGAGCCAGCTCGAAGGAGGAGATAATGCCGCTAAGGAAAAAGTCGTCGCTGCTTAAAAGAAACAGTTCAATCTCCCTGGATGATTTTGACCATCTAAGAACCAATAGTGTCACTACATCTCGATCCATAACATATTGGTTTTGTTTCTTCTTAAGTCTGTGTTCTTTTTTGTTGTCTTTGATGTTGTTTCTTTTGGTAACTTTGTTTTCTCCTAGGGTGATATGTTCACTCTTTGTTGGGTTTCTTGAGATGAAACAAAAAATAGACAAATAATGGATGTTTGCTTATGTTATATGTATTAAGTTCATAATAAATTGATATAATTTAATTTTCATGAAGATTATTCTTCAGGAAAGTGATCTATTCAAATTTCTTTGGTATAATGCCAGTGAGTATTCATATGTTCCCATTTACATAAGCTAATGTACTTTGTTTCTATGATTTTGATTTCTCTGGGATTTCAATTGTTTTTCTCAATTTTAAAAACAGTTGTTTAAAGATTTTAGGAGATTGTGTTACTTATACTTGGCATATATAAGTATTATCCTAACTATATGAATCCCGGCGCATTAGCGCGGATATTTTTATATAAATTTTTTTTGGTGCTTTAAAAAAAAAAAAATTGTAACAAATGCATATCTAGAGAGACATTATATCAGGCGAATAGCTGATATTTCGATTACTACTACGAAGTCGTAACCCATTATATATATACATTAAGACATATACATACGCTCCTACTATAAATCATGCAACATATGCTTATCCAAAGACATTTAAACCACAATATGAGCACATGCGTTGCAATAAAACACAAGATGTTACAGCGAGAGCGTGCCATGAATAGTTTAAGTAGCCATGAAACGAGCCACCAACATCTGAATCTTTACCATTCCCAAAAATGATAGACCATCACCAACGCTTGGCTCACCAACACCACCCATCTGGCTCGATTGCAACAAATCGTGGTTCAACCCACCATGGGTTAGAGCACTCGCTAACATCGGATACGTGTAACCTCCTCCGGCTGCTGCTGCTTGATACAGGATATTTTCGTGTCAATTATCCCAAGTGTACTCATGTCATTGTAGTACTTGAGATGTCAATCCATAAGGGGTTAAGATTGAGGCACTAAGAATGCAAGAAACTTCTTAAGCTAGAGCAAACATTGTTTTTGGTTTTTAAATTTATAAGAAAGGAAACAAATGCAAGAAGGAAAACAAAACACAAGACTAAAATGTTGGATTATGAACTAAGCTATCAATGAGATGGGTAACAATCAAACAATGAATCATTTAGAAGCATTAATCACTATCTTAGAACATGGAATTCTCAAATATGACTAATCCATTTCCATGGCACTAATCACCTTGTTAATTATCTAATCAAGAACAAATTTCCATTTGTGATTAAATAATTAACAAGCATTAAGAAACAATTCCAATTAGTTCACTAAACACCCTAAACATCAACTTCCGTTGGCTAGGATATGCATAGCTCACAAAAGGTTCGGATCAAGCAATTCATTTAAACTCGGGTCATGAGTGAAATGCCTAAGATCTAGAAACGAATGAACATACCTAATCTAGTACTAACACCGCTTACTCGAATCTATCCCTAATGCATGGGATGAGACCAAAAATCTAACTAATCTAAGGTGTAGTACTAGGTTTCGGTTTATCATGACAAATCTAGCGTTACGAACCAACCTAAGTGAAAGACTCATCCAAGATCATCTTAAATAACCATTATCTAACCATCAAGACAATTGACTAATGATGCCTAAACATTCAATGCACATTCATTCTTATGACATGGATCACACAAGTAGATTAGTTCACTTCCATGATACTAATCCATTTACAAAATCATCTAGTTATCAAGAACTTCCGTTCGAAACTAAATGATCCATAATCATTAAGCATTAGTCCATACAAGTCAACAATTCACCTTAATCATCAATTTCCATTGGCTAAGAATTGAATTGCATGCTTAGAAGTTTTCTAGACATTTCATCGAACACCTTCCGGGCGAGAAATGTCTTAAGTTCTAGAAATGAGTTGTCAATTCGATTCTAGCATTAAGATCCCTCCTAACATGAGAACAAATGATTATCTAAGCCTAAACATCAACAATCAACCATCAACCATCCAAATCAAACATTATCTAAAATCCAACAAAAAGTCAACTCACAAGAACATGAAGAACACAAGAGAAAAAGACATAGAAATGAAGAACAAGAATCAAATAAGCATAATATAAAGATAGAGTGAAGAAATCTTCTCTAGAATGGCATTTGTATGAAGAACAATCCCAAAACATCAAGAAGAGAGAGTTGGGGACGAGCCCCACTCTTAGAAGAAGAAAACTTGACAATAAAATTAGGTTTTTTGGCTTTTAATAGAGTTTGGGTCGAGTTTTTTTTGGGTTTCAGATGATTCACAGCGGTCAGGACTTGCCCGCTGCATGACCGCTGTGAATCTCTGTTTTTTTCGTCGGATGAATCCGCAGCGGTCACTGTAGACCGCTGCGCTACACCGCTGTGAGCTCCAATGAGTTCCTTCGCGCGCCAGACTGGACCGTCGTCACGGAAATTGGCATAACTTCTGATCGCACCGTTGGAATTGCCTCAAACCACTTCCAAATGAAAGCTAATCCATTGCTATATCTCGTGATAAAATTTGAGCTCAATCCAACGGTGAAAAGTCCTTCATCCATTGCCAAACTTATGACGTATCAACCTGATCCTGCATCTCTGTATTCTGCAATGACTTTTTTGTGTGGCTATCTTCACTCCTCCAACTCCTATGACTCCAAGAACACCTGAAAATTGCTCATACAAGCCAAAAAGAATGCAAAGACAACCTAGGACATCTAAAATGCAATGAGACTCAAGTTGGACCTAAATGCATGAAAATATCCCAAAACTATACAAATTGGAACTAAAAACCTATGAAATTAAACCTTAAAAACATGTAAAATATGGTGTTATCAACTCCCCCGGACTTGCCTTTTGCTTGTCCGCAAGCAAACAAGAAAAGACAAACCGGAAGAGAGGTTTTAAAGAGTGGGAATTCACAACTAAAAGACATGTCAAAGCAATCAAAGTGGAGAGTCTATGCCCAAGATAATACCAAGACATTGCAAAAACGTATCTCAATTATGACTCTAACTTCTCTAGACTTATCGCAACTCCTAATCTTTTCTCTTAACAACAATGCCTCATGCCTACAAGTTCTCTTCTCAACCAACCCTCACATTCATTTGATCTTTCTAAAGGTGCGGTCTCACGAATGGGCAAGTGATCAAGTCCAATCGGTTTGGAAGAAAAGGCAATTGGCACTAGTAAATGTGAGTGCAAGGAGGTTCATTCTCTTTTTGGGTGACTTACTCTCAAGAAAAAGGAATGCTATATGTTATGCAAAAGCAAGGAAGACTAGAAACAATTTATGCATACAAAGTTAAGCTCACATTGTTCTACCCTCCTAGCAAAGCATTCTACCCAAATGGTGATTCCATTTCCTCATCTTATCTTGCTTCCTTGAAGCTCATTAAACCCCCAAAGCCCTTTTGGCTAAATCAAAACTCCCTTTTTAACCCCCTTTTCTTTTCCAAACACCAAACTCCTAGAGACATTTTTATTCGACCCATTTCTTTTCTTTTCTTTTCACTCTCCCTAAACTTTTTGTTCTTTCTCTTTTTTTTCTTCAAACATGGAGAGTGTATTTTCTTTTCTTTTCCTAGGGTCTTTCTTTTAATCTCTTCTCTAGAGTTTGCTTTTTCAACCATTTCTCATCTCATATTTCATACGTTCATGTTCCCCAAAACCAAATACCATTCAATCCATTGATCCCCATCTTAATGTTAGCCTCTTTTCTTTGAACAACAATGACTAGCTAAAAATGAAAGCTAACCTTTGTCGTTTCCGATACTTACAAGATTTTACACACAATAGCATATCAAGAAAAGGCCTCACTCAATCAAACAACGAGGGGTGGAAAGAAAACGGTTAAGGTGAAAGGTAGGGAACCATTCTAAAAATGAGAATGGCCACTCGGGTTATTAGAGAGTGGTAAAAGTGGATAAGATAACCCGAATGTTTTCTTTGAACCATGGTTATGTATCACAAGCCCATAAGCAAGAAGATTATATTCATTTAAGTCCAATTATCAAGGGGTTGATTTCAAATTAAACAAGTATTTACAAGACAAATAGTTAAGAGTAGAGAGATCAAAGTACGAAGTTTTCAAGTCTTTTGAAATCGTTTAAGCAGTATAAAACCATTATCGAGAGCATCACAATGAAAACTTATCATACATGTTTTATGAACTCCCATGCACATGAATGCAACCTATGTCATCTAGATATGAGTAGCTAATTCAATTCTAGAATGAACAATGGTGCAATGCAAACTACATGATATTTTTGGATTTTTGAAAAATTTTGAATTTTTTTTTTTTGGTTTTTCTATGCAATAGAATATGTACAATGCAAGACTCAAAAATATAAAATAAGACAAAGAAAATGACGTTAAATGACAAAGACCTCTCCCCCGGACTTAATTCACACCGTCTCGGTGTGAAACGAGTCCAAAGAAGAGTAAAAAACAAAATCAAAAAGTATGTACAAGGTGTTAAGTGAAGTACCTTGGAGTTGTGGAGATGAAGAGTTTTAGCATTCCCTTGACTACGTGTCGCGATCGGTTATAACCGATCGATGAAACCGATCGAGGCTAATTTCGATCGGTTATAACCGATCGATGAAACCGATCGACGAGGCGTCGTAACAGGTCGCATTTTTGTAACCGATCGGCATAACCGATCGAGGCAAATTCCGATCGGTTATAACCGATCGTCGTGACCGATCCAGCATGTCCGGACTTGCGATTTTTCTCGTTTTGATCCCGAACGTTCTCCTGCGAATCCCGACGCCCTTGGAGTGGAGTGGATTCACGAGGAGGAAGCATTGTGCGTTGAAGCTCACGGACTTTGACCATTCCATCCGTCCCATTTATTCACCCTTATTGCTCCTACAAAAAACATGAAAACAAAATTTATCAAACAATAAAAGGCAGAAAACAAGAAGTAAAGGATAGGATTGCTTGTTTTATGTCTCTAGCATTGACGAGGGATAGGATTGGGGAGGTCCCCAATGGCGCGTTTAACGTCACTAGCTTGACGGTTGTGTCCTCTTACTCCTTCTCTCCTTGCATGTCTCCTTTACTCCTAGTTACCTAAGAGATCAAGATCACAAGAAAAGGGGAAAAAGATTAGCAACAAAAGAAAATAAAAAGCTCTAGTCTCAAGAAGAATCCAAATCCTAATGATCAATGCTAAACCTCCCCGGCAACGGCGCCAAATTTATACGGGATATTTTCGTGTCAATTATCCCAAGTGTACTCATGTCATTGTAGTACTTGAGATGTCAATCCATAAGGGGTTAAGATTGAGGCACTAAGAATGCAAGAAACTTCTTAAGCTAGAGCAAACATTGTTTTTGGTTTTTAAATTTATAAGAAAGGAAACAAATGCAAGAAGGAAAACAAAACACAAGACTAAAATGTTGGATTATGAACTAAGCTATCAATGAGATGGGTAACAATCAAACAATGAATCATTTAGAAGCATTAATCACTATCTTAGAACATGGAATTCTCAAATATGACTAATCCATTTCCATGGCACTAATCACCTTGTTAATTATCTAATCAAGAACAAATTTCCATTTGTGATTAAATAATTAACAAGCATTAAGAAACAATTCCAATTAGTTCACTAAACACCCTAAACATCAACTTCCGTTGGCTAGGATATGCATAGCTCACAAAAGGTTCGGATCAAGCAATTCATTTAAACTCGGGTCATGAGTGAAATGCCTAAGATCTAGAAACGAATGAACATACCTAATCTAGTACTAACACCGCTTACTCGAATCTATCCCTAATGCATGGGATGAGACCAAAAATCTAACTAATCTAAGGTGTAGTACTAGGTTTCGGTTTATCATGACAAATCTAGCGTTACGAACCAACCTAAGTGAAAGACTCATCCAAGATCATCTTAAATAACCATTATCTAACCATCAAGACAATTGACTAATGATGCCTAAACATTCAATGCACATTCATTCTTATGACATGGATCACACAAGTAGATTAGTTCACTTCCATGATACTAATCCATTTACAAAATCATCTAGTTATCAAGAACTTCCGTTCGAAACTAAATGATCCATAATCATTAAGCATTAGTCCATACAAGTCAACAATTCACCTTAATCATCAATTTCCATTGGCTAAGAATTGAATTGCATGCTTAGAAGTTTTCTAGACATTTCATCGAACACCTTCCGGGCGAGAAATGTCTTAAGTTCTAGAAATGAGTTGTCAATTCGATTCTAGCATTAAGATCCCTCCTAACATGAGAACAAATGATTATCTAAGCCTAAACATCAACAATCAACCATCAACCATCCAAATCAAACATTATCTAAAATCCAACAAAAAGTCAACTCACAAGAACATGAAGAACACAAGAGAAAAAGACATAGAAATGAAGAACAAGAATCAAATAAGCATAATATAAAGATAGAGTGAAGAAATCTTCTCTAGAATGGCATTTGTATGAAGAACAATCCCAAAACATCAAGAAGAGAGAGTTGGGGACGAGCCCCACTCTTAGAAGAAGAAAACTTGACAATAAAATTAGGTTTTTTGGCTTTTAATAGAGTTTGGGTCGAGTTTTTTTTGGGTTTCAGATGATTCACAGCGGTCAGGACTTGCCCGCTGCATGACCGCTGTGAATCTCTGTTTTTTTCGTCGGATGAATCCGCAGCGGTCACTGTAGACCGCTGCGCTACACCGCTGTGAGCTCCAATGAGTTCCTTCGCGCGCCAGACTGGACCGTCGTCACGGAAATTGGCATAACTTCTGATCGCACCGTTGGAATTGCCTCAAACCACTTCCAAATGAAAGCTAATCCATTGCTATATCTCGTGATAAAATTTGAGCTCAATCCAACGGTGAAAAGTCCTTCATCCATTGCCAAACTTATGACGTATCAACCTGATCCTGCATCTCTGTATTCTGCAATGACTTTTTTGTGTGGCTATCTTCACTCCTCCAACTCCTATGACTCCAAGAACACCTGAAAATTGCTCATACAAGCCAAAAAGAATGCAAAGACAACCTAGGACATCTAAAATGCAATGAGACTCAAGTTGGACCTAAATGCATGAAAATATCCCAAAACTATACAAATTGGAACTAAAAACCTATGAAATTAAACCTTAAAAACATGTAAAATATGGTGTTATCACTGCTAAAGCTGAATTCCCCAATATTTTGGTTACATAAACCGGATGGTATTGGTTCCCTAGCATGAACGGCGATGCAACCATTCCACCACTGGTAAATACATGTTGCCCTTGCGCTTGATGTTGCTCGGACTGACCCTGATTAGCAATCGAACCTAATTAAACTCATATTCACCGAACCCACTTGGTAATGCCCCTTTCCCGAGGACGCATGCCCCATTGAAGCAAGCTGGCATGTCGCCGTTCGATTAAGAATCCTCTTCTTCGGCTCCTTAGCGCCTCTCTTGCTCATTTCCTCATCCAAAACCTTTAATCTTGGCCCTTGTAATTCAGGATATTGAATCCGCGATCATTACTATTCCAAAACGAATCATCGCTGGAAGAGCCTTGTTTATATGTTATATATATTTTCTAATTTGTGTTTAGTAAAATATGATTTAAAAAAAATTAGTTTAACGAATACAACCTAATTCGAGATAGAGGCCATTTGATGAATTTATTTTATACTGTATAATTAATTTGTGTTCTCCAATTTTTTTTTTTATTAAACTAAAATAAATATAAAATAAAACAATGAGTTTATAATATTGTGATGAGCCCATGTGTGTTTACAAATAAAACAGTTTGACTTTCATCTTCTTATAATCTATTTGCCTTCTTTTCTAGTGTTTGCATCTGTCTCCTCCAAACTTCGAAACCATTCACTATGTGTTACCACCATGTTCTGATGCGGTCATTGATTCATATCATTCTTTATCACCATCAAAGAGTCTTATGGCATAAAAAATTTCTTTGAAAATTTGATGTGTAACGCTTCTAACGGTTCAAATAACTTCATAGCTCATATAATTTTTTTTGTGATTTATCATCATTCGTAGATAATATAGCTCACATGCTGATGAATGAATGTTAAATGTCTTATCGGTGCTCTTTCCTCTTAGTCGTGTTTTTTTACCCTAAATAAATATTTCATATATTAGACTGGTTGCATGCCAAAAAATAGTCAAATTTCTGTCTTGTGCAGCCATAAGATAAAATCTATAAATAACATAATTAAAAGAATATGCACTAATTTAAAAGGACAATTTAACATAACTTTGAATTTAGATAAAATTTGTTATATGAATAGAATAACAACCATTGAGTGGGTATTTATATTTTTTCTTTATATATATTAAACTTTTAAGTTAATTTTGTCTTCTCGTTTTTCGTAGATACATTTTAGATATATGAATAGCATGCATTTAGACTTGTTTTAGTTATTTATTTTTACTTTAAAATACAATGAATTTGGAAATGATTGTGTAAAAACATAATTATTGTAAATAAGTTCTTTAACAAAAAATTAATGTTAGTAAGTTGAAAAAAGTTTTTTATATTTTTGAATTAAATAGAAGTTGGAAGGTTTATAAAGTTATTATGAAGTTTTTAATTTTAAATTTATCGAGAAATAAAAAATAAAAAAAATTAACCAATGAGAGGAGGAACAAATGTCAAAGCTGGAAAACACACATTCTCTCTTTATAAGGTATATACATCTCTTGCAGAATTTCTCAAAAATGTTTAAAGTAGACAAATGTGAATATAAATAGTTTTTACTCATTTGTAGCAAAAGGTGGACTTGCCGGAGTGGTTATCGGGCATGACTAGAAATTATGTGGGCTTTGCCCGCGCAGGTTCGAATCCTGCCGTTCACGCTTTTATTTAGATTATTTTTACTGTTTTTTGAACTGTACTATTGGCACAGTTCAAAATTATGTGGGCTTTGCCCGCGCAGGTTCGAATCCTGCCGTTCACGCTTTTATTTAGATTATTTTTACTGTTTTTTGAACTGTACTATTGGCACATCTAAATTGAGTAATGATATACTTGTACACCGACAGACATAAGTAACATAATGATAAAATGATATCAACTGTATCTCCATAAACCTGTCATATTTTTTTTTCTCTTGTTCATCAGATGTTTAATTATTTTATTTTTAATCATTTTTTTGTCAGCTTATTTATGAAATAATTGTACATAATCGTTTCGCCTATTTAAAATATCTATCTATAGAGATGCTTACATATGCATCAAATTATAGATGTCTGATGTCATAGAGGTATTCATTCTATAAATTATTTAAAATGTGCAAAACATTATGCTTAATTTCGGTTAAATTGTATTGCGTTAGATATATATGTAAGAGACAAATGATATTATTAATATATATTCATAAAGTAGGAGGTTATATATATAGCCAAGCGATTCCTAATGCATGATGTTATCATTCCAACTATATACTAATCAAAAACTTAGGTGAATATACATACATCAAATCAAAATTTATATTTATATATACACACACACCACCATATCTATCTCTCAAATGAATATAAATAACACAAATTCCGTTTAAACGAAGCGCAAAGAGTCTTTATACACGACTTATGCTTAGTCCAAAAAATCATGAGTTCGATCAAAGTTGTAAAGCCAAAGTTCCCTTCTCATGCATGGGAGCTAAAGCCTGGAGTTTCAAGAAAGAACAACAAAAGTGGCCGTGATCAGCTACAATGGAAGCTTACACCGCCTCCATGCCCTCATGTCGAGGAAGTGTTGCAGAGTCCTCTTGTTGTCTGTCCTTTCACGCCTTCCAATATGGTAAAGACTTTGAGGTCCAATAAATCAAGTTTGAGGAAGAAAGACGTTGACCCTTTTCTTGAAGCTTATAGGAAATGTTTAGAGCATAGCCCGATGGGAAGAAACGTTCGAGCTGATCAAGATTGTTACGCCAACAAGGGCAAGAAAAAGTCTGTGCTTTTATGGCTATGGAGTAAGTACTCTTGCAAATTTGGTACTGATGGCTGGAGTACGGTCTCTCGATTTCGTAAACCGAAATCTAATAAGAGAATTGATTCAACCAAAGTAAACATGTTTTGATCTTCTAGTTACAGAAGTAGTTTCTTGAATATGATTGTTAATTAAAGGCAACATTATAATTCAAATGTTAATGTGGGATTTAATCAGTGTTCATCATAGATTCTTTCTACGAATTGTTTAACCTCGTAATCGGTATGATCATTTAAAATTTAACTTTTATTATTACAATAATGTTGTGTTTATTTTGATAATTTTGTATAATAATTAATCACTCTCTCAAGACGAGCAGAAAAAAAGGATTTTTCCAACCATCGTGCCGTCTTTTGCTTTTAATACATTCCACTACATGCCGTTTTGTATACCAAAGAACAGTAAACAGTAAAATCTCGAATCACAAGTTAAAAACACCAAAGAGCTTCATATTCTTCCATCAGTCGTCGTCAGAGAAGGTAATCTTCGTACCGCAGAATTCGGATTGGGGCTCCAAATCATCTTCTTCTATCAGAAGGCTTTCTTCGTACCTAGAACTGGAATATCAAAAACACTTGTGATCTTTCCATGTATACCAAAAACTTCACCCAATGTGTTTTTGATAACACAAAACTCATAAGGCAAATAGTTAAATTCCCTTACCAAATCTTCTCTGCAAGGTTGTACCTAATTAACAAAAATAAAAGCGTTATTCTTCTGTAATGACATCAAAACTATAGCAATAAGTTAAAGAAACAAATCTCCATATGGAAAACCAATTTACTTGGGTCTAAGAGGGTATGGAGCTGTCTTAGGCACGTCAAGAAAAATTATACGATTGCATTCATCATTCTTCTTTTGCAGTACCTACAATATAAAAGATTTAATCAGCAATCTTACTTTCAAATAACTACTTGTCTATTTTTCATCATATTATATACTACTTTTCAAATGACAAAATACTTTTTCA
Source organism: Eutrema japonicum (assembly GCA_030161315.1). Classification (NCBI taxonomy): domain Eukaryota; kingdom Viridiplantae; phylum Streptophyta; class Magnoliopsida; order Brassicales; family Brassicaceae; genus Eutrema; species Eutrema japonicum. The sequence goes on along the minus strand of BSQW01000001.1, from coordinate 4,855,602 downwards.
TTATTACTAAAAACTACTCTCACCTTCTTTGCTTCGTTAACAGAAGCAAACTCAACAAAGCCACAGCCCACAGGCTCACCCCTGTGGTTTACAATAAGCCGAACATGAACAACTTCTCCAACTTTTTTGAAGAAATTGAAGCTGTAGAAAATGGAGGATAAAATAACAGTCATGAAAAACTTGCTCCAAGAACAAAAGTGGAATTTAAAGGTGCTACTTACATATTTGATATTATCTCTGATAATTTAGTTTCGCAAGGGACATTGGCAACAAAGAGCGTCTTTTTTCTTATAGTAACTTCCTGAATTTAATTAGCCAAGTTTTTTAGCACGACTCTAAGGAGCCTGACATATTTTGAAGATAATAGGAACATGTACCTCAACAAAATCAATTTCATCAAGTCCTTCCAGTGCCTCATTTTCTTCTATCAGAAGGCTTTCTCGTCGAAGGTAGTCTTCGTACCTGGAATATCAAAAACCCTTGTGATCTCTCCATGTATACCAACAACTTCACCCAATGTTCTCTTGATAACAAACTCAAGATGCAAATAGTTAAATCCCTTACCAAACCATGTGATCTATCCAATACCTAATTAACAAAAATAATAGCGTTAGTCTTCTGTAATGGCATCAAAACTCTAGCAATAAGTTACAGCCAGTGTTAAATAAACAAATCTCCATAACATGGAAAATCAACTTACTTGGGTGGAGGAGCTATCTTAGCCACTTCAAGAACAATCTCACGATCAAGCAAATATTTACCGTTCTTCTTTTCCAGCGCCTACAGTGTACAGATTTAATCAGCAACCGTACTTTCAAGTAACTACTTGTATGATTTTCATCATAAGTATACACTACTTTTCAAATGACTACTAAAATACTTTTTATCATTACTATAAACTACTCTCACCTTCTTTGCTTCGTAAGCAGAAGCAAACTCAACAAAGCCACAGCCCAAATGGTTGCCCTCGCGGTTTACAATAAGCCGAAAATGAACAACTTTTCCAACATCTTTGAAGAAATTGATGCTGTAAAAATGGAGGATAAAATATTAGTCATGAAAAACTTGCTCCAAGAAAAAAAGAGGAAATTAAAGGTGCTACTTACACATTTGATATTATATCTGATATTATAGTTTTGTGAGGGAGATTAGCAAAAAAGACCATCTTTTTTCTTATGGCAACTGCCTGATTTAACAGCCAAGTGTGTTAGCACGACGAGAAAAGGTCTAAATTTGCATAACAACAAAAAGTAGCGTCATCAAAAGTTTCATCCCCAGAATAAGTCATCTTTCGACTGTGGCAACAGTTCTGTTATTAAACGCTAAGCGTTTCTTCTGAGGCTGACATACTTTGAAGATAATAAGAACATGTACCTTAACAGAAACGGGAGTTTTATCAAGTCCTTCCACTGTAGCATCTTCTTCTACCAGAAGGCTTTCTCGTCGAAGGTAGTCTTCGTAACTGAAATATCAAAAACCCTTGTGATCTCTCCATGTATACCAAAAACTTCACCCAATGTGCTCTTGATAACAACCTCAAGAGGCAAATAGTTAAATCCCTTACCAAAGCTTCTCTACAAGGTTGTACCTAGTTAACAAAAATAATAGCGTTAGTCTTCTGTAATGGCATCAAAACTCTAGCAATAAGTTACAACAAAAATCTCCATAACATGGAAAATCAATTTACTTGGGTCTTGGAGGGTATGGAGCTGTCTTAGCCACAACAAGAAAAATCTTATGATCGTGCAAATATTCACCATTCTTCTTTTCCAGAGCCTACAGTATAAAAGATTTAATCAGCAATCGTACTTTCAAATAACTAACTACTTGTATAGTTTTCACATAAGTATACACTGCTTTTCAAATTACTTTAAATAATATTTTCATCATTACTACAAAACTACTCTCACCTTCTTAGCTTCGTTAGCAGAAACAAACTCGACAAAGCCATAGCCCACATGCTTACCCTCATGGTTTACAATCAGTCGAACACTAACAACTTCTCCAACATGATTGAACAAATTGATGCTGTAAAAGTGGAGGATAAAATATCAGTCATGAAAAAATTGCTCCGAGAACGAAAGTGGAAATTTAAGGTGCTACTTACATATGTGATATTTCAGTTTGGGGAGAGAGATTAGCAACAAAGAGTACTTCCTGAATTTAACAGCCAAGTGTGTTAGCACGACTCGAAGGAGAAAGGGACTTAAATTGCATAACAAAAAGTAGCCTCATCTGAAGATTCATCCCCAAAATAAGCCATATTCGACTTTGTGGCAACAGTTCAATTATTAAACGCTAAGCGTTTCTTCTGAGTCTGACATATTTTGAAGATAATAAGAACAGATACCTCAACAAAACGGGGACGTGTCTCATCTTCTTCTATCGGACGTGGAAGGCAGTCGTCAGAGAAGGTAATCTTCTTACCGCAGAATCTGCCCATCTTAGGTTTCTTCAGATTCGGTTTGGTCTCCAAATCATCTTCTATCAGAAGGCTTTCTTGTCGAAGGTAGTCTTCGTACCTGGAATATCAAAAACCCTTGTGATCTCACCATGTATACCAAAAACTTAACCCAATGTGCTCTTGATAACAAACTCAAGAGGCAAATAGTTAAATCCCTTACCAAACCTTGTAATCTATGCAATACCTAATTAACAAAAATAATGGTGTTAGTCTTCTGTAATGGCATCGAAACTCCAGCAATAAGTTACAACCAGTGTAACATAAATAAATCTCCATAACATGGAAAATCAATTTACTTGGGTGGGTATTGATCTATCTTAGCCACACAAAGAAAAATCTTACGACCGTGCAAATATTCACCGTTCTTCTTTTGAAGAACCTACATTAGAAAAGATTTAATCAGCAATCGTAATTTCAAAGAACTACTTGTATATTTTTCATCATAAGTATACACTACTTTTCAAATGACTACTTAAATACTTTATTCATCATTATTATAAACTACTCTCACCTTGTTTGCTTCGTTAGCTGAAGCAAACTCAACAAAGCCATAGCTCTTAGGCTTGCCATGGCGGTTTACAATAAGTTGAACACGGACAACTTTTCCAACATTTTTGAAGAAATCGATGCTATAAAAGTGGAAAGGATAAAATAGCAGCCATGAAAAACTTGCTCAGAGAAGGAAAGTGGAAATTGAAGGTGCTACTTACATATCTGATACTAGATCTGCTATTTTAGTTTTGTAAGAGAGATGGGCAATAAAGAGCGTCTTTTCCCTTACGGTAGCTTCCTGAATTTAACAGCCAAGTGTGTTAGCACGATTCTAAAGAGAAAAGGTCATCTTTCGACTTTAAGACAACAGTTGTGTTATTAAACGCTAAGCGTTTCTTCTGAGTCTAAAATATTCTGAAGATAATAAGAAGAGGTACCTCAACAAAATGGGGAGTTTGATCAAGTCCTTCCACTGTCTCCTAGCCATTTTGGAGATTATAAGAACAAGATGCCTAATTGAAACATAAACCTGTACAATATATGCAACATATCTAACAAACAGTAGAATATTCAAATCATCAAAAATTATACCTTGACTGACATTAAATTAGCCTGATCAGAATTTGTCTCAAACAACTCGACCCTTCGTTGGAGACTATCAGCAAATCCTTTCGCTGTCTCCTGTAAACGAGCAGCCATTAGAACAAAGTGTAGAGACAAAAATGTTGTCAAAGAACAAGAGGATTCCGCAGAATCCGACCATCTTAAGTTACCTTCTCCTCGGATTTTTCCTTGAAAATCAGTTTGGTCTCCAAACAATCTTTTGGCTTTCGCTTACCTAAATAAAAGAAGAGAAGCAAAAACAAAGTTAAAATCAACAAACAAGTAAGTGTGGGTATCAAACATTAGATAAGAATTATGGCTACAACTGGCCATGGAGGAGCAAAACCCTGAAGATGGACCTAAGAAGAAGGTATTTATAAAACAATAATCTGGTTTGGGCTGGGCTGGGCTGGGCTTTTAAGCCTTTAATTGGTTGGGTTTACGTAAAAGGCTGATTGATAATATTTGTTCGATGTGGGACAAAAACATCTCCACTACATGCCGTTTCTTATATTCCACTACATGCCGTTTTATATACTAAAGAGCAGAAACAGCACAATCCCGAATCTTTCTAAGTCTTGCCAAATCCATCACTGTCCTACTTCTTCGGCAACACTGTCTGAGACTCGGAGGTGAGCAGAGAGAGCGAAAGACATGGAGAGCAGCGAGGAAGAAGACGACTTCCCATCAATCGAAAGCATAACTCCTCAGTCAAAGATCGATTCCGTTCACCAGTCTCTCACCGAAAAGGTTCTTTTTTTGTTTGTTTTCTCTCTCCCTCTCTCTCTCTCTTTGCTTCGCTACATTTTTGGGAGTTGTTTATTTCACTGAACCAATTCATTGCATTGTGAGATCGTTTTCTCAATTGGGATGTTATCTATTGATCTGGATTAGGACTCAAGAGCCCTCGAATTTAGTTCATTGAAAGTACTTGAACCTAAGATTGTTGATCATTACCTCTTCTCTTGGTCCATGTATCCATGACTCTCTTTTTTTGCTGGTTTATTTGAACAATGCAGGGAATTAGAAAGCTGTGCTGTGAGCTTTTGGATTTAAAGGATGCTGTGGAAAATATGTGCGGTGATATGCGTACAAAGTACCTTGCTTTCTTGAGGTAATTTTAACTTCTCTTTGTCATCTGGTTTGCAAGTTTCGTATTTGCTATTCTGGATTCAGAGATCTAAGGCGGAAAAAATCTTGTTTTGTACAAGTAATGTTTGGTGTAAGATTATAAGTCATGTTCCTTTGTTTCTCTTGTGCTAGTTTCTGAGATTCCTATCTTTATGTTTTATCTGTGTAGAATATCTGAAGAAGCAGTGGAGATGGAGCAAGAATTGGTTGAGCTACGGAAACATATTTCTTCCCAGGGGATTCTTGTGCAGGATCTGATGGCTGGACTTTGCCGTGAGATGGATGAATGGAAGCGATCCGCCGGTGATGCAGATGTATCAGATAACTCTGAAGTCATGGATCCCTTGCCTAATGAACTAACCGATCCAAAGTCTGAGTTCCTGGAGAAGATTGACCTTCTTTTGGCTGAACATAAGGTGGATGAAGCACTGGAGGCGATGGATGCGGAAGAAAGAAACCATCCAGATCTGAAAGGATCAGTTGAAATGTCTTCTTACAAGTCTGCTTTTATGGAAAGAAAAGCGATTCTTGAGGATCAGCTCCTTAGGATCGCTAAACAACTTTCAGTTAGTGTAGCTGAACTGAAGCATGCGTTGATTGGGCTGATCAAACTTGGCAAAGGACCTTCAGCTCACCAATTACTTTTAAAGTTTTTCGCCACGAGCCTCCACAGAAGAATCGAGGCCTTTCTTCCTTCATGTTCGACCTGCCCAAACACTTTTCCTGCCACGTTGTCTAAGCTTGTTTTCTCTAATATATCACTAGCTGCAAATGAATCAGCAGCTATGTTTGGCGATGATGATAATCCGGCGTATTCCAACAAAGTTGTTCAATGGGCAGAGAGGGAAGTCGAGTATCTGGTGAGGTTGGTTAAAGAAAACGCAGCTCCTTCCGAAACAGTTTGTGCGTTGCGTGCAGCCAGTGTTTGTCTTCAAGACTGTCTTAACTATTGCAAAGTGTTGGAACCACAGGGGTTGATCTTATCCAAGTTGTTTTTGGTGCTTTTCCGGCCTTATGTTGAAGAAGTGTTGGAGCTGAATTTTAGACGGGCTCGAAGGGTTATCTTTGACTTGACTGAAACTGACGAGGGACTGGAATCATCTTCTGACTTTGTGACGGTATTATCTGAATTTGCAATCGCCTCAGATACGACGATGACTGATTGTAGCATTCGATTCATGCAAATTGTGCAAGTAAGATGATTTTCAGCACTGTTTTTACCATTTTCTTTGATTTTAGACGTATAAATTTATCGAAGCTTTATTTGTTCTTTCAGGACATACTTGAGCAGTTAACACATCTAGTTGTGTTACACTTTGGTGAAAGTGTACTAACGAGGATATTGCAACTATATGATAAATACATCGACTTTCTGATCAAAGCCTTGCCTGGCCATGCAGACGAGGACGGTCTTCCAGAGCTTCAAGACAATACCATACTCGCTAGAGCTGAGACAGATTCAGAGCAGCTTGCTCTTCTTGGAGCGGCGTTTACAATACTTGACGAACTTTTACCAAAATCACTTGTTAAAGTCTGGAATCTCCAGATTGAAAACGGCGGAGGAGAAGGTGATAGTAGTGCTGCTCTAATCAGTAGCTCTGCACCGGAGTTGAAAGAATGGAAACGCCACATGGTTCAAGCATTCGACAAACTCAGAAACTACTTCTGTCTGCAGTTTGTCTTGAGCTTCATCTACTCTAGGGAAGGACTAACACGATTAGACGCACTCATTTATTTAACTGAACTACCAGATGACTTGCATCTGCCCTCTCTACCGTTTCAGGTCTCATCCTCTTCTTTGATCTGGTTTTATAGTTTCTGGTTAATAAATTTTAGCAAACAGAATCATCGGTGTCTCTTCTTATACAGGCATTGTTTTCTAAGCTACAGCAGTTGGCCATAATTGCGGGGGATGTTCTGCTTGGAAAAGAAAAGCTGCAAAAGATTTTACTAGCCAGATTAACCGAGACGGTTATTATTTGGCTGTCAAACGAGCAGGAGTTTTGGAGTGCATTTGAGGACGAGTCAACTCCACTTCAGCCAATTGGGTTGCAACAGGTAACACACTCTCTTCTACCATTCTTATGTACACCAGCTTTTCGTCAATCTCAGGCTCATGGGTCAAAGATTGAACCTTTGGAATCTAAAATGTGAAATGTTGGAAACTTAAGTTTGACAGATGATTTGGGTCAAAAGCTGAAGTTTTTATTACGTTTTGCAGTTGATCCTCGACATGAACTTCACAGTTGAAATAGCCCGGTTTGCGGGTTATCCATTTAAAGTTGTTCAGAACCATGCATCAGTCGTGATCAACCGAGCCATCAGCATATTCTCCTCAAGAGGCATCAACCCACAAAGGTAATAAAAAAAATCTCTCTACTCGATCCGATCCAAACATGGATTAACTAAAAGTATCTTAATATTATTTGAAAAGCTCACTCCCGAAAGCCGAGTGGTTCACGGAAGCTGCCAAGTCAGCTATTAACAGGCTACTCATGGGCTCTGAAGACGCATCAGAACCTGAAGAATATGAGTGCGAAGAAGACGACGGTCACATTGTCCTCCCTGAGATTGGCGACGAGCACTCAGATTCCCTAGAAACTTCATCACTTTCTACAATGGACTCGTTTGAGTCATTTGCCTCAGCGAGCATGGCCGATCTTGAGAGCCCCACCTTCACCGATTCTGAGGCCTGACCAGTTGGCGTAGTATATGTTGTTGTATCTTGTAGTCTCTCTCAACTCTCAAGTAGTATATAGAGGATATTTTTACTTGTTTAGACATCCATTTCCGGTTAAGGTCGGTATAATAAAAGCCCATTTGTGGCCCATTGAGATGAAGCGGTGAGTGTTCGTCAAGCATAATAATAAAATAATTCAGACAGACAAGACAATCGTTGAAAGAAAGAAAAGTCTGTGGCCGTCTCCGTTTTCCTTTGGCTCCAAGGCGGTCTTTCACTTTCACACGCTCTATATATATCTTCTTCCTCCTCGCTCTATTTTTCTCCCACAGTCTCTCTCTCTCCCTGAGAAATCGAGGGGCTAATTGTAATTGATTCCGGAGATTGTTCTTTGTTTTTCCTCTCCGTATTTATTTTTTCGTCAGGTACCAATTTTTTTTATCCCTTTGTTGAATATGCTTTCAGTCATTTGTTTGTGGTTTTGTTTTATCCTTCTTTGATGCATCAATTTTGAAGCGAGGTTATTATGTGTTTGTAGCTGTGTGGGGTTCCGAAATTTCTTAGATGTGATAAAGTAGGACACTTTGATCCTTTCTGAGATCCCTAAGAACGAGGAATAGTTCTGAATCTTGTAACCCGATGTAGGGATTAATCGCAAAGCGTATTACGGGGTTTCAATTTCTTGATTTCAAATCGTTGTAGATTTGATTTAATCGTTACATAGATTAGTTTGGTCGTATTCCGTGAATTATTATCTGGGGATATTTGGGCCATCTCTGTTTGAAAGATTACCAATTGCTAGAATCTGATGAATAATTCCTCATTTGGCTCTCAGGAGCACTTTGTGAACACCCATTGTTCCAACAGTGACGGGTACAGGATCTGGTTCTGTATTTGTGGAGTCAGAGAAGAATATGAGCTCTCAAGTCAGGAGAAATGGGCCTCGATTCAACAATCCTCAGCAAACGTGGGTTCCTAGAGGTGCATCTACCTCGCCGGTGGTTGTAAATGAGCCTTCCCTTCCTCCTACTAATACAGATAGATTCTCTCAAACCCCTGATTCTGGTGCTCCTTCCCGTCCTGTTTATCTGCAAAGGCAGCATAACGCCTCTGGTCGTCCGTCTTATAACCACCACCAAAGGAATAATGTCGTTGGTCCGCATCCACCTAATCGACAAAGAAGAGATAATGCTTCGGGAACTCTGCCTGATAATCACCAACCAGTTGCATCTAGGACCCAGCCTGTGAATCAGGGGAAAAGGATAGCTAAGGAGGAAAATATTGTGTTGACAGACCCAAACTTGCCTCAACTTGTTCAAGAGATACAGGAGAAGCTGGTGAAGAGCTCTATTGAGTGTATGATTTGTTATGACAAGGTTGGGCGGTCTGCAAATATATGGTCTTGCTCCAGCTGTTACTCCATTTTCCATATGCATTGTATCAAGAGATGGGCTCGAGCACCAACATCGATTGATTTGTTGGCTGAGAAAAATCAAGGTGATAATTGGAGATGTCCAGGTTGCCAGTCTGTACAGTTGACGTCATCTAAAGAGATTTGCTATCGGTGTTTTTGTGGAAAGAGAAAAGATCCACCTTCTGATCCATATCTGACTCCACACTCATGCGGGGAGCCATGTGGGAAGCCGCTGGAGAAAGAGTTTGCAGCTGCTGAGACGACTAAGGAGGATCTTTGTCCTCATGTCTGTGTGTTGCAGTGTCATCCCGGTCCATGTCCTCCTTGTAAGGCGTTTGCTCCACCTCGTAGTTGTCCCTGTGGTAAGAAGGTGATTACTACTAGATGCTCTGAGCGGAGATCTGTTCTTGTTTGTGGGCAGCGTTGCGATAAGCTTCTCAACTGTGCGCGTCATCCATGTGAAAGGGCATGTCACGTTGGCCCTTGTGATCCTTGTCATGTACTGGTAAATGCCACATGTTTCTGCAAGAAAAAAGTGGAGACTGTCATTTGCGGAGATATGAATGTGAAGGGAGAGTTGAAAGCAGAAGATGGTGTGTATTCGTGTAATTTGAATTGTGGGAAGCCGCTTGGATGTGGTAATCATTTCTGTTCCGAGGTTTGCCATCCTGGACCTTGCGGGGACTGTGACTTACTGCCCAGTAGAGTTAAGACGTGCTATTGTGGGAAAACGCGATTAGAAGAACAGATCAGGCGGAGTTGCTTGGACCCAATTCCTTCTTGTTCAAACATGTGCAGGAAGCTTCTTCCTTGTGGGTTACATACTTGCAACGAGGAGTGCCATGCAGGCGATTGCCTACCTTGTTTAGTCCAAGTCAACCAGAAATGCCGGTGTGGGTCAACATCCAGAACTGTGGAATGCTACATAACAACTTCTCTAGAGATGGAAAAGTTTGTGTGCGCTAAGCCCTGTGGGCGTAAGAAGAACTGTGGGAGGCATAGATGTAGCGAGCGTTGCTGCCCTCTCTTGAACGTGAAAAAGAATGATCTGTCTGGCGATTGGGACACACACGTCTGCCAGTTACCTTGCGAGAAGAAGCTAAGGTGCGGGCAGCATTCCTGTGAATCTTTATGTCACAGTGGCCATTGCCCTCCTTGTCTCGAGATGATTTTCACTGATCTTACATGTGCTTGTGGAAGAACTTCGATTCCTCCACCACTACCATGTGGGACACCTGTCCCTAGCTGCCAGCTTCCATGCTCGATTCCTCAGCCTTGTGGCCATTCTGCTACGCATGGATGCCATTTTGGAGATTGCCCTCCTTGTTCTGCCCCCGTGGAAAAGAAATGCGTCGGTGGTCATGTGGTTCTCAGAAACATACCTTGTGGGTTGAAAGACATAAGATGTAACAAGATTTGTGGAAAGACGAGGCGTTGTGGCATGCATGCTTGTGCCAGAACTTGTCACTCGGAGCCTTGTGACAGTTACAGTGAATCTGAAGCAGGTCTGCGTGCTACATGTGGACAGACGTGTGGTGCTCCTAGAAGAGATTGCAGGCACACCTGTGCAGCACTCTGCCATCCTTCTGAGCCTTGCCCAGACTCAAGATGTGAATTTCCAGTCACAATTACATGTTCGTGTGGTCGCATAACCGCTACAGTCCATTGTGATGCTGGAGGAAGAAGCGCCAACGATCTTCGTGTTGATTCTATATATGAAGCCTCTGCTTTGCAGAAGCTTCCAACGCCTCTTCAGCCTGTTGAGCCGAGTGGAAACCGAATCCCTCTCGGGCAGAGAAAGCTTTCGTGTGATGATGAGTGTGCTAAGCTGGAGCGTAAGCGGGTTCTTCAGGATGCGTTTGATATCACTCCCCCAAATCTGGACTCGTTACATTTCAGCGAGAATTCTGCTATGACAGAGATTATTTCAGACATCTATAGGCGTGATCCGAAGTGGGTACTGGCTGTTGAGGAGCGCTTCAAGTTCCTGGTACTTGGGAAAGCTAGAGGAAACACAAGTGCCCTCAAGCTCCATGTCTTCTGTCCGATGCAGAAGGATAAACGAGACACAGTTCGGCTTCTAGCTGAGAGGTGGAAACTTGCGGTTAGCAACGCAGGGTGGGAGCCAAAACGGTTCACAGTGGTCCACGTAACATCAAAGTCGAAACCGCCAACACGGATCATTGGAGCTAGGGGTGGTGTTGTCTCGGTAGGCGGACCCCAGCCACCGTCCTTTGATCCGTTGGTGGATATGGATCCTGGGCTTGTGGTTTCTTTACTGGATCTCCCGAGGGAGGCGAATATCAGCGCCTTGGTGCTGAGATTTGGGGGTGAATGTGAGCTTGTTTGGCTGAATGACAAGAACGCTTTAGCCGTGTTCCATGACCATGCCCGAGCCGCCACTGCCATGAGGAGGCTTGACCACGGTTCTGTCTACCATGGAGCCGTGGTTATTCAGAACAGCGTGTCTCCATCACTCAGTAATGCATGGGGAAAATTACCCGGCAGCTCAGCAGGAAATCCATGGAAGAAAGCAGTGATTCAGGAGAGTGATGAGTCCTGGGGAGCTGAAGATTCCCCCATTGGAGGATCATCTACAGATGTTAAAGCCTCTGCGTGGAGATCAGCAACGAGCAACACTCCAATCGCTACCTCGGTTAACCGCTGGAGTGTGCTGGAGCCCGAGAAGCCCAACACGTCCGCTTTGAAGCCATTGACTCAGACAGAAGAGAGCAGCAGCTCAAAAGCTGCCGGTAAACAACCGGTGGAAGGCTCCAGCGAAGAAGTGGTGGATGATTGGGAGAAGGTATGTGACTGAGAATATCCCAATGACTGTGACAGTGATTTTCTACTTTTATGCTAAGTATAAAAACGGCAGGTTGTTCAGACTTGAGAGCCTTAGGTGATAGTCAATGGCTTGCCGTTTTCGTCTTGGCATATTTGACGTTTGGTTGGTTATTTCATTGTTCAGTTGGCGATGTTGTGGTTTTTATTATTTTTATTGAAGAAATATCGTAATACTTTGTTCTTGACAAAATTATGTAATATATAATAAGATTTTAAGGCAATAAGGTTTATTGAAATCACTAGCTTTGATTGAGAAATTAATTGTCTTCTTTTTTTTGTCAAATTTTGCCCACTAGCAAAAACAAATATTTAGAATAGAAACATCATTAGGAATCTGAAACAGCAGAGGCTCAAAAGCTTCATTACAAAATGTCACGCTCTTGCAAGTTGTAACCAAAACTTCATCTTTACTCCAAAAAAAAGTTGTTTTCCTGTAAATTAAAAGATTCCAGATTTTTGGTGAAGTGTTCCAAAGTAGCGTTGGACTCGAATTCAGATCCGATAACACGAAAACGAGCATCTAGCCTAGTAATTATGTGATCGTTTTGATTCTCATATAAAAAGCTCAGATATAGCAATAAAAAGAAGAAGAGCCACGAACTGAGAATATATTTGCTTTACCTTTTGCGGTACAATTGAATGGTTGTTGTTATTATCATATATGCAAAGTTTAAAATTACATGGTAGTAATGCTTAGAACGAGAATCTTGAGAAGAAACAATTCGGTCCAACATAACTTATTCTTCTTCTGTCACAATCCTTTCTTCTTCTTTCTGTTCCACCGAAAACAAATCTCTATATAAAGCTCACTGAAGAATGTTCTTTCATAATACAAACAAGGAAGAAGAAAGAAAGAAAGAAATGTCTATCCAAAAAGCTGTCAAGAGTTCTCACTACGAGGCAGAATCCAACATGGAACAAGATGTAATAAATCAACATTTTATTTTGGTTATTTTATATTTGTTGGGTTGTTATTTTATTGCAACTAAAAAACTCGAACTTGATTAATAGATCGTTAGAAAAGCATGGATTTTTAAGCCAAGTGGTCTTAATTTCATATGGGGAGGTGACTCTCGGTACTGGGTCATCCCTGACGAAGACAGGTACCTCCATCATCTGTCTTTTATAACCGAATACACCCGGAACCGGTTTTTTGGTTTCCTCTGTTTAACTCTGGAGAGTCTTTCTTTGGCTTTTCAAGGACGCCTGCCGAATTGAAGATGGTGACTTGGTTAGAAGTAACCGGTTCGTTCGACAAGGTCGAGCCAGGCAAAACGTACCGAATCGGTTTTAAAATCTCCTTCACAGCTGATGCAACCGGATGGGACCAAGCTCCGGTTTTTATGTCAGCCAAAATTGGGAAGAAAGGGAAGACCATTTGGAAGAGGATCAAATCGGTGAACAATAACATTAAGAAACTTAAAAGCGGGACAGAACCGGTTAACATACCAGATGAGACGGATGGAAGATTCGAGATCTTCGTCAGTCCCACGGTAGCAATAAACCAAGATACCAATCTTCAATTTGGTTTGTATGAAGTGTGGACCGGAAAATGGAAGACAGGTTTGTTGATCTATGAAGCTTTTGTTCAAGAAGTGTAAAGAGATTATCAATCACTTCTCAATATTGGAAGATTACATCTCAAACTTCCTTTAATGTGTATATATATTCCATCAATAAGAATCAAGTTGTGCACATACACAGACACAATCTCTACACACTATACTCAGCTCCAACTATAAACAAATATAATGAGAAGGAAGCTGATAAATCTTTGCGTACCTAACCAATAGATTTATATATCCAACAAATCGATCTGTGAAGGACTAAAAATGCTGGCTTACGCCTATGGGAGAACTCCGAACACAACCGCTTATGATATGCAAGTACAGCGCGAGGCACACGGTGGTTATAACAGAAGATTTGGCTCCAACGTATCCAACTACTTGACGTCCTTTGTCTGTAACCTCTTCATGAACCACGTTGAAACTTTTCCTGAACCCTTGAAATGTCTTCAACATTAAAAATCCAATGATTGATCTTGCCGTTTCTAGTGTTACTCTTCCTGTTACATCGAACATAAACTTCCGATTGCTCGGAACTGCCAATGTAGTCGAGATAGCCTCGGCCCACCCGCTACTCTTGATCCCGTCTACTGATTCCGAGTTGCTTCTCGAGGAACCATTAGTCTTGAAATCGTCTTCTTGGATCTCTTCTATCACGTTATTAGAGCTTGAAGAAGAAGATGTAAAGACTTGGTGAGATGTTCGAACGAGAGTTTCGAGAGCACCGTTACAAACCGAAACAAGAACGTCTTTGAGGGTATCCTGATGTTTAGGATTCGTCAAGCCCTCAAAGATCTGGTCATAAGTGTTGATCTCCATCGTCTTGTCGAGATACACAGCGACTGCTGTGCTAGTGAATCTCTGAATGCAATCGGCTAAAAGCTCTCTACACTTGTCGTCACAAAGCAAATTCACCCATTGAGGTGTCTGTGAAGAATCAGAATCACATTTCACACCATTCCCGAGCTCATTCGAGTAAAATCCAAGAACAAGATTCTTAGCGAAGCTAGCAACTACAACTGAAACGAATCCAGATCCATCCTTTGAGAAAACCTTATCAATGACTCTATCAACAACACTCGGCTCCGATCCAATTCCTGAATCGGCAGACTCGAAGTTGTACCCACGAAAGACCCCAATGGTGACAGCCTGAGAAACCCTAGAGAGCGAATCCGTGAAATCATTGGACCTGGTGATCTTGGCGATCTGCTTGAAGCTGTTAGGGATTTCATCGGAATCTGAATTGAGAAATCCGTTCAAGTCTCGCGAGACGATACTCAAGGTCTCGGCCGATTCAGAGATCAATTCGGCTACAGAGACGATGGCTCCGAAAATCTTAAAAAGACGCTTCCTTTTCCTGGCGAGAGATGGCAAATGGTAAACCTTGTAAACTCCATAACCAGAAACGCCGGAAATCGCCATGAGAATAAGCCATTTCCTTCTTCTCTGAGGCGAAAAGAGACCCTTTTCACCCAATCGAAGAAGGTCCATTCAACAACAGGATATTGAATTGAGTCTCAGAAAATCTAATTGCAAAAAAACCACAGATTGAAAGAAGGGACCCAGAAAAGGATTCAGATTCTTTGATTGAATAGAGACAGAGACAATTTGATTAGCAGATAAAGAAGAAGAAGAAGAAGAAGAAGATAAGGGTATGACAATGAAATTGGCGTTGGGGGGAAAGAGAGAGTCAATAAATTGAGAAGCTTTCTTCGGAGTTGGAAGAGAGAGACAAATCGAGGACAAGTTGGATAACAAAAAAACAAATTTCAGTTCGGTTTCATTGGATAATGAATATCTCTACACACTCACGACCTAATGGAATCTTTCAGACGATTCTTCTTCTCGTGGAAACAAAATACTTTTTTATCCCCCATGTTCCAAGTTCGAATCGATCGACCCACAATTTCAGTCTTTTTTTTTATATTAATATTATTAATTTGAACTTATACATACGTAATCCGTCTTTTTGACATCATAATAAATTTACAAGAAAACAAAAATAGAGATACATGTACACGATATTACATGTTGTCAATCGAAATCTTATTATCTAGAATTTGAATGAATAATCCAAAAGGCTATATAATATAAATTAGAAGCATATATAGTTTTACTTCCGACATGGCTCCACATATTTGTTCTTATCTAATTTTCATCAAAATAGCATTTTTCTAATACGATGTGCCCATATACCTACAAAATTCCAAACCATTCAATGTTTCTTTGCCACGTTTCCAATTCAATATAACAATCATAATTAAATCGATGTTTATACAAATATGATTAGTAAGGGAAATCAAAAGATTTTTAAAGTTTTTTTTTTGTTTTTTCCAAATTTTGTGTTTTTTAGTACAAAATAAACCTAACCATTGAATCCGATTGGGGCTGGTTAGGATGTTAATAATGTAAGTGTTAGGATGAATCAGAAGGGTTTTGAAGTTGGATGTTAATAATGCAAGTGTCAAAAGTTATAGCCATCTTATCTCTTATATAAACAATTAGCAAGTGTTTGGGAAAATGTAAAAACAGAAACAAAAATTCCTTGACCCCCAATCAAATCTATACTAAAATCAATTTTCACTACCTTTTTTTTTACTAGTTCTAAGGAAACTTCTAAGATAAGAAAATCGATGTTCAGTCTTCAATAATAATAGAAAATATAGTTTTTTTTTTTGTCTAAATGTTAAATTAGAAAATATATAGTTTACAGTTTATTGATATAACTTGAATAAGAAAAATTAGAAGAGAGTAACAAAAATAAAATAGGCTCGATAAAATTATTTTATATTTCGACGACAAATCTACAACCTTTGACTAATCCGTACATTCGTATTTTTTTTGACATTTAAATTTGAACAAAGAAAAACGAAACGCCAAAAAAATGAAGAAAATTTGAAGCCGGCGTTATTACTTCATACAGTCTTATTATGACTTATCCAATATTATGCAAACTTCAATATGAAATCTAGATTAATTTCAAAAATGTATTCACGTTATTACAGTAATTTATTCATTTTATCTATATAAATCATACAGTACAAACTACTGGTTAAATTTTACAGTGATTGTATTAGTGAAATTTGAAAACTACTATACTAGAAACTGTGATCAATCAATATATATAGAGTTAATGATTGAATTTCGATCAATGGGACCTTGTGACTCCCACACTCTTTCGACATTTATTTTCGTAAACCAACTTTTTTTGAATAAAAATCTAAACAAGTCCTTAAAGTCACGTTTGATTCTCTCAATTATTTCTCCTTTAACACTCGTTTTAAATTTAATATTTTTGATAAAATAAATCAACATTTCAGACCCTTAAAAACCACATCATACTCCAAAAACCAAACCTATCTTTCAACCAAACACACACACACAAAAAAAAAACCAAAACAGAGCATGAGAAACAGAGGACAAAACCACAACAAGTTCTTGAGAATAATCTCAACCCCTCTTAGAGCTTTAGGCAAGGCACGTGACCTCTACGTTAGAAGCATCACCGGCTGCGCAGCTCGGACTCAATATTCCTCCTCCGCATCCGTCTCCGCTCCTTTTCCGAGAAGCCGGAGCTCCTCTTCCGCCGCCTTCTCCTCCTCAGCATCTTCCCGGAGAACCAGGGATTTCGGGATTGACGACGATTACAGCGAGCTTGTGAGAGCTGCTTCGGTAAGGAGTTTAGGGCACAAGAATGAGATCGACATGTTCATACACGAGAAGCTGCAACAGCAAAAGGAGCTGAAGCAGAAGCAAGGAGGGCTGCCGAAGAGCTCGAGCGTAGGGATGGCGAAGATAGAGGAAGAGGAAGAAACAGAGGAAGGATCTGTGAATCCGAAGATGAAGAAGACGAAGAAAGTCTCTGATCTCTTGTATCCTCGTAGCAAATCCTATGCTGTTACTGGTAGCCCCAAATTTTAGTTTTTTTTGTTTTGTTTGATTTTACTAAATTTTTTACCATAGTTATGACTGGGTTCCCCATTCAAATATCAGTATAGGGTAGAATAATTATGTGGGAAATTTACAGTTCTCGTACACCTACATTAGTTAATCTTCATAAAGTGATATTTTCTTATATAAAATTTCCAGTGATTTTAAACTAGTTCGTTCTGCTATAAACATCTCAATTTTTTTGATGTGTCATGTGATTGATAAAGTTCTTTTTTATTTGATATGATGATTCTTGATTATTACTAAAGCAGGGAAAAGCAGAAAGCTTGTGAATTATTGTATTTTGTAAACTTTTCCTTTGTTTTTCCTTATAATTATATATTATTGTTGTTTTGTCTTCGGTGGCCACAATATATTATATACTGTCATAGGGCTGCTCGGTGATTAAAAAAAAACAAAAAGAAAGGGGCTGCTCACACGTTTATTCGACTTAAAGAATAGACTATCTCCTTTTAATTTTCTTGTGACATGATTTAATACTATCCTCATCCCTTTATGCAAATCTTTGCAACTGCCCTTAGGTGGAGAATGGGGCTTAGGAAACTCTGAAACTGAGTATTTAAGATGTAAATGTTGGAATGATAATGGAAATCTGAAAATCTGAGAACCACAATGCACATATAACTTGATAAAGAGTAGTAGACATTGTTTGAAGTAAGAACAGTGTAATTTGGTACAACACAACAACAACAACAAAAAAAAAAGACGATCAAAAGCGAAAGAGTTTTATGGTTTATGGTGTTGGAGCTTTTTGGATTGCATTAGAATCTCCCAATCCAAGAGTCACTTTCCCGTGTGTTGATGTATCTATAAACGCCAAAACTCTGTATGACAAAAAATAGAAAGAAGCCATCTCTTGTTTTCTTATCCTACTTGTCACGCCGGTCCTTAGGGAGTAAATCAATCTTCCTGAATCTGAATCTGAATCTCATGCCTACATTGACAACACAGAAGAACAATAATTATCAGTTCCTCTGTTAAGTTCAGAATCTCATGGTCGATGGACCAAGATTCAAGGCCTCTGTATTGACTTTTGGTTCGGTTGAAACGATAAACGGTATGAAAAGCCACTAAATAACCGTAGTAAACATTACCGGTATTTCTAGAGAGGAACTTCAGAAGCTCATCGATGATAATAACCTGCAGTATTTACAAAAAGATTCAAATTACTTGATCATCTTCGAGGATTTCATCTCATATCTTTTGATCCGCCTACTGTCATGCGCTTCCTTAACAAATTTCCATCCCATATGAGAACTAATGTGGTGTATGGTAAGGTAAAGTTCCACTGTGAGGGTTCCTTGAGAGTAGAGTTCTAGTAGACTATCCAGAAGAAGCTAAAATTGAGAATTACTTACTGGAAACGAAAGATACAGAACCGCCGTCCACTCGGTCCAGGACAATGGCGTGACCTATAAAATAGTTAACATGCGAGAGATTGAAAAGAAGAAAACGGATACGCCAGTTTTTCGTACAAGGTGTGCAAAGAGAGGAAACTTACAGAAAATAGGACTGCCAGTGGGTGAACATATAATATTAGCATGTGCAGAACCATCGTCAGGATAATTGAACCAACGAGCCATAAATTACTCCTTGGGGTTATAACCCTGCAATCAAATACCATCTTTAGTAAAGCTAATATGACAGCTTGACAAGTTTGCATAATCCAATGTGTGTTCGTGGATGACACTCCGCCACTTATAGTCTATGTGTGTTCGTGGATGACACTCCACCACTTATAGTCTATACATAGCATTCTATTGTTTGAAATAATTAAGACTCCCTAAATAAGCCGATAACAAGGAAAGAAAGAAAGGAAGAAGCTACACTTACAGAAGGGATTGATTTTCGCTGAGGTTATTGAGAGCATTGAACATCTCTACAACAACAAGTACCGTCATAGCCACAGTCGATGGATGCCGATCCTCAAATATGCTGCAGGGATAAGTTGTCTCTCTAAGTGCGCACGTTTCAAAATTCATCTGAAATGAGATTAATTCATTCCACAGTCGGAGGTTGACACACATGAATGGTGAAAAATGTACAAAAATTCAGATTCAACGATGAAATAATAGGTAAATTTTAGCTGGAGATAAAACCTAACCAGTTCACTGTACGTAAGTTTAGGACCACCATCAGAGTAAACAAACCACCATATAAAGCCAGCAACAGTTGCCAGACCGACATAAACTGCAAAGAAAGATAAACAAGTCAAGCAGATAGGTCCTTTTGATGGATAAATGCTTGAAGTTACAGAGCCATTATTTTTAAATTACCTCCGATAACCAAATACCGGAAGAATAACCACCCTGTAACCACTGCTTCACCAACCTGGAGTTCAACAGCAAACAGAACAAAAATGAGGATTCAGGGTCTGAGTAGTTTGAAAAGAAATTGGCAAACTACAGGAAACCGTACAGTTACAGCTGCTACCTTTCGGGGTTTTGCCTTCATAACATCGGAATCTTGTTTATTAAATCCAATGGCAGTGGCAGGCAATCCATCCGTTACCAAATTGACCCACAGAAGTTGAACCTACATTTTTTTTTTCCGTAACATTCATAGATTTAGACAAACTTTATAAAAGTAAACTTTGCAGATAAGACTATATCACAAAATTGGTGCGAATGGAGTGGAGACTTCATTGAGAGGACAAAGTTACTTCCAGGCTAAACAAACTTACAGGCGCCAGGGTATCAGGGATTCCCAGTACAGCTGCCACAAATATACAGACCACTTCCCCTATATTTGAAGAGATCATGTATCTAATGAATTGCTTCGTGTTATTATAAATAGCCCTTCCTTCTGCAACAGCCTGCCAAGAAGGGAAACAGTTTAGGAGTTGCATTAACGAAGATACTGCAGTGTGATTTGTAGCCTTGTTTTTAATAGTAGACATGGGGACGATGGTTAGTTAAGATTTGCATAGTTTGATACAAGTCGTATATGAATATATATTATTTTTATATATACAGACCAAGATTTCTTTCTTCTGTTTACGAAGACTACAATTTCTTATATATATCCAAATTACCTTTATATATATATATATATATATATGTATATATTTAAGTTCCGATACCAATCTACTTGACATTTGAAAGTTTTAAGTATCATAACTAACAAGAACCAGCTACATCCCAAATTTTTACTAATCAAATTTTCTTTAGTGTTTGAATCCAATTGTAAAGGCACTCAATCTTTTATATTACCTAGATTAATATTCTTAGCAATCTTTTCTTGTTCGTCTTCAACAAAACATAGCTAAACAGCTCTGAACAACTATGCAAAGTGTATGCCAGAATCAAGCATTAAGGAATAACCATAAAAATGGAAGAAAACAAACATACCGCAACTATTGAAGCAAAATTATCATCAGCCAAAACCATATCTGAAGCACTCTGGAATGCAGAAACAATTAGAGAAAAATAGGTTAAACGCAGAAGAGCATAGAGACATGAGCCTCGGCAAGCCAGTTTATTGAAGGAATGACGATTCCAGTATCAGTAGCTTTACTAGTCTGCAAGCTCAGAAAAATTGTCTATAGCAGTCACATTGAATTGTCTATTCCAGTATCAGTAGCTTTACCACTACTATGACAACAGCAAAAAACGGAAACTTTTTTCACTATATTTTTCGTTTTTAATAGCAAAAGGAAAAAAAAATTACGACTGTGCAAGGACCACAAGATGGAGGACAAGATTCCCATGTCAACGGATTACCAAGTCTGGACAAGAGGAAGAGACCAAGATAAAAAGCAGATGGACAACAGATAATGACTATGATTTTAAAGATGATAATAAGTTTTTAGAGTACAAAAAAATATCAAGTCACACAGGATGCTAATCGAAAACTAACACAAGGTAGATACCTTTGCTACAGCTGTTCCAGAACCCATGGCAATCCCAATGTCAGCTTTCTTCAATGCAGGGGCATCATTGACGCCGTCACCAGTCATTGCCACCTAGGAGAACAAGGTTCATGCGTTCGACTGTTAGAACCATGAACTTTTTTCTTTAATAAGTAAAAATGTTAACAAACATAAAAACTTCAAACAAAGTCACTAACGCAAAATGTGAAGGCATGTGAATTCAAAGGCAGACAAAAAGAAGAAATGTACTGAATGACAACTTAGTGCACAGGGAATTACCACTTCATTTTGGTTCTGTAGGGCTTCAACAAGCATCCTTTTGTGGGAAGGTTCAACCCTACACGCAGAAAATTATGGTTTCTAGTAAACGACTATAACTCGAATTTTAGAGAAGAAACAGAAATACGCATGATGATTAAACATTTCAGTTCCTTGCTTCTAAAACCACTAACAATAAAGAAACGGACGAACAAGTACCTGGAAAAAAGTGTCATCCGTCGCAATGCTAGAGTTTGTTGCACCGCTGGAAGCCGTTCAAATTCAGAAGCGGTGTAAGACAGACCAGAAAAGTCGACCACATTGTCGAATGCCCCTATTTTTCTACACAGTGACTCTGCTGTGGACTGAAGTTTCATGCTAATCAGAATAAGCACCAAAAGGATGTAGATAATCAACAAACCACATGTGCTCGGTTTTCTAGTACCTTGTTATCCCCTGTTACAACTATAACACGTATCCCAGCAGTCATACATGCAAGCATAGCATCTCTCACTTCTTCTCTTGGTGGATCAATCATTCCCACCTTCAAAGGAAGCACAAGATGAGCAAGTCTTAAACAGTAAAAGAAAATGACGCATATTCAGTAAACCCATTTTAATCCATCATATTTGAAAGAAAGGCGTACCAACCCAATAAACGTCAGGTCGTTCTCATTATCATAGGAAATAGTTTGTTGACCATGGGGCACGGTTTTAAATGCTAAGGCTAAGCATCTCAATGTTTCATCTCCAAAACTGTTACAGAGAGACATGGTTAGAAAATGGAACAACCACTTCGTTCAAATCTTTAACAGAATAACCATAAGAAGTGACAATACAAGCATCAAAAGAAAACCATCATGAAGTAATTAGAAAATTTAAACAATTCTCATTAAACGAGCTGATGTCTCTAACCTGTGAAACCTTGACTCAAGCTCTGCACGGACAGCAGCAGTTAGAGGAGCAACAGAACCATCAACGTTGCAGAGAAGTTCAGTACACCTAGCAATTATACTCTCTGGAGCACCCTTCGAAAACATTACATCCATTTGCTTATGGCTACATAGGACGCTCATCATTTTGCGGTCACGTGTAAACTCCAAAACATAAACCTGAAAAAATTATGATAAAGATGACCATCAATTACTCATACTAAATTATTATGAATTGTTTGAAATATAAACTTGTTTTGCATGTAAAACAACGGTCAACACAACATAACAGGTTAGTTTTACTAGAGCCACACCTTTTTAAATTGGTTTTCCCAATAATGGTTGCAATATGATGCACGTTCATGCTTGCTCAACATGTTTAGTGCAGAAGGCATTGAATCAAAACCAGGGAGGCCAACCTGAAAATAAGCAACAGAAGTGTTGGACGGTCCTTCAGATATTCTAGACTTAATAAGTTCAACCTCTGTGCAGGGTCTATTGTAAGATGACAAGAAATGGATGCTAACAATCAAGTCTAAGATTCAACTTGAGATTGGAAAGCAAAGCAGTGTGTTATGTTCCATGACATTTCTTGTTGTGGAAAAAAATTCTACTGAAGAAAGAATTCACAGAAACACAAACCTTTTCTGCAAGAACCCGAAGAGCAACTTCAGTTGACTCTCCAATTTTTTCATAAGAATCCTTGTCTGGATTGTATTGCAAAATGGAGTCATTGCAGAGTGCTGAACACATTGCTAAATGATGAAGGCAAGGTAACTGAGCAGGGAAGTCAAGCTGCAAAAGAAGAGAGCATCTTATCTTAACAATGTTGTGTGTTGTTACAAGGCATGTTCGTGTAGTTTGTAGCTTGTAGCTTGTTATAGAGTTTTCGTCTTTTATCTTTCGCGATGGCAAATCATTGACATTTGTGAGAAAATGATTAAGATAATAAGTAATAAAAGGAATTCCATGGAATTTAAAAGAACAAAAGAAAAATGAGGAATATAAGATACGAGAAAATGTATAAAGGATAAAAGACCAAAGAAACCATGATTCTTCTACAAGTATGATACAAAAAGGGAAGGAAGAAAGAAAAACCGTAAGTTTATTAGTTTTCCCTCTCCTCCCTCATATATTGGGCACGGTAGATTGTCAATTTTTAGGTTCTATTGTCATCAAGTATCCAGATAACATTATTAATCAATCCTGAGACGAAATTTTCCGTTCAAGCTGTCCTTGTGTGGTTGAATTAGTTTGTGAGCATGTAGGTAAAGCAACTATTAGTCATCTTCACAAATGTCATGTATGAAATAGTTGGTTACTCACATAGTCCATAGGAGAAGTAATAATTACCTGCTGCCCATTGCTGTCAAAGACAGTACCTTCTGGTGCATAAGTTGTCCCACTAACATTGAATTCATTAATCATAGGACCACGGTCTGCAGATTGGACTACACATATCTGACATACAAGCACAAGAGCAATACTATTCAAATCTTCTGTTTGAGACACCACAAGGAGAAAGTTTATATGCAAGAATGTAATTAGTTGCAATTAGTTATTCACAAAATCACAAGATCTACAAGCAATAGTGTTTATCATTCTTAATTAGACCTGAATCTCTATTTGACCACTTCCCAGACATGCAAAATTTCAAACATATACGGGCATGTGTATTTTACACATGAACTACATTGCCAAAATTTGCCCACCCAAGATATTCCTAAAAAAAATTCAATTTAAAAATCGCAAGTGGCGGAGATACCATGAATAAGAGTTAACAGGCTCGAGCACTGAGGGTTAAAATGCTAACCTTAGACACCGACATCATATTGGTTGTCAATGTTCCAGTCTTGTCACTGCAAATTACAGTAGTGCAACCAAGTGTCTCGACAGATGGCAATGACCGTACAATGGCATTCAAACGAGCCATTTTCTTTGTTCCAAGAGCTAAGCACCTAGATACCAAAAGCATCATAACCAATTAAGCCACAATATTATAACCAGGGGTAGCCTCCCAACGTGGAAGATGACTAGTTGCAAAGCATTTCAGACTCAACCAACATTAAAGCAAACTGAAACTTGAAACAAAATTGTCATTTGTTGATCACAAGAGCCAGATACTTCTCTGGGAAACTCCTTGTCTCCAAGATATCAATAACATTCCTCAGAAATCATCTTAATATTGCTATTTGCTAACAATGGAATTAGTGAACACTTACGTTGTAACAACAGCAGGAAGTCCTTCAGGAATAGCTGCAACAGCAAGGGCAACTGCAATCTGGGAAAATAAAAGTAAAGCAACTAACCCGTCACAAAAACATACATATATGGCATAATTTAAGTTGGTAAAAAAGGATCTGGTTACAAGCTTTCGGGTTTACATGACAATGATGGGGTAATACATGGACCAGAACTTGGGTATGTCATAAATTTGTTACTGATTGAAGATGAGAAAAGCAACTATGACTTGTCACTAAGCCTTTAACTTGATATTCAACAATGTTTGATAGGATGGATACGAAAGGATAAACCCCACTCATTGCAGCACAATTATTTCTTATTTTTGTGACTTTCGCTATTTAAATGTTGAAAGTCTATTTAGTGAGTTGATAATTCTCAGGTTATTTCTATGAACCTGACTTCTTTTCTAGGGATGTCAGCGAATGAAAGGAGAAGCAACACTATCTTTTGATATCACAGCAAGAGTGGAACACACAAAACTGATTATGTACTCCCTAACTAAGAATTCAAAACTGTCATAAGAGAACAACAAATTTCTTTACCTTAAAATAGTGAATTGCGCCTTTAAAAAATCCACCATGAGAAGGGTCACTGAAGTGACCAATGTTGACAACCCACACAAGTACACAAATCCCCGCAATAACCTATACATACATAAATAGGCAAATACATTCTGAGAGAGCTTCAAGTTATGTTGAAAAACATATATATCAATGAAATTAACTAACTATAATCTCTGCAAGAGATCTCTGTCACGCCCGTCATTTTACAAATCCCTTTTTTTTTTAAACTCATTCACACTTCTCAGACACAACTAAGAAATGCTGAAATCTGAGAGAATTAGACATCCAACGGAAAGACAACTCGATCCAGTCTTGTAATTAAAGTGCCTCAAAACGTGAAAAATCTAAACTTTCAAAAAGGAAAAAGTTTTCACCTTAGCCAAAAAGCTGCCAAACTCGTCCAGCTTCTTTTTCAATGGAGTTGCCTCCTGTGACAGTAGCATTTACAAGTAAGAGAGAAAAGCCTTATAGTTATGACGCACTTCAAAAGAAGGAAAAGAATCTCCAGATAGAATACCGAAACTATACTATACAGCAGGAAATAAGTCTACCATGCCAAAAGTGCAAAGCATCAAACAATTCACTGGAATAAATTTGATGCAATCAAAGGTACACTATAAGTTATATAACCTTCTTTTATAAGAGAGTTCTGACCGGTAAGAAAGCATATCAAAAATGTACATGGTGCATTTCCAGATAGAAATGAAAGAATATTGATAGCTTACATCATCTGTGTGCAACATAGAATCGTGTATGCTGCCCATCGCGGTGTTTGAACCAACTCCAATGACAACAGCCCTCCCCCTACCCGCGACCACATCAGTTCCCTGGCAGTCATTATATATTCTACCCAATTAAACACACAAAAAAAGAGATATAAAGAAGTAACTGGAAACAGAAATAAGTGACTACAACAGGTTGTAGAGCCTAAGTTCTAATAATGAGAGAAAAATAAGAATACTACAGTTAGTTAAGGTGTAAGCATGAGGTAGCACTAGATCTCTAGGTACATTAAATGAAAAGACAATAAGCTAATGCAGGTATGATTTAATCCTACCGAAAATAAAACGTTCTTCTTGTCTTGGTAGACAGCATTTGTAGTTAAAGTACAGTCAACATCTTTCTCCACAGAACAGCTTTCACCTGCAATTTCCGGGGAAAATAATTGGTAGTAAGAGTATGAATATAGTGCACTGTAAGAGATCACTTAAACTTTAATCGACATGATAAAGAGCCACTATTATTGTTGAAACTACAATGTTATAAGAAATGCATGTTCACAAATTGGTGGAGAACTGGGTTGATGTACTAGTCACCAACTGGCATATATAGTTCTTGTGGCTACGCAAATAAGAAGTTATGAGTAACACAATGACATACCAGTTAGAATTGCTTGATCAACTCGTAACTCATTGCTAGACATCTCAATCATCCTCAGGTCAGCTGGAATCTTACAGCCCACTGTTTAGCATGCATGCGTCAAGAGAAGCAGCCTTTATGAATTTAGCAAAAGTCTAAGCCATTGCTACAAAACTGCATTTAGGTGAGATAGAGCACACATACCAGTTACTTCAACAATGTCGCCTGGCACCAGCTCTGTTGCTGGTAGTATAGAGAAGCACCCTGCCATTATATACATGTTAATATGGAATGCCATTAACCTACACAAAACTTGCAGATATCCAAAAACTGGAACAACGTCCCAAGCCAAAAAAAGGAAGTGCGCGGAAACATTTTTCAATACCTAAATCTTAAATTCATTAATTGTCATTTTAGACACAACCTAGAGAATTGTGAGCATAACGCAATAAGCTATTGAATTGGTAGAAGAAGAGTATGCTACACAAGATACAAAGTGATTCTAGAGGAGATAACAACAGCATAACAAGTCAGGATGATAAGCAGTTTAAATTATAGTTTGATGTAAGTATAAAAACAACTGAAAGGAATTTTTGCAGTAAAGGTAATCGCTCGACTTATTATGTAAGTACCATTTCGCAACACTGTAGCTATATTTGCTTGGTAGGCGCGTAGCTCCTACAACAGGACAAAGAGAACACATACGAGATAGATAAGCAAATGTTACAACTTACAACCAAAATACGATTTAAGCTTAACATAATTTATAAGCAAATTAGTGTCTATACTGTCCAGTATATATAAAAGTAATTGATTTTAAAGATCTGATATGTATCTGCAAATATGTCAATACTTGAACCATAGCATAAAAACTACCTCAAGAGCCTTCTCAGCATTAGTCTCCGTAATCACCCCCACCGCTGCATTTGCAGCCAATATCAGCAGAATTACCTGTGATGGAATAGTAAATTCAAACAAGAATTGTGATACTCAAACTCAAAGAACGCTTCATACACAAAATCTAGTTAATTGAAGTCTTGGTGAGGGTACAATCATATTTTAAATTAAATGGAATCATATAACAAGACTGAATCCTATTAGTGCTGAAATCCCTATTTCTAGCCTGCTTGTAGATATTTTATTTAGGCCATCACAAAATAATAGTCAGTCTAAATAAAAACCTAAAATAATTAAATTTCATAGAACACAGAGAGAAAAGGAAAACAAGATTTCAACTTTAAACTCCACCACAAAGAACCACTAGCCAATCCAGTTTACCAAATAAAAGAAGTTAACTATCGACCATTATATAAAAGCCAGTGTGAGTGGCAAAAAAAGATATTGTGACTTACAAAAGGCTCCAGAAATGCTGTTAAACCAGTCTCTCCATTGGCCAAAGCCAATACGAAAGAGACAATTGCAGCCACAATCAATATCTTAACAAGTAGATCATCAAATTGTTTCAGAACCAGTTTCCAGAATGGAGTTCCTGCGTTCAGTTAATAAGAAGAGAAAAAACAAAATGGCACATGTCAGGGGAGTACTAAATCCACCTCCAAGGTAACATCATTAGAAAAGGCTAGGTCCATGTGTTAAGAAGAACTACTATAAGGACGATCTAACACGATCAGCTAAGACAGTCTCAAAAGGAGCTAAGGATACAAAAAAATGCTTTTGTAATAGAACAGCTCTATTCTAGACAAATGAACCAGAATGAACACGTGAAAACAAAAAATGAAATCCAATGCGAAAATTGGACAAATCATCACAACGCTAAAACAATTTAGGAGCTCCCATAACCATGATGGTCATCTCGAAACTAAAAAAACTCAAATCGTTTTCGGTGAACCTCTAAGCACATATAATTATGGAAGTAAGGATGAATTTCAAAGACAGTTATTGACAGGCTTACTTTTCTCTTCGGGCAGTACTGCAGGTCATGTGAAAAGACATGCAAAAACATTAAAAGATGGGATCAGAACTAACAAGATAATTAATATATGAAAAAAGGTATGCTCTTTCCACTTGAAGCAGACTAATTTCACTAAATATTTAATCGCTCAGACAATCATATGCAGGATTTTATACTGAAGAACACTCAGAGTGTGCATCAATATTGGAATCCCTACGGACTGTACAAGCAAAGGTAACAACAAATTTGTAGTCTGTGTACTTGACAGGTAATTTACAATGCTAGAACTTTATATTACATGCAGGCTTAAAATCCATATGCTTGACTGAAAAGAACAATAAGACACCCTATTATCACCATCTACAGTGAATTCCATGAGTGATGTTTGATATGAAGACCAAAGCTAGAAGTGAAAGTGAAATGGAAGAAATAATACATACCATTCCTGCCAAAAAGCCTAGAGTGATGATCAACCTACAGATATGGAAACCAAGGACGCCATCCAAAAATTCAACATCAAGGGTTAATTAAAATTGTAGCTTCATAGTGAGTGTAACAAGTTCGAGTATCAAATTCCAAGTTGTCCAATCTGAATTCGGTTACCTGAGAATCAGAAAGGCCCTTTGTTGGGTCTACCCCAAAGAAATCAAGCACCTGCACAGTGAAAGAGTAAACATCATCAACGGTTAGTTGTCATTATATGGGATCGCATTTCGAATCCGATAACAAGTGTCAAGAGAAAAAAAGATTGAGAAGTGGAATGGCGAAGCACCTCTGTGACAGATCTGGCGTAGGCGTCTTCCATGTGATTTATGGGGGTAAAAATTCCGAAACGTCGATGGAAGAAAGTGAGGTGAAATCTAAAGAGTAGAGAAGAAGATGACAAGTTGTAACGCCCAGCTTCCGCTCCGTTCCATATGAGCTCCTTCTTCTTCTTCTCCGTCCGATCGCTGCGAGTGGAAAGTCAAGTGCCCAGAGACACTTTACATTAATTATCGGCTTAGGCTTCCCCACGTGAGGCCCATTTAGAGTTATTCATGTTTTGGAAAATAAATTAACATTATAATTAACATTAAAATAAACATACATATGGCCATATGGGTTTCAACTTTGATACTATAATTTGTTACAACTTATCATTTGTGTATTTTCTATGTATATCCTCAACAGATAACCATACCAATGTGAATATATTTATATAAATCAAGAGAAAATTAAAATCATTTTAAAAGATATAAAATACATATATAAGGTAGAACATGAGTTACGAATACGTTTATGTATTATTATTATTTTTTTACCAACTATTTGCTTTGTTTTGGCAGATGCTAGACGTATTTTTTCTTACAAACTGCTTTGCTTTGTTTTGGCAGACTAGCCGAGTCTTGGGTGTGCAAACTCTTGTGGATGTTACCGAAGTTCAAGAAACTAGCATTAGAAATGAGACACTTTCACTGTTGACACAAATGGTTTCGACTATTGAGGATGACAAGAATCGAAGACTTCAAAAAAGTAAAGATCCTTAAATAGTTTAACTAAATAATAA
Organism: Eutrema japonicum; assembly: GCA_030161315.1. Classification (NCBI taxonomy): domain Eukaryota; kingdom Viridiplantae; phylum Streptophyta; class Magnoliopsida; order Brassicales; family Brassicaceae; genus Eutrema; species Eutrema japonicum. The sequence continues at coordinate 4,825,771 of BSQW01000001.1, read as the reverse complement.
ACTTACATGCATTTTGTTTTATAACATCGCATAATTAGTGCACCCTCCTTTTTCATTTTCAATAAATTGTTATTTATTAAATGTGTGATTATGTATTACACATTTAAGGATTGCATTAGCTTTCGAAATTTATATTCGCCCTCTTCAAATGTGGATTACCAAATAATTATTTGCCATAACTTGTAACTTTTCAAGCCTCATTTCTTTTCAATGTCCTTGTACCATACCTGAAAACACACAGTTGAAGTATAAAAGGTAGGAATGTTCTATCAACAAGAATACTCACCTGATTCCACAGGTCAGTCAGTTGGGTAGTCATCTCTTGAAATTCGAAGAGGAAAACCAAATATTTTTTTTTGGCTTAAATATACGCTATTGGAGCTGGAATTATCGCGGCTGCTGACACCAGACTTTCCCTCCTCGTTAAGGGAGTAATCCCAAACCCAAACAGGCTCAAACTAATCTACCGGGTGAGAGTGACACAACCCACTTATAATGCCCCACTTGGCCAAGTGCTTGTCCTGGTAATTCCGCTCCCGCGAGAAATCAATCTCTGGCCTAAACCAGCAGAGCTGACATTCACCGCAATAAAGGAACCACCCGACCACCAACAACTTGGTTAAAAAACCAAAAATTGTTAACATGTTAAAGATCTTCTCCATCAATTTAAACAAGTTAAGAATTATTAAAAATACTTAAATAAAATCGATATCGTATTCATTTCCAGGTTCAGTCAGACTTAGCACAATTTTTTTTTATAACTTGAATGGTTTTAGTCCAAATAATCTAACTTTTTTTTTTTTGCTAAAAACCAAATAATCTGACTTTGTTTGTCGAAATTTAGACGTCTATACTTCAACTGTGTGTTTTCAAGAACCAAACCGATCTAGACTTGAGATTTTAGTCTTGTTCACATGTCTACGCTCTTGGTTTGATTAGACCTTATTTCTAAACTATACGATTTCTGATATTTATAGTTTAGATTAAGAAACAAAAGATATGTTTATGACATGCGATCATAATAAAGATACTAGGAATCTTGAGCATCATTGCAAATAAAAGAGTATGGACCACTCCCACTTCTTGTGGCCCATTGTAGTTTTAGTTAAAAGAGGGTCCACATAAGTAGTTCTCGCGCGTGGTCGGAGGATCTTCACACTTTAGTTGGCTTCACTCTAATCAAAGTTTAATAAGAAATTTATACCTTTAACTTAACCAACTCCATTAAGGTTTCTTAATCATTCCTTTACTCACTTTCTACGTGTGTCATTGTTCTTTTACAGCACATGAAACGGAGATTGGATAGTACAGTAGTATATTTATACTTATACATAGGTTAGTTGGTAATTGTACACCTATATAAGATATGATGTTTGCAACTTGAAACTTGAAAGTCTAGTGATAAAACTTATGTGAGGAATATATTATATAATGAGAGAGTTTTCTCTCATTCTAAACTGTCCACATCATCAATAAACACTTCAATTAATGGATCACATCTATTTAAAAATATTACTAATTAAAAGGTGTGTTATTTTATTGTGTCACGTAACTTTCAATAATTAAAAATTGTGTCAAATCTTACTAATCAAAAATATATGTGTGTGGTATTGTATTGAGTATTTGTTTGTTCATTTTCTGGTTTTTCATAGCTCTCCCTAAGAGATTATCAGAAACCATGTAGTCTGAGTTTTCTGAATTTTCCAGAAAATTAAAGTATCTTGTGGGTGTTCTCGAAAACAACTGATTAGTTTAGTTTGATTATAAATAAATATTAATTATTAGGAGAAAAGAGACGTCGGTTTATCAAACCCACGCTCAACCGCTTCTTACTTCTATTTTTCAAGTCGGTTTATCAAACGAGGTTAGAAAAAAAACGTTTTCTAACGGATATCTTATTGTGACATTAGAAAATAATTCCTAAAAAATAGCATATAAACAAATTTAAAAATATGAATGTAAATATGTAAAATAAATATAAAACTATAATTAAAATCACACAGTAGTGAAATACAAAATATAAACACATAAAAAAGAACAATATTTCAACATAACTTAATAACATAAGTAAGAGAAAACCGTTACTATATACAAACAAGAATAATGAGAAAAAAGAAAACACACATACACATAATGTAACTTTAAACATAGACCGAATATTAAACTAAATTTTGAAATTAAAAAAAGGTTTCCAAATAAATTACATAAAAACAAATATAAAACATGAATGTAAATAAGTTCCGCGCTTCGGTCAACCCCTAGTTTATTTTTATTGGAGACTTAACTGAACACTGGTTCGTTTTTTTACTGCTTTACATTGATGGTGACAAATTGTCTACAAACTAATACAAATACAACTATATTCGTTTGCTGAATTTATTAGCCTATTTATAATTAAAAGCTCATAAACTTTTTAATAAATTTACCATATATATTTTTTACATATATATATGTTTCGTGAAACAGTAATCTAGTGTGGTCCCATATAATTATTAGAGTAATGTAGAATGAGTTGTGTGCGAGTCTCACTTATCATAATTTGGTTGGATCTTAATTCTTCTCCTTGTTTGCAATGATGAGAAGCATTTACAAGTTGAATAAACAATTTTATTTCCCCAACCTAACTACATTTGTAAATACATTCCTATTACAAGGGTACATATTTGGTAGATTTATTACAAGAGTATATTTCTATATTATTTTGCACTTGTAAATATAGATTATTAAACAATATTTTATATATTTCACAAAAAATGTCGTTGTGATACATTTTATACAAATTAAAAAAATATTCCGTTATGCAAATATATTTTTATTTAATATATCATTAATTAGATAATAATAATAATAATTTAAATTCAAAGAAAATGAGTTTTTTTGGTAAAATGTAAAATATGAAATTTGTCTTCAAAAATATAAAACGACAATTTTTGAAATAAAAATAAATTTTTAAAATGATATTTATTGTGAAATGGATGGAATATTTTATAATACTCTAAATGTTTAGAGAAGTTTTGAAAAAAAAAATAGTTTATGAATATTACCAAAATGTCATTATTTATTATTCAATTCATAACTATCTAAGTAGATAAAATATTTAATTGATTAAGTCTTTAATTATTATGTTAAACGTAGACCAAATAAAAATATAAAACACATGTATATAGACAACCGCGTTTATATACACGTAGGGGTGTCAAATTGGTTGATCCAAACCAAACCAATCCATTAACTTATTAACTCATTACTAAATGAGTTATGGTTTTATCCAACTCATTAAGCAAATGGTTTGGATCAAACCATTAACTTATTATGTTAATGAGTTAATGGTTTTAATGAGTTTACCCATTAAATATTGAATTCAACTTGCTTTTTTTTTCTTCCCTTAAGAATGAATTCAATAAAAAAAAAACCTTCAAGTTGACACTAGAGTTGACTTTTCATTCCCGTTAAAATTGGATAAACTTATGAGATTGATTCTCTAACAAAAACGAGATTTTACATTTTTGGCAGAAAATAATATTTTATGTTTTTTTTCTGGAAAAACAAGATTTAATGTTTTGGCAAGAAAACAAAATTTAACGTATTTGGCGGGAAACACAATTTCACTATTTGGCGAGAAAACCGAATTTAACGTTTTTGGCGGGAAAACCGAATTTTACGTCTTTGGAGAGAAAACGAGATTTTACGTTTTAGGCGGGAAAATGAAATTTTACGTTTTTGGCGGGAAAACAAAATTTTACGTTTTTTGGCGGAAAAACGGAATTTTACATTTTTGGCGGGAAAACGAGATTTTACGTTTTTGGTGGGAAAACGAGATTTTATGTTTTTGGCGGGAAAACGAGATTTTACGTTTTTTGCGGAAAAATGGAATTTTACGTTTTTGGCGGAAAATCCGAATTTTACGTCTTTGGCGAGAAAACGAGATTTTACGTTTTAGGCGGGAAAATGGAATTTTACGTTTTTTGCGGGAAAACGGAATTTTCCGTTTTTGGCGGGAAAACAGAATTTTACGTTTTTGGCGGGAAAACGGAATTTTATTTACGTTTTTATGTTTTTGGCGGGAAAACGAGATTTTACGTTTTTGACGGAAAAACGAGATTTTACGTTTTTGGCGGGAAAACGAGATTTTACGTTTTAGCGGAAAAATAAGATTTTACGTTTTTGGCGTGAGAGAGCTTCGTTCGTGAGAATGAAAGGAAGATGTTATTGGTTTGGTTATGGTTAAACCATTAACCCATATTAACTAAATTCATTAAAACTAATAACCATTAAAACTAATAACCATTTAAACCAATAACCCATTATGATCCAAATTTTCAACTCATTAAATTAATGAATTGGTTTGGTTTGAATCAACTCATTATATTTAAACGATTATGACACCCCTATATACACGACAGGCCTCACCTTGTGTATGAGTTACAGCTAATTAACAACTATGATTGTGGGTTTGACCAAATAATTAAAACTTTGACCATTATTTATTGGTGGTTAGGGGTTAGTTGTTATCCTAAGAGAACTAGTCCGAAGCACTAGTGTCTCCAAGTCTCATAAACAGCTGTCGTTTCATTTTATATGAATTATATTAGATTCCCTTTTTATTCCTTATGTTTCCTCCTATGACACTGATGTATAATAGTAGAATTGTTCTTTTTGTACTAATCTATGATTATTTTGTTGACCAAAAAAATTAATGTTACTTATTATTTTGTGTTGTGCTTCATAACATAAAATTAGCATTCCGTAACTATATGCGATTGTTAGCTTGTGTCTAGCCCGTCTTCATTAATTAAATATGTCTTTAGTTAAAAACGATCTTTGAGTTTTTATGTAAAATGATCGATTTACCACCAACTATATATATATGACTGATTTGTAAGAAGTGGGACCGAACGTGTTCATACTTAAGAAACAAAACTGGAACCATCTGATCCAAACTGTACTTTAGCAGATATTGTTGGATTACTATTGGGATCATGATGATTTCCTGGTTTCATATTTTGTATTTAAAATGTTTATAGTTTAGAACTGACATCAATATTTTGACCCAAAAAAAGAGAGTTGACATCAATATTATTTAACAAAATCTATGATTTGTAGTTTATAAAAAAAACGGTCATTAAAATATTTAGTTTTCTGCAATAAAATTATAAGTTACAGACTAGGGCAACTATTAATTATAGTTTATTTCAAACTGTGATTTTGTTTCAACGAGTATGAGTAATTCTTATAAAAAAGGTATATTTTTCGAGAAAAAAAAGAGAAGAAGACAAGTAAATATTTAGAAATTGTGAAAAGTCTTGGCAGTTTAACTTTGCTTGTTTTCGGGAAATGACAACACAACCAAATAGTATGACCTAGATTTTAGGGTCCTCATAAACTTTACGCACTGTAAAATTCATAACTGCAATTTCAATAAAGCAAGATGTTTTTTCTTGTTAAAATGATTTTGTTTCCTTGTCAAGTTGCAATATTGGTAATATATACAAAAAACAAATAATATGTGCCTCGTGCCATATTCCACTTATTTTAGAAAATTTCAAATTACCTTTTAATTATGAGAAATGAAGAAAGTATTATGTGATCACAACCTTATTCAAATGAGTTATGAGACTAAAATATAAGAGTATAGAAAGGAAAATAGTAAAAAAAAAAGAATAAAAATATGTTGCTTGGATCCAACGGCGTAGAGATGAGATCTAAACGTAGTGGTGTAATCACACGGCTGTTAGAAAAGCTGAGCGGAAAATGATTCCAAAAGAGGGTTAGTTGGCACTCGGAACAAAAATATGAGTGTGTCACAGCAAAGAGTCTTCTGTTAGAATATATAGTTGGCAATTTCTGTCAGTAAAAAATAATATCATCTACATATTTATAGTCATATACATATATATATACATAATTATTCCTGCTATATACTTGTATATGTTATAATATTCTAAAGCACGTGTCAGAGTAGAAGCTAGAAAGCAAAGCTTGGGCATGAAGAGAAGAACCTCTTGCTTGTACAATGAGACTTCGAGGTAATAATATGACACATTTTAATATTGTTTGAGAAGTTGATTGAAAAGCATGGTAAATTTACACTGTTTGATACTCCATATTTAAAATGTCAAATCTATCTAGCCCCTTTTAATGTTAATTACTTAACTGCATTTAACAGTATATATAAATTTGATTAAAACGTGGTGCATATAAATGCTAAAATTCAAGATGTAGTTTTTCTGTAATTTAAACACTTACAAGGTGTTAAAGTTAAGACATGTATAAAAAAGGAAAAAGAAAATAAAGTTAGACATGCTAAAGAGGTAGATTAGGTTGTGTAATAATGAAAAAGAAAAGAGCAAATAAAGCAGTTGGCAGTAGTTGTTCTGTCTTTGTTTAAATAATCAAATATCAGTGTTAACTTCAACAGCTCTCTCCCTTCTTCTTCTCGTTCTCTAGGTCTTTTGTTGTCATTAAACACAATTATTATTACTGTTTCCTTGATTGATTCTATAAAGGTTGGAACTTGGTGCTTGCTTTGTTGTTTGTTCAAGTACCCAACTTGTGAATCTATCGTTTTTTTTTTCCTTTAAATTCTTCATTCTCCCCAATTCAAGCAAAAACAGCATTTGATACCCTTTCAATTTGAGTGTACTATCTCTTCCCTTATTAATCTGATTTAGGGTTTACTGTAAAATGTAAATTCCTAGCTAAGAATTTGATTCTTCTTTCGAAGGACACCACAATCTTGGAGTATCTCAAACAGGGTTTGTCTCAATCAAATCAATTTCATTCCATTTATTAATTCCCAAATTATTGCTTCTCTGATCCTAACAACTTGATGCTACCCAATGGTTCAATTTCCTTCATTTTTAAATTCTAAATTCTTGCTTCTCTGATCTCACAAGCTTACATTATTCATCTGGGTTTTTTTGTTTTTGTTTTTGTTTCTCTCTCCCTCTGGAAGCTGAAGAGATAGTGACTTTGCTCTCTCACACTCTTAAAAGCGAATCTACTTTTCCTTTTCTTTTTTTTCTTTGGTAAGCTCCTGTGAGCTGTAACTTAGCTAAATCCATTGCTTGTTACCACTTTATGCTCTGAAAGTTCTCAGCTTTCTTTGTCTATGAATGATAAGTCTATTGTTCTCTTTAATAATTTTCAAATTTTTTTCCCTTCGCTTGACTTGAGTACGAATAAGCATTTATCCTAGGGTTCTCTTTCTCTTCTCTTTCCTAAAAGAACCTGTGACTTCTCTTCTTCTCTGTTGATTTGTTTTTCTTTTCTTTTATCTTTTAAGATTTCATTTCTCCTCTCTCTCCCCACTGTATAAAACCTACAAACTGGTTCAAGTTCCTTTGTCAAGTCTTGCAAAGTAGCAAACCAAAGTTTTGAAATTGGAAAATTTTCTTGTGGGTCAGAGGAATGGGTGGAGAGAGTAATGAAGGTGAGATGAGGTTTAAGCATGGAGATGATGAGAGTGGGATCTCAAGAGTTGGAATTACATCAATGCCCTTGTATGCAAAGGCAGATCCTTTCTTCTCTTCTGCGGATTGGGATCCAGTTGTCAGTGGTGGTGGTGGCGGCGGCTTCTCAAGCTCCCATTACCCTTCAATGGCGATGGACAATCCAGGGATGAGTTGCTTCTCTCATTACCCACCCGGTTCGGGTTCGGGTTATCCGGACATGCCTGCGAGTCTTTTTCCGTTTGGTGATTGTGGAGGTGGTGGTGGTCAGATTGGTCATTTTCTTGGTTCAGACAAGAAAGGTGAAAATGTTGGAAGATTGATCAGAGCTGGAGAGTCTCATGAGGATCATCATCAGGTTTCAGATGATGGTGCTTCCCCAACCAGAAAAAGAAGGCAACCCGAAGCCGAATCACAACGGAACAAGGTAAATTTGGTTTGGTAGCATTAGGAGGTTGTAAGGGTTTGATTCTCATCAGATGAGAAAGAGACTATACTGAATGAAGCTTTCTGATGATGCTGAAACAAATTTAAATTGGCAGAAAGCTGTGGAGGAATTTCAAGAAGACCCTCAAAGGGGAAGTGATCAGAGCCAGAAGAAACACAAAAATGATCAGAGTAAAGAGACGATGAACAAGGAGAGCTCACAGAGCGAAGAAGCACCGAAAGAAAACTACATTCATATGAGGGCAAGAAGAGGCCAAGCCACTAATAGCCACAGTCTTGCAGAAAGGGTAAATGACCGATATATTATTGATTGTTGGAATTTGCTCTTTGAATTCTGCTCGAGAAGTTTGCTGTTTCGTTTGTTGTTTGAAGGTTAGAAGAGAAAAGATCAGCGAAAGGATGAGATTGCTTCAAGAGCTTGTTCCGGGATGCAACAAGGTATTGGACTTAGAATTGGCTTTTAGCAGTTTAACTTCCTTTGATTTCGGAATAAAATGTTTGCTCAAGGTCTTCTTCGTTGCTGATAATTGTTCAACTAGATCACCGGGAAAGCGGTTATGCTCGATGAAATCATCAACTATGTTCAGTCATTGCAACAACAAGTTGAGGTAAGAATATCCCCAATAATGTGAGATTCTTGGAACGCTTAAGTTAGTATGGTCTGATAGAGGTTTTCATTCTGATGTTTCTGTGTCACGCTGCTTGATTTTCTCCAGTTTTTGTCTATGAAACTTGCGACGGTGAATCCGGAACTCAACATTGATATAGACAGGATTCTCGCCAAAGATGTAAGAGATCCCCAAAACTTCACAGTGAAGATGATAGCCTGCAAGTTATGATTGAGTACTACTAACTAAACCTGCATTATCTCCTTTCAGCTTCTGCAATCAAGAGACAGAAACACTCCTACACTCGGGCTGAATCCTTTCACCGGTTTTCAAGGGACGATACCAAACATTTCTACCACCACAAATCCACAATACAACCCATTACCTCAGGCAAGCAACAACATATCATTCTCTTGGCACCACTTGTACATTTTTTTACACATTTCTTTTTATCTCATTGCGCAGACAACGCTAGAGAGTGAACTACAAAGCCTCTATCAAATGGGGTTCGTCTCAAATCCATCGACTATGTCCGGTTTCTCACCTAATGGTAACTAAAGCTACACAAACTTGCTTCTCTCATCTCTCTGTCTTTTCTTTTTTGTCATTATTGATATTTTCTTCTTACCGTAGGTCGATTGAAACCAGAGCTCTAGTACTTCAAGGAGGAAAATCTGCAGAGAGTTTGTATAGAAGATGGCTTCGGTCCTAAGTATCATATCTGTTCTTCCATGTTATTATTATTATTATTATTTTTAAACCAGAATGATTTGGATTCTCAGTTGTTGTTGTTGTTTTTTTCTCAACGAAGAATGCATTTATTAAATATGGAATCAGAAATTCGGAATACATAGTTATACGTCCAAGTGATTATCAGAATTTTGGTAGCTTCTCTAAGTTCCACATTGCGAGAGAAAATCGAGAGAGAGAGAGAGTGGTCAGAAAAATCACAAAGACCCCAAGATTAATCAGAAAGGGATGCAAGGCCATCATCCAACTGAGTGAGATTAGGTAACAAGCAACATAATCATATCTTGAAGAGTTGCAAACTTGGACAAACAAACGGTTTATGGAAGTAGCAAATATTACATCATTACCATTGACAATAATCAAATAAATTTATGAAATAGAGATCAAACTCTGGAAATAACAGACAGGGTATCCAATGGAGTCAGCAGAGAAAGCAAGCTGATATGATTTGGTTTCGGGATCATGTGTCACCAGTGTTCGACTTATCTCGCGACCATAAAACAACAACTTCTTCTTCTTATCCTTCTTCTTCTTCTTCTCTCCGACTCCGTCGAAGAGTGCTAGTGGCGAGAGGGCACATAAGTGACCAGGGAAAAACCAAGGAGAAGTAACATTCAAATCTATGGAAAACATTTTGTCCCATGTCTTGTTGAGTGAATCGAAGGACCAAATCACTTGGTTGGGTCGCTTCATTTCGGAAACGCACAAGCGGTTGTCGAGGTTGCACATGACCATCTTGTAAGGGTCTGAATTGGAAAAGGGAGCTTTACAGATGACTTGAAAGGCTTCGGTGTGGAGATCGAACGATACAACTTTGGTTTCTTGGCAGTCGGTGAACCAATGAAGCGACCCATCTACACAGACGGGATCGGGGCAAGCAACAACCCGATAAGGAGCAGCGGGCGTGACATACCTCCAAGCGTTGGTGCTAAAGTCGAAAACTTCGCATGTAGTAGCATTTTCTAGGCCAATTTCTGAAGAGTTGTATAACCAAACGGGTTTGTATGTGCCCGTGAATTTGTCTTTACCGAATGCAAGCTTAAAGATTCCGTGTTCAAGCTTGTAGTAACTGTATCCTAATTCGATAATGAGTTGTTGTAATTGGCAGAGAGGGAGAGGGCGATACCATCTAGTGGTGGGGTTGACAACAAAACCGGATTTGTATGATTCGTAGAGGCAAACGAGACCGTCGCAGCTACCATGGCAGACTAAGTATAGTGTGTTCTCCCAAGGAGTAGGGATCTTGACCGATGATGATGAACCCAACTCAAGTGTTCTTAGAGATTCTATGTCCGCGTTAATAACATCGGGAGGAGAGACGGACACCATGAGGACATCTGGATCTCCTGATTGCTGACGCTGCTCCAACTGTCTTTTTTGGAAGAATGGATCTTCGATCGTTGATTTCCATTGCTTCGATACAGCCTTGAATCTCAGCAGAGAATTCACCGGAACTCTCTCCAGGATGCACTCTACGACTTCGTGGGGCAGCGATTCCATCCTCAACCTCAACCTCAACCTCAACCTCAACCTCAACCTCAACCTCAACCTCAACCTCAACCTCAACCTCAACCTCAACCTCAACCTCAACCTCAACCTCAACCTCAACCTCAACCTCAACCTCAACCTCAACCTCAACCTCAACCTCAACCTCAACCTCAACCTCAACCTCAACCTCAACCTCAACCTCAACCAGCTTTGTTTTTTCGAGCAGAGTAGCCATTGATGAAGAGATACCGTAGGCTTATTTATAGACACTTTCATGAGAACTACGAAAAGGAAATGAGAGAGAGAGATTTTTTTTCCGTTTTCTTCTGGGCTTTTATTTTTCTTTGGGCTCAGAACCCAAATATGATTTAAACCGACGGTGAGGATCTTGTCTTCAGGTATGAGATATTAGTATTATTTTTTTAATCCAAAGCCGACTCGTTGGAGGGAAAATGGTCCATTAGTACCTGAATAATTTTGGTGTTGGATTACATACCTGAAATCCTAAATATTTGAATATCACAATATATATATTTTTTTTTTTGCCAAAACATGCATTGACTATATTTCCGTTAATTAATCCTGTTAAAATTTAAACGGAGATGAATCAGATGAAGTCAAAGAACTTGATAAAAAAATAGTGGGTTTTAATATATTTTAGTCAAATACACGATTGAATAACAGTGAATTTCACTCTAAATTTAAAATACATACAATTACATTCGAAAGGATTTGAGTAAATAAAAAGACCTTCACTAATGAATACTTTTTAATACTTTGTAGACATATATAATAGTGAATACACTGATTTACATATGTTTAAGTGAATGGAAAATCTTGATTATCGACCAAAAAACATTGATGTCAACAATTTAAAAACATATATTTAAAATAGAATTTTGGCCCACCATGGGTCCACGTAATTATCAACGGTTATTTGTGTTTTGAAAAAAAAGAAATACGGCATCTCTCTCTCAATAAATTCCTAAAAAAAATTCATATCTCTCTCTCGATTGAAGATTTTTTTTTTTTTTGGTTCTCTCATTCGATAATGTGGAAACCAGAAGCCGATCAGAAGCTTGAAACTCTATGCAAGAGTTTTTACCCTATGCAGATGGGTATAGTGAGCTTTTTACCCTATGCAGATCGAACCAAAAATTACATATACCATCTTTTTTGTTGGTGTGTTTAGCCGATAGTGGATAGGGTTCATGCTCTAATTTTTTTGTTTTCTATCCCTTGGTTTTGTACACAAATTTCAATAGCGTATAATTAATTACTATATGAATAAAAAGTTTGAAAGGTAATTTTTTTATAAACGAAATAAAAAATGGTTAAAAACTAATACTACTACAAAAACAAGGGACAGTGAACTAAATTTGCACATAAAGCAAATGAAGCCACTAAACAATAGTTTTATGACTTGGAAACACCAAACCCAATGTTGTATAGTGGATATGTTCTTTATATATATTTAATCAAAATGTTAATTTTAATTGACATTCGGTTTAGGTCATAATAAAATTCGGTTTAGTTTCCGATTAATAAATTTTGGTTTAGTTCCGATACTTTGACCATAGACATTCTCATTTATGGATGCGTTTGGTTACATCAAAACAAAAAAAGATTATGCGTTTGTATGTTGAACTAACATGATTTTAATAAAATGTGATTCATCACATGATGTTAAATTGAGTACACTCAAGTCCCAAGAAGGAACATATGACCCTAACACAATACAAGACTACAATGTCTTATAATAATCGAGTAAATTCACGGTGGGGTTGGTCCCAAAAGATGAGAATGCTTTGGAAACAAAAAGATTGGCTAAATAGTGCGTTTGACAATATCTTTTGAAGAATGCGAGGATTCAGGATAACCACGATTCCGAGAAGAGTAATGTCTATATTTATCTGACTATTAACTAAATGAATCCTTCAATCTATTTCTTGACCGATGATGACTTTGATCTTTGAGTTTGGCTATGTCCTTACCACTCTCCTTGTCAAAATCTCTGCCTTTGTCTCTGTGAGACATAACCTTTTTCCTCTCTCGACTTTGTTCCTTCTCTCTATCACTCTCTCTTTCTCTCTCTTTTTTATTTTACTTTTTTCATCTCTTGAGTATCCTAAAATTGGCTGATTTTTTGAATCAGTATTGCTATTCTTTGAATATGTAGCCTTTTCATAAGGCGTAGTAACAGTCATGATCCAAGACTAACCTTCGACTCCGACATTTTCTGTTTCTTCGATGGATGATGGCGTTTCTGATCACCATATGTTGGTGAATTATTAAGTTATAACTTTGGCAGACAATTTAAAGACTTGATTGACAGAAATTGATGCTAATAGGTATAAACCGCTTATGCTTTTACTTTCAATCTTGATTTTTTTTTGGGTGTGGAATAAGTTGTTCATATGTGTGTTTGGAAGCTTAATTACCTTCATTCGATTTCTGGTCCTTTTTTAACATTCATACGTTTGGTTACACCACTCAAAGACTCGTGTAACAGTAACATTCCATGAGTTGGCAGCAGCAAAATGAGGTCTATGTAAAAGAGATTAGAGGAGATGTGCAACAAAATTTCAAGGAAAAAAAAAACCTAAAAGCAAGAAATGCATTGTAATTTTAACTAGCTGAATTTTAAAAGTAAATATCATAAAGTTCGATCTCCTGTTTAGATAATTCTACTGTAATATCATAATAATATATCAATCTCAGTAGACCGGTTATATGCATACGGCATTAAGCATGTGACATATTGTTGTATAATAGTTAATGGAATGTTTGGTCTTTGTCATGGGTCTCACACTATCACCACGCGAATAATACATGCTACCTTTAATTTTTCCCTGACAAAACCGTTTTAACTGTCGGTGTGGAACTCCACGTGTCATAATCTTATAAGATGTACAAGATCAAACGGTTATAAAATCGCGGACATGGTAGTCGTTGGTAAGACTTTGGATTTAGTCTCGACCACGTCACATGATCTGGCAGCTTCCACATTTACACCACACAACGTGGAATTCTTCGTATAATCATTTAATTTTTATTATTGGGTTTTTTTTCTGTTATCTTTCCGTCTAAATGATTAGTTCTCACCTAATTAATGATCTATTTTCTTTTTTGCTTTTTTGTTTAATTTTGTATTGTTTAGATTTTGTTTTCGAACTTGAACGCGAACTCTCCGCGGGATTCAGTTATAAGGAACATCTTCTTCTGATTCTTCGGGTTTTGTCTTTCTTTCTTTCAAGTCAAAGCAAAGTGTTTGTCTTTCTTCAATGTAAGTCAGGGTTTTTCGAATTCTCGTTTTTTTTTTCCTGGGTTTTGTTTGATCGAATCTCATAATCTGGGCTTTTGGTTCTGCTCGCTTTCATATTTCGATTGTTGCTCTCCGCGGGAATCAGATACTGTGTGTTTTGGATTCCCCTGTTTGTGATGTTATGGGTAGTATTTTGGTTCTATGGAATTGTGGGTCGCGATTGTTCATCATAGAGGAGGATTGGGTTAAAATCGTATCTTATCTACTTAACAACATCTACCGCAACTGTAAGAGTTGATTGATTTTGATTCCGTCTTGGGTTGCTCCAACTTGGAGGATTTTAGGCTATTTTTCATCCCTTGTTTGTGCACCTTTTTTTGTTTTAGATCAGTCCTTAAATCATAACTTATATGTTAGATTAAAAAAATTCATTCATGTAGTTGCTATGTTTCAGCATTACCACTTGCTTCATGGCCATATCTCTTTAAGATTGTTCCGGTTTGAATTGCAGGACTTGGAAGTCTTTTCTTATTTCTTTCAGATCTTTTCCTTACAGATCTTTGAACAGCTGTTATGTTCTTCTCTGCCTTCATTATTTAGCAAGACAGGGTTTGAGCTCAAAGTGACATGGATATCTCAGCACTTTTAACGTCTGCTGGGATTAATATAGCCATTTGCGTAGTGCTTGTATCGCTTTATTCCATACTAAGAAAACAGCCAGCCAATTATTGTGTTTACTTTGGCCGAATGCTTTCTGGTGGTAGAGTTAAACGTCATGATCCTCTTTGGTATGAGAGGTTTGCACCTTCTCCAAGTTGGCTCGTCAAAGCTTGGGAAACTACTGAGGACGAGATGTTGACTGCTGCTGGTCTTGATGCTGTTGTTTTCATCAGGATGGTCATTTGCAGGTTAATTATACTTCACCAAAAACTTGCTTTTTCTTTTTACTCTAATTGAATAGACAAGTATTGTGTTTTCTTCTGCTTCTATGTTCCAGCACTTGTTTTATTTCTCTGTGGTGTTTGCGAATGTTTCCTTCTTCACAACTCTCACAGTTGTTTTACCTTCTTTTTTTTTTAATAAAACTCTGCAGCATTCGAATTTTCTCAATCGTTGCTGTCGTTTGCATTGCCTTTGTTCTGCCCGTTAACTATTATGGACAAAAGATGGAGCACAAGGAAGTCCGTCTGGAGTCATTGGGAATATTCACAATTGAAAACCTTAATCAACGCTCAAGATGGTACTAGCTCCACTAATATTGCCAGATAATATGCGTTGTTTCTCTTTGCAGGAAATTAAATGGTGGCATTTCACACTAGCTTTCTTAAAATGATATATTGCTAGTAATCTGTACGAAAGAAATCAGAGTGCTGATTCTAGTTTACTCTTGTTGTTTCCAGGCTGTGGGTTCATTGTCTCTCATTGTACATCATATCCTCTGCGGCATGTGCTCTTCTTTACTTTGTGAGGATCTCATACCCTTGTCCATGCCACGCATACTGTTTCTCTTCGTCTCCTCATCGTTTTGTTCTCACTCCCACTCTGTTTACACGTATTTCGCCGATGTAGGAGTATAAGACCATAGCCAAAAAGAGGCTTGCATATATGACTGGATCTGCCTCAAAGCCGAGTCATTTTACCGTACTTATGCGTGCTGTTCCTCAGTCTCCTGAGCAATCATACAGTGAAACAGTGACCAAATACTTCACAAATTACTATGCACCAAGCTATTTGTCGCACCTAATGGTCTACCGTGATGGCATCATTCAGAGACTGCTGGTATGCGTTCTGGGTTATTCTTGCAACATATTGACTTGATTATCAGTAACCTGTCTTTTAGTTTTGTTTTCTAATAGATTATTCAGCTAATACCTCTTCGTGCTTGACCTTAGCAGAATAGAACTCTACTAGAATATAAAAAGAAAGCTGTTATTGCTCTTTGTCCCAGAAAGTGATTTAACCTTTTTCAAACTTTACAAGTCGACATGTTTCTTTTTCTTTTGAAATTTTTCACTATAGTATACTCTGTTTCTTGGATGTCATGAATGCTTCTTCATTTGATAATGTCATCAAAGATTTATGAATTAACAGAATGATAACTCGTTATAAAACGTTCTCTATTCTTTTGATATTACATCAGTTTCTTGTTGGTTCTCTATCTGCATTTTGAATGACAGAAATTTGGTAAACGACATGTGGATGGTGTGTGCTCATGATGACATATAATTGAAGTGCAGTGGTTTATTTTGGAGCACAATTGAGTTCATTTTAGATTCTGTTATTAATCGTGTTAATTTTCTATCTCAGCATGATGCGAAGAGGATGTGTCAGGCTATAAAACATGTTTCTCCTGATGTAAGCCGTAATCCGAGTTTGAAGTCATGCACCTTTTGTGGAGGACCTGCAGCACCCACGAATTCTTTTCAAATCCTCTCCACCGAGGCAGACAGTGTTAAAAGACTGGAGCTTGGTGAGTTGACATTGACTACGACGGAGGAAGTAAGGAATTCTTTTGCCTTTGATAGGTGAACTTTGTACTTTACATGATCTAGGCATAGTGTGTGGTTTCTACCTGTTGCATGCATGTTTTACACCTGAACCTGAAAGATTGAATTTTTGTCCTTTCTGAGACACAAATTGAGGTTTAGAAGTAACATTGAGTCTTACGGGAACCAACAAAAAGCAAATTGAGAAGTTGAATGGACCTTGAATAAGTGATACAAAGAGCTTTTAGCTTTTAAAAGCCAAAACTAAAAGAAAAATTGCTTGATAATCTTGACACGTTTTCTGGTTTCCCAGTTGTGTGAGAGCTTTGAAGTATTAGGGCTTGCAATATGTATGTAAGGCTTATACTTTTCTGCTCATTTGCAGGAACGCCCCGTTGCTTTTGTGTTTTTCAAGACTCGTTATGATGCTCTTGTTGTTTCGGAGGTTCTTCAAACACCAAATCCGATGTTATGGGTGGCAGACTTAGCTCCAGAGCCTCATGATGTTTACTGGAAGAATCTCAAAGTACCTTATAGGCAACTTTGGATGCGAAAAATAGCAACCCTTGTTGGTGCTGTTGCCTTCATGTTTGTGTTTCTTATTCCTATTACCGGCATTCAAGGGCTGACTCAACTACAAACGGTATCTAAGAACTTTCCTTTTCTACGAGAACTCTTGAAAAAGTAAGAGCATCCACAGACCCTTGAGGGGATTAAAAGTCTGAGTAATTGATTTGTTTTTATTATCTTTTAATAATTTAATCATCCCTTTGAAAACCATTGCAGTGACTTTATGAGCCAGGTCATCACAGGGTACTTACCAAGTGTGATATTGGTTCTATTCTTTTATACCGTTCCACCATTGATGATGTACTTTTCAACCTTGGAGGGATGTATTTCTCGGAGTATAAGAAAGAAAAGTGCATGTATCAAAATTTTATACTTCACCATATGGAATGTGTTCTTCTTCAATATCCTATCAGGCTCTATTATCAGGCAGTTGAGCGTCTTCTCTAGTGTGAAGGACTTACCTGCACAACTTGCGAAAGCAGTTCCAGCACAGGTAACTTCCACAGTTTTCCTTTTACACTTCTGGGTTGTTTTTTCTTTCTAAATGTATCTACCGGCACGTGTACATTTCCTTGTTTCATTTGTGCATTAGCAGTGAGCTCTCTCTGAATATGGCCAATCATTGACTATGTGCAGGCTGGCTTCTTCATGACCTATTGTTTCACGTCTGGTTGGGCTGGTTTGGCATGTGAAATCATGCAACCTGTGGGTCTTATTTGGAATCTGATAGCAAGAGTCATTGTCAAGAACAGGGATGACTCATATGAAACACTTAGGTTTCCTTACCATACAGAAATTCCACGACTGCTTTTGTTCGGGCTCCTGGGTTTCACCAATTCAGTCATAGCCCCTCTAATACTGCCGTTCCTGCTGATCTACTTTTTTCTCGCATATCTTATATACAAAAATCAGGTACGTACGTGGGCAATGCCTATCTGCTCTCATCTCTTTTACATAGACCTCATCATTTTGTAGCTGCCAATAAGAACTTTGTGACATAGACACTTATCTCCATAGCGATTGAGTGCTAATTGGTAGTAACCCTTATAGGGATTCAAATGTATTTTGGAATTCTAATATGAAACCTGATTCAGAAGCATCACAACGGAGTTGCATTTTATTTTCTTGAAAGTTTTGTAACAAAATGCTAAGAACTGTGTACGGTGAACTATTGTCGAGACTTTTGGTTACTTTGAGAACTGCATAAGCTGCTTTCTGACTGTTCCTGCATTCTTCGCCTATGAGATGTCAATTTCTTTTAAGTACTTGCTCGTGGAAGTATGATCAAGGTAGAAAATTCTATGTGTTTAACCTGACGAAGTTTTTCTTTTTTGCAGATAATCAACGTCTATATCACAAAATATGAAAGCGGTGGACAATATTGGCCTGTTTTTCACAACACAACAATCTTTTCACTGATCCTGTCGCAAATTATTGCTCTGGGATTTTTCGGGTTAAAGCTATCAACGGTTGCTTCAGGTTTCACCATTCCATTAATCCTTCTCACTCTTCTATTTAGTGAGTATTGCCGGCAGAGGTTTGCTCCCATATTTCAGAAATATCCAGCCGAGGTATATAAAATTACCCATTT
This sequence comes from Eutrema japonicum, assembly GCA_030161315.1. NCBI lineage: Eukaryota > Viridiplantae > Streptophyta > Magnoliopsida > Brassicales > Brassicaceae > Eutrema > Eutrema japonicum. The sequence goes on along the minus strand of BSQW01000001.1, from coordinate 4,807,115 downwards.
TTCTCATAACCTCGATTTGCATCTCCTGGGATCTTGACGGGTGAGTTTCTTTTCAGGTTCTTATCGCTATGGACAGAGAAGATGAGATCACAGGAAAGATGGAAGAGTTACATAGCAACTTGAAAGCTGCATACTCTCAGATACCTTTGTGCTCTCAGGAATCGAGCAAAGCTGGATGCTGTCCCCGTTGCTCAGATCAGGAGTTGCCAGATTCTGAACAACTGAAGCCAGAGAAAGAGAATCTCAAAGCAGAGGTAATATTGGCGTTTCAGAGAAGTAAATCTAGTCAAGAACTTGAGGTGAAATCCTGTCCCAGTGCTTCACCAAATCGTTATTCCCCGGGATTTGCCGAAATCTACAAACGAACATAGATACTTGAAGAAGCCATTTCATTCCAGCTCCAAAAGAGCATGTGGTGAAATAGGATTTGTGAGACTCCGGAAGAAAAAGTGTTTGCAATTTTTAGCAGCTGAAACCCTTATGGGTGATGTAAGTAAGAAGCATATACAGTTCTGCCTGCCAAATTGAGATGTGAATTTTATAGTTACTGCAGGTAAATGAAACTATGCTCCGTTACTTGTGTACAAGTAGGGAATTTTTTCTTTCCATAGTTCTGTAAAAGACAACGATATTACAAAATAGAAAGGAGCAAAAGAGCTTTCTGTTTCTGTCTCGTGTATAGATTTACATTAGTGGTCTTCATTGTTGTGTTGTGTATACACAGCTTAAAATGCAGAGTAATCTATTTTGTGGAAAAAGGTTGATAATTGGTTTCTCAGTTGATACATGTGACCCATCCCTTGGTATCTTCAATCAATCCTGTCTGGATACCGACAAGGACCGAACGCAGTTTCTGGCAGACAGATTCATCCCCTGTTTTATACTCTGCTCTGAATGTTTCAGAAAGATTACATCAGGCCAAATCTTTGCTTAAGGTTGTGAGTAAAACTTGATCCAGCCATTGTGAGCTCTTACCTTTTGTCCTGATATGTTATAGTTCCCACAGGAGCAACTCCTACAGCAGTTCCGGTGCAGAAAACTTCATCTGCATCCATGACTTCATCCACATGAACTGCCTTCTCTACTACCTGAGCATAACTCAGGTGTGAAACTTATCTGAGTTTATTGTTGGTTTTTTGAGGTCAACAGTTAGTTTTGATTTGTTTTACCTGATAACCTTGATCACTCGCGATCTCCATCACACTTTTCCGAGTAATCCCCTCGAGAATTGTTCCATTAGTTGCAGGAGTTGAGATTGTCCAACCCTGAAGTCGTGATATCAATATACAGCAAAGAGAATTTACAGTCCTTACTGGAAACACCAGTAATATATATATACCTTTACAACAAAGACGTTGCACGAAGAAGCCTCCTCAAGATACTTCTTCTTGACAGAGTCGAGATAAAGAACGTCTGAAAACCCCTGACTCTTGGCTCTGCTCAGTGCTTTCAAAACCTACACACATGGTTTATCAAACAAAACTATTTCGCCTCTCATCTTTGAAACTAGGTGGGTTCCACACTTACTGGGGCATAATTTGTGATGCTTTTGACTCCTCCAGCTCCACCAGGAGCTGCCCGGACATACTCTTCCTCGACATAGAGGTTAAGAGCAGCGATACCTTCCTATAAACCAGTAGAGAAAGTTTTTTGCCAATCGTTCAATTGCCACTGAGGAAAAGCTCAAACAGGAAGAAGAGAATGAGAGGATATATATACCTTGAAGTAGTTACCAACTGGAGATGCATAGACAATGAATGTATATTCAGGTGCAGGTCCTAACCCAAGAATTGGACCACTTCCCATCAACAGAGGCCTAATGTACAAAGATCCTTTCCCTGAAGGAGGAACCTGACCAAAACACACCACCACTGATCAGATCCCAAAAGAAACCTATTCAGAAGATAATAATATTTGTTACAGGAAAGCAGTTTTTACCCAACGTTTGTTTGCAAAAGCGGTTTGTTTAACTGCGTGAACAAACTGATCAACCGAAGGAGAAGGCATGAGCATTCGTTCAGCGCCAAGCTTCATTCGGATAGCGTTGTGGTCCGGGCGAAAAAGAAGAAGCTCCCCATTGTCTTTCCTGTATGCTTTTGTACCTTCATATATCGCCTGTGAATAATCCCAAAACCTCCATTGATCAAGACAATTCAGAGACAAGTCAAGAAACATTTTTTTCAGTAGAATAAATGTGGGGATTCACGAGAGGCTTGCCTGTCCATAGTTTAAGACTCCAGCAGAAGGACTTAGCTGAATATTCCCATAGGGACTAAGTTCTCCTTGAGTGAATTCGCAGTCTTTTGAGCATTTCATGACGTACATGTAATCAGCTGGTTTTAAACCAAACCCGAGATTATCCCAATCCAAATCCGCATACTCATCATCTCTGTATAATACGTTACAACCATTGTGAAAACAGAGCTTTCTAATGTAAACGATGGTTTTTATATGACTTGGATCCTAACTTACTGATAAACAGGTTTCTTAGGCTCTTCCCGCAAGGCTGAGGCAGCTTGTGCGTTGTGCTTAGAGAAAGTTTGTAGCTGTTCATCAGAAAAGGGGGAAAAAAAAAAAACATTCTCATTCTCACACATGTTTGCATCTGAGTTTAGTCTGGATTAAGAATCATTAGATTGTAAGAAAAACATTTCCAGTCTATACCGTACGAATATGTGTATGAAGAGGTAGAACCAGACTTTTGCGCAGAGATGAGATTGCTTTGAACATCTTAGAAATTGCAGAGCCCTTTGTCTTTGGTTGTGAAAGATTCACCAAAAAGAAAAGGTGAAGAAAACACCAAGCACAGTGTCAAATTAAATATCCAACACGTAAGTGATTGCGAAGCTTATGTGAAGTGTCTGCTTTTATCTTGGCAAATCGTTGTGTTTGTTTTTTATTTTAATATTTTTTTGGTTTCAAAGTGGGAAATTGATAAGAGTTGTTATCTTGTTTTTTGGTGTTATTATTATTATAATTTGCCTTTGCTTCGTCACTTGTGCCTATCTACCTGATCAGATCTAGACGTGTCTTTCTGGAACTAGAATTTAACGAATTCAACGGAGCTTTGTTCTTGTTTCGTTTTAAATTAATGGGGGGTAAGTAAACAAAATGAATGGTTTTTTTTTTGTGGTGTATAATATCTTCAAACAGGAATTCCTATTTTTTAATTGTAAATTATTTGAATCACCACTATTTTTCTTCAAACAATAGTATTATTTTTAGTATTTGTCCATCATGTTTTATGAACACAACTTAATAACTTATGATACAAGTAGAAACGATGAATGTCCTTTTAATCTGTTTAAAAAAAAAAAAAAACTATTTGTCCATAAATGATCACATTGATAATGGCACTAAAACTGATAATAAAGTATTTTGCTAAAAAGGCTTGAAATAACTATTGTGTGTTTTTATATTATTGATTTAAATGTAGCATGATTTGTCTTTTTTATTAGACATCTAAATGTCCAATATATTAGTTTGAACCTCTATATTATCGTTTAACGTGTTAATTATTGTTAAAATCAATTATATAAATATTACTTTTTTATTGGTAAGTATTTTTGTCACGAAACAAAAAGAGTTAGATAGTAGTCGTGTTCTTTTTTTTTTTTTTTTTTTTATGTCTTTCGGCCCCCGGAAGTAATCCCAAGCCCAAAGGCGCAGACTAATCTCCTGGGTGGAAGTGACACAGCCCACTTATAATGCCCCACTTGACCAAGTGCTTGTCTTGGTAATTCCACTACCGCGGAGAATCGCTCTCTCTCTCTTCAGTCGAAGTTTTTTTAGTTCTCAGATCTATTATGTCTCTCCGGCGTTCGGCGCTCTTTGCCGGAACCGTGGGAGGGCTCTTTCCTTGTCTTTTCTTTGTCCCGGTTCTTTCATTCCTTGGGTAGACGTTGCTCCAAAATAACAATATAGAGATTATAGTTTATGGATGGCTCATTACAGTTTAAAAAAAAAAAAAGTCAAAATTCTCATCAACTACGTTGTTTGTTATGTATGGGACTTTTCTTTGTGCCATAAAGGACGATGGATTATTATCTTCAAGATAGACTTCATTGAAAGAATGGCTCCAGAGATTGAGGGGATAAACTCGACAAGTGATAGCCACGTCAGATGCAGATGTTTTTGTCGGATAACAACTTTATTTTCCATATCGTCGTCTTTTCAACGTCTTGGTCTATTACTACTTTTGTTCAACCATATTTTGTTTCCTCTTCTAGCCCGGATATACTTCAAATGGTTCGGTAATTAATATTATTACGTAGTGCAGAATATAGTATATGAAGGATCTTACTCTCTTATTTGGATTATTATTACGTAGTGCAGAATTGACTAGTTTTTTCTTAGGAATTTTCTTAGGAATTGGGAGATAAATGCTAGTTGGGAATGACAGACAGGCACGTCAGAGAAAGAGATGATAACAACGTTTTTCCTCCGTAAACATGTCCCTTTCCATATCAAATGTCTCTTCGTCCACTCACCCCCTTCGTTTGACAAAATTGTTTATCTATAAGCAACAGTATATCTCGACCAAACAAAAAGTGAGAACGTTTAGTCGTATGATTCAAAAGGGATTGATTAGACGTTTCAAACAAAAAAAGAAGATTCACCAGAATATTCCGAGGAAACTTATACTACTAGTAAAACCATGGTTTCGAAACTAAACAAGAAAAAAACCCATCTTAATTCGTGAAGGAGAAAAAACAAGAGCGTTATTATTAAAAGTCTAGACTTGGTCTTCAACCTCGGTGATAACCTTGCTGGTCGGCTCAGGCTTTGCTGCCAAGAGATCAGTGTATTCTTGGAAAGGTGATTTAGAAAATCTGGTCTCTTTCCAGAATTCAGGCGTCACGCGTCAGGAACCCGTATGTCTTCTGAAGGCAATCGAAGGTAGCCTGCGTGCAACAACACATATTAATTATGTGAATAGGTTGAAGACAATCAGCATCTCTGCCCATCTTGCACGCTAAATGTGTACATAATGCAAATAGATAATTCGAGCCTACATCTCAAAGTCATACAACAGGTTCAGCAAAAATAAAAAAAACTGAGAGTAATGCTGACTGCTGAGTAGAGACATAGAGGATTTCACAATTCATGCTCACGGATCACTCAAGCTCAAAGCTAACAATATTAACCCTCATCACAGCACATGCTTAGCAAAGAGGAACTTTTGCAAACAAGCTAACTTACAGAACTAACCATTGATCTACAATTAGTATATTGCCATACTAATCTCCAGTCCTAGAACGATTCTCAATTCATGCTCACTCAGAGACCAAAGAAGCTAATTTGTCAACAATAAGACTCTCTAGTCAAGTGATTTATCCTTTAAAAAAGGGAAAAAGATGAGACCTTGACAAAGTTCCCTAGGGTTTTGGTGGATCCCCTTGAGGAGGTAAAGACGTCATCAATTCCAGCGAACTGGAGAACCTTCTTCGGAACCCTAGCCGCCACAATACCAGCACCTCTCGGAGCTGGAACCATCCTCACGGTGACGGATCCACATTTCCCGGTCACCTTGCACGGCACCGTGTGTGGCTTCCCGATCTTGTTACCCCAATATCCTCTTCTCACTGGAATCACTGATAGCTTCGCGAGAATGATCCCTCCTCTAATAGCTGTAGCGACTTCCTTGGAGCATTTCACTCCCAATCCAACATGACCATTACCATCTCCGACGACAACGAAGGCCTTGAACCTCGTTCTCTGACCGGCTCTCGTTTGTTTCTGGACAGGCATTATCTTCATCACTTCGTCCTTCAACGATGGACCGACGAGGAGATCGATGATCTGGTACTCCTTAACAGGAAGAGAATGGAGGTAGATCTGTTCTAGCTGCTTAATTTTACCACCCTGCACGAGACGACCAAGCTTCGTCACTGGAACCCATTTCTCCTCTTCCTTGGCCCGGCCTCCACGTCGTCCTCGGCCTCCTCTCGGACCACCTCTTCCGCCACCGCGACTACCGAATCCACGCTCGAAGCCACCGCGATCTCCACCGCGCCCGACGCCGCGTTCACCACCACGTTCTGCCATTGTCGATAAAGTTTAGTTTTCTCGAAAACCTCTTCTTCAATATGTTCTCTTCTCGAGAAAGAAAACAAAACCCTCGTAGCGGCGTTTGACTGCAGCCATGAGTAGGGTTTCTAAACCTTCAATAACATAATTATGGGCCTTATGGGCCCATTTTGACATTTCAATTACAGACTTTTGGGCCGTGCTTTATCGATTATTATTTTTTGTTAATCTGCTTGCTATCATAACAAAAGGTAAAGTCGAACTAAATGAATGGATCATCATTATCTGCTTACTGTATAGGCAATGAATGGATTCGAACGATGTTAAAAAAAAGTGTGAAAGTCGTAATACGTTTAACTTATAATGTTGATACATCAAAGAGTGCAACATAACCATTTTGTTTTTTCTCTCAGAATTAGTCAATCTGCAAAATCCAATCCTTAGTGTCTTGGATAGAACCAGTTTGTATTCCGACAAGCATCGATCGAAGTTGCTGCGTAACAAGCCCATCTCCCACTTTGTACTCAGTCCTGAAAAATTATCAACAGACAAATGTATAATTCTAATCAGAGACATATGCATGTATGAATGTGAAGAAGAAGAAGAAGAGACCTTGAGTTCTGAAATGTGATGCTTCCAACAGAGGCAACTCCAGTGGCAGTTCCAGTGCAGAAAACTTCTTCAGCTTCCTTCAGTTCTTCTACCGGAACCCTTCGTTCTTCCACCTGCCCGTTACGCACTTTTCAAAACTCATATATGCAGAAGAATTGCTACAGAGAGTCGGAAAATGCAGAGACAGAGCAGAAGACACTCTGTTTCTTGGAATTCAAGTGAAGTTTTCTGTGATCCCTTTACTTTTAGCTAAGTGTAATTATCTGATTTACTAAGTATGTTAGTGAAACTATCCAGAAACCGAGTGTGTATATTCTCTGTTTTGTCTCAAGAGGGGAAACAGAGTTTGAGGAACAAAGATGAGCAATGAAACAAACCTTGTAACCAAGATCAAGGGCGATTTCTATAACGCTCTTTCGTGTGATCCCTCCGAGAATCGTCCCGTTTGTAGCTGGAGTCACTATTGTATTCCC